>OZ030005.1:147254552-148454552 GCA_964023405.1 Apodemus agrarius
GACAGTTGCCATGACAGTCACCAAATACGCAGCTTCTCCAGATCTTAAGAGTCTGATGCTGTGTCCTTGGAAACGTTGCGGTTTTTAATCTAGTGCTGCAGGAGTCTGTGCTTTGGGTGGTCTTGGGAACCACACTTCCGGAAGTTCCAATTTACATTATAACCCCGAGCCTTAAAGTGGAGCTACCCTCTTACTCCCTGCTTCCCCTCCCCCTCCCACACCCCCCTTCAGACTCTCCCTAAGGAGGCTGAGCTTGCAAGTGATTCTGGCACACACAGATTTTGCCTGTAGAATTCTCTATTCAAAAAGGGGAAAAACTGTTTCATCATGACCTTGACTACTTTTCTAATCACAATGAACAATAAAACTGGTGTTATCTTAAGAGTCTACTGAGATTGGGGGCAACCTTGGAGGAGGAGAAGCATCCACTCCTCCCTGCCACCCTGTCCCTGTCCTTAATTGAATAGAGAAGGGACAGGACTATTGTGAGCCTCAGTCTTTTCATCTGAAAAGAGGATGAGAATAAAATACTGCCTCGCTGCAAGGTAAGAATGAGGATGATAGACACATTGGGGCTGGGGAGGATCTGCAAAGGGTGCTGCCCGCGCCCCACTGGACAGGGCAGACCCCGTGCTGCCCGCGCCCCACTGGACAGGGCAGACCCTGTGCTGCCCGCGCCCCACTGGACAGGGGCAGACCCCGTGCTGCCCGCGCCCCACTGGACAGGGCAGACCCCGTGCTGCCCGCGCCCCACTGGACAGGGCCAGACCCCGTGCTGCCCGCGCCCCACTGGACAGAGGCAGACCCCGTGCTGCCCGCGCCCCACTGGACAGGGGCAGACCCCGTGCTGCCCGCGCCCCACTGGACAGGGGCAGACCCCGTGCTGCCCGCGCCCCACTGGACAGGGGCAGACCCCGTGCTGCCCGTGCCCCACTGGACAGAGGCAGACACAACAACATGTCCAGGTGCCAGTTTTCCATTGTAATGTATAGCTAGGCTGAGAATATCTGACACAAGAGAGCTTGCTACCTAATATGTGCGTGCTCTCTCTCTCTCTCTCTCTCTCTCTCTCTCTCTCTCTCTCTCTCTCTCTCTCTCTCTCTCTCTCTCTCTCTCTCTCTCTCTCTCTCTGTCTCTGTCTCTCTCTCTGTCTCTGTCTCTCTCTCTCTCTCTCTCTCACACACACACACACACACAGAGAGAGAGAGAGAGAGAGAGAGAGAGAGAGAGAATCTACATTGAGGTATGTTCTCATGTAGCTCAGTATAACTTTGAATTTTCTATGTAGCCCAGGAGGACCATGAACTTATGATACTCCTCTCTCCACTTCCTGAGAGCTGAGATTACAGATGTGACCGCCATAGCCAACAGGTAAGTGCTGGGGAATCCAGTGCAGAATTTCATGCACATTAGGCAAGATCTCCTCCCACTGAGATAAATCCCATCCCAATAAGTATTTATTTAATTAAAGTTGAACATGTTCCTGGCAGAGTCGTTCAAAACAAAACGCCTGCAAACACTGCCTTGATGGAGTCCTGCATCCCTTATGTTGGCCACTAGAGGTCACCGTTGACTTAGTTCTTGCCAGGGAAGCCTGGTTCAGTTGTCCAGGTGTCAGTGACAGTCAAAGCTGTCTTTGGAAGGTGCTGATATCTCCTTAACCATTGCCAGTAGCTACAGAGTATTGTAGAAGAGCGGGGAAGTGGAGAACTTCGTTTTCCGTGAAGCTCGCATTCCTCACCATTAGCCCCCACTATCCCCCACTTACTAGTGCTGCTCCCTCCCCCTCGCAGACTCAAGATGTCTCCAGAGACACCCAGCTCTAAGCACCCTCAAACATAAGACATGGTGTCCCACAGGCCTCAGACACAAAAGTGTCTCCAGGCAACCAGGCAGACCTCAGGTACACAGTAAAGCCCAAGACATACCTGGATGCAGGACCCCCAAAATGACCCCTGTAAGGAGTGTGCCCGAGTCAGCCAAGACCACTCTCCCTTTCCATCCCACAGAAGTTACTCAACAAACACCTCTGATACCAGAGGAGAATCTGTTCTAACTCCTGCCTCTAAGAAACCTCCATCAGAGAGTGGGAACGGCCTCTGAGAGGCCAGGAAAGCTCACAGAGTGGGCGCACTGGAGTGGGTGTTTGAAGCAGGACTAGGAGCTCACTGAGCTGAGAAGATATAATCACATAAGAACAGCCCACGGCAAGTCATTGAGGCATTGCCAAGGGACTGTTGAGTGTAAAACACTCAGGGGACATTCACTGGTGCTCAAGGCAGACCTTTTGAGCAAGACCACATCACTACCAATGAACTAGGACTAGGACCTGGGACCTAAAGTCTTCTGATTTGGGTCCTGGACCCTTTCCACCCCCAACCATGACCTCTGCCCTGGAGGAGGGTTACCGGGGACCTGAGGCTTACCTGTTAGGGTTTTTGTTGGGGTTGAAGGGAGGTCTGAGAAATGAGGGGTGTGCAGAGAAGACTTTGATGGTAGCAGAGCCCATGCTCTCCAGCCCCCTGGTAGAGAGTCATGTCAGGGAGCAAGCAAAGCACATTGGGCTGATGGGTAAAGGTTCCAGACCCAGAACATTATAGCCTTCTCATCTGGGGTCACCATGGAGACGAGAGCATCACAGAGGGCCTGACCTTTGCCAGGCAGGTAGAAGAGGACCAGACTTGGCAGAGGGCAGTAGGCAGTAGGCCCTGGGCTGGGCCTGGCAGACCTGGCTGTTGTCTCCAGGTTCTGCATAGGGTGCCTGCTAGCCCACTCTCCTCCTCTGAGCCAATCACAGAGTAAACAGAGAAGAAACCAAGAGGTGGATTAGCACAGCTAGACAGGGAGGCAGAGGATATAGAGTACCACTCCAGGGACAGGAAGAAAGACAGTCAATACCTGTTTCCTAACACCGGGCAGATCTCGCTGCTAGAGCTCTGGGAGACAGACATAATAACCTCTGGTCCTTTCAGAGGGACAACAGGGACAAGGTGAGACAGAGAAAGGCTGGGAGACAAGTCCCAGCACCACCAAGCCATATCCCACAAATAGCCATGAAATAATACAGAATAGACCAGAACCAAGCCAGAAAGAGACACATGGTGAGAATTCAGCACAACCTGGGGCAAAGTTAGGATTTCTAGTCCTGTGGTGATTCATGGACTCCACCCTGCAGATACCAGCCAGGTGAGGACCTGACCCTACCCTTACCTTCTCACCAAATCCCCTCTGTTCAGACAGTGAATTTCTTTTTATGTATGTAAGTATGTGTGTATGTATGTATGTAGTTTTTGGTTTTATGTGTATGGGTGTTTATCTGTATAACATATGCATGCCTGGAACCTGATGCAGCCAGAAGAGAGCACAGGATCCCTTGAGACTTGAGTTACAAATGGTTGTAAGCCAACATGTGGGTGCTGGAGATCAAAGTCAGGTCCTCTGGAAGAAGAGCCATCGCTCTTAGCTGGTGAGCCCCATCTCCAGTCCCTTGACTGAATTCTTGATGCAAATGCCTACTACACAGTCTGAGTTCCTTAGGGGATATCAAGAAGGAAAAGCTTTTTTCTCTGTGGGTTCTTCAGCTTCAGTGAATTGCTTTACCTGTCCATCTCCTCTTAGAACATGGACTCTGACACTGAGGGCCCTTAGCACACACACTATACAAAAGATGGTGAGAGATGCAGGAATCTGAGACTTCCACCCCAGACCTCCTCAGTCATAATCTGCATTTAATTCTTTTAGTTTTGTTTATTTATTGGTGTGTGTGTGTGTGTGTGCACTCGTGTGCATGTGTGCATGAATACACGTGTGTGTGTGTGTGTGTGTGTGTGTGTGTGCGCGTGCGCGCACGTGCTTGAGTACCACAGTACACATGTGGAGGTCAGAGAACAACTTTCAGGAGCTGGTTTTCTCCTTCCAGTTTGATTCATGGGCCTCACGAATCAAACTGCACCTTGACTGCAAGCATTCTTATCTGCATCTGAGTCAGGTGTACAACCTGGGTTGAGAGGTTGGCTTCAGGTGATGAGAGTGAGAAGTTCATTACTGTTCCCACTTCAAAAGCACTGCATTCTTTTGTTCGCTTTTTACACAGGTCTTGACCTTGATGTGTATCTGAAGATGACCTTGAGCCCTTAATTGTCCTGCCCCCATTTCCCAAGGACTAAGATTGCAGGCCCAGTTTATGCAGTGCCGGGGATTGAACCAAAGGTCTCTTGCATGCTAGGCAAGCACTCCACCAACTGAGCTCCACCAAGACCTCTTTATACTTAGTTGAGAATACTCTTGGACACACAAAACTTTTTAATTTTCATGAATTTTGATCTGGCTGAATCTATTCTGAGAATTTTATGATTTTTAGCGTATACACTTAAGATCTTATGTATTTTGAGTTCCTGTTTGTGGCAGGTGTGAAGAACAGGTCCAAGGGCACTGCTATATATGGGTACCCAGCTGTCCATGCACTCTTTGCTGGAAAGGGTTTGTTTCCTTCATTGAATGGGTTTGGCACCATCGTTAAAGATCAATCTGAGACAGATGTATCTATTTCTGGAATCTCTGCTCAGTTCCATTGATCTCTGTGTCTGTCCTGAGGCCAATACTACAGTTGATTTGGTTTTCCTTTTCCTTTTGTGTGTGCATGTGTGTGTAATATGTATATGAGTACATATGTGTGCGTGCATAGTGAAGCCCTAGGTCGATGCCAGTGTCTTCCTCAGTGGCTCACTACTTCATTTACTGAGGCACGATCTATGGCTGAACCCAGAACTCGCCAATTCTGCCTAGTCTAGTTTAGCCGACTTGCCTCGGGAATCCTCTGTCTCCTCCACCCAAGTGCTAGAATGACAGGCATGCACCAGCAAGCCCTGGTTTATACAGTGGCAGGCAGTGGGTAGGCATACTGTTTTGGAATCAGAAAGTGAGAGTTAGGTCTCAGTGGATAAGATGACCTCAACTCAATCCTCAGAATCCACAAGTGGAAGGAGAGAAGTTACTCCCACAATTCTGATTTCCACACGTGATCCATGGCACATGTGCACCAATCTCCCCCCATCCCCTGTCCCCCGTCCCCATCCTCACTCCCACCCCATACACATGCACAGCCACAAGCAAATAACCAAATGTAAAACAGAAGCACGTGTTTCCAGACTTCGGTTATTTAGGCTGTGGTTTTGGTTCTTTTCTGACGCTGTGCTGAAACGCCTGACAAAAGCCCTTTTGGGGAGGACGGCTTTGTCTGATTCATGGTTCCAGGTCACAGTTTGCCCTGGAATGAAACCCATCATCTCAGGGAAGTCAAGGCAGTCAGAACTTGAAGCAGCTGGTCACATGCAGTCAGGAGCAGAGAAAGAAACGGATGATCACGGCAACTGCTCCACTCTTTCTCAGCTCTTACGCAGCCCAGATTCCAAACCCTGGAGCCGGTATCTCCCATTTTCAGCCTGGGTCTTCCCACATCCATTAATATAACCAAGAGAACCCCACAGACATGGCCACAGGTCAACCTGACTCTCTCGTCCCACGTGATTCAAGTCCGTGTCAAGTTGGCAATTATGACAAACCATTGCAAGGTACCTTGACATTCCTTGTGAATTTTTAGGACCTCCCTGCCATTTCTGAAGAATGACAGTTGCAGTTGTGACAGGCTGGTTTTGATTCAGTAGGACACGCCATCATGTGAATCATTATCATTCTTCCTGGCTGGGAACATGTACTCTCTGTTCAATACGTTAGCTCTCTTTTAATTTCATCCAACAATAATTTGTAGTTTTCAGCGTGCAAGGTTTTTGTTTGCTTGCTTGTTTGCTATTGTTTTGTTTGTGTTAAGACAGTCTCTCTCCAGGATAGCCCTGGCTATCCTGGAACTAGTTAGATCAGGCTGGCCTCAAACCCAGAGAGAGCTCTGCCTGCCTTTGCCTCCCAAGTACTGGTTATTAAAGGCCTGCACCTCCATGCCCAATAGAGTGTGCAAGTCTTATACACCACTTTTAGTTAAATCTCTCTCTCTCTCTCTCTCTCTCTCTCTCTCTCTCTCTCTCTCTCTCTCTCTCTCAATAGTGCTATAGTGCTGCAACTAGAACTGTGTTCCTTGACTTCACTTTTGGAGTCTCGCTAGGAGGTGGAAATGTAAGTGTTGTGTAGCCGTCCTTGTCTGTTGGGGTTGTGGTTTTTGGTGTTCTAGGTCTTGCACACACTAGCCAAGCTGTGTATCACTGTGCTGTATCACAAACCCTTGGTATCATGAGACAACGTTTGTAGGCCAGGCTGGCCTTGAACTCGTCATCCTCTTCCCTTGGGCCTCCACTCAAAGCAACAACTGATTCTTTTCTTCTTTTGCTTTTCCTCCTCTCCCCTGCCCCCCACCCCCATTGAAACAGGGTTTCTTTGTGTAGACCAGGCTGGCCTCAAACTCAGAGATCCACCTGCTTCTGCCTCCCAAGTGCTGGGATTAAAGGTATTCGAGGACTGATTTTTCTTTGCTTTTATGTCTGGTAACTTCATTGTATCTACTAGCTATAATGGGTTTTGGGTGACATTTTTATTTTGTGTATGTGAGCATGTATGCGTGTTGCTAATCTAGGGTCTTCTACATGCCAAGCAGACATTCTATCAAAGAGCTCCATCTCCAGCTCTTGTTGGGAGTGGGAGTGGGGCTTGGTATTTTGGAATAGAGCCACTGTGTGTGTGTGTGTGTGTGAGAGAGAGAGAGAGAGAGAGAGAGAGAGAGAGAGAGAGAGAGAGAGTATAATCTCCCAGGACTTGCTGTAGAGCCCAGGTCTTTGATTTGCAATCCTTACTCACCTGCACTCCAAGTGCTAGGAGTCTAGGCATGAGACGCCATGCCTGGTCCCCTCTCTGTACCCAGTCAGCCATGTTTGTTCTTGTTTTTGTTTTTGTTTTTGTTTTCACTTTGATCCCTGAATTCTCTTAATAATTGTTCTGGGGATCACCTTGACTATCTTTATCTTGCTTTACTCATTTGGGACTATGTGGACCTGGCCTGGAACTCACAGAGATCCACCTGCCTTGGACTCCTGAGCACTGAGATCAAAGGCATGCGCCACCACACCTGGCTTAAGTTCATCTTTAGCCACGTTGGAGTTCAAAGCCACCTTGGGTTGCATGAGAACCTGCCTCAAAAAAAAAAAAAAAAGTAAATGAGGAAATAAAATATGAAAAAGTTTCTGTTGCTAAGCTAGGGCCCATGCCTTAAACACATGAGCATTTGGGGGACCCGTCAGAACCAAAATTTAGCACACGTGTAGATAATTCAAAAGTTCATAGAGCCACATAAAGATTTCGTCCTCCGATTAGCATTGTGGGTTAAAACAGGAGACTGGTTGGGGAGACGGCTCAGTCAGTACAGTGCTTGCCTTGTAAGCGGAAGAACTTGAGCTGGATCCCCAGAAGCAATCCCTAGAACCCGCGTCAGGGAGCCAGCGGCGGTGAGCGCTTGTCTGCCCACGGGTGGCGCGGGTCTTCTGCCCATGTTTTGCTCTCCTGCCTGCCTGCTTTGAGACAGTCTCATGTAGCTCAGGGTCTTCTGCCATGTTTTCGTTTTGTCTTGGTTTGGTTTTACTTACTAGACTTGGTTTCCTTCATATTAGGAGGCTTTGCTCAGTTAGTTGATAATCTTTGGTTTCCTTGTTTATAGCAAAGAACTCTGGAAGCAGGGCTGGCAAGATGGGTCAGTGGGTAAAGGCACTGTCTGCCAAGCCTGATGACCTGAGTTAAACTCCTGGGACCCACACGGAAAGGAAAGAACCAACTCCCACACATTGTCCTTTGACTGACACATGTGCACTGTGGCACACGTGAACCCTGCCCCAATAAATAAACGTAATACAAATTTGTTTTGCTTTGTTTTGTTTATTTGCTTACTTATTTTTTGGTTTTGGTTTTTTTTTTTTTTTGGTTTTTGTTGTTGTTGTTGTTGTTGTTTTTGTTTTTGAGATAGAGTTTTTCTGTGTAGCCCTGGCTGCCTGGAACTCCCTCTATAGACCAGGCTAGCCTCAAAATTGAAGATCCACATGCCTCTGCCTGCAGAATGCTGGGATTAAAGATCTGTGTCACCACTCCCAGGTATAAGAACGAATTTAAAGTTAAAGAAAAGGGAGGGCTTTTCATGAGCAGAAAGAATAGAATGGAAACTCCAGGTCTGACTTGGTTTACTTAGCAAGACCCAAGACTGTCTCATGTCTCAGAAATAAAACAAGATGGAAGCTGGGCATGATGATGCACTTGGGAAGTAAAGGGAGGAAACTTAGGAGCCCAAGGTTACCTGTCTTTGGCTCTGCAGTGGATTTGAGGTTTCCTGGACAGTTACAGGAGTCTTAGATCTATCTCTCAGGTTGGTCAGAATCCCAAAGCCAGATGTTTGGAGGGTAAAGGTCAAGACAGTCAAGAGAGAAAAAGTGTGTGTGTGTGTGTGTGTGTGTGTGTGTGTGTGTGTCTGTGTGTGTCTGTGTCTGTGTGTGTGTGTGTGTGCCTGTGTGTGTGTGTGTGTGTGTATGTATGTGTGTGTGTGTATGTGTGTGTGTGTGTGTGTGTGTGTGTGTGTGTGTGTGTGTTGGGGAGTTGGATCTCAGTGTTTAGCATTTGCAATTGCTATATTCCCTCAGGCAGCTGCTACTGATCCAAAGAACCTCCAATTTTCCATTTCCAGAGAGTAATTTCCAGTTTTAGGTAGGATTCAGACAGGTCAACGGCCTGGCGGCATGATGGGAGCAGACTCGGGATGCAATTGCTCCCAGTTTGCTGAGGCCTTTCCTGCCAATGCTTTCCTGTCTGCGGCTGCCAAGTCCCACCATTCTGCTTCCCGGCTCTCATCAGCCTGTTGATGCTCATCCCTGATGGCTCCTTGCAGTTCTTGCTTTAAATATTTTATTAGGTAGCTATTAATTTGGAACTATATTATTTATCTGATGAATTTAACTTCTATTTTTATTTTTTAATTCGTACATGTCTATGAAATATAACATATATCATGAATAGAATGAATTCCAGTCAGTTGCACCTCATTCACCTCTTTCATGCCCCTCCTTCTTCTTCTCAGCGAGTTGCTATGTAACTTCCACGGCTTCTTTTTTAAGTGCGACCCACTGTGTAGTTGGGGTTGCTTGCGAGAACAACTTATCAGTGCCTACACTACCGAAGACAATCACTCCCTTCCCCCCCCAGCTACTATCAGCTGCCAGTAGCCCATCACGGACAGGTGGGACGTCATAAGTGCTTCCACCATCCAAGAGGAAATGCTGAAGGGCCCACTCGTGGGTAGGCAAGCACAGCTGCAATGAGTTTATGGGAACAACGGTGTCACGCCCAGAAGACAAGGGCTCACGGCACTCCTCCCTAGCTCCCCCTGGCTCTTACATTTGTATGTATCTTCCAGAGATTCATTTCTCTCTCTTGCTGGGTCTAACCCCTTGTTATTTAACCCCTTATTTTGAAAACATATCCATTTGGCCATTGAAATTTTTTTCTGTTCTCCTTAAAGATCTCGTTCTGCTTATTGACGTTAAACGTCTGCTTTGCATAAATGAGTCTAGTATCTGGAGCCCTAAGACAGCCAGATCTGTCTGTAGGTTACTTCTGCATCTCACTGATTGTAACTAGCATGTTTTGTACTGGTGATCTCTGATTGACAGCTCCTTGGTCAATGTTGACCAATGGGAGTCCTGCAGGAACAGATTCAGATACTTTCCTCTGGCGATTCGCCCACAGTTCTGTCAAAGGATGTCACCAGCATGGAATAGTTTGGCCTCTGTGGTTCGTGTAGTTTCTTCGTCAGCCTTCACCATTCCTTCTGGTCCAGCTCCCGCTTTGTTCTTAATCTCCTTTGTAAGGAAAGAGATCTTGGCAACCAACAAGGCCTCCACAGAATCATGGCGCCTCTCTGAGATTTGTTTGTACCGAGTCACATTATGTTGCCCAAGCTGCTCTTCGACTGGGCCTACGCCATCCTCCTGTCTCCAGGAGCTGGAATCACAGATGAGCTCCACCATGCCTGGCTCAGGGCACTCAGCGTCAAGCAGAAGGGTGCCTCATTGCTTCAAGCCCAGCACATCATAAGGGTCAGAATTGCCGAGGTGTAGTCCACCTAGGAGGCTTCCTGGCCTTCGAGACAGTATTTCATGAAGCCCAGGCTGACCTTAGACTCACTATGTGGCCAAAGATGATCTTGAACTCCTGATCTTCCTGCCGCTACCTCCCAAGTGCTGGGATTAGAGGACCACAGCTCCATGCGTGGCCCTTAGAGCCTCCGCTTCCACGTGGACATCCAGTCACATCCCCCACCTGCGTAAACTTGCTGCTGACTCCCCTCGTCCTTATATGCAAACTCTAAACTCAGGACACAAAGCTTCCTGCCACCCCCATGATCTGGTCCCGAGTTCTCACATTAGCCCATATCTTCCAGTGATTGCCTTCCCTCTCCCACCCCTCGCCTAGGATCACAGGTCCAGACCAGGAGTTGCTGGGTGAGTTTCCAGAGTCTCACATACTTTCTTTGTTTTTTTTGTTTTGTTTTGTTTTTGTTTTTTGTTTTTGTTTTTGTTTTGTTTTTGTTTTTGTTTTCGAGACAGGCCTATGTAGCCCTGGCTGTCCTGGAACTCACTCTGTAGACCAGGCTGGCCTCGAACTCAGAAATCCTCCTGTCTCTGCCTCCCAAATGCTGGGATTAAAGGCGTGTGCCACCACTGCCCGGCTATCACATACTTTCTTTATTTGGGTGCCTTTCACTCAGTGCTAGAGTCAGCTGTCTGAAACTCATCCCCTACACATACCACCTCTTCATGAATGGAGAGATAATGTCTTGATCACTGACATACCCACATCAATTAAATGACCAAATGGGCATCTGCTGGCCTCCCAGTGCTCTCTCGTCGATTCTTGTGAATTCTTGATATGTTAAAGATGTGTGGCCCCTTTGTGATTGGCTGATGTTCTAGTTTATTTGTCTTATAATTTTTGCCATGGGTGATGAGGGTGAGGGAGAGGGCTTGGAAAAGTTTTCAGTGTTAACATAAACAGATTAGCTGGTTATCTTCTGTCTCTCTACTGGTCAGTGCTTCAAGATTGACCAAGCCCCTCTCGCTAGAGATTCGAGGAGTGTTTTCTGCTGCCAGCCCCATGCCACTCTCTTGCTAATAGAATGAATGAATGAATGGATAAACTGATGGATGGATGGATGGATGGATGGATGGATGGATGGAACAAATGTTAACGGTGCCTTTAGAACATTTAGAATGAACTCCTCATTCTTTAGCTTGGCCTTACACTCTTACATTCTTTAGCTCCAAACCTTACACTCTCTTCCCAGCCTTTTCTGGATGACCCGCCATTCACCCCCAAGCTCTAGGCAGGTTGAAGGATCTGCCTCTCTCTGAATGTGTCTGCTTCGGCCACTCCCAATCCTGCTGGTCCCTCTGCCTAAAATGCCCCATTTCTACTTTAACTATTGCACATTTCTCAAGATCCACTGTTTCCAAGAAGCCTCGTTTTCAGCTGGAGACAAGAGTGTTTCCCCGAGGTGGAGGCCAGCCAGGTTTCATAGTAAGACCCTGTTCCAGAAAAACAAGACACGTGGGTGGACGAGATGGCCTAGTGGGTTGAGGGTGCTTGCTGATAAGCCTGGCTACCTGAGTTCAACCCCGGGACCCGCAGGTGGAAGGGGAGAACTGACTCTCGTATGCTGTGGCCTATGCATGTCCCCTCCAAACTAAATAAATGTGAGAACAAAACAAAAACAGACCGGGCTTGGGATGTAGCCCAGTGGGTAGAGGGCTTCACCCAACACACATGAAGCCCTAAATTAAATTCTCAGCACACAAACTGGATTTGGTGGCACATGCCTACCATCCCACCTCTGCAGGAATTCAAGGCCATCCTCAGCTACCTAGCTAGTCAGAGGCTAGCCTAGAGTACGTAAGACTTGTCTCAAAAGCACACAAATCTCACTGATCCCTCTTTCTGGGGAGGTGAACAGTGGAGAGATGAGGAAGTTAGATCGAAGTCAGACCCAGGTGTCTCCACTCATTTGCTATTGGCCACACCCTTTCGCCTCCCCAGAGTCTTCATCCCAACCTCCTTCTGCAAAAGATGAAACCTGGGTCTTATGCTTGCCAGGCAGGTGCCATGTCACAGAGCTATGCCCCCAGACCCCAAGTCGTCCCCCCTTTAAGATAGGAACCTAGTCAGGCAATGGTGGTATATACCTTTAATCCCAGCATTCAGGAGGCAGAGGCAATCAGATCTCTGTGAGTTTGAGGCCAGTCTAGTCCATAGAGTGAGTTCTAGGATAGCTAGAGCTACAGAGAGAAGCCCTGTCTTGAAAAGCAAAAACAAAATAAAATGAGACAGGAACAGAGGGCAACAGGGACCATATTAGCTGGGAGTGGCATCCTACGTTAGCAGGTCGGTGCTGTGCCTTACATTCCTTCGTATGGAGTCTTCCACTCCCAGAGTCCTGTCAGTCCCTGAAGGTCTGAATGGTGGCTGAGCTTTCCCGCTGGGCAGATTTGAGTGACCAAACAGGTTTCCTCTCTCCGAACCAGTCCAGGCCCCAGGGGCACCTGGATACATTTTCACACATCTATTTGGCCTAAAATAGTCTCCTTCCTCCTCCTCTCTTCTTCCTCCTCCTCTTCCTTCTCTCTCTCTCTCTCTCTCTCTCTCTCTCTCTCTCTCTCTCTCTCCCTGAGCTACAGTGGCTTTCTCAGTCTCTAAATTAAATCTCCAAAGAAGTCCATCAACACCCAATGTCCCCCCCCCCCGCCCCCCTGGCCATCAGCAACCCCAATACAACGAGGAATTAGATAAGCAGTTCTCAGTCTGTGGGTTGAGACCCCATAGAGGTAGATTATCAGATATCCTGCATATCAGATGTTTGCATTATGACTCATAACAGTAGCAAAATTATAGTTATAAAGTAGCAATGAAATAATGTGGTTGGGGGCACCACACCGCGAGGGACTCTGTTAAAGGGCCGCAGCATTAGGACTTCAAGAACCACTGAATTAAATGAAAGATGGGCCTACTTCATTTTAACATGGGTAAACTGAGTCTCAAACTAGCATTAGCTATAGTTGGGTTTGGATCCTATGTGTTTTCAAAGTCAGAGAAAAGGATTTTTCTCATGATGTCCTGGGGGTGGGGAATACTAGGGAGGGGACAGAGTAGTAAATGGGAGGGGTGTCCTGACTCTGAGTCTCTTCCTTGGTCTATAAAGCAGCTGATGGCACACTCTCAGAGGCCACTCTGGTACTTACTCTATTGTTTTGTGGCCATATATACAGATCACCGAATACCAGAGGCCATCTCGCCTGAGTGTTTTGAGGAAGAGCAAAGATGATATGTGACCCCAAGGCTGAGGGTAAGGACTCCCTGGAACGCAAGAAGTGCAAGTTTAGCCTCCGGAGGTCTGGTTTAGTTTTAGGTCTAAGACAGCATGCTGTGTCCATTTAGGCAAACACACCTGCCCCAGGACCCCAACTGTCCTAGCAATAAAATGGAGTCTGTGGGACGGAAAGATCTATGCTAGCATGATCTTCACATTCTTAGAATTCTCCAAAAGCTGTTCCTCACCCAGCCCTGCCCAAGCCCAGACTGTCCCCAGGGTCTGACTTCATCATTGGCCTGACCAAGTCTTTGACACCGTGCAGCTGCCGCCACCTCCCACCCAGCCTTTCTGTAGAATCCTAGCCAGACTTCAGAGCCCCATGGAACAGGGGCTGCGGGCAATCTTCTCTGTCAGGCCCAGGAGACGCAGGGAGTGGGGTGTCCAGGCCCGTGTTTAAAGGCCCCAGTCTCTTCCCTCTCCCTCCCTGGAGCCAGCATCCTTTCCTCCCTCCCTGGTGAAATCTGAGCTCAGGGATCCAGGGAGAATTCTGGCAGCAGAACATTCCATCCAGTTGTCCAAACACTGCA
Source organism: Apodemus agrarius (assembly GCA_964023405.1). Classification (NCBI taxonomy): domain Eukaryota; kingdom Metazoa; phylum Chordata; class Mammalia; order Rodentia; family Muridae; genus Apodemus; species Apodemus agrarius. Next base: position 147,268,479 of record OZ030005.1, read on the forward strand.
CAGCTGGTGGAGGGAGGGGCAGCCAGAGGAGCGAGCAGGGTCAGGAGCCCAGAGGTTGTGTTGTTTTCATGGAAGTGAGGGAGACCTCGCTGGGGGAGTTAGGGGTACCTGGTGGGTTTAAACTCCGGCTGCCTGGAAAGGTTCACAGGGCAAGGAAGACCAAGCAGTCCCCTCTGCTCACACTGTCTGGGGCCTGCTTGCCCAGGGCCATCCTGTCGAACTCCTGCAAAGTCGATTCATCTACCTCAGAGCCTGCCCAGCCAGGTCTGGGCAGCTACCTCTCGCCTTGGGAGTCTCCTCCTTGTGACCAGCCTCCAGGCACAACCTCAAGCAATAGGGGGAGGGGGAGGGCGGGCAGGGATGAGTATGAATAGCAACCCCAAGAGAGACGCTAGACAACAGCTCTGTTGCCAGCTGGCCCATTCCCAACTGTCTCCCAGTGCCCTCATCAGTGACCCTGGATGACTCGTCAAGCCTCAGTTTCCTGATTTGCAAGAGGAGAGGGCTGACCCCTTAGTAACTGTCTTCAAATGTCTTCACAGAACCCCCCCCCCCAGCAAATGCCCAGAAAGTCGCTTTTTTGTGTGTGAGGTTCTCAGCACTTCTGACTCAGTTTCCCCACTGAGCACCCCCAATGCCTTTTACCACCATCCAGGTCCGGTTGCGTCAGGGTGGTAGGAGATGCACCCCCTTTCTGCACATCCTGTTTTCTGCTAATGGTTTCCAGGTGAGCCCTTGGTTGCCCTGCAGAGGAAGGTGGGGGCACTAGAGAATTTAGTAGGGGATGATCGAGGAGCAAAAACAGGAAGGGGGTGGGAGCAGGCCATGGAAAATTCACAGCCAGGAAACCCTCCGACAGCATCTGGCTTGCATTAGGCTAAGCAGGCTTCACAGCCCAGAGCTCAGCAGAGATACTGTTATCCTCTGGCCAGCGGGGCTGAGAGGGGTGTGGTGCTGGTGGGGAGGGGCTCAGAAGGACCCAAAGGCTGACCAGAGGCAACAGTGAAAGTAGAGGAGAAAGGGGGTTAGGAGGCGCTCCTGTGACACCAGGGCAGACAGACTTTCTGTGAAGGTTGCCGTCTCCCACAGGGGAGAATAGTTCCTATTTTATAGATGAGAAGCTGACACCAGAGAGATTAAGTGACTTGTCTAAGGTCACACAGCCAAGGAGGAAATCTTTTCCTTTTTGAAGGCACAAAATGGGATGGAAGTTGAAGGTAGTGCGAGGACCGGGTGTGTGGAGGCTCGGTATTTATTTATCTTGCATGCACAAGGCTCTGGCTTCAATCTCTCTCACCACCACAACTGCCCTGCTTGGGGAAAAAGAAACCATGGGGAACAATGTTTAAAAACATTGGGCAATTTGAAGTATATCTGAGTGACAACAGTTGGCTGGGTGTGCTTCAGAGGCTCAGAATCCATTTTGTGGTTGGGGAAACTGAGGCACAGAATGGTTGAAGCGATGTTGACTTGTCCTTTGGTGTGATGGTAGTTAATGGGTTTAAGGGACTAGCTACTGAGTATCAAAGCAAATAACCAGTCAGCTCATACTAGACCCAGGCTGGACAGGCTCTGCCCAGTTTGAGCCTAGGAGGACAGGAGATAGTCCGTCACTCCAGGGATCTTGTTGAAGCTCAGGTCATCGGCATGTGGGGTAACTTCTCTCCTGTTCTCAGGTATATCTTGTCCAGCTCATAGCCCACAACCCAGGAAGGAGGCCCATGTCTTCCGCTGCCCGCTGAGCCTCAGGAGTTAATAATTAAGGGTTTAAGAAGATAGAAGCCTGTCTGGGAAGCCCCGCCCGGCCGCCGTGCTGCTGCTCCTGAGAGATAGCAAAGGTTAGTGAGAGGCTCTGCCTGGAATGGAGGCAGGCTCTGCCGCTTGACCTCCTGGGGGTCTCCGAAGGGACCTCAGCCTGGCCCCAGGCATGGAAGCCCCTGAGGAGCCCAGGCAGTGCCCCGCTCGAGGGTCATGCCCAGTGTTCTTGGCCATGAGCTCAGGCACTGTCCGCTATGCCCCATCAGGTTTGGGTCCTGGACCTGAGAGGAACTTTAGAGAGGAGACCTGGGATGCAAACAGGTGAGCTGAGGGCTTGGGACACTGACGGGGGTGGGTGGGGGATGGGCCTTGACACCCTGCAGGGACATGGGGGTCAGAAGCTGGCTTGGAACACTGGGCTGTTTTGAACTGGGAAGAATTTCAGGAGCCTTTTTTTTTTTTACAGGGCGGGCGCTCAGAGAGGAGCCCTGATTGTCTGGTCCAACTTGAAGTTTAGACTAAGGTAGAAACTGAAGGTTAGAGAGAGCAGGACGATCATCCTAGGTCACAGCTAGAAGCAGATGTGACGCCTGAATCGGAGACTGATTCAGACAAGTCCCATATGCCTCCAGGCCCAGCCTAGGGTCTGTGGCTAAAGGTAGCGAGCTGGGGGGAGGGGAGAGTGGACAGGAGGCGGTGGTGTAGGAGGAGGGATGATGAGGCTTTTGGTGGTTTGTAACTATAGACATATCTTTCATTTTTTTCCTCCTCACTGGCTGGGCCTGGCACCTAGCAGGTATTCAGTAACCTTCCGAGGGCTGGCTGTGCCCAGACACAGCTCCCACCAGCACCGGTGGCTCTGGGTTGTCTCTAAGGAAAAGCTTCAGTAAAGACACTCCACCTCCCCTCCTGTGGTTCCTGTGACATAAAGCAGGTTCTTTAACGTCTGTGAGGCCATCCTTTTCCAGTGCCACAGCTCGGTTCCCTGTGGCTTGGAGGTCCAGAGTCTAGTTGCATAAATGACAAGATATTTTTGGTTAGTAATTGCATATCAATGGTCAGTGCTCTTAGGGTGGTGACCACACACTTGCCCTTGGAGGCCTCCCTCAAGGGCTCCGAGGATGAGGCCTCTTCCTCGGGAACCTTCCTCCCCTTTGCTGACACCTCCCCTTTGCCGCTCACTAATTTCATTGACAGAATTTATCTTTGCCCTGGCTTTTAGATATGTGGAAGGCAAAGACCCTGTCTTAGATGCTTTCTGTGTCATCTTTTCCTCCTTCCCTTAGATGGTGACCAGAGCAAGGAGTAGGAAAAGAGCATCTGCTCAAGGCTTGGCTGGGGAAGGGCTCAAGTCAACAAAAATATGTTGATATCTGCTTTGGCCAGACCCTAAGCTGGGCTGGGCAGGGTGGAGGAACACAGCCCAAGAAGGGCTTGGTCTTTGCCTGGTAAATAATCAATCACCCTATAGCGAGGGAGGGAAGGAAGGGAGGGAAGGACATAGAAGACCTGGGCTGATTCCGTCAGATGAACAGGACGCTGTGGAGAGCTGTCTAGGTTCTCCACGGCAGAAGATGCCAGCCATGGGCAAGGACGTGGGCTCCTCTCAGCGAGTCTTTGTTCCTAGGAGCTGGGAAAGGAGCATCTTTTCGAGACAGGGTTTCTCTGTGGAGCCCTGGCTGTCCTGGAACTCACTCCGTAGACCAGGCTGACCTCGAACTCAGAAATCCACTTGCCTCTGCCTCCCAAGTGCTGGGATTAAAGGGGTGTGCCACCACCCCCAGCTCTCTTTTCTGTTTTGAAAAGAGACACTACTAGCTGGTGAAGATGGGTCCTAGGCAAGTCAAGGCTCAGGCAGTAGAGGTCCCTTAAAGCAGGCCTCCCATCCTCCAACCATTTACCATAGTGGGATTCCATAAGCCAAGCGAGCCTGTGGTTGTAGCCACTGAGGGAGGAGAGGAGGATGTATCAGTTCAGCCCAGAATCTGGAGACCAGCCTAGGGAGTATATGACCCACACCCACAGAGAAAAGGGGGCTAAGGGAAAGGAGAGAGGGGGTAGGGGTTCCAGCATGGAGGATCTCTTGGCTTCTCATGGTCCTTAGCAGTTCAGAAGGGGCAGCTGAATGTCTGTGTGGACGGATGGATGAGTGAGGCGTGTTCTGAAAAGCCCAGAGAGCCCTGTAGACCCTGCCTGTGGGAGCTGGTCCTAGCAGCACTGGAGGAGGGGTTGACTGTGGGCTCTACTTATTAGATCCTGATCTGAGGCTGAACTTCATTCAGGGCAGTGGTTAGAGCCAGGATAAAGGGAGGGCATAGGGACCGAGGGACAGGTGACTAGTGGCCAGGGAGGCAAACCTTTCACAGATCTGTTTTTAAGTACCTGGGACAGACAGGTGCTAGCAAGGTTGTCAGAGTAGTCTCCAGAGCTTATGATGGCTGGAAAGGCTGGGATGAACAAAGTATTCAGAGATACAAGAGGAGGGAAGGACCCAGAAGCAGAGCTGTTAAGATTGGGCCAATGTAGCGCTCTCTTAGCCTGCTCTCTTAGCTTATACAACTCAATGAATGATACCTGTTTAGGGTCTGCCCCGCCCCCTTCCCAGAATCTCAGTGCCACTCAGGGATTGGTGCAAAGCTAAGCGCTCCAGAGACTGGTAACAGGGCTAGAACTCTGAATGAGGGTCTAGGAGCTGTTTGTCCACTTTGAATGACAATCTGGGCAAGAAACTGAGCAGAGACCCCCGAGAGCCATTGTAGGTTCTCAAGCAAGGGTGGTCCAAAAGTGCAAGGCAGAGAGTGATAGGGAAAGGCGGAGGTCAGCTCTGGATGAGAGATGATGGGACCAGTCCCGTTCTTGCTCCAGCGGGTCATTGTCCCCAGGCAGCAAGAGGGACAGGGCTGGGCCGGCAGAGGGGCGGGGCCGGGCACGTGGCCTGGGGCCCGCCTCTCGGACACGTGACCCGCCCAGGGCAGGGGAAGGGCTCCGGTGGGGCGGAGCCGCAAACCCTAGGCGGCCAGCGGGACCGACTGGCGGTGGAGCGATTGACAGGCGGCAGGGCAGCTCTTGGGGCCCCGGCAGAGTTGGCGGCGCGTGTGGACGCGGCCGCGGCGGAGACGCCGGGATGTGGAGCGGGTAGGTCCACGCACGCCGGCGGCTCTGCGCTCGGTCTGGGCCGCGCTGGCCTCCTGGGATGGGAGAAAAGGGGCTCATTGCTGTTGTTTGCACCCCACTTGGGAGATAATCTGTACTCTCAGCTCTGCCTGCAGCAGCGAGGTGCATTGTAGCATGAGGACACACTGCAGCCCGAGAGCTGAAAGGACCTTGGCAGGACCGATCTGAGTTGCCCCAGAGTGGGAAGGGTGACCCCTCCAACTCCTAGCTCCAGTGGAGCACATGAAAGAAGTGGTGGTGGGGGTGGGGGGTGGGGTGAGTAGGACTATGTGTACCTCAAAAGTAAATCTGGGGCACGTATTTAAAGGAGGGAACATTCATGAACTCTGGGGAAGCAGTGCAGTTGAGAAAGCTAGCTGTGTCTCTCCAAGGTCCCTGGCTGTTAACTGGAACCTTCTGATTCAAGATGTGAGGTGGGTGGTACCTTCCCGCAGTTTGGAGGGAGATAGGCACAGACCCTGAGTCCTGGGTGAACCCCTTTCCCACCCCTCATCCTCACTCCCATCTGTTAGGGTCATCGGTTCTTAAGGCTGACTCCTGTTCCTGGCCAGTCTAATAGGAGACCCTGACCCGTGTTCACATAAGATTGATGTCCTTTCTTGCATTTAGGCAAATGCCTTCTTCCCGGGCTGCAAAGACTAGGTATTGCGGGGTGTTCCTGCTAAGGACTGTTTCAGGATAGGTGGAAGGAGGAAAGCCCTGGGGAGGGGAACAGGTGAGATCTTTTTACTCTCATGGACCCCAGTTGATTTGAGCTGAAATGCAAGGGGAGTTATGCTGCGTCAACCCCAGCCAGAGCTGAGCTCCTGTGAGGTGTGGGCAGGCTTGATCTTTCAGAGGGAGCAGGGGCCAGCCTGAGTTTGTTGGAAATTTGCTCCGGGGGAAAGAGGCTAGCTAGGCTTGGGAAGAGTTTTGGGTGGGTTCCTGGTGCCTGCCTCAGGTCCAGGCAATTTCCTTGAGGATGCATGTGCCTGGGGCTGTGCTGGAGGAGCAGCCTGGTCTGAAGGAAGCTGTGAGCCTTTCTGCGGGGTGGACTGAGACAATTGCTGTATTCCCCTTAGGGAAGCAACTCCCCTTCTCTGGGCTGGAGCCAGCTTGAGCACTTGGGGGCGGGGGGTCAGAGGAGATGTCAGGGGTCCTGTCTCTCTCCACTGTATTTCCAGGTCTCTCACTGAACCTGGAACTTGTTTAGCCAAACTTGTGGCTAGTATATGCCAGTGATTCTCACGGTGCTGTGTTCCCTCACAGTGCTGAGCTTGCTGGTGCACATGACCACACTGGGATCTGAACTCAGGGCCTCACGCTTACACAGAGAGCCCTCTTACCCCCTGAGCCATCTCCCCAGCCCTTGGACATAGGGATCAGAGTCTGAGTGTCTAGAATGCGCTGGACCTTAGGGCCCTTGGAGCTCTCTGCTCCCTGCAGGAGTTAAGAGCGACCATGCTCCTTCCGGGTCCTGTCAGCTCTAAGAGGTATACCCTAGAAGGAATGTACCCTAGCCCGGGAAGCGTTCCTGGAGGTTGGCTTCCTGCTGTAAATTGAACTGAGCTACGGTGGGTGTTTGTTTATGACAGAGTCCTAAACGGAGATAAGGAGAAGTGACCGGACCCTGTAGGAGCCAGGAGTAGAGATCCTTCGAGGGTAAACCTTGAACTCTAAAGTAAATGGCAACACGAATATGATTTTTGGAGTAGGGGAAGTGGGTACAGAGTCTCATGTATCCTAGGTTGGCCTCAAATTCCCCATATAGCCAAGAATAACCCTCTCTCTCTCTCCATCTCCCAAGTACTGGGGTTACAGACATGTGCCGCGATGCCTGGTTTAGGAGTGCCAAGGATGGAACCTAGAGCTTTGTGTGTTCTGGGCAAGGACTCAGGCCATAGGGCTGTGTATCCAAGCTTAGTCTTATTATGGTTTGCTTTATTTTGGACACATAGACTAGGCTGACCGAGCACTCTTTTTAAGAAAGTTTTATTAGTGGTGTGTGTGTGTGTGTGTGTGTGTGTGTGTAAGATGGAGGGAGAGAGCACATGTGTTCACACACACATGTTGAGGTCAGAGGACAACTTTGTGGAGTTGGTACTCTCCTACTACTTTTATGGGGGCTCTAGGGATCAAACCGAGGCCCCCAAGCTTATACAGCAAGCCCCTCTCCTCACTTAGCCATCTCTTGGCCCTCACCTAGAAATCTTAATCCTCTTGGCTTAGCCTCCTGGATGCTGCCCTGCTATGCCTCGCTATCTAACCTCACTTTCAGGGGCTCCACTCCCCCAAACAAACACCCCAGACTGGGCTTCCCCTCCTCCATTTCCTACAGTTTCATAGGCCTATGATCTTGGGGGCCAAACCCACTCTAGGTGTTGGAGTGAGCATGATATTTTGAGAGTTCTGAACCTAACACGGTCCTGGGAACTTTACAGCTGGTCTGCAGAGTCCACAGACTGAGTTCTGCACTGGTTCTGTCCCACTGGGCAGCCACACAACATTGGTGTAACCAACTGGTCTCAGTTTCTCCACTTTCTGGATAGGACTGATCGTACACACCTCTAGGGAGAACCAAATTCTAATGGAGTGCTAAGAAAAAAAGTTAAGATCACCCCGCCTCCTGGGAGTTAAAGGCCGTGCCTTTGCCCCAGGCCAGTTGCAGGTGTCTAGACTCTGTCTTGAGCAAGTCACTTAACTGTTCTGGGCCTTCACTGCCCTAAGAGCTTCTGCCAAGAGACCTAAGTCGCAAGGGACTGAGGGCCCAGGATCCGACAGATCATCTCCCACTCACCCCCGCCTCTCAATAGGTGGAAGTATCTTGCCCGCTGTTCCTTACCCTGCACTTTTGTGTGTAGGATCAGACCAGACCCTCAGCAGAGCCCTGCCTCCCCAGGCCTGGGAGCTGGATGTATCCTCAGTAAACCTTGAGAAATGGGGAGGGGGGGCGTACAAAGCAAAATAAGTGGTGAGAAGGGGAGGCAGTGGTGTCCCCTGAAACCTTCCTTGCACCTATGGAAGGATCAGGGTGTAGAAGCTGGCGCAGTAGGTATTCACTAGGCACATGCTATATGTCAGGGGTGTGTGTGTGTGTGTGTGTGTGTGTGTGTGAGAGAGAGAGAGAGAGAGAGAGAGAGAGAGAGAGAGAGAGAGAGAGAGATCTTGGACTAAATGTATAGGGAGCCCCACAGAAGCCTGTACCAGCAGAGCGTGCAGTTCTTATGTAGGCTGGCTGGTGGTGGAGAGGCAGAGGGTTGTGTCCTCTCCTAGGCTGAGCTGGTTTGGCCTGGGATTGGGGGTAGTGGCAGGAAGGATCTGGCCTGGCCACCTACTTAGTCTCTTGGTCTCTTCCTCCCACTAGGCCCTGCTGCTGTTTTGGCCACCCCACCCCCACGTGCCCCACTCCCCTCCATCAGTGGCGCAGGCCCATCTTCTGCCTGTCCTTGGTGTCTCCTTGCCTTAGCTCACTGGATTCTGACCCAACTCCAGACCCTACTACCGAAGAGATAAGCCGTGTCTCTGATGGTCAGGTCAGGGTCTCCCTCCGCCACCCACCGCTGAGCCCAGGCTCGGACACTGGCTGTTCCCAACGGTGCCTCCCAACAGCTGTCACGGTCCTGCCTTTTCCCTTGAGCCACCCACGGAACTCTGTACTTCCCAAAAGCCCGCGCTACCCCCTTTCGCTTCCTGGAAGACCCCTTCCCACTTCCTCATTCCCATCCCACAATTCTCATTCACCTTTCCCTTGGTTTTTAAATCAGCTTAGTTAATCAATTACTGAACTGCATATTTTACCTTCTCTCCTACCCAACTCCTGCTCTGCCCCTACCCAGGCTCATGGCCCCCCTACAGTGCGTTGTCTGACTGTGTGTCCTCCCTCGGCTCAGTCCTGCCCAGCAGGCAAGGGAAGCCCTGGGCATTACCATGCACCACTCCGCCCTTACTGGGTACTGTCTCCAACTTCCTCAAACCCCATCTGCATCCTGCCTTACTTCTCTGAAACCTCCATTCATTCCTGCTTCTGGGGGGGCAAGTCACATGCTGTTTGTGCTGTGCCTGCAGTCTGGGGTCAGTTCCAGCCCTGTCACCTCCTTGCTTGGTATACTAACCCTGCTTCATTCTGGGTTGCCTTGTCATTGAAATTAGACTGTAGAGCCCATCTCACTGTATTACTGTCATGTCACCCATGGGTGCTGGAAGTGGTGGGTGAGCTGGCCTGAACCTGAACCAGGAACCTGGAAACCCTGTGTACATGCTGGTTTGCTGAAGACTCGAACTGTTTGCTGGGCTTGCGGGCTGCTTATAGACAGCCATTACAAAACCTTTCCTGGCACCTTGTTGCCCCCCTGAGAATCAGAGTTGTATGTCTGTCATTCTTAGTCTCCTAAATGGGTCTGATTCCACTCCCTGCACCTTAGCACTGCCCTTCGGGAGAGAGTGAGTTCCAGGCAAGATTTCTGTAGTTTCCCCAGGCACCAGATGCTCCCAGCCAGTCCTTTTCCTGCTCCAGAGCCGTGCTCAGGGCCCCCTCTGCTGTTTATTTAGTGAATCATTGTGGCTGGGAAGAGAGAAGGAATTCTTAACTGTAGAAATGGCTGTAAAGGCCAAGCCTGCTTGCTGAGGAGCCCAGAGCAGGCTGACTTGTCCAGACTGGGAGAGGTAGATGCTCAGAGGACCGACAGATCCCTATTTAGCTCTGGCTAGGAATTCCTGATTGGAGGGATTTTGAGCATCTGAGTGGCTGACAGGCCACAGAGCTCAGGATTCCTCCTTTAGTTATGCTTTGAATTGAAGGGTAGAGACAAAAATTTCTGCTGCCTCTACAGGACAGGCCTGGTGGACTGGGGATTGTAGCCACTGCACTGTGTTTCCTGGGGAAGTAACCCAGGAGAGTGCTTCCTGTATGTGGGGGCCCTCAGCTCCTAAGCCAGCTCCAGGATGGGGGGGATGTTGGCTACCCCATCTGCTTCTGACCTTGACTCTTATTATCTTTCACCCCTAGAAGATTGATTCCCATCCCATAGTATACTCCTCACAAAAGATTATAGTCCCATGGAGTCTGGTCTGAGGAGGGGCAGGGATCTCGGGCTCCTACTTACTGGAGACCTGAAGGTTCACATGCAGATTTTCAGGCTGAAGTGTGTGGACCGTCAGAGAGTCTGGCTCTGTTGTACCCATGGAACACTTTCCTTCTTTCTCTGATTCTTTATAAATCACCAGAACTGAGCCGGGCATGGTGGCGCACACCTGTAATCCCAGCACTTGGGAGGCAGAGGCAGGCGGATTTCCGAGTTCGAGGCTAGCCTGGACTACAGAGTGAGTTCCAGGACAGCCAGGACTACAAAGAGAAACCCTGTCTCGAAAAACCAAAAAAAACAAACAAAAACAAAAACAAAAAACCAAAACCAATAAATCACCAGAACTGGCCTTGGAGGGAAGAGGATCTGCAGACTACAGTTGTTGCTAAACACACACACACAAACACACACAAACACACACAAACACACACAAACACACACATACACACACATACACACACACATACACACACACACACACACACACACACACACACACACATACACACACACACACACACACACACACACACATGGGTCTGCCCTTCTTCCCCTCCTGCCTCTGCTATCCCTTGCGAGGACACAAGTGCCTGTAGGTTCAGGATCCGGCCAGAGTCAGGACAAGCATTTTGGGTATCTCTACCCAGTTAGAGTTGATCCCTATTTACCCGGCACTGTAACAAGTAAGTTGCTATTTGATTGTTGCTAACATCCTTCTGCTTGATGGTTTCTTTATCGATCTATGGAGAGAGCAGATTCCAGGAACTCAGACATTCCCAGGACAGAGCATGGCCATGATCTTGTCACTGTACCCTCCTCTTTCTCCCCCCAGGCCACCAGTCTAGGCAGGATGTTTTCTGACTTAGCAAGAGTCCAATTCGAGCTAGACTGGGTAAGGCTTCCCTGCTATAACTCATAGCGACTGAGCTGCCCTGGGCCTAGAAACCCTTGATCATGAAACATATGCGCTGATTCCAATACTTGCTCCATATGAGGCTGAAGACCTGGCTACCTGTCTCCTCACTGCCCCTGACCAGTTCTGGGACTGCTATGGAAGTCGCCTCCTCTCTCTGAGCTTGCACCCCTATCTGTAGTGTGGGGGAAAGACTACAATTACTGTGAAAAGAATATTAAATATAATGTGGGGGGGCTGGAGAGAAAGAGAGAGAGAGAGAGAGAGAGAGAGAGAGAGAGAGAGAGAGAGAGAGCGAGAGCATTCAGTCATTAAGAGCACTTACTGCTCTACCAGAGGACCCACGTTCTCAGAACCCACATCAAGAACAGGACTGCTTGATGCTCTCTACCTCCAGGGGATCTAATGCTTTCTTCCTGTTCCTGTGAGTACAAACACATGTGACATCCATGGGCAGCCACATATATGTACACATGAATACAAGTCAATCTTCACACACACACACACACACACACACACACACACACGCCAGCTGGGAGCCAGCTTAGTTGACAGAGTGCCTGCTATGCAAGCATCCGACCTCAGTTCGAGCCAGGCGTGGTGACACACTCTTGAAATCATAGTCCTGGGGAAGGAGACACGAAAATCCCTGAGGCTCCTTAAGCATCCAACCAAAGCAAATCAGCAAACCCCCAATCCCAGGAGGAGACCTTGTGATAACTCCAGAGAAGCAGCATCCAAGGTTGACTCTGACTTCCACATCCGTGCGCATAGACATGGGTGTACCAGCATAAACACACAGACACTGACACACAGAAAGCTCCCAGTCCCTGGGCAGAGTTCTCATCCCATACAGCTGCCACAGCCCTGTTAGGAGCCTCAGACCTCAAGAACCCTGTGCCAACCAGACCTCCACCCCTCCCCCCCAAAAAAAACCAAAAAACAGTGGTATTAGGAAAATCTGTTTGTCACACACACTGGTGGAATGGTGAGTCTCTGCCCTTACGTTATATTCAACGAGGCCCAGTCCCCGCCAAGCAGGGCCCAGTTCCGGGAGCCTCAAGACTACACATTGGGCCTGTTCCAGGTCAGAGAGAAGGCTGGGTTGGGCAGTGGCCAGGGTCGTGTTAAAGGAGTTGGCTGGGCTCACTGCTGTGGTCTGTGAGAGCTCATTTTCTTTGTGTTACTCAGAGGGAAACTGAGGCTCAGAGGTTCTTTGGTGAACTTCTCAGGGGCTTGAGGACAAGAGAGAGGGACAGTCCCCAGCATTTCCTCTCAATTATTCGAAGATCCAGTCTCACTGGCCTTGTGTTCTTCCGATGCAGACTGGGCTGAGCCCCTCCTCCTCACTTCCCCACAGTTATCGGTCAGCCCACCCCACACCCACCCCCCAGCCCGCCAAGCCACTCTGCTCTGAGGCTGCTGGCTCAGGAGCCCCAGATTTTGCTGAGCAAGCAAAGCCAGAGGTTGCTGTCTCTGCACAAATGACCACGGGCCAGACCTTCCTCTCTTCCTTCCCAGGGTCGGCTCTCTCGGGGTGCTGTAGCTTGGAGGTGGGCCTTGGTTAAGAACACAAACCCCAGTCCACCCAGGGGCCCCAGCTTCAGCAAGGGGAGGGTCCTGAGGCTTCCAGAAGAGGGCATGTTTGTCTTTAGTCTCACAGAGGGCCAGGGAGAGCTGGATTTTGCTCCTCACTAACAAAATCCAGAGGTGGCAGGAAGTGGGTCTATTATGCCTGGACTATTTGTAGGTTTTTCCTGCCTGCTGAGGCCTGGTGCTTCCTCTCTGGTCCGCCTTTGTGGACATCTATCATTTTGACATTTCCACTAACGAGGCCGTGGCATTGATGATGTTGGCTTTGCTTTAACCATGTCCATCCAAACCCACTTTACTGCCTCCACTGTGCCAAAGGTTTCTGCCCATCCCTTTCGACTCTTGGGAGTGACAGTCACTGGGACAATCCTATCCATGGCGTAAGGATCGATTCTTTTATATTCCTTTGTCAGCTCAACAAGTGTGAATCGAGTTTGCACCTAGTGGCGGTTGCCTGCTGTGTACCAAGCACTGCCCTGTACCCTAGGCTGAGGATGTTGGGTGATAAGGGTTCATGAGTCCTGCCTTGGCCCCTAAGAAAGTTCCTGCTTGGTCATTCTGCCCTTGTGACAGTCCAGTTGCAGCTCGTAGTGGTTCTGTTTTACAGATGGACAGAGTGAGGCTTATGTGACAGGTATGTGAGGCGTATGAGGTATGTGGCCTAGACTGGTCCCTGGGCTCAGGTCTGCATTTCTTGAGTCCCCATCCCGTGTGTGCATATGCCCTTGTTTGCCTTGCAGCCCACCCCAACAAGACGAGGGCCTCCCTGTGGGCCTCTCTGCCATCTCAGTCCCCTGGAAAAACCTGGGCCCCAGCAAAGGTACCAGGGAGTCCCCAGGAGGCCTCGTAGAAGCCTCCGCTTCCTGGGAAGACGCCCCGGGTGAGGAACACCCAGCAGCTGCTCCGCTGGATGTGTCACGCCTGCGCAGCTCCTCCATGGAGATCCGAGAGAAGGGCTCCGAGTTCCTAAAGGAGGAGCTCTACAAAGCCCAGAAGGTGGGTGCTCCAGGATAGGGTGGGGGGCTGAGGAAGAGCCCAGATAGCTGTGGAAGGAAGGGAGAGGAGAAATCACTTGTCAAAGCCACATGCCAGGCCTGTGCTGGAGTCCTGGGAACTCAGAGGAAAAGGCTGGTTCAACCCAGGGCTTCAGGCATGCTAGGCTTGCACGCCGGTCACTGAAGTCTCAGAAGTCTAAAATGACTTTCACACATCTCGACTCCTCCGGAAATCTGCTTCCAGCTGGGATGGGCTGCCAGGCTAGGGTTTTAACCTCGTGCATGGGCTAAAGTACCACTGAATGTCAGATACCCGGTGAACAGACCCACAGCTGGTGGCTGGGGAAATGGAGCCTGCCTAGCGCAGGCTAACAGCCTCCTGCCTGCCCCCAGGAGCTGAAGCTAAAGGATGAGGAGTGTGAAAGACTGTGCAAAGTGCGTGCTCAGCTGGAGCAGGAGCTGGAGGAGCTGACAGCCAGCTTGTTCGAGGTACGCTGGACAGCCTGGGAATGGGTGGCCCACATGTCCCGTGTCTTGTGACCGCTCACACAGAGGTGCTGCTCTTCTAGGAAGCTCACAAGATGGTTCGGGAAGCCAACATGAAGCAGGCAACATCAGAAAAGCAGTTGAAGGAGGCTTGGGGCAAGGTGAGACCCATCCCTGTGCGTCTAGGCCAAGTCCGTGGCTCCTGTCATAGCCCTTGCTAGGGGATACTACCCTCAGCTAGCAAGGGCGTGCAACAGGGCCCTCTCAGACCTACCAGACATCAGGAACAGGAGAGCCCAGGTCAGGGACAGGTAGGGCGGGTCTGAAATTAAGTAGCCCACAGCACCAGACCCCATCAGTGCTCCTGTTGCACCACAGAGTCTTGACTAGGGTCCTCTGGAGCCCGGGAGGACCCGGTGGTTATTATAGCTTCTCCTCCTGCCTCCAAAGCCGAAATGTCGGCCATGGTGGAAGAACACATGCAGGGAGTTTGCTCTCGTAGAACATCTGCCAGTCACTAAATGTGAGACTGGGGCTGCTCTTGTTGGCTTCTGTGGATCCATGAATACTTAGCAGGAACCCTAGGAAGTCCCCAGATGCCTGCCTCCATCAGAGTTTCACAATGTGACCTGAGGCAGGCCATGCCTCCTGTCAGCCTTGGGTTCCCTCTCTCTAGAACAGATGTCTTAGAGGTTGTTCCAAGGGTAAGGAGACAGGTTAGGTATCGCTGGGGATGCCTGGCTGCCAGGTTATGGTAGCCATGGTGACGTTAACCCCATGTTGGGGTTGATGGTCATCTTGTCTGGGACAGATCGACATGCTCCAGGCAGAGGTGACAGCCTTGAAGACACTGGTCATCACATCCACACCAGCCTCTCCCAACCGTGAGCTCCACCCACAGCTGCTGAGCCCCACCAAGGCTGGACCCCGAAAGGGCCACTCACGCCAAAAGAGCACCAGCAGCTCCCTCTGCCCTGTTGTGTGCCCAACTGCAGGGCATATCCCCACCCCAGACAAAGAAGGCAAGGAGGTGAGGCACAGGCCGCAGTGGGCTCACAACCGGGGGGGTTGGTCGTGCTCAGGCAGCCAAGTCAGTGTTCCAAGAAGGCTATCCCGAGCCTCCTGTGGGTCCTACCGCCTCTTCCTCTCCTCTCTGAGCTTCAGGGTCCCTTGAACCACGCAGGCTGCGCAGGCTGATACCAAGCAGGAGGTGATAACCTTTAAACTTGAGACTATCAGAGCCCGAAGGGCCTCCCTCAGGAGACCTCTTCAGAAATGCACTTCCTGTGTGAAGAGTGATAGAGAGGTACCACTGGATTCTAGAGAGGGGCTACCTGGTGTTTTATGACGTGTTTTATGGAGTCTTAAGGTCTAAGAGCACCACACTGTGATGCTTGTGTATTCTAGGGCCCTTGGCACCCTAGGCTGTTACGCTGAGGCAGCTATGGCCTTAGATGAATGTCTCTCTCCTGCCTCAACAGGAAACAGAGGGAGGAGGCTTGGTCCAGGCTGGACAGATATGACCGTAGGTCCTTGGATAGAATTTCCATTACTTCACATGCCACATCCTGTGCCTGCCTTAGGGTGAGGAATTGTGTAGACACTAAAAAAGGCTGGCTTTTTAGTATCAAATGAATACCAGGGAGACATGGGGTAAGATTCGGCTTCCTGGACTCTTGCTCAAGCCCACCCTAGCTCAGAACTTTTTTTTCCATCTGTCTCCTGAGCTTCTAGAGAGGAGGTGCAGGCAAGTCCCTTCTGAGCACCGAGCTTCCCACTGGACACTGACATCTCCTCCTTCCTCCTGTCTGTCTCTGTCTGTCTGTCTGTCTGTCTCCATCTGTCCGCCCATCCCCTGGCCCAGCCTGGGCTGCCCCCTCTACTCTCCCTGCTCCTGTGCGTCATCCCCAGCAAGGCCATCCACCTCACCTACGAGCCGACCTGGCAGCTCCCATCTGGGGAGCCGCCCACGACCCCCAACTCCGATACCTCTCTCTCCTTTTCCCGACAGGTAATGGCTCCTCGAGGGGCCACCCTACCAACCCCTCTCTGGGCTTCACTCACTGTGCATGCAGCCCAGGGCAGGCCCTCGTTGCTCCTTACAGCGGGCAGCAGGGAAATCTGAAATGGTCTCTCCTGTGTGCATGTCCCTATATGTGCATCCTGGACATGGGGAGACCTACGGGTTCCTCTGGGGACCCACAGGTTCTTACAGGCTTGCTCTTGATGTTTCTTCTAAAAGGAGTCACTTGCAGCATTCAGGCCAAGGCCCTGGATCCAAGTCTGTAATTTTGCAGTGCCAAGAAACTTAATGTACACCCAGACGCAAACTGTGTTGTTCGGTGCAAAGGGCAGGCAGGACCTCCTCTTTGCCCGGACTCTGCTCCCCTGCATGGCTGCCGAGGACAGGCCTGCTGGTCCACTGAGCCCTCCCGCATCTCCCTGCCCTTCTCTCCATCCGCTCTGCTTTCTCACCTCATCCCTGCTGCCCTCACTCGGCTCCCCTGTCCTCCAGGTGGATACGACTCTGTTTGCAGAATTCCAGGCTTGGAGGGCCTCACCTACCCTGGATAAGAACTGCCCCTTCCTAGAAAGGGTATACCGGGAGGACGTGGGCCCTTGCCTCGACTTCACAGTGCAGGAGGTGAGGTGGGCTAACAGTGGCTAGCTGGGGACCCACCCCAGTAGTTCCCCGTTCCCCAGCGTCTCACCGCACTGCTACCCCGATCTGCCACAGCTCTCAGCTCTGGTTCGGACTGCTGTGGAGGACAACACACTCACCATTGAGCCCGTGGCTTCACAGACTCTGCCCACTGTGAAGGTACCCACTGTTGAGTGTAACAACACCAGGTAAGCTTAGTGTCCTGGGCCCCTTCCTGCCCACATGGGCACGTCCAGCATGGAGCCTCGGGGAGCACCCTGTGAGACTGGGATATGAGCCTGAGTCTTGGGCCTCCTAGATGGATAGGGCACCTCAGGGTGGGTAGGGGCTGTGACATTCAGGGTGACCGTCTCCAGGGGTTCATGACCTAGCCTAGGGACTCTCAAGAGATGGGCACAGGTCTGGGGTATAGCTTCATAAAGTCCTTGACTAGCATGCACAAAGCTGTGGAATCTGTCCCCAGCACCATGTGAAACCAAGTGTGGTGGCACGTACCTGTGATCCCAGCGCTTGGGAAGTAGAAGCAGGAAGACCAGACGTTGAAGGTCATTCTTGGTTACACAGCAAGTTCAAGAAAAGCCTGGCCTACATAAAACCCTGCTTAAAACAATAAAAATAATAAACTGCAAGAGAGGAGCAGTCACCACTGTCCCCATTTAGGGGCAGGAACTGGACAAAAATCCCTGCTGCCAGCTGGGGTGTGTCTTCTAGCTATAGCCAGTTATCCTTGGTCCCTCTCTCTCCTCTTCTGTCCCAGAAAGATACTGGGCTCCGACTGGCAAATAGGTGGTTGGTGGCTGGCTCTGTCTCCTGCCAATAAGTGTCTAAGAGCCCTCGCGTCTTATCCTGCACGCTGCTCAGCCGGCACTGAGCAGAGGGGGCAGCAGAACGAAGACGCTGAGGTGGACTGAAGACCCGGCAGGGTTTCCCCTTTGGTGGTCCAGAGCTTGTTCCGTGACATTGGTTCCACAAAGGAAGCCTGGCCACGCAGAGGGAGCATTTGAGCCAGTGTTCTAGGCAGAGGGAAAAGGATGAATGAAGGCCAGGGGAGCTGGGCTTTGCAACACTTCAGAGTCGGGGCATAGGCATGGAGCAGGGATCTGGGGCTGAGTCTGGGGTGGGGTGGGGTTGCTGGAGGCTAGAGTATAAAGACTCTGCAAGGTAGGGCACCTGCTTACTGGGATGGCATAGTGGGGCTCGCCAGCAGAGGCTTCCTGAGAAGAGAGGTCTCTGGTCCACGCAGCCTCACAGTCAAGGCAGAGGCAGCAAACACTCTAATTGCCCTTTACTTGGGATTCTGTAACTACTTCCCCGGGCGATCTGGAAGCCGCGGGGAAAGATGATGGGTTGGATGTGGCCTTTGGAGAAGCTCCTGGCTATAATGTAGAGAAGAAAAGAGTGAGGGAAAAGGGGAGAGAGAGAGAGAGAGAGAGAGAGAGAGAGAGAGAGAGAGAGAGAGAGAGAGAGAGAGAGAGATTGGGAAGATCTGAGGGAATCCATGCAAAAGGGATGAGCAGTCTGGGGACATGGTGACCAAGCACAGGTGTGGGGGTAGGAGCCAGGAGGGTTCATCATGGAGGCCTGTGGAGGGGCAGGATTTGGGAGCGAGAGTCTGGAGGATGGGCTCTCAGGAAAACCTAATCTATGGGGGGGGGGTCTGGGCATGGATCCAGATGTACTTACGGTTTATCCTGACGACTTTTGCTCCACCCCACCTCACTCCTTTGGAAGATGGGAGTGGGGAGGCCAGGCCCTCCTTCCTGCCTGCGTGCTGTGCTCTCTCTCCGTGCATCCTCTTTCTGGGACACATTCCCTGCACCTGCGAACCTCATTCAGCCCCTCACACATCCTCTGTTCTCCCCAGCACATGTGCCCTGAGTGGACTGGCACGGACCTGCCACCATCGAATCCGCCTGGGGGACTCTGACAGCCACTATTACATCTCACCATCCTCTCGGGCCAGGGTGAGTCAGCCATCCTCTGTGCGGGGCAAAGCCGTGTAGTGGAAGAGCCTGGAGCTGAGGAGGGTCTGATGGTTTGGTATGTGATCCTTGCTTAGAGACACTGAGGTGTTGGCAGAGAACACAGCCCAGGGGGGAGACTCCACCGCTCTGTCTGCTGCCAGCTACTCACCGGGCACCTGCGTTGTGCCAGCCGCTTCCCCACACCCCAGCCTTGCTTCCCCTTCCCAGCACCAGGCTCGCTCAGCCACACCTGCCTGGCGCTCCTCTCCTTTCTCACACTCCCCCTCTTGGGCAGCCTCCCCCGAATTCCACCTTCTCTGCACCCTCTGGCTTCCTGGCAAGTGGTGTGTTTAGGGGACTAGCCAGAGCAGCACCCCTCCCTGTAGCCTCTTTCACTCACCAGTCTCTGGGGGCCCCACATGTAGGGCTTTCCTACCCGAGAACCCTGGGTAGGGTCTAGCTGCCTGCTACCTCCCATTGTCACGGGTTCTTTAGCTGTAGAGACGGCGAGGACATTTCTAGAACTTCTCGGTTGGAGGGAGGGAAACAGGATGAGGGCAAGGAGAGGGGGCAAGCCGAGACTGGCCTTGGCTTCAGCTCGATCCAGAGAGAGTCCTAAGCACACAGTTGCCTCCCTCCTAGCCTGCGGTCCCTCCACAAAATGGGCACCATGGGCTCAATGTAGCCTAAATCCTCAGAAGCTGGGAGAGGGGTCCAGGCCTGGGCATGGCCTCTGGGCAGGGTAGCAGCAGAGTCCCTCTTCCCTGTGAGAGTTTTTGCGGCTCTGCCAGTGAAGGGTCACTAGAGCTTGGGGACGGGCCCCTCTAGCCACACTCGGTCCACAAGCTTAGCCACCAAGGCAGCTCAGGGCAGTCTAATTGCTTTTCCTGGAATGACACATGTCGCCTAGTTTACGTCTGGTGGGCCCAGACCTCCTCGCTCCGAAGGAGCAGGTCCGCAGAGGCCCGAGCCCGCCTGTTAGCGCAGGCTGCCTGATCCCGTCTGTCAGCCTGGCCTCTTCCTCACTCCATGCATGACAGTCTTCCTCACAGGTAAAATGGGCACGGTGAGTGTCTGCTTCTCACGGACCGCACTGCCAACAGGCAGTTGTGGCAGGGATCCTTAGGAACAGTGGGGGTCTCGCTGTTGCTAAGCCGAGCTCTAGTAGAGTCAGAGAGGTGCCTGGGGCTTATCGTTATGGAATAGGGTCCACGTTGGCTTTCAGGGGGGCCCCTAGAGCATGGGGAATCTGGTGGGGGGGTCACACCTTCTCCGTTCTGCCCACAGATCACTGCAGTATGCAACTTCTTCACCTACATCCGCTACATCCAGCAAGGCCTGGTTCGGCAGGATGGTGAGTGCCCCCTAGTGGTCTTCTCGAGGAATAGTGCCCAAGGATAGAGAGACCAGACAGAATGGGGCTACTTAAGTGCCTCCCAAAGCTGCTTGTCAGAAGCAGCAGAGGCAGGATTCTAGGGTTAGTTCCTCCAGTAGAAGACCAGAAGAGGGGAGCATTGTAGGTTAACAAAGTGTCCCTGATCCTCCTTGGTGCTGGCTTCTGCCTCACTGGGACAGTAAACCTTGTGCCTTCCACATAACTGGTCATGCTGCTTTTTCCTCTGCATGGAAATCTTTCTATGGCAGCAAAGGCAGCATTCCTGTCACTAGCTTTGACATTCAAAGTCCTTCATGGTGGGTCTCTCCTGTGGCTCTTGCCTCCTCCTTCATGCCCACCAGAAATGGCTCTCCTGCCTCCTGAGTTCTTGCTTAGAGGGCCCATCTCCAGACACAGGGACTGACTGAGGCCCTGGGTCCTGCTCACACTACTCTGGGTCAAGGTGGGAAAACATTTGCAATTGGAGAAGTGTAGTTAAGCCCGTTATGAAAACAACTGTGTGCAGTGCATGACTGTCTGACCGGGCTGAGGGGTTTCTCACATCACTGCCCTGCCCAAAACCTGAGAGAAGGCCAGGACAGTTTCGTGAAGTGACCATGAACTGTCCTCTCTGTCTGCAGCTGAGCCGATGTTCTGGGAGATCATGAGGCTGCGGAAGGGGATGTCACTAGCCAAGCTTGGCTTCTTCTCCCAGGAGGCCTAGGGCATGGCCCCGGGCCTGGAGTAGGCTCTGAGCTAGAGCAAGCAGCTGCCTTGGGACAGACAGACAAGAAATCCTGGAGTCAGCTCTGAGCCGGAAGCTGAGAGGACACACAAACAACCAGGCTGTAGAGACAGTTCTGAGCCAGTACCACCCGGTCCCTCCTGGAACAGACAGAGGGACAGCCTGGCCTGGACGTCAGGAGATGACCCTCTTGCCCACCGTGCTCTGTAGCCAACGAGAGAATTTCAAGAAAGCGCCAAAGACCAAGGTGCTCAGATCAAGGAGCTCAGCCCCAGGGAGAGGATCCCTGAGTAGCCAGAACCCCCCACCACAAACCCCTGCTGCCTACCAACGCTCTCTTGCTGCCGCGGCTTGAGAAAGGGACTGTTCTAGGGTGGTTGGGTTTCCAGGGTATGCGCTACCACAGCCTCTAAGCCCTGGGACACCAGCACCCCCTTGTGGCCATCTCCCACTCGGTTCCCAAGTGGCCTCATTAGACTGCCCCAGTGGTCAGGCAAATGTCTCCAATCTGAACAGGGTGGAGGGACAACTGCCCTGAGGTGCTCTGAAGGTGAGTCCAGATCCCTCCTCCATTCTGCACAGAGGCCTCCCTCTCCCCTTCCTCTCCACTTCAACACCATCTCCAGGAGGCCCTGTTCCTAAAATTGCCAGGAAGTCTGGGCCCTTTCTTCCCAAAGTGTGCCACCAGAGGAGCCTCAGGACATAACCCTGGGCAGCCACGCAGACTGCAGGGGCCCTGTATGTGGGACGGGATGGAGAGGACAGGCCAAGCAGGGCATGGACCCGCCTTATCCATCATAGCCCACTGGGAACTGGGCTCGGGGGATCCAACCTGGACATATCCCTCCCTCACCACGCCCCTATTTCCTTCAAATGGAATGTAACGCAATCTCTATTTAATAAAGGAAGGCTTTGTTGGTAGGGGCTAGGCGGCAGTGGCCTTCACTCCTGTGCCCTGGGGCTCTGGCCAGGGCTTGGGCATCTGAAGGAATGAAATCAAATCCTTTCCTAACTGGCCTCGTGCTTGGGATTAAAACCCAAATCCTGCAGCTACCCCCACGGCTACCACCACTTTCTTGCTCTAGGGAAGACTATTGAAGTTGTCTTTAGCTTTTCACGGGGCTATGGGGAGTTGGAAAGAGTTGGCCACTCTCTGAGTGCAGCTCTGATCTGGGTGAATCCCCCAGCCCTTAGAGATGACCCTAAGTCTACTAGAAGCTTGGAGTCAAAATACCCAGGATTCCTGGGGTTTGGCAGGACAGCACAGAAGCAATCGATACGACCTGTCATAGGACAGGTGGGGGGACCACAGAAGGGCTAGGCATGGCAGACACAGTGGAAGGAGGTAGGGATAACCAGGATCCTGAGAGACTCAGAGTAGGAACGAGGAGAGAGATGCCTTGTGGTTCCTGCCCCTGCCCAGCCAGTAGGGCTTTGTGCTTTCTTGGGAGGGAGGCGCAGCCGATTCTGGGTTGGGTCAGAGGTTGTCAGTAGCCTACGGAAACTTCTCTATTGGCCTGAGGCCCAGGTGTACTCAGATGGTAGATCAGCTGAGGGCTGGCCAGAGCTCTGTCATGCTCCTCTGCCTTCACATGTTCCCTGGCCAGTAGCCTGTTCCCAGGACTCTGCTGCCCCCACTGCCCCTCTGCATTCTCACATCTCCTCCCCGCTCCACTATGACTGGAATCCTTTGCAGTGTCCCCAGCCTCCGTACACACTGGTCACTGACCCAGACCCCTGTCACACCCACACATTCACTAAACAATACTGGGGTCCCCTCTGTCTCTGCTGGACATTGGCCATAATACACACACCAGTAAGACATCCAGGTGGCTGGATGGAAGGAAGCAAAAACCAAAGGATGTCAGGGAAGGACTTGGTGAGCTGTGTGGGGTCCCCATGGCACCCCTGACTTTGTCACCCTTTGTTCACCTGGGGACAAGAGGAATGAAAACCTGAGCACTGGACTTAATCAGTCTCAAATTCTGTATTCTGGGCCCAGCCATATGTAGGACCACAGAGATACCAAGAAACAGAGGCCTATGGAGAACTGGGGGCTTCTCCATGACTCCCCTGACTTGTCCTGCTTCTACAGAGCATTGGCCATGATCAGATCCCAGGTGGGGCCATCCACACAGCCACACCCTGCTAGCAGCAATTACTATCTAAGCACTCGTCCCGGCTCGCAGTCCTCTGAACCCATTATTTCAGCCTCTTAGCAATGTTAAAACACACTGTTATCCCTCGTGTAAGTGGATAGAGGCACTGGAGAACACAGAGAGGTCCTGAGGTAGGGTTTATTTACCTCAGTGGTAGAGGCTTGCCTTTCGAGCACCAGACCCTGGGTTCAGTCTCCTGCTCCAGAAAAAAACAAAAGTCACAAAGATGCAGACCCTGGGTTCAGTCTTCTGCTCCAGAAAAAAACAAGTCACTAAGATGCAGACCCTGGGTTCAGTCTCCTGCTCCAGAAAAAAACAAGTCACAAAGATGCAGACCCTGGGTTCAGTGTCCTGCTCCAGAAAAAAAAAAAAAAGTCATAAAGGTGTCCTAAGTCTCTGGAACCTGTCGTATTAACCCACCTCTTGGTGGTTGGTTGTTAGTTTGTTTTTGTGTTTTTATACTGAACACTTTCAGTGTGTGTAGGATTTTTTTTTACCTCTTTAATTGATGCAGAAGTGTAGGGATATAGATCAGTGCTCGAATGCTTAATTCAAGACCTGAGGTTTGTGCCAGAACCCCCCCCCCCCGACACACACACACACACACCACAAAAGAAACAGACAGGCCTGGAATTCTTTTTTTGTTTGTTTGTTTTGTTTTGTTTTGTTTTGTTTTTCGAGACAGGGTTTCTCTGTGTAATCCTGGCTGTCCTGGAACTCACTCTGTAGACCAGGCTGGCCTCGAACTCAGAAATCCACCTGCCTCTGCCTCCCAAGTGCTGGGATTACAGGCATGCGCCACCAGGCCCAGCAGGGCTGGAATTCTAACCTAGGTTTCTTCTGCTCTACCCTGGAAGGAGCTCAGGGCTTTGACTCTGGGGCTGACTTGGGAGGTTAACTGCCACACCAGATATTCCTGAATTTTCTAGATAACCCACTTGGGTTTCTCTGCATTCTTGGCCCATCTGAGCTCTCCTTAGCCAGCCCTGAGTCTGGCTTCTAGGTGTGGAGGTACTGAACCTGACTAAGCACATTTACCTGGTGCAGGACACTGAGATATCTCACTTCACCGTCTGCCAAACCAGTCCTGATTTGAACCCTTGCCAGGGCTACAATCTTGGAGCAAGTTGCTTTTCTCACTTGTGAATTGGGATTGTTCTTCACACACGCACACACACACACACACACACACACACAATTTTCCCTCATTCACTCATTCGTACACGCATGTGTTTGGTGTTTGTGAGTTGTGCGTGTGTGCACATGTCAGAAGACAACTCTGCTATTGTCTTGGTCCTCATCTTCCCCCTTGTTTGAGGCATTCTCTCTCACTGTCCCCTATGCATAGGCCAGGCTAGCTTCTGAGAATCCTCCCATCTCAGGCCTCCCACCTCCCCACTAGGAGCATCGGCATTACAGGCGCGGACTACCCGGTCAAGCTTTATACGGTTTCTGTGGTTCTGGACTCAGGTCATCCGACTTTCACAGGAAGTGCTTTACCCATGAAGCAATCTCTGCTATACTTATTTTTTAAACATGCAATCTTATACATTTTAAAATGTAGAGTCATAGTTGTGTTAGGCACACTCGTACTGCCATGAAACCAGTCTACAAACATTTTGCATCTTGTCAAACAAATGCTCTGTCCATTGAATATTTCCCTGTTTCTCCTGCCCCTAGACTGTGGACACCGGCATTCTGCCGTCTGCCTCTGTGCATCTGACTCCGCTGGAGATTTGCTGTCAGTGGAATCAGCATAGCTATCTTCTAGCGACTGGCTTGTTTCACTTAACAATGTCAATATCCATACATGTTGTAAGATGACAGGATCTCCTTTTTAAGGCTTAGTAATGTTCTGGTATATATATAACACCCTACTGTGTTTATCCATTCATTGGAGACAGACATGGGTTACTGGTACCTGTTGGTGTGTATGCAGATATCTCTTGGAGACCCTCCAAAGAGTCCTTTTAATAAATGACCATCAGTAAATTTACTCATATGGTAGGTTTTGTTTTTGTTTTTGTTTTTTTAGAGGCCCCACCCTCCATACTTTTTTCGTGGTGGCTGTACCATTTCATAGTTCTGCCGACAGGGTCCCAACTTTTCTGCCTCCTAGCCAAAATTGTTTTACTGGTTTGGTGGTAACTATTCTAAGAGACTGAGGTGTTTGCTCCCTGGCTTTGGTCTGTGTCCTGAGTAGTGATTTGGGGTCTTCTCACCGTCACTGCACATTTCTGTGCACCCTGCTCTTACCAGGGGTTGTTCCAAGGAGCTATGTCCCACCGTAGTTGCTGATAGGCTTGCTGTTGCTGGCCTAAATAGTTTCAAATGGCCTTTACATAATCCTGTGGTGCCCATGGCCTCCGCCCCTCCTTTCCCAGAAGAGTTGTACCCTGAACTAATACCCAAACTTAATGATGAGATCTGCGACTCAAGCCAAACGCTGGAGCTCGGTCCTGAGCCCCGCTTTGTGCTTCTGCTGCCTGCGCTCCGGGACTGCTCTTTCTTGGTGGCTTCTGGCTTGGGAGCATTTTCTTAAAGCCACTGCTTGCCTATCCAGCTTGTTGAGCCTCCCTGGCACTGCACAAACATCTCTTGGCTCCAGGACAGTAGCTGGTGGCTCTGTAGGGGGTGGTGATTTCTAGGCATCCGACCAGAGGCCTGGGCGGAAGCTTCCAACAGTAAAGAATCCAGCTGGGCTAGAGGTAAGGGGCTGTATTCAAGGCCTTCGAGAGGACTATCAAACCTCAGTTTTGTCCCCTGCCCCAAAGCACTCCATTTGGCTGGCTTCCCTCTCCCTCCTACACTCACACACCCTGGCAGCGATCCAGTGGCAGCTCAGGAATGTCGAGTGATGCCTCTCCCTTTCCAAGTGGTCTGAGCGGCCTCCGCTGCCTGGCTTTGGGGATATGGGGACAGACCGTGAAGCCTCAAGCTCCCCTAGCCCCTGACTCCCTGCAAGTCGCAAGTTCTCTGGGGTCAGAGATCAGAGAGACCGAGTGGCCTAGGGATGACCCTAAGACCTACCGAGAACTAAAGTGGGATGCCGTTTGCGTGGGAGGCGGAGAGAGGTCACTCCTAGGTTAGGTTTTCTCAAACACACAGCTGGATGCAGGTGGCAAGAGTCCCACACCACCGGTAGACTCTCTGCTGGACTGAAGTGGCCCCAGAGTGCAGCATGGTTAGGGCCTCGTCCTTGGTTTATCTCCCCAGTCTGCCCAGCCTCCATGTTGGTGTCTGTCCTGGCTAGGACACAGATTTAACTTAACCCACCCCTATCTGCCTCCCATACCTGAGTCCGGGCCAAGCCCCCAGGGAAAGACTTGAGTGGCTCTTGAGTCAGCCACATCTTAATACTGAGAGATGCTGAGAACGGAGCAAGAACCACACCCTGTGGATACAAGAGGTGCGTTCCCTGGGAAGAGTAGGCTTTCTCTGCCCCAGTCCTTGCTGTGACCATGTGGGGGCAGCAGTACCTGCTATCCTCTTCAGCCGGGGCTCCTGTATCCTCAGGTGTGCAGTAAACACACACGGTCCTGGGTCTTGAAGAACCTTCATAGAAAGGGATTAAACAGCTCTGGGTTGTGGCAACATCTTGGGCCTGTTGGGCCTGGCTAAGCAAAGCAAGCGTTCCTCAGAGAGTTCCTAAAGAACCAAGAGGCTCTCCTTTCTTGGAGCTCTGGTCTTCCTGTTGACACATAATGTCATGGAGTTTATGTCTCCATGAGTTCTGCAGCCTAAGATGCAACAGCAGTAGACGTTGGACACGTTCAGAAAACAACTCTGGAAATTTCCAAAATGTAAGCCCGGGGTGTGCTACGCTCCTCACACTCTGTGTGGAGGAAGCCGCACGTGTGCAAGCTGGCCCTGATGTCGCCTTTCCTCATTTCACAGGTCCCAGGTATCTCGCCAGCATTCCTTCGAGTCCCGCTCGCCTCTGCTTGTCTTCCCTGTCCTGTGTGTTTAGGCCTACAATGGTTGCATCTGGACTGAATGCTTTCAGCCTTTTTTTAGTCTTATTGTTCCCTAAACAATGCACTGAACAATTATTTATAGAGCATTTACATCACATTAGACATAATGAGGAATTCAGAGGTGGCTTAAAGTTTATGGGGGGATGGGTGAAGGTTACATGCATATACTGCTTTATGTAGGCAAGAAGCACGGGTTGATTTTAGTATCCATGGGGGGTGCCTTAGAGGTCAGGTCACTACCAATCCTTAGGTAGACCAAAAGCAAATGTTAGCATATTGGAAAAAAAATACACTTTAAGATTCTGAAAAGATTTTCTCCCAGAAAGCAGGTCTGCTTCACCTTTCCGCCCTGAGTCCCACTAGGGTGGCGTGCGGGAGTGTTTTAACTAGTCCTCTAGGAAGTTCTGATGGGCCTTCAAGTTTGCCAGTTGTGAAAGCGTTAACTTTTAAGGAACTGATGTCTATCTCTAACATCGTACAGTTGGGAACGTAGTTACACTCTCAAGAGGATTTGAATGTAATAAGTCAAAAATGCGACACCATGAAGGGGAGGGGGGGAGGTGGGAGGTGGTAACAAGCAAGCCACCCATTGCAGACTGAACCACTCGTTCATCTCCTGAACCGCAGACATCCAGGCAGCAGTGGGCTGCTGCTCCTTCTGCAGTGGCCAACCTGGGCATCCCAGATCTTGTGTGCAGCCAGGAGAAGAGGCCATCTGCTCTAGCAGATTGCTTTAGATGGCTTCCTCGGGTAGATGTTGAGGGTTTGCTGGGAGGCGAGGTTCATTGTTTGGAGGCTGTTGACAGTCACTCTAAGGTAGTGTCCTCATTTCTAGCCACCTGGGATGCATGACTAAAGACCGGTGACGTCCCTAACTACATTTCTCACCCTTTGAGGGCACAGACTTGGGCTCATCTCGGGCCCCCGGGGGTGCGTCTGGGCGCAGAGGCCTGCAGGATTCCCGTGCGCGCTAGGTCCCCATCCCTCCCCCCCTTCTCGGTTGAGCCTAGAGTCCGAGAAACTGGGGGGCGGGACAGTGCCCCGGGGGCAGGGCAGGGCGTGGTAGCCCCAGGCCCTCGCGGGTGGGGCGAGCCCCTTCGCGACACCGCCCTCCCCGGGCAGCCAATAGATGTGGAGGCGCCGCGCCTGGATTGGAGCCGGAGCGGGACTGGCCAGCGCGGGGGCCGGGACGAGGGGCGGGCGAGGCGAGCGCTGTCAGCGCGGTTATAAGGGAGGGAAAAGTTCCCTGCGCGGAGAGCCGGGCAGGCGCACGCTCGTACGGCGGACGCAGCGGCAGGGCGGGGCCGGCAGGGCGGGCGGTGGCGGAGGAAGACCCCTGATTTCGACCTCGCCTCCCTCGGTATCTCTCTCTTAGACCTCGGTCACGTACCGGGGTCCGGAGGACTTGTGCACAGCGGCCATGGGCGGCGTCGGGGAGCCCGGCGGGGGACCCGGGCCGCGGGAGGGGCCCGCACCGCTGGGGGCGCCCCTGCCCATCTTCCGCTGGGAGCAAATCCGCCAGCATGACCTACCAGGCGACAAGTGGCTGGTCATCGAGCGCCGTGTCTACGACATCAGCCGCTGGGCACAGCGGCACCCAGGGGGTAGCCGCCTCATCGGCCACCACGGCGCGGAGGACGCCACGGTAAGCTAACCTACAGCCGGCGGGGTGGAGCCTGGCGCTAGCGGTGTGGAGGGAGACGTGGTTCACAGGCTTGAAGTCCCATTCCACCTGCGGACCTCAGCATCCTTTTTGCTCTTTCTGACCTTTGACCCCTACTCCCTGGCTCCAGAGTTGAGATGGAGCCTAGAGTAAGGAGGTCGGTCTCTTTCTTGCACGGAGGACCGGGCTGCTGGGTCAGTCTGTGCACTAAATAGGTCCCAGGAATGGGCCCACAGAGGTGGGTGTGCCGCGAGGGGCAGATTCTGCCCTAGGTAAGTACCCTCACTGTCGTACGGAGGGTCTCATCTCTGCTCCGAGTCTCTCAGACTATTATCTGATGCTTCCAAGATCCAGGGGCAGGGCTGGGTCCCTAGTCATAGGGATATGCCATCAGAGACTGGGGGCTGGGCAGCAGAGTTTGGGCAGGGCCTGGAGGTCTGTGGCTTATCCAGCACTTGTGTGGACTGTTCTGAGGGCCAGTGACTCACCTCTGCTGGGCTGGCAGCTACACGTGGGAAGACTTTGCCAGGCTGGGTGGGCCTCCACGGGAAGCACAGTCACCCCAGGCACTGACCGGCCCCTGGGGACTCTGGCTTCCCATTCTCAGTCCGTGTCTAGACATGGAGGGATGTGACTGGCCTGAAGGGCTGTCTGGCTGGAGCCCAGTGGTGAAGCAATTTCCCAGACCCTCCTCCCTCAGTCCCGCTCCATGGATACAGGTTGAGGCCATGATGCTCTGCCCTCCACTGTCCAAAATTGTACGCTAGTCACATTTGGTACCCGGAAGATCTTTAAGACTGGAGGGGATGATTCTCTAGTGGAAGAGCTTGGTGGCAGCAGAGGGGATCCTGTGTCCCAGGGCTGTCATTGTCCCTCTCCTTCCAGATTCACTCCAGGCAACTGAGAGGTATAAGAATGAGGAGAAGGTTCCTGAAAAACAGTCAACCTATGGGCCATAGTGTGTGTGTGTGTGTGTGTGCGCGCGCGCCTTCCTCCTTTCTACAAGAGCATGATGGTCATTAGGTGCCACAGCCCCTCCCACTGAGCCCTGGCAACCCTGTGAGGATCATGTTGTATCGTAGACAGGACGCTGGGCAGGAGAGGAGGAGGACAGCAGAGAGCACTGACTGCTTTTTCTTGCTCAGGGCCAGGCCTGCACAGGGGGGGCCCCTCCTACGTGGGATTCCTAACTTTATATTTAGCTCAGTGCCCTGAGACCTCCATCTAATGGTTTTGTTACAGCCACCATTTTGATTCACAGCCAGTGAGGTCTGTTAGGAAAACATCCCTCGGTATATTGTAGCCGGGTTCTGGCTCTGCCACTGAAGGCACTCAGAGGTAATTCCTCTGAACCTTGGCTTCTTCGCTGGCCAGGTAGGGAGAGCTAGGCTAGTCAGCAAGCCAGCCAAGGGCAAGGCCACACCTTCTCAACCATGCTGCTGTGCTGTGTTCAGTACCTGTTCTTTATATGTATGCAGACTGCAGAGTGCAGTGGGACAGTCCTAGCACTCCCACTCCGAAGCCTTTTCTGGGTGGGCTTGCCTCTCCCTGACCCTGCCTGTAATAGGAAGAGATTGCTATAAGCAATTGGGGTAGAGTTGCCAAAAATACCTGGTGTACTCAAGTCTAAGGATTGGGAGGGGTCTAGGTTCAGAAGACCCTAGCCTTTGTCTAGGCTGGACCCACAAGGAATACCAGAGCTCTGAACCAGTCCAGTGCCCTGTGTGGTCAGTCTAGATGCCAGGTATCCCACCCCAGACCCTAGAGCTCAGGCTAGGGGTGGGATGTGACTGCCCTCTTGCATCCATCAGCCCAGCCGCCCATCAGCTGTTCTCATGTCCAGGCAACAGAAGCTTCCCTGCCAGGAAATTCCCAGAGTTCTTGTGCCATGAAGTCAGCTTGTGACCATCCTGGGATACAGAGCCTGTGCCCTAGGGAGAGTGCTCTGGGCCCTGGGCCAGGTTTGTCTAAGAGTCATAGGCAACCCTGAGATGAGAAGAGGCGGCCAGAGAGGTCCAACCCCTGCTGGTCATAAAATATGTGAGAGTCACGTACTAACCACCAACCAAGTGCTAGATTCTAAATTCAGTGCTTGTTACTGATACTACTTCTTAATCCTCAGGATACCTACCAGCAAGGCAGTTTGCTACTGTTATCCCACTTCACAGATGAGAAAAGGGATTCAAAGAAACAATGTAACTTGGAACCGTAGCAGGTGTGGGGTTTGAATGCCCAGCCACACACTGCCCCATATTGGTTCTTTAGTAATGGGTTTCCCTGAGTCCACCCAGAGTCTCTCCTGTGTGTTCCTCACGGCCCCCTGCCTCTGCAGATGCAGCAGCTGTGAACAAAACGTTTTCCGGGAAGGAGTGAGTGTCCAACAGATGGATCAGCTAGAGCAAAGGCTCAGAGGTGGGACCATACTACCTAAGGAGCACAGACAGCATGGCTGTAGTAGAGAGCAGTCGGGGAGGGGGCATCAAAAGGCAGACGTTGCCAAACTTACTGGGTATTTTTGTTCTTAGAAGGACTTTGGTTTATTCTAAACAAGGAGATCCTGGGAGGGCAGAACAGGGAAACCAAAGGGGTTTGATGTATGTTTAAAAGGATCTCAAGAGGGCAGGGTAGAACTTAGTTGGTATACTGCCTGCCTAGTGTTCGTGATGCCCTACGTTCCATTCCTAATGCTGCATAAAGTTGGTGGTGGTGGCATCCCCCTGCAATTACGAGGTAGACACAGAGGATGTGGAGCTCAGAGTCACCCTAAGTATGAGGCAAGTTTGAGCCTAGCCTGGGACGCACAGGACCTTGTCTTCAAATAAAAGGATCCTTGGGGCTAGAGAGATGGCTCAGAGGTCGAGTTCATACTGCTCTTACAGAGGACCCAAGTTCCATCCCCAGGACCCACATTGGGTGGGATCAAAACCCCTTGTAACTCAAGCTTCGGGAGAGCCACCATCCCCGGCCTCTGTGCACTGTCATACATGTAGACATATTCCCTTCAACACACACATACAAACAAAATCACCATTTAGAAGAGCAAAGGCTTTAAGGTAAGGTAAGCAAGATGGGGACCTGCCGTCTCCTTGGGGAGAAAGTTCAGAGCAAGAAACAATGTAACTTGGCTCCAGTTACATGTGAATGTAGCCAGGGTAGAAGGGCAGAGATATGTGAATATCGAGTAGGGGCACTAGTAGGGATATTAGAATTAGCTCTGTAAGCTGAGCATATGGCTAAGTAATAGAGTGCTGGGTGACCATGCTCAAGGCCCTGGGTTCAATCCCCAGGAGCGAAAGTTTTAAAAAAGGAGCAAAAGAACCCACTGAGCCCAGCGTTATGGTGCAGCACGTGGGAGGTGGAGAGGATCATGAGGAGTTGGGTGTCATCCTCAGTTACACATTGATTTGAAGCCATCTGGGACTACGTGGAGATCCTCGATCAAAATCCCCAAAATGCTCAGGTTATCTCTGTGTCACCTTTATAGAGAAGGAGCTGACTTGTCTTTATACTGTAACTCTCCCCACACGCCCCCGCAGTGTGACAGGGGTAGGAGTACTTCCATTTTGGGTCCACTGTGGGAATGGTGATGGGCACCTGAGTGACTGGTTACCGTGAGTAATGGAACCCTGTTCTCCGCTGGTGTAGTTATGGAGAAAGTGATTCCCAAGCTGCCCATTAGGCAGAAGCACTGTCATCCCTAAAAGAATTCAAAACCCCTGCAGATCTGAGCCAGCTGGCATCCCCTTGGGAATGACCTGAGCTAGAAGTAGGGGTGGCCAGCACCACCATCAGAGGCTCTGTCGGAAATTTCAGCCAACAGTTTTTGATTCTGAGAATTTTAGATGTACTAATTTACTTAATTCTTCTGACAGCCTTGTGAGGTTGGGTCCTGTCTGTTGTGTTGATAAAGAGTTTGGAGCAGAATATAAGTAATGTCACGACACCCTAAAACAAGGCCTTCAGCCCTAGGCTTGAGAGGGAGGGTGTGCGTCTGGATGGGAGCGGAGAGGGATCAGAATTATGGACCAAGCTTTGTGGCTTGGGAGGCAGGATGGCCTCAAACACCCAGAACCAATGCCCACACCCTGTCCCTACCAACCACACTGGCTGCTTTCAAAGTCCTACTTCAGCGAGGAGTCATTTTCTGGAGCCTGAGTGGGCATCTGTTTTGTTTTGTTCTGAGACAGAATCTCATTATGTGTCTCTGGCTGACCTAGAACTCAGTATGTATATATACTGCTCTGGCTTTGAACTCATTATATACACCAAGCTGGTCTCACACTCACAGGGTTTAATCGCCATCTCCCTCCTGCGTACTGAGATTACAAATGCAAGCCACCACACCTAACTCTGGTGGCATTGTTTGACAGGTGTCTTCTGCAGGCCGGAGTGCCCACTCTCCCCCTGCGGGTAGGAGTCAGGACTCTGAGTGGCAGGAATGTAGTGCGCAGAGGTGGGAATGAGGGTGACCTCAGAGTAGCAGGCAGCCTCCCCCTCCCTCCCTGAGAGGGAAGGCTTCCCCTGGCTGCCTTTGGGTTTCTGATAAAAGAGCCAGTGGTAAAGGCAGAGTTCAGTGGTAAAGAGAAGACCATGCGCCAGAAGGCCGGGTCATTTTCAGGTCTTTGCTGAGCCAGCAGCATCTGTGAAGCCATGGGTTCTGGCTGGTCGATCAAACATATTCCCACCCTTCACCAGGAAGCCAAGGGGTCTGGGACAGCTTCCCTTGGCTTGGGTTTCGCTGCACGGACTAGAATCATGAGTCCTGCTTCCAGAACGGTGTTCCTGCTTCCGTGTCTTTGCCTCAGTTTTTCCATCTGTAAGGAGGGTTACAGGTAATGTTTCCTCACTGGGCCTCTTGAAGGCAGGGGAGGGAGTGGCAAGGAGTAGTTGGGTACAGAGAGCCTTGGCCCTCCCTGTCTGTCCTCGATCTGGAGAGCAACAGAGACAGAGATGTCCTAGGGGTGTCCTTAGAGCCCCTGTGCCCACCTCTAGTAAAGCTGTAGATGGGCAGCAAGTATAGGCCTAGATCCTCAGCGCTCCGACACCCCTCCCTGCTCCCCCACCTTCCTGGCTGATCTGGAATATTCTCCATTCTTTGGCCAGAAACCAGAACTTCCTTCCTCCCCTCTCGTGCCTGGGGTTGGAGGAGGTTGAATCCCCAACCTCCACCCTTCCTGTTCCATAGCCTGAGATTCAGCTAGGTCTTGACCAAACACATCAGTTTCACTTCCCAACTCACACCTGCAGCCCACAGCTGCCAGCAGCAGAGGCATAGCAGGGCCCTGGGGGAGGCACAGAGAAGGGCTGGTCGGTGGGGCTCTTGTTAGCCATTAGGCCCCTTCTAAGTGTGTAACCGGCCGAATCAGTTAAGATGTATGTTAATGTTTTCCATCTTATTAAGAGGAAAATGTAGAGGGAAGAGGGGAGCAAGCCTGTCCGGGACTCCTAAATGGAATCACAGTTCCATCTCTGCAGGAGGGCTGGCTTCAGACTGTACCCCACATCCCCAGACCCCAGTCAGCTGCTACATGGAGCTCATAGTGAGACTGGGGTCAGGGCATGGGCGCTGGTGGTCTGGACTTTGAGGTTTCCATATTCTGGGGTGTGTCAACATCACAGAGAGCAGATTCAAGTTCAAACACCAGCTCTGTGACTGCAAACTCTTCCACTGGGACAGGTGTCTCAAGCAGGCTCCCCAATGCTCACCTGAAAAATAGCCCTGCCCTGGAAGGTGGGGAGGGCTGGCTCGTCTTAACTTACCATCATCTGCACCTGAAAACTTGCTCCAAGCCGGGTATATCTGGAAACAGAGCCTGCAGGGGTCACTGGGAAGTTAGGGTGGCTATGCCTTTTTGTTTGTTTTGTTTCGTTTTTTTTCTTAGATTAAAAAAATTATGTGTACAGGTGTTTTACCTGCATGCACATCACATGTATGCCTGGTACTTATGTGTGCACGCGTGTGCAGAGGCCAGGAGAAGGCGTCGAATGCTTCGGAACTGTAGTTACTGATGCTTGTGAGCTGCCACATGTAGGTGCTGGAAACTCGACCTGGGTCCTCTGCAAAGCAAGCCATTGTTCTTGGCCACCAAGCCGGCTCTCTGGCCCATTTGGCCTACCTTTTGACTCCAGTACTTTCTATCCACTCTGATCTGAGACTTACTGAAAGATTTCCAGTTTCATTCCTTTTTTGACTCTTCTAAAATGTGTTGGGTGAGATCACAAAGTTTGACCCCTGATCTACCCACAAACCCCTTAACCTCTCTGAGTCTTCCCTTCTCCCTCACCCTTGGTCCTTGATCCTAGAAAGGACTCGCCCAGAGGTTCTCAGCTTGTGGGTTGTGACCCCTTTGGAGGAGATTAATGACCCTTCCATGGGGGTCGCCTAAAACCACCAGGAAAACACAGATATTTATATTATGATTCATAACAGTACATCAAATACAGTACTTCAAAATACAGTTATGAAGTAGCAATGAAAATAATTTTATGGTTGGGCTCACTACAACATAAAGAACTGTATGAAAGGGTCGCAGCATTAGGAAGATGGAGAACCACTGGACTAACCCATATGACCCAAGCTCGCATTCCAGGAAGTCCCTTGCCGATACTCTCAGTCCAGGGACTCACCTTGTGGGTGCCTCCCGATGAAACAATCTCCGTGCCCACCTAGTCCCAAGGCCCCAGCCTCCTGTCCAAAGGCCTAGGGCCACCTTCTTGTCCCCTTCCCACCATCAGGAGCCCTGATCTACCCACTGTGGAAATTTCAGGCCTGGTCCCCAGGGACTCATACCTGCCCTATCACTTTAGTGGGTCGAGCTGACTGGAACACCCTTGGGAGAGCCTGGTTCGCTCACCTCCCTACTGGGCACACCTGTACAGGAGGCCGTATTGTTCATATGGCGTTCATGTGGGCCATGACCCTAGGCACATTTCTAAGAGTCTGAATCTTTCTTGTTGACGTAGTGGGTGGCTCTCTGTGTGTGAGAGGTTGGGGTGGGGAGGTTGGAAGAAAAGGAGGGAGGGAAGGAAGGAGGGAGGGGGAAAGGAGAGAGACAGAGGGGGGGAGGAGACTGTCTTTCCATGCCCTAGGCTCTGTGCCCAGATGAGGAAGTTTCAAATCACCACCAGGTTTAGGGAATTCTGGCACTTGATAGAGCAAGGAAGAACCGTGAGAGCATTATGCTCTGGGAAATGGGCTAATCACTAAGGGGCCGATGCTGTCTGGCTCCATTTAAGTGAGGTTCCTGGAATAAGGCTAGAGCCATGTGGAAGGAGGAGGAGTTTAATAGGTATAGCATTTCATCTGGGGAAGAGGAGACACTTCTGGAGATAGATGCCCACACATCAGCAGGAAGGTCCTGTAATGTCCAGGACCTAAGAGTGGTAAACTGAGGTGTGCTTTCCAGCTGCTGCTGCTGCTGCTGCTGCTGCTGCTGCTGCTGCTGCTGCTGCATGAAGGCTGAGAGTGAGGCTGAGTAGGCAGCGTGCTGCCTGGCACCCACAGATTCCTTGGGTTCAATCCCCAGTAATGTAAAAACCAATAGTGATGGCGCACACCTGTAATTCCAACACCCAGAGATGGACAAATCAGAAGCTTAGCATCACCCACTGCTACGTATTTATTTCAAGGCCACCCTGGCTATGTGTGACCCTGTCTCAGAAACGAAGACAGCAATTAAGTTTGTGCTGAGCAGTCCGGTTTCAGAAGGATCCCGAAGTCAGGAAGTAGAGGCTACTGCAGGAGGATGAACTGGCTCAAAGTCACATGGAAATGGGGTCAGCAGAACCCCAAGACCAATCCCCAGGGAGCCTAGCCCAGGCAGCTTCCTGTGAAACCCTTCCCCCGCCCCCCAATTCTCCCATCTCTCTGTCTTCTTCCCTCGTCCCTGCCCCCTCCATCTCCAGAGGAAATGAGGGCTATGCTTTTATAACTCTCATTACTTGATGAGCCCCAGGGAACCAGGCAGCCTGAGTTATTTTGGAAACCACACCCTCCTAGAACTCAAGCCCCTGCCTTGGGTTGGTGACCCTAGGGTAGACTAGATATGACCTCTAAATAGTATCCTTCCTCCAAGGACTTCTCAGAAATGTCCTGGCAGTAACTATTGGGGGTTACAGTAATTTTCAGCTTCATGTTATTTTAAAATTATTTTTATTACTCTCTCTCTCTCTCTCTCTCTCTCTCTCTCTCTCTCTCTCTCTGTGTGTGTGTGTGTGTGTGTGTGTGTGTGTGTTGTATGCGTGTGGGTATATGAGCATGCACATGTGTGTAGAGGCCAGAGAAGGACGTTGAGTGTCCTGTTCTTTCATCTGTCTCCTTGAATCTGGAGCCACACTTGAGGTCAGCAAGCTCTAGCCATCCTCCTGTCTGCACTCCCTCAGTTTCTGCCCCAGGGCTGGGTTACCCACGTACACAGCTATGTCCAGATTTCTCTCTGGATGGTAGGGATTTGAACTCGGGTTACAAGTTTTCCCAGCAAGCGGGTCTTCCCATTGAGCCATCTTTTCAGCCTTTTATTTTTAATAGACATTTAATAAGAGCCTGTTCCTGGGGCCAGCGGGGCATTTCAGTACCTGTCTCCAGTGTGCAGTGCTCAGGGTGACTAGCCTGGTGACTACAGTGGGGTGGGAAGGTCATTTCTGTTTCAACCTACACAAGCTGGTACAAGACAATAGGAGGCTCCTGTTCTTTGTCAGACTTCTACAAAGGTATTTCCTTTTAGCATTTTGGAAGCACCTTACTCTCCTTCCCCAGGGCCATGGGGACAATGCCATCCAGTCACCCGCTCTGCTTTTGAAATTGCATCAGTAAAAGTCAGAAGAGCAGCTGTGACCAATAAATGGGCTAGGTGTGATATCATATACAAACAATGAGTGGTGTAAGTGAGGGGCAAGAATAAGCCTGAAACAGGAAGGACAAGGGAGCCTGGCCACCCTCTCCTTATCAGCTGACGTTTTGCCCGCTTTTGCCTGTTTCCTGTATTTCTCCTCACCCCTGACCAATTATTATAAAAGACACAGGAGCGTCAGGCTTTTCTATATTTAAAGGAAATTACGCTATCTGTTGAGAATGTATCCCAGTTGGTAGAGTGCTTAGCTATCACACATGGAGGTCCTGTGTTCAGGAGCACTCGTGGTGAACTGGGTGGGCGAGGTGGTGCGTGCTGTAGTGCCAGCCCTAGGGAGAGGGAGACAGGAGGATCAGTTCAAAGCCATTCTCTGAGCTAGTTAGTGACTTGGAGGCCATCCAGGGCTATATGAGACCCTGTCTCCAAAGATAAAGGACAAATTGAGTAAGTGTGACCGCTTAAATACCTTCCTTGGGTAAAAACCCAAGACCTCAGAGTGTATGGCCCACCACTGGCACTCCCCAAGTGGCCCCAGTGACAAGTCTGCACACACGCGCTTTGCCCGCTGTTATGTTGATGAGAATGGAATGGAGTTAACGTCTGTGAGCCAGGCCTTGTCTTATGTGCTGTAAAGTAGGCTAAGGCACACAGAGAGCTTCTCAGAAGGGCTAAGCCTGTTCATGAGTGGGCTCGGTCTTTCTGGAGTTCTTTCAGGCATCTTGAGAGGAGAAACCAGTACTTGGTGAAACAGATGGGGCCTGGCAAATGAGTGGTGTTAACAGGGTACTTAGGCCTGGGAGGACTAGAGAGGGCTCATAGGTAAGGCTAACTCTCCTGGTCTTATATCTACGACTGCCCAACAGCTTGTTGACTTTCTGTCTGTCTGTCTGTCTATCTGTCTGTTCTGTCTATTGGCAGCCCCCCCTTTTTCTTTTATAGTTTTAAAATTTAGATTTATTCAACTTTTGTGTGTGAGTGCTTTGCGTGCCTGTAACACATGCATGCTTAGTGCCCACGGAGGTGAGAAGAGGGCATTGGATCCCCTGAAATACTAGTGGTTAGGAACCAGCGTAAGGATGCTGGGAATCTAACCTAGGTCCTCTGCGAGAGCAACAAATGCTCTCTTACCCACTGTGCCATCTCTCCAGCCCCTCAATGGCCTCGTCACCCTGTTTCTGCTGGTTCTTTCTGGGTGCTTGCTATAGAAGGTGTTCACTGACTGTCTGTTCTCCTTCAGGATGCCTTCCACGCCTTCCACCAGGATCTCCATTTTGTGCGCAAGTTCCTGAAACCCCTGTTGATTGGAGAGCTAGCCCCAGAGGAACCCAGCCAGGACGGAGCTCAGAATGTGAGGGGACAGCTGGAGGGCTTGGGGACATTGCCTATTGCTGGTAGCATTTTGTTCCATGTTACTATTAGGGGGATGTAGCGTGGGTCTGTGTCTGTGTCCCCTTTGGGGCCACAGTCAAAAGTGAATTCATAGCAATGTTCTGTAGAAGTAAGGATTCTAAATCTGACTTAGCTAGGAACTTGAGGTGGCTCTCCAGTGAGCTCTTTTTCTGCTCTAGATGCAGTGAAAACTCCTTTCTGCCTCCAGTTCTACAATGAGGATATTTTTGAGTCTTAAAGTTTTCCTCTGTTGGCTCTGATTTTTCTCTGCTTATCACCCACCTCACATCTTTGGGGCCAGGGAGAGACTTAGCCACAAGCTAGTTCCCCAGGCCATAGCATCCCCTGTCTGGTGTCATTGTTCCTTCATCTATCACCCAGCAATGGGCAGTGGGATGCCTTACGGAAGCAATGGTGAGTTTCTGGGGACTATGACAGTCTCTGCTTCTTCATCTTCTGGACTGCTTCCCTGCCACAGGCCCAGCTGATCGAGGACTTCCGAGCGCTGCGCCAGGCAGCGGAGGACATGAAGCTGTTTGAAGCTGATACCACTTTCTTTGCACTCCTGCTGGGCCACATCCTGGCTATGGAGTTGTTGGCTTGGCTCATCATCTACCTCTTGGGCCCTGGCTGGGTGTCCAGTGTCCTTGCTGCCCTCATCCTGGCCATCTCTCAGGTAACTCTGCGACTGCGCAGCAGCTGCTGGGTCCAGAACATGTGGGATCTCGGGACAGTTTTCTTACGAATGAAAGAATGGATTGGTAAATGGATGAATGAGAAAGTGAAATGCCAGGGGCTCTTAAGATACACCGGGTCCAGAGCACCACATCTCAGCCCTATGTGTGACAAGACTTGTGTAGGTGAAGATAAGGATGATCATGAAGATCATGGTTAACACTCCTGTTACAAAAGACAGATTAGCAAGAGAAAAACTTGGAAAATTTATCTGATCATAGTCGTGTGTGACACAGAGGCCTTCAGATTAAAGAGCAAAGGACCAGAGTGAGCCATCTATTATTGTTTTATTTAGCATATATGTTGTATGAAACAGGACAGTCTGTAGGAATGGGAGCAGGCACGGAAGGTTTGTGTGATGGAAACAGAATGAAAGGGCGTGAGCCAGTGGAAACAGACCGGCTTGGAATCCTGGCAAGGCCTGTCTGCTCAGCGTCTTCTTGACCTCTTTCCGAGGCCTTCTTCCTTCCCAGGTGTGGGATAGAATGTTTTTTGAAATGGGTCTGATAAGCTCTTATCAGATGAGATAGCCCTTCGTGGTCAGTGCCCAGGCAAAAGGGGAAATTAGAGCCCTGATTGTAGGCCTTGAAGAAGAGCCCTTGTGTCTATGGCCTGCTGCAGGCAGTGTAGAGAATTCTAGGTTGTTATTTGCCTTGGGGGATCCAGGGGAACAGGAGACAGGACACTATGAGAAGAACAGAAAGTTTGCTGCTGAAGCCATTATTCAGAGGTATGATGATTCTGAGCCCTGGCATTTGTATGTAGGCACACCGCTAAACTCACTTGTGTTGGTCCTGTTCAAGAGGCAGCGGGTTTCAGTAGAGCATCAGTAGTAGGTGGAGCACTAGTCCCGGGTTGACCTCTGGTGCCAGAAGTGACTGGCTTCTGCCTCCGCTCTTGACCTACTCCTCTCCCCAGGCCCAGAGCTGGTGTCTGCAACACGATCTAGGTCATGCCTCCATCTTCACTAAGTCCAGGTGGAACCATGTGGCCCAGCAGTTCGTGATGGGGCAGTTGAAAGTGAGTGTGGACCCGGGAGGGTGTCTGTGCTGGGTCTGTTCAAGTGTGTGGGTACCTGAGATCCCTTCTCCCCACAGGGCTTCTCTGCCCACTGGTGGAATTTCCGCCACTTCCAGCACCATGCCAAACCCAATATCTTCCACAAGGACCCGGATGTGACTGTTGCACCTGTCTTCCTCCTGGGGGAGTCATCCGTGGAGGTAGGTGGGGCGGGACGTGGATGCTCTCAAGAGAGGCCTGCAGCTGAGGGGACTTGGCAGGGACGGAGACCCCGTGCCTGCTCCCCACCTCACCCTGTGTTCTAGCTCTAGCTCCAGCCCTTCCCCCACCTCCTAGCCACCCAGGGATGGATGAGTGGCTCAGGGGCTAGAATCTAGAGTTGCCTTTGACCTTGGCCTCAGCCAGCCCCCTGACCTTGGCCTGGAGAGCTGTTCTCCCCAGCCGACGCCTGTCTCCACAGTATGGCAAGAAGAAACGCAGATACCTGCCCTACAACCACCAGCATCTATACTTCTTCCTGAGTGAGTACCTACTGGCCCTTTGGGGTGGTCATGTTGGCAGGGCTAAGCCTCAGCCTATGCAGCCTACCTGAAGGCTCCCAACCACCGTCTGCCCTAGCTGTCCCCTTTCCCACCCTCCCTAGAGTCCCTCTGCCCTCACGTCAGGGTTGTCCGGAGTCCTAGAGCATTTTGTAATTGCCTCTGCAAACAGGGACAGGGAAATAAGCTCAAGGGCAGGAATGTGTTAGGCTGGCTCCTTACCTACACAAGGGACAAGGGAGATGGGACACAGGGCCAAGAGCCAGCCAGCCAGGGACCGAGTGTGAATAGGGCCTTGTGGGAGCTGCGAGCTCAGCTCAGTGTGAGCTCAGCACTTAGCTCCTCTGGGTGCTCCTCCTCTTCCCCACCCACCCCTCCTGGGTAGCCCATGCCCGTTCCCGCAAGCCCTTATGTGCCCTTCTTGCAGTTGGCCCACCGCTGCTCACCCTGGTGAACTTTGAAGTTGAAAATCTGGCGTACATGCTGGTGTGCATGCAGTGGTCGGTGAGTGGGTGCTGCCCAGGACCCCAGACGTGGAGCTTTCTGGGAGAGGGCTTCAGGGGAACAGCACCATCCATCCCTGAGTGTGAGTGAGTGTGTGCGTGTGTGCACTGATGTGATTGGTATGTGCTGTGGAAGAGCCAGCTCCCACTTCCTGGGTAGAATCACTGGATTGACTGCCAGGCGTCTGTGTCCCAGACACAGGCTGCCCTAATGCACCCTTTAAGGTCACTGCCATGGTCAGTCCTACCTGGTGATAAGGTGTGGACCCTTCTTGTTCTTTTACTCAGCCATAGTAGCAGAAGCCCACTGAGGGGCAGAACCCTGAAGCAAATGGGAGTGGCATGAGCCCAGCCCTTCCTCCTGCCTCCCAGGTCCCCAGCCCATGGAGGCCACTCAACACTGCCTCTGTCCCCCTCGTAGGACTTGCTGTGGGCTGCCAGTTTCTACTCCCGCTTCTTCCTGTCCTACTCTCCCTTCTACGGGGCCACTGGGACACTGCTCCTCTTCGTTGCTGTCAGGTATGGCCAGACTCAGAGGGTTGGGGAGTGGGGAGGTCTCACACAGGTGGCAGTGGGCCTTGGCCACAGCCCTCCTTGTTCAGCCTGTTGTCCCGCTGCGGGATGGGTGGCAGTACCACCTCTTCAGTGGCTGATGTACATAATCAAACACTAGCAGAATGGCCAGACCCTGGGGTTGGCAGGTCCGAGGAAAGAATCTTGGCTTGGTCATAGCTCTGTGGGTGACCCTCTTGAGAAAGGCTGGCATGGGCTTAGCCTCACTAAGGACACTGCTCTATGAAATTTCTTTAAACGTCAAGGTGGGAGCAGCTAGATACTCCCATGGTGTAGATGGGCCCAGGTCTGGGTTCCGCTGCATGCCAGCTTCCTCTCTGAACTCCATGTGGGGCAGTACTGAAGCCTTCCTCACAGGGTGCTGGAGAGCCACTGGTTCGTGTGGATCACACAGATGAACCACATCCCCAAGGAGATTGGCCACGAAAAGCATCGGGACTGGGCCAGCTCCCAGGTAGGTCCTGGAGTGCCTGGAGGGAGGCTGTGCCGACTGGGGAGTCATAGACCGGGGGGAACCAGGCCCTGCGGAGGCTGCCAGGTGGTGGGGTCAAGGTTCTAAGCCAGCCTCTCTCACTTGTACCTCTCCTGACCCCGGCAGCTGGCAGCCACCTGCAATGTGGAACCTTCGCTCTTCATCGACTGGTTCAGTGGGCACCTCAACTTCCAGATCGAGCACCAGTGAGTGTGGCCTGGAGGGCTTGCTGGGTATGGGGTGAGGCCGAAGCCAGGGCCCGGGACTCCCCTCTGTGGGGTCCCTGGAAGATGTGGCCTGGGAGATGAGGCATGGGTGAACTCCCTCGGGTAGTTCCCTACTCAGATCTGGCCTGCCCTTCCAGCCTCTTTCCCACGATGCCAAGGCACAACTACCGGAGGGTGGCTCCCCTGGTCAAGGCATTCTGCGCCAAGCACGGCCTACACTACGAGGTGAAGCCCTTCCTCACCGCTCTGGTGGATATCATCGGGTAAGGCTGCACCTGGGCCCCTCAGGTTGCATGTACTAGTCTCTTCCAAGGCTCCGTGCTCAGTCCGGTACAGATCTTCTGTATGCCTGCCCTCGGGGGGGGGGGTCCCTTCTCAAGAACTGACTTTCTAGAGCTTTCCTGATTAGCCAGTGCTCTCCTCCCCCTCCCCCCACCCTCCAGCATGGAAGACTCATGGGGCCCTACAAATGTGGCAGTGAGTCAGACAGTCTGAGAGGTTCCTGTGTTCTGGGAGCTGGAGCCTGTGTTCTAGTTGAGGAAACAGAAAGCAGGCAACTGTAGGGCTGGGGGGAGGGTTCAGTAGGTAGAGTGCTTTCCTTGTAATTGATGAGGACCTGAGTTGGGAACCCCAGCACCCCTGTGAAAATCCAGGAATGATGGCATGTGCCAGCACTGTCATCCCAGCGCTGGGAGGCAGAAGCAGGGACCCCTGGGGCTTATTGGCCAGGGAGCTTTAGGGTTAGTGAAAGGCAAATACAGACGCACACACTGAGTGGGACGAGAGGGAGTGTTAGTGGTTAAACAAACACTCGGTGTTTAACCAATGAGTACATGACAGACCGTGAGAACCATTTTAATAACACAGCAAGAATGAGAACCTAGGGTGGAGGCAGGGGAGGGGGTGCGGCGGGCAGGCGGAGTGTAGCATTGCTTACGGCATAGCAGGTGTAGAGCGGGGCCAAGCTGACGTGTGAGCAGAGGCCAGGGAGACAACTGGTCACTGGGTAGAGGGGACCTAGCTGAAGAGTATTCCAGAGAGAGGGGTCCTGCAGAGGCCCTGGGGCAGGAGTGTGCTGGTTTGTGGAAGGGCCACTAAGTGGAGGAGAGACTACCAGGCTTTCAAATGTTGCAAAGATGCCCTAAATGCACCTGCACTCTGAGCAAGAGCGAAAGCAGAAATGGTAAAGCCGGAGTGCTTGTGCAGGGGCGAGAGGGCTCAGCCCCCAGGAGTAGCCTTGGCAGTGGGAACAGAGGTTGGATACTCGACCCGCAGACAACTATATATTGTTCTTTCCTGGCTTCTGTACTTGTCTTTGGCATCCTGATGGAGCAGCTTCTGTGTCCCACATTTTTGGGGTGCAGAGTCCAACAGGGAGAGGCAACAGGGAGAACCAGGCGAACGAAGGCCAGGCCCACTGAGGCTCACAACTGGACTTGGCCACCTGCCACTCACCTCCTTGTGGCAGTCCAGATTCCACTCTGGTTAATGAGTACCTCGCCCCACACAGCTGCTGTCCTAGGGGGGCGGGGATGGGACCTCATAGAAATGCCTTCACTCAACATTCCTTATGGGATACAGGGGGACACTAATACCTTCCAGTTGAGTCCCTGACCCCCATCCCCACCTCTCAGGTCCTTGAAGAAGTCTGGCGACATCTGGCTGGATGCATACCTCCATCAATGAAGGCAGCACCCTCATGGGTGGTGAAGGGGGTAAGGGCCCAGACTCCAGCAGTCACCAAGCCACTGGGCAAGATTGACAGCCGTCCTCACCCCCTGCTGGGGCAGCCTGTCTGCCTGCCTGGTCCTGCTGGCTTTCCTCAGTTCTCAGCATTTTCTGTTCAGGAACCCTATGGTCATGGCAAATGTCCAACAGGACCAGGGGTGGAGGGAACATACTTAAAATGACACGGGGAGCATAGCATGTTTTCCTAGAGCAAGAATTGGAGGAAAACTTGTTATTTTTATATAAAAAAAGCAACCCAGACACATGGAGCCAAGCGTTGGATTTTCATGAATTTTGGAGCCAAATCTGCTTCAGCCTCAGTGGAGAGGGCATCAGTG
Source organism: Apodemus agrarius (assembly GCA_964023405.1). NCBI lineage: Eukaryota > Metazoa > Chordata > Mammalia > Rodentia > Muridae > Apodemus > Apodemus agrarius. Next base: position 147,313,376 of record OZ030005.1, read on the forward strand.
TCAAGTTGGGACGGAATGTAAGGAGCTCCCCTCCACCCTGGGTGCTCTGGGCCGTGGAGGCAACAGCTACTCCATCTTGGCTCTACCCCATGGCTTATTCCTATGTTCAGCAGCACCCTGGGGTGAGTTATGTACTCCAGGGCCTAAGGCTAAGGGTCACACCTGCAGGAGCCTCTGGGTTATGGGATGGGAAAGCCTGTATGTGTACTGGTCCTTCCTATAGCCCTCGATGCAGGAGGGCCCAGTAGTGGGAGCTCTGCTAGCCTTGGCACTGCACAACAGCTGTGGTGCTGAATAGGCAGCGACTCAAGTATGGCCGTTCTGTCCCTAAGTTCTTTAAATCTAAGGACTATTTCTTGAGCAGGAACTAACCTCCCACTTGGCTTCAGGATCTTCATCTGGACAATGGGGACTGTTGACAGTTGGCCGCACCTATCAACCTTTGAACAGCTCAAGGCGGAGAGCAATCCTAGTTTATGCAAAGTGATATAGTTCATTGTGGAAATTTTGCTTTATCTTGAGTCTCTCCCCAAAGTGTTAAGGATGCTCCCTTCTACTCAAGCTAAGCACTCCAGTCTGGGGAGAAAAAAAAAATCAAGTACTCCACTACCGACCCAAACCCATGTTTGGTGAGAAAGGAGAGGGGACAGTGGACTCTGTCAGCACCAACACCCCATGGCGCCAAGCCAGATCTTTAAAGAGGTCTCAGAAGTTTTAGGCTGTAGCAAACCCAGCAGAAATGTCAAACTGGGGGGTCTCCTGTAGGAGCTGAGGCCTCATCACCAGCTGTGAGGACTTCCCCATCCTCTCTCCACTCCCTGTTGCCTAGGGACTGGATAAAGTGAGGTCCCGTCATCTGCTCAGCTTCCTCCTCCCTTTCCCTGGGATTAGGTGGACGGGGATAAGTCATGTATCTGCTGGGACTTAAGGCTGCTTGACCTCAAGGAAGGAAGTCAAGCTCTTAAAGCCAAAGTATTACTTCCAAAGTGATGAGAAATAAAAAGGACGCCCTAAGAAGGCTCTCGGCAAAAGGCAGGCTCACAAGGCTCAAAAGCTTTATGCATGTGATTCCGTGCCTCTGGGCTAACCATTTTGTTCCCTGAGACAAGCCCTTTGCTTTCTCTGGATTTTATTTTCTTCCTCAGGTAAGGACTGACGATCCCTTGAAAGGCATTTCTAAGCCCTGTACACATACTTGTAGTCCAAGGTACTCAAACGGAAACAGGAGGATCACAAGTTCAAAGGCAGCCAAGGAAACTTTATAAAATCCTGTTTGAGATGATAATAATAAATATTTTAAGGGTCTTGGGATGTAACTCAGTAGGAAGACTTCTAGCATGTGTAGGCCCTGAGTTCAAGCCCTAACACACACACACACACACACACACACACACACACACACACACATGTACGTACGTACATATGTACCTACTTCCTGCCTCAAAAGCAAATTTCTTATACCCAGAGTATGTCAGACTGTCTTTCAGTACTTCTGTTCCCTGCAGGAAGTCCCCTTTCCCATCCAAATTTTAATGATCCTAGTACCACATAAGTATGGCCAATGTGGCGGGGCGGGGGCGGGGGCGGGGGCGGGGTGGTGGTGGTGTGTGCATTCCCTCAATATACAGTCTGGCATCACTTGGTCTCCACTCTGGCAAAGTCAGATTTCTGTTGGTGTCTCTGATATGCTTAGACATGTCCTGCTCAGAGGAATCACCCAGCCTGTAGCACGCCCCCCCCGCCCCGCCCCCATCCACATGACTGCAGTGTGGACTGTTTCATGCTGCCCCTAGTGGCGGCCACGGGGAGTGTGCTCTCTCTCCCTCCAAATGCAGAGTTCTCCAATAAAATACCCTGCAGAGTCCCCTGCCTTTAGGTCTCTTCCTTCTACCGGAGCCCATTACTGATGGGTCATCTTCATCCCATCTTCCCCTCTGTCATCTCTGCTATGGCTTCTGACAGTCTTCCTGTAGAGACCATACTTACCAAGAGGGCAGGAAAGGGCCTTGGTAGTGCCTTTGAAAGACCCCACTGTCTCCCTTTCTATTTTCTATACAACAGTTCTGAGTCCAGAAAGAAAGCTTCCAGAGAGAAGTCACAGCTTATTTGTTCTTTCAGTCAACCAATAGCTAAGAGACTCCAGTGGCCGGCTCACATGAACCAGCCTCTGCCTTTGTGGGTGCGGCTGGTAGTGGGGCGATAAAGGCCTTGCGAAAGAACCATGTGTAAACATACTGTGTCCTTAAAGAAGTCAATACTTTCCAAGCCCTGTTTCCTGTTACTAGTTCTCTTAGGCATTATTAGCTCTTAAACTAAATGGCTGGAAGAAAAAACCCAAGTGCCTTCCAAGTCCAAAAAAAAAGAAAAAGAAAAAAAAGAAAAAGCCTTGATGCTGGCTGAAGGCAGTAGGGCCACTGTGGTGTCCTAAGACACTGGGTGGTTTTGTTTCATATATCTGTGAAACCAGTCTGGCTAGAAATGTGCAGTCCTGTCAGTCAAAAGAACACCAGTGTCCAGAACCTCCAGCAAGTCTTTTCCTCCAGTCCACCAGGTCACCAGATGGCCTGCTGCAACCCACTGCTGTATGGTCTGTCTCACAGCAGCTGCCCTCAGTACAGCCCTTTCCAATTCAGCATAGCCAAGCCAGCTGAGGCGAAATAGGCCCAAGGCATGGTAGCCCAAGTGGCTGTAATCTCTCTCTGTTCCATACCTTCCTGCCTGAGACCTCCCCCTCCCTCCCAGTGGCCCCGAGGGCTCCCATGGGTTCAGCTCGACACATGAGGAGCTAGTCAGGCTGCTGATAACCCCTGGGCTTCCGGTTATACACAAAGATGTCCAGGCTGCGTCAGCAGCCCCCGAGACGCCTTTGAGGCTGGTGTCTGCTCATACTACTGCAAAGATGGTAGGGTTTTTGTGTTTGTGTTTGTTTTCAATAGCACCCCATTCCTCATCACCTGGACTAACTGACCCACTGCCTGCCTCTACCCACAGGGCCTCCTGTACAGTATGACATTTGGTATGATGGGGAAAAGGGGGAAAGAGATGGCCACGCCAACTGGGGTAGAAGCAAGAATTCCTCATGCATGCTGGGATTTATCTTCTATCACGCCTCAGGGTATCTTCCCCTCTCTGGTGTCAGCTTCTTGGCCTGTGAGATGTTAGGGTTTCGTTAGGATGGGCTTTGACTATTAGAGAGGTCCGTGAATTCCTTAGGGGACAGACCCCACAACTTTGGGAATGTTGGTCGAGAGCCTCAGTTGAGCCATGTACCGAGAGAGGAGCCATGAATGTAGAGAGCAGGAATGGATATCCTCTGCTCTGGCCCTTAGGGAGCGCAAGACAGGAGCTAGGCGTGTGTACGGGAAAATACAAGCTCATGGATGTGAGCCTGGACTTACCATCACAGCTGAGACCACCCAGCCCTGCCGGGTTCCCTTCAGTCACCCTCCTACTCCCCAGATCTCTGGGTGTCAGATGGCATAGACCCCACATTCACAGTTGGCAGGGTTTGGCCTGAGGCATTCTGGGTATGGGGTGGGGGTGGGGTCAGCCAGGTCCTGCTCAAACAGCAAGTGGAAGACAAACATAGGTAAGTACTGAAGATGTGTTCAGCAGAGTCTGACATCACCAAAGTCTCCAATGGGCCTGTCAGTCAGGTGAGGCCACGGCTCGTGGAGACTGACAGCCGCTAGCCTTGGGGGCATTCATCCCACGACTTTCTTTTCTTCAAGGTGGCAACTGTGGTAGTGAGTGCCCTGGTGATGAGGTGGAAGAGGACTCACGCAGGGCCAGTGACAATGTCTGCCATTCTAAGCCCTGTACTAGCTACAGTGCACAGGGCTGGGAATCACCCCCTGATGGAATAGATAGGACAGAATGTCTACTGTCCCTCTGTACCTGTATGGATAGGTTCTGCTCACCCGCGGGGAGATGGGATCTCTGCTGGAGCTCTCGCCAACCTTGCTGGGAACAGCTACGAGGCCCACAAAAACCTGGGGAGTATTGGCCACCCCGCGCCCCATGGCTCTTCTCGGACACCTCTGGAGGGACACGGCCCTCTGAGCCTGTTCAGAGTTGCATGCTAGAGCCCAGCAGCGTGGGTCCAACTGCAAGGCGAGCTGGGCAGGTGCCGCAGGTGCAGGAGGTCAGACCAGAGCCCTCTTCGTATGAACTGTACCCGGGGTTGGAACGATACGGACCTTCCTTAGGCTGTAGATTTCACATGGGACAGTAACACAAAGTAATCCTGTCTTCAGAACCTTCACCGTCTCCCTCAGAGGACCAGGGTTCTTCTGTTTACCACTTGCCTTAACAGTCAGACCCTTCCCTTGTGGGGCAGCCCCTCCCTTCCTCCCGGACCTTGTGTTGCCACGCCTGTGACGTTAGCGTAGAGGAGCGCGAGCCAGCCATTGATCTTGCTGAACTCCAGGCAAGTGAGAATAAAAATTACTTTTTTTTTCTTTTTATTTCCCAAAAAAGTAGAGGCAGGGAACAAGGTGATACAAATGACTGCCGCCTCCTTCTGGGTTCTCTGCCTCCGCGGGCAGTACCAGCTGGCCTCTTCGCTCATGGGGTCCCGGAGGGCTTGCACAGTGCAGGCCCAGCCTCTTCCTCCGGTTTACACATTGGTTAGTCCAGTTAGATCTCAGGATGACACAGCGTGGGTCCCCTCCTGATGCAGCCCACATCCCCCCTCCCGCCTTGCCCGTACCCTCATGCCTTCAGTCTCCTCTCCCCTCTACACTCCTGCCTGAGCCTCACTGGGCACCACCAACAGCCCTCCTGAGACACCCCACCCCACCCTGTTTCTCCTGCCTTCCTGAGAGCAGCAACCTCAAGCCACAGCTTTTACTGTGGCCTTGACGGTGACGCCTAGCTCTACCTGAAGGGCAAGGGGCATCTGGTAAAGATGGCTTGTCCTCAGACCCGGGCAGCCCTCTGTTCCTCTCCTATCAAGAAGCATTCTGTAGGAAATGTTAACACAATAGCTAAAAACAAACATCTGTAAAGACAGGGATGAGCCAACGAGAAGCCAAGTGCCTGCCAGGCTGGCAGCTCTACTCTTGGAGAGCCTCTCGGGGGCTCTCCTGCAAGGTCCGCATTCTCTACACCACACATCTGGAACTGGCCAGAGGATCTGGAAAAGGATCTGATCCTTCTAGAATCTTGGGCATTTTAACAAAGAAGCACCTGATTGTTGTAAGGGAGGTTAAGGCTCCAGGCTGGTCAGGCCCTCCTTCAACCTGGCTACTGCCTTTCCAGAGCCCACACAAGGAGCTTTGGTTTCTGGAGTTGGGTAGATGATGAAATAAAACTTGTACAAACTCTAGGTCTAGAATTGTGATGGTGGGCATCAGAGGACTTTTCCTTGGGCCTCAAAGCCTAAGCTGGTCCTTGGCAGCTGGAAGGAAGCCTCAAGTACCAATCCCAGCCATGCGAAGGACACCCAGAACAAAGCTTGTCTTCACCCAAATGACTACACCACAGTGCTGGCAGGGAGTGTGGAGCCAAGTCCTGGACCCCTGTTCCACAGAGCCCCCCAGAGCGTCTGTGGGACAGAAGCGGCTGGGACTGAGCTGCCAGGAGCAGAATGTTACACCAGGAATCTTTAGGTGCAGAAGTTAGAGGCAGCCACGTAACCGCCTGGTACAGCCACCTCTCCAGCTCTTTAGGAGAAGGGGCTGGGAGGCAGAGGGGATGGGGCTAAGGCTGACAAGGGGGGGGGCCTTCATGAGGATAGCGTAGGTAGGAATGAGGGAAGGGAAGAACCAGAAAAGATGAGAGACCACGCACGGAATGTGAGCCAGCAGACACTATGGTCTCATGAGAACCCTCCAGAACCAAAGCCCTCCCCTCCCTCTGGCCGTCACCCAGCTGTGCCTCTTCCCCGAGGGTGCCAGGAGGACTGCCGCTTCATTTATGGAGGTAGGCGTCCAGCCATAGCTCCCCAGACTTCTTCAGTGAACTGCAAATAGAGAGGGGGTGGGGTGGGGGAGCAGGGCTCAGGAACCAGGATGGGAAGGAACCCTGGCTTCCAGGCAGTGAGACACGGAGGAAGTCATGTTGGGGTGGCAGGTGCTTCCTCTCAGCTACTGACTACGGCTTGCCGCTTACCACAGGATACCACAGGAGCTGTGGGCTACTGACTAATGCACCCCGGGAAACCCCTGGGAAAGGAGAGAGGGGAGGTCCTCGTCTAGCCCTGGGTGGACCAGAGTTAAGTGGCCCCTACTGTGCGTGAGTGAGCCCATCCATTCGCCTCTGACCTCCTCGGCCCCACCTCGCCTCTGACCCCTTACAGTGCCCCAGAGCTCCGGTCCTTGCCCAGCTCACCCCTCACCTCACAATGTCGAGCAGGGCCCTCAGCAGCGGCTTCTCCTGGTATTCAATGCCGTGCTTGGCGCAGAGAGACTTCACCAGTGGGGCAATCTTGTGCAAGTTGTGCCGTGGCATAGTGGGGAAGAGGCTGAGGGAGCAGGTGAGCAGAGTGAGTGCAACCGGAGACCCACGCTCTCCTCCTGCTCTCCAGCCCAGGGAGGCGGGCAGGCCTGAGGTCCTGTCTGAAACCAGGGCAAGACTGGCTCCCACCAACTGCCTGCAGATGTTACTAGTGGTGTGTAGAGGGGCAGTTTATGAACAGGGCCACACCGGAAAGCCATATTGGTATTGAACAGCCAAACAAAAGGGTCTCGTGTTAAAAAAAAAAAAAAAGAGAGAGTATCAGGGTTCATGCCCCTGTCTCGTCGTGTGGATGGCCAAGGCAGAAGACCCATGTAAGTTCAGCACTAAGCCTCAAAAAAAAAAAAAAAAAAAAAAAAAAAAAAAGGAAACGAAAGAAACAGATGGGAGACGAGAATAATAAAAGATGACATAAAGGCAGAGGCAGCAGGCACAGTCCTTTGGCCCCCTGTGTACCAAATATGCTATCTAGCTGGTCCTCAGTTTTCCAGCCAGTAACCAGGCCCATTACAGGTGTGCAGGATAGTCCTGTAAGCGTTCTGTATCTGCCAAGGCCACACATGAAGGAGTGCAATCCCCAGGATGGCCCATGTGGCGCAGAGCCTGGACAGGAAGGAATGCCTCCAGGGCACGCCGATCCCGGAGCCCCTCTCCTGCCCAGCTGTGCTCTAGGGCGGGGTGGTGGTCTTGCCAACAAGAGGATAAACCTCATGCTTTCCCCCTCCTCGTTTCCCCTCTCCCTTCTCCCTCCTCCCCCCACCCCCCAGGATTACTGGGCCGCACTCACTGGTGCTCGATCTGGAAATTGAGGTGCCCGCTGAACCAGTCGTTGAAGAAGGACTGCTCCACATTGCAGGTGGCTGCCAGCTGCAGAGGGGACAGGGGATCAGTGGCTGGGGTGTAAGAACAAAACCAAAGGACCTGGACTTGCCCCATAAAGGTCACCTTAACCAGGGTCTCAGGGCCCTTCTCTAGGCCATACCATTCTACCCGAAAGCCTCCCCCTCCCAGAGGAGGGGGGACTCCCCGAGTTTCCTCTGGTAGATTCTTATCACTCCTTCCATATTTCCCTCTGTGTTGTTTTTAACTTATCCTGGCCTTGGACTCCTGATCTTCCTGTCTCCACCTCCCAAGTACTAAAACTATAGGTGTGGGCCGCCACATTGTGTATACTGGGTGCCAGAGATAAAACCCAGGGTTTTATGCATGCTAAGCAAACACCAACTGATCTACGTCCCCAGTCCTCCTACCAACCTTTCTTGCTCTGAGTCTGCCAATAGGCCACAGGTAGCCCTATTTGGGAAGGTTTGTCTAGCTCTAGATCTACAGAGGCAGGGTGCAGGCACGGGCATGGGGCAGCTCTGCAGGGTCCTCGTGACTACCTTTGCCTCTCCTCACCTGGCTGCTGAACCAGTCCCGGTAGTGATCAAGGTCGATCTCCATGACGATGTGGTTCATCTGTGTGACCCACACAAACCAGTGGCTCTCCAGGAACCTAGCAGACAGCACAGCTCAGTGCCAAAGCCTCAGCGTGACAGACAAGCAGCCACATAAACCCACCGTACCTGTCCTACCCCCATGGCAGGTACAGGGTTCACATCACAGCCCCATCAAAGCCAGTGCTCTCAAAAACACAAGGTAAATCAGCAAAGTTGGGGTACCTGATAAAGTTGAGGAAAACCAGGGCTCCCAAGATGCCATAGAAAGGGATGTAGGTGTAGAAGAAACGCACATAGTAGCTGATGGCCCAAGCCAAGTCCTGTAAGGTAAATAAGATTAGACTTAACCTGCCCCGCCCCCCTTGGCATGGTGCTCCTGACCACAGAGGCATGTATACACACAGCTGACACTGCTTGTCACAGGTGTTCACAGGAAACCACAACAGGTTGCTAGGAAGTTGGACACTGTGCCCGCAGTCATACACTTGCCTAAAACACCTGTCTGCATGGAGTTTGCAAGTGAGTTTTAGGAAAGAAATGGGACATCATTGGCTAGCAGGTAGCCAGCAGGTCCAGAGGATTCTGATGTGAGCCTCTAACGTGTGGCCAGGTCACTGGCCATCTGTGGCCTTGCCCCATTCAGGCACCTGGATTTCCTTCCCTTCTGAGAAGGAAAAAAGGCCAAGGGACACACACCATCGCTGTCAGCAACCCAGACTAGGCCACTTCTCAGGTTGGACTCTGTTCTTGGCCACTCTCCTCTCTTCACGTTGTCTGCTCCTCTTTGGTGGCTTCTTGGTTGCAAGAAATTGAAGCAGGTCCTTGACATCATCTGCTCCTCTTTCCTAAGCTTGAATGGCTCCCCTGGGAAGCCCCCTCCTCCTGTCGCAGCCTCGCGAGCAGTCATTCTACTGAGAAATCCACATCCCTCCATTCTCTCTGCCTACTCGAGCTGGCGTCTTGGCTGGACCACAGCAAGAGCATCCCTTTGCTCTCCAGCAGATGGTCCTCATGCTTCTAGGGCAACCAGTGGCCTGTAGCAGATCCCAGCTCTTTGCTACAACACACCCGCCCCCCCATGTAAGCCACTGCCACAGGCCACAGGCTGCAAGACCCACAGGTCCTTTTGCCTAACACCCCAATCCTCTGAACCTCTGCACGAACTTTTTGCGGTCAGGAGTGTTCATAAACAGCCGTGCTTATTCAGGAGCTTATTTCATCAAGAGCCCACCTCTTTGAGGCAATGGGAGATCCCACAAATAGGTGCTGGTGAGATGGCTCAGTGGTTAAGAGCACTCTGGTTACTCTTCCAGAGGACACAGGTTCGATTCCCAGAACCCACATGGAGGCTCATGGCCATCTGTAATTCTACTTCCATGTGACTTGATGCCATATGCTGGCCTCTGGGTGCCCCAGAGGGTGTGCACAGATATACACGTAGACAAAACACATGCACATGAAATTAAAAACAAAGCAAAAGATCTTAAAATGACAACATTGTCGGGCACACTCATGTCTTAGCTCAGGTACAAAATGAAGAACAAAACCAAGACCACACTGATGAAGACATGGCAATTTCAGAACGACTTAGGGGACAAGGGTGGCCCTTGTTCGGTGCTTGCTTGGTTGCAAGAAATTGAAGCAGGTCCTTGACATCATTCCAGGTGGTCAGAGTGCTGCCAGCTAAGTAGGAAGAGACGGGCACCCTGGGAGGGCCAGAGTAGGAAGTTGCAGCAGCCAGGAGTGGCCGAAGACAACGTGCTCAGACCTAGGTGGCTGTCTTGGTCAAGTGAAGCAGGCACAGCAAGTTCTAGTTGTACTTTGATCATCCATCCTTTCTTTTCTTTTTCTTCCTTCCTTCCTTCCTTCCTTCCTTCCTTCCTTCCTTCCTTCCTTCCTTCCTTCCTTTCCTTTTTGGTGCTGGGTTTGAACTCAAGGTCTCATGCATGCCAGGCAAGCACTTTGCCCCCGAGACACATGCCCAGCCCCACTTTAATCTATTGCTTGCATAAATGTAGTGCATAAGTATGTGTGTGTGTGTATATAGTGTGCGTGTGCTTAGAATGTGGTACGCACGCGCGCGCACGCACGCACGCGAGCGCGCGCGCTCACACACACACACACACACACACACACACGCACACGCACACAGCCAGACATGGCTTGGGAAGTAGAGGCAGGAAGACTGAGTCCAAGGGTAGCCTGGGCAACATAATGAGAGCCTTTCTCAAAATTAAGTCAATAAATGTATGGAGAGCCCAAGAGGTGAAGGATTAAAGGTGTGTACTGTCACACCCAGACTTTGAGAAGGCCAAGAACATCCACTAAGAGCCTATGCACTTGTCTGTTCTCTCCTGAGGGCAGGGGCCATGTTTTCATCATAGACAACTTTTTGCTTGTGGTGAGAATTCCTTAGAGCATACTGTACCATGAGATGTACAAAAATCACCACTGTACTCCTATGTCAACCCATGTTTACCTTCTCAAACCTATACACGGCCTGCCTCCCTCCGTGGAGGTAGAGACATGCCCTCTGTGATGGCTAATCTTGGTTGTCCACTTGACTACATCTGGAATGAACTAAAAGAATCACAGAAGAATGAAGCTTTCGCTTTTTGATGCTTGCCCTCCCTCTTGCTGGCAAGTTCATCTACCTTGTTGCTGTGGCATTCCTTCACTGGTGTTAGAGCCGACTCTCTAGGAATCCTCTGGGACTCCAGCACCAAATTGGGACTTCTGAGACATGCAGTCCCATGGGATGAACAACAGCCAGATTCAAGGCTTCTCTGTCAGAGACAGCCATTGCGTTACTCTGACCACTGCCGGTAAGCTCCTCTAGTAATCAATCCCGCGCACGTGTGTGTGTGTGTGTGTGTGTGTGTGTGTGTGTGTGTGTGTGGTGTATGTGTGTGTGTGTTCATTCTATCATTTCTGCTCTTTTAAAACTCTAACATACCTTCCAAACTGACATTCTAACTAGCACCTCAAATGACAATGTCTTGGAAGTGCAGTCCTTGCTAATAGAACTCATTAAGACAGGTCATTTCGATAAGTCCTGATGCAGCAGGACTAGTGTCATCCTATAAGGAAGGAACAAACTAGGGGTTCAGCTCAATTGATAAAGTGCTTGCAACTTTAAGGCCCAAAACCTACAAACAAAACCTGAGCATGATGGCATGCACCTGTAATCCTGGTGCTGAGAAGGTACAGTCAGTCAGGCACATCCTGGGCCTCGTTGGATAGTCTAGCCTAATCTGTAAACTCTAGGCCAGTGAGAGACCCTATCTTAAAAGAGGTGACACCTTCCTGTTGCCATCTTCCCTGCCATGGTGGTCATGGACTCTCACCCTCTGAAACTGTAATCCCCCAATAAACTCCTTCTTTTATAAGTCACCCTGGTCACGGTGTCTTATCACAGCAATAGAAAAGTAACCAAGACTGTTATCATCTGGCCTCCACATGCACACACATGCAAGCACACCTACACATTTACATGCAACCACAGACACACACAAATACACATTAGAAAAACAGGGGAACGCCTGAACACAGGTATGGAAAGGCCTAGAGGGAAGATGATGTAAAGAGAGACAAAGAGAACCTGGTCACCTACCAGTCAAGGAGAGGGACCTGGGTCCCTCCACCCGCTCCCTTACTCCCCCCCAACCTGATGGCAACTGACTTTAGACTTCTGTGAGGGTGAGAAGGAAAATGTTTCTCTTGCTGAGGCCATCCACTCCTGGCGGGCTGTGTTAGCCTCTTGTCACACTGCCTTCAGGAGCTTCCTAAGGGACTCTGCAAGGGCAATGGTTGTCAAGTGTCTTTAGACCTGACATGCTATGTATGGCCTTCTCTGCTCTGGTGGCCTCAGAGACAGTTTCTTCCTAAGAGTGACAAAGCATCTTTGGGGGAGATGCTGGGGACCCGCAGGCCCACAGAGGAACCAGGGGCAAAGTGCCCTAGTCACACTACCCCACCACCAGCCAGCCCCTCCTGACTTACCACCCAGTCCCTGCGGCTGATCATTGTCATGATGATCTGGTACTGGAAGTACATGGGGATGAGCAGTGGTGGTCCGACTGTAGAGAGAACATGTGCCTGTCAGAGGCGAAGGTGGGCCTGGCCCACCGTCAGAGCAGCCTGGGGGCCTGGGGGGCCTAGGTGATGCTGAACAGGGCCCAGAGGAGTTTCCACAGCTGGCCGCTGGCACCCCTCTCTTGAATAGGTATGCAATCATTTTCTCAGTTTGAAAAGGGTATGAGAGGAAGTGAGCCGGATGGGCATGCTGGCGGGAGAGCAGGGCTGGGGCCCTCAGGCAGCCGTACTCACTCAGGAAGAAGTATTCGTGCTGGTGGTTGTAGGGCATGTATTTCAGCTTCTTCTTGCCATACTGAGGAGAAAAGAGAGAAACAGTGAACACCAGAATCTGGTCCCCCTACCTCCAGCACACTTTACGCACCACCCTTCTCAGCAGAGACCTTGTCTCTTTCCCGTCTGTCTGTATCTGGGTCCAGCGAGGCTAGCAGCTGCACACACTGGTGTTTTTATTGGAGTTTGGGTCAGACCCCTGGCCTTGGCAACCCAGTGGCCTCTGCTCAGCCACCTGTCCTCAGCGGACCAATTAAAGAAATGTGTTAACAGAAAACAAACAAACAAACAAACAAACAAACAAAAACCAGAGAAGAGATATTTAGTCAATGTGGTCACATTGTGAGGAAAACATAAAGAGGTTAAGTGAACCCCGTTACCACCACACCCATTTTTTGGATCCTAAAATGGGGTTTTGGGTTAAATCAAAAGCAAGAGGCATATATAACTAAGCAAGCCTGGTCATGGCGTGGCTCTGCTCACCCCCGACCCGTCTCTGTCTCTGTTCCGGTCTTTCATGCAAGGTACCCTGACAGGTTCTCAGAACTGTGTGAAATCTCTTTCTGGGAGACAAGCTGTTCCCCTGGCTGGGCATGAGGCTTCAGCCTTTTCTGTTTCCCAGCATGCAATTCCTGGGGGATTTCCAACTTCTTGGGTGGGGAGGGACTATTTATTGTTCAATAGTCTGCAAGCCAGAGGGATCAGGCAGAAGCTTCTATTCAGAATCATTTCATTCCTGCCAGCTCTGTGAGGCCCCAACCTTGGCCAGCCCTCAGGTTGGTGACTGAAGTTCAAGTTCACGGTTAATCACTACCCAGGGCCGTGAGAAGTATGCCTGCTTTGTGCTGCCTTCTCCTGCTCTAGTTTTACTGGGAGCACTGGGGATGGACTCCAGGGCCTAAACCATGTTAAGCAAGTCCTCCGCCACTGAGTCACACTAGACCTAGTTCGTAGCCCTTGGGGCATGAACAATAAAAAGGCTCACACAAGCCTAGGTACCCCACAGGGAGCTTTTGGGGCTGGCTGTCTCTATCCTTTTGGGAGTGACAGAGGCTCCCAGGTCTCCATGGAGGTGCTCCCTGGAGACTATTACCAGTTATGAGAACCCAAACAAGGACCAGGAATCCTTAACCGTCACCGTCCTGGGAACATCTAGTCTGTGGGATGCTGTGTCATTTCTACAGGCTAATCCCTTTTCTCCAGTGGTTCTTGACACATAAAGAAGCCAAATGGACAGAAGAGGCCAAACGGGGCTGGAGAGGTAGATCATCTGTTAAGAGCACTTATTCTTACAGAGGACCCAGGCTTGGTTTCCAGTACCAACACGGTGACTCAGAAGCAACTATAACTCCAGTTCCAGGGGATCCGACGACCTCTTCTGACCTCACTGGGCACTCTGCACTCATACAGTGCACGGACACATGAGCAGGCAAAAACAGTTATATAGGTAGTTTGCATGAAATGGATAAAAGCAGCAGCAGCAGCAGCAGCAGCAGCAGCAGCAGCAGCAGCAGCAGCAGCCACCTTTTCATCCCAGGGCCTGATCCCAAGGGAGCTATGACTCGAGAAGCATCTGCTCTTCTTGCTTGCAGTGCTGGGTGGGGGTGGGAGGGGGAGGGTAAGCTGTAGTGACAGTTTTGGAATTTTGTTTTGCTTAAAACAACAACAACAACAACAACAATAACAACACAGAAATAGGACTGGAGAGATGGCTCAGCAACTGAGAGCACTAACTGCTCTTCCAGACGTCCTGAATTCAATTCCCAGCAACCACATGGTGGCTCACAACCATCTGTAATGGGATCCAATGCCCTCTTCTGGTGTGTCTGGAGACAGCTACAGTGTATTCCTATACACAAAATAAAAATAAAAAAAATCTAAAACAAAATAAAAAAGCAACACCCCCCCTACAGAAATATTTTAAGACTAAGTTTTCATTTTAATTCCAGATGTGGGATATCGGACTGATTCAGACTGCCCACAGCAGCTGACTATGATTTGCCTTGTGCTCTAGCAGGGGTGCGATTTTTTGCCAGCTGTGGATATTTTCTGCGATTGTGGGACATTTGGAATTCTGGGGACTTTTCAGAAGGTCTATAAATGCCAGGGTCCTGAGAGGTGGGGTGGATTGTTGGTTGGTTGGTTGGTGGTCACCATTCGTTAAGTAATTGTTTGCAAAGAAGAAACAACAAGAAGTTAGATATCCTGAGGGCAAAGATCAAACCTGTCACAAGGAACTCAATGCCCCCCATCAGCAGGAAGTGTCCTATCGATAACATCACCTGCTTTCTGACTCCTGACTTTATTCAGAGAACTCTTTCCTTTCTTCTCTATCCTTTTCAATTCTCCAATCTAGGGTTAGGGGGTTGAAGACAAAGGTGGAAGATAAAGAGAGGAAGAAAGAAAAACCCACAAAGCAGCAAAGACTGGCTACAATAAGCCCATGCTTGGCGTCAGCAGATCCAGGCTTCTTAGACTCTGCTTCTTGCCAGCACAGAGCCCATGCAGGTTTCCAGGCCTTTCTGAGCATGTCTGGCTTCCAAGTCATTTAGTTGTTAAGTGTTGCCAATGGGAACTTGGACATAATGACAAGCTGACTCCGGGACAATGACACCCTTCTCTCTCCAGACCCAGAGATTTATGTCACCCTCCTTGAACACTGTCCCTTCATACTTTCTTTTGGTCAGTTGAGCAAAATGAGTTACAGATGGAAGAAAACTTGGATGTCTCCTGGGCTGACACTTCCGACCTCCAAGTGAGAACTCGGAGTGGGAAGTCTATGTCAGAATCACAGAGGTCCATGGGTTCCCACAAAGCAGGGGGTGTGGGCAGGAACAGAGTCCAGCCTGTCCCCAGAATGTGCGTCTCGGTGCCAGTGGCTATGCTCACACGCCTGCTGAAGAACAACCAGAAATGATTCCTTTGTTCTCCGAGGCCTCCTGTGCCTTGGCAAGGATCTCATGCATCCCCAGAAAGTATGTCTTGTACACGAAGTCTGTCATTAGGGTCAGACCTGAGGTTGGCCTTGGAGAGGTCAGCGCCAGGGAAGCCTCAGAGGGGCCTTTGATGGTTTCACAGTAAAGGGAGGGGTTGTGAAATGCTGGCACAGAGGAAAGAGAAAGACACACACACACACACACACACACACACACACACACACACACACACACCTAAGATGCCCAGTGAGTGGGAAGAGCAGCAGCCTAGGCAAACACGAGGACAGGCCCTGGGTCCTGCTCTGACTACCTCCCAGAAGCTAAGGAACTGGCATGCAGGCCTAGCCTTGGAATGCAGGCCTAGCCTTGCCCCAGTGGCCTTCCTCCCCATCGTATCCAAGCCCACATTTTATCTGTTCTCCCTTAAGACTGTGCTAACTAGTTTTATGTCAACTTGACACAAGCTAGAGTCACTGCAAAGGAGGGGGGTCTCAACTGAGAAGATGCCTCAGTAATACTGGTCTATAAACAGGCTAGCAGGGTGACAGATGTGGGAGGGCCCAGCCTGTTGTAAGTGGTGCCATGCCTGAGCAGGTGGCCCTGGGTTCTATAAGAGAGCAGACTGAGCAAGCCACGAAGGGCAAGTCAGCGAGCAGCCTTCATGACCTCTGCTCCTCAGCTCCTGCCCCAGGTTCCTGTCCTGACTTCCTTCCGTGATGGGCTACGATATGGAAGTTAAGTCAAATAAACCATCTCCTCCCCAACTTGCTTTTGGTCACGGTGCTACATCATAGCAATAGTAGCCCTAAATAAGACGGAGACTGAGCATCAAGAAGAATCTTCAGATCGGCAGAGGTCAGAAGGCCCCCTTAGAGGACCATTGGAGGGGTGGCCAGGGGAGCCATTTGAAGGTTGTATTTCTGTAGCAAGTGCTGTTTCCACTGGTTTATGATCACTGTGGAGGATGACTGAGGCGGTAGGGCTGCCTCCAGCTAACAAGCATTGTTGGTTCTCACAGGTACTTTTCAGTATCCCAGATTGACCCACCAACATGGCCAGGTCACCCCAAGCAGTGGCAGGTCTCAGTACCAGCCCCTATGCATGCCCAGCCTTAGGGTTACAGGGAGTCAGCACCGGAAACAATTCTGCATTAAACCGAACTCCTTAACCTCCCTGACCTTTGAGTCCCTTGCTGCAAAGTGGAGGTATGACATGTACTTCATAGGGATTCCAAGAGCCCAGGGGATGGATGGTGAGCAGAAGGTCAGTTCCAGTACCATCTTCACGCACAAAATCACATGTTGACATAACACTGCATGTGTGCTTCCAACTCAATGTCCTCTGAAGGACGGCTACAAAGAGATGTGTTAGGGTATGGCTAAACCAACTGCCATATCTAAAACTCATTTGCATGGTTAATACTGAATGTCAACTTTCAGGGTGATCCTAGATTGAGTTCATTGAGGTTGGAAGATCCATCCTAAACGCGGGTAGCACCATGACATGGCTTAGGGTCTTAAAATGAAAAAAAGAAAGAAAGAAAAGAAAAATAAGAAGAAAAAGGAGGAAGAGGAGGAGGAGGAAGAAGAGGAGGAAGAGGAAGAGGAAGAAGAAAGCAATCTGAACACCAACTTTTATCCCTCCCTCTGTTTCCTGACTGGTTCCCCACGAACTGTAAGCCAAAGAAGCTCTCTCTCTCCCCCAAATTGCTTCTTTTCAGTCAAAGAGAAGGAAACAGGTGCACCTACAAAGTACCAACTGTGGTCTTAGGGACAGCAGGCCCTGCCCTGTGACGTGTTTTACTTGGCTAAGAGCTTGCAGAGTCATGAAATTGAAGAAAGGATGGAGAGAAGTGTTTTAGAATGCACAGAGCTAGGAGGGTGCACACGTGGCTTCTTTTCAGAAAGCTGGACTTAACTAACAGAGACATCCCCCAGGGCTGGCAAGCTGGTGGCCTGGATGGTAGTTCTACCTTGACTCTGAGGATGTAATTTCCCTTCTGCCTTAGTGGCTCTAGTTACAAAATGTGGATGACAGCGCCTGCCTCTCAGGTTAAATAAGGAGTAACATCTGATACTACTTGGGGTGCAGGTCCACAGAGTCACTCAGAAAGTTACTCTTCTTTCTAGCTGGGGGCTACCAGGCCAAAGTGTGGGGAACAGAGAGTACTGTTCCCTTTCCTGTCTAACACAGGAAGTAAGTTTGGGAGACAGCACAACTAGAGGGGGAGGCAGAAAGACAAATGGTTCTTTCACCAACTAGGCAAGTGTGGTTTGTGTCCAGAGCCCAAGATGGAGATGGTGGCACACACAGAGTTGTCATTGAACTGGGACAGCTGACGCCCACAGCAGGGGTGGGGGGAACAGGCAAGAGCAGTGGGCAGAAAGTGTTGCCAGCCCTGGTAGCCAGTGTGGCCAGCTCCTTCACCAGCCACAGGCCATACGTGATAGTCAATTATGATTGTCAACTCGACAAGATCTAGACCACTTAGGAGGTAAGCTTTCTCAGTATGCCTATGTATTATTTAGGTTAGGTTAACTGAGGTGGAAGACCCCCGCTTACATGTGGGTGGTACAATCCCTTAGGCTGAATACAAAACAGGAAGCAAGCTGATCAGAGCATCCATTTCCACTGCTTGACTACGGAAGTAATGAGAACTACCGGCCTCCCAGTTCTTCTGCCACACCTTTCCTACAATAATGAAATGACTCTTTGCTGGGCGGCAGTGGTACACGCCTTTAATCCCAGCACTTGGGAGGCAGAGGAAGGCAGATCTCTGAGTTCGAGGCCAGCCTGGTCTACAGAGTGAGTTCCAGGACAGCCAGGGCTACACAGAGAAACCCTGTCTCAAAACAAACAAACAAACAAACAAAAAAGACTCCCCTGGATTCTAAGCCAGAATAAATCCTTTCTTCCTTAAATGGCTTCTTGTTAGGTTTTTGCTTTTGTAACAGTGAGGAAAAAATATATTTTATTAATATATAAAATTAGTACCAAGAAGCTTAGCCATTGTGTGGTAATCCTGACCACGTAGTTAGGAGTGCTTGGGACTGGCTTTGGGGAGGAATGTGGAGTTCAGAGCTGTAAGCTTAAGAAGCCCTAGACTGCTGTACCCTGGGCTTGCTAGGCTATTCTGCTGGGAAGATCAGAAGGCTGGAGTGAGGGGTGGGAGGGATGGCTCATGAGGCTTCAGAAGGGGGCAAGCAAGGACTCTTAAAGTAACTGGGTTAGAGGCTGCTTGCGTGATCTTCTGGCAAAGAATCCGTACACATCCTGCCATGTTCTGAGAACTTGTGTGAGGCTAGATTAAAAAGCAATGGATTAATTAATGTGTTTGGTGGGGGAGGGGAGATATTAGAAATGTGCAGCTCAAAGAAAAGGTTGTAGCTGACTCTCAACCTGAAACAGAGGCTGAGACTGTAACTAGAGGCTGTGGCTGTGGCTGTGACTATAACAGGGGCTGTGACTGTGGCTGTGACAGGAGCTGATTGTGATAGGGGCTCTGACTGTGACAGGGGCTGTGATCGTGCCTGTGCCTGTGACAGGGGTTGTACCGGGCCTGTGACTGTTCACAGGGTGTGTGCACAGGGGCTGTGATACCCTCAGAGAGAAACTGAAGTACAAGGTGAGCCAGCTCAAGAGAGGTGGGGTTTTCAGCGAGCATTGCTTCAGGGCCAAGGCTGCCTGAGTCCTTCCGAGCCCAGATGATTCTGTCACAATCCCCAGATGCTACCAACGGAGCTTAAGGTTTTGCTGTTTGCCATGTTGGGTATCGGTCCTGCCCTGTTGCGGTGCCCATCTCTGGGGGGTGGATGTTTGCTCTGTGCCAGTCTATGTTGGGAGCATAGACCTTGGACTTTGATGTTACAGGTGTCCACGGTGAAGAGGCTGCCCGAGTCTCAGATGAGACTGTGCACTTACACTTTAAAAGGGATGCATTTTTCATTTTTATTTATGTGTATATGTGTGCATGTGTGAGTGGAGATACCCATGGAGGCCAGAAGAGGGTGTCAGATCCCCTGGTGCTGGAGTTACAGACAGCTGTGAGCTGCCCAACATGGGCCCAATCTGAACTCCGATAGGACTCTAGGTCTTCTGGAAGAGCAACAACTGATTTTAACCAGCTCCGGCGCTTATACTTATGAACAGCATCGGAACTGTTGAGACAATGGAAACTGTTGAAGTTGGACTGAGCACATTTTGCCCTGTGCTCATTTTGTCACGAGACCACAAGAACAAGCAGGGTGAGGGAGGAGGTCACAGCCTAAGAAGGGGTGTGTTTGAACACCAAGAGATGGCCTTGTGACAGTTACTACTGATTATTAACTCCACAGGCTCCCTAGACTCACCAAGAAACAAGCCTCTGGTTTCCATGGTGAGGGATTATCTAGATTAAGTCGACTGAGTTGGACTGACCTATGCTAACTGTAGGCAGCCTCGGTTATTCCACACGCTGGGGCCCCAGACTGAATAAACCACTGGGAGAAAGCAAGCAGAGCAGCGTAAGCATGAGCAGCCGTCTCCGTTCCCGACTGCAGACGCTGTGACCGGCCAGCCTCCTACCGCCATGCCTTCTCTACTGTCACGGAAGGTATTGCCTTTAACCCTAAGTCCTAATAAACCCTTCCTTCTTTAAATCGTTTCTTGTCAGGCATTTTGTGGCCGCAAGAAGAAAAATAAATGATACATCAGACCCAGGCAAGGTCATGTTTCAGGTCTGAAAAGAAGTGTCTGAGGAATGACAAGGGCCTTCTTTGTGGGCCTAGGGCTGAGGGGCGGTTTGGCAGGAGTGGCCACAAGGTCAGTTGCTGCCACTGGGAACTCACAAACGCATCTACAGAGCAACGAGCAACATGTCCCCAGCAGGCACCGGCAGGGTGCTAGGTGCTCATCCGCGTCTCCAAGAAGAAACCCACATGCGGTCTAGGAACTGCGGCAGGGACTGAAGGTGTGCTGGAAGCTGGGAGATAAGAGAAAGCAGTGCGTTTCCTAGGTGACCGGAGGAGGAAGCCCTCAGGCAGGTGAGCTGCTAGCACTTCTAGGAGCACATTGGCTCTGAGGACAGTGACATAGTGGAGGGCTGGGGGAGCAGACAAGACTGTTGCATACACCACAGTTTTAATTGGGCTCAGAGTTCCCACCCAGTGCTGAGATTCCCCAGACAGAGACGACAGAGTGGTGCCAGCAGAGAGCAGACACTGGCCTCCTTATTTCTAAGAGTATGGCCGACTGATTCCCAGGGCAGTCAAACCTCGGGAAAAGCTAGCATCAGGAAGAGGCCTCAGGGATATGACCCAGGCACAACTGGCCAGCCATCAACTGCATCCTGAACACTGGAGAAACCCCCCATCCCCTCCCCACTCCCTCCACCCCCAATATTAAAAGGAGCATACATGAGGTATTACACAAAGCAGAAAACTTTGTCCAGGTCCTGAGAGAGGACCAACAGTCTAGAGCAGACACTGGGGTAGAGGAGAGCTCGAGCCCTTGTTTGGGAAGGGCAACGAAGCCCCTTAGTGGCTGAGGGCACTGACAGACTCCAGAGGATGTAAAAGCAGACCATTTCACACCCAAATCCTACTGGGGAAAAATTACAAATCGAGGTCCACTGAGATGGCTCAGAGGCTAAAGGAGGTTTCTACCAAGACTGATAACTTCAGTTACATCCCCAGAACCTACACAGTGGAAGATGAGAACTAACTCCTGCAAGTAGTTCTCTGACCTCATGCCGTGGTCCACACCCGTGCTTATGGACCACATGCCAATCAAATGCATCCGCGTGAAAACTAATCCCCATCCCCAGGCTAAAAGCTGAGGTGTGAAGCCATAAAGCACCAAAAATACTATGTGTGGAGAACTTTGCTAAACTGAATGCATATTACCACACAAAACACACTCAGAGCACCCTCCTGGAAATCATAACTATGACCAGATGGTGGAAGTCTGCTCTTAACTTTCTGTGAATTAAATATCCTTCTGGCTGGTCCGCTCTGGTCGTGAGATAAAGGCCTTGTCAGACATCAGTTCTGGAGCCTGGAATGGAGGCTCAAGCCCTTGAGCCATAGCCGTTGGAATGATTTGGGCTGTTTAGATGGGCTGGACTGTCACCCCAAGAACAGACCTGGACTCCTGTCAGCCAGCAGGGTCTCTTGGGCACTTGCACAAAGTTAAACCAGAAACCCAGGAAACAAGGGGTTTCTCTTGCGAACCCCTGGATGCCCGAGAGAGACTTTCCCTGGCAATGCCAGCTTCCATCTTCAAATGCCACTGCCAACAGGTCCAGCAGCCTCCCACAATGTCCCCCCGCCCCGCCCCCACAGCAGCCTCCCACAATGTCCCCCCGCCCCGCCCCCAAAGCCAGCCAGCACTGGAGAAATGGGATGGGATGGAATTTATCAGCTACTGTGCATCTGGTCTGCAGAGCTGGTAAGCCTGGCTTTCCTTTATCTATTGGGAACTCAGGACTGTGTGGTGAGAACCAACAGTTTTACTGCAGGTATTAAGGAAGTCTTTGTCCTCACTATCAAAGGCTTCTGAGTAATCAACTCTACTATCCAAACACTTGTAGCCAAAGCTAACAAGCTGTTTCCTAGGAGAGAAACAGAGACAGGTGTTGGGCAGAAAATGAAATCCCTGCCTAGTCAAAGTTCAGAAGTGTGGCTGAGGTCCTGTGCACCTTGGATCGACAGGGCTACAAACCAGAGCTGAGGGGGACAGACTCTCTTTGTGTATGTTATAAGCCTTGGATGCCAACACAGCTAGGATACGCCTTCTACGACCCTGTTTACTGAGGGTAAGTTTGCATCCTCTCATAACTGCCCGTTGAGGGTTCTGTTCTGCCCAGCGCTGTAATTTTCCCTCACGATGCTGGCATTGAAGCCAAGGCCTTGAGCATGCTGGGTAAGGTCTTTGCCACTGAGCTAACAGATCCACAGCTTGTCTTGTGTTCATCCTCAGTGTATTTTCTCCAACAACACATACACGGATAGCTTTTTTTCTCTTCTCTCCTTTTTATAAATTAAACCCTAATATAAAGGCTCTAATTTTTTTTTAAAAAAAGTACGGAATGATTTGCCAACCCCCACCCTCTTTAAAAGACAATATCTTGCTATGTAGACCAGGATGGCCTCAAATGCACAGTAATTCCTCTCAGTTTCCTGATGTCTGAGATTGGAAGCATCCACAACTGTGCCTAGAATGAGCACTCTTTAACTGCAATGAGGGTGTTTTATTTTACTTACTTATAGAGTTAATTGTTTGCTTATTGATTGATTGATTGATTTAATGTGTTTGGATATTTTGCCTGTGTGTATGCCTGTGCACTACTTGCATGCATTGAGAGCCCAGAAAGGGTGTAGGATCCTCTCAGACTAGAGCTACTGATAGTTGTGAGCTGCTGAGAATCAAACTAAGGCTCTCTGAAAGAGAGGCCAGTATTCTTAAGTTCTGAGCCACCTCTCCAGCTCTACTATATATATATTTTTTAAATTAGTGGGTTTTTTTTTTTTTTTCGAGACAGGGTTTCTCTGTATATCCCTGGCTGTCCTGGAACTCACTCTGTAAACCAGGCTGGCCTCGAACTCAGAAATCTGCCTGCCTCTGCCTCCCAAGTGCTGGGATTTCACCACTGCCTGGCAAAATTAGTATTTTTTAAAATTAATATTCTTTAATCCCCTCGTGTGTGTGTGTGTGTGTGTGTGTGTGTGTGTGTGTCACAGTGCATAGTGCATGTGTAGAGGTCGGAGGATAATTTAGGGAGTCTGCTTCTTTCCTTCCAACATCATGTGGGTCCTAGGGATGAGACTCAGACGATCAGCCTTGGGAGCAAGCATCCACTGAGCCACCCCAGTGGTCCTTTTGTTTTTGACATTTGACTTTGACGAAATCTCATTATCTAGACCCAAGTTGAACTAGAATTTGAAGTCCCCCTGCCTCTACGTCCTATTACCATGCCCAGCTGGATCTACTTTTACTAAAAGAAAATTAGGTGATGGGGTGGAGAATCACAGGAGAAAAACGAAGGTGTCAGTGGTAGAACGTGTGCTTACCATGTGTCGGGTGCCGAGTCTGAACCCAACACGTCCCCCAAAGAGGGAAATTAAGATCAGTAGCACCATCAACTGAAATAATGTCATGCTGTAAGATACAAACAGGTGGGACACTACACAGCCCCCAAGAGGATGACACAACCTCCAGAAGCTTGTGGCACAAGGTCTGCATTAAGAGAGGCAGCAAGCTGCAGAATAGAAGGCATGCTTCGTTTCTAGTTTTGTTTTGTTTTAGAACAAGATATATGCATATTCACATGCAAACAGAAGATACTGAGGGCTGGAGTCAGGGCTCAGCGGCAGGCACTAACAAAGCTATCTGGCATTCCATTAACAGTGGTTCCTCTTGGGCCCATAAAACCTGTGGCAGAGAGGTGATGGTGTTAAGACCTTAAATATATATTTCTATACTGTTTCAATGTGTGTACCAAGTAGGTCCTATATTTATAATAAAAATAATAAAATGATACTAAAGTAAGTGTGGGTAAGTGGAGGGAAGTGTCCTAGCAGTCAAAGGTCTGAAGGCTTGTCCTGGCCTAACCAGTGAATGACCAGACCTTCCTGTCTGCTGGAGTCTTGCTTTCGCATCTGCTTCAACAGGCTGCTGTTCTCCAGATAACGCTTCCTGTACATGAGCTGGCCTGCTAGACCTATCCCGGAGGCCTAGCATTTTGCCTTCCTGAAACATTTGACCCACTTTCCTGTGGGTGGGAGGGACACTCCGCGTCTGGTCATGAGGCTCTGGGTCCAGTTCTCTGGAGGAAAGCAACTCTGTGTAGATTGCAGCTGGGATAACTTGAAATGGCCAGGAAAGGGCTCCGGTGCTCATGTTCTGGTGGAATGCTGAGCCTGCGGGACTCCTTCCCTCCTCCCGTGACATCTCCTAATCAACACCATCCTCTCATTCATACCTCAAGGGGCTGCCACTCGCCAAGGACGAACACGTGCAGGCTCTTTATGTCCGGGTCCTTGTGGAAGATGTTGGGCTTGGCGTGGTGCTGGAAATGTCGATGGTTCCACCAGTTGGCAGAGGCACCCTGTAATGGGAGAGGGGCTAGGTGAGCCACAAAGACCAATGGACTTGCCAGTGATGGGCCCTGATGGGAACCAGGTCCCGGTACCTCCTGACAGCCAGCTTCCCCATCACACATGGGGTTCGTGCCTAGAGTCCCTGGAAATCAGACTAATAACTCTGCCACTTCTGAGCCTAGAGTACTGCTCGATTCTGAAAGAAGTCAAGTCCCTTCTCCAGCCTCAACTTCCCTAGGGCTGAGCAAGGAGAAAGCACTTCAGAAACAGTGAGATTATTTCTACCAGGGAACCAGCAGTTTCTTTCCTGACTCGTGAGCCAGGGAAACTAGGGTATTTCTCTCTCTCTCTCTCTCTCTCTCTCTCTCTCTCTCTCTCTCTCTCTCTCAAGGAGTCTCAAAAATAATCAGGACAGAAACAATTCAAATGTCTATGACCCCAAAAACACAATGTGCTCTCCTTACAACAGAATGGTTTGGGTAAACTATAAAAAGGAATGGACTGGGTCAGTGAGGGGGCTCAGGGAGTAAAGGTGCCTGCCACAGAGTCTGACAACCTGGGTTCAATCCCTGGGACGCGTGGTAAAAGGAGAGAACCGACTCCTGAAAGTTGTCCTTGGGCCTCTACATATATGCTGTGGTGCCCCTTCCCCTAAATAATAAATACATAAATAAATGTAAGAAGCCTTTTTTGTTAGAAAGCAATGGACTCCCAATACACAATATAAGCACAGATGAACCTAGAAACACCACACAAGCAAAAGAAGCCAGGAAAAGAAAGAGCAAAAACCAGAATCCCACTGCTCGTGATCGCTGTGATGTGAGGCCCAGTGAAGACGGGTGGTGGCTGCCCGGGTATCCCTGGGCAGTGAGCAGTGACAAGGAAGCAGGGCCGGGGTACAGTGGCTAAGGGACTATTGATTTGTGGGGGTTTAAGCTGTGGGTGATACGATGCTCTCAAGTGTCAGTGGAATATTCCACAAACTACTCATTGAATTCCCTAAATGGGCAAATGGCCCTCTGTGTATCTTACATCTCAAAACCACTATTTTATCCAAACATTTCCCATGGATTAAAGGCCTTTGTGTAACACCTAAAACCACCAGAGGAAAATGCAGGGAAACACTTCAAAGTCTAGGCACAGGCAGCCATTTTCTGAAAGGACACAGCACGAATGAGACAGAAGGGGAGACAAACTTTATTGGCTGTTCACTGGACAGAAGAATTACAGCCGGAATACATAAAAAGGCCACAACATGAGGCATCAGGGAACAATCCATTCAATAAGTAGACAGATGAAGTTATGAGGCTGTTGTCAGAGAAGTACACATGACCAGTCTATGAAAAAAAAAATCACCATCCTTAGCAACAGAGGAAATGCAAGTCACAACTATACCGAGACTCCATCTTATCCCTGTCAAAATAGTCACCACCAAGAAAACAAACAACAGCCTCCTGCACATACGCAAAAGATGTGCAGCTTGGTCTTCATGTGGGTCCCCAACAACTGGAGTGCGGGCTGTCCCTGAATCCCCATGTCTGTGGATCCCCTTCCCCTAACCGGGCCATCTTGTCTGGCCTCAGTGGGAGAGGATGCACCACGTACTACAGTGACTTGATGTGCCAGGGTGGAGGGATATGGGGGGGTGCGGGGGGTGCTCCCATTCCTCAGAGAAAAAGGGGAGGAGGGACTGGGAGGAGGAGGAGGGGTGGATATTTGGATGTAAAGTGAATAAATAAATGCGGAAAAAGAAGACAAACAACAAATGCTTATGAAGGTGTGTGTTGGGGTGGGAATGTAGATTAGTCCAGCCAATAGAGAAAAGATCATAAAGCGTCCTCAAAAAAAAAAAAAAAAAACCTAAAATCAAAAAGTACTACATGATCCAACTCTACCACTCCTGAGATAAATATCAGACAGACTCTTAAGTCAGCACATGATACTCATGTTCACTGAAGCACTACTAAGAACAGCCAAGAACACCTTGTAATCCAGCACTTGGAAGGTTAGAGGCAGAAGGATCGGGGAGTTTAAATAAATAAATAAATAAATAAATAAATAAATAAATAAATGTGAGTTACAGAATCTGTCCAGGCACCTTTCAGTGGGATCCCAAGTGTTCTGGGGGGTGGGGTGGGGGATGGGAGAGATCTCAGGTGATGTAGTTCAGGTGAAAGGATAAAGAAAAATATGGAATATACTCAACGGAGGATGACTCAGTCATGAAGAATGAAATTAGGTCGTTTTCAGGAAAAGGAACAGGAAGAAATAGAGGTCATGTAAGTGAAATAAGCCACACATTTTCTCTCAGACATGGACTCTAGATTTTAAAATAAAGATATTAAGGTGGAGTGAGACCAACCGGGAAGGAGTGAGACCGGAGGGCAAGGAGACACCAACGCTAGGAGGCGGCAGGGGGGATGTGAATGGTGTCTCCTACACATGGGAGAAAACATCCTGACAGAATCTGGTATTTCATACAAGTCACAATGCTGAAAATTTAACATGAGCCTACAAAGAAAGGAGAGAAGAAAGAAAAAAGAAAGGAGAGAGAGAGAGAGAATATTTGAGTGTCTGAATGTGGGATCCCAAGTGTTCTGGGGGGTGGGGTGGGGGATGGGAGAGATCTCAGGTGATGGAGTTCTTGCCTGCCATGATTCCCTTCCACTGAACGAGGACTGACAGCCAGGGGGAAGCCAACATTTAGATGACTCGTGGTCCCACAATACAGGAAAAAGGGGATCTTTGTATTTATTTGAATGTCATAGGCTACTACTCTGTCACCAGTTCTCAAAGCCTTCCCCAGAGGTGTGTCACTCAACAAAGTTGCCAGGTGGCCCAAGCAGGACTCAGGTCTTTTCTATCCCCTCAGCAGGTGAAATGGTGGCCCATGGCCGGCTCTAACCATCTGTGAGCAGGTCTATTTTCTCAAAACAAGCGTCTCACTTGTGGAGTGTTTTGGACACAAACGCAGTGTCTGGGCACTAAGAGCATGGATGGAGATAGTCAGGAACAGCTGAGGTCTCCACAGCGACCGCTGGCCCCTGCATGCAGCAGGCTTAGAAATCCATCACAGCCAAAAGCAGCATGTCAGAGTGAGGGAAGGTCCCAGGCTGAAGGAGTCAGATGACGTGTTTTCATCTGAAGCCAAAAGGAACACGATTGCCAAGAAAAGCGCCAGATGGAAAAGTCCCTGACAGCGCCACTGAGGCTCGAGGATGTTAACAAGAAAGCCAGCGGACAGCCCACCAACCTAGAGATATTTGTGGAGTGTGGAGTGAGAGTCATGGAGACAGGGCACACACTTTGGACTTTGGACCAGACACCAGGCTATTTTGGTAGTTTCTGCTGTCCTCGTCACCAGGCAAAGCCCTACCTATCAGTAATTCCTCCTCTATGGCACAATGGTGCCTCAGCTGCCTTAGGAGCAATGATCACATTCCGTGCTCTCAGAATGAGGAGCGAGTGCCTTCTTCAAGCCAGCTGCCGGGCCGGGCCCAGGGGAGGCAGTGGGTAATCTGGGCCAGCCTGCCTTGGCCTCTCATATACTAAGCCTGGGTCACAGGGTGCAGCGGCACACCTGGCAAGAAGACTCCTTAGCAGAGGTGTAGCCAGAGAGCTGAGCAACCATCGCACGGCCTGGGGCATAAGGAAAAGGACGAACTCTAGCAAAGGCACCTGTAATCCTTTAAAAATCTACTCTGGGGTTCATCTTGTTTTCAAGTGAGACACTTTTGGATGTATTCAACTATTTTTAATTACTTTATCTTACGTCTAAATGGAGGTAGAACCAAAGGTTCTAACCAAAGCTTAGCGGTAGAGCAGTTACCAGCATGAGCAAGGCCCTGGCTGCAATCCTCAGCACCACAAAGTTTTTTCTCTTAATAAAGGAAAGGCATAAAATTCTTTAGTTTTGATACAAATAAAATACTCTTAACAGACTTTTCAGTTTTTGAACATTTTATATTTTGGTGTCCTAGAGTTAAAAGGATTGCTCATTTAAGAAATGATACATCAGGCAGAGGCAGGCGGATCTCTGAGTTCGAGGCCAGCCTGGTCTACAGAGTGAGTTCCAGGACAGCCAGGGCTATACAGAGAAACCCTGTCTCGAAAAACCACACACACACACACACACACACACACACACACAAAAAAATGATACATCAAAGCTGGGCATGGCAACATGTGCAGTTAATCCCAGATCTCAGGAAGCAGAGGCAGGTGGGCCGAGAGAGAGAGAGAGAGAGAGAGAGAGAGAGAGAGAGAGAGACAGAGACAGAGACAGAGACAGAGACAGAGAGACAGAGACAGAGAAGAGAAGAGAAGAGAAGAGAAGAGAAGAGAAGAGAAGAGAAGAGAAGAGAAGAGGAGAGGAGAGGAGAGGAGAGGAGAAGAACTCCACCACATACGTAGATACAGGAGCGTATGTTTGCTTTTGAGAGAGAGTCTCATTTAGCCCAGGCTGGCCTTGAACTTGTTATGTAGCATAGTACGGCTTCCAGCTTCTGATCTTCCTCCTCCACATCCCGAGTGCTGGATCATCCGTGTGCACCGTGCCCAGTTTCCATGGTGCTGGGGATGAACCCAGGGCTTC
The DNA here is from genome assembly GCA_964023405.1 of Apodemus agrarius. Lineage (NCBI taxonomy): Eukaryota > Metazoa > Chordata > Mammalia > Rodentia > Muridae > Apodemus > Apodemus agrarius. The sequence goes on from OZ030005.1 coordinate 147,342,249, forward strand.
AAGACCCTCAGCAAGCACTCTACCTACGGAGCTACATTCCCAGCTCCCAGAGTTCCGACCTCACCAGCAAAGGCTTCTGTAAGGACGCCAGCCCTCTGTCCTGCCCTTGTTTGTCTAAGAGCCGTGTTTCAAGCTATCCATCAAGGACACGAGGCCCTCAGGACCCTGCCAGATCCTGGAAATAGAACACAGTCTATCTTTGTCCGTGGCATGGGGAGAACAGGGTAGTGGGTAAAATGTTTCTTTCCTATACAGAGGACAGTGCAGAACGAAACAATGCCCTTGTGTGTATCCCCCCTCGAGGTTCTGAGAAGAGTCCAGAGGTTCCCAGCCTTTGAGGCTCAGGTCCAGGTTAATTGTTAGCTGGGAACGGCGGGGCAGCTCATGCTGGCTCACCCATAATCCAATCCACAGCTGGAGGGCCAAGAGTGCGGCAGGGGAGCACAGACTTCTAACCTGGGCTCAGGGCTCCTCCCCAGCTGCGGACAGGAGGGTAGCCTCAGGGACCCAGCGTATCTGAGGAAGCGAGGGGTGCTATGGGGATGGACTGACTGCGGGAGGCGGTAGGGTTGGTTGGAGAGAGTATGTCATGGTTTGAGTATGGCACATCACCACGAGCTTGAGGGTTGACTCCTCAGCCCCACGCCAACAGCACTGTTTTAGCAGATGGTAGGAAGAAGTATTCAGTGATGGTTCACTTGAAAGTTCGGTCTGCTCCCTGGACCCTTTCTTCCTCCCTGGCTCCTTCCTGCTTGTCTTGAGATAAGTAGCCTCTGTCACATGCTTCTACCAGCAGGGTCACCAAGGGCCCAGAATTAACAGAGCTGGGGACTGTGGAGTGACACTTTTGAAACCACAAGCTACTGAAAGTCTTCCCTCTCTTGTGCTGCTTTTCCAAGTAGAGGTGACGCCAATCAGCTCAGCCTAAGGTCACTGGCAAGGCTGGCTTTATGGACTCCCTTGACTTCAACACTTCTCTCCATGGGTCACGGCCTCATGTGAGCATTTTAAACCACTTGCCCTTTGGTTTAGTTAAGTATCACAAGTTCGATGTCACTCACTAAGGACTTACCTAAAATGACAGTAGAGGTGATTTGCCATCATTCCTGATTTATAATGGCTTCGGATTCTGAAGCAGCGAACCAGAGCCACTAACCAGCTGTTACCCTAGAGTGCTTCCATTGCTAAGCTCTGAGGCTTGGTGGATGAAGTGAGTTACATACGGTTTTAACATGGGATATTTTCATTTACAGAGAGATAATCTAGTGGGATGGTCAGTACCAGGCTGCTGCTGGTACACACCCATCCCTCAGACTCCTTTCCTTCTTTCTCTCTCTCATTCTTTCTTTCTTTCTTTCTTTCTTTCTTTCTTTCTTTCTTTCTCTCTCTCTCTCTCTTTCTTTCTTTCTTTCTTTCTTTCTTCCTTCCTTTTCTCTCTGTCTCTCTTTCTTTCTTCCTTCCTTCCTTCCTTCCTTTCTTTCTGTCTGTCTCTTCCTTCCTTCCTTCCTTCCTTCCTTCCTTCCTTCCTTCCTTCCTTCCTTTTACTGTTCGTGACCACCGAGCTATCTCTTCAGCCCCAAGTCCTCTCCCTTGTCCCCAGTTTTCAATGTGTGTACACATAGGGTTACATGTTTGAGGGGAGTCTCAAACATGTATGCACATGCACATGGAGACTGGGCAATCTTAGGCGGCATCCTCAGGAACTTTGAGACAGAGTCTCACTGGCCTGACGCTCAGCGAGTAGTCCAAACTGCCGGGCCAGTGAACCCTGTGGCTGCTCCTGTGTGCGCCTCCCCAGTGCTGGGATGAGGGCAGGCAGCAGCATAACCAGCAATCTTACACATGTCTCGGGTATCAAACTCAGGTTCTCCCAAGAGATTTACTGACTGAGTCATCACCCTTAACCCCAACACTTACCTTCAAGTGGCCAATGACAAACTTGTGGACGATGTGATTCCATATGGATTTCTTATAGACAGAAAGGTGACCATAATCGTGCTGCAGCCATCCAGCTTGGGCCTGGGGAAAGAGGGCGGTGAATGTCACGGCGGCATCAGCAGACAGCCGGGAGGGATCTGAGAGAGGTGGGGATGGTCCAGTGATGGTCAAGGACGCCGGGCCTCACCTGAGAGGTAGCGAGGACGAAGGCTGTGATGAGGGTGGGAACCCAGCCGTTGCCGAAGTACGAGAGGATGAACCAGGCAATGCTCTCCATGACGATGATGTGGGACAGGAGGAGAAAGAAGAACAGGTGGTTGGTTTTGAAGAGGTTCATGTCCTCAGCAGTCTTCTTCAGGGCCCTGAAGTCCTCGGTGATCTGAGACTATCGAGCGAGGACACAGAAGAGAATCAGCCGCTAGACCTTCCAAGGGGGCGTGTGATCGAGCACAGAGCACACTACCGCTGTGGCAAGCACCTTGAACTCTGTGTGAGCCCGGCTACCAGCTGCTGCAGTGGTCACCATTACTCCAGACAGGGTGCATCCGGGTAAGTGGCAGAAGAAAAGTGGGACTTGAAAGTGAGTGCTTTTAACCACACTGAGTGCATTAAGAGTCTCAGAGGGCCACTAGCTCGGGTTCTCTCAGCTCTCTCGTGGAGTCGAGACTTCAGACATCTTTGATGTACAGGTGACACTAAACTAGACGCAAAGCTGTATGGGGGACAAACAGAATCAACAGGGCTGGAAAGATGACTCGGCAGGCAAGAGCACTCGCTGTTCTTCCACAGGACCAGGGCTTGGTTCCCAGCATCCAGATGGTGGCTCTCGACTGTCTATAACTCCAGCCACAGGGGCATACAACACCCTTTTCTGGCCTCCAAGGGCATTGGAGCATGTGATGCAAAGACATACATGCAGGCCGAACATTCAAAGACATAAAATAAAAATAAAGGCCAAAAAATGTAAGGAACTAAAGGAGGGCTTAGGAAGAGTGTGGAGGGATATGGGACAACGTGTTCTAAATACACTGTGTATACAGAGTGTGTGTGTGTGTGTGTGTGTGTGTGTGTGTAAATGCCCTCCTAGAACTGTAGTAAAAATAATAAGAAGCAGCATGTACCCTCTACGCCAGTCTTCTCAGGAGCATTATTTACAACAGGCAAAGAATAGGACTAGGAGCCAGAGATGGCTCAGTAGTTAAAGTGGTTGCAGCTCTCACAGGGGCTGGTTCTGTTCCCGGCAGCCATGAAGGGCCACTCACAGCTGCCTGTAATTCCAGCTCCAGGGACCTGATGCCCTCTTTGGGCTTCCATGGACACCCACATGTACATGAACCTCTCTCTCTCTCTCTCTCTCTCTCTCTCTCTCTCTCTCTCTCACACACACACACACACACACACACACACACACACACACTTTTTTAAAGTACAAATAATCCAAACATCCAATAAAAAGGGGCTAAGTTTCTGGTGTAGCTAACCTTTTGACATTGTGATACAATGTTGTCATCTGCAAAGTTCATGTGAGAACTTTTTGTAATTCAACTCACAACACATGCACACGCACACACACACGCACAGTAATGTTTTAGTAAGTTTACAATTTTGTGTTAGGCTGCAGGCTGAGTATGCCTGATTGTGTGCTACAAATATGACAGACTGTTCGGCCTTAAAAACAAAGGAAAATTTGGCATGTTGGTACACTGTGTTCTATAGTGGATAAGGTTTAGGCTAAACGAAATAGACCAGTATAAAAGGATAAATGCTTGCATGAAGCTGCTGGAATGAAACCCATTACTCTGTACAATCAGTATATACTAGCTGCCAGATGTGGCAGTGCATACCTGCAGTGCCACACTTGAGAGGGGGAAAGCAGGTTTGGGAGTTCAAGGCTAGCCTGGGCTACATGAGACCCTATATCAAAACCACAAAGAAAACAAAAACAATAAAAAATATTCTATCGCCGGGCAGTGGTGGCGCACGCCTTTAATCTCAGCACTTGGGAGGCAGAGGCAGGCGGATTTCTGAGTTCGAGGCCAGCCTGGTCTACAGAGTGAGTTCCAGGACAGCCAGGGCTATACAGAGAAACCCTGTCTCGAAAAAAACAAAACAAAAACAAAAAAAAAGTTCTCTAATAATATTTTGTAAAGGACAAATACAGTATGATTCCTTATGAGGTTCCTGGCGCAGTTAAATGCTTAGAGAGACTAGGATGGTAGTCGACAGGGCCTGAAGGGAGTGAGGAGAGGCTCAGAATGTCAGCTGGAGGTGATGTAAACGTTCTAGACCCGAGTGGCAGGGACGGTTTGGCGATAGTGCAGATGCCGCGCATTCCACTGAACACCACACCTCACAAGAGAGCCCTTCCATCTTTTACCGCCTGACTGTGCCAGTGCAATGGGGTCCTGCTCATGATGCCAGAGAGACCTCTGAGTGCTGAGCACGGCAGCCAGGGAGGCAGACAGTCCTCCAGGGAGGACCAACCAAGAATCCAGGCCCGGAAAAAGCCTCTGCCCTGCCTGGCTTGCTGAGGCCCAGGGGTAGAAGCTAGTAAAGAATTACTCCAGCTCAGGACGGGAGCAAGTGGGGCTGGCCTGGTCTGGTCTGGTTTCCCCCAGGAAGCTTCTCTGCCATGGATGGCAGTCAGAAGTGCCGTCTCTCTAGGACAGGCCAGGGTGATGGCGGCCCACTGTCTCTTGCTGGCACACACGGTATGGCTGTTGAAGGGGAGAGTGCCTCAGCTCTGAGACCATGGTGTGCTACCTAGGACTTCAACCACCTCACCCTACAAGATGCCAACAGGCTCAGGACACCAGGATGGGTACTCTCAGTCCTGCTTAGGGCCAGGAGAAGTCTAGGCACCACTGCAAGGGTGACTCTGGTAGGGAAAGGTAAGCCCTGAGTGGAGGCGAAGGGAGGGGTTCTCCACGGTGAGAGAAACTAACTCTAAAGCATGCTGTTCTACACAGCTCCATCATGCATGCCAGGTGCAGTGTAGAAGCTGCTTCACCACTCAGCCTTCGAGGCCTGGGAGTTCTTTTGACATACCTTTGAAGCGCAGCACTTAGTGGGGTGTCTGACTCAGTGACAAACGGTCACTCTTTCTCAAAGTGATTCCTTCCAAAGCAGCCACGCTTATCAATAGTTGATACTGTCTTGCTGTGTCTGCCCTTTCTTAGACAGTAGCACACCAACATCTGGCAGCTTTGTGTAAAGAAGGGGGAGGAGCAAAAGGACCAGTTGGGAGAGAGGGGATCACCCAGCTGGTGGCTCTGGGGCGGAAGGCATGCTCTGTGGTCCTCCCTGACCTAGTTCCTCAGGGCCTCCTCTTGGACTAGCTCAACGAGACTCCTGCCTCAGCCATGACAGTGGGGTTCTGGGAAGAAAGTACTCTTACCCCTCCCATCCAGCCTCATCCCACCCCCATCCACGGTACAAGTCCCACTCACGCTTTTGCCACGGTCCAGGCTGGGTTCCTCTGGGGCCAGCTCACCAATCAGCAGGGGCTTCAAGAACTTGCCCACGAAATCCAGGTCCAGGTGGAAGGCACGGAAGGCATCCTGGGAAAAAGGCAAGCAGGTTGGTAAGGCTGAATGAACCCCGAACCTCTGCTGGCTCCTCCCATTCTAGGAAAGAGGGCATTATAGCAGCAGCTCCAGTGTCTGCTCAGACACCAAGTGGGGCTTCCCACCACCCAGTGGCAAATGCATACTCCAGACTCCACTCCAGGACTCCCCAGTGCAGGACTCCAGCAGCAAACCGTAACCACCTGGAGCCTCTGTACCAGTACCAGGCCTCCTGAACTGGTCAGGGGTTTGTGGACAGAGAGGTCTCCAGGGAGAACAGAGGCACAGGACTCAGAGAAGACAGCCCTGGCCTGATCCTGAGCTGAATATCTTTCACAGTGCACTAACTACACCACCCACCACTCCAGAGATGTCCTCTTCCACAAGGCCACAATTATCAGTGAAGAGATAAGATTCAGGGAACGGGTTTAACTCAGTGATAAAAAAAAAAAAAAAAAAAAGCTTGCCCAGCATGTGTGAGGCACCCAGCTCCGTCCCTAACACCTGGGAAATGACCACAGCATGGAAAATATGCTTAGATGGCATGAAATAACAACAGAAAAAAAAAAAAAAAAACATGGAATTATGTAAAAGAATTCCCGGGAATCCCAGCACAGGGTGGCGGGGATTTAAACTCTTACTGAAAGACATGGTCGCACCTTACTTTATTTCCATTAGTTTGCAAACTTTCCCTAACATTACTATTACCTTTCTGCATTTGAATCTCTCTCATTCTGGAGATGAAGTGGAAACATGCCTAATTCTGGCAACATTAGGAAATGCACGAGAAGAATAAGAAAGACAAATAATCAGCATGTGGGAAGTCCACCAATGCTAATGTTGTAGTATTTCTGCCAGCTTTTCTACACAGTACTCATATGACAAAAATTGTCTACAAATTCAAGCATCTCTTCCAGAGGTGAGCTTGCGCCAGGTCCCCAGGGTGCATAACTGGATGCTCCAGTTCCACGTTATTCCACCTCCAAGGCACTGCAGGGTTGAGCCGAACTAGCCATAGGGTACCAGGAAAGACAACCAGAGAAATCAACGTAGTGAGGCAGGGAGAGGTGTGAGTGTGGGGACACTGGTCTAAACGGAGACATAAACCACACCCTTTTCCATAAAGGTTCCATCACCATGTCTGTTTTATGCAATGCTGGGGACTGAAGTGAGCATGCCAGGCAAACGGTCTGCAGAATGAACTACAGCTCTGGCCTCTAATTAGTTTCTGTGAATGTGATAGAGGTATGTTATGATTATCACAGAACACGCCTATTCCTGGGAGGAGATGCTTCAACTGTTTGCTGTTTTACTTTTTTAAAAAAAAAATTAGATTCACTTATTTTATGTGAATGAGTATTTTGCCTGCATGTAAGTATGTATACCATGTGTGTGCCTGGGGCCCAAGAGTGATCAGAAGAGTGCATCAGATCCTCTTGAAACTTCAGTTACAGATGGTTGTTAGCCACCAAAAGGGTGCTGGGAATTGAACTCAGTTCCTCTGGAAGAGCAGATAGTGTGCTCTTAACTACTGAGCCCTCTCTCCAGCCTGTTTTACTTAAAAACATTTTTTTTACATTATTTATGTGTGTGTGTGTCTGTGTGTGTGTGTCTGTGTGTGTCTGTGTGTGTGTGTGTGTGTGTGTGTGTGTGTTCAGATGTGGAAGTCAGAGGACAATGTTTGAGTGGTTCATTCTCTCCTACCACTACATGGGTCCCAGGGACTGAAGTCAGGTCATTAGCCTTGGCATCAAGTGGCTCAACTGATGATTCGTCTTGCCCGCCCTGGTCCGCTCTTCTGAGACAGTGCATCCTGTCAGTCATGCTGCCCTCAAACTGATGTAGCCAAGGTTGGCCTGCAAACCCTGATTCTCCTGCCTCTACCTTTCTGAGTGCTGGGATTGATGGCAGGCACCATCAAACAACTTAATTTCAAAAGAAAATTGTCTTCACATACAGAGAAAGCAAAAGAGATTAAACATTACCATTAGTGACTCTTGGTTCAGAAGAGACAGTATTTTGTTATCTTTCAACCTTTACGTTGGGAAAGAGGATCACATCCACAATAACCCCAGCAAGGCTATTATATATGAACCTGCAAGGGAACATGTCATACAAGAGAACAACGGGTAGAGTTTCAAGGCAAAGGTACAAACAGAATCTCCCCTAGGTGAATGGAAAGGGTGAGATTAAATCAAGGGGTCAGATCAAAACCAAGGGTCTTTTCACAGAGAGAAGCTGGCCGTCCGTCCAAGGAGAATCAGGCAGACAGTGAGGGGGGAGGGCCAGCCCTGACAGGCTCAGGCTTCTGCACAGAACAACAACCACCACCACCACCACCACAACAACAACAACAACAACACACACACACACACACACACACACACACACACACACACAGCCAAACTCTAACAAGAAAGTCCAGCACGAGTTGCCAATGGCAGGGTCCTCTCACTAGACAGGAAGCTCCCTATAAATTTCCTCTCCGCTTGTTGAAAAGTAAAGCAAGTGCCTTATTCACCTCAGCTATTCATGACCACTCACCACCCCCTTCCATCCAGGATGCCTCCAGCTACCAGCAACTAAGAGCCCTGTCACTCCTCAGCCATTTGCACAGGGCTCTGGGGCAGCCTCAGCTCCCTGAAATCAGGTGAGGTATGTAATCAGAGGCCAGGCAAAGCCCTTCATCACTTCAAAGTCCCCAGGCAGTGAGGTCCTGAATGCTGGGGAGCGCAGCCAGACTGCAATCCAGTCCTCCTGCCTCAGGGAGTGGCTTTCCCTCCTGCCTCTTAGCAGCTGCTCTGTGGAACCAGCCTACCGTCCTGGCTGACTTAGTAGCTTCCCAAACAGGCTCTTCAATACATCAAGTTTCTTCCCACACCTGTGCTAGAGCTGTGGGTCCTGCTTCAATGGTACCTTCAAGAAAAAATTTTTCTCAGCCACACATCTGACAACAGTCCTTTCCAGCCTTAGGCTTCTCAGGGACCCTGCTGATTCCCTCTTCTTCATTTCCACAAACCAGGAGGCTAGGGAGATGGCTCAGTGGCTTAAGTGTTTGCCATGCAAGCATGAGGACCGGCGTTGGAACGTTCACATAAAATTCAACTTATCTGTGACACCAGCCTGGAAGAGGTGGAGACAGGAAATTCCTATAGTCATCTGGCTAGCTGGGCTAGCAGACTCATCAAGGTCCAGGTTAAGAGCAACAGACATGCTGCCTCAGTAAATAAAGTGCACAGAAACAGCAGAAGGTATTTGATACCAACTTCTGGCCTCCACAAGTACATGCACGCACATACATGTGAACACAACACATTTAAACATACACACAGATCACAAACTGCGGATATAGCTCCTTTGGGACAGTAACTGCCTAGTGTTCTTGATACTATAGGTTCAATCCCCAGTATGGCATAAACTCGGTGTGGAGTTAGAAAAAGAAGGATCAGGAATGTAAGCTGTTTTCAACTACAAGGTGAGTTTGAATACACGAAATCCCGTCTCAAAAGCCAAGCACAGAAAACTGCACAAATTGGGTGCCATATTCATTTTAAATCTCATCACCTGCCACCTAGAGCTGAGAGGACCACACTTAGCCTGTGGTGACTATACCTACACCTGCTTCACAAGCGTTCACAAGGCGTAGAGAAACCCGGGGCACAGTGGCTGTGAAGCCTCTAATCGAGGATATGTTTCCATCCTGTAGTCCCATATAGACTCTGCCGTCTATCATTTTATACAACCCGATCAATACTTCTGGAACACGGAGCATTTCATCAACAAAGGCACTCGAACCTTCAGGTTAGTCTTCAGGCAGCTGTCACTGCATATGCGGAGCAGCAAGCCCGGTTGGGTGGCCTGTGTCATCAGCCTCTGTTTTCCCAGCTCTGGGAGGTGGGTCATTTTGTCGTTGCCTTTCTCTTGTGCGGTACTAGGAATAGAACCCCGGGCTGTCACATGCTAACAAGTACCCTACCCATTCAGGTCCTGCTGTATTAATGAGAAGAGACCTGGGTTGGTGACCTCACTTGTCCATGGTCACACCCCAGGAACTGACTGGGCAGAGCCTGGCCTAGATGGCTAACTTTCGATTTTTCTGCTCAAAGACCTCCCTTGAAATGAGCTTTCTCTTCTCTGGGAACTGTTCACGTCAGATGTCACTGCTTCAAGGGGTCAGAGCTGTGCCGAGAACACTATAACTCCAAAGAGCTTTCTGGTTACAGGGATGTCAGGTTGCAGAGTAGGCCACAGTGCAAGGCAAGACTTAGCCAACCCAAATGATGATTTTGGAACAAGAGTTAGAAGCAGGCTCTCTTTCTCTGACAGGGAGAGAAGCCAAAGTCTTTCTAGGAAGTAAGCAAAGACCTGGGGAAAGCAGAAGTGGGGGGCATACGGGTGCAGGGGACCTGAGCAGGTACCCGGCGGGGTCAGGCCCAGATCCGTAAGCACTGTGCTTGTTGTTTGTCCTCAGCTGTCATGGTGGTGAGTTCTCCGGGCACAGCTTCTCTGCCCCTGCTACTTCTGGGCAGAACTCACTGTTCCTGCCCTTGCGCAGAGCTAAGGGTACCAAAACCTGTTTCTGACTGTGCCAAGGTTCTTCTGCACGACAAAGCCATAAGCTAGCTTTCCACATCGGAGAATTTAGTCCAGGATTGAAGAAGCGCAGGCTCAATAAATAAGGGTACATGATGTTTCATGCAGCAATCCAGGGTTCTTTCACCACTTCTCAAAGCGGGAAGAGAATCAGGAGGGAGCTGGGGCTTTACAGGTAGAGATTAAAAAGATGGCAGTCACCGAGGAGACTGACTTCTGAGTTACTTTCTGCAGCACATAGGTATAGGCAGAGCAGAAAGTCCGCTGGTCCTGTCCCCTCCAAAGAAAAGAAGCTGAGGAGCATTCTGTGGCTCAAGAAAACATCTAACACTGGATGTGTGGACCTCCCCGGCTGCACAGGAAGTAAATCCCCACAGAGGCAGACTGGGCCGGAGAACATGATGCCATTTCTCCCCTTAACATTTTCACGGACGTGTGCATGTACGTTTTTGCATGTGTGCATGTGCATACGTGGGCGTGCATGCGGAGGCCCACAACATCAGTGCTGAGAATCATCTTCGACTGCTCCTCCACTGTGCTCATCAGGGCAGGGCTTCACAATTCGACTCAGAGCTCACAGGCATGGCTAGTCTTGCTAGCCAGCTTGTTGTGGGGATCCCACCCCTCCCTCCGCATTCAGGGGCTAGAATTACATATCAGCTACTACCCATCCCCCGTCCGGTATGTTACGGGATCTGAGCTTCACTCTCACTAGCAAGCATGTGAACTACTAGGCCACTTCCATAATCCAGGCCCATTTGTATTTTATTAGAACCATTACAGGAGGTGCTCGGTCTGGATATGGAGGTTTTCTCTCACCAAACTGCAGTGGGCAGGAATCAGATGGTTCCTACCCGGCTGAGAGGGAGCTGCCCTTCAGGCCTAGAAACTCCCAACTCGGATTCTCTTTTCCATAGCAACGCTCCTGCTCTGTCTACAGGGGGCACAATTCCACTTTTTCCAACTGCTGCTTTTTCACAGGAACAATATAGGAACAGCTCAAAGATGGAACCCACCTCTGGTCCCCTTTGTCTTCCCCCCCCCCCATTCTAAGAGGTAAGGAAGCAAGGCAGATGGGCCAAAAAACATAGACAAAACAGGATAGGCTGGAGAACAGGCAGGAGTCTGGAAGTGGAGGATCCAGGTTAAAGCAAGAAAAAGAATGAGGAGGGACACATGTCCAGTAGATGCAGGCCACTGTCTGTGAATTATTCATCTTTGTGTTGAGGCCCTGATGAGAGCCCAGCTCAGAGCCATGGAGACGCTCGATGAATGTTTCATGAGCTCTTGCTGAAGATGAAAAGTCACAACTGGGCTCGTTTTTGTACCGCCTAGATTCCCAAGAAAAGGGAAAACACTGGCTTGGGGCATGGGGGACAGTTCTTTGTGCCTACAGCAAATCTTAGAAGAAGTTCTGGGGGACCAGCAGGAAATGACCAAAAATATAGAAATAAGAAGAGGGAGATGGCGAGAGAGAGGAAGGTGAGGCTGCGGGGCGTGGTGCCAGCAGATCACACACACACACACACACACACACACACACACACACCGAGCGGGATTCGAGCCTCAGGACAGGACAGCAGCAAGGCTGACCTGAGAATTAACTGAGACAGTATATACCATCTCATGGGTTTGGGAACTTCAAAACTTTTACACTGTTTATTTTCATTGACGGGATCTCACTTTGGTACCAGGCTACCCTCAAAACTTGGGGTTCAAAGAATCCTCTCGCCCTAGTTTTCTGCGTATCTGGGACTGTGAGCACATGTCACTTAGGTGGCCTTTAGTAGTACAAGTGAGGTCAGGGTCTGACTACAGGAGGAGCAAGTGACAGCTACTCCATCCTTCAAGGGAGGGAGGGAGGGAGCGCCTCTGAGTTTTTTTTCTTCAGAAACAGAAAATTCTTGATTGATATCCTGGACTGACCTCAAAACGGGCCTCCTTGGTTCTGGCCTCATCTTCCAGCCTCTTGTCAGGAGATCACAGATATCCTTGGAGTGGTAACAAATGAAAGCGCTCTAGGGATGCAGCGGCTATCTGCTGATCAGTCTGTCCCCAAACCCCACAGTCCATCCTCCATCAGCCCTCTCAAAAAGAAAGCAAGACCCCCTAGGGGCAAAGCGCCTTGAGACAGACAGCCTGGGGAGGGATCCCCACATCTCGTGAAGATCTCCTTGTTCTCCACGGCCTTCTACCAATCTGATCTGAGACAGTTTAAGAAGAAACGGGGAGCGGGGGTGATGCCAAAGAAGACCTCACTGCCTACCACACTGCTGCTCCCCAACTCTGTCTCCATCGAGCGTTTTTGGTGTCTTATTTAGGAAGACAGTAAGCTTTAATGTTGTGACATCAAATGAGCTTGCTTCGATTTAGCTTCCGTCTCCGTTTCTCTGCGAGCACTTTACATTCTAGCTGCTTCCTTCCTCTCGTGTCTCTTGTGACAAGCTTTGGCGCGCACACACACACACACACACACACACACCCCTTATCGGAATAGGTGAGGATGTACCTTCCACGGGGGTGAGGTGGGGGTGTCTCCACTCAGTGACTCTCTGCATCTAACAAGCCCAGGGATCACATCTGCGGCCACCACTGACCCCACCTTACCTTTCCTATCATGGGGCAATTAACATCCCAGACACCAGACACAGAGCCAATGGAAAGGAAGCAGGGAAGAGGACGGCAGACTTTCAGGACGGGAGAGCAAGCTATGCAGGTATCTGCTGGGTTAGATCTGAACATAGACATTTGGAGAAAACTGGGTCAGGAAAACCCTAAGAACTTCCAAAACAAGGATGAAATGTGTCTGGCTTCTTAAATAAACTATAAAGTCCATGGCTGCTGTCTCGCTGAGCTTCCGCACAAGAAAACTGACATATCGCATGATATGGAATAACTGGATCAAACCAATCATATTTGTTATTTTACTTTTTAGGAAACTTTTTTGGTAAGAGCCTGGAAAGGGAGGGAACTGTCTACAATTCACCTACAGAGTCACACACACACCAGCTTCCAAACCAGCGGGGAAAACCCCCAGACAGGAACTGGAAAGTCTTCTCCCTGGGAAACTAAGGTCTTCATTGGTTGGGAGAAGGTACAAGAGAGCTAGGACATTCAGGGAATGCGAAACGCTGACACTCTCCTAAGGTCTAGATAGCACCACCAGCCCCTGGGCGTAAGCAGGGTCCACAAGCAAGGAAAACAGGCTTCGGGCAGTACGGACGCAGCAAGTTCTCTCCTCAACCTGGAGTAAGATCGTCTCCTGTTCACCAAAGCCTCCAGTCCATTGATTAGGGGATGGCTACCTAGGCTGATCTCAAAGAGAAGAGATGTGGAAGTTAAGAACTGAAACTCACAAACTTGCACAAGAAAAGACCACACACAGGTCAGCATCCTAGACTTGATGTGGAGTGCGTTCTGAAACGTTTATCCCTCTTCTCGGGCTCTCCCACTCATCTTTCCCAAGCTCTCTCCAGCTACATCTTTTCCTCTGCTTTCAGCTCACCAAGAAAGGTCCGGTTTTCCTCCTTGACTTTGTTTCTCCTCTTACCCACCTGACTACACAATCCCTTTATGTTTGGGGGGTGGGGGCCAGGCACTGTTATGAGGTACTGTGCAAACATAAGGTAGATACACATTTGGTGTGCTTAAGGAAAGCCTCAGGTCCACGGAGGTCCCTGAGATTTCAACAACCTCCAGGAGTGCAAGAGGGGTAGGGCGATCCCGGCAAGATCTAAAAACAGAGGGCTATTGAGTTGAATGTCCGATAGTAACCCCAGAGGCAGATGGACCTGTTGCCAAGCCAGTTTTAGTGCTACTAGATTCATCTTCTAGATCCCCTGTGGACCTGAATTTTGTAAAATCCAGCCCGTTTGCCTTCTACGAATTCCCCACCAGGATTTCCCAGAAGGCTGGCACTTGGGGTGAGTCGGGATAATCCGCGGGAGCGTGGGAATCTGAACTACTAGGCAGCCTCTGTCGGGCAGCCATTGTGGACCTTCTCAGACAGGAGTCCAAGCAGGAGAGAGTCCTGGCCAGGAACCAGCTTTCCTTCTCCGCCCCCGCCCCCGCCCCCGGTCTGGCAGGAGAGTCCCACATATGGCTGCCCGCTCTCAGGCTCCTCTCCGCGGCGCCCAAGGGTGGCCATCTTCCACTTAAGGGAGCGCCAAACACGAAGGCCCGAGCGCCCCCTTTGGAGAGTCCCTGGCTCCGGCTGGACCAGCGCGCAGCATGCGCTGTGTACATGCACCGGTCACAGTTTGCCACTGATGGGACTTCCACAGAGGTGCTAAGGCCTGGCGTGCAAAAGGCTCGGCCCAAGTCTGCCCAGCTGACCCAGAGGAGGACGATTCCGGGAGCGAGATGAGAGCAGTAGGTACACATTCTTTCCCTGTTGGACGTCCTGCGCTCCATTAAGAACCGGAGATCTGTTTGGCGCCCAGGGACTCCGGGCTCTTGACACCAGCCTGCTGCAGACAACTGTAGCTGGCACCCCCAGACTCTTACCGTAGCATCTTCTCCCGAATAGTGTCCGATGACACGGTGGCCCCCCGGGTGCCTCTGGGACCATTTGGTAACGTTGTAGACCTTGCGGTCGATGACGAGCCACCGGTCAGTGCGCAGGTTGTGCTTCTGAATCTCCTCCCAGCGGAAGGTGGGCATCGGAGCCTGGCGCTCGGTGCTCCCCTCTCCCTGGTTACCTCCCTTCCCCATGCTGCCTGTCTACCCGGATGCCCCGGGCGCCCGCGGCTCGCAGCACCGACGGTCCCTCTCCCGGTCGCAGTGTGCGGTCGGCGCCCTCCTCGCTTTCTGCTTTTGTCTTCTACTCCTCCTCCCACCGTGCCTCCTCCCCTCGCCTTCGCTCCTCCTCGTCTTCACTAGCTAGCCAGTACCCCTGCCTTCCCTCGGAAGTACCCCTGGCTTCCCAGTGTCCCCAAGCGGTCCCCTTCCTCCGCCCACCCTCGGTCCGCCTGATATGGACTTTTGCCTCCAGTGAAAACTCCAGGGTAGCTCAGGGCCTCGACGCCTCCTCCCCCCACCCCTCTGGCTCCCCCCACTCCGGGCTCCGCATCCTCCCGAGTTCCCCGCCACCCGGGTTTCCACAGTGATCAGCAGAGCGCCTGCACCAATCAGGGCTCGTCGCCCCGCCTGCCATTGGCCCAGGAGGATCTTTCGAAGGCCAGCGGGCTGGAGCAGCGGGTCCGCGGCTCCCCCCTCCCTCGCGCCCGCCCGCATGGAGTTAAGCCCTGCTGGGCGGCCGGCGACGTGTCTGACCTCCTCCTCCTCCCTTCGCTAGCTGGAGCTGGGAAAGCCGGAGTAGGTCTCTTGAGGAACTGGGAGGAGGAGCGGGGGCGGCGGCTGGGCTTTTCTTTGCGCTCTTGAAAGCGCGAGCGCGCTCGGCCCGCGCTCCGGGGATTTGCACCTGATGCTCGCACAAAGGAGGCTCAGCGGCTGTGGTGAGCAATGCTCGGTCTACGGCTGAACAAGGCCCCCTCCCGGGCTGTCATGGCTAGAAGAGATCTCTCCATGCCTAGGTGGGACTCAGACTCACATTGTCTTAGAGATCAATATTGTTTGTTGCTTTCCTGCAACCTTCCTAGAGAAAGGAGCCAGTAGTGGGTCTGTTTAACGAGGGCTCCTTTCATCAGACCATCTTGGAAAAGAACTGCGGAACCTAGGCTTTCTTTCTCGTGCTAGGTGCGGCGGGGTGGCTCCTGGGGAGGATGCCAGGATGAACTGGACACCACACCGTTCTTGTCTTTGACCGAGAAAGAGTTCACAAGCCTGATTGGGAAACCTGGAAACAATAAAAGCTCACAGTTGGCCCGGGCAGTAGTGACGCACGCCATTAATCCCAGCACTTGGGAGGCAGAGACAGGCAGATTTCTGAGTTCAAACGAGTGAGTTCCAGGACAGCCAGGGCTACACAGAAGAAAAAAAAAAAAAACCCTGTCTTGAAAAATTAAAAAATAAAAAATTAGCCGGGCGGTGGTGGCGCACGCCTTTAATCCCAGCACTTGGGAGGCAGAGGCAGGCGGATTTCTGAGTTCGAGGCCAGCCTGGTCTACAAAGTGAGTTCCAGGACAGCCTGGGCTATACAAAGAAACCCTGTCTTGAAAAACCAAAAAATAAAAACAAATAAAAAATTAAAAAAGCTCGCGATTGATTCACAGTAGTGCACCAATTGCAGGAAAGAAAGTGATACTAAGGGAGTAGGGAGAGGGGCCCTATTCACTAAAGTCTCACCACAACCCTATGATATTGTTATAGCCAACTTCTAAATGAAGAGTCTGAGGTTAAGAGAGATAAAATGGTCAAAACATACATGCTTAGCTAGAGGCCCTGCTTGGCCTCGTCCATGGCCCTTTCTAGACTTTGGGCTCCCTAGCTCCTCATGACACCTGGTCCAAAGGAAGTACCTGGTGCAGGGGTTCAGTGCCATCCCACAGTCCCTCCCATGGTATGCTCGTCCCATTCTGTCCTGGCATCCATCAGGAGCATCCTTTCTTCATTCCACAAACTCCAAACTCAAGGAGTGTGAGTGAAGCCGCGTCGGCTCAGAGGAGAGGAAACAAACATCCAGACAGCACAGCCTGCCCCAAAGATAAGAGCCAGTGAAGTGGGCGTGGTGGCCATGTCCACACTGCTAACAATCAGAAACCGGAGGCAGGATTTTGCCATGAGTTCAGGGCTGGCCTGGGCTGCAAAGCAAGATCCTGTAGGGGGCTGGGGCAAGACTGGCTTCGGTGCATGTTAAAGATGTCATATAATAAAGTCAAGAAAGCTTGGGTTTGTATTTGTTTGCTTTCAAAAGATGGATTACCACAATACACAAATAACTTTAATGAAAAATTTTTAGGGTTTTAAAGGTCAGAGGGATGAATAACAGCTGAAAGGGAACCCCCAATAAATGTCTCACAACAGAAGCTCTGAAGGCTGAGAGGAGACCAAGTGAGAGGCCCCGAGAGTGGGCTACAGCAGACTCCAAATGAAGACAGGACGACATGGGCGGCTCAGCCTGGGCTGGAGTGAGTGGCGTTCAACCTCCCCACGTGCCTAAAGGTAGACACGGACTGCAGACAGTGGAGAAGAGCGTTAGAAATCCACCGATCGAGGGTCTGCTGTGACGGGACCGGCGGAATGCAGACACCTGCGGGGCTTGGGGCTGCAGCAACCAGAATAATCCCCAAACACACCAGGCCCTGGGCTAGATTCCCAGCATGGTGGCACACACGTACAATTCTAGACTCGAGAGGTAAAGGCCGGATGACCTGAAGTTCATGCTTGCTACAGAGGAGGTTCAAGGTGAGCTCTTGAGACCCTGTTCGGAACAAGGAAGGGAGGAGAGTAGAAGGGAGGGCCGAAGAGGTGAGAGGGGGTTAGATGCATGCATTGCTGTTTCAGAGGACCCAGGTTTGATTCCCAGCACCCATGTTGGCTGGCTCACAAGTGCCTGTAATTCCAGCTCCAGGGGATTCAACACCCTCTTCTGGCATCCTTGTTGGGGACTGTCTTAGTCAGGGTTTCTTTTCTTTCTTTCTTTTTTTTTTTTTTTTTTTTTTTTTTTTTTTTTTTTTTGGTTTTTCGAGACAGGGTTTCTCTGTGTAGCCCTGGCTGTCCTGGAACTCACTTTGTAGACCAGGGTGGCCTCGAACTCAGAAATCCGCCTGCCTCTGCCTCCCAAGTGCTGGGATTAAAGGCGTGCGCCACCACCGCCCGGCTAATTTTTTATTTTTTAATTTTTCAAGACAGGGTTTTTTCTGTGTAGCCCTGGCTGTCCTGGAACTCACTCGTTTGAACTCAGAAATCTGCCTGTCTCTGCCTCCCAAGTGCTGGGATTAATGGCGTGCGTCACTACTGCCCGGGCCAACTGTGAGCTTTTATTGTTTCCAGGTTTCCCAATCAGGCTTGTGAACTCTTTCTCCCAGCATGCCAAATGGGCAAAAGACCAGGCGCAGTCCTCACCTGTGTGGGGAGGCAGAGCCTTTGGGGAGGTCTCTCGCACACATGATTCTCACTGAATGGGTGAGAACAGATGTCCTTCTTGCCTTACAAGGACACTCCGGTGGCTGCTGGAGACAGCTGCTCCATAGAAGGCAGAGTATAGTTGCTCAGGGCTTAGGGGAAGAGGCTCACACCCTTCGATCACCCTGCATGGTATAGGGTGTTATGAGGGAACAGAAGGTATGGGACTTTGTGAGCAAATCCAGCAAAGAGAAAGCTCAGAGGAGATAGCATTATGCTGTCTTCCATTTCTTCTTCTCATTGTTGGTCAATATGGCCACATCATCCTAGGCTTTAAAATTCTCCCCCACGGTGCCTGTTTCTCATGTCCTCAACCCCCAACTCTAAACACTTATTATCAGATCTGCTGACTAGTCAGCTCATGTTTGCTTTACTTCCTACTCCCCTTCACCTCTCGGGTCATTGCACACTTTCCAATTCTAGAATAAGTTGGTCGGCTTCCAGTGACGGTCACAAATACCATCAGATCAACCTAAACCTGGAAACGGTTTGTCTGGACTCACAGTTTTAGAAGCTTCAGGCCATGTCAGTTGATCTTGTTGTTTGTGGTTTAACAACAGGACAGAGCATGTGCAAGAAAGAGATAAAGGTTAGGAAGGGTCCCAGGGCTGAGATGGCCCAGTCCATAAAGTGCCTGTCACACAAGCAAAGGGTGTGAGCTCAGATCCCCAGCACCCCATGGAAGTAATGGGACATGTCTGCAACTCGACTTCTGGGGTTAGGGGTAGAGAGGAAGATCTCCAGAACTGGGTAGCAGTCTGCCCAGTCGGTGAGCTCTGGCTTCAGTGAGAGGCTCTGTCTTAAAAGATAAATTGGAGAGCCATCGTAAAGGATACTTGGTGCTAATCTCTGTTCTCCACATGCACATATACCCACACATACATGCATGCACATGTGCACCTACTCATGCACGCTGACACATACACAGAGGGAGAGAGTGCAAGGGTTAGGATCCTACTGTTTCCTTCAAGGACATATCTCCAATAATCTGAAGATACCCCCATTAGGCTTCACCTCTTAAAGGCCTCACTGTCTCCCAATAGTGCCACATCAGGCACTTTGAGTTTGAGGCCAGCCTGGACTGCAAGAACGTATCACAATGCTGGGTGTGCTACCACACACCTTACTCCCAGGACTCAGGAGACAGAAGCAGGCATATGGATCTCTGCAAACTGATATGTGATACACTCAGGATTTTGGGAGGAAGTGACTTTATTTTTATGTAAATTATAGTGAGGATGCTCTTCTCCCACACAACAAAACAAGATGGCCCTCTTAGTCTGAAGATTGTCATGGTACCAGAAGATGCTATTGAAGCTTCCAAGGGTAAAGCAGTCAATAGTCCTACCCAGATGCAACACCTATGAGCCAATAGTTGTCCAATAGAAGCTAGTTATCCCTGAAAACACACACACACACACACACACACACACACACACACATATATATATATATATATATATATATATATATATATATACCAGTACATATATACAAAAATATATTAATGCAACCTTATGTGCCTGTTTTTGTTTGTTTGTTTGTGTGTGTGTGTGTGTATATATTTGTAACAATAATAACCAAAGAAAAGCTATCAGTTTGAGTGGGGGATGTGGGAGGAGGGAAGGTGGGTGGAGGGAGAAGGAGGAAGGAAGAAAGCGATACAATTATATTTTAATTAAAATATAAAAGCATTTTGATCTAAAATATTTTTTTAAAGAAAGAGGAACAAGAAATAATAAGGAATGGGTGGCTGGGTACTAGATCCTAAAGTGTCAGGCTTAAAGAGGCCTAAGGAGGAGATCAGGCTGACTGCATAGATTTAGAGGGGGTCCTTTACCCGTGAGTGAACACATCAGTCCATGAGGAATAATGGCTGCGCTGCATACCCGGAGAGCCCTGGTGGGCTGGGGTAGAGCTAGTCTGTAGTTCTCACATCAGACAAGACCGTGGCTTTTACATGACCCTACATCTTTGTCATGGGAGAACATTGACATGATGGACAGACTCCTGGAACCAGAGAGTCAGATCCCTGTCTACATTCTGGGCTTTGTTGGACCCATCATGCTGGACCAGATCACTTGATTTTTCTGAGCCTCAGTCTTCTCAACTGGAAAGTGGGTGTAACACCTCTCTCACAGGATTATGAAGATAAAAAGCAGACAATTAAGATGAGACTTGAAAACACTGAGAAGTCCCCGGGGAACTCCATTGCTCATCTTGCTGCGGTTGTTACTATAATCCTCGGCAGCCGGGTGCCGATGCTGGTGCAAATGTTTGTGTCTGTCATTAAGCTTTCTCGGAACATTCACTATGCACCCAGGACTGTCCTCACAGCTCTAAAGCATCCATCTGCTTTCCTCCTAATAGTGCCGAATAGTAGGACCCATCGGTCTCATTTCACCAATGATGAGATAAGGCCCAGAGAGGCTGCATAGCTTGCCCAAGATCCCACAGCTTCTAAGCACTGAGGGGATTCGTGTGATCCGTCATCTGCGTCATTTCTACCAAATCACACTGCGTCAGGCCTAAACGGTAGGAAAATGGTGAAGCTTAAAACCATTCTTTCAAGCACTCAAGGATATTGATTGCATTCCCAGCAATGCCAAGGGCAGAGTAAACAAGGCCAGCAACCTCTGTGGATCTAGCAGCCTTTGCGAGGCGAGAGCCTGGCCCCAGAGACCTCGGGTGTTCCTTGAAGTGCAAGTTCACACACATTTGCTCATGTCGAAATATCATAGGCTCCCGATCTCGAAGGACCTCACTGTAAGGTGGCTAAGGGCCAGCACAGATGACGGAGAAGGCTACACCGAGATAAAGACCTGGACAAGGACTAGGAAGTCTGAGTCAGAAGTCCTGGCTTAAAGGTCAGTGTCTTTGTCTGTGTGTGTGTGTGTGTGTGTGTGTGTGTGTGTGTGTGTTTACATATACACTCATGTGTGTGTGGAGGCCAGCGATCTACACTGCCTGTCTTGTTTGATCAATGTCCACCTCCATTTTTGGAGACATCACTCACTGAACAGCAAGCTTGCCATTTTGGCTAACCTGGCAAACATATGATCTCTGACCCAGGAGTCATGACCCGCAGGTTGAGAACCACCGGCTTAACAGGCGTTGCTGATGTAACCTAGTGCTTCTGTGACAACTGTGTGACGTAAAGTACAGTTAAGTAAGGCACATAGTGCATACACATCTAAAGAGAAATATGACCGGTGCACATAGCCAACATGTTGGAGCTAGAAGCATTTTAACATCTAATGTAATCATTTGATGTATCAGATAGGAAACTGGTTTCGTGAAGCCGGGTGACTGCAGAATGAAAACCAGGACTTGGCTTCTAGTCCAGGGCTCTTTCCTCAATGAAATGTGAAGGAAGGCAAAGGACTCGGCATGCATGTCACCCCCATGCTTCCGTGGCTCTTTCTTTCCCTATATTCTGTGAGATGAGACAGATGAATTCTGACACACAACCAACTTTGTGAGGTTCAGAAGTACTGCTGAGGAAAGGGAGCCCCAGGGACAGAGCTGAAGCGGAGAGCCATGATCACAGACCTGGCTGGGGCAAGAACCTGCAAGGGCACATGGCGCAGGCAGGGCCAAAAAAGACATGGTCGTGGAAGCCTGGTGATGGTCTGGTTTTACCTTTAAAACAGAGGCTGGGGGCATAGTTCAGTTGGTAACGTGCCTCGCCATGCAAACAGGGCGTCCCGAGTGTAGATCTCTCACATCCACGCACGACGTGATGATGACACACATCTGTAATCCTATGGCAGAGGATAGGAGGAAAGCAGGATGATTCTTGGGGCTTGCTGGCCACCCAGGCTACATAATTGGTGATTTCCATGTGCACACAGACAGACAGACAGACAGACGACAGACACTAAGAGAAAAAGAAAAAAACAGACAGAGAGACAGACAGACCAGGGATTTAGTGGCTACAGCAGTTAAAAAATCCAAGAGGTTTTTCATGTCTAAGAACAGAATGGTCTATTCAGAAGCTAAGAGGCTGGTGAAAACCAAAATAAGAATAGAATGGTCTAGTCCCCTTCGCCCACTACTCTCTTACTGAAGAATGGATCCTGGGTAAAGTGCACAAGTGCTACAGCATGCATCGGGTACCAACTGCTTCCATGGCACGAAGGACTTGTCAGATCTGATAACCCGTCCAGATCCCCAGAGAGCCAGCTGCACCGCTCAGCTTCAGATCCCACCCCTAGTGGTGACAGCGTTCTCTCCTGGCCCAGTTGTTTAAAATCATTGGCCATCTTCCTCTGGAAGCCCAGTGGAGCGGCTGACAGTTAGGAGACCAGTGTGCTATTTCAAAGGCGTCCAATGGAGGCAGCCTCTGTGCAAGCTCCTCACCTTCTCTCTCTCTCTCTCTCTCTCTCTCTCTCTCTCTCTCTCTCTCTCTCTCTCTCTCTCTGCAATTCCCTCTCTTGTAAACATGGTGGTGTTGAGTGGGTTACCTCTAATCTCATCTGTGATTCTACTGGTGGCTTCAAATTCAAGCCACCACCTGTCCTATTTCAAGGTGGCTGGTTGAGACTGCAGTTGTGTGCAGAGGCCAACCCATCTCAGGTGCAGGCTCATTGAGTCATTTGAGAGCCCTATCTGGTACCATTCTGTTAAGCCCTCCAGGCAGACATGCACCCTCTCCCAATCCCAACAGGTGGGTCCCCCTCCCCCAGCATCTGCACCCTCCCTCCTTGGGTTATACATCCTGCGTTTAATGCTCACTGCCTGGCGCCCACCTCACTTCCATGGCTCTTTTTATTTTTTTCTATTCCAATGCACACCATCCAGGCACATGGAGCTTCTCAAGTTCCCCAGACATGACTATGACCTCTTAGTCTTACTCCTCCTGGCTTTGAAACCCAGTTCATCCCTTGGCTATAGCACCCTGAATTGTTGACCACATTACAAGCCTGATGCTCTACTCCACCTGCAGACTCCATTGGAGAGTTGCTGCATTTGATAAGTCCAGAGTTCCCTCTTGGGATCCCCTAATATGCCGTGTGTGTGTGTGTGTGTGTGTGTGTGTGTGTGTGTGTGTAGTGTATGTGAAAATGTATTGTGTGGGTACACATGTGGGTGAGTATGTGTGTGGAGGTCAGAAGTTGATCAATCAAATGTCTTCATCTATATATCTTTTCTATTAATATCTATCATTATCTATCCATCTGTCTGTCCATATTTCTCTATCTTATTTTTTGGGACAAGGTCTTTCGCCACCTTCTCAGTTGCCCCTTCAAAAGCTGAGGTTACAGGCATGCACTGCAGCATCTAGCTCTTGTATGAGTGTTGGGATTCGAACTCATGTCCTCACATTTGAGTGGCAGACACTTTGCCAAATGATCAAGTCCCTAGCCCTAGGACAAAAAAAATTCTGTATATAGTATCAAGATAACTTGCTTATGTCGTATCCAGTCTGTTAGTCTATGTCTTTTTATTGGGGAATTGAGTCCATTGATGTTAAGAGATATTAAGGAATAGTGATTGCTGCTTCCTATTGTTTGTGTGGCTATCTTCTTTTGGGTTTGTTGGAAGAAGATTACTTTCTTGCTTTTTCTAGGGTGTAGTTTCCCTCCTTGTGTTGGCAGTTTCCATCTATTATCCTTTGTAGGGCTGAATTTGTGGAAAAATAGAGTGTTGGTTTTGTCATGGAATATCTTGATTCCATTCCAACATCTATCAATTCTCCATCTATGGTAATTGAGAGTTTTGCTGAGTATAGTAGCCTGGGCTGGCATCTGTGATCTCTTAGGGTCTGTATGACATCTGTCCAGGATCTTCTATCTTTCATGGTCTCTGGTGAGAATTCTGGTGTAATTCTGATAGGTCTGCCTTTGTGTTACTTGACCTTTTTCCCTTACTGCTTTTAATATTCTTTATTTTGTGCATTTGGTGTTTTGACTATTATGTGATGGGAGGAATTTCTTTTCTGGGCCAATCTATTTGGAGTTCTGTAGGCTTCTTGTATGTCCATGGGTATCTCTTTCTTTAGGTTAGGGAAGTTTTCTTCTATAATTTTGTTGAAGGTATTTACTGGCCCTTTAAGTTGCAAATCTTCTTCTATACCCATTATCCTTAGGTTTGGTCTTCTCATTGTGTCCTGGATTTCCTGGATGTTTTGGGTTAGGAGCTTTTTGCATTTTGCATGTTCTTTGACTGTTGTCAATGTTTTCTATGGTATCTTCCACACCTGAGATTCTCTCTTCTATCTCTTGTATTTTGTTGGTGATGCTTGCAACTCCTGATCTCTTGCTTAGGTTTTCTATCTCCAGGGTTGTCTCCCTTTGTGACTTATTTATTGTTTCTATTTCCATTTTTAGATCCTGGATGATTCTGTTTAATTCCTTCACCTGTTTGTTTTCCTGTAATTCCTTAAGGGATTTTTTGTTTCCTCTTTAAAGGCTTCTACCTGTTTACCTGTGTTCTCCTGTATTTCTTTAAGGAAGTTATTTATGTTCTTCTTAAAGTTCTCTATCATCATCATAAGATGTGATTTTAAATCAGTCTTGCTTTTCTGGTGTGTTGGGGTATCCAGGGCTCGCTGTGGTGGGAGAACTGGGTTCTGGTGATGCCAAGTAGCCTTGGTTTCTGATGCTTATGTTCTTGCATTTGCCTCTTGCCATCTGGTTATCTGTGGTGTTAACTGATCTTGCTGTCTCTGACTGTGGTGTAAGCCTGTGTGTCAGTACTCCTGGGAGACCAGCTCTCTCTGGGCAAAATTTGGGTATGGAGAGTGTGGCACAGGGTCAGCTCCAGGGTGCAGACAGAAGCCAGAAGGATCCTGTCCTAGGCTGCTCCTTGGTTCCTGTGTCCTGATGGCTCTGGGCGGGTCCCTCTTGAACCAGGAATTTGAGCAACATCCTGTGCTCTCAAGTGTGTCAGCACTCCTGGGAGACTCTCTCCCAGCAGGATTTGAGTACAGAGAGCTGCGGGACAGGGTCAGAGGTTAAAAGGTTCCATTCATTATCATCAGAGCAGGAAGCATGGTGCTGGAGGAGCTGAGTTTTGCATCTTGTTCTGAAGGAGAAGACTGTCTTCTGTGCGACTAGGAGGTGGGTCTCCTAAAATTTTAATTCTTTGAGGTTCATTATTTCAACATACTGGTAGCAGAAAGGAGGGGTACAATGTTCTTTTCAACTTCCATCTGTGCTGCCAGGGGCCTTGCTGATGTAGCCCCAGTCTGCTCTTTCCCTCAGCAGCCCACCTGACTCCAGGCCCAGCAGACACAAATACAAACTTCGTATAGGCCAGATCACCAGCTCTCAGCTTCAAGGGGACCTGGCCACGTGACAAAAGCTTTACCACACATTTGCCTTGTTGATGGACCTGTCAGTATATATTCTCTGACAGGCACCAACTAAAGTCCTGGGCATAAGACATTATTTTCTTGAGTCTCATATTCCTAACTACTGAGCCAGGCATAGTATAAGCCTAGAATTCCAGTACTCAGTGGGTAGATGTGTGAGAATCACAAGTTGGAGTTTAAGGTCATTTAGCAAGAATTTGTCTTTAAAAGAACTACTGCCACAAGAAAAGAAAGAGGAAAATCCCAGGCTGGAGCTAGAGGTCAGTTGGTAGAGCGCTTGCATAGGATACGCAAAGCCCTGGGTTCCATCCCCAACACCCCATGACACACAGTGGTAGCACATGCTTATTATCCTTGCACTGAAGAGATGGAGACAGGAGGATCAGGAGTTGAAAACCAACCCAGGCTTCATGAGACTCTGTCTCTCCAAGATAAATAAATTCTGGGCAGGTGAAATGGCTCAGTAGGTAAAGGTTGCTTGCCACCAAGCCTGACAACCTGAGTCCAATCCCTGGAACCCACCTGGTAGGAGGGGATTTCTACATGTGTGCTTTGTTGCACATATGCCCCACCCTACCGATAAATAAAAGATATATAAATTTTGTTGTTTTGATTCCTGATTGCTCGGTCAGGTATATGACTTAATGAGAATCCCAAATGTGGCACACAGGGCCTTTCTTTGTACACCACTGGCAGGCTGTGGGAGCTGGGCTGTCATGGCACAGTGAGTCACGAAGCTGCCTGGCTACAGAGAGGATAGGGGACTAGAAGGAGGACAGGGCAGGGGGACACTAGGGCCGGGTAGGAGCTATGAACCACAGAAACAAGGTTTGAAAAGTCTCAATGAAACCCGTTTGTATGTTAATTGGAAACAACAACAAAGTCACTTGCTTGCCTGGGTCTTGGGGCTGTGTCTTCTCAGAGCTAAAACAGAGACCTTTGGGCTCTGCCCGCCAGTTGGCTCAGCCAGACAACTGAAAGTTATTTTTCTCTGTGTTAGTTCTGAGGCCAAAGACCTGGGCTTGGCACGGGAGGGGAGAGGTCATGGCCACCATCATGTGCTGCTCAAACTGTCCAGGGAGAAAGAGACAGCTATTTGGGTTTTAGTTTCTAATTTGCCATAGGATGAGACTTTCTGGAATACGACAAAAACAAATTGTTGATACAATGTCATAGGAAATGGGACAGGAAAATGTCAGATGAGACTTCAAAAGTGGAGAGATTAGAGCACAGTTAGAGGGCTAGGGGGGATGGCTCAGCTTGAAGAACACACTGGTTGCTCTTCCAGAGGACCTGGGTTCAATTCCCAGCATGCACGCACATGTGCACGAGCGCAAGCACACACACACACACACACACACACACACTCACTCACACTCGCCCACACATACACACACACACACACACACACACAGCCCACAGACGCCTGTGGTATCTGACACTCTCTTCTCATGATCTCTTTGGGTACCAAGCATGCTCAAGGTACACAGATGTTCACAACCAAAGGGGAAAAAATTAGGAAAAAAAAAAAAGAAATAAAAGAAAAAGAATAGCTATTAAGGAGGGATTCTCTCTAGAGCTCTAAGCATGGAAGTGTGAATATAACCCGCAATTTATCATATTCATCAAAATAACTTAAACAAGGGCCCACAAGAGGACTTAGCAGGTAAACACACTTGCCACCAAGCCTAATGGCTTGACCAGAACTTATGGTCAAGGAGAGGTCCAACTCCCACAACAGTCCTCTGGCCTCCACAAGCATGCCCGCACTAACACGTGCATTACATGAACATACATGTACAGTAGTAATGTAACATTTTAAAAGAAATTAAAAGACAGCTAGAAGAGTCCAAAGGTTCAGAGTCTATAATGCTAATTGCCCTGATCTAATCATACTATGTACATACTATATATATATAACATACTCATCCCTGCATTGTCATACATATATGCGAATATCGAATCAACTTAAATAATTGTTGGTGTTTTGGGCACAGAGTCTTTTGTAGCCCAGGAGGGCCTCAAGCTTGAAATGTAGCCAAAGATAGCCTTGAACTCCCGGTCCTCCTGTCTCCATTTCCCGAGTACTGGGATTAAGGAGGTGCAGCACCACATTCGGCAAGTTAAGACATTTTTAAAAAAGAAAACGGAATGCAGAACCAACTCAGTATCTGAGCCCAGGTTTTTTTTTTAATTTGCTTTCAGACGTAAAATGACTTCACCACATTGCTAGAAGCATTC
Source organism: Apodemus agrarius (assembly GCA_964023405.1). Taxonomy (NCBI): domain Eukaryota; kingdom Metazoa; phylum Chordata; class Mammalia; order Rodentia; family Muridae; genus Apodemus; species Apodemus agrarius. Next base: position 147,369,930 of record OZ030005.1, read on the forward strand.
CTAAATGCTGACTCTCAATTATAGCACTTTTGTACTCTCAGATCACAACCGGCAATTTGTGGGTGGTATAGTATGCAGGCCACACTTTGAGGATGCCTGCCCATGGTACCACCCAAGGTCCCAGGCTTCCTGTCTTCAGCCTGCTACTTAGGCACTGCCACAGAGGGCCCTGTCTCTTTTGGTGCAGGACAAAGAAAACAAGCCTGAGCCACACTCACGCATGACTTTGCTTCTATACCAGGCCAAGGCTCAGGCTGTCCTTCTGTCGGGTGGAGTGCAGTCAGGACAATTAGGTCATCTAAATGACTCTAAGTGTTCTCCCATGGATGGTCTCAACTAAAGGACTTGCCAAGGAGCACATTTTGGCCATGTGGAAATAGACAGAACTAGTGGTGTTTTGCTGGACCCACCTCAGCAAAAGGACTCCTGAGCTCTGTCTGACCTAAAGAACACCCATGCTGTCTCTGGGCCTCAAGACACAGAAAGACAAAGAGGGAGAAGGTCTGATTGATCTTTTTTTCTGTGATACACACTGCAGGCTAGACAGGCAGTGAGGTCTGTAGGAAACACAGGGCCGTTAGTACCTCAAGGCTTCTGGTTGGGTGTTTAGACTCCTTTGAAGTGCTCAACAGCAGGGCCAATGGTGTGTAGTGTTTGGTAAAGAAACAAAAGTAGATTTTTTTTTTAAACATTTGTTTATTTATTTAGTGGGGGTGGGGCATGCACGTGCCTCAGCATTCACACAGAGGTCAGAGGGCAGCTTTCAAGAGTCAGTTCTTGGGATCTGGGGAGATGAGTCAGCAGTAAAGAGTCGAGGGTCTGGGTTCAACTCTCAGCCCCGCACGACAGCTGACAACTGTCTACAATTCCAGCTCCAGAGGATCCAGCACACTCACACAGATATGCATGTAGGCAAAACACCAGTGCACATGGAATAAAAAGAAATCAATCATTTTTTTTTTAAAAAGTCAGCTCTCTCCTACCATGTGGGATCTGGGGGTTGAACTCAGGTCGTCAGGCTTTGTGGCAAGCATCTTTCTTGTCTGAGCCGTCTCGTCCACCCACGAGTGGACATGTATGCCCACAGTGAAGGGACTTTCTGTGTGCCCCTCTTATGTCTAACCCCCAGAGGGAACAAAGAGTATCCTCTTAGTTATAAATAAAGCACATATGTGGGTAGACAATGCAAACAGATCGAAAACAGATCTGGTACTTCCTCTTCTCTGTCAGTCCATTCACCACAGTGTGGGTCAGAAAACACTAGCTGGAAATTTCCAGAAATAAATAATCCACATGTTTTTAAAATACACTGTATTGTAAGGTGCTGCTGTGCTCGCTCTGTTTTATTAGTAGCTATCACTTTTACTCTTGCTGAGCCTAATTTATAAATTAAACTTTACCCAAGTGTGTATACACAAGAACAAGTGTTGATAAGACTCCACGCTATTGTTGGTTCCAGGCATCCGCAGAATGGTTTGGCATGTATTCTCCAAAGATAAGACGGGCTTCTGCAGTGTGTCTGTATAGGTTTGGGATAAAAAAAAAAAAAAGAGGGGGAAATGTCTTTACAACGTTCGTTCCTTCAGGTTGTAATAATGGAGAAGGCCTGAGACGCACTCACTAAGGGCTCTCTGGTCCTGCCTTTATACAGCTGGACGCCACAAGCCACTGCAGCTTGGGCACTGCGGATCACTGGCACGTCTAGGCTCATGAGCCCTGCTTTCCCACGTGTTGCTCCTTGGCTCCCTGTGACATCAGAGTTGTGGTGGGAGGCTGCCAGCATACCTTGGGCTCTGTATGAGAACGCCTGGGAGGTCTGGGGCAGGCTGTGGTTAGTCCACATAAGCCAGCAGTTCCTGCCCTGTAACAGCTCCGAGGCAAGGCCTCAACCCTATGGCTATTCTGAACCCACTAGCTAAGAGGAAGAACTCGCTCTTCCTTGCCCCTCACAGAGACCTTAGTGCCCCTGGAGCCAACCTCACAGAGACCCTAGCGGCAGCAGTTCCCTTCTACACAACTCCAACACCCCAACCATTCCCTCGCTCCCCATCCCACGCCCACCCTGGCCTGAGCTGGCCTGCTCTCTAGAAGCTTCCTGAGAGCCTCCCTGCTTTCTTCAGTTTAAGAGATCTAAAAATGCAGGTTCTGTCCTGTTGCTGCTCAAGGCTGCTCTCGTATTTAGAGGAATCCAAACTCCTCATGACAAGCTGTTGTGTGGGTTTAGAAAGTCGAGTTCATTCCTGCCTCATGAACTTCACCCAGACCACCACCCATGCGCAAAGAATTCTCTTTGGCCCCTGCCCATGTTTGGCTCAAAAGTCATACTCCGGAGCTTACCCTCCCCACCCCCGCTCTATGCCACCCTGTTCCCCTCTTACACTGCTCATAATTTCCTCAGGCTGGGGACCAGGACCATCTTACCCACCAGTATATACTCAACCCCTAGCAAGAGGCTGTCTGTCATCCAGTGCTTGTCATCCAGTACTACTTGCTGATACGGTGAATGTGTGACAGGAGAGATGCCCCAGGAACTAGAAGGGCACCAAGATTAACATGTGAAGGAGCCAGTTGGCAGAGAACTGGAAGCCCTGTCTTTCCTGGGCTATGGACAATGTACAGGACGTGTGGCGAAGCCCTGTGATGTACAAGATGGGGAGGGGCAGGTGGCATGTGACTGACATAAAGGGTCATTAGACTCTTGGACAAGTACTTTGGGATACGTGCCTTTCCCCGGTCACCTAGCCCCCTCCAGATTTCTCAGGAAAGCCTTTCTCTTTCCTTGGACGCTGTCTCTGTGTTTATCACCTTACCTTGTATCTCTGGATCCATCCTCTGTCCTTCGACACAGGAACCTAGAAATCTCAAGTGCCTCCTGGACTCTGATCGCCACCTACAATACATCCACACATGAGCGAATGCCATCAGGCTGGTGGTGTCAAGCATGTCAGGTGTCAAGGGACCCGGAATGCTCCCCATGGGCCTCCCAGCCCAGACTATCATTAAGGATCCACATGAGCGGGTGATAAGAAGAAGGCCTGAGGGTGTTGCCCAATATTCTCCAGGGTGCAGGCTTTTCTCTTCTCGGTCACCTGTCTATAGTAGCATTAAATAGAGGGATAAGAGTTAAGCTTACAGCTACTCCTCAGGCAGCCCGTTCCATGACCCAGAAGGACGGGTAATAGGCAAGGAGGGCAGGAGGCTTAGTCACCGTCCCCAGTGGACCGGAAGTGTCAGTAGCACTGATGGGTTCCTGTCTGCCCCTTATGAAAGGGCACTGTCATAACTTCTGGATAATTTCCATGGGGAAAAAAATGCATTTCCCACACACCTGATCCAGTACTAATATAAACTCCTGTGGGTTTTTATTTGCATGGGACTTTTGCATTTTTAGTCTTCTAATATAAACTCCTGTGGGTTTTTATTTGCATGGGATTTTTTTGCATTTTTAGTCTTCCTGACTTAGGCAAAGTAGTTATTTAGAGTGTGCTCTGGGGAAGAAAGTGTAAACAGTGTCAAATACCCAGCATGTACCAGCCTGTGCTGGATACTGTAGACCTCTCCTCTCACCGATGAGACACTGCCTGCAGAATAAGCTTATTCTTAGTTCACAGACTAGGAAACATACACTCGGAGACAGCTGTTCACCCCAAACTGCAAAGTTATTACACGAAAACTCAACAGAACAGCTCATGTTTTCTGTGATACAGATTTGCGCTAAAGAACCTGTCATTGGATTTCATAAAGATATCCACTATACAATCCACCAGCAAGACAGGTTTCAGTGTGTCAGGGAGCCATGCTTAACAAAGTCAAATAACAGTGGCAGAACAGCAGGAGGTCTGGATTGTAAAAAAAAAAAAAAAAAATGCGAATTAGAGAAATTTCAATGGCTGGGAACTAAAACCTGAGCCAGAAGGCCTGAGCTCTGGTGCAGTTTATGCTCTGCCTATGAAGAACCTGCAAGCAGCTTGCTCTCCCCTCCCGGCCTCAGTGTTCATAATGGTGAGAGAGAAAAATTAAACAACCTACAGGCTGAGTAGCCTTAATCCAAAACCCTGTGTGGGATGGTTACTCTCAATCATTCACTTGAGATTTAGAACTACCTCAAAGACTCATCTAGGTGGTCTGTGAAGGTGTGTCCTGAGAGGTTTAAGTGAGGGGGAAGAGCCACACTTATGTCAGCAGGAGCCCAGGACTGCATAAAATGCAGAGGCGGCTCAGCACCAGCATCCACAGCTCTCTGACTGGGTTCCGTACGACCAGCCCCATGGTCCTCCCTTCCCAGCCAGAGTCACCCTCACCGCCAAGCCTTCCCTGCCAAGATAGACCTCGTCCTCAAAACCGTGAGCCCAAATGCAACTTTCCTTCCTCCCTTGGGCTGCTTCCATCATATATTGAGTGATTGTAGCAAGAAAAGTAAGCATTGGCACGACTCTCACAAGCCCCCAGCTTTTAAAGCTGGGCGTGGTGGTGCATACCTGTCACACTCAGAAGACTGAGACAGGAAGATTATGAGTTTGAGCCAGCCTGTCTGAAAAGAAGGAAAGAAGGATAGAAAAAGGAAAGGAGAAAAGAGAAGAGGCAGATAGGGGAAGGGAGGAGAAGGGGAGGAGGAGAGAGGAGAAAAGAGAAGTCGGGGAGGGGGGAAGGGGAGAGAAGAGGAAAGGAGGGAAGGGGAGAGGAGGAGAGGAGATGGGAGAAGAGGAAGGGGAGGATAGAGGAGGGGGGAAGAGAAGAGAAGAGAAGACAAGACAAGACAATACAATAGAAGAGAGGGAGAGAAATCTCCAGGTTTGGGAGCAGTTTGGATTTTGAATTTGCAGATTTCCTGACTTGGTATATAGCATTCTAAAATCCCCAAACTCCAAAATCTGAAGCACTTCTGCTCCAAGCATTTTGGAGAAGGGACATTCAACTTGTCTCATTTACAAAAGCTTTCTGAGCTCAGCTGTTTCAAGGCCCAGTCGCCGTGTCTTGAGCTCACTCAACCTTTCTGGACATGCTAACCTCGCTTTTGAATTCTCTTCCGACTGGCTGCCACACTTTCGGCTTCAAGTCATGAAAGTGGAAGGTGTCCGTTCCTTCCTTTATCGCATGCCCTGCACGCTGTCACATAACTTGGATTCCCTTCATCCATCCTTTCCCGCCTCCACCTTTCTGCCAGCAGCACGATGGATGGCTCAGCTTGCAGCTGCTTTCCGACTAGTCCCTCAGACTCAGTTCTGGCCCAGCCCATGGGTGCTACCTCTGGGAGCCATCTTATTACATGAGCATGAGGCTAGTCTCTCTTCTAAGTCCTCATGACCCCAGCGCTGAAAGCTATCACTCCATCCTCTAAAGCCTTCTGGTTCTGGTCCCAAGAGAACCCCTCTACCTTCCCTTATTACCCACACATGTGATGGATCTCTGTGCAGGCAAACAGGCTGGAAGGACCCAGAAGAACTGACAGGACAGCCAAGAGTGACCAAATATAACAGACAACAGTCTAGACAAGAACACCATGGAGTTCTCCGCCATTTGAATGGTGACTTATGCTCTGTAAAACAATACTACTGACTTTTTGTAAGCTTTTCCCAATCCCCTGTAACCACCAGCCAGCCTGCTACCTCTTGTTTTATAGGTCTCAGCGATGAAATTGCTTTATGATGATCCACCACGGATTACAAGCTAGGTCCCTAAACTCTCAGATTCAAATGTCTTTTCCCTCTTATGTATTCTTAGATGTCTCCTAAGATCTCCCCAGAGGAAACACCCTTTCCCTAAAAGTCCCGCCCCTCCTCCCAAGCACACACCTTGAGATAGTCTCATGTAGCTTAGACTGGCCTCACTCAATATGTAGCCAAGACTGACTTTGAACTTCTGATCCTCTTGCCTGCGTTTCAGGAGTTCTAAGATCACCTCCATGACTGATTTTTTTTTTTGTGTGTGTGTGTGTGTGTGTGTGTGTGTGTGTGGTGCTAGTGATAAAACCCAGGGCTTCAGGCATGCTTAGTAGACACTTTACCAGCAACGTTTTTAGCTTATCAAAGAGCTTTTTATAGTCTGCTCCCGGAGCTGATCTGTGCCACAGTGCTCCATACCCAAATACTGCCAGGAGAGAGCTGGCCTCCCCGGAGTACTGACACACAAGCCACAGTCAGAGACAGCAAGACCAGCTAACACCAAAGATAACCAGATGGCAAGAGGCAAGTGCAAGAACACAAGCAACAGAAACCAGGCTACTTGGCATCACCAGAACCCAATTCTCCCACCACAGCAAGCCCTGGATACCCCCAACACACCAGAAAAGCAAGACTGATTTAAAATCACTTCTCATGATGAAGATAGAGAACTTTAAGAAGGACATAAATAACTTTCTTAAAGAAATACAGGAGAACACAGGCAAACAGGTAGAACCCCTTAAAGAGGAAACACAAAAATCCCTTAAAGAATTACAGGACCTGGGCAGTAGTGGCACACACCTTTAATCCCAGCACTTGGGAGGCAGAGGCAGGCGGATTTCTGAGTTAGGGGCCAGCCTGGTCTACAGAGTGAGTTCCAGGACAGCCAGGGCTACACAGAGAAACCCTGCCTCAAAAAAAAAAAAAAAAAAAAAAACAAAAACAAAAACAAAAACAAAAAAAAAACAAAAACAAAAAACAAAAAACAAAACAAAACAAAAAGAATCACAGGAAAATGCAAACAAACAGGTGAAGGAACTGAACAGAACCATCCAGGATCTAAAAATGGAAATAGAAATAATAAAGAAATAACAAAGGGAGACAACCCTGGAGATAGAAACCCTAGGCAAGAGATCAGGAAGCATAGATGCAAGCATCACCAACATAATACAAGAGATAGAAGAGGGGATCTCAGGTGCAGAAGATACCATAAAAAACATTGACACAACAGTCAAAGAACATGCAAAATGCAAAAATCTCCTAACCCAAAACATCCAGGAAATCCAGGACACAATGAAAGTCCAAACCTACGGGCTTTTTATATGAATGCTAAAGAGCTTGGGGCAAGGCTGCAGGGATGACTAGCCTCAGTTCTGGAAGTTTCCAGACTAATATGCCTTTGACCTTGTCAAAGTCCCCTGGACACATGTCTGTCAAAGTGCTCTTTGTGAGGTGGGAGCACGTGGGCGGTTTTACCTCCCTCTGCTCTACCCCTTCCGAAGTCACCAGGCTCCTGATGCGAGAGATCTCACAAGGCCAGCGGTACTTCATTCTGGTGTGAGGCCCCGGGCTGCAGCAGAGCAGAGCGCCTTCCTCCAACTGCCAAGCTGCAGATGGCCTTGATTGTGCCAAGGCTGTTGAGGTCCAGGAGAACAATGCCAAGGGCCTGGAAATGACGTCAGCGAATCAGATGCTGCCCTTCACCTGAAATGGCCTAGGATCCTCTTTACGAGGACCCTACAGCTGTGCCTGTGCCCTTAGCCCTACCTGGCACAGAAAGTGCCAAGCTGGAAGAAGACTGCCCGCCCCCACTGTTTGCAAGTCTAGATGTTCTGTGGATTTACCACATAAACATAAAGGTCAGAGGTGAGAGGTTATGGGTTTATTCAGGGAGAAGCTACAGGTTTCGCTAATTTACTGTGCTCATGATGTGGAGAATGAAGCCTCAGAGGGAATGGCACCTTCTCTCCTTTGTGGCCCTAGCATGCGCTGGTAGCCAGTTAAAGTTCAATACAGAGGGTGTTCTGACGTTACAGCAGGTAACACTCCTGTAACCCACAGTGGGCTCTTTCCTCTGTGAGCCACGGTGTCTCTCTCTGTCGGAGCACTGAGTTTACCTGGGACCGTTCTCGTTTTTGAAATTCTCCAGCCTCACTTCAGGGAGGTGAGCATGAGTTCTGGTGATTGTCAACATCACACACACAGAGAGAAATGTTGTACCCATAGCCTGGCTTTTGGGGAAAAAAAAAACCAGGGAAGGGAGTCCAATGTGCCACCAGAAGTCTTGAGGACCCACTTCAAGCAGACTTTGCCAGTGTTATCTGTAGACAGTAAGGAGAAACCTGGACTATCATTCATCCTGAATCCCCTCACCCCCGGAATCACAAAGATGCACCTGCCTCCTCTGAGGCTTAATGATTAGCACCAGGGGAGGGGTCAACCGTCCTGGACTCAGGCCTGGGGAAGCTGGTCAGGCCCTTCTTACAAAGTGCCTCCCCTATGTCATCTCTACACCAAAGCTTTGGGGGTAGCATTAGCTTGAGTTTGATGAAGTATCAGATAGGTGGTCTGAGGTCAGGCAGCCAAGGCTCAGTAGGCCTGGCTCTGTCTCAGAGCTTTGTCTACACCTACAGCTGCCGACATCAGTTCTTGGACTGTACTAGGCTCATTACACATAGAATCAAGGTCCTTGTTCCCAGAGACGCTGAATCAAGAACCCAGGAACATACCATTTAAACAAAGACTTCTCCCCTATGAGGACACAGAACCTGGCTCTTAACGTTGTCCTCGCCATTCAACTTTGGTTGTCACCAATGAAGACTGACATGTCAAATGAGTCCCATCTCATAGGAGGGTCTTAAGGTTGTTTCTTATTAAGATGTATTGCATTGTGTTGTATTGTGTTGTTGCGTTGTGTTGCATTGCATTGTATTGTATAGTATTACATGTGTGTTTGCCTTCATGAGCCTATGTGCAGCATGTGCATTCAGGGCCCAAGGAGGCCAGGAAAGAGCATCAGATCCCCAGGAACCGAGTTTTTGATAATTTGTGAGCTGCTGTGTGAGTGCTTGAAACTAAACTCAGGTCCTATGCAAGAGCAGCAGGTGCTCCTAACTGTGAGAGCATGAGAGTCTATGTTCTCAGGCCCTAGCCATACCCATGCCCTCTGCGTGACAACTGTACCTCAAATTGCTAAAGTCGGAGTCCTCCCCAAACATACTCTCCTGTTGTCAGTCCTCCCCAAACATACTCTCCTGTCGTCAGCCCCCACTTCTCTATGCTCATGCTTACCACATTAAATTCACAGGTATATTAATAAAGCAAATGTTTTTTTCAAGGCCTCAAATCCATAATCCTTCTGCCTCTTGAATATTAAAATTAAAGGTGTATACCACCCCATCTGACTCAGCCAGGTTCTTAAAAATCTATATTATCCATATCCATATCTGCTTTATTTATGGTTCTATAAGACAATCTAGGGCTGGAGAGATGGCTCAGCGGTTAAGAGCACTGACTGCTCTTCCGAAGGTCCTGAGTTCAAATCCCAGCAACCACATGGTGGCTCACAAACATCCATAATAAGATCTGATGCCCTCTTCTGGAGTGTCTGAAGACAGCTACAGTGTACTCACATATAATAATAAATAAATAAATCTTTTTAAAAAAAAAAGACAGTCTATAAGACTTGAATGAATTAAAAGTAAAAAAAATATACTAAAATATAAAACAAAACCAACTACAGACTGGCGTCCAGGTAGACCTAGGAGATGTTCTCAACAGCAGGCCATTTCTACTTGATGCCTACCTCCAGGGTGTGTCCTGGTGGCCTAGCCTTCTCTGCTTTTGCCTCATTTTGCCCTCTGGGGCATGTTGTATACTTTTGTCTATTCTGACTACCCAGACTACTTCATGGCTTCCCCATCCCAACAGAGAAGCAGAAGCTGTGCTGGAGCACTGATGTTCTAAATGGTGGAATCAACCTCATTATCTCAGGCTCAATATTCAGGGCTTCCCCTGCAGACAGACTCTCCCTCTTCTCCAAGACCCAGTCACACCCCTGTGCTCGGGATTCTGAACTGCATGCCTGCAGAACTATATTCATTTTGATCCCATAAGGCTTAGGTGAAAAGGGGCTCCCAGGGAAAACGGTTTTCATTGGAAGAACAAGGAGCTGCCTCTTGGCTATGTCTACAAGTCCAGCAGAAAGAACCCAAAGGAGCAGAGCTAAGTGTTATTTCCTCCGCTAAGGGCACTGAGTCTGAGTTCTGTGCTGCTGTATTCTGAGACCCTGAGAAGCAAAGCTTCCATCAACTCTTGGGTTTGATGATCTCAGGATGAATGGCACTAACTTCTCCTTTCCTCTCGCCTGCTGGCATGTTGGTAATGACTGAGGTCCTTGGGAATTCCTAGACCAGCTAAGAAGACAAACACTGTCAACCCATGTAGAGCACACTGAAGTGGAGCAATTGCAATCCCCATGCACAGTCGATGGAAACGGGTGCTGTGAATAACAATATTCCTCAAAGCTTTAAAAGCAGAACTACCATATGGTCCAGCAAGTCTACTTCTGGACATATTCAAAAGGAAGTAAAATCAGGATCTTGGGGATGTATTTATATTCGTAGCAGAGTACTGGAAATAGTTAAGAGATGGAACTGAGGCAGCTGTGCATCAATAAATGACTGGAAGAGAGAAATGAGGCACACGCACACCATGGAAGCCTTGGTGCTCAGCCTGGAAAGGCGTCAGGCTCTGATACGCATGTCTATAGTTCCAGCACTTAGGAGGCTGAAGTAGCATTGTGAGTACACAGTAAAACCCTGTCTCAAATCATTTTCAAAATATTTTATTTTTATTTTATCTTATGTGCAGGTGTGTGTGTGTCTGAGTGTATGCATATGTACCACGCTCCTGAAGGAGCTGCTGGATGTCAGATCTTATGGAACTGAGTTGCAGGTGGCTGGAAGCCACTGTATGTGCTGACTCGAACCTGGGTCCTCTGGAAGAGCAGTAAGCATTCTCAGAAGAGGGCCGATACTGCAGCCCCAAGAATTTTCTTGAACTAAAATGGGGGTGGCATGCTGGGGAGGTGGTGCAGAGGGCGGGGGTGCTTGTTATGCATGTGTGAGGAACAGAGCTCAAAATCCTCATAACCTGTGTAAAGATTCAAACGTGGTTGCTGTGGCTGCAGTGCCAAGACAGGAACCAACAGGATGATCTTAGGGCCTTAGCTAGCCTAGTTCTAGATTCAGGGAGAGATCCTGTGTCAAGGTAATAAGGCAGAGGGTCATAGAGCAGGACATTATTGAAGGCTGACATCCTTCTCTGGCCTCTATGTGTGTACACACACATTTGCACACACACAAAGGAAAGGAAACTGACATTTGACAATAACTACACATGGATGAGCCTCGAGGATATTGTACTAAAATAGGCCAGGCACAAAAAGACAGACACCGCATGTTCATTTAGTGTGTGAGATGCTTAGTCAAACTCATCCAGGTCGTTGCTAGGGATTCTGGGAGGAAGCAGGAGCTGTGTTACCTTGTGAACAGATTTTTAGTTTTGCAGGGATGATAGTCTTACATAATACCAATGTATATCACGCTATTGAACAATACTCTTTAATATAAACAAAATGGTGAAGTATGTGAGATATATATGCATACACACACACACACACACACACACACACACACACACACATGGCACATCAAGTCACTGCAAGACTAGGTGAAGAGGACCTGAATTTGGATCCTCAGAACCCAACTGAAAGCAGGGTGGCTATGGTGGCCCCCTGTAATCCCAGTGTGAGACACGGGATTCCCCGGGGCAAGCTGGCTAGCCAGGCAAACCAACTGGTAAGTCTGGGTTCAACTGAGAGACCCTGCCTCAACAGATAAGGTGAAGAGCAACTGAGGAAGACATAGATGTCAACCTTGGGCCTTCAGATGTGCTCTCAGCGTCTCAGGCTGCACAGCCCCTACAGCAGCTAATGACTCAGCTCTGCCAGCGGGGCTCGAAAGCAGCTGGAAATGATGAACACACATTTCCCCCTGGCTGGTTCCAATAAAACTTTATTAGCAGAAGCAAATGGAGAGTGGGCTTGGCTTGCAGGCTTATAATCTATGGTCTGGAGCCTGCTGACGGGCTTCTTGGGTCTATGGAGTGAGTTCCATGCTAATTTTTTCTGAGATATGATAATCTCAAAAGGCCATTTTTCCTGGAAGACAATGCCAGTTTTGGAACTTATTTTTAATATTGATTTCTTTTTCTTCTTTTTTAAATTTCCTTCTCTTGTCATTGTTTGAGGCAGAGTCTGGTATCCAAGGCTTGCCTGAAACTCACTATGTGGTTAAGGGTGACTTTGAACTGCTGATGCTCTTGTATCCATCTTTCCAGTACTGGGATTGCAGGTGTTCATGACCATACTCAGTGTCATTAAGACAAAAACTCCTCTGTAAATACTTTTCCTAGAATCCCCTCTAGGAGCTATCCTTACTGCCTGGTTTCTCATTCACATATTCAAATAAACCTGAAATGTTTGTTTTTCTTTTAAGGGGGAGACCTGAAAATGGTCTGCATGAAGGCTGGGTGCAGTCAGGCCACAGCTGGAAAAGTAGCTTTGGGTTGTAATGGGAAGCCAGCACACAGGCTCACCTACAGTGGTTCCCCAGTTCAGGGATCTCCAACCCCATTCCCAAGGGCTTACGTGATCTTCTGCTGTAGAGTCAGTCTCCGGCAGTACTACAGAGAGAGACAATGTCAAAGTTGGTGAACCCAGGGCAGGGAAGGCCCCACTGCCGCTGCTGCCGCCGCCGCTGCTGCTGGATGCTGAGATTCCTGGGCACACTTCTAAGCATCTTTCTGCTCACAATACTGCTGGTGCTGGAGTCACTCACCTTGAAGGTGTGCCGCCCTACTCTCACCACACCTAGGAGCCACTCCTCACACCCTTGAGCCATCCCAGGCTTACACTATTACAGCCATCTGTGTCGGGGTCCAGCCTCAACACAGGATCAGAGCTCTCAACTGGAAGCATGGATAGCCGTAAGGCGCATAATAGATATATACAGACTACTTTTTGGGTACAAGCTGACAGGCAGCTTTTCAAGGCTTAAGGTTTCTCTCTTCTCTCTCTCTCAGTCTCTGCTCTCTTTCTCTCTCGCGAGTTCGCTCTCAGCTCGAGGCTGCACACACTCTGCATTCGCCTGCGCACTCTGCTTTCCTCCTGTGCGCTTTTCTTTTCTTGCACTCTGTGCGTTCCCTTTTGCTCTCACACACACTCTTCACACACATCTCTCTCTCTCTCTCTCTCTCTCTCTCTCTCTCTCACACACACACACACACACTACATGCACTCTCCTTTCACTCTCACACACACTCTCACACACACCTCACATCCTCTCTCCACTCACTCTCCACAGGCTCTTCTCAGGCTCTCCCGCCTTTTCTTACCCCAGTCTTTTATTGATACTCCAAAAGAAGATAAAGAAATTAAATTCAAAAGAATAACCACATCCCACAAAGAGTCAAGAATTATAATTGTTCCCCAAAGTTTGAAGCTTCCCTATTCCCAGGCCTATAGCCAAAATAATAATTGCAAACTTATCATTATTTAAACTTTAACTTTGACTTATTATACTTCAGAGCTCAGATCTCTGAGGCCAGCTACTTGCATTATCTTGTGACACTCTAATGATAAAGGACATGGGTAAAGCTGCCAGGCAGTGGCCAGAAAGAATCAAGTTAACCCTTAACTCAGTCATTCTGCTAGCTTTCTGCTTCTGCACATTGCACACAATGACTCTCCTAAGAGTCCCAGGGTTTTGACTTAGTTTTACTAATATAAGATTTTACATATTCTATACTTGCTTATCCAGGAACCATTCTCAAATGTTGTGCAAAACTTATTTCGTAACTTTAATAGTTTTTTGGCTCTAATTAACTTTCTAATAATTTCATCAAGCTTTCTTTGCAAGTCAAGCATTAATCTGGATCTACCATTGTGCAATTACTACATTGTTTCCAAGATGAGAACACACAGCGTGCACCTGGGCCATTAGGACTGTGCTGTGCTGTGGCCCATGGCTCAATTTTTAATTGTTTAAGAATCATTACATCAGGGAACATCTAATTTCACAGAACTCGCCAGAGCAGAAGGAGAAAGAAGTAAGAAAGTCAGATATAATAGAATAATCATGCACACCAAGCCAACTGGAAAGCAGTTATGCACAAATGAAATCTATACAGCAGTTGTCCAGGGCTAAGGTTAGGAGAAATGGGAACAACTGTGGTCACAAAGAGCTGCAGCGGGCTATTGAGGTGTCTCCATCCTGGCCTACTGCAGGCCGTCCCTGTCATTGTATGTCATCCCCAGCATATCTATCTGCTTTCTGCCTCAGAAGGGCCAGTGGGCCCCGAGAAAGGACAGGATCTAGCTGGGCAGCCCCAGTGTCTAAATCTACTTCATTAATCATTCCTTGCTTCTGGCTTCAAGAAATCGCTGAGGCCCATTTGTTTTTTATATATTTTAGAGTCATATTTCCTTTTTTCAGTGAATGATTACATGGCTCTCTGTGGTCTGTAAGTACAGACAGTGTTGTCCCTGTTGTACCGTGCCAGAGGAATGACTTGCACAGCACTTGGGTGTCACTGTGGGTCTGAGCTGCTCTGACTCTCCATTTCCTCCTGTCGTCCTTCTATCAAGACAAGAGGCTGTTCTTGGTGCCACTAGACTGATTGGGTAAGTCAAACAGGCTTTTGAACTGTTGACAGTCTTGTCCCAATGATGGGTATGACTGTAAAAGGCCCTGCTCCCTTTTGAATACACTACAGAGCGTGTAGTGAATCTCCAGCCCCTTAGCCCTGCCTCAGCCCTACTGTAAGCAAACTCCTGACTTGATTACTTGGGAACTTCTGTGCCCTCTGTACTTGGATTCTGATTTGCTGGCTGTGGTGGTGCCACTAGCTAAGTGTGTATCTTGTTGTGACGAGGTCTTGTGGATTTGGTCCCAGCTTCCTGGTAATCACAGTTCATGCTCAAAAAAAGCCCCAAAGTCCTCCTCCCTTCAGGCACAGCCCCTGGCCTGAGTTGAATGAGCCTGCCTGCAAGCGTGAGGGTGTGCATTCACTCTGGGGACAAGGCACAGTCTCAAATAAACAAGGAGGTCATTGACACGCCAGGCTTGAAATGCACCGTTCAACTGTGCAATTCTTCAGGTCAGCTTCTGGCTACTGTCCCTTCCAAAGAGAGCCTGTCCTGCTTGATAGCTGGTGTGATCCTCCACAGATATTCCACAGCTCCTCTGATGGCCTCCATAGCCATGGTCAGACAAATCCCTACAGGCTTTTCCTAATCCATCCTTCAGAAAAAAGTCGTCATACCTGGACATAGTGACACATGTCTGTATACCCAGCACTTAGGGGACAGAGGCAGGAGGGTCAGGATTTCAGGGCCAGGATGGGTTATATGACACTCTAGCTCAAACAACAACAACAACCACAATCAACAATAACAACAACCAACAATAACCAGTAAGCCACAGTTTCACTCCTACATTTGTCCACAAGAGAAACGAGTACGTGTGTCCACCAGAACACACACATGCCCACATCTGGCTGCTTTAGCCATAGTGGCCCCAAGTTGGAAGCACACCAAAGGTCTGTCAAAAGCAGAAAGCACAGAGGCCAATGAGTTGGCTGTGGGTAACATCATTGCCACCATACTTCAGGGGATATCCCTGCTACCTGCAGGGTGGAAGGAGAGAACTGACTTCCACATATTGTCTTCTGATTCTATGTGTGTACAGTGGCATGGATGCCCACCTCCACATATACATACACAAGTACGAATAGATGTAATCAAATCCTCTTTTGGAGTGGTGAAGCTGTGGAGAGAGACATGGGGAGCCATTTGCCTGAGCTAACACAAATATCTCCAAGTGAGCCTCTGCTTACCTGGATACCTGGATCTCTCCTCTCTCTCTCTCTCTCTCTCTCTCTCTCTCTCTCTCTCTCTCTCTGTGTGTGTGTGTGTGTGTGTGTGTGTGTGTCTGTGTCTGTGTGTGTGTGTGTGTGTGTGTGTGTGTGTGTGTGTGGTTGCTGGCAAGTATGTCTGTGGACCCCATGCATGCCTGGTACCTAGGGAGGTCACAATAGGGAGTTACATCCCCTGCTAGCTTTTGGTTGTGAGCCACTTATGTGAATAGTTTGAGAACCAGGTTCCTCTAGAAGAGCAACCACTGCTCTCAACCCCTGAGCTGTCTCTCCAGGCTCTGGAACTGGATTTGTATCACACCCAGCTGGAGTTCTGGTGGAGTGCACTTGTCTGCTTCTGTGTGTGTTTTAATCGACTTCCTGTGGCCTCCCACAAACAGACTCTCAGCCTTTCAGGTATCTTTTTGATATGGTGTGGACAAGCTCTTTACAAGCCTCTACTGTTAAAAGTTAATAATCAAGGTGGAAGCATTAAGAGGTGATGAGACAGTGAGGCCCTCCCTTATGAATGGAATTAAAGAGGCTTCAACAGTCTACAGATGTAAGAGATGCATCTTTGTTCCTTATGGTACCCAGCCTCAAGTAACCTGAGGTAATAGCACAAAATGGACAAAGACACAGATAAATACGTCTTGAGAGTTTATGATATAATGTGTTTTTTAGAAAATAAATCTATTAAGATGAACACCAACCTGAGGAAAACATGCCTATTTTTTCTTTTAATTTTAAATTTTTATTATATTCAACACAATATATATTTTTATTCCAATCATAAAAAATAATGGACATGTTTTTAAATGAACATAAAAAGATAACGTTTTTTGTTTGTTCATTTTGTTTTTAGTAGAGCTTAAAATCTTGGCTCTTACTGTGGTACAAACCCAAAATAAGAACAATTTTTAGACATTGGAGCGCATTGTAATAAGGCTGTACTTCAATGTCCCTCACATCACCAAAGGATTTTCACCTCCATAGGAGCTAAGCTAAGATTTGACAGTTCTGCTGTGCCAAGGAATGAATTGTAGGCACAATTATTTGAGTACAGATTTCCTGCTATGGTCAAAGCTATTTGACTTGAGTGATTGTCATCATTCTCAGCCCACAGGTATCAGGTTACATTCATATAAGAAATGGTGTGTGTATTAAGATGGGCTATCCATGAAGTCATTCATCAACTGTTTCAATAACAGTGGTTCTGCTTAGAGGGTGGCACAGACGTTTTGTGAGGGTAAGATTCTGGTTCATTGGCTGTGACTATTTTGAAAAGCATTCATCTCAGAAAAAGAGTAACTTGTAAAGTCATCTTCCAGAATTGATACAAATAGTTATAAATATCAAGCAAAACATTCAGTCTCGTTCTTTGTTGTTCTCTTACAAGCCACCTCCCAAATTAGTTGTCTACATTTCTTTCAGCTGTATAAATAATTTTGAAATATGTAAGCTGTTCTGGAAACCATAGTATAGTGTAAAAACATCAAATAAACAATCCTACTTATAGAGAGGCTGATATAGAAGAAGCATGATTTCAAGACCATTATGTGGTACACAGCAAGACACTGTGATGTACAAACAAGCAGAAAGTGTATATGGATTGTACAATATTGGACATATCTCTCCAATTACCAAATTAGAGAGACCATTGGGTAACAGACAACAAACTTCAAATTCCTCATATTTTTAAATTTCAATTGATTAGGATATGTTCATAATATTAATTTTCATGTTAAGAGATATTAAGGAGCCGGGCGGTGGTGGCGCACGCCTTTAATCCCAGCACTTGGGAGGCAGAGGCAGGTGGATTTCTGAGTTCGAGGCCAGCCTGGTCTACCGAGTGAGTTCCAGGACAGCCAGAGCTACACAGAGAAACCCTGTCTCGAAAAAAACCAAAAAAAAAAAAAAAAAGAGAGAGATATTAAGGAAAAGTGATTGTTACTTCCTATTGTTTTTGTTCTTAGAAGTAGAATTGTGTTTGTGTGGGTTGAAAGATTACTTTCTTGCTTTTTCTAGGGTGTATTTTCCCTCCTTGTGTTGGTGTTTTCCATCTATTATCCTTTGTAGGGCTGGATTTGTGGGAAGATATTGTGTAAATTTGGTTTTGTCATGGAATATCTTGTTTTCTCCGTGTATGATAAAAGAGAGCAGCCTGGGCTGGCATCTGTGTTCTCTTAGGATCTGTGTGACATCTGCCCAGGATCTTCTAGCTTTCATAGTCTCTGGTGAGAAGTCTGGTGTAAGTCTGATAGGCCTGTCTTTATATGTTACTTGATCTTTTTCCCTTACTGCTTTTAATATTCTATCTTTGTTTAGTGCATATGGTGTTTTGATTATTATATGACAGGAGGAATTTCTTTTTTGGCCCAGCCCATTTGGAGTTCTGTAGGCTTCTTGTATGTTCATGGGCATCTCTTTCTTTAGGTTAGGGAAGTTTTCTTCTATAATTTTGTTGAAGATATTCACTAGCCCTTTAAGTTGAGAGTCTTCGCTCTCTTTTATACCTATTATCCTTAGGTTTGATCCCGGATTTCCTGGATGTTTTGGCTTAGGAGGTTTTTGCTTTTTTGTTTTCTTTGACTCTTGTGTCAATGTTTTCTTTGGTATCTTCTGCATCTGTGATTCCTTCTTTTATCTTGTATTCTGTTGGTGATGTATCTATTACTCCTGGTCTCTTTCCTAGGTTTTCTAGCTCCAGGGGCTGTCTCACTTTGTGATTTCTTTATTGTCTCTAGTTCCATTTTTTGATCCTGAATGGTTTTGTTCATTTCCTTCACCTATTTGATTGAGTTTTTCTGTAATTCTTTAAGGGTTTGTTGTTGTTGTTGTTGTTGTTGTTGTTTCCTCTTTAAGGGGTTCTACCTGTTTACCTGTGTTCTCCTGTATTTCTTTAAGGGAGTTATTTATACCCTTCTTAAAGTCCTCAATCATCATCATGAGAAGTGACTTTAGATCCAAATCTTGCTTTTCTGGTGTGATGGTGTATCCAGGACTTGCTGTGGTGGAAGAACTGGGTTCTGACGATGCCAAGTAACCTTGGTTTCTGTTGGTTATGTTCTTACATTTGCCTCCACCATCTGGTTTTCTCTAGTGCTACCTGCCCTCCTATATCTGACTGGAGCCTGTCCTTCCTGTTATCCTGGTTGTGTCAGAACTCAGAGTCAAGCTGTCTCTGTGGTCCTGTGATTCTGGGATCCTGTGATCCTGAGATCCTGGGTGCGTCAGGAGTTCCTGGGAGCCAAGCTGCCTCTGGAGCCCTGGGATCTTGGTGTGACCAAGCTCCTGAGATCCTGGGATCCTGGGCCTGTAAAAGCACCTGGGAGTGGAGCTTCCTCTGGGTATTGTAGGACTGGCTGCAGAGTTTGTGCCCCCTATTTTTTCTTTACAATAATATTAACATTCTATTATATAATGTAGTCTGAAAAGATATTTTAAGAGTTATGATGCAGAAGTAGGATTTGTTTCTTAAAAACCAGAATCAGGTCTGGGCACACAGCTCAGTAGGTAGGACGCTTGCCTAGCATTCAGAGAGCCCTGGGCTCAGTCCCAGGTCCTCAAAAACCAGGCATGGTGGCACATGCCTGTCATTCCAACAATCTGGAGGTAGAGGCAGGAGGATCAAAAGTTCCAGATTACATTTGGCTAGATTGTAAGTTTAAGACTAGCCTGCGACACATAAGACCTTGTGTCCAAAAGAAACCCTAAACTACAAAACATCACCAGAGAGAGCTCTGTGGGAAGCTGCAGGTGTCACATGCCTCTGCTGGCACAAAGTCCT
Organism: Apodemus agrarius; assembly: GCA_964023405.1. Classification (NCBI taxonomy): domain Eukaryota; kingdom Metazoa; phylum Chordata; class Mammalia; order Rodentia; family Muridae; genus Apodemus; species Apodemus agrarius. The sequence continues at coordinate 147,389,358 of OZ030005.1, forward strand.
TGTCTACTGCACCCTTCAGGACTACTGCACCCTTCAGGACTTCTCCCAGGCCCTTCATATCACATGCATGGGAACACTGCACCTAATTAAGTGTGTCTACCCAGGTCACAGCCGCCCGAGGCAGGCTGGGGCAAATAGCCAGGCAAGTTTTCGGAGAAGGGAGGACCCCGGGGAGCTGCCAAACCTCTTGGGCAGCTGAAGGTCTTTAACCTTGCAGAGAAATAGATTCATCCAGGTAGTTTTTCCAATGGCCCCGATGCACAGGGCAGTGGCACAAAGCCAGAGAGTATAGGGCACCTCGCTCCCAGCCCTGCCCACCTGCCCACACGCCTTGCCTACAGACTCAATGGCTTATTGCTACAGTAAATAATGACAAATGTACGGAAGGTTAAGCACCTGGCTGGGGTTTGGCACAGCAAATCGGAGTTAGAAATCAGATCTTCCATCTGGGCAGTGTGGTGTACATGTGCAGCATATGAGAGGAGGCTGAGGCAGGAGGATCGCAGTCTGTCTCAGCATAAAGTCTAGGCTGTGTATAGAGATGCTGTCTCAAAACATAAACTCAACAACAAAAATTCTACAGGCACAACTACTTATACAGTGGTAAGTGTGTTCAGGCACACACATACACACACGCACACACGCACGCACATAAGCCAGAAGAAGATATAGATGGTCCTGCTTTATCATTCTCTGCCCTATCTCATTGAGACAGGATCTCTCATTGACCCTGGAACTAGGCTGTTAGTCAGCAAACCCTAGCGATTCTCCTGGCTAACGAAACATGACTTAGGTGCTGGAATTTGAACTCGGGTCCAAATTCTTTTTTGTTTGTTTGTTTTTGAGACATGGATTCTCTTTGTAGCCCTGGCTGTTCTGGAACTCACTCTGTAGACCAGCCTGGCCTTGAACTCAGAGATCTGCCTGCCTCTACCTCCCAAGTGCTGTGATAAAAGGTGTGCACCATCACTGTCTGGTCTGGGGCCACATTCTTGCTTAGCAAGCACTCTTACCCACTGAAGCATTTCTCCAGCCCCTAGTCACACTATGTTTTATCTCCTTTGCTTACTGCATTTTAGGTTTTGGGGTTGTTTTTTTTTTTTTAAGTCCTTATTTTTTTTTTAAGTTGCACAATGAAATGCTAACAGATGAAGTGATGGTATCTGGGAATTGCTTCTAGATACAACAGAGGAGTCTTGGGTGGAGTGTGGTTAATGTAGAACTGCCATGAGTTCAAAGCTATGGGATCTGGGTCATGAGCTCAGGAGACTCAGGGAGCTGTCTTCTCTACTCCATTTAGAGATTGTTATAACAAGGGAAATGAAACCCTTCTTATCCAACACTGATCTGCTATATAATTTCCCTCCAGCAAAGACATCTCGTTTTCTGGCCATATCTAATCTCATCTGTAAGCCAAGCACTGACGTCACAGAAGGGTGACTGAGAAAGGAAAGCTACCGAGAAACGCCAAGGGGCCATAGGGACACCTGACAGGTGACTCCTATCACTTCCTCTTCCTGCATAGTCAGGGGGTAAAATCAATGTGACATTTCAGCTTCTTTCATTTCTCATGACACTGCAGAATGTCATGGTTTAGATGTGCTGTGTTGTCCAAAGGTCTGGGTGCTAGACACTTAATTCTCACATGTAGTAGTTTGATTGAGAATGCCCCCCCTGCATAGGCGTATATATGTGAATGCATGGTCTGAAATTGGTAGAGCTGTTTGAGAAGGATTAGGAGATGTGGCCTTGTTGGAGGAGATGTGTCACTAGGGTAGACTTTGGGTTGTAAAAAGCCAATACCATTCCCAGTTAGCTCTCTCTTCCTTCTGCTTGTAGCTAAGAGACGTCAGCTCTCGGGCACTGCTCCTGAGCCATGCCTGCCTGCCGCCATGCTCTACTCACCCCCTGTAAGCCCCAAACAAACTCTTTCTTCTATAAATTGTCTTGACCATAGTTATTGTTGAAGCAATTGAAAAGTAACTAAGACAACAGGTCGATTCAAGAGATGGCCTCAGTAGGGTGGTCCTGGGTGTTAGGGTGCTGCTTTAAGAAGGAAATATTTTTTTTTCTGAAGGAAGTTGTTACATAGAGATTTGTGTGACTCCAGTTTCCTTTTTTGAGACATAATCTCTTATTTCTACAACAAGTTCTCACCATTGCAACCAACCATAACAAGACACAGTCAAGTAGAAAGCAATCACCACAGCCTGTGAAATCCTATTTAAACTTTCTAAAACTGCGTGCCAAATAAACCTTCTTGCACTATAAATTAGCCTGCCCTACAGGTATTTTGGTATAGCAACAGAAAGTAGCAAACACACACACACACTCAACACACATACATACACACACACACACACACACACACACACACACACTTGCTCTATAAATTAGCCTGCCCTACAGGTTTTTTGGTATAGCAACTGAAAGTAGCAAACACACACACACACACACACACACACACACACTCAACACACACATACACTCAACACACACACTCAACACACACACACACTCAACACATACACAGGAGCTAAAAATCAAGGGTGAGAGTCAAGGTGAGGGGTTCACAGCCCTTTCTTGGGCTGGCTACAGACAGTTTTAGAACTTCCAGAAACTCCCTGAAAGAATTAGAAATGGTTCAATGCTGGGGCCTCACCCTGATGGTTCATTGCCCCAGGTTTGTGCTGGTCTGTGTATAAAGGTTATCCAGCCAAATCCAGGAAGAACATTGAGAGCCTGCCTACTCACCGGGGAAGGTGCTCATGGTCGCCAAGGGAAAGAGGACAAAGTCATGTTTCTTTTAGTCTATAAAAAACTGTGGATTCTTAAAAAAAAAAAAAAAAAATGTGGGTTCTAATTAGGCTTTCCAAAAAGGGAAATGTGAGTTAAGGGAAAGGACAGGAAATTGAGATGAGGTACAGTAGCACACACTTGTCACCCAGGGCCATGTGCTACAGCCCTTGGTGACTCCTGACCGTGGGCACGTTAACACAACATTCCTCACTCTTAGTTCCTGAGTTCTGTCCATACCCCCATCCCCTGCTCTCTGTTGAATGAGATTCTTGTTTCACTGTTAACTGTAACACTGTCGGGAAGATTGAGAGTTTGAGGCCTAAACCTCACACGGAGACCCTGCCTCAGAAACAAGAGAGACAGAGGATCAAAGAGAGATCAACCTGGCTTGAAAAATGTCATAAACAGAGCTGGCAAGATGGCTCCGTGGCTAAAGGGGTTCGCCATGCAAGTCTGGCGATCTGAATTTGACCTCTAGCACCCACTTGAAAGTGGAAAGGAAGAACCAACTCCACAAAGGCGTCCTCTGACTTCCACAGGTACATTGTGGCACGTGCCCCACCGTGAACACAGAATCATGATACATTTACAAAAAGGAAACTATCATAAAGGAAACTCAGGGACAAACAACCAGAAGGTGAAAAGTGTTCCGTTCACATTTAATACAGAACGCCCAAGAAACAGTGAAAGGAGACTATCATGTCAGCAGAAAGCTGAAGGGGTCTGACCAGCTGACTCAGGAGCTAGACACAGCGAACCACGTGCAAACGTACCCTCTGTCAGAGGCTGGAAGCAGAGCCCCGAGATTGGTGGCCATGGCCAAGCGTATCATCCCACAGTTTCAAACCTTGCTCAAGCACAGTCTGAAAATATGAGATGGAAATTCTAGAATAAACAAGTTACATGTTTTAAGTGTTGAGTGGCCCAGTGATGTTTCACATCTGGCCCATTCAGCCCCACCCATGATGTGAGTCACCCCTCTGTCCACTCTGTCCATGCTGTATTCACTAAGCACCTTCTGGTCACATGGTAAGCCATGTGATTATCACATCAACTGTCCAAGTGACCCTAACAAAGTGACCTGATGCTCTGCTAATACCACTCACCTCTGAAGATTTCGTCACTTGAGTGACTCTCATCAGAGAGTCCTGCCACAGAGACTGGAGACCGTATATACCTGCTCACTTTTATTTCTGTGGACATGTTAACACTAGCATGCTGTTTCAATTGCTCTATTTTAATCTTTATGTATTGATTTTTAATTTATGTATATGTGTGTATGTGTGCCTGTTTGTCTGAATATGCACCAGATGGGTGTGGCGCCCACAGAGGCCAGAGAGAGGTTTGGATCTCCCGGACCTGGAGTTACAAGTTGTTGTGAGCCTCTCAAAGTGAATGCTGGAAAAGGAACCAAGGTCCTCTGAGAGAGCACCAAGCACTTTTAACCGGAGTCATCTCTGCCCCTACTAGATCTACTCTTAGCAGCTATTGTTCAGCTCTTAACTGTGCCTAACGCACAATGACGCTTTGTCAAGATGCATATGTAGAGGAAACAAGGTCTATGTGCCATCTGGTGCCATCTATGGCTTCAGGCATCCAGTGGGAATCATAGATTGTGCCCTCCATGGGTAAGGGTAGAGAATCATAAAACAGCAAGGAGAAGTGTATTTGGTCATTCACCCTGACCATCATCGTAAAAGTGGATTATATTTGGGATGAGGGGGCGGCTCAGCCACTGAAGCACTTGCTATGCAAGTGTGAGGAGCTGAGTTCAAATCGCCAGATTACTCATGTCTGTAAGCCTGGATGAGAAACAGGTACAAGAGACTCCCCAGAAGCTCACTAACCAGCTGGTGTGGAGTCCCCACCAGCAAATAACAAAAGAGAAACCCTGTCTCAAATAAGGATGAGGAGCTGACACCAGAGATTCTCCTCTGGCCTGTACAAGTGCACCATGGCATTCCCATGTCTGCATTCGCACACATATATCATAAATACATACGCACATGCACACACAAAAGGATACTATTCAAAGTCTGCAAGGATGTCATTACCACTAAACAATTGTCTAAACTAGTCAAAGACAGGAATTTTATAACAGATCAATTAATTTAAAGTATATGTAGTATTGGATCCACTTATTTTGCTTGTAGGAAGTCATTCTAAGGAAGCGGCAGGACAAAGTCCTCGGGGTTGTTTGTAGAAGCTGCTCAGTCACCGGAGCATGTCTCAGGGTCACCACCACTGTGATGAAACATGACCAAAGAAACCGGAAGAGGAAAGGGCTTATTTGCCTTACGCTTCCATTGAAGGAAGTTGGAGAGGATCTCAAACAGGGTGAGATTCTGGAGGAAGGAGCTGATGCGGAAGCCATGGAGGAGTAATATTTAGGGGCTTGCTCCCCATGGCTTGCTCAGCTAAGACCACCAACCCAGGGATGCCATCACCCACCATGGGCTGGACTCTCCCACATCAATCATAAATTTAAAAAATGTCCGACCACAGCATTTTCACAGTTGAGGTTTTCTCCCTTCAAATAACTCTAGCCGGGTTAAGTTGACATAAAACTATCCAGCACAGAATATAATGAGAAAGTCTTAAACCTCTGCCCTGAATCCATGCCCGGAGTTGACGTTAGAGTCAAATCTCCAGAAGGTTCCCCTCTGTACCCTCAGCTCACTACATTCCCACTCACCTCTATCAGGCCACAGGTCATACAAGATCACAGTATTGGTGGGCCAGATAGAACCCAGCAGTAAATATCCCCCACCACACACAGGGAAAAGGAGAGGGAGGGAGAGAGAGAGAGAGAATATGGATTGCAGTGGCCCTTTATTGCAAAATCCAGTAGATTCTGTCCACAGCCTCTAAGAAGCAAGAAAATGTATTGTATTCACTTGTTTATTCATGTGTGTATGTGCATCCTGGCACATGCACATGTGGAGACTGGAGGCAAAACCAGCAGGAGCTGCTTCTCTCTCTCTGCTATATGAGTCCCAGGAGTCAAACTGGGCGGCAGGCTTGGTGGTAGCGCCCACGTCACAGGCCCTCTAAGAAGCTTTGACACTCATTCCCATCCTCCTTGCCCTTAACCCTGGCCGCCATGACCCGTTGTCTCCAGTTTGCTCTTCTCTTCCCATCTGCCCTTCTCCTGGCTGGCTCCTTCCAGAGTCCTGTGGACTCTGCCTGGGGCTTGTCCCAGGACTTCCTTCTCACTCTCCAATTTCCTCATTTGGCCCTCTGCCTGGCAGTTTCTGGCCAGAGTGCTCTCTCCAGCTGTTGTTGCCTGGGCAGTTCTGCTGGACACCATATGCCCTTAGAATACTAAAACCTGAACCAACATGTTCTCTCTGCCTGACTCAGCACCCCATTCCTGCTACCAGGACCACTACCTAAAGCAGAAGCCACCATTGCTTTCTCTGTGTATCTGTCACTATACATCCAAGGAATCCTTTATAGCAAGCCCATGGATGTCCCTTTGTGTCATAAAACCCGATTTCTCACTCATCTTAGAATGAAGCCAAAATCTTGACCATGGTTACCATGACTACGGCCTTGTTTGACTTCTTTTTTTGTGGCTCCATTTCTTCTTACTGAACAAGCCATGCAAGAAACAGTTAGCAGAGTGCTTTTGTAGTTTGCATAAGGTCCTGGGTTCAGGTCTCCTGATAATGCATAAACAGAGTACAGTGGCTTATGCAAAATACTTGAAGATGGAGATAGGAGGATCAGGGATTCATGAGACTCTGCTCAAAACAAAGAGGGTTCAGGGAATGGTTCAGTGGGTAAAGTGGAGACTGTACAAGAGGGAGGAGCAGAGGTTGGATCCCTGACACTCATCTACAGGACACACGGGCACGCACAGTGGTCTGCCTGTAATGCTAGTGCTTAGAAGGCAGAGTCGTAAGGAGCAAGCTGCCTTGCTAGCCTAGCTAGCTTTAGTTCAAATGAGAGACCCTGATTCAATGAATAAGAGGCGAGCAATCACAGAAGACTCCTGGAACCAGCCACAGACATTCACAGGCATGTCCACACACATAGAGCAAGTATACACACACACACCCACATACAAGCAAACATGTGTGTACATATGCACATACACTAGGAACACAAATACAGCAAAAAAAAATGTCTAAAGAAAGGAGTGAGTAGTTAGGAGTACTTGTTGCTTTTTTAAGAGGACCCAAGTTTAATTCCCAGCACCCACATGGCAGCTAAAAGCCACCTGTAACTCTAGTCCCAGGGAATCTGATGCCCTCTCCTAGCCTCCTCCAGCACCGCACGTACACAGTGCAGACGTACATGCAAGTTAAACACTCAAACACATAACGTAAAAATAAATCTGAAAGAGAACAATGCCCTTCTCACCCATCCTTGGGTGACTCTCACAAACCTCATTTTCTAGAAACCCTTGTAGGAGAGAGAGAGACAGCTTGAGATGGACAGGGAGAGACCCCTCCCTAGCAGAAATCCTAGTGAATGAATGAATAAGCTGGCACCCATTAATCAGGGCTCCTAATCTTTTCTGATCACCAGAGATGGTTCCAGGGCTTGGGGAGGAGCCCAGAGTTGGGGATGACATAACCCTCCAGGCCTATTTGTTTTGCAGTGGTCAGAGCCACTGCCACAGCTAGGGAAATGGGTAACCTTTCTCTAAGGCTCCAGACAGAGACCCACAGCAATTGTGTGGTTGCTGGGTTTCCTATCCACCCTGACATGCACGAAGACTCTTTCCCAAGTTCAGCCACTCACAGGAGGCTACCACCCTCACCAGCTACAGCCAGTTCATTTCCATTGCCGTGAGGAAACACTTGAGCTATAAGCAGCACGTCCATGGTCAAGGGCAGGGAGAGCTGAACTCACTCATGTCGCTCTCTTCCTTGTTGCGTGTTCTCAGTCAGCTCCTGTCACTCTTACACGGGTCAAGGTCCAGCCAGTGAAATGGCGCCATCCACAGTCTGATGAGTCTTCCCACCTCAAGTAACAGTCAAGACAATTCCCCACAGACACGCCTACAGGTTTGTCTACATACTCCTCACTAAGAGTCTCTTTCCATGTTACTCTAGGTTGTATCAAGTAGACAGCTAAAATTAGCCAGCAGCCCATCTAGATGAACAAGAAAGACTTCACAGCAATCGTGAGCCTCTTGAGTCCAAGGACAGAATCTGTGTACCCCAGTGGGAGGACGGACCTTCAAGTGTCCCCAGAGAGAAGGCCTGATGGTAAAGCCTTGGCAAGTCCTGGAGCCTCTCTGGGTGGGTGCAGGCCTGGGTGTTTTCCAAGGCCCTCTGGAACAGTGCTGAGTCACAGTAAAAGACTCTTAAGAGCAAACCACCTGGCCCAAGGGTTAGTGAGCCAGAGCCAACATGATGAAACAAGTCTGACCCAAGGGTGGTTGGTGTCTGGTCTCCGGAGGAGCCGGGACACATTGCTCAAATGCTGATAAATTTGAGACTGTAGTTCTAGGGCCTGGGATAGCTCCTGCTCAGGGGGGCCGTGAGGTATTTAGACCACCAGCTTTGTTCAGGTCGCTAGGGCCTACGGATCTCAGAGAGGAGGTGATGTGGCTGACTTTAGGCAGGCAGAGTGAGTTTTAGGCTTCCCCTTCTACTAGGGTTCCCTGAAATCTTGTTAAAATCCACGGATGGCCTCCCTGCTATTTTCTAGCAGGGAAGTTCAGCCCTTCTGTGTCTCTTTACACAGAAGATGGAGTAAGAGTCCCCACTTTACTAGGAAATGAGGTTCTCCTCCTTCTCCCTGGCCATCTGGTGCTTACACATAAGAGTAAGAGAGAAAGTGGCTCTTTAAATTACAGAATGGATAGCTCTGAAGGGCAGTGATCCCCAACTCTGGACCTCTCCAAGCCCCAGAACTAACTCTGGAGATCAGAAAGGAGCTAGGCACCATGATGACTAGTGGGTGCCAGTCGTATGAAGGAAAAACAAAAACAAAAACCACTGCCTAGAATTTCTCCTATAAATTCTAGGGCCTCTCCATGTCTGGCTCTGTCTCTGGCTCTCTACATGGGCTTCTGAAGAGATGAGTATTGTTTTTAGGGATGGATGTGATTTGGGTCCCCCCCTTTTTTTTCTTCTTAGAATTTTTATGACATCCAAAGCCATGGAATGAACTTGGCCCTTGGATGTGGGGGCTTTCCCTCATTCTCCCTGCCCATCTGGTACTTACACACAAGTCTAAGGAATGGTTACTACAGAGCTCCTAATGGGTAATAGGCATGTTAACCCCCAGAAGCTATTCCCAGTGCTCTTCTGGGAGACTTTGGCACCCAGTGACTGATAGCTGTAACCTCTGAGTTACTCAGAGTCAGATCCCAGCACATCTCTACAATGGCCTGAATGGTTGATGTTTCTTTCATTCGCTTACTGTCAAGTGTTTGTGGGTTAGGCATTGTTAGTATTAGAGACAGCGGCTAATGTCCCGAAACAGGCTTAAACAAATGTTTCTCTGTCGCTATAGACTAGTGGAGGGGGACATCAGGACCCAATATGTGTTTCACAGAGAGTTCCAGAAGCTCGGGAGAAATCAAACACTGTGGTGTCTTACTGTGGCCGCAGCATTTGGGAGTCAGAAGCAGGAAGATAATGAGTTTGAAATCAGGAAATAGGAAAAACCTGTCTCAGAAAAGAAAGAAGGGAAGGGGAGAGAGGAGGAAGGAAAGGGGAGGAGAAGAAAAGAAACAAAGAAAAGAGGGGGAGGGAAGACCCCAGAGAATACAAAAACTATCCATTTACAGTTCCAAAACCAGAACGACCTGATACAGCACTGGGAGCAAACCCAGGCCTTTGAGTGTCCAGGGAGTGCTCTGCCCGCTGAGCTGCACCCCTGGCCCCGTTTACGTTTCCATTTGATTGGTTTTGGGGGTCTACAGCCAGGAGATGCCGCTCTCGATTTTTAATGCATCGGTTTTGTGATTTATGAGTTCTTTTATTGATGATAAAAGTGAACCTTAGGGAAATTAAGTGGGCCACAAACCTCTTTAAAACTATTTACCTTACTGGGATTCTGGTGATTGTGAGAGCCAGGATACAAGCCCTGGGGCTAGCAGAGGGTGACCGTAGAAGTTATTAGGATTATTAAAAACATCGTAGAGAGGCAAGATGCCTTTGTGATTAAAAAAAAAAATCTTTGGTAATAGGAACAAAGAAACCTGTGGGGAAAGAGAAAGCCCCGCCTTTGTCTCACATCTGAGGGCTTCCTAACACGCTCCTTCATTGTCGGCTCACACAGAAGTGTCCCCCTTCTTGCCCCTTCCTCAGAAGAAATAAGATTTGAGTTTTTCTCTGCATCAGAAATAGTCCTCTGGCCAGACTGCTTTGTTTTCTATAAGGAATAGGACTGTAGACACCAGTGGACTGTATCTGGTGACCTAAGCAACCCTTGAATACATCTCTAAAAGAGAAAGAAAGAGAAAAAGAAAGAGTACGTGTCAGAGCAGTTTAAAACAGACTGGTTTGGGCATGTGGTGTTATGCTATTTAAAGCTATCAGATTTAAGTTATTTTCTGTAAGCCTTAGTATTGGGTCTATAGAGAAGGAATAACAACACCTCCTTTTGTAGCTGTGAGAGAATAGATATGGAAAGTGCTTCCTCTGGTAGAATGTAACTGCTCTGCTGTCAGTAGTCTATAGGATGGAGATTTCCTGGGCTCTGTCTGGCTGGTTCAGAGCCTGTGTGGAGGAGGTCTCTTGCTTTCTGGTCTTCAGATGTGACTCAGTGATCATAGAAAGGAATCCTGGACCTCAGTCAAAGCTCTCCTCTGATTTCTCTGCTCATGTCTGGCCTTTGGTACAGGGATAGGAAGGATCACAGCTTTGTGCTGAAGATGACTGTTTTTCTATTTAAGATTGATAGCTGATGAGCTAGGTCTGGTGGTACATACCTTTAATCCCTGCACTTGGGGCAGAGGCACTCAGGCCTCTGAATTTGAGACCAGCCTGGTCTACATAAGCTAGTTCCAGGACAGCCAGGGCTGCACAGAGAGACCTTACCTCAGTCTTCTCTCCCATAAAAAATAATTTTAGCTGAATTGGGTGTGGTGGCAGATGTCTCTTGGGAGGTGCAACAGGAGAATCAGGAGTTTAAGGACATCTTTATATAGTAAATTTGAAGCTAGCTTGGGCTACATTGCATTACATTTGGTTTGTCTTATCAAACCAAAACAGGTCTGATTGGCTAGCTGAGTTGTTTTAGAGTGTGATTCTATTAAAACCAAAACAAAAGACTATTTAAAGTCTTTATAAGGGATAGAATGGGAGCAGATAAAAGGCCCTGGAGCCATTTTCACAACACTAATCTCAAACCAGTGTATTTTACCTTTTTAAACCGATCACTGTAACTACAATGCCTATGCCTTGTTCTTTGGAACGAAGCTGGGTGAAACCTCATTATTCTGTGGGAAGTCAGTCTGACTTGGTTAAAAAAAAAAAAATTAGAGAATTATCAAGAAAATGCCATTGTTTTAAACTTGGCGAGCCTCTGCAGTTTCTTTCTTACCTCGTCTTATTGCTCTGTTTCCTATTCTTGTGCTTCTCAGTCGTTACAGAAACCACCTCCTATTCCTTGCTTCTGGCTTGCTGCTTGCAGACTTCCTCTATGCAGTGTTGCACAGTGAACACTGATCTGGACACCTTCCATGCCATGGCCCCATTGCAGTAGGTTATCCTGGTGTTCCAGCCTGGGACCATGTATCCCTGTCTAACAACTTGAATTACACTCTGAATTGCTACTCACCTGTCCCCTCTGTTCCTAATAAACCAGTTGTGTGCTGCATTAAAAAAAACAAAAACGCTGGGCGGTGATGGCGCACGCCTTTAATCCCAGCACTTGGAAGGCAGAGGCAGGCGGATCTCTGAGTTTGAGGCCAGCCTGGTCTACAGAATGAATTCCAGGACAGCCAGGGCTATACAGAGAAACCCTGTCTCGAAAAACCAAAACCAAAACCAAAACCAAAACAAAACCCAAACAAAACAAAAGAAACAAACAAAAAACCAGAACCACCATACCTGGGTTTTCATTCTCTTAGATCTTTTGGAGACAGAGTCTTGCTTTGGTGCCTAGGCTAGCTTCAAATCTATAATCCGCCTGCCTTATCATCCTAAGTACTAGGATTACAAGCACGAAGAGCAATGCCGGACTGGGCTTAAAAATTTTTATTTATTCATGTATTTACTTTTGAGACAGGGTTTCGATGTGTAGTTCCGACTGGCCTGGAATTTACTGTGTAGGTCATCAGGCTGGTTTGGAACTCAAATCTGATTGCCTCTGCCTCCTAAGTGCTGGCCTTAAAGGTGCATGTCACCATGCCCACAGAACTTTAATTCATAAGCAAGACTCGCCCACACCTCCACCCCCAGGTATTTCCAAACCAAAGATGAAATAGCTAGCATCTTAATTTGAGATTACAGAAGACTAAGTGCCTAGCCTAGGGTCACACAGATGGATGATAAGGATATCTTGGGTACCAACCTATCTTACTAGAGGTTCTTGTCTCAGAGCCTTTGAAACACTCAGAAACGCTTCCTCTTGGCTTCTCTAGGGGATCAGGGAGGGTGATCATTGGGTAAAGAGTTTCCTTTTGGGGTGACCCAGACACATAGGAACCACGCAGAGGTTACACAACACTGGATCCACCCCAAAGCTCTGATTCTTGGTTATACACTTTTCAACCCTGACCTTCACGTGGCATGCCTTTTATCTTGAGTATAGACTGAGAAATGAGAGGACTTCTTTTACTTTACAGCAGGCGGTGAAGCGCCTCTCTGCCCCTCTTGGCCAAGTTCCTGGGGCCTTTACTAAGACAGCTTGGGCTTTGGATGTCTAGGACAAGAATCTTTCTGTTAATTTCCCCCAATAATCTATCTCTGGAAATTGTTGATGAGTGAGTCACAACCCTTGGGCCCAGATTTGTGGGGCTCTGGAGATTGTAATGGGGCCCAGTTTGTGTTGCTGTTAGTAAGGGGGCTGGGGAGTGGACTCAGCCACTCTCTGAAAAATTTATTTCAAAATAAAATATTCACTTATATTCATGGGACTGAATTCCATGGATTTTATTTAGGACAAATCAGAAAAGCAAATTTTTCTACTGCTAACACAGACAGGGGGCTACTTACAGATCTTTGTTCTTGGTTTGAAGAATCATCCCAGGACTTCTGGAGGACGTGAGGCCTTGGCGAAGGGGCAAAGGGGAGGTAACTCGTGTAGCTTTGAGATAAAGGGATTTAAGTTAGCTGTGAGGTTCTCATCTGGGTGCCACCTCTCACGCCATTGGGTTCTTTAAGAAGGATACAGGTAGGGGCTGAGAAAAGGGCCTCAATCGGTAAAGTGCTTCCCCAAAAAGTGTGAAGACCTATGTTTGGCCCAGTATCCTTCTAAAAGCCAGGTGTAGCATGTACATGTAATCTCAGTGCTAGTGGAGGGGTGGGGGTGGGAGGTGGAGACAGAAGGATCCCTGGGTCAGCTGGCTAGCCAGCCTATATAAATCTTTGAATCTTCAAGTTCCAGGTTCAGTGAGGAACACCATCCCGGATAATAAGAGTGCTGAGAGATGGCTCAGTAGGTGTATGTTCTTGCTGCACAATTCCCCAGATCCCACGGAGGAAGGAGAGCGCTGACCCCAGGAGGTGTCCCTTCACTTCCACACACACTCCGTGGCATGCAGAAGCTTACTCATACATGCTAGTAACAGAGAACATATTTAAATTAAAAAGCAAGGTGTAGGGTGTTGGAGAAAGAAACTTGTTATTGAGCTCTAGTCTCACATACACGGATACACACCTGCACACACACTTGCACACATCCACAGGAACACGCACAGTCATCACATTCACGTGTGCCCACACAAACGAAACAAACATTTGAAGCCAGGAGATGAGGCTGGGGATCTTCCATTGCAGTGTCACCGTGAGAGTGTGGCTTTCCCTCCCAGGAGAAAGCAGGGTAAAAGGAAACTGAGACGTGAGTCTCCTTTCAGGAAGGGAACCAGATGTCATTTAATGTTGTGGGGCTGGAGGAGCCACTTGGCCATGCAGTACTTGTCCAGCAGGCACAAGGACCCAGGTTTGGTCCTCAGTACTATAGACTGATGATGCAAATTATCAATCTAATGAGTATGGGGTGCTTCTACAGGAAGCTGACTTTTTATCTCAGGGAACTATGTGAATAGTGTTTGATTGTTTGTTTGTTTGTTTGTTTGTTTGTTTTATATATGCAAGTGTTTTTTATGCACATATGTCTACACACCACATGCATGCCTGGCATTTACTGAGGTCAGAAGAGTCACCAGATGCCCTTGGAACTGAAATTATGGATGATTGTGACTCCCTGTCAGTGCTTGGAACTGAGCCTAGGTCTTCTGCAAGAACAACCAGTGCTCTTAACTACCAAGTCATCTTTCCAACCCCTGTGTGAAGATTCTGGTTTTAGCTAATGATTCAGTTTGGGCAATAATGATCCGGGTAAAAGGGAGCTGTCCCTCCTCCGACCTTCACCTGCTCTCTAATGCTGTTCTGTTAACCGAAGGGGCTTCTTCGGCTTCATCTTCCTCAAGTTGACATAAAGAGGGGTGTGTGTGTGTGTGTGTGTGTGTGTGTGAGAGAGAGAGAGAGAGAGAGAGAGAGAGAGAGAGTTATGTTCCCAAGCATATGCTGTGCTTGATTTAAAAACAAAGCAAAACAGAAGCTGGCAAAATGGCTTAGCAGGTAAGCGTGCCTACTGTGCCAACCTGGAGACCGGAGTCTAATCTCTACATTCCATGTAAAGGTGTGGAAGGAAATGATGATTCTGTACAAGTCATATTCTGACTTCCACACATGTGCCATGGCACACAAGTACCTACACACACCACACACGCATGCACCCAGACGTACAACAATAATAAATAAATGAAAAATTATTTAACTTTATCTTGTGTAGGGGTGTTTGGCCTGCACGTATGTGTATACAGCATACAGCGCTGGTACCCACAGAGGCCAGAAAAGAGCATTCCATCTCCTGGGGCTGGAGTGACACATGGTTGTGAGCCACCATGTTAATGCTGGGAATTGAACCCACGTCCTCTGGAAGAGCAGCTAGTGCTCTAAACGGCTGAGCCATCTCTCCAGCCCAAACTAGAACCATTTTAAATTCTACAAATTCCTTCTCATACCTGTAAGTGTCCCAGCCCCTTTTGCAGTGTGACTGTATAGCTCTCCATTGGGATGTACAATTTCTCTGCTGCCTAAACCCACAATGGCCATGTGATTTGCTTTGGCCAAAGGCTCCTTAGCGACGATAACGAGAGCAGAAGTGCGGAATTGCCTGTGCGCTGCTGCTTGCTCATCTGCCATCGCCTGAGCCTGGTGTGTGGCAGTCACCCCACCTGACAGGGAGCCAACATCTAGACATGCGAGGACCCCCCCCTCCAACCAGCTTGCAGACAACTGCTCAGGCCATCGTAGAGCATCCAGTCCCTGCTGAACAAACCCAGACCAGACCTGCTTAGTTGATTCAGCTGGTCTTGAGCAAATAAAGATGCTCATTGCTGTCAGCCACGATGTCTTGCAAAAGTCAACACACGCGTGAAGAGAATATCTCTGGAAAGACTTTGTTACTATTCTTCATAGTTTCTCTGAAGGTGGGAATTTTAGGTCACTGGCAAGAATTAGGGAAGTTTCCTATTGTATTTCTTAGAGGGAAAGAAAGAGGGGAGAGGTTTTAAAAAAACCAAACCAAACAAATTAAAAGAAAGGTCATATAGCCCAATCTGACCTCTAGCCCATTATGAAGTTGAAGATAATCATGAACTCCTGTTCTTGCCTTTACCTCCCAACTGCCAAGACTGGAGGTGTGGGTCAGCATGCCCAGCCTTTCTGTGCACCTTAAACCACATAAATGAATCTGCTCTTAAAAACATTAAAGTTCAAGTAATTGAAATAGTGAAGGCCGTAAAGCACAACTTGTAGAGAAAGGTAGCTTGTGAATCACACTTGTTATACTTCACAAAGTAACAATGGGATGGCGTTCCTCTATGGGCTTCTTGTTCAGTTTTCTTTTTTCAGAATGACAGAAGCCCTTTGTTCTCTAACACAATGAAAGCTCAGTGTGGTATTTAGTGTTTGAGACAGCAGCCCAGTCTGGTCTACTCTACTGTATGGGCTGATGAAAGTGCTTGAGAGTTCACTAACCAGTAAGACCTCTACAAGAGGCATTGTTCCACTCCCTTCTTGCTGAGATCTGACTGAAGTTTTCATTGGTGTGTGTGTGTGTGTGTGTGTGTGTGTGTGTGTGTGTGTGAGAGAGAGAGAGAGAGAGAGAGAGAGAGAGAGAGAGAGAGAGAGAGAGAGTTTTTTTTGTTTTGTTTTTGTTTTTTGTTTTTCGAGACAGGGTTTCTCAGTGCAGCCCTGGCTGTCCTGGAACTCACTCTGTAGACCAGGCTGGCCTCGAACTCAGAAATCCGCCTGCCTCTGCCTCCCAAGTGCTGGGATTAAAGGCGTGCGCCACCACCACCCAGCCGAGAGACATTTTTTTAAATTTAATTTTGTGTTTTACTTATTTACTTTATATCCCACTCACTGCCTCCCCATCCTGGTCACCCCCTCCCACAGTCTTTATCCCATTCCCCTCCTCTTCTCCTCTGAGTGGGTGAGGGGACACAGGCTGGACCTAGGCCCCACACACATATATAGCAGATGTGCAGCTTGGTTTTCATGTGGGTTCCAACACCTGGAGCAGGGGCTCTCCTAAAAGTTGTTGCCTGTGTGTGGGATATGTTCTTCTAGCTGGGCTGCCGTGTCTGGGAGAGGAAGTGCCTAGCCTGGCAGAGACTTGAAGTCCTTGTCCTTTTATTGTGATGTCCTGCAGCACTCGGGTTTGTGATCCCCAGTCTTTGATAAGATTTGAGTGGGCGTACAAGGAAGAAAAGCTTCTAAAGGATTGAGCAATCTAGTTGTGGGGGCAGGGGGTGAAAGGAACCTCAACAGTAGTTAGAACCTCAAAACCAGGCCCCCACCCCCCACTTCTTTCTGCTTTTCCTTGAAGTCATTCATTCTCTCTCCCTGCTGACCAGGTTGTTACGGATGGACTGCTAAAGAATTGCTGAGCCTTCGAGCTCCCAGCTCACCTGACAGAAGGGCTTTCAGGTCCCTTGGAATGTGAACTTTTGCAGCCTAAGAAGGGTGCTGCCTTCTTCAGGATGTCTCCTACCTGTAGACTGGAAGCTGACCTTGAAGACATCCAACCACACGTTTTCAGCAGAAGTTTTCTTCTTCTGCTTTTAGAAGAGCATATACTAGGCACAAACTGGAATTCTGGGGGTGGTAGTGGTGGCGGTGGAGGAGGAAGAGGTGGAGGAGGAGGAAAACAAGCTTTAGAAACAAGACAGGCCTGGGTCTAGGTCCTGGAGTTGCCATGACGATTTGTGACGTCATCTTTCCAAGCCTCCATTTTGTCTTCCACGCCAGCTGCCTGTCAGTGCTGTTACAGATTCACAGTGTGCCCGTGAGCATCTTCAGCAAGAACTCCAAGCTAAAGGCTATTCATTGCAGCTCTTCTTAGAGATACTGTGCACCCTTTCGCCATACAAAACCTGTGGATAGAGCTGCACTGTAGTTCAGCCGAGGGCACTTGCCCACCATGCATAAGGCTCTGAGTTCAATCCTCAGAAGTGGAAAAAAGGCATTTGCACATAGAGTCTGCTATTTAGATAAGCATTATCAAAACACTGTGTGCTGAAGATTTGGGCCTCTGTTTATGGCACTATTAAGGGAAGCTAGAACCTTCAAATTTGGGGGCCTAGTGGAAGGAAATTTGGTCACTGGAGGTACACCTTCAGAAGAGTGTTTGGGAACTGGCAAGATAGCTCAGAGAAGAAAGGTCCTTGCTCCCAAGTCTGATGACTTCAATTCCCAAATTCCACAGGGTAGAGGAGAAAACTGACTCCTACAAGTCCCCCTTCTGCCACACGTGTGCTCTAATCACACACAAATCAATGTTTTAAGGAAGGTGGATTTGGGGACCTCAGCCCTCGCTCTCCCTCTTTTTCCCTGTTTACCCACTACGTGCCTCCTGCCATGATGGTCTGCCTTACCACAGGAGCAAAGACAACAGGGTCAAACAACCAGACAGTACATGCCAGAAGACAGGAGCCAGAGCAAACCCTTCTTCCTTCTCACTGGAGTACCTCTAGTATTTTGTCTAGAGGCAGAAAGATGACTGATGGAGCTCAGAATATGAAGGAACGGAAGAGACTTTACATGTGATTTACTCATCCCCAGGTCCTGGACTATAAAGTGGATATGTTCTTAACAACTAACAGATAAGCCGGGCAGTCGTGGTGCATGCCTTTAATCCCAGCACTTGGGAGGCAGGCAGGCAGATTTCTGAGTTCGAGGCCAGCCTGGTCTACAGAGTGAGTTCCAGGACAGTCAGGACTACACAGAGAAACCCTGTCTCAGGCAGTGCACATGCTGCCAAGTCTGACGGCCGTGGGTTGGACCCCTAGGTCTCGCAATGGTGGAAGTCATCTTTCAACCTCATAAAATGCCTACCTCATAAAGGCAGGTCATCATGGCAGGAGGCACGTGGTGGGTGAGGCGGTAAACAAGGAAAAAGAGGGAGAGCGAGGGCTGAGGTCCCCAAATCCACCTTCCTTAAAACATTGATTTGTGTGTGATTAGACCACACGTGTGGCAGAAGGAAGACTTGGAGGAGTCAGTTTTCTCCTCTGCCCTGTGGAATTTGGGAATTGAAGTCATCAGACTTGGGAGCAAGGACCTTTATCCTCTGAGCTATCTTTTTATTTACTTATATAGTAAGTAAATAAAATGTAACTTTAAAAACATAAAGAAAACATTTTCCATAAAGTTAAGGTATTAAATCTAAGTATTTATTAATGCCTTTTATTTTAAAATCATGTCCTCATTTTCATGTACAAAATATTTTATAATAAATTGGTGAGAGTAGATGGTACAGTGTGTAGCATGTTTGACACAGTGATAAGGTAGCCACTCTACATTGATTTCCAATCCTCATTTCTTCATGAAAAAAATCTAGCCCAACTCCTCATTTTCTGTGTACACATGTGAGTGTACATTTGTTCACTCATGGGGGTACATACGTGTGTGCAGGTCAGAGGTCAGCGGTTGTCTTCCTCATTTGCTTGCTACTTTATTTTTTGAGATGGAGTCTTGGGTTCTTCTGCTCCATCTCTGGCTATTTATGTGGGATCTGGGTTTTGAACTTAAGTCTTCACGTTTTTTGCAGGGAGTGTTCTTACCCACTGAGCAATCACAGTAGTCACACAGTATCTTTCATGTAACAGGATCATTCTTTGGATTGGGATTGTTTTTGCTTTGGTTTTGTTTTCTTGAGACAGTTTCAGTGTGTAACAAAGTCAAGCCTGACTGTAAACTTATGATCCTCCTGCCTCAGTCTCTCAAGTGCTAGAATCACAGACATGTACCACCATAGCTATCCTAAAGTTTAAATTTCAATAAGGTTCACTTTATCAATTATTTTATGACTCACATCATTGGTTTTATATCAGAAAGGCCAGCCTGTTCCCATGTTATCTCACAGGAGTCCTAGAGTTTTGTGTTTTATATTTTTGTATCTAATTCATTTGATTTCAATTTATGAAAGATTTAAGACCTTGGCCTCTTTTGTTCCAATAGAAATCCAGTTTTGTAGCACCACTTGTTGAAAAGGTTGGCTTTCCTCTGCTGTGCTGCCCGGGATCTTCCACTGATAGTCAGTTGGCCGCCTTTGCTTGCCTCTGTTCCAGAGCTCTGTACTCCAGAGCATGGACCTATTACTTTCCTATTTTTCATTAACACCACAGTCTTCATTACTGCAGCTTTATTGGATGCTTTAAGTTGTTGTTATTATTTTTGTTTGTAGAAAAACAGGAATGTTTTCAAAACCAGAAAGTATATATGAAATATATATTTCAAATATGAAAGTATATTTTAAAATATACATACCCTACCCACACAGAAATAACTGCCTTTACTAGAGTTGTGTCTGTGTGTCTCCCAGAGTCAGCAGGGGAAGGAGCTAATGCACAGCCGTGTGTGCAAGACAGTGAGCTTGGTGGAGCCGAGGCCTAAGGGTAAAGGAGAAGCAGGGGTTGTGGAGGGACGAGGCAGGCTGGGGGGGGGGGGTCGTATGGACTAGAGGCAAAGAATGAGGAGGATGAAAATGCTTCCACAGAAGAATCAAATGATCAGGAGTACAGAAATCAGAAAGACTTAGGCAGCTTTTTCGATCTGATATGCAGGAAGTCTGGAATGCAGAAGCAGCCTGGAAGCTGGGGTTTGTGGAAGGGAAAGGATCAGGCAAGAGTGAGTGTGGGGTGTGGCTCAGCTGGTAGGGTGTTTGTCCCGAATGCTCAAAGCCCTGGGTTCAGTTCCTAGCATCTTACAAACCAATTGTAACGCCCAGAACTCAGGAGGCAAAGGCAGGAGAATCAGAAGTTCAACGACATCCTCCACTACGGGTCAAGTTTGAAGCCAGCCTAGGATATATGAGATCCTGTCAAGAGGAAGAGGAGGAAGATGATGGTGGTGATGAGGAGGAGGAAGAGGAGAGAGTGATGACATAGGAGGAAAAACCAAGTACATATGGTCCAGAAGGAGTCAAGCAAGAGTTAGACTTTAGCATAAGGTTGCTGGAAGGCCAAGAGATTGTTAAGGTCCCTTATACACTCATCCATTTGGCAAGTGTTTATGGAGTATCTGTTGTACATCAAGCTCTGTTCCACTCACTGGAAGTACTGTTGGTACTAGAAAGATAAACCTCTTGATCTCATAATAGTTATATATCTTATGTTGTAAATTTTATTTTACATCACTGGGCATTGAAGCTAGCCAGAGCTTCACAGAGTCTAAGCAAACACTCCACCACTGAGTTACCCAACCCCATAGTTGTATCCTAGCTGGGGAGATAGATTCAAAGGTTATGAAGAAAGAAGAATAGGATTATAGAAAATTAAAGAAAACAGGAAGACCCGAGCTGTGTGGAGATACAGGTTATGGGCTATGTGAGAAAGATGAAGCCAAGCACAGTTCATCTTCCCCAGATGAACATGGAGCTTTTCCCGTGTCAAACACAGCTAAGAAACAGCAGGGCTTGGTATTTATAAAGCTGCCCTTACATGGAATTACACGGGACTGCTGGTCCCACTTGCTGACGTAAGCCTGAGTTTTAAAAAGCAGTGAGTGCTGTAGCCAGGATTTGGCTTCTTTCTTGGTTCTGGCAAGACCTTCCTTTGTACTGAGGGATCAGAGAGCAGGGTAGGAGCCAAGTTAAACAGGCAGCTCACCTTGGGTCGGGTCACACTCCACAAGTCCTGTATCATCGGCTGCATTGGTTAGAAACCCAGCGTGGGAGCCCATGCCTCTTATGGAGGGAGTATATCCTCTCCTTGCCAATCTCTAGTCCAATGTATAACACCAGCAACAAGGAATCAATGGCCTATCTGAAACAAGGGCATTTATTTAAGCTGATAAGTAATAGTAAGAAGGAGCCAGAAGATAAGAGTTCTAAGATGACAGAATGAGAAGAGGGTAGTGCATAGAGCATGTGCAGCACAGAAGGGCAGCAGAGCTGGGCTGTGCAGTGAGCAGGGCATCTGCTGGCATGAGGTGTCAGAGGGAAGCAGAGGTTAGGTCACGCAAGAGCTTAACGGTCTTCTAAGGTGGTCTTAATTATGTTCAGAAACCACAGAGGGGTCAGCAGTATGACATGGCTGTGGGTTGTCCACAGATACTTGGCAGATTCGGGGCAATCCTTTCTGCTCCTGTGTTATGGGAGCTCTCAGAATGCAGTCTGCCAAGGGCTTTTCCTGAATGGATTATGAAATAGTCACATGGCATTTCTCATTTGTTGCAGTAATGTGTTGAATAACTGCTGATTGATTTCCAATAACAGTCTTAGGTTCCCCATATCTTGTTAATTTATTTTGTGTGGGTGTGTGTTTTATGCCTGTGTTCTTGCACATGTGTTTACACATGTTTACACACAGATGTTCATGTGTATGTGGAAACTAGAGATTAATACTGGGTATCTTCCTCTATTACTCTACTGCCTCATTTTTGAAACAGAAGGGTATTTATTTATTTATTTATTTATTTATGTATTTATTATTTATTTATTTATTTATGAGTGGGGGGAGGTATGCCTCAAATGTCCTTATGCACTGAGTCATCTCCCTGTTTCTTAACTGAATGCTAATGAAAAGACAACACACCAAGGTTTGTGGGACATAGCTAATGCAGAGATTAAAGGGTACTTTAGAACTTTGGGTGTGTATTTTCTATTTGTTTTTCCTTGATCTTCTTCAGTTGTCTCAATCGCTCTGGCTAAGAATTTAGATAATATACTGAATAGGTGAGGAGAGAGTGGACATCTTGTCATGTTCCTAATTTTAGTAGAAATTTTTTGTGTTTCTTTCTGTTTAGGTTGGGCTTGCTGAAAATTATTTTGAGGTGTGTCCCTTATATCCCTAATCTTTCAGGACTTTTATCATAAGACAGTGTAGGATTTTTCCAAGGCCTTTCTGCATTTAATGAGATGGGATGAAGCCAACTTGATTGTGGTATATAATCACATTGATATAATATTGGATTTGGTTTGCACATATTTTATTTGGAATTTTAGGGTCTATGTTCATAAGTGATAGATTCCAGTCCATATTACTATACCCAGAAAAACTGTCATAGTAGGTGGAGAAAGAAAACACTCCATAATAAAATAAAATAAAAAAATTAAGCAGTACTGTCCACAAAACCAGCTCTACAGAAGGTGTTAGAAGGGAAACTTAAATATGAAAAGTAATCACATCCAAGAAAACAGAAGGAATAAATAATTCCAGAATAGCAAATCAAAGAAAAGGGAGAAAACCCCACATCATAACAACAAAACAAGCCAGGCGGTGGTGGCGCACGCCTGTAATCCCAGCACTTGGGAGGCAGAGACAGGTGGATTTCTGAGTTCGAGGCCAGCCTGGTCTACAGAGTGAGTTCCAGGACAGCCAGGGCTATACAGAGAAACCCTGTCTCAAAACAAAACAAAACAAAAAAACAACAACAACAACAACAACAACAACAAAACAGGATGCCCTTGTGTTTAGTGTATAAATAATTAGAATTGTAATTTCATCTTGAAAGACTTTTCCTTTGATGAGTATATAGTGTGCTTCCCTGTTTCTTCTGATTAGTTTTGCTTTGAGTTTACTTGTCAGATATTAAAATGACAATTCTTGCTTTCTTCTTGGGACTTTTAATACCTTTCTCATCCTTTTACCCTGAGGATATCTATCCTCAGTGGTCAAATGTGTTCCTTGGATGTAGCAGAAAGATAGATCCCGTTTTCTAATCCAAACTATTAGCTTGTATTTTTTTATTATGTAAGTCGATCATTAATATTGAGAGTTATCCAAGAGCAATGTTTATTGATTCTTGTGAGTTTTTCCCCTCTTCTGACTTGCTGGTCTGAGATTACTTATTCCTTGTGTTTCCTTGGGTGTGGTTCACTTCAGATTTAAGTTTTCCTTCTAACACCTTCTGTAGAGCTGGTTTCGTGGATAGTACTGCTTAAATATGATTTTATCGTGGAATATAATATTCTTTCTCAATCTGTCCTGATAGTTTTGCTGGGTATAGTAATCTGGGCTGGTATCTTAAGAGTCTGTAGAACATCCATAAAGGCCCTCTGGCTTTTAGAGTCTCCATTGAAAAGTCAGGTATTATTTTTTTTACTTTTCATTCATTCATTACTTTACTTTGCATCCCAGTCTTCCCCTACCTCATTTCCTTCCAAGTCCCTTTCTCTCACCTCACCTCCCCCCATCCTCCCTTCCTTTCACCTCATAGAAGGGAAGGCCTCCCATGGATATCAACCCACCTTGGCTTATCAAGGTGTCCCTGCCCCCCTCCAGTGTTTGAGCTGGCTTTCCAGCCTCTGTTCTGAAGATCAGTTCTCAGCCTGTGAAATTCCTGGCCTTTGTTCTTTAGAGAACAATACAGCTCACTGCTCTAACCTGGAAGCCATGGGTAGCCTCAGGGCAGCCTCACCTAAAAGCTTTCCGGATCTGCTAGACTTGAAGTACTCTGATCTCAGCAGGTGACCTGCCCAGCTGCCAGAGCAGTGGAGCCAAGACCCTCCAGACGACTTCCCCAGAGCTCACCCCAGGAGTCTGGGGGGAGGGACTCACCCAAACTGTTAAATGGTCTGACCTCCATTAAAGTTTCGGCCTCGATGGGTAAACTATCATCCAGGCCCTCGTTCTTTTAGCCGCTTCCCCATCCAGCCTTTAAGTTTCTCTTCCAGAAACCAGTTAGCAGCAGCTACGGAATACAACATCAAGTTGCGATAGGATTAGGTTCAAATTCTTCTATTGAGGCTAGACAAGGTGGCCCAGTTAGGGGAAAGAAATCCAAAGGCAGGCTGCAGAGTCAGAGACAGCCCCTGCTCCTGCGATTAGAGGTTCCACACAAAGACCGAGCTGCACATCAGTTACATACGTGTAGGGGGCATAGGTCCATCCCATGCATGCTCTCTGGTTCAGTCTCAGTGAACTCCTGTGGGCCTAGGTTAGTTGATTCTATTGGTTTTTTTTTACGGTGTCCTTGACCTCTCTGGCTCCTTCAATCCTTCCTCCCCTTATTCCGCAAGATTCCCTGAACTCTGCCTAATGTTTGGTTATGGGTCTCTGTATCTATTTCCATGAACTGCTGGGTGAAGCCTCTCAGATGAGTTACACTAGGCCTCCATCTGCAAGTATAGCAGAATATAATTAATAGTGTCAGGGGTAGGCTCTCCTGGCATGGGTCTCAAGTTGGGCCAATCATGTGCCATTCCCTCAGTTTCTGCTCCATCTTTATCCCTGAGAATCTTGTAGGCAGGAAAAAATATGGGTCAATGGTTTTGTGGATAGGTTGTTGTCCCCGTTTCTCAATGTGAAGTCTTGTCTGGTTATACGAGGTGGTTATTTCAGGTTCCATTAACCCTATTGCTAGGTGACTTAGCTAGGGTCACCCTCATAGATTTCTGGGAGTTTCCGTTGTCCTAGGTCTCTAGCTCATCCCAGAGATATCCTCCCACCAATGATTCCAGTTTTCTCTCCAAATTCTCTCTCCCTCCATCTTCCAAACACTCAATCCCTCCTGTTGACCTCCCCATCTTCTCTCCCACCCAGGTCCCTCCCTCCATCTACCCCTGATGTATATTTTATTTCTCTTCTCAGTGAGATTCAAGCATACTCCCTTGGGCCTTTCTTGTTAGTTTCTTTGGAACTATGGATTGTAGCATGGTTATCCTGTACTTTACGGATAATATGTACTTACAAGTGAGTGCATACCACTCAGGGTGATCTTTTCTGGTTCCAGCCATTTGCCTACAAATTTCATGATGTCATTGTTTTTAACAGCTGAATAATATTCCATTGTATAAACGTACAACATTTTCTTTATCTACTCTTCAGTTGGGGGACATCTAGGTTGTCTCCAGTTTCTGACTATTACAAATAAAGCTACTATATCAATCCTACCAATCCATGAACATAGGAGAGCTCTCCCTCTTCTGATACCTTCTTCAGTTTCTTTCTTCAGAGACTTGAGTTCTTGTCATGCAGGTCTTCACTTGCTTGGTTAGGGCCACACCAAGATATTTTATATTATGTGTGGCTATTTTGAAGGGTGATATTTCCCTACTTTCTTTCTCAGCCTGTATATCATTTGTATGAAGGAGGGCTACTGATTTTTTTAAATTAATTTTGTATCCAGCCACTTTGCTGAAGATGTTTATCAGCTGTAGGAATTCTCTGTAACAGCTGTAGAATTTGAGGGGGCTTACTTATATATACTCATATCATATCATCTATGAATAGCAATACTTTGACTTCTTTCTTTCCAGTTGTACCCCCTTGATCTTTAGTTGTCTTATTATTCTAGCTAAAATTTCAAATGCTATATTGAATAGATAAGGAGGGAGTAGGCAGCCTAGTCATGTCCCTGATTTTAGCGGAATTCCTTTAAGTTTCTCTCCATTTAATTAGATGTTGGTTATCAGCTGTCTGTATCAGGTGTTATTCGCATGGTTCTGCTTTTGTATGTTATTTGGTCTTTTTTCTTTGTAGCAATTTTGTTTGTTTGTTTGTTTGTTTATTGTTTGACACAGTGTTGCTCTGTGTAACCCCTGGCTGTCTTGAAACTCACTTTGTAGATCAGGCTGGCCTTGAACTCAGAATCTGATTGCCTTTGACTCCTAAGTGTTGGGATTTAAAGGTGTGTGCTACCACCACCCAGCTTCCTTGCAGCTTTGAATATCCTTTCTTGCTTCTGTATATTTAATATTTTTTCTTTGTTCCATATAGTTAATGTTTTGATTTTTTTTTTTTTTGATTTTGTTTTTTCGAGACAGGGTTTCTCTGTTGTAGCCCTGGCTGTCCTAGAACTCACTCTGTAGACCAGGCTGGCCTCAAATTCAGAAATCCGCCTGCCTCTGCCTCCCAAGTGCTGGGATTACAGGCGTGCACCACCACCGCCCGGCCAATGTTTTGATTTTTATGTGTAATGTGGAATTTTTTTTTCTGGTCCTACTTTGTGTTCTGTATGCTTTTTATGATAGAATCCTCCTTTAGGTTAGAAAAGTTTTTTTTTTCCCTATGATTTTTGTTGAAAACATTTCTATGCATTTGACCTTGGTTTTTTGTTTGTTTGTTTGTTTGTTTGTTTTGTTTTGTTTTGTTTTGTTTTTCCTATTTCTAATCCCTATTATTGGTAGATTTGGTCCAGATTTCTTGAATGCTTTATGCCTGCATTTTCTTAGATTTAATATTCTCTTTGACGTCTACCTTGTCTTCAACACCTGAGATTCCTCCAGGCTTGCACTCTGTTGGCAAGGCTCACCTCTGAGGGGTTTCGTTGTTATTGTTGTTTGGAGGTTTTTGTTTTGTTTTGTTTTGTTTTTGTTTTTGATATCCTAAATTCTTCATTTTCAGTTCTATTCAGTTTGAATTTTCTTTAGTGATTTTATTTTTTACTTTCATGTCTTGAAATATTTCCAATATTTTATTCAACTGTTCCTTTGTGTTTTCATGGTCTTCCTTAAGAGATTTATTCACAACTTCTATAAGGTCCCTAAACATATTCATAATTGCTGTTTTGAAGTCCTTGTCTTGGGCTTCAGCTGTATTTTACTTCTCAAGCTCTGCTATAACAAGACCACTGGATTCTGGAGGGGGTGTGCTGTCTTGGTTGGTCATATTGTTTTCTATTCTTGTGCTGCTCTCTAAGCATCTAGAGTTAGGTTTGAAGTGTTTCTTGATGTTGATATCTAGTCTTGTCTTTAGTAGATGTGTGTGTCTTGTGTTCTTTGCTGGTGGTGGTCTCCCTAGATACTAGGTAAGTGAGGTTCCTAGACTCTAGGCTTTGTGGATTGATATCTTCTTCCATTTTGAACACAGTCTGGTCTCAAATGAAATATGTAGTCCAGAGTGGCCTTGAGGTGTTGATATATGCCTATAATCCCACTGTACATGGCTCATGTGGTGCTGGAAACTAAACTCTCTGCTCCTTGCTTTCTAAGTGAGCATTCTCTCATCAGAGCTATGTCTCCAGTCCTGGTTGTATTCGCTGTAGATTTTTCTCTACCCTAATCCCTCTCTTCCTGTGTTTTGAGATTGCATGTCCATGCATGCTAAAACACCTGATGGTGTCAATGCTTACTTTCTTTTCCCAGACTCCCCCACACTCATGAGCATCAGTCTAAAAAAATACCATCTTTCTCTCAAGTTCACTTTCTTTCTGTAGATTCCATTCTACTGTTAAATCCCACCCACTGAATTTTATTTCAGATGTAGTATGCCAGTCTAGAGTCTACTTAGTTCTGTTTTTGTTTCTTCATTATCCACAACCAACCATGGAGTTACCCATGGCTCCAGACACATTGGCAGCAGAGAATGACCTTGTCGAACATCAAAGGGAAGAGAGGCCCCTGGTCCTGGAAAGGCTCAATGCCACAGTGTAGGGGAATACCAGGACAGGGAAGTGAGAGAGGGTTGATTGGGGAACAAGGGGAGGGGAGATGGCTTATGGGATTTTGGAGGGGGGACAAGGAAAGGGGACAGCATTTGAAATGTAAATAAATATATCTAATTAAAATAAAATAAATAAAATAAAAATTTGGTAGTGATATTTTTTTCAGGCAGGCAGTAATTTGCTAATCTGGAATCTTTTGAGTTTATTTTTAAGTTTTCTGGGAAGAAACTTATGTTTAGTTTCTGGGAAGAAACTTAAAATATGGATCTATTTAGTCCATATTTTAGGACCAGGACAGCTTTACCTCTGATACATGCCTTTTCTTCTATGTATTTTTTTAGGTTTGTTTATTTTAAATTCTATTATATTTATTCAATGTGTTTTATGTGTGTTTTGCTTTCATACATGTATGTGCACTATGTACATGCTCGGGGCTCCATGAGGTCACAAGAGGGCATGGAATCCCTTAGAACTGCAATTAAAACTAGTTGTGTGCCACCACATAGATACTGGGACTTGAACCTGAGTCCTCTGTAAGAGTAACAAGTGCTTCAAACTGCTAACTGCTAAGCCATCTTTCCAAGAGAATAAAAAAAATTTACATCGATCAATTGATTGTGTGTGTGTGTGTGTGTCCGCGCGCAAAGCATACATTCAGAGCTCAGAGGACAACTCGAAAGAGTCACTTCTCTCTTTCCACCATGGGGTCCTCAAGGATGAAAGTTAGGTTGTCTCACTTGGTGGCAAGTACCTTTCCTCACCTAGTCATCTCACCAGCCCAGGGCGTGTATTTGTCCCTAGGGTTCTGGTTGAATGCCAAGAGTGTTTAGTAAGGTCTTCTGGCCCCAGCTAACAGGTTTCTATATCACCCCCAGCACAGTGAGGCCCATAGCTACTCTGCCAGGCTTACAGTTTCACCTCAACCCAGCTTATGTTTAGCGTTGGCGGAAGACTTAGAACTCCATGGTGCTGCCTCGCTGTGAATTCTCCTCACACCCCCACCCAAAAGTCCCACATGCCTAAGCCATGCGTCAGCCTTCGCAAGCTCTGCCGGGATTCCCTGCACTGCAGCATCAAAGGGTGTGTTCAGGGGGAAGCCAGGGGGATTCACTTTGCTTCCATCCCACCAAGCTTCCCAGAGTCTTCCCGTTTACTCACGATGCCCATTAGTCGCTTTATATATTTTGTCCAGTTTGACGAGTGGCTATGGCTCTGAATCTCTGGGGAAGTTATCAGGCATGAGGAAAGGCTATAGGATGACAACTAGTGCCTCACAGAGCTGCCTTGGGAAGCACATGAGATGCCGTATGTGAAATGCTTAGGATTCTTTCTGGGGTATGATAAGTCCTCGAAATTGTGAGGACTTAAACTATTTATATATGATAGATAACCTTACTGTTACAAATAGCACAATAGAGAGCAGTCTAGAATATAATTTGATTGCAATTTTTCTGTGAGTTTATCTTTGGAAATCTTGACTTATTAACTATAGGCCTTTTTATTTATTTTGTTCTGTGAGCTTTACTTATTGTTGTAGACATATGATGTGTGTGGCCGGGCATATGGATGTCAGAGGACAACCTGGTAGTTAATTCTTCCCATTTGCCTTTTCTGTTTATATACCATCTTGGACTGGAACTCAGTTCATATGCATGTGGCAAGTGCTTTACCGGCTGTGAAGTCTTGCCCACCTCTGTTGTTATTGTTTCTTGTTCATTCATTCTTTTGAGACTAGGTCTCCTGAAGCCTGGGCTGGCCTTGTATTCACTATGTAGCCAAGGAGGATAACCACGACTCCTGATCCTCCTGCCTCTACTTCCCAAGTGTTGAGTTTGCTGGCACACATGACCACATCTGGATTGGTTCTTGACCTTTTACCAAATCTTACTTTCAGCCCCAGTACATTTTAATGGCCCTGTTTTATGAGAAATTTACGGTTTTGTGTTTTATGAGTTATGAGTAATATCTGACAAGGAGGTGTGTTCATGCTTTAGTTACCAAGCTGGCGTAATAACTTAGGAACTGCCAGAGCCCAAAGAAGGGCAATTGTGCATGCATGCATGCATTTCAGGAAGAAAACCGGGGGATATTTAGCCAACCACCAAGCAACCCCATTCCCAAAGCGATTGATTAAAAAGAATTAATCAGCGAGTTTGAGTGTGTGGGTAATACACTGATAGCTGAGTAGTGTGCCATTGAACCACTCACTCTGGGCCAATTTGTTTTACTGCTGTATACTGTAGGCCGAGAGGCCAAGACACAGAGTCAAGGGACCCCCTCATTTTTCACTTATTACATTTCTCTCTCTCTCTCTTTCTCTTTGTGTGTGTGTGTGTGTGTGTGTGTGTGTGTGTGTGTGTGTCTGTGTCTGTGTCTGTGTGTCTGAGTGTGTCTGTGTGTGTGTGTGTGTGTGTGTGTGTTCTCATGCCGTGACATGTACATGGGGATCAGAAGATATCTTGAAAACTTGATTCTCTCCTTCTACTGTGCTGAGCCTTCTCTCCAGCCCGTCCACCTCATTTTTTAAAACAGGTTCTCTCACTGAACCTGCAGCTCACGGATTCAACAAGTGTAGCTGCCAGCAGATGCTGTGATTCCTCCCTTCCACTTCCTGAGTGCTGGCGTTACAACGCTCAGCTTTTTACATGATATAACTCAGGTTATTCAGCTGACTGAGCCATTTCCACAGCGCTGCCCACCCCTCCCCCCTTTTGGTCACAATCTCATTTTAGAAGCGTTGTGTGTCAACATTTTTGTCAGTCCCTCAGAGCCAGGGGATTTTGGACCTCCAGGGTGATGGTCCACGTAGGAGAGTCAGAGAGGCATGGGAGAGGAAGCAGAGTCATGAAACTACAGATGACACCGGAGCAACAGAGGGAGTCACTGCGGATGGCGTGGTGGCAGACATCGTCCTTGCTGGCCTGCAGGACGTGGAGTCAGAGCCACCCTAAAGTGGCAAGAGAAAACAGGCAGCGGGAGAAGGAGTTTTGCTAACAGAATACATCATGGTAAGGACATGAATCAGAGTAAGACCGTTCAGCTCATAGCTAGTGATGGAAGACAGGGGACGAAGCCAGAGGCCCAGTATCTCCTCCAGGGACATGCCTGCAGTGAAGAGAAGGCACCCAACCTTTGACACATTCTGCTGGAACCTGATGGATCATTCTCCAAATCCAAAGAGCATTTAAACTAGAATTAGACATTAATTTACTATTGTTGTTATTTGGATGTAGCATAGGCAGGTTCACAAACTCTCACTGTGGAGTGCAGAGCTTTGTTCCTGAGCGGGGAGGCAGGTGACCAGGGATCTGCAGGGCAGCACTCCTCTCTTGCTCTAGTGGCGTCGATGGCAGGGATACTAAGGAATGTGCCGCAAGTGCTTTTTAAAAATCACTAAAATCTGCTGAGAAGCAATTTGGCAGCCAAAACAAGAGCCAAAACGTGTTTTTTATATGTGACTCACTCATTGCACATGCAAAGTTTATCCCAAGAACATGCTTCAAAATACAAACCAACATCTATGCCGAAAGATGCTCACTATAAAATTGATACAAGCCAAAAGCTCTACCCAAAAGTCCAACAACAGAGAAAAGTTTGAATACACTGTGTGCATGTGTGTGTGTGTGTGTGTGTGTGTGTGTGTGTGTGTGTGAGAGAGAGAGAGAGAGAGAGAGAGAAATATTCCATAAGATTACCTTGCTGCTGTAAATTTTCTGTCACCTAGTGATGTAGGGGACAACAGAAGACACTCATGGTTGTGGAGAGCTGGCATCAGTAAGCCTACTATGCTGCCAGTTGTATCACACTGTGGTGCATGTGGTATGTATAGTACATGCGTGATAACAGTGATGGAAATATGTGCTGAGTCATGCCTTGCCGTTTATACCCCTTGTTATTTTAGGATGCGTTCTTTCTCCTGTAAAACATGTGCTGCTCCACTATCAACTGAATCACATCTTACTTCACCCTGTTTTGCATTTGTATGTGACATGAATGCACATATGTGTGTGGGTACACATGTGGGTGAGCATATGCATGTGGAGGCCAAATTTTGACACCAGGTGTCCACCTTAATTACACTTATTTACTGATACAAGGGTCTCTTATTAAGCCCAGAACTCATCAGTTAGTGCTAGATTATAAGTGGCCCACAATACTTAGCTGGCTTTTGTGTGGGTGCTGGAGATCTCTGGTCCCGTGTGTGCAGCAAACACTTCATTTGTACTTTTTTTTTATTTTTTATTTTATTTTATTTTATTTTATTTTATTTTATTTTATTTTATTTTATTTTATTTTATTTTATTTATTTATTTATTTATTTATTTTTTTTTTTTGGTTTTTCAAGACAGGGTTTTTCTGTATAACCCTGGCTGTCCTGGAACTCACTCTGTAGACCAGGCTGGCCTCGAACTCAGAAATCCGCCTGCCTCTGCCTCCCAAGTGCTGGGATTACAGGCGTGTGCCACCACGCCCAGCTATTTGTCCATCTTTTGAGAGCACAAAGAGGCCATGAGAAGTGACTGACCTATCTTGCCTCAGTTGGGTAAGGGTGTTCAATGATGTTTGCACAGTGAGGAAATTGCTTATTTGCTCAATGATTACATTGTGTGGGTGTATGTCTGAGTGTGTGCTGAATGCAAAGATGACATGTTACACTGAAGAATCTCCTCATTCTGAAATTCAGCTCAGCCTTCTTGTTTCATTTCTAAGAGATCCTGTGTAATGGACCAAGATACTGTGACAGCTGAATTCAGTCGCCTTTACTCCAAGCATTCTGAGGTCCAGGGAAACCAAAGCTACATAGTGAGACCCTTTAAAAAAAAAAAAAAAAGGGCCGGGCGGTGGTGGCTCACGCCTGTAATCCCAGCACTCTGGGAGGCAGAGGCAGGCGGATTTCTGAGTTCGAGGCTAGCCTGGTCTACAGAGTGAGTACCAGGACAGCCAGGGCTACACAGAGAAACCCTGTCCCGAAAAAAACCAAAAAAAAAAAAAAAAAAAAAAAAAAGGCCCATTGGTGGTGGCACACACCTTTAATCCCAGCACTGGGGAGGCAGAGACAGGAGGATCTCTGAGTTCCAGACCAGGCTAGTCTATAGCGTGAGTTCCAGCACAGCAGAGATACACAGAGAAAACCAACCAACCAAAAACAAACAAAACCCTGCAAAATGCTTTCAAGAAGCCTACAGTACTCCAGATCAGTTCCAGGAGCAACCTGAAGGCCTGACCAAACCTTGCTTCCTTTCATTTGAGAGAGGCGAGTGCACAGCTAAGAACAAGCAGGTAGCCAAAGAAGCCAGAACAGCAAGACTGAACCATCTTCCTTTCTGAACTGGGGTGGGGGTGGGGGTCTTGTAGCAAAAGCATACACTGAACCTGACGTCTAAGAAATCTTTCAGAGAGAATCTGAAGGTTAGGAAGGAGTCTGGGGCAGCCCCAGTTGTCAGTGTTCCATGGATGGCTCCAGCTCCTCCCTCATATTGTCTCTAAAGGAAAGGGTCAACAGACCTGCCTCTTGGTGTCTATGCAACAGATAATGGGGCTCAATAGAGCTGCCTTTTGGTATCTGTGCTCTATACAGCAATAGCTGGGAGACTGGTTAAAGACATCCTCTGATCTTTTTCTCCACCAGATCCCTGTCAACCTCCTGTACTACTACGAGATAGGAAAATGAAAGAATTATGTCCCTGGTTCTGTTTTTTTTTTTTTTTTTTTTTTTTTTGTGGCAGAAAAGAGGTTTTGGAACGTCTCTCCTCAGTCAGGCACTGTGTGCCTTCCGGACCTCTCCTCGGCTGGAACGCTGTGCGGCATGCTTCCTGAGAACAATCTTATTTAATGCTCGTCCGGAGAGCCATTTAGCTAACTCCTACTCCGTGCTCGGTGCAGGCTGGCAAGTCACAACGTTTATAGGAAGCCAGATCCCCCTACAGAGAATCTGATCATAGAGATGGGAGGGTCTTGGCCAAGCATCCGGCCCTCCTCCCCAAGTACTTGTGGACTTTGTAAAGCATACGGCGCATTAATGGTCCAGCAACTACAGGTACAACTCTGTCAAAACAGCTTAATCCTTGAGCACCCACCCCAGGCTATCCCAATGGCCTTCAGCAGTTCTATTAGTCAAAGTAGACCTGATTTGAATTGCTCACATGGAATTAAGCATATGATGTATATAATGAATACTGAGAGTTCATTCAGGATCAACAGAGACCCAGAAGCAATGGGGTAATTTACCTGGTCCTGCACAAACTTAGAAATATGATTTATCTTGGTATGGTCATCTGTAGGAGGGTGGGGATGTAAGAGTGCAATGGGACTTGCAGACCTGTATTTTTCTGGGGGGAAAGCACTGCACAGCACATTGATGTGAAATTCCACCTAGAACTCCCAACTAGGATACTTTGATCACTGTCATAAGTTGTGGCAGGCAGATGTATTCTGGGAAATGTGCCTTCAGGCAATCCCACCACCATCACAAGAACATCACAGAACCAACGTGGTACAGATGTGTATGTCTGTAGCATAGACTGTCACTTCCAAGGCCATAATGGACAATAGCATGCCAATTAAAACAGGCATAAGAAAAAGGATGCACTTAGGACCTTGGGTCAACAGCAAGAAGCTGTTGCTGACCTAATACTGGGCATTGCTTGGCAGTAAAACATGTTTGAAAGCAAAACAGTGCATTCTAAAACAATAGTAAAGGCTTGCAAAATGGTCTGGTAGGTAGAAGCACTTGCCACTAAGACTGGCTGACAACATGAGTTCAGTTCTCCAGACCCATATGTTGGAAGGAACAAGCTGATTGCCATAGGCTGTCCTCTGTCTTCTGCAGACATGTTGTGCATATGCAGGTGCACCTGTGAGTATACATACATACATACATACATACATACATACATATACAAATACACACATACAGAAACAGAGAGAGAGAGAATAATGTAATTATAATAACAGAGAACATAGCAGATGCAGAGAAATGCCCAGAAAAACAGATAAGCTAATTCGCTGCCTCTTCCTGAACTATAGACAGTGACTTGCTTGTTCACCCCGCCCCTTTCGCTTGACTGACCCTGGACCACACAGTCTCGCACTAAGTGTTCCTTCACCAGTCAAATTGATAGACATTCCACAAAGTTTGAATAAAATAATGATTAATGTCTGATAGGTGGGGTTAGGAAGAAATCATTCTACTAATAACACTGCTGTGCCACTCAGGCTGACCTGGACTAGTAGCAATCCTCCTGCATCAGTTTCTTGAGTGTTGTAATTATAGGCTAGATAGGAACCACTACTCCTGGCTATGTTGGCTTTATTTTCCATTTTCTAAAGTAACTTTATAACCCCAATTATAAAAGTAATAACAATTCATTTTTTAAAATTCAGTATGTACTAAAGACTGTATAAATTATCTTCCTCTGTCCCTAGGCAATCACCCCTATACTTTCCTTCTAGTTTCTTTCAATTGAACAATTCATGCCAAGGACGAGATTTCACCATGTTATTTTTAATATTCTTTGCTTAATGTTCCTTAAAATAGTAATTAAGGTATTTTTGGAGTTTTGATGCTGTCATAATACTATTTCAATGTTTTTTCCCCCTAATGAACATTTTCCTTAAAACATAGAGGAGCTAGAGCGATGACTCAGTGCAAGTGTGAGGCTGTGAGTTTGGATTCAGAACCTACATGAAGCCAGCTGTGGAGATAACATATCTATAATCCCAGAGCTCCTACAGCGAGTCAGGAGGCAGAAACAAGAGAATCCTTTACAGGTCAGTAAACAGCAAGAGATGCTGTCTCACGTAAGGCAAAAGACAAAAACAGACACCCAAGGTTGTCCTCTGACACACACACACACACACACACACACACACACACACACACCCTGAGCTGTCATAATGTTTTCTCCAAATACTAAAAAGGTAGTTGTACCACCCTGAGTATTGACCCAAGGGCCTCCAAGTCAACATAGCAAAATGACACCTGCGCATTGCTGTTTACTGCAGCACTGTTGATAGTAGCTATGGTATCTAACCAACCCAGTGTCTGTCAGGGACGGATAAAGAAAGCATAGTATATACATACAAAATGGAATTGTTTTTCAGCCATAAAGGGCAATGTCGGTTGTGTTCTTTTTAGGAAAATGGACAGAAACCGGAGAAAAATGGATACAATTTAGTAATCCTATTAAGTGGATTAACCAACCTCAGAGAGGCAAACATCATGCCCTTTCCAGTTTGTGGCTCCCTGATTTGACATAGTTGCATCAAATCATCTGTGGCATGTATGAAGCAGGGGAAGTAGAGTCAAGGGCTCAGGGACGGGAGTTTGAACTCTGGCACCACATAAAAAGCCTGGCCACAGTGGTTTACCCTCTGTGATTCCAGGGCTGGAAAGCTGGAGACCGGAGGCTCCCTGGCCTGCCAGTCTAACTACATTGGCAAGCTCAGTGAGAGACCCTGTCTCAAAGAACAAAGTGGAGAGCTCTGACACCGCCTTCCCACCACCAAATAAAATAAAAAACGAAAGTGTCTAGGGAAAGAAGGAAACTAACTGGGAGGGGGAGGGTGTGGAAAGGGAAACTGACAGGAAGTTACCCAGTGCATAATATATTTGTATATGAAGACTTTACAGTAACTTTAAAACATGTAATCTATAGGCTACATCCTTACGCACAAGACCACTGAGGACATTTGTAAAGTTTTAAATAAGTCTGTCAAACTATTTTTTTTTTCCAAAAAAACGTCAATCAAGGCTGAGGCGATAGCTCGGTGGAAGAGCACTTGCCTAGCATGCACAGTGCACGGGAGTCCATCAGTCTCCGGAATGGAGAACAAAAATAAGAACTCGACAGCATTAAATCAAGGACTATGGCTTCCTATGTCATCGTAAGCCGGAAGTCCAGACTCCTTGTGTTTCTACTCTATTTGTACTTGTCAATACAGCTCACAGCCTGGCCATTTAAACGTGTCCCTTGATTCTCACCACGGTGGCCTGTTCTAGAGAGAGGAGGAATTTTCTTATGGCCAGAACTTGGGGCTGTTTCCAACTTCTGCTATTAAGCATACTAATTTTTGCACCATTGTGTGGCCTCTCCACCCCCTACTTTCCCAGGAGCACAATTACTCCATCAAAGAATCACAGACCAATTTATAGCTCTATTACAGTCGCCAAACTGTTGCTCAAAGGTTCTTGGAAAGGTGTACTGGCTGTTTCAGTGGGGCAACTGCAGGGCTGTCATGGTATCGCTACAGGAAGTTGGAATGTTAAACTTGCCCAACAGAGGGTGGAAAGTCCCCTCCTTGTTCTGGGTCTCATCGCTCATCAGTAGACTGGAGATATGCTTGTCTGCGAAGAATGCAAAGCTTCTCCTTAGGCTGTTTTGTGTCACCGAGGTCTCAAGCTTACATATGGTACTTGATTAAGTTATGTTTCTTTCCCTTGGAATTGTTGTAAGAGTTTTTACAATTTCTCCATGCCAGAGCCTGGGTCCTGGGAGCACTAACAAACCAGGCCAGCGATCCTTCCTCAACAGGCTTATTAAATATGCAGTTAATAGTGAAAGTCAGGGGGCTGGGGAGATGGCTCAGCGGTAAAGAGCACTGGCTGCTCTTTCAGAGGTCCTGAGTTCAATTCCCAGCAGCCACATGGTGGCTCACAACCGTCTGTAATGGAATCCGATGCTTTCCTCTCACCAGAGGAGAATGACAGTGTATTCACATACATTAAATGAATGAATGAATGAATGAATGAATGAATGAATGAATAATATTTTGCCGGGCAGTGGTGGCACATGCCTTTAATCCCAGCACTTGGGAGGCAGAGGCAGGCAGATTTCTGAGTGTGAGGTCAGCCTGGTCTACGGAGTGAGTTCCAGGACAGCCAGAGCTACACAGAGAAACCCTGTCTTGAAAAACAACAACAACAACAACAACAAAGTGAAAATCAGACAAGGGAAATTGACTCATTGTGGCCACACTGGGAACAGGAACAAAGAAGTCCAGGAGACCGACCCTCCCACTCACCACCTGCTCACCCCTCCCACACTGCCAAGCCAGTCTTGGGGTCTAGACATGTGGTTCAGGTTTAAGCAGAAGTAAAATGTACAACGAAGCCATCCTGGTCAAGGAGAGGCCTTGCCCATTACCACTGTCCAGACTCTGGCCTCTCTGCAGAACCGTGTGAAATCTATGTCTGGAGACAAGCTCCTCCCCTGGATGGTGCCTGGCTTCAGCCTTTTCCTTCTCCTGGGATAAGATTCCTGCGGGAAGGCCAGCAGTGGTGGCACACATCTTTAATCTCAGCACTCCAAGGCAGAGGCAGGTGGAGTTCTGTGAGATAGAGGGCAGCCTCATCCACAAAGTGAATTCCAGACTAGTCAGGGCTACACAGAGCAACCCTGTCTTGGAAAAACAGTAACAATAACAACAAAGAGGAATCACAATTTCTTAGGGTTAATTGTCCCAACGGTCTGTTAGCACAGTTGTAATTTTAAGACACTAGACCCTGGGGGATGGAGAGCTTGTTCCATGGTTATGAGCACTTCTTGCTCCTGCAGGGAACTCCCAACACCCACATGGTGGCTCACAACATCTCTAACTCCGCTTCTAAGGGATCTGACCCCCTCTTCTGATCTCCTCTGGCAACAGGCACATATATATTGCACAGACATATGTGCAGCCAAACACTTGTGTACATTCTATAAGATAACTTAAAAAAAAACCCACTAGACATTCTTAGGGTACCATTAGAGTACCCCAAAACTAGCAAAATCAGAGCTGAGGAGTTCTTCAGGCACAGTCCTCACTGGGCTACCTCCGCCCTGTGACAGGATATTTAACCTTACCCCAGCTCACCTTCTTCCTCTGTAAGTGAGGTTGGGTGAGCTTTTCCCTCTGCAACAGGAAGTAAATGAACAGAAATGTGTAAAATGCTAAGAACTGTATTTGACATGTAAGTACTTGTTACCAGCAAATACTTTTCCTGGGGACCCACAAGTCTGTTCACCCCAGATAGGGCACCAGTGACCAAACAAAGAACCACACCCCCTCTAACTTAGCAAGCCAGTGAGTTTCCTGGAGTTACTTAAAGGAGCATGGCTGAGCGGGAGAGGGGTGATTTATAGGCACATGGACAATTCACGTAGTTGTACTACCTAACAGCCCACCCCAGGGAGCTGGAGAGATGGGTCTGCAGTTGAGAGCACTGGCTGCTCTTCCAGAGGACACAGGTTCAGTTCCCAAAATCTACCTGGCAGTTGACAACCACCTGTAACTCCAGTCCCAAGGAATCCGATCCCTCTTCTGGTCTCTGGGGGCACCAGACACATAAGTGGTTGCACAGACATGTACATGCAGATAAAAACATACATAAATAAAATAATTTTTGGAAAAATCTACCACCATGTGGGTGATGAGTCACCAAAGCTGCAGTCACTTGCGCTCTCTACACCACCTGCCAAGAGTCTCCTCTCCCCAGCCAGGCTTCTGCTCATGCTCAAGAGGGACTGAGGATCCGGGAACGTTCTTGTGAACTTTATAAACTCCCTGCCCTAGTCATCTCATGAGGAAATACTTCACTATGGAAGAAACAGCTCCACAACAGTGTTCCTTCCCTAAGGCGCTTGTTAAAGAAGTGGGTGTGGGGAGGCTGGAGAGATGGCTCAGTGGTTAAGAGCACTGGCTGCTCTTCCAGAGGTCAGGACTCAATTCCCAACCCCCACATGGCAGTGACTGTTTGTAATTCTAGTTCCAGACACTTGACTCCAACATTCTCACACAGACATACATGTAAGCAAAACACCAAGGAACATAAAATACAAATAAATAATTTTTTAAAAGAAGGAAATGAAAGGGAATCGCAGCGGGAGATGGCGCTCAGTGGCAGAACTGCTTGCCTTACAGGATCTGAAGAGCCCTCAGAAACTACACAAATGAGCAAATGATCATGAAGAGAGCTCAGCACCCCCACCAGAGCGCTCCCCAGGACGGGTCCTCTGAACTGACACACTCACTGCCTGCACGCTACGCTGCGTTCCCATCCCTCTCCCTAAGCCCCAGAGAGGAGAGTTGTAGCTTCTGTTGCAAAATCTCCTGGGGCCAGAGGACAAAGGCTTGATGTTCAGGGCTCTTCATTGGGGCTGCCTACAGGTCAGGAGGTCCTTAGTTACATAGGATCTCAATTTAAAAAACAGAACAGAAATGAAGACAAACAAGATTGCAAAAACTGTGGGATATTTTTAACGTTGCACTAAGTAAAATTCTAACCTGTCAACTGCCACCCAATTCAATAAATGATAATTTGCTAAACTGGCAAAGGCTCTCAGAGAATTCTTTGGAGCAGCATATCAAACCCAATATTTTAGACAATGAAACAATGGGAATTTTGATTCATGAGGGTCAGTCCTGGACTGTGGTGAAAGTGTTCTTGGCTTAGAACTGGGTGTGCTATCCCTCCTACACTGGAAGCCTTGTCTACAAATAGCCTTGACCCTGGGATTGAAAGGATAAGGTTGCAAGCTAGGAATCCCCCGTGCCTGAGTCTTGGGTGACCCCAAAGGAGCAGAGGTTCAGTCCACTCTTTGTTGGCCTGGAAGTGTGCACATATCACACCCGCCTCCAGGGTCCAGCCGCGAACCTCTGGGAGTGTCCCTGGCGCCTTTTCCCGTCTTGCCTCCGCAGAGCAGCTATGGCAAGGACAAGCATGGCTGGGGGCTGGCAGAATCACCGCGGGGGCTGCGGAGCTCCTGCCTGGGAGCGCTTAGGTCCCCAACACCTACTGCCAGTGGGGGAGGGTGGGCACGACCCTGTGCATGGCGGCCACGTAAGCGGAAATGACTTAACCAGGTCCCATCCGGCCTCTGTGGGAGGCTGATTTGTTCTCAGAGATCGTGGGCTCGGATGGTTTGAACTGATTGGCTTAGAAGCTTGTGGTAGGCGGGTTCTGTTATAAGCCTATAAAAAGCCAATCGATTCTGCCTGAGTGGCTCACACTCTTTTACCCTGCATGGTAAGACTGTGACCCCCAGAGCTCTGGAAATTAAAATCCCTCTTGCAATTTGCATCAAGACTGTTTCTCGTGAGTGATGGGGGTGCCGGTTTCCGAGGCGTGGGGTGCTGGGGTACCCCCGTTTTTCTTTCGGGTCTTACAGGATGACCTCAGCAACAGGGTCGGGCCCCCAAGCCCCATCCCCTCACCCTCAGGCCCCAAGACTCAGCTCTTCTACCCACCTGTCACATGAGTGTGTTGAAACTGTACTGAGTATGGTCTGCAGTGCAACCTAAGAGGGTATATTCTTGTAACAAGAAACAGAATCTCAATCACACCAGCTGAACTTTCAGTCAATCAATCGCAGTCTGCAAATTGCCCAGAGACGTGTGCACAGGACAAATACTGAGACGTCACTAATCGGGCTCTTCCTCTATGTCACCTCCTTTTCCTGTCCATAAATATCCCCAGCTGCTTTGCTTCATGGAATCTTCTTTCTGAACCTTCTCTTGGCTCAGGCTACTCTCTGATTCCTAAGTCTTCTCTCAGCACAAATAAAGCCTGCTAAATTTAATTGGTCTAAAGGTGTTTTCTTTGCTTCTTATATTAACAGATGGGTGTTGGTTTAATTGTGATTTAATTGACCTCCAGAGGGTTTCGGGTCAGTTCTACTTCCAATAAGGCTCCTGGATTTGTGTTTGGAGCTCTCAAACTATCTCTGAACAGTTTTAACTGTAGAGAGTCCATGATTTGACCAGCTCTAACAATTAACTAGTCTAGATCTAGTAAGAGCTCAGGTTTTGTTTTTTTGTTTTTTGGTTTTTCGAGACAGGGTTTCTCTGTGTAGCTCTGGCTGTCCTGGAACTCACTCTGTAGACCAGGCTGGCCTTGAACTCAGAAATCTGCCTGCCTCTGCCTCCCAAGTGCTGGGATTAAAGGCGTGCGCCACCACTGCCCGGCAAGCTCAGGTATTAAAAAAAAACAAAAAACAAAAACAAAAACAAAAAACAAAAAACAAAAAACAAAAACAAAAAAACAAAAATAAAAAAAAAACAGATCCTATTTAAATCTAAGAAGTCTGGGAATTCAAGAGTCTAGAACACTATTTTTTAGAATATCAGCTAACTTCATATACAAGAAAAAAGAGGTTCAGCATGTGTGTATTTTTAAAACTGAGCTAGCAGCAGATATAGTGGTATATGCCTTTAATCCCAGCACTCAGGAGGCAGGGGCAGGGAGATGTCTGTGAGTTCTACATATTGAGTTCCAGGCCAGCCAGGACTACACAGTGAGACCCTATCTCAAAGAGAAAAAGAAGCCAGTGGTATGAAGGACCGCTTGGAATTACAAAGGCCACAGTAAGGAAGCTTTAACCTGGGAGAAACTCTTCCTTTGGTGTGGTAGTTTGAATATGCTTGTCCCATAGGGAGTGGTGCTGTTAGGAGGTGTGGCCTTGTTGGAGGAAGTGTGTCATTGCGGAGGTGGGCTTTGAAGCTCTGCCTAGTGCAGCAGAGTCCGTTTTCTTCCGGCTTCAGTCAGATCAAGATGCAGAACTCTCATCTCCTCTGCCACGCCCGCCTAGAAGCTGCTATGCTTCTCGCCTTGATGATAATGGGCGATCCTCTGAATCTGTAAGCCAGCCCCAATTAAATGTTGTCCTTTATAAGAGTTGTCTGGGTCGTGGTGTCTCTTCACAGCAATGGGAGCCCTAAGACACTTGGGAATCACACGGAAAAGAAGCCGAAGCCACAAAATCAGTGGGAATCTGGTCTCTGAGGCAGAGATTGCCTCTGTAAAAGGTTCATTACAAAAAGCCAATTAAGCCATCTTAAAAGTAGATACAGAGCCGGGCGTGGTGGTGCACGCCTGTAATCCCAGCACTTGGGAGGCAGAGGCAGGCAGATTTCTGAGTTCGAGGCCAGCCTGGTCTACAGAGTGAGTTCCAGGACAGCCGGGACTACACAGAGAAACCCTGTCTCGAAAAAACCAAAAAAAAAAAAAAAAAAAAAAGATACAGATACAGATATAGATATAGATACAGATATAGAGTCAAGACAAGCTTGTCAGGACAAGAAACACTGCTCCATAGGGCATGAAACCGAGTTTGGGTCCAGGGAACTTGTGCTTAACACATGGCTGAAATTTTAGAGTTAACTCTGTAGCCTCGAGGCTGGGTTTTGGGCCGCACGCCTTTAATTCCAGCGCTCAGGAGGCTGAGCTAGGCAGATCTTTGGAAGTACAAGGCCATCCTTGTCTACATGGTCAGTTCCAGGCCAGCCAAGGCTGCGTGGAGAAACCTTGTCTCAAATACTCACCCTAAATAAATAAATATGATTGAAAAATTAAGTACTAATATAAAGAGAACATTTTCATATAAAATTAATACTTCTTATGCCAGAGCGGTTTAGCACTATTATCAAGAATAGAAAACTGAGGCATGCCAGGCAGTGATGGCGCACACCTTTAGTCCCAGAACTTGGGAGGCAGAGGCAGGCAGATTTCTGAGTTCAAGGCCAGCCTGGTCTACAGAGTGAGTTCCAGGACAGCCAGGGCTACACAGAGGAACCCTGTCTCGAAAAACCAAACCAAACCAAACCAAAACAAAACAAAATGAGGCTGAGGGATGTCTGTCTGTACAGACAATTCGGCTCTCACACTTAGCCCCAAAGCAAAAGCAAAAACTCCTAGGAGGATAGAGATGGAACTCTGTTCCCAGGACAGTTCCTTACTACAGGAAGACCAACAATGCACAGACTTGCGAGAGAGCAGGCTCTGTGGCCCAGCTGGGACACTGTGCTCTGAAGAAGTACATGCTTCTAGAAACAGAGACCGCTAGGTCCACCACTGCTGGTGGAAACCGCTGCTGAGGCTGTCTCCCAAACTTCGTGATTAATTGTGTCCTGCTGTCTCCTGACAATTAAGGCCACTAAGACTGGATGATTCTAATTAATAAACTAGTGAAACACAGTGGTGCTTGCCTATAATTACAGCACTTGGGAGGCCAAAGCAGGGCGATTATTGCAACTTTGAAGCTAATCTTTCCATCGCAGTGAGTACCAGATCAGCCAGGGCTACTGACCCCAGGGACAAAAATAACAACAACAAAACACAATATGGAACTAAAATCACTAGAAATAGTAAATGTTAAAACTATGTGCAAGCCGGGCGGTGGTGGCGCACGCCTTTAATCCCAGCACTTGGGAGGCAGAGGCAGGCGGATTTCTGAGTTCGAGGCCAGCCTGGTCTACAGAGTGAGTTCCAGGACAGCCAGGACTACACAGAGAAACCCTGTCTCGAAAAAAAAAAAAACAAAAAAACAAAAAACTATGTGCAAATGTTAACACTATATCAAAGAAGGCAAGGCTGGCCTTCATTTTTATTTTTGTTTCTAAATCTTTTTTTAAAATTGCATTTATTTATTTACGTGTGTGTGTGTGTGTGTGTGTGTGTGTGTTTGTGTGTGTGTGTATTGTACCATGAATTACACATGTAGGTTAGAGGAAAAACTTGTGGAAGTTAGTACTCTCCTCCCCGCTTGTGGGTCCCAG
This sequence comes from Apodemus agrarius, assembly GCA_964023405.1. Classification (NCBI taxonomy): domain Eukaryota; kingdom Metazoa; phylum Chordata; class Mammalia; order Rodentia; family Muridae; genus Apodemus; species Apodemus agrarius. The sequence continues at coordinate 147,433,724 of OZ030005.1, forward strand.
GGATCCAATTCAGGTAACTGGGTTTTGTATCACGAACCTGTTCTTCCTGAGCCATGGAGCTATTGTTATTATTATTATTGTTATTATTATTATTATTGTTATTATTATTATTATGATTACCACATAATGCATGTGTGCATGCATGCATGGGTAATGTGTGTATGTGAGTGTGTTTGTGTGTATGCGCGTGCGTGTGCATGTGTAGGTAGGTAGGTAGGTAGGTAGGTAGGCCAAGATGCAGATGTAGAGGCCAGAGAATAATTAACAAGTCAGTTCTTTCCTCACTGCATGGGTTCCAGAGATGGAACTCAAGTTGTCAGCCCTGTGGGCAGGTGCCCCTACTGACTGAGCCATCTTGTCCATCTTTATTTTTCTTCTTTATTCAAAGGTTATCAGAAATAGTGTTTACCTTGTGGAACATTCCTGAAGACATCCACAGCAAATGAGGAAGACTCACTCACTTTCACCGAGCAAGCTGCAAAGTGGCTTAAGGAATCACAAACCAAGGCCATTAGACAAAACTCAGTGAGTCAGCTGGATTACCTCAATCAATGCCCCCGATGGTAATCATGTCACCTCCCACAGGAAAACACAACTGTTAATGAATAAGGACCGAAAGCCATCTCCTGATAACAGAATCACTATAAACAGTCACACAGGACGTATGGTGCCAATGCCACATTATTTTTACTTGGTATAAGCAATACTTTAAGACCCAGCAACAAATAGTACTCAGACCTTACACAATCTGGAACTGGGAGACAGGCTCTTTTTAAAAAGAATATCAGAAAAAGGCTGACCTTGAACTCCATTGGAAGGAGCTTCCATGCAGCAAAACATCAGAGCCTGAAATCTTAGCTCCACATCACTCTAGTCCAAAGGATTCCTTAGGTCTGGAAAGATGGCTCACTTGGTAAAGCGCTTGCCTCTCACCAGTGGCCAGTTACCATCCTGTCCTTCCGTGAATTCACATACCACTTCCGGGTGACACTGCTGGTGAGCACAGAGGCCCTCGGAGGCGGAGGGCACTTCTATGCAGTGTGGGGCTTGGGAGAGGAATAAAGGCTTTGTTTGTTAAAGCCGCTGTGTTTAATTTGTCACATGTTTCCTAGGGGCAGGAAATGGATAAAATGTTTGCCTTAGCACAAACAATGTGATGCATGAAACAGGACGTGGTAACCCATGCCTGTAAACCCAGAACTCAAGAGAGTCAGAGGTTCAAGGTCATTCTCAGCTACACAGTGAGCCTGGGGCCAGCCTAAGCTACATACATGAGAGCCTGTCTCAAAACTATTTTCTCTTCTATTCGTCCACACCAAGCTTCTACTTGCACTTGGGGCCTCTGCCAAAGCTACAGCAAGCTGTGACGCACTCCCAGGAACCGTTATCCTATCAGTTCTTACAATGCTCAATTTAAAAAAAGAAAACCATTCAGAAATGGAATAGCCTGGAGACCACTTTCAGGCACCCGCGAGGGGGCGCGTCTCTGCCGCTGGCAATAGCCCGAGTCTCTCCCGGGAGAGGGGGAGAGATTAGGTCCTTGCTGGCCCGAGAGAGGCGGAGCTCGCACCCCACGCCACTCGGCTCAGCCAATGGGAGCGCGCGCCGCGGGGCTCGGAGGTCCGCGCCAAGAGTGCTAAAAAACCCTGCGCGCGAACGGCGGTCTCCGGGCGCGTGCTCGCGGCAGCCGGACGCTCCCTTCCTTCGCGAGGCTGGCGTGCGCTGCCCCGCCGCCCCGAGCGCGCGCCTCTCCGACTCCAGCTTCCCCCGCCGGGCTTGCTATGGCTCCCGACCCGGTGCCGACCCCTGTCCCGGCCTCCGCCCAGCTCCGTCAAACGCGCTACTTTACTTGGGAGGAGGTAGCGCAGCGCTCCGGGAAGGAGAAGGAGCGATGGCTCGTGATCGACCGGAAGGTGTACAACATCAGCGACTTCATCCGCCGCCACCCCGGGGGCTCCCGGGTCATCAGTCACTACGCGGGTCAGGATGCCACGGTGAGGGCGGACAATAGGCGCGTCTGCAGCGCCGGGAGGGACATTGGCGGGGAGAGAGGCCTCTGAACCCAGGATGCAAGCGCCGGAGAGACCGGAGCTGCAGACGGTGGCCAGAGACACGCACACTCAAACAAAGGGCTGACTGCACGTCCGTGCTTTGCCTCTGGAGTCTCAAGTATGGGTTGGATCCGGAGCTGGGATAGGAGGGAATGAGCTTACCAGGCACCAGGACAGCGGTGCTTGCTGCCTCCGGGGGTGGAAGGAGGAGTCTGAGCAGAGAGTGGGAGTTGTGTCCTGTCTGCAGGGCTGGGAGGGTCAACACAGCCTTGCCTGACCTAGAGAGCTGGCCCCAACTTGGGATTCGGAGCGGAAAGGGAGTGGGAGAGGACCGCTCCGGATAAGGGTGACACTGAGAACCTGGTGGTTTGGCACCACCTGTACATTGTGAAACCCGGTGGGTATGATAATGAACCTGAGCCGGTCCAAGAAAGCTTGAGGTTGGAATCGTAAAACTGTCCTCGGATTCTTAGTGCGAGGTCACTTGGGGATAGGCCAGGGAGGTCTTCAACTATTCCGGGAATAGGACTCCCGCGTGGTTTAGACGCTTCGCGGGATCGCGTCCCTTTTCCGTTGTAGCTTACTGAAGGCAGAGTCGGTGCGTGCCCCCAGCCTCTGTCTAGTGGCCCAGTTTTCTCTTTATAACCCATATCCACCCTCAGAGCCGAGGGTAGGACTAGGAATGACTTGGGACCCTAAAGTTGGGGCAGAACATTGACAGGATTGCCAACTGTTGGGTCCCTACATTTGGGTCCACCTGCCTTCTATCTAATGCCATCCCCCCACCTCATTTCTTTTATGCCAGTCTAACGTGCTCCCGGAGTCAGCAGGGTTCCTATTAAGTTGCCGGTGAAGTTAGAGGTGGAGGGCACTTGGATTAAAAACCAGCCTTAGAGACCAGGCTAGAATGAGCCAGTCACTAGAACTAATCACTCCAGAATCCAAACAGCAGGGCATTCCTACACACCGATTCATGGACAGATGGAGCAGATCCGTGCTGTCTAGGCTTCCCTCCTGTGTGATTTGGGGGCCTAGGCAAGGGCAGCGATTGGTCCGTGTGTGTGGTGCCACTACCCCACGGACTCCACCCCTCCCTACAGCCTCATTCCCTAAGGCCCTCCCACCCATCCCGTGTAACCCATATTAGCTACTCCGGAGCAGAATGGTCAGTGTTGGGGGAGATAGGGAACCCTGCCCAAAAGAGGAAGGGATGTGAAGCGTTCTCCAGCTCTGGCATAGGGAGACGTCCTCACCACAGAAGCTCACTGAGAAAGAAAGGGACTTGTTGAAAGTGCTGTAGGAACAAAAGCCTCAGAGCCCCACCTATTCCTGGGAGCTGCTTCTCTCCTGTGCTCAATTCCCACACCAAGTGTCTGTAGACATGAAGGCCAGCCTCGTCAGGTCTTTCGGTGTGGCATCCAAGAGGGTCTTTCCAGTCTTTGGTGTAGTGCCCTTTCAGTGGGAACCCAAATGCCGGGTGATCTGGGGCTGACAGACTGGACGTACAGTAGCCAGAGGGAGGAGGCCTTTGTGTCAGCATCGATGCAAACCTTGTTGGCCTGGAGCACGGTCTTTGATGTGAGGCCCTTGGGAGCCTAGGGGGCAGGAGTCCTCACTGTCTTCTCCTTATATTTTCAGGATCCTTTTGTGGCATTCCACATCAACAAGAGCCTTGTGAGAAAGTATATGAACTCTCTCCTGATTGGAGAGCTGGCTCCGGAGCAGCCCAGCTTTGAACCCACCAAGAATGTGAGAGGCCATGTTTGCTGTTTGGAGACTTGGTTGTGGAGGGAGAGGGGGCAAATGCCTGCATAGGACCACAGGTGACGGTTCTTGGGAGTCTTGAGTAGTCATGGGGTAATAAGCCCACTGGAGCAAGAATCTCTGTTTCTTCCAGTGCTGCCACCACCGATGCTCCCACCATCAGTGCTCCCACCAGTAGTGCTCCCATCACCAGTGCTCCCATCAGTAGTGCTCCCATCACCAGTGCTCCCATCACTGACAGCAGACCTATTTACAGAGTATCACGTGTAAACTCATAAAATAATCTTTACATATGTTACACGTAAGAAAACAGGCTCAGAGAGTTTAAGCTGCAGAGCCAGAGACCGCACAGTGGAGACCCAAATTAAGTCTGTTTAGCTGCCGGACATGACACCATTTACAGGAGCTTTTCCTATCCTCCTTCCCCATGAGGGTATCTTTGCCTAAGACTGTGGACTTCCCACAGCTACCTCTATGGGAGGTTCCCTTCGAGGGCTGGGGTGCCGCTGAGAAGGATTATAGCTCCAGTCTCCCACAGAAAGCGCTGACTGATGAGTTCCGGGAGCTGCGGGCCACGGTGGAGCGAATGGGCCTCATGAAGGCCAACCACCTCTTCTTCCTGGCCTACCTGCTGCACATCCTGCTGCTGGACGTGGCTGCCTGGCTCACTCTTTGGCTCTTCGGGACCTCCTTGGTGCCCTTCAGCCTCTGCGCGCTGCTGCTCAGCACGGTCCAGGTGCGTGCCTTCGCCCGGCCAGTCTTGGAATTTCTAGTGAAAATATCCTTCCTGGGATCTGTAGACGCCCGGGAGACCCGGCATGGGGAGAGAACACACGTTCTGTTGTGTGTGACTTCGGCCTGCACTTTATATAAGTGCGTATTTTGGTCCAGTCACAGCCTCTTCAGCTTCTCTTCCCTGTCTTCCTGTGTGGTTTGGTCTCCAAAATCTCAGTTCTACCACAGCCCATGTATGCCAAGAGCCAATGGTTGGCACCCTTCCCACCCTTGATGTTACCCGGCATGGCACCAGCCAACCATGGTGCAGCACCAGGATTGGACTGATAGTCTGTATTCTGGATGTTGGTCTGTCCTAAGTCATGGCACTTCAGAGGAAAGAAGGGAGTGTGGCCTGCTTCAGCTCACATGTGACTCAGGGGCCAAGAGGGATTGGGACCTGGGTTCCGGGGCTTATCTATATGAGGTATTGTATTGCAGCGATCCAGTATGGAGAAGCTGAAGGGGCTGCCAGGGTCTGTGAGGAGGACCCTCGCTAGGCGCGGGCCGCTCTAAGCCCTAACCATTCATTCTCTCTCAGGCCCAGGCAGGTTGGCTCCAGCATGACTTTGGGCACCTGTCAGTCTTCGGCACCTCAACGTGGAATCACCTGGTACATCATTTTGTGATTGGCCACCTGAAGGTCAGTGACATTAGCAGGTTCCCCCAACCCCACGTCCTTCATGGTTGCCAGAGTGTGGGAGACGTGCCCAGGACCCTGGGTTTTCTTTCTTTTAAAGAATCATTTATTTATCTTATATGCATGGGTACCCTGCTTGCGTGTATGTCTGTATGCCGTAAGCAAAGGCATCAGATCCCCTGGGACTAGAGACAGAGGCAGTTGTCCGCTGTCGTGTGGGTGCTAAGAACCGAAGCAGGGTACTTACACTGGGTTTTTTTCATCTGCAATTCTCTGCAGGGGGCTCCCGCCAGCTGGTGGAACCACATGCACTTCCAGCACCATGCGAAGCCCAACTGCTTCCGCAAGGACCCTGACATCAGCATGCACCCCTTCTTCTTCGCCTTGGGGAAGGTCCTTTCTGTGGAGGTGAGCTGGGTGTTGGCGCGGAGGGGAATGGCTGTCCCGCAGCCTGAAGGGGAAGTGCGTGTTTGCTGTTATCAGAGACGGTAGGGCATCAGGGGCTAAGCCGTAGGGCTCCTGCTTTCTGGGAGTTGTGGGGGGCCGATAAACTAGGACTGTTCAAGACCAACCAACCGGTCAGCAGTTACTACACAAAACTACCCGACTCAGCAAAGGATTCAGTGGGCTACGGGGGAGTCTCTGTAAGCCCCTGCTCATCTTTGAAGATGATTAAGATCCCTCTCCCCGGAGCTGTTTGACCCCCCTGCTCTAGGAAGGCACCTCCTTGCACTTGGCGGTTCTGTCTCTTGTGTCAGATAGATACCCTGCTGTGGCATGGCCTGCCTTGCCTAGACTTCACTGTCTCACGTGTCCGATATGGGGGGGGGGGGGCAGAGCACTCCTTCTGAGTACAGCTGCCTGCTGGATCCTTTAATAGTGCATCAGTGGATTTAAACAGATATTCAGAAAAAAAAAATCACACCCATCCTGAACATGTGCAGGCTGTTTTTAATTTTTTTATTAGGATTATAGTGTGTGGGCACATGTGCCGTGGCACACACGTGGGGGTCAGAGGACAACTTTTTATGGGGTCCCTTCTCCCCTCCCACCTTCATGTAGGTCTTAGGGATGAAACTCAAGTCGCCAGGCTTGCGTGGCGAAGACCTTTACCCAAAGCAGCCTGTTGCGATCTTCAGCTTTATTTTACTTTTGGTTGTAAGCCTAGCAGTGAACAGCTGAGCCATCCCTCCAACCCGGCTTTATTTGCGGTTATGTGAGAGCATGTGTCAGAGGACAACTTAGCGGAGACAGTTCTCCATCCGCCTGTCCTTGGGCTCTGGGGTTTGAGCTCAGGTCATCGGCTTCCTCAAAAGTGCCTTACCCTGAGTCCTCTCGGGGAGGCGTCTCACCCCCACCCCGGCTCTAGACTCTTCTTGAGTATTTGTTCCTAAATAACACATTATAAGAACTATTTTTACACGGTGTTTACGTTGTATCAGGTATAAGCAAGCTGGAGAGGATGTATTACATGCTGCCAGGGGGGTGGGTATAGCTCAGCGGTAGAGCATTTGCCTGGCTTGAGTGAAGCCTGGGTTCCATACACAGCGCCAAGAAGAGGGATAGGGAAAGAAAGAACGGGTGGAAGGGAAGGCACGAAGCCAGGCATGGTGGCACAAACCTGTAATCCCTGCCCACAGGAAGCAGAAGCAGGAGGATTGAGAGTTTGAGGCTAACCTGGGTTACTTAGCAAGGCCTAGCTCAAGGTGGGGGGAGGGGGCGAGACCAAAGCCTCGTCTCCCAGCCTGCAGGGCTAGGAGGGCACGTGTCAGTTAGTACAAGTTGGATGCCACTTCATACAGGGGACTTGAACATCTGTGGACACTGGAACCAATCTCTGTGAACACGGCTGTATCCTTTCCCTCCCCCGTGAGTCCGGCCTGTCTTCCAGCCTGACCAGCGTTGGCTTTGCGTAGTCTGCTGGGGCGGGGAGCTGAAGGAAGGATGCCCCAGGGCGGGGAGCTGGTGAATTGGCCTGGCACAAGCAATAGAAAGTCCCGAATGCCCAGCAGAGTTCTTTGCAATGTTAATTAAAACCCCTCCCGGAGCCCTGCCAGCTCCCCTCCCCCCGCTAATGGCAGCTGTTTGAATTAAGCTGTTGAACACAGTTCATTTTCAGGCATGGGTTCAAGGTAGTCTGGCTGCCCTGTCCTCTCCGGCTGAAACCTGCTGTGGAAGAGCCTTGGCAGCTCCGGCGCTGCTGGCACGGGACACTGGGAGCTTGAGACTTGGGCTCCATCTGTCCCTAAAGCTCCCATTTCCACAGTTCCCAGGCACTGGCCTCTGCTGGTCAGCTGTGTGTTCCCTTTGGCCCCATCAGCAATGCACAGTAGGGAACTGGCCTGTGTCGTTCTGAAGCCGGGCAGACTGCGCCTCAGGAAGAGCACTGGGAGCTTGTCCCCACAGATGGTTTAAGGGAAGGGAGGACTTTGCTGGTTCTTGGTACTGAGGCTTTCAAGAAACTGTAGTCCACAAGCATCAGAGAGAGAGAGTAGGGGCTAGGAAGACGGACCCGTGGGTGAAGTGCTCACCACACAAGTATGAAGACCTAGGGTTGGCCCTTAAGCACCTGAGCACCTGACTAACCCCAACACCAGGTGTAGAAGACAGTGTGATGAGGAGGACATTCTGAGGCTTCATTGGCCAGTCTAAAAAAAAAAAAAAAGGTGAGTTCAGGGTTCAGTGAGAGATTTCAGCCCAAGAACCAGAGAGCCGTAGAGACACTCAGAGCTGACCTCTGGTCTTCACATGCATGGGCAAGTACACTGTGAGCATGCAAACTCCTCTCTCACCCCCACAGGAAATGAGAATGAATGGCTGTAGGAGGCCTGGCTTGGTCCCTCTGAGGACAGTTTACCTTACTACCATCTGCCCAGCGCCTCCTAACACTCTTGGAGAACAAAGTGGCACAAGGAACACTTTGCCCTTAACCCTCGGAATTCTGAGTCAGGGCACTCTGGGTAGACCATACTGTACTTAAACTTGATCACCGTCTAAGGGGGTAGCAGCGGACAGGGTTCGTTTCCACAGCTGTCCCCACTCACCCCACCAACCAAGAGGGGTGCTTTGCTTCTATGGAATCTCCTTGGTTAATGTTGTGTGGCTTCTTTACCTGTCTCCAGAGTCTAAGCTAATTCTATCAAATTCTCCAGCTCCCGTGGCCCTGCTATCTGATAGCCGTTCACCTTGGGTTGCTATAATAAACACCTGAGGCTGGGTACTTTATACAGAAGATATGTCTGCTGAGTTTATTGTTCTCAGAGACTGAAAGTTGAAGGTGGAGTCGCCCCAATCAGTTTGCCTCTAGGAAGCGCCCTGTGAGGGATGCCAGACGTCGGTGGGGGTGGTTGTGAAAGCAACTGGGGTGAGAGTGAAGCCAGATCAGTCTTTAAAACAATTCGCTCTCAAGTGGGAAGTCACTAGGGCCCCGCTGGAATCATAGGGATCCCTTCAGGGGGTGACTCTGCACCTCTGACAGAGCCACCACACACAGAAACACAGAGCAGAGCATGCGTGAGTGAGTCCAAGGCCTGCCTGCAGGACAGAGCAGGTGGAGGCGTGGCTTCCTGGGTAATCCGGCCTTCCCTGGCTTCCTGGTGTGGTGGGCTTCGAGAGCTTCGGTTCCTCCGGCTGCGCCCTTTTCTTTGGATTTGTGCACACCTGCCATGCCTCGTTATTTAGTTATCAGGGCCCAAGGGAGGCCAGGTCTGAGCATCTTTGCCAAGCTGCTGCCTTTCTGTCTGTCCTGCTCACTCTATCCTGCTCTCCCGTCTATAATCTGTAAATGATCTTGAACGGCAAGTTTATTACCCACTTCATCTCTTCAGATTATAACATAGATCGACGTGGATGAGAATTTCCTACTGTTCTCCTCTGTGCTCTCAGCGCCTCAGTAGAGTGGTGTGCCCTCCCTCCAGGGTTTGTTAAATGACTCCATGAATGTAGGAAGATTGTCTAGCGAAACTGACTTGTACGGGACACAGTTTTGATGAATGATCTATAGATGTGGTTGTGGATATGTGTGAAGATACCTCAGGATGTGCTCTGGATTGAGGTCACCAAAACTAACTGGGACAAAAAAATGCCAGAGTCACGGAGTGAGCCAGCAGAACAGATATGAACCCATGTGAGTGGCTCTGGGCCAGTTGAATGATCTGGTGAGTCCCAGGCAGTCTGTTCAGTAGCTTGGCTTAAAAATGAATAATCCACTCAATGGGCAAATCTTTGCCAAAGCCCTCAGATTGCTGGGTTGTTCTTGGTAATCTTACTGATACATATATCAGTAAACGTTCAAGGGGGTTTAGGAAACTCATGTTGAAGAGTCCATAAGAGAGGCTGGAGAGATGGCTCGGTGGTTAAAGGCATGGGCTTCTCTTGCAGAAGACCTGGATGTGAGTCTCTGGACCCAGTGGAGAGCTCACAGCCATCTGTAACTCCAGTTGGTCTGCTGCTCTCTTCTGGCCTCCACAAGAATTGCATGTGCCTGTCGCATAGACATAGACGCAGGCAAAACACCCATAAGACAGACAGACAGACAGACAGACAGAGTCCAAACGATTGTGATGGAAAGACTCAGGCTACCTATTCAGGGGCAAAAATAGTTCTCGGTGGAGACTCTGAGGTCCAAAGGAGTACCAGAAGCAGGAGGGGGCTGAGCCTGGAAACCATGTGACAGAGACTCAGATAGCCATCGGGAATCCTGTAGACTGACTAGTGTACACTCTTGTGTGTTCCTTGTCATGGTACAGTCATAGGTCCCAATCCAGGGACGGCCACTTGCTCCAGGCGCTAGGCCCGTCAGAGCCTTTCAATGGTAGCAACAAGCTAAAGGTTCCGGAAGTAGGTCTTAGTGTCGGGCAGGGAAAGCTGGCGGCTCAGTGGGAGAAACGGGTGTCGTCTGGTCTCTGCTGCTGACTTACCTTTGTTTCTTCACAGCTTGGGAAAGAAAAGAAGAAGTACATGCCATACAACCATCAGCACAAGTACTTCTTCCTGAGTGAGTGTCAGTCACAGGGTTAGGGGGTCCACAGGAGCAGCAGATTCCCCTAGGAGAGGCCTAGGAGGAAGAACTGTCTGTGGATCCCCACCCCCACCCCACCCCCACCCCCGGCAGCAGACGGCCTTCCCCCTGAGTAAGGTCAAAGGGCTCCTGCCGTTTCTTAAATCTAGTCACATGAAGGTGGGGTCAGTTAGAATGACTCCTTGGGCAGTGGAATCTGAGAAGAAATTTGTTTAGCAACTGAGCAGAAGACATTTTGGTTATATACTCCCTACTTTAAAAGCTTGCTGCATAGTGCCCAAATTTAGGCCTTAAAATTCCTTTAAGACCTCAAGTTTTGGGGACTAGTTTGGGGGTAAAACTTTTAATGAGTTTCGAGGGCTTTTTGTTTGTTTGTTTGTTTGTTTGAGAGAGGTTTGTGTAGCTCAGACTAGCTTCAAACTTGGCACCTGTATCTATTTCAAGTTTTCAAAGGAAGACTGGGGAAGAACTGGAGGAATTTATCTGTTTATTGCCAACTGTCCCTTCTAGAAAAAGGTGGACATGAAGAGTAGAAGGGTTGAGTAAAGACTTCCATAAGAAGTCATTTTAGGCCTGGGGAGATGGCTCAGTTGGTACAGGGCTGACTGTGCAAGCAGGCCAGCAGGTCCTGAGTTTAGATTTCTTACACACACACACACACACACACACACACACACACACACAAATCCAGGAGTGGTGGCACATGCCTGGAGCCCAGCCCTAGGGATGGGAAAGGCATGAGAGGCACAGACAGGGACGGGTGGATCCCTGAAGCTCCTTGGTCAGCCAGAATAGCTTCGTATGTAGTGAGAGACTATCTCAAAGAATAAAGATAGAAGGCCCGTGAGATGGCTTAGCCGGTAAGACCTGACAACTGGAGTTTAATCTCTGGAACTCACGGTGGAAGGAGAAGAAAGCAACTTGTGTAAAGTTGTCCTCTGACCTCAACATGTGCACTTGTGCACTATGCCCCTCCCCCACACACATACACATTGTACATATGTCGGGAGGGAAGGAAGGAGGGAGGGAGGGAAAGAGGGAAAGAATTTTAGAATCTGTGGCATATCGAGATGAGGAAGCTACGAGAGGAGACTGTCATGCTATGGTTGGGATAGCATCAGGTATGCATCAGACTGGGACGGGTCAACGGGGTCCTTCCCCTGCCCTTTGACCTACAGAGTGGAGCGGTAAGGCTGTGACAGGACTGCGAGGGGGAGGGCTGGGGTCCAGGCACTGAGGGGGCATTCATGTGCCCTTTTAAGGCCCCGGGAGCAACATTCCATGCTTGGGGCTTAAGCTCCCACGCCCTCCTGCACGGGGACGGGATGCTGCTCCCAGCCCTCTGCTTCCCCGGCGTCCCTTTGCAGAGCTGGCCTTCTCCAGGCTTGTGTTCCTGCCCAGGTGCCCCCAGCTTGTGGTTGATGGACGCGCGGTGAGAAGCTAGGGGGTGACGGGAGGCCGCCCTACGCGGGGGGCTGGTCTCGCCATAGCAGCCCTTTCTGACCCCTGGTTGCTCATCCTCCTCCATCTCCGTTTCCTCCCCCAGTCGGACCCCCAGCCCTGTTGCCTCTCTACTTCCAGTGGTATATTTTCTATTTCGTTATTCAGCGGAAGAAATGGGTGGTGAGTATCCCTGGCCCGCGAGCCCCGTGCACCAGGTTCTCTGGTCCTGCGTAGGGAAAGGTGTGCTCTGAGGACTCCAAGCCAGACAGAGCGAATAGAGCCAGGAGGAGCGGCTCTTCTCTAGATGAGAGGACATGGCTCCGGCTCCCCGGAGCTTGTCCTAACTGTGCCAGGCTTCACGCAGCCTAGGGTTCCCAAGCTGCACAGCGCTCCGGGAACTGCAGAGAGCAACAGGGGGTGGGGGTTGGGGGGTGGGGGAGACGTAGCGAATGGGCCCTGCTCGCCAGGGATGTGGGTTGAAACTGAAAGTGATAGACCCATGGAAAGACAAGCAGTCCGAAAAGGCTTTGGGGACCCTCACAAGGCTTTGGGGGTCAGGCTGGGTCTGCTTTTCCAACTGGTCTCAGATGTCGGGCATGGGGAAGATAGGCTCTGAGCTCTAAGATAGGCTGGGAACTGAGGCAGGAGCTTGGATATTGATCTCAGTGTAGAGGACTCCAGAATTGGGGGAAGAGTATAGGGCTTGTTCACTGCAGAAAAGGACCCGGAGCTTCAATCAGTACAGTGGCATAGATGGAGCCTTGGTCCTGAAATGCGTAGTCACATTTATATAGGGTAGGAAGGTGCTGTAGCTAGAGAGACTGGGGTGGGGTGGGGGGCTCTGTGAAGGGACAGGCAGGGGGCTGGGTTACCACCGGGAACAGAAGTGGTGCCATTAGATGTGCGGGCATGCAGCTAAGAGGAGCTGAGAATCACTGAGTGCCAGACACCCACGCCGGGGAGAAGGCGGGGACTGCCACAGGTGGAGAGGGAGGGAAAGGGGCGTGAACCGCTGGGACATGCCACTCTCCCATTCCCACGCAGGACTTGGCCTGGATGCTCAGCTTCTATGCCCGTGTCTTCTTCACGTACATGCCCCTGCTGGGGCTGAAAGGCCTCCTGGGTCTTTTCTTCATTGTCAGGTACGGACATGTGGTGGAATGTAGTGGCTGGCAGGGAAAGTACAAGAGATGGAGGGGTCTGGGGGCCGTGCTGGGCCTTGGGGGTCATTTGGGGTGTTGGTTTGTGAGAGTCACTGGCTGGTGTTACGACTGGGGAGTAAGAACTCCATGCTCGGCTTGTACTGCTCATGGCCTGTATGCCGTCCTCACCAGGTTCCTGGAAAGCCACTGGTTTGTGTGGGTGACCCAGATGAATCACATCCCCATGCACATCGATCACGACCGGAACAAGGACTGGGTCTCCACCCAGGTAAGGGACAGTCGCTCAGAAGACCTGGACATGCCACGGCTACTGAAAAGGGTGGGTGGCGCACAGAAATAGCCAACGTTGTCTCCTCAAACAAACCTCGTTTAGCTTGAGACGTCTCCCACTAAGTGGGTGAGCAGAGATGGCGGATAGTTCCGCACAGTCTCCGTCGGGACGCCTGAGCGCTCTGACATGGGGACCTGCTCTCCCTCCACTTTCTCCCCCAGCTGCAGGCAACCTGCAACGTTCACCAGTCAGCCTTCAACAACTGGTTCAGCGGCCACCTCAATTTCCAGATTGAACACCAGTGAGTAGGGAGACCTAGGAGGCAGGGGCGGCTTGGGGCGGGGCGTGGGGAGAAAAGCAGAAGCCACTAACTGCTCTGCTGTCTGCCCCTAAAGCCTCTTCCCCACCATGCCACGACACAACTACCACAAGGTGGCACCCCTGGTACAATCCCTGTGCACCAAGTATGGCATCAAGTACGAGTCCAAGCCGCTGTTCACAGCCTTCGCCGACATTGTCTAGTGAGTCTGAGCCTGGGCAGCTGGCAGCAGGGAGGAAGGGCACGGCGATGGGCGTGGGGCGTGGCATGGGGCGGGGTGGGCAGTCACAGGAAGGGTTCCTGGTGGTGGTCCATGACCAAGCCAACATCCTCTAAGTGAGGGGGGAAAGCCTCTGAGGGGAAGGGGACCTATCTGCAGGTGAGTGGCTCAGCCTCCCTCACTGTCTCCTGTTGCCCCCGCAGCTCACTGAAGGAGTCGGGGCAGCTCTGGTTGGAGGCTTACCTTCACCAATAGCAGCAGCAGCAGGCTTCCATGTGGAGGAGTAAGATGACAACTGGAGCCCAGTCAGGACGTGGAGGGACAATGCCACTATGAGTCTAATGTTTAAAAGGTTAGGGACATAGATATTTGTACTCACATCTGCCCCCCCTTTGCCTTCTGAGTACCAAACTTGAGAGAGAGGAGGACTGTTGGGGCAGGGATGTAAAACTGTTGTTCTACTTTCGCGAAGATAAGTGGTAGCACCTACGGAGTCCTGCATGAAGTAGGGACCCCACATGAGATATTCCCTCTTGTAAACTGTAAGCCCATCTCACTGGGCTATCTGACTCTCTACCCTCCTTGTTAGTCTCTGAGGAACAGTGTGATCCCCACTTCGAAAAAGATTTAGAGAGGGCATTCATGCACAGAATTCTGAGGCCTGGCCCAGCTCCCTTGCCCAGGAGCTCAGCTTGCTGCTGAGAGCTGGGTGTGACCACGTCTGCCTCCCGCTGCTGGGAGAAGATGTTTTTCAATTTCAGAAGCAGTCCTGGCAGGGCAGAGGCCAGGACTGTGGTTTGGGAGGCATTTGGCCCTGGAAGATCCTGGCACACGTAATTCTCGAGTCTCATTCCATCCAGGCTGCAGAGAGAACATTAGATCTTAGCTCTTGACAAAATGGATGGCAGATACTGACCTTTAGAACTCTGTTGATTCATCTCGTCTAATCAATCCCCGAGGAATACCTAAACACAGAACGAGGTCCTTCCTCCTCCTGAATGAGACTCCCATAGTTTCCTTTTGCTCCCCAGCCTGTGATTCTAAGTTCAACAAAACAGTCATCAACAAAAGTGACTGAGGCGTCCATCAGAGTGTTGGGGCTCTGCAGACCCAGTGTCCCTGTCCCCTGTGTCACGTTCCAGTATTGTACAGTATGACTCCATGTCCCAAACAGAAGGTTAGAAACACCGAGGACCGTGGACGTCACTGCTGCAGGGAGGCGGCCCCTTTGTCTACTCATTCAAGTGTCTTAGTCTACTGGATGCCAGGTAGAAATGTAGGGTAACTTCTGATGAAGCATGTCGGTCTAACGATAAAATAGGATTTTGTAATCGTCTGGTTGGTAAAAGATATGTTCCAGAGAACATAGGAACATGCCCAGAGAGACCTAACCAGCACGCCCACTTTCACGCTCTTGTTCCTCAAATCCATGGGCATTAATTATTTCGTTGTCTGCCCAAGAGATTGTACTGGAAGCATGCTGACCACCAGTCTGGAAGGAGAAAACCTCAAGCCCAGAGGCCAAGTGCAGCGCATGGTTGTGGAGAAATGGCAGGCGGTCAGGACGAGGGTCTTAAGGGATGTTGGGGTGTGGTATAGTGACAGGCAGGTTGCAGAAAAGCTCAGATCATTCCCAGTGGTCGGCCCTGCTCGAAAACCTGTTTGAAGCAGGCTTCGGGAAAACCATGATTAAAGAGTGCTACCTTCATTAGCCCCTTCCCTCCAAAATGGGTGCCGATCCCTCCCCGTGCCCGTTCCCTGCCACCAGGGGTAAGGATGTGGCACTACCAGTCTGTCTAGCCGACTGGCCTTGAGCCTTGGGCGGCCAGTCTGAGCAAATACCAGTGAGCTCTATTGCTCCAAGACCAGGTCTTCAGAGCATCAACCACTGTGGCCTTCTCCGCTCAGCCTTCACTGTGGCTTTTGCATAGCCACGGGGGACATGGAGTGACAAGATTCAGAACGTTAACAGTGGTAAAGTGAGGTATCTCAAATCCACTGACAGATAAGAAAACGGGGTTAGACCGAAAAGTCACTTCTGCTCATGTAGCTAGTGGCAGAATATCTGAACTTAACTCTAGCTAGCTCCCATGTCTGTTTTTATTACCTTCATCTTTCTACTTCCTGGCCACAGGCATTTCACTTAATTGAGCCTAATGTCAGTATCTGTGTGTGCCAATGTTACCACATCCTGATGAAGCTAAAAAATAAAATTTAATTTGGACCGAAAGAATGTTGGTACTCATTTGAAGTCCACGCTGCTTGTCTGCACATGCCTACCGGATGCCCTGGTTCAGAGAAGGGGAGCTGGTTCAGCTGGTGAAGCACTTCCTGTCCAAGCTTGGGGGGACCTAAGTTCAGAGCCCCAGGACCCACGGAAGGGCCAGGTGTGGAGATCTATAACCCAGCATAAGCAGAGACGGATCCTGGGGGCTTGCTGGCCAACATCTCAGGCAATTTGGTAAGCAGATCCGGTAAAAAATAAGGTGGAGTGACTAAGGCAGACAGTTGCTGACCCCTCTGGCCTTTTTGGCATTCAGGCGTGCAGGAGCACGTACACACACATACACAAGATTCCTCCGTGCTGCCGCTGCTGCTAAGGCCCTTGCCGCCTGTGAGCTCAACTCCCTTGGGAACACAGCTCCCTGCCAGTTCCCTTGTATAGCTGGGGCAGGACTGTGACAAGGCCAGGCTCCTCCCACTACCCGTCTGTAGAGCTACTGCACTGCTGTGGGCCTCCAGCAGGAGCTCATGGGTGTCCCAGTTCAGTCCTCAGCTTTCCATCTTGAGCCATTTCTCCCTTTGGACCTAGTTTGACTCTCAGCACGGTTATAGCGAAGTTTTGTTTGTCTTTCTCTTTCCCCACAAGGCCTCCATCAGGCTGCAGAGCCAGTGCCTCTTAACTGCTGTACTTCAGCTGAGTGAAACATCGGAACAGTCACAGGGCCAAGCACTAATCAGAAAAGGCTAAGCAGTTCAGATTTAAAAGCGAGCCGGAGCTCCAAACGCTTGCCGACGACGGGGCGCAGGCCCTAAAGGCCACTGCACGCAGGCGGTGCGGCCTTGGTGGTTAGCGCACTGCCACTGCACATTTACAATCAAATTATGGAATCAGGGAGGAGAAAAAGTTAAATTTAATCTGGTAAAGTCAGTTCTACTTAACAACTTCGAGAGCAGAGAATAAACTAAGTGCTCTGCCCTCAGGACAAAACGTCGTGTCTACATTCACCGAAGATCTCATTTGGGAAACAGTATGAATTCAAGGCTTCCTGGCCAGCCAGGGTTACATAGTGAGACCCTGTGTGTGTGTGTGTGTGTGTGTGTGTGTGTGTGTGTGTGTGTTGGGGGGGGGGTGTGCCTCAGGAAGGAAACTGAAAACCACTGTGCAAAGACATGGAGGTGAAAGTCCCGACAACCTGAGTCCCACCTCCACAGCATGCAGGGAGGAAGAGCCCTGAGAGCTGTCCTTTGTCCTGCCCCCACCGTGCCGTAGACTTGAGAGGACTTGAGAACCCATGGCATTAGTCTTCTACTCCACCTGTCACGGCCTTTTTAACTTAGTCATGTGCTCAGAACTCACAGGCTAGCTCCCCACTAAGCTTCACCAGTTATAACGGCTTATCAACTTGACCATGTCTGGAATCAACTAGAACCCAAGCAGCGGGGCCAACCTGTGTGAAGGCAAAAACAAAAAATAAACAAACAAACAAACAACCTCACCCTAACTCTGGGCTACACCTCCTAGTGGCAGTTCCCACCAAGGGACATGGAGGCTTTGGCTTCTGGCCACACCCTCTTGCTGAGACATCCCCTCTCTGGTATTAGAACCTACTTCTTCATGTAAACTGAAGACCAGCTGAGACATCCCTTGTGAACTGAATTACTGAACTCTTGGCTTTTTTGTGGGATACCCATTGTTAGACTAGCTGGGCCACGCCCTGTAAGCAATTCTAGTGAACCCCCTTTTAACATATACATAGTTCATTCTATCTGTTCCGTTCCTCTGGAAAACCCTAAAATGTACCAGTACTCAAGAACTTCAAACATTCTTCCTAAACATTTGAAATCTCAGTAAGAACAAAGCTTTATTTACCTACTTGTTTTACTGGTTTCTCAAGACAGTGTAGCCCTGGTGTAGCCCAGGGTCCTTGAACTTGGGCACTGATCTGCTGCTGCCACCTGCGCGCTGGGACTAAAGGGGTGCACCACCACCATGGCCGCCTGGTGGAACAAGGCTTCTGAATGGCAAGTGGTTATCAAGTGGCCTATCAGATTGCCTGGATGTTATGAGATAGTTTATCTAAATTACAAGACAGCTCAAGGGGACTCCTTTATCTCACAGACAGGTGCAACGTGTGAAATCCAGTCAAGCTATTCAAACTGCAGTGCAAAAGGCTGGTGCCGCCACAGCTGCTGTGGCCACACTACATGGGCACAGCACCACCTTGTGGCCACTCCTAAACAAAGCACTTGTTAGCAGGGCAATCCCAGGCTGTTGGGAAGTCAGAGGGGAAAGGAGACCATTGTATTTATTCTACAGGAAACTAAAGCACTCAGGGTGTTTTCAAACATTCAGAAAGTCACATTCTGGTCACTTTTATAATTTTATTGATTTTTTTTCTCTTTACATCTTTTAAAATAGAAATAGCCCATGAACAAGTTTCTTCTCCCCAAACCTCAATCCAATTGATTGCCTCAGAAAGGCCGTCAGAGCATCGCTCGGAGCTACATGTCAGTGGTACACTTAACGCATCTGCCCTGGGTTCAATTCCCAACCCTGGAGAGGGGAGAGACAAAAACAAAAAACTACAAACCAAAATCTAAACACTGCCTTTTCACTCCCCTGCACAACTCCTGGACTCACCAGACAAGTTCAAATTTCTGCCCATAAAACACAGCCAGTCAGTATTAAATCTGCTGTCAGCCAGACTCCTCTGCTTGCCTCTCTGCAGCTCTCATCAGCTAACGCAGGCTGACGGCCGTCTTTCAGGGCACAGCGAAAGCAGAAGGAGCGTAGTCAGTCAGTTCTACAGTCACCTCTCCTCGCCAGCTGCCCAGCTGGGACATTATCTCCATACACTCTCCCTGCTTTATCTTGTTCTTCCTTAAAATGTCGCTAGCAGTTAGACAGAACAGTGGCTACAGTATCCGTTAACCTGAGAAATGGTTTGAGCCTGACATCTTTCCTGAGCTAAAAATGAGGAAGAGCAGAGAGCTGTGGCCGTCCTGCCACAGGGTCGAGAGGGAAAGCGCTGAAGGGCAGGCCGGGAAGCAATGAACTCTCCTCAAGACGAGGGTGAGAGGGACTGCTCTAGCTGAGGGGACAAAGCAGCTAAACTGGGGTCGAGGGGCAGTGAAGGGAAGGACACATTTATTTTCCCTTCCTGAACTTCCCCGCTCCCCCAGTCTTTGCTTTCTTCTTAGCAGGCCCCTTGGGTTCTGGCTCCTTGCGCTTAGCTGAAGAGAGTGAGCCAGTCACCTTGAAGAAATCGTCTAGACGTCCCTGGGTGCTGCCCTGGCGGCTCTTACTCAGCCGCTTGACCCCACTGCGAATTCGCTCCTCGGAAAACTGCTTTTCACCGCACATAAATTTGACCAACTCTTCTTCATTTGGCTCGCTCCACTTCAGCTCCACAGACTCTGGGTCCAGCACTTCGGGCTCCAGGAAGAGCTGCTGGGCTTCCTTGTGGAGCCAGTTCTCTGGAACCGGGTACTTGCTGGGATCCAGCCGCCTCACGATCTCCTCGATGCTCTTGTGCTTCTGGATGAGGTCAACCGCCCGCTTGGGCCCGATGCCTCGGATGCTCTCACAGTAGTCGCTGCCCAGCAGGATGCACAGGTCCACGAACTGCTCCTGGTTCAGGCCTAGCTCCTGCAGGACGCGGCTCAGGTGGAACTCCTGTATGGGCAGCTTCTTGGCCTCACTGGCAGTTAAGTGTCGCATGAGCACGGGGCTGCCGAAGGTGAGGCAGTCCATGTCCTCCGTGGCAGCCGCATAGACCTTGCCGGCCTTTGCCAGGGCAGCGCAGCTGGCCTCCGCCTCGCTGGGTGCGTCGAGGTACGGGATGCCCATGAGGCTCAGCAGGTGTTTGCACTCGTCGTTGTGCTGCTTGGTGACCTTCACGAGGCGCTTTGTGAACTTCTCCACCTCCTCCTCCATCCCCGCCTCCTGAGCCTGCTGCAGCTGCTTCTCGGCCTCGGCGCGCCGCTCACTGCGCTTGGCCAGCTCGCCCGACTTCAGCTGCGGCGGTTTGCCGTCGAAGACATACACGGGCTTGATGCCGTTTTCCATCATGCGGATGGTCCGGTAGAACATGCCCATGAGGTGGCTGGTGGTCTCCCCCTCCTCGTTCTGCAGCACCTCCCCACCCTGGCGAACAGCAATCAGGAACTGGTAGATGCTCATGGAGGCATCGACGGCCACTTTGCGACCAAAGTAGCTCTTGATGTCATTCTCGCGGATGGCACTGGGGGCCACATCAGCAATGAGCTTGGCGAGGCCGTGAATTCCCATGGTAACACAGGGGCGATGGCTAAAACAAAAAGACAAGAGGAGGAACTGAGAGCACACAAAGGAACAAAGGTTGTAAGTGGCAACATTCACCAATCTCACGATTAATCAAACCGAACATGAAACGCAGCAGGCCTCCAAGTCAGCAGAGAGAGGATGCAATGAACCAGAGCGTCATCCCAGCAGGCCTCCTAGGAAGCCGAGGCTGGCCGGGTGCTTCGAGGAATGAGGGCTCTGAATAACGCAATGGCACAATCTGTCACAGAGTGACTTCAACTTTAGTCTGCATCAAGGATCAGAGAGGGCAAGAGACCTGGCACAGCGTGATGGGTCCTGAGATCATAAAGGCGGAGGTGAGCCGTAAGAGCAGTAAGGACTGTCTGTGTGAATATGACTACGTCTGATTTATTGTCTGTCCACAGATGTGTAACTGATGCAGCAGACCTGAGGGGCACCTCTGCATGAGGCCCGGTGGCCTCGCCCATGCTGCTCTCCTCCTCTTCCCCCTCCCTTAGCACCCGAGGGTCTCTTTTATCAGGATGCCAGAGGAGTTTTAAGTCCTCCTCTTTGTACTCTCTTCTCCCCTGTAAGTCTGACACGTGAACACCATGACTTCCCACACATCCTGAATTGAGGGCTGGCATGATGGATGGATTCACACAGCCCAATACTGCACTTCTAGGGTTCAAGGCTTCCATCACATTGTTCCTAGGGAAGCATTTCCAAAACTACCCTCACAATTTTTGGGTCTTCCAAACATTAATTCTTTTATCTAATTAGTTTTCTTTAAATGGGCTCCCCCCCCCACCCCCAAGACAGGGTTTCTCTGTGTAGTCCTGGCTGTCCTGGAACTCACTCTGAAGACCAGGCTGGCCTCGAACTCAGAAATCCGCCTGCCTCTCTGCCTCCCAAGTGCTGGGATTAAAGGCGTGTGCCACCACCGCCCGGCTTAAATGGGCTTTAAAGAAAAAGAGGAAAACACAAACAAAACAACGACAAAACTAGTTGTGAGTGATGGCACATGCCTTTAATCCCAGCACTTGGAAGGCAGAGGCAAGTATATCTGAGTTCAAGGCCAGTCTAGTCTACACAGCAAGTCCCAGGCCAGCCAGGGTTACACAGTGAGACCCTGTCTCAAAACCGAACAATAAATTAAGTTGGGAAAGAGAACTCATCTTAAACAAAAATATCTGCATTGTATCAGTCATATTAATGTGTCAAATATATAATAAAAGAAGTTTCTAATATGCAATTTATTAAACTCATCTTACTGTTAGTGTTCGTTCACACCATAAGAAGGTTGTGTCAATTCTTCTAATTTGCTCCCAATCTTACTTCACTGTGTCTTTTCTGAAGTCCAAGTGACCCTGTGTAGTCCCCTTCCTGACTACAAACACCTCAGCACATGTGACGTGTACAGTATGGAAGCCTGGTGAAAAGACCTGTCTCTCGCTCGGCTGTGTGTCCCGCCTGCCAGCCTTTCTGACTTCTTCCTGGTCCGGATTACTGTGGTTCCTCTAAGGATACCAGCAGCAAAAGCTCAGCCTTCGGGCTGAAGATTGAAGCTCTCACCTGTACGTACGTACAATGGCTTGCCTAGCATGCATGAAGTCCCATGCTGAATCCCTAGCCCAGAAATCAAATAAAAACTCAGCCTTGAATCTGGTGTGTGTGTGTGTGTGTGTGTGTGTGTGTGTGTGTGTATAATAATGGGGGCTGACCTAGAGCCCCCACACATGCTAGCAAGTGTCCTACATCTTCAGCATTGTGAAACACGAGTCATTTCTGAATTGTAAAACAAGAATGATAATCGTTTCTGCCTGCAGAACCGGTCAACCAAAATACCTGATGGAACACACACATCACCAGATGCTGTGCCGTGTTCCCATAAGGTTCACATCGCACTTACTACTTTGCTAGAATTAATACCACCAATCGTGTCACACAGAGGGAAACCTGTTCTGCCCTGATAGTCTCAGTCCCGCCTCCACAGGACCTTCCAGAGAGCAAAGCCTTAAATGAAATGGCTGCAGGCAGGATAAAAGCACATCTAGCTCCCCTGCGGCCCGCTCCCCGGAGGCCAACTCATCGATCTCTGGGCCCCACAGTTCTGCGGAATCTTCCAAGACTTCCCTTAACCAGTAATCCCCTTAGGGCTTTTCCAAAACCTGCCTCAGCCAGAAATACAAGAAAGCACAATGTCTCTTGATGTCAGCAGATGAGGAGCCCATTTCCTTAAAGGTACAAACTTCCCCGCTCCATACCCCTCACAAGGGCCCTAGGACGAACACGCTCTGGTCTCAGTCTCCACGGGGAGGAGGGTCTCACCTTCCTACAAGCAAAGAGAGATGCTCGTAGCAGTGCAAATGGCGCAAGCCGGGGGCTGTCTGGTGCTGCTCCCGCGGCCCTCGCCGCTCTCAGAGACGCTTCCGCGAGACCTCACCCCGCCTCGAGTGCACAAGGCTTCAGCAGCTGGCAGTAGTTCGGGATCCCCAGCGTTCTCTGAACAGTCCCGAGCCCGTTCTTTCAATGTCGAACCGAAGTCGTTTCCAGCTTCACAGCCTTCCAAAGCCCGCGCTCACGTCACGTGATCTACCAGGCGCGAACAGCCTCCTGGGAAGTGTAGTGTAGGCCCCGCCACGTCCAATAGCAGCTTTCATAGTGGACGTTCTTTCTGGAAAAAAATGAATTAAAACCTAAACTTTTCAACATCGTTTCCCAAAGTCCGACCCCATGCTACTCACAGCAGGTCCCCACAGTCCTAGTTCCCGTTACCCGCTGAAAACATGGGACTACAAGTCCCACAATGCCACGCGCAAGGGACCACATCCCTTTCCTGTTGCTCAACGCGCTTGCTCCTGCCGACGTGTTCTTCCGGTGGCGGATCGGTGGTTTATCCTGTGCGGGGCAAAATGGTGAGATGATGGGAGTCACGGACAGCGCTGTGGGCCAGGACCTAGGGCTCTTGTGCGCCCGGTCCTCACCGCGTTCTTCCGCGGAGGCCTCAGTATTCAGTGCCCGGTGGGTGGGACGCCGCTAAAACTGTAGTTTGAGTTACGGTCGGGAAAGCAAGCCCCTTACCATGTATTCCTCAGGCTGTTTCCATCACAGTGTGCTTATGATGTCTTTGATTATAAGTCTGAAGGTCACAAGGTGCACTTTGAAAACTTTCGCGCTTTTATTTCTCTTTCTTATGATCAGTTAGTTATCTCTGTCTGGAAGGATTCCCTTGCTGAAATCTTACTTAACCCACAAGGCCCTTGTATAAATGTCATTTCCTGCTAAAACACTTATAGCTCTCATAGGTACTTGTCTGTCTTCTGGGAGCTCTCAGCCTGTACACACCTCTTGCCACGTTTCATGGACTCTTTTTTTTTTTTTTTTTTTCATCTGCCACGCCTCCTAGTGACCACCATCTGACGCGCATCTAGTTCTGGGATGATGTCTATTCCTCTTTGTATTCCTGTTGCCAAACACTGGGCCTGCATTTGGAGGTTCCATAAATGACAGCAATTGTCCTTGGCTCTTTTGGGGGGAGGGGAGACATAATTGTTTACTGAATTGAATTCCTGTGTCTCTTAGAACAATGGGCTCAGTTTACTTTGCTGGAGTTGTTGTGTTCTGGACTTTAGAAACATTGGCCAGGGAGTGACAATGGAAGTTAACATTTGTACAGAACTTCACGTGTATAGCCCTTTCACAGGGATTATCTCAGCGTCTTCTTTGCAATTTTAGGAAGGAAACAAATACCTATTGAGCCGTTACTCTATGCCAGGCAGTAAACTAGATGTGTCAACATTCATCTTTCTTCAATCATCAGCCCTGTGACACAAATCATATTATAAGTCCTTAACTCAGACTCTGATGGTTCAGTAGGACCAGAATTATCCCAATTGTCTTCTGCCAGGAGATCCGGAGGCCCCCTCCTAAGGCAATGAAAAACAATACTCCTGAATTAGAATTGGAGCTGTCTGTACTAATCTAGGCTCCAGCTTCCTGCCCAAATTAACAGAGTCTGGACACAGATCCCAAAGCAGTGGATATTGTGGGCAAGCTTTTTCTTTATGCGTCTTCCCGAAAGCAGATCCATGACTTACATAGTGACCATTAGCTAGAAAACCCTGAGAGCTGTTGTCCTCTATCCCTTTGTATTCCTGAGCCTCTGACTCTTAGCTGCTCATATCTCACCAAAAAGCTGCTGCTACCATTCTTTGTGTTATGGTTGGGGTTTTTTTGTGTGTTTGTTTGTTTCCCAGTGCTGGGGATCACACTTAAGACTTCATGCATGCAGGTCAAATGCTTTACCACAAAGCCTGCCACGCCCCTACTTTTAAGATGTAATGTAGGGCAAAGGGGTTTGATGTGATAGCCTGAGTTGTATCCTAAAACCCACATTACTTTTTTAAAATCCAGATGTGACTTGGCGATGGTGGTGCAGGCCTTTAATCCCAGCAGAGGCAGACAGATCTCTGTGAGTTTGAGGCCAACCTAGTCTACAGAGTGAGTTCTAGGACAGCCAAGGCTACCCAGAGAAACCGTGTCTCAAAAAAACAAAAAAGCCTGATGTGGTAATCCCAGAACTCACACACAGCAAGGTGGAAAATGGACGCAGAAGAAATGCCCAGAAGCCTGAGGGAGGGCTAGCTAACCTGGAATGTGTGTCACACAAAACCAATCTAGACCTTGCCTTAAGCATGACAGAGATCGACTCTACCATGCAAAATGGCTCAGCAGGTAAATGCACCTACTTTCAAGCCCGGTGACTTGAGGTCAATCCCCAGGACCCACATGGTGGAAGGAGAAAACCAGTTCTTGCAGTTTGACCTCTGACCTCCCCATGCACTCATTGGTACCTTAACCCACACACATACACAGATTAAATAAATAAAGGTAATACAATTTAACACACACAGAGACAAAATGTAATTTCCATCGTGAATCACTTGAAGGAGTTCTCAGCAGTACACAGCTGCCCCAAGGTCTCCCCAGGTTAAAACTGAGATTGCTCTGCTTTCTTCCCTAGGAGCTCGAGGCCATGAGTAGGTATACCAGCCCAGTGAACCCGGCTGTCTTCCCTCACCTGACTGTGGTCCTTCTGGCCATCGGCATGTTCTTCACTGCCTGGTTCTTCGTGTATCCTTTATTTGCAGCCGGGGGTGGGGTTGGGGGCAGAATTGGTGGCCATAGAACTGAGAGAGGAACCACATTGGATAACTGCTACCTTTTTCCTTTGAGGTGGGATTAAGACACAGTGTGTTAAGAGGCCGGTGCTTCCCGAGTGCAAGCCATGGCCTTCTTTTCCAACTTCAAGTTAGCTCAGTTTGCTTTTCGAACTGAGGTTTGAACTGAGGTTTATTGGTATTTGGGGATCTGGTTTGGTCTCGTTTTAAGACAGGGTCTCACTGTGCAGACATGGCTGGTGTGAAACTGATGGGGGTCCATCTGCCCCTGCCTCTGGAGAGTGCTGGGAACAGGAATATACCACTCCGCCCTGCAGAAAGGTCATTTAAACAGGGATGTGCTCAAGTGTTAGGAGTCTGGCACCCAGTTCTAGCTGTACCATGAGTGATACATGACTGGAGGCGACTGGCCTAAGTGCTGTGGGCTCCTCTCCCTCGTGGGTATTAGAGGTATGGTGTGGGGCATCAGAGTCCACGCCATCTCTTGGGCCCCTCTGCCTGGCTGCGTCAAGCCAGACAAGCCTCCCAGGAATCCCTTAGCCTATGCTTCTC
Organism: Apodemus agrarius; assembly: GCA_964023405.1. NCBI lineage: Eukaryota > Metazoa > Chordata > Mammalia > Rodentia > Muridae > Apodemus > Apodemus agrarius. The sequence goes on from OZ030005.1 coordinate 147,459,632, forward strand.
CATGAATGGTAATCTGAGATAGCTCCTGCACTGTAGTTCATCTTTGGTTCTCCTTAGCAGTCCTACCTAGTTACGAGGTCACCTCTACCAAGTACACACGCGATATTTACAAAGAGCTCCTCATCTCCTTGGTGGCCTCACTCTTCATGGGCTTTGGAGTCCTCTTCCTCCTGCTCTGGGTTGGCATCTACGTATGAGTCTCCAAGGGTAAGAGCTGTGACAAGATGGTCCATGTCTAAAGAAGCCTCACACAGCCACATCAGTGGGTCCTCTCTGTGCAAGACTGTGTGGTTCATGGGGACATAAAGACTGGGGAGGATCAGGACCCTCTCCCCACCCCTCACGGGGATTTGAGCCAACTGTGACTTGGTGTGTCCAGTCTGAGTTCTTCATATACTCAAGGGCTCACCTAAGCTTTGGGGTGTACTTGGTAGGGTTGTGGGTGAAAGCTGTCTGTGGCTTTATAGCTGCATTCTTTGAAGTCATGCACAGATGACTTAGAAAGGACCTGGGAATTTAAAGATAATACACTGAGCGGGTCACTGACGTCCACCCTGGTGACTCCTCCTCAATGATCACTCCTGTCGGCTCCTGTACAGCCCTTGTTCAAGCGGCCCAGGGTTACAGGGAGGGGATGGGAAAGGTCACTGGACTCATTCTCAATTCTGCTTTCCCTTTCCTTTCCAGGTACCCACCAGGCAGCTCACCAAGTCTCTGCTTTTGTAAATTAATTTTTTACCATTGCTACATGTCCCTCCTGCTGTTTACAATAAAGGCAGATGTGTGACAGGCCTGCCTCATGTCCATTATGAGGGGAGGGAGCTGGGGCTTCCCTGACTGTTGAAGTCCCACCTTCCCCACTTCCTAGCTGCCTTTCACCAGTACCTGATGCCAGAAATGTGTGTCCTTCCCGTGGGGGCAAGGGCTACTTAGCAGTATCATATTGTCACTAGTTTAAGGCTTACCTGTGGATAGAAAAGGTCCACGCCTACTTCTGTGTCATTTTAGAACAAACTTCTCCAGTACCCTTCAGCCGTCCATTGTACCCTGGACAGGCTTCTCTGAATGCAGCCGCCCGTCTGTGGGCTGTGGCCCCCTAGGCTCAGCCTGTTCCCTTAGATGGATTCTTTCTAGGTGGGCAGTGGCAGGTACATGGGGAATGTTCTTTGGATGTGTGTGTGTGGTCAACTCAGGTCCGGGGATGAGGGACATAAAGTTATGGAGTAGCTTTCTAGTCCTTTCATGTGGTGGCCAGGAATTCCAGGCCCCTCAGAAACTAGATTCTAGTCAGCTTGTTCTGAGATGACTCCCACCAGAGCAGTCTCAAGAAGATGCCAGAGGCAAGTGCAGATACAAAGCAGTATTTATACATTTATTTATATATGTATATTTACTTCAGAGGAACAGGACCATTTGGGGAGAGGAAGCAAGTAGACCGAGAGGCATCTCTGCCTTCCTCAGAGTCAGAGTGAGTACATGATAAATAGGAGTCAGAGCTCACGGAGAAAAGTGGGGAGTTAACAAGAGGGGAGACGCTCTATGAACACGCAGGCTGCTGAGGGGTGCAGCATGGGCAGGGACTGGGGGGCAATATACAGCCTAAAGCGAGGGGCAGAGCAGCCCAGTGGCTATAGGAACACGGAAGAAGGGAGGAAGGGCGTGCCGGCCAGGCTGTCCTCCAGCCTGTGGCCCCACGCCTTCCCCCAAGCCCTTTATACTTGGGGCTTAAGGCAACTTTGGTCCAAGGTTGACCCCCTCAAGCAGCTTGGAGCCCAAGTTTGACCCCAACACACACTGAGGACTTTTCCCAGGCATGCCAACAGGCAGTTGCCAGTGGGCCTTGGGCTGGCTGTGTCTAGATGGACTCCAGGGGGTAGAAGAGGGTCACTTTCCAGTTAAGGACTGACGGGTCACAGTCCAAGAACACGCCCCTCCAGTAAGGGAGCCCCAGCATGCCACTAAAGCAGCGGGTCTGGGCAGTCTTAAGGTCTTGTGGGAAGGACTACCTTGTGAGAGAACAGAACAAGGTCTTCTGGCAAGCACGGCCTGCTGTGGGGAACTGTGATTCCTATGGCAGAGTGGAGGGATGGAACCACGTTGGAGAGAGAGCTGGGGGGGGGAGAAGGGTCCCCACTATTTCCCTACCCTGAGGATAAGTGCTTTGAGACACTTGGCAGGACCCACGTTCATAGGCTCCCCACACTCAGCCCCCCTACAGAAAGGCCTCCCATTCAGAGCTCAGCATGGGAGGTTGGGAAGAGCAGGGCCTGGTTTCCAAGGGGTCAGAATACCACAAGGTCAGAGCAGTCCCCTTTCCCACTGCTGACCCTGTGACATGCGGCTAATGATTGACACACTCCTTCAGGAACCCACAGTGATCAGAATGCTATAGGTGCTACCAAGAATGCTGAAGCTGTCACTTGAGTAAAACCTCTTAACCCAAACCCACCGCCCCTCTCCTGGGGGTAGAACAGGCAGAGATGACACCCACTGCGCACGGACTCGAGCTACAATAAAGGAACTTGGGGTCCTGTCTACTAGTGTCCCTCCGTGCTGAGGCCCACACGGCTTTCCAGCTCTGTCCTACTCCTTGGTGCCTGGTTTAAGTGCATTTAGTAATCACATCATTAATAAACGCTATCTGCATTCGCCCTCCAGTGGAAACCAGTCTACTGCCTGCAGGGATTCCTGCTCCTCTGCTCTCGTCACCAACTCCATCATGAGTGTGGGAAACTCCCAGGAACACAGATCTTGAGAGCTCGCAGGGAACCACCCCTTCCAGGGTCCTCCAGGTTCAAGGGTCCAAGGCTGACCTGGCCTATGAGCCCCGCTGGTTCAGCCCTATGAGGGTGGCTCCACCAGGCACTAGTGGACTTAAGGCACAGGTCAGCTTCTCCAGCCATCCGGGGCTAGCCCTGACTACCTCAGGAATTCTTAGGACCTAAGCTCTCCCAGGGAAAACTCTCCTGAACCAACCACACTTAAAGCTTAGAAATCCAGGTCTAGTGTAACAGTCAAACCCCAGGAAGTTCCTACCAAGCTGTCCCTCCTGGGAACAGCATAAAGGGGGAGAGTTATTGAGTCTGCATGGACTCGGGTCCAGTCTGGTGTTAGAGGTCTGGGTCCAAGCCCCATGGGTCTTCACTCTACCCCAGCTCGGGAGAGAAAGCAGGGAGAGTGGGAGTGGGCAACCCAGCCCTCCAGGAACCGCAACTAAACAGCCATGAACTGGCCCAGTGCTGCCCCAAGGAGATGGCCAGAAGGAAGACCCAGGAGGCTCTCCCTCTAGCCCCCTGTGCTGTGTGAGGGTGACCAGTTGGCCCAGCAACTCCAGTGTAAGGACTTCCAGTCTCTCCAGTCAAGGGAGGCAGTGAAGAGCAGAGAGCTGGCCTGCAGCAGGCTCCAGTGTTGTAACACATTTACATCCAGTGCTGAGGGCCCAGGGACCCCAATCTCGGCTGTGGCACTGCCTCGGGAGGCAGCTCAATCACACAGGCGGTAGAAGTGGAAGAAGTAGTCTGTGGCTGGCTGAGCGGCGGCCTCTGCGCTGCAGTTGGCCTGACCCTGTGTGAACGGGAAAGGAGGATGGGTGAGGTGGTTGCCCAAGCCCTACCTACTGTGCTTTGCGAAGCCTTCATTCCTCTCCCCAGCCCCACACTGCATAGAAGTGCCCTCCGCCTCCGAGGGCCTCTGTGCTCACCAGCAATGTCACCCGGAAGTGGTATGTGAATTCACGGAAGGACAGGATGGTAACTGGCCACTGGTGAGAGGTGCCCTAGAGAGAGAAGGAAGAGAGAGGTCAGGGCAGCCTTGTCCTAACCGGCATTCCTTCGGTGTGGCCGTCGAGGCCCAGGAGTGAGCACACTGCACTCTGAGAGCAGGGGTAGCGGCCTCTGCAGACTGCCTTCCCTAGCCAAGACTTCTGCTGTCTTGTCAGGGCTGGGCCGAGTGTCTCATTAACCATGCCCACCACCACAGTGCAGTGCGAGCAGAGGTGCTGCTACCATCTGCGGTCTCTTGTGTCCTTCAAGACGCATATATGGCAGAGCTGGGTTCAGACTCAGGTCTTTACGGCTATCCATCACAGTATGGCGGGGGTGGAGGGGTGGGAGGTGAGGGGTACAGGGTAGGTGGATGGGCAGCCACAAACAGCTTGCCTGTCTTACCAGAGGCTTTGACTTGGCCTCTGTTGTGTGGGTTCAGACCAGAACCCACAGCTAAAGGTGACTCACTGGCTTGGCTGTCCCTCTGTCCTTAAGTGCCCCTCCCTGTAAGGCCTTGGGTCTCCTTCCTTATGACCCTGAACTCCTTCCTCTGCTCACAGTATTTTATGCCTGTCTTCTCTCCCTCCCTGGAGAACAGAGTCTTGGAAGCACGTGGAAGGAGACAAGAGGCCTGAGCAGACATTGAGCAGAAATCACCGCGAGCAACAGCCCGCAGTGGGCAGCTCGCGGTGGGCACTGCGCTCATCCAGATCCGCCCTTGTAACCTCTCCTCCCCTGGGCACTGTCTCGGGGGATGCAGATCCCTATCGGAATGGATGGATGAAGACTGCCATGCATGCCGTCCCCCAGACACAGCAGCCCAGCTCTAGGTGTCCCAGCAGACACACTTGCACTCTGCCTCCCATCATTCGGTGATCACTATCCAGACAAGCGGAAGGTCAGACCCGGGCAGCCCACCACTTCCGGCCTGCCCCTACCTGGGTGTCCTGATGGGGGTGGAGCCTCTGCAAAAAGCCTCCCTCCTCACAGGGCTCCTCCTTCGATGTCAGGCTGCACAGGACCACGGACACAGGGCTGGAGGAACTAGGGAATAGGTGGGTTCCCATTTGAGTAGCTGTAGCTCCCCCAGTCCTTGTCCCATCCAGCCCGGCCCCACCCGAGACAAGCTGTATCCTCACAGCCTGAAAACCACACGGAATAGTCCAGGGCTTGGAATGGAGGAAGCCTCTCCCACCATCCCCTCTCGGGTCCTCCATGTAAGAAATTTAGTAAACACTTAGCTTTGACTTTTCTGAGTCTCTGGGGGTTTCCACATGTTTCCCCACATCCCCACCCCGCCACACACACACACACACACACACACACACACACACACCAGCACTCACTTCATCTGCAGGGTCAGGCTGAGGTGCAGCGGTGTGCTGCTGCTGACAGGGATGTGGTAGGTGAAATTTCCAAGCCTAAAAGGGCAAAGATGGCACCTAAGCAAGGCCGCTTTGTCAGTCTCCCGCGCTCCTCCTCAGCGCCATTCATACTCAGAAAACAGGAAAGGCCTGGATGCCCAAACTTACGGGAAAAGTTCCTACCCAAAGGGCCAAGATCGGAGCATCCAAGCTGCTTGGGCTCACGGAACCCGAGGGACCCTCCTTGCAGTGATGAGAGGGAGCCCACTGTACCTGCAGGCGTCCTCTGGCACACAGTACTGAGAAGTGATGGGCATGGAGTTCTCCAGCAGCTGGATGGAGGTCAGGGACGGCACTGCGTCTGGAGGGAGAGAGACTGTTGGGGCACTGAAAGGGGGAAAGGTAGAATCCAAGTGGCCTCATACTTGGACTTTTACACCTCAGTGGAAGCAAGAATTCTTCTTTCCAGACCCTCACAACAGTATCATTCCACACCCCCTTCCCAGCAGCTCTAGAAGCAGCTAATTCTCACGAGCCCGAAAGCTGCCTCTTTCATAAAACCGAGACACTCAGAAGCAAGTAGAGGTCCTTCTCCGGCCAGCAGTGCACAGGAACCCACTCTCGGCCTCTGCTCCTGACCACACGCATTTCTTTCCCAGCCCTGGGCACAGCCCTCAGCTTCCCACCAGCTGTGGCAGCGGAAACCAGCCATGAAAGGGTAGAAGAACAGAACACACAGCCGGGACTGCCCCTAGCATGTGGCGGTCACTGAGCCAGCTCCCTGCTGAGGCGCTGAGGTGTGCCATGGAGGTGGGAGATGAGGTTCCATGTTCATCTCACTGTCTCAGGCCCGCTGCTGCCTCGTCCCTCACCCCAGAAGTGGGAAGCTATGGTCACCAGCCTCTGAACATTTGCTTCACCTGGCTCCCTTTCAACTCTTTAAGGTACAAGCTCAAGGTCTGCAGCAGCACCCAGAATACCCTGTGAAGCCCCCTAATACAGACAAGATGGCTTTCTCCTTAGGCAACCCCCCAGATGTCTTTCAACGACGGCTCAATGTCGCCTCTAGTTGCTTCCCTTCCTTGGTCCTCCTAGACTGTGCTCCATCCCTCTTCCTGGGGACCCGTCACTCTGAGGTGTCTTCACCTGTGCACCCTCAGGTGGAGCCATGCACGTCTCGAGCACCCGTGGGGCCGAGGTGAGCGTCCACCCCTGGGAGTTGCCCCGCCACTTTGAACGTCTGTCTGCACAAGCCACGCTTTCTAAGCCACGTCTCAGCACGGAGACGCTGGTTACGGCTACCAGGAGGCCAGAGAAGGCAAGCAAGTCAGCCTGGGAGAAAAACACATCTACGCTAAAAAGAGTTCTATCCAGGTAAAACCAAGGATTTGAGGTTGAGGTCCTCTGAAGCTGAAGCTTGATCAAGCAGGCTCGGCTAGCTGTCTACGGAGCCAGAGGAGTCCGCCTGTCTCCACCTCCATCTTGATACCACTGGAATCGCAAGTGTGGGCGGCCACGCCTGATACATTCTGGGAAATGTACCATTCTGGCCTTCGTGCTTTCAAAGCAAGTACCTTACCTTCTGAGTTATCTCCCCTGCCAAGATGTGAGGATTAAATGACAAGTCTACATGAGGCCTGATTCCCGATGTCTGCTGACTAGCAACTCTGTGCCCAGGAAGCCATGCGACTGGGCTGAGGTTGGGCCCTGGCCAATGGGCCTGGCTAAGCCTGGCTGTGAAGTGTTAAAAGTCAAGTACCTAGCTGGCCCTGGGTCTGAGTGAATTGGGCAGGGCCTGGGCTGGGTCGCGGGGCTCCTCTGCGGGCACGGCTTTGGAGATTGAAGCTGGGGCTGTTCTTGGTCTTGCTCTGCCCTCCAGGAAAGGGGACCACAGGACTGGCTAGAGGTTCCAGGCTCTTGGGATGCTTGGAATAGCTGATGCCATTAGCCGAAATGCCCCAGGATTTGGCTCTGATGTTGGTGACTGGCAGTGGGGCCATCTGGCCGGGGCCTATGGACAGAAGCAAGGATAAGCTAAGAAAGAGGAAGCCAGCTGCCTCCTGTCCTGGGCTTCTGTGAGCCTTCATGTATTTCTGGTTTCCATGGGGGTGATTCCCCAAACTTCCAAACCAGGAGTCCCTCCTGCCTTCTCTCTGGGGCCTTTCCCTGGATATAAGTTAACACCAAACACCCTTGCCAACCCTGGCCCTACCCCTAAAATATCCATACCTGAGTGCTTGGGGTTAGGGCTAGGGCTTGGGCTGGGGCTCGGAGAAGGAGTAAGAGTGGGGCTTGGGCTGGGATCTGTAGCAGGACTGGAGATGGGAGCAGAGCAGCAGACGGTGGGGCAGGGCTGGCGGGAGCACAGGTCCAAGACACGGAGAGCTGGCCCTGAGGCCGAATTGGTAACTGAGGAAGCCAGAAGCTCTGTGAGCTGGAGGGGGACCCTGGAGCCCCACCCCCAGCCACCTGCCCCACTCCATCCCCCCAGACACACACCCAGCAGCAAAGAGGGCTGTGTGCCTGGTAGTCCGGTGGTCAGAGAGGACTGTCGGAGCTGTGTGGTCCCAAAGCTCTGGCTGGACCTGCTAAGAGAGGGTGGGCTGAGCTCAGAGGCACTGGGGGAGCCTTGGAGCTGGGGCTGGGAGTCCCAGAGAAGCAGGGGTGGGCAGGAGCTGGTGGAGAGGAGGAATGAGGAGCAAAAGCAGGAAGGAGGGTATAGCAGGAGGTGGGGGGGATGCTTGGTTAGACATACCATGGGCACATGGCCTCACTCCCCCCAGGGTGCTGGGGCCGGAGCAGGGCCAGAAGACAGGAAGTGGACACGGCAAGAGAGCTAGGAGACAACAGAGAGACCAGGAGGGTAACAGACACAGGGGAGGAGAGAGAAAAAGACATAGTCAGAGGGTGCGACAGTGACAGACAGAGCCAAAGGTCCTGCTCTGGTCCTCCTTCCCTGCACTGCCCCCTTCCTACAAGGACCCTGCAGACAGCTACTGAAGGAATACTGATCAGGCCAGAAGGGGCCTGTAGAAAGCACCCACTATCCAGGAGACCCACCACCACCACCTCAACAGGCTGTAGTAGGCCACCAGCCTAAGGCTGAACCCCGTTAGAGAGAGCTTCCCTGGCTCCTCTGACCCAAGCCGCTCTCCATTAGTCCCACCAGGCCGGAGGGCTTAGCCGCAGCTCCACCTCCAAGGACATACCCATCAGCATCTAGCAGGTCCTCTTCAGAGCGCAGGCTCAGCACATACAGCGTAGACATGGACACCACGCTGCGAGCCACAGAAAAAGTGTCACTGTCTGAATGCAAGCCACCACCCAACACTGTTTCTCTATGGCAGGCTCTGTGGTCTTCCCGGGTGATGTCTGCAAACAGGCCTTCCCAGACCCTGGAGCAGGAGACAGACTAGGCAGCCCACTTTCCCTGATCTCAGCTGCTTGATCCCCAGTCCATTTTCCTCCCCCAACTCCAGAGCCTGGACCCCCCAGGGCACACCTGATTCACTGGGTAGCTCTATTCTCTAAACCAGCCTCCCCAGCACCTAAGAGGACAAGTCACCTGAAGGCCATGACCACCACCAGAGCGATGATAGTTCCCTGCAGAAAGCGCTGACTGATGCAGGCCTGGTCTGGGACCACTGGTGATGACTGAAGACCAAGAGAAAAGAACACAGCGAAAAGATGGCGGTCTCAGGATGTCTACTTCCTTGCTCTATCCCCACCCCCATCCCATCCCTATGGTCCGAGGGAGAGAAAGCAGAAGAGAGCTGGAAGGGCTGAGAAGGGAAGTGGGTGAGGTTGGGGTGGTGCAAGCTGGGAAGGGAAGTCCATGCGAGACGACGACGAAGCCACCCAACCCTGCACAGCCTCACCTTACTGGCCAGTTTAGGGGGCCTCTTTTTGTGGGGGACACTGCCTGCCCGGCTAAACTGGCTCCCTGCATGGCTGAAGTAAGAGGACAAGGATCAGGATGCTTTCCAGAAGGAGGCCTCTGCCGCCCCGCCCCGCCCCGCCCCACCCCCAGCCCCACCCCCCAGCCCCACCCGGCGCCCGCACCTGAAAGCGCCCGAGCTGCCAGTTGACTTGAGGCTGTCAAGGCGCCGCAGCTTGGCCAGCTTATGGCTCCATCGCTCCAACTCATCGATGCGAGTCTCTAGGTTGTCTGTCAGTTTGCATAACTCCTTCACAGCCCCCACGTTCTCCATGAAGATTCGCTCCTGCCCCGGGGAACAACAACAACAATACCCTTGAGGGCACCATTGGCCCAAGAAGCTTCCAAGCCACAGTCTGGATGGGGGCAGGAGCAGAATCCCCATTCTCCACAGCCAACAGAGGCCCTAGGAATTATTCCTGCCTGAGGGTGGCCTCTGCTCTAACTAAATTCTGGTTCACACAGCATGTCTGCTGCCTAGCCTAGGCTACGTGTCTACACAGCCTTGGCTACGTGTTCTACACAGCCTTACCTCCCTCAAGTCAGAGCTCCATCTCGTGGACCTACTCCCTCAGGCAGGTAAAAAATACGTCATGTGTCTGGTTCTAAGTATACAAGGTTCGAGACCCTGAGTACAAATGTCACCTTCATAATAAACCACATCTTTGATCCTTGAGACAACAAGGTGACACATCTTGTTACCCTCTTTGAATTGATAGGGGTGGAGGGAGAGCGACCTCAGTGGGATTGTGCCTTGTCCTGCACCAGACAGCCTCCAGTGGTTAACCTGCCTCTCCATCTGGAACACTGGCCCCCTTCCTGTATGGTGGGGAGGGATTCTTGGAGGGACTAGGAGGAAAACTGTCCCTTCCTTCATCTACCAGCCAGGGCCACCAGCTGGCCAGGCCCTCTCACCCAGAGCCTCCTTCAGTTCCCATAACTGACCTTGTTCACTACCAGGAAGTTCTCTATGGTTTTCCCATTGGCAAAGACAACATCCCCGGTGTCCTTCACAGCTTCAGGCAGGATCTCCTTCACTTCCTGGGCGATGACACCTGCGGAGGGACAAGCCAAGGGTGTGTGGCTGGGGGCTCCTGCTCATAGCTTTCTGGAGAAGGGCCTGAGCATTGATTTTTCAGAAGCCCTGGAGTAGGGACTTTCTCACAGCTTAGAAGTTCCCAGGCTCACAATGTGGGATTTGTTGGATGGGTAGGGTCCTGGGGGAATCTCGGGACAGGGAGATGGGGCGCTAAGAGGATGCGGAATCTCTGAATGCTGTGTGGTAAAGACTTGAGGCCAAGCCACTCTTAGGATGATCAGTCCAGGGTAGGGATTCACGGACGTGGGCAGCATGACGTCCCAACAGTAAAGGTGCAGCACCCCAAAGGGTCAACGTCTCAGAGGGTGGTGCTCCAAAGGTCAATGCAGGGGATTCTAGGAACAGGTTCCAGGAGACAGGACAGACTGGCCAGAGCTTAGGGACCCAGGGACATCTCTACCTGTCTCTGGTGCGGTGGCTTCAATGCCCGCGCTGGCAGCGAACTCAGGCTTGTATCTGTAGTGCACCAGCCGCATCCGAGAGATCCTCTTCAGCTGCTCAGTGGTGTCCACCTACCAGGGGATAGGGCCAAGACTGAGCCCCCCTCCCCTCCTGCAGTCATGCAGAACAGGCCTCAAGGGCTGGAGTGCGGAAGGGAGACCCTGAGACACAAGTACAGAGCCAGCCTCCCCACCCCTACCCTGGCGTCCTGGTCCTTCCCAAGGGTCCTGCTCATCACCCACAGCACTGCCCCTCAGCCAGGACCGTGTCCCTACCTCCTGCACGTGCTCCTTGGCCCGCAAATCCGAAGGGTGCATGAGCGACCCCATGACCTTGACGTTACCGTGGACGACCAGCGCTTCATCTGGCCGGTCGGTGTTGATGCCCACACGGCCGTGGTGGAAGACCGTATCCGGCAGCTGTGCCCGCTGCCACAGGACGTCACTGTCACTTTCAAACTGGCCTGGGTTAGAGGCCTACGGCAAGTTGGATCTGGATCAGTCTTGGGAGTAGGGAAAACTTGAGGGCCCTGAGAAAAGGGGAAACCCCAGGAACACCTAGGCCAGTCAAGTCTCCTTACCCCACCATGTCCAATAAACTGTCCCTTGTGACAACACTGAGTCACCTGTGGGAGCCAGGAGGCTACTAGGTATGCTCCACCTTCACGCTTACAGTGAGGAAGGCCCTGAGGCCTAGACAGGATGACAAAGCCCAAGGCCACACAGCCACTGTCCTGCAAGAGCTGAAACCCAGCCCTGTCCCATAGTATTTTTTCCTGTAGCTATTTCTTCCAGCTTGGGGGAGGGGGAGGACATTGCCCCAGGGGAAGAGACGACTCTTACCCGCACGATGATACGCTCTGAGATCTGGGCTGCCAGTGTATAGTTCTGGTTCTGTGCATGCGCCTGGAGGGCCACCACCAGCATGAAATACCTGGGATACACCAGGGACTCAGTAACACTCAGGGATGCCCCTAGCCATCCTTCCTGGCTCAGATGTTGGGGTACGTAGCCCCACTCTGTCATCGCACCCCCAGGAGGTAGAGTTATCACAGTATCCCACAGAGGAGAAACGAGCCTCCACTAGGGGGCAGCATTCCTCCCGGGTCCACCATTAGGAGCCCCAGAACTGTTTCTGAGCTCAAAAGCCCAGTCTTCTGTGCCTGAGTCCCTAAATCTGCCAAATATTTTGAACCTTAGGTTCCTCCTCTGGGAAACAGGCCATCTGTGGACTTGGGACTGATAATGCTCCACGGAGGCCCCTTTTAGACTCTGCTCCTCAGAAGGGGGTGGGGAGTGGCTCCTGTGGCCAGGTCGGCCTGCTCACCTCTGGTCAGGGTTGGGCTTGCCCTTCTTTCGCATGTTGTTGGCAGTGGTCTCACTGAAATGGAGCCGGCCCACGGTCACCTTTGTGACCTGCTCAGGGGGGAGATTGACCCTACAGAGAATGAGCAGAGAGTGCTCAGGAGCAGAAAGGGGGGAGCCGTGGCTGCAGAGCAGCTGCAGGCCAAGAACCCCGTGGGCGCCTGCGGGGCGGGCTCCCCAGCTCCCAAGCCGGCCTAAGATGGGCCCTTCCCGGCCCCACCCCCCGGGGCTGGCTACTCACGTGACGGGGTTGAAGGGCCTCTTGCTTCTGTCTGACTGGGACTGCTCAATGTTGATGGACTGGTTCAGGGCCTCGAGCTAGAGAGGAAGGTGCCGAGGGCTCCTCAGGACCCGGCCGGCCTCCTTCTCCCCTCACCCTGGTCTATGGCACAGTTCTACCTACCTCCCTCACAAACTCAGATCCACACCCACACCCCACACGCCCCAGGGTGCACGCGCAGCCTTTGCTCGGCTTACAGGTCATTGCTTCCCGTACTCCTTCATGGTGAGCATGGTCCCCTCCATGATGGCCTCACGTTACAGTATCGTCTGACTCCCTAACTTCTCCACGCATGCCCACGTTTTCCAGTTAGCCTATGACTATACCCATACCTGTATACTCTTCTCACTTGCTGACAGCCCACACAAAAACATACCACACACACACACACACACACACACACACACACACACAGCACCGCAGACACTCTCACACACCCACAGTCTCTCATCTCTTCGGAAACACTGCCTGAGCCATGCTAACATGCCAGGCCCAGCCTGTGAAGGAATCAGGCAGATCTGGCCTTGTTCCCAGGGGGCTCCTGAGCTCCGGTGGGCTACTGTGCTATGGATTCCCTCAGGCACAAAGGGCCTCAGGGCGGGTTTCCCAGAGGGGTATCAGAATGGAGCCAGACAAGAGAAATGGGATAGGGTGCTGGGACGGGACCCTAGGGGGGCGGCTCAAGGATTGCACATGTGGGACCCAGCACGCACAGCATTGGGGTGAGGCTCCTGTGGGTGCAACTTAGAGGACATGGTGGCTTTGCTGTGTCTTGGGAGGAAGAGGTATGTTGCAACCACGTGTGTTACGGGGATTGGGGGCCAGAATGGAAGCTGACTGAACTCTCAGACATGGGCTGGGGGTGACTCTGGCCAAGGGGAGGAGGCAAGGGTTACTCCAGAGCCTCCAAACAGGGCCAAGTGTGTGACCAGCTGAAGGGGCTGTCCCTGCGGTGGGGCACGGGTGAGGAACAAGTGGCAGCGAGTTTGGTCTGGGTCTGAGAGCTGAGGCATCAGAGAGGGCCATCAGAGAGCTGGCTGCTGGACTGGAGACAAAGGCTTGGGGGGCCCGGGGGAGAGAGGGAAACAGCACCTGGGGAAGGTGTGGGGTCCGAGCAACCCTACATCCTGGGGACAGGCACTAGAAGGGGAAGAAGGGTGGGGCAGCCGTGGGATGGCTGCTGGTTAGGTCTCCCCTCAGCACTCGCACCCTGCAGTGTCCTGGCCCTCCTGCTCGCCCCTCCAAGCCTAACCCCAGCTTGCCTTGACTCCGTGCAGCTTCAGGTAGAAGCAGTCCAGGGGCTTGAGGCCTTCCGGCGTCTTGACGTACTTGGGCTCACCCAGCATGCCGATGTACACAGTCACCTGGAAGTGGTTCTTCTTCTGGCACACAAAAGCATCGTCGCCCACGGAGAAGTTGAAGCCCTTGTCAGCGTCCACACGATAGGTGAGCATAGGCCTTCGGGGGGAAGGGGAAAGGGGGAGGAGAGAAGGGGGAAGGGGGAAGGGAGGGAGATTCACCAGCAGCCCCCCAGGCTGAGGAGAGAGCATGGCTGCAGGCCCACGCCCCAATCCCTTTATTATGCTGTATCCCCCAAGATCCCCAAAGCCCAAGGGGTCAATCTCTATTCCAAGTATGGACACTAAGCCTATAAGAGGAGCTGCAAAAGCTTTTCCGTATGTGCCTGGGGCCTCCCACTGTTCTGGGCTGGGATAAAGGAGGCAAGACGAGGCTCTGAAGGCCCAGCAGAAGTGAGGGGACTCCAGAGGAGGGCCTCGGCCATTCTTTAGTACCCGTAACCACTTCCCATGCACTCCTTGAAGCCCCCTCCCTTGTGGGAGATGGGATGAGAGGACGTGCATCTGTAGAGTCTCACTGTGCCTGACAGCTGGTTACCATGGAAACGGTGGAACCAGGAGCCAGCTCTGCCTTGGGCCCACCCTGACCCAACCTGGTCCACCTCCTTGCTCAAGTCCCCCCCCCCCCAGTGCCCTCATTCTGACTCCCCCAACTGCCCCAGAGACAGGGGAGTACTTCTGGTGTCTGACCTCCCCCTCAGGAACAGCTGAAGCCTGCCATCTGTCACTGAGACAGTGTCTGGAGCCTTGAGGGCACCTCCAGGGTCAGTGAAGAGAGCACTTGTTGACTTACAACTTGTCTCATTCTCTCCTGGGTCACCATGCATTAGGGGCACCCCGCTGGGCGCACGGGTATTAGTGCCCACCCACAGAAAGCAGGAATGCTTCCCCACGCAAGAGCAAGTTCCAAGGGAAGGTCTGGTCTCATTCTTTCTTCCCTTACAGGACCCACCCATCTGTCTGGCCTAAGAAAGTACCAGAAAATTCCTGGGTTACACTACAGACCTCTGCTGCTCGCTCTCTGGCTTTGGGGCCTAGGTGGGGAGATTGCAAGGTGCCCAGGGCTTATGGAGGTAACCGAGGCATCCCTCTCCGGACCATAGGGACCGGATCCCATAAATGCCCTCTTCGTCACTCCGGCTGTCACCACAGGCGGGCATCCCACCCCATCCAGCCCTGGGAGCTACTGGATGGACATTCCACAGCTCAGGGCACCCACTTCAGGTCGCCTGTCTGAGTCACTGTCCCGATGAGAGGACCCCAGCCCCAGTCACCTAGCTCACTCTTGGCTAAGTCCGAAGTGCACTTGGAGAAGTCACCCTGAGATACCCAATGGCCTTCTAGGGGAGAAAGGGGAGTGGTCCTCACTGGGCTTTTGGGGCCTGGGAAGCTAGATCCATGTGGTACTGAGGAAGGAGCAGGGATAGCCTGGGCAGATACACTCCCAGCTTCCCCCGGCCCCTCCTCCCTCCACAGGGAGGGGGCTGCTGTAAGGGTCCAGCTTATGCTAAACTTGAGGCTACCTTCCTGGAACATAGGCGAACATGAAGGAGGGGCCAGAAAACATGCGTCCGCCCACCTCTTCCTGACTTGGCTCCCACACCCCTCCCTGGAAGATGCCAGGGCTTTAAGAGAGACTTAGGCTGACCAGAGGCCCTGAAGCCTGAGCCCTGGGCCAGACTCTTCCTTGAGCTTGTTGACTCTACCGTCAAACGCGACTCTTTTATACCCAGACTCCTTCCGACCCCGCCCAGCTCAGCGGGGTCCTGAACTGTCCCAGAGGGGCTGGCTAGGCGGCCCAGCTCAGCGGGGTCCTGAACTGTCCCAGAGGGGCTGGCTAGGCGGCCCAGCTCAGCGGGGTCCTGGGCTGTCCCAGAGGGGCTGGCTAGGCGGCCCAGCTCAGCGGGGTCCTGGGCTGTCCCAGAGGGGCTGGCTAGGCGGCCCAGCTCAGCGGGGTCCTGGGCTGTCCCAGAGTTGCTGGCTAGGCGGCCCAGCTCACTCACAGCTCCTTGTAGTTGGCGTCATACAGGGTGGCCCACTTGTTCTGCTGATGTGGCTGCCACTTGATGGATTGGTAGTTGGGGTCCAAATAGGAGCCACTGAGGCTGTCACTGTCCTGCAGGAGGCCTGGAGGGAAGGGACACCGGTGAGATCTAGGCCCAGGGCTCCAGTCCCCAGCATCCGTGGTCAGTCAGTCACCTACCTGGGGACGGTGCACCTGGTGGGTGCCAAGGTGGAGTCTGGGCTCGGGCAATGCTGAGGGGCAAGGAGCCAGTGCCGGGTGAGAGTGGGCCCTGCGGAGGCCACGGAGGGGACGGGGCTCTGGCAGGGTGTGGGGGCAGGGCCGTGACAGTCCCAGGTTCCTGCTTGATCACTCCGTTCAGCATTTGGGCATTGAGGGTGTTGGGGGGCGATTCAGAGTGCTTCCTCTTCTTAGAGGGGTGTGGCGGGAGCCTGGGGGCAGAGGAGAGTGGCACGGGGGGGTTGCTTCCCACCCCCCACCCCCGCCCTCTGCTCCTGTGCAGTGCCCACCCCTCTCCCCTCAGCACCACTTCAGAAGGCAATGGCCAGCCAGGAAGGCACTTCCAATGGGAAGCCCTCAGGGACCTCCCCGTCTCTCCCCTGTCCCTCAGCGTTCCCATTCTTTGTCCCTGCCTCAGTCTTAGCCCTGAGGAGGAAGGCAGGGGGTCACCCTGGATGAGTAAGTACCTCCACAGAGCACTGTGTTACAACTGTCATTCTTAGAAACCTAAGGATTTCAGGGGGCTGAAGAGATGCCTCCCTTAGCGGTTAAGAGCACTGACTGCTCTTCCAAAAGTCCTGAGTTCAATTCCCAGCAACCACATGGCGGCTCAAAATCATCTGTAATGGGACCTGATGCCCTCTTCTGCTGTGTCTGAAGGCAGCTACAGTGTACTCATATACATAAAATAAATACATATTTTAAAAAAACAAAAACAAACAAAAAACCTAAGGATTTCAGTAAGTGGGCGGAAGAGCATTGCAGTCGGTGTTAAGAATTCAGTTCCAGGTTCAAGTCTTGGCTCTGCCTTTTCCTAATCCATTATCTGGGAAAACTATTTTCCTTGCTTAGAACTTCTGTTTACCCATCTGTGAGTGAGGGAGCTGGCACCCAACAGCTATGGCTACAGGCCTTCAGAGCGCCGTTCCTGTAGGGCCTGATTTTCCCCGGGTCACCCCGCCCCCCACTACTCCTGACCCTGACTTCCACCCACCCCTTCCTTCCAAGGAGGCTCTACCCAAGCCTTACTCAGCTCCATGCTGTTGCAGCAGCTGGTGTAGCACCTGGGTCTGCTGGGTGTGGTGGAGCTCGGGGGGTACCAGACCCGGCCCCATGGCAGCGTAAGGAGGTACAGGGGGCTCAGCCTTCATGTAGAGGTCCCGTTGTAGGACAGGGTAGTGAGGCGGGGGAGGCGGTGGTGGCGGTGGGCCTGGCAAGTGGGCTGGAGGCGGGGGCGGGTGTTCCAGGCGGGAAGGAACTCCCACGTGGCACAGCGTCTCCGGGGTTATGGTGCGCAGAAGATGGGGGTCTGAGGAAGAGATGGGGGGACAGGGGTCAGAGACCCGCCTGACCCAATCTCCCTAGGCACAGTGTCCTCCTGTTTCTGTGCCCTCCTGAGTCACGCCAGAGGCTGGGTGGAGAGACGGGGCAGCCAGCTAGAGACTGCGCGGGGAAGCAAGGCTCTGGGAGAGAGGCTCCCCACGCTAGGCAGCTCTCTCCCCTCAGCGGTTCGGGCGAAGCCCCTCAGGAGATTGCCCAGTCTCTAACTCCTTCAAAGCCTTAAGAGTCTTGGGAGACCCCAGCCCAGTCCCCCACACAACCTCCCCCCTCCAGCAGCTCCACTCTCAGTTCCAGGGGCCAGCCCCCCCAGCCTGAGGGGGTTGCAGCTCTCTCTTTGTTCCTCAGGAAGCATTCCAGGGATGTTTTGGTAGGATAAACAGAACTCTTGACCCCTCTTCAGTGTGCCCACGATCATTCTACTCTTGGCCACATGGGGGCCGCCGGGCCCCTCGGCACCCTGTAATGGTGGGCCCAGCAGCGGCCTTCCTCAGCTGTCCACTTACCGCCAAAGGGCGCGTCCATGATGGCGCAGGGGGGCCAGACGGTGGCATCACCAGCAGGGACGCTTATTCTGAGGCAGGTCCGAGCTCCCCACCCGCCCATTGGGGAACAATAGGCAGCGCCGAGGAATATTTGACCAGTGATAATCTGATCCGTTGGGCAGCCGCTGGCCCCCTCCCTCCCTCCTCCCTTTCTCCCTGATAAGACTGCACCAACCACTTGCCCGAACCCAGGGGGGGAGGGTGGCGCTGCCCGCTGGACTCACCATTCACCTGCTGAGGGGAGTAGGCCTCGGAGCCTGAGTCTGGGGGAGAGTCTGGCAGCGTGCTGCAGGGGGCCGGAGGAGGGAAAAGGTTGGGCCAGCAGCTGTACCCCCAGATCCAACCCTCAAGGCCAGGCAGCTCCTCTGGTGGGCAAGGTTGCTAAGACCCCACCTCCCCCATCCCATGCCAGAGACTGAGGCCGTTGAGATCTCCTCACATCCACCCCAGGGTATCTCTGCCCACCTACCCTGGAACCCTGGCAGGATCCAGGGTTTAATTGTGGGTGAAGGACTTCTAGATCCTGCCCTGGAGCTCCAGACCTAATAATGGCTATTTGTGGGCCAGTGGCCAGGTCTCTGGTGGTGGCACCGGGACTGTAAGACCCCCCCCCCACCCCTTAGAACAAGGAGCTAGGATCTCCTCTCTTAGGCACCCACGGAAACTTCCAGCTTCCTGGAAATCCTAGGACCTGGGGGCTGGGTCTGAGGAGGTTCAGTGGGTCACCGGGAGCTGCCTTGCCAGAGGCAGGTGTGGACTGGGCAGGGAGCCAGTATTTCTGGGCCTGGGCTCTTTTTTTCTTGCAAGTTTTATTTTATCAGTGGTGCAGGCAAAAGAACAAACTCAAGCCCAGAGGTCAACATGTCCTGTACAAAACATGTACTTGTCCAGAGAGAGATTGTGGCTTGCCCAGAGACCCAACCATTGGTCATTTCTCATCTCCACATCTGGGGAGGCTCTCCCCACTATGCCCGGGGACCACCAGAAAGGCCCAGGGTCATCATGGACACATTCCTGCTCCGACTGTAGAATTGTACTGCATCCCTGGACACCTACACCCCTACTACTGAAACTGGCTCAAGGATAGGACCCCTGAACCTGGTGCAGACATGCACCCCCAAGCTACTCCAGAGACTCAAGACTGAGGATCACAAGTTCAAGGCCTGCCTGGGCTAGTAAGTAAAACACGGTCTGAAAAAGCAAAAGGAAGGGAGGCTGGAGAGATGGCTCCGCAGGCAAGAGCACCGAACACTCTTCCAGAGGACCTGGGTTCAATTCCCAGCACTCACATAGCAGCTCACAACTGTGTGTGGCTCTAAGATCTGATACTCTCTCACAAGCATACAAGCAGGAAAAACGCCAGTACACATAAAATAAAAATAAGTCAATTAATAAAAATATAAGCACACGCACACACACACACACACACACACACACACACGTACACACACACACACACACATGTGCGCACGCACACACAGAAGAAAGGGACCCAGGATATAGCTTGGTGGTTTAACACTTGCCTGGTGGCATACATGAAGAGCTCTTGGGTCCAATCCTTACAAACAAAAAAATGTAGACCCTAAGCCTAAACCAGTGGTGTTGTACACCTTTAATCCCAGCACTTGGGAGGCAGAGGCAGGTGGATTTCTGAGTTCGAAGCCAGCCTGGTCTACAAAGTGAGTTCCAGGACAGCCAGGGCTACCCACAGAGAAACCCTGTTTCAAAAAACCAAAATAAAAAAGTGGACCCTAAAACAAGGATTTTCTAAGGATAGCACAGAAAAACAGCCAGGACAGGGCCCCCTACCCACTGCTGTGGGCTCAGGCCTAGGGCCGGCCCAGTGAGGCCCCACTCCACACCCATCTCCCACCAGCTTGGCGCACTCCTCTCCTAGCAGTGTTCTTGGGCTCTGCCAATAGGTCAAGGCCTTTCACACCCTCTAGTCCCTGCCATCCAATGTCCCAGCCCACGTGACCTTGCATTCTTTCATAGTCGTACTTGTTATCTCCTGTTTGGACTGAATTATTTTACTTTGTAGAGTGCTGGGGGGAATCTAGGTCCTCGCACACTCTAGGAAGTACTTTACCCCTGAGCAGCCCCCTCAGCCTGTGATGCATATCTCTCTCCCTCTCTCTCTCTCTCTCTCTCTCTCTCTCTCTCTCTCTCTGTCTCTCTGTCTCTCGTCACCCATGACGGGACGGGCATATACCTGTCTTGTTTATCACTTAGAACCAAGCCTAGACCAGGATACCTAGACTCTGGACAAGCCCTCCCAGGGCCTCCTGGAGCTGATTCAGGGGAAGGCCAAGGAGCTCCCTTGTGCCTGCGGAAACCTAAGCTGTTTCCCCTCCACCCTCAGGCAGCTTGACTTTTTTATTTTTCAGGATTTGGTTTTTTCAAGACAGGGTTTCTCTGTATAGTCCTGGCTGTCCTGGAACTCACTCTGTAGACCAGGCTGGCCTCGAACTCAGAAATCCGCCTGCCTCTGCCTCCCAGAGTGCTGGGATTACAGGCGCGCGCCACCACCGCCCAGCTAGCTTGACTTTTAAGAGACACCCTCAAGCAACCACGGTTTGCCCCTGGCACTGTGTGCCTGGCCTCCAGGATGGTCACTGTAAGCCAGGTACATAGGGGATCCCTGCTCACAATGTGGAGTATCTACCCAAAACTTCCTCTCTGCTCTCTCGCCCTTCATTTACACCGCAAATGGGTTCTACAGGTGAGGAAATCCAGCCTCTGGCAGAGGTCATGGAGGCTGACAAGTGGGAGAACCAGACTGATCCAGACTGCTAGACGCTGCATCATCTACGCATCCTGTAGCTGTATTGTACCTAAAGACAAGGCCTCTGCCCTGCTTCACTGAGGTCTGTGGAGAGCCTGGCGAACCCTGGCTCTGGGTATTTTCCCTGAAGCAGGCTCTAGAAGGGAGGTTCTCAACCTGTGGGTCCCGGCACCTTTAGGGTCCAAATGACCCTTTCACAGGGATCACATATCAGATATCCTGCATATCATCTATTTACACTAAAATTCATCTCAGTAGCAAGATTACAGTTATGAAGTATATATTTATAATATATAATTATAGTTGTTGGGGGGATCACTATAACTTGAAGAACTACATTAAAAGGTCACAACATTAGGAGGGTTGAGAACCACTGGGTCTGGAGGCTGGCTGGGCTGTGGCTGCAGGCACGGGATCAGCCCTGGGTCGGGACATCAGTGTGGTCTCAGGGAGATGAAGAAGCCTCCTCAGGGTACCCCTCAAGGGTAACTGACCGTGGCTCCACAAGGCAAGGCCATACCCGAGGGGCAACTCTCTGGATACAGAAATGGTCAGCTAAATGTTCCACAGGTAGAAGGGGCATAGGAGTGTGCTTAAATGACCCGTGCGTGCAGGTGGGCTCCCAAGCCTCTCTTCTTCTGTCCCTGTATCGCTTTGAGACTTTTATAGCACTGTCCTCCCATCACAGTCCTCATCTGAACTCTGATCATCACCGCATCAACAAAGCATGGAAATCTCTATCAGCCTGGTGTCCCCTCTATCTGAACCTCCCCATAAGGGACTCTGTCATTTAAGCCCTTCCCACTGAGTCCACAGGCCAGCGTCTGCTGGACAGTGGCCACAGTGCCCCTAAATCCTGTCCCCTCCCACTCCCTGCCCCCACTCACCCTGGGGCATAGGGAGCCTTGGGCTCTGCTTTGATGGGAGGCCCAGAGCCCCCCAGGAAGGGCTTAGGGGCGGTGCCCATGCCGTTGTTGTTGTTGCAGTTGAGTGGGGTGCCGTAGGTCGGGGGTGGGAGGGGGCCATGGCGCCCAGGGGACGGTCCGCTCCCAGGGGGGCTCAGATGGTGGAGCCCGCTGGAGCCGGGAATGGCCGGTGGCCCGTGGGGGAAGGAGGCAGTGCTGGCTGGTGCAGAGATCTCGGGGAAGCAGCTGTGAGGAATGGAGGAGCTCAGCCCCCAGGTCCCCAGGCCTGAGGGGAAGTTCCGTCCCCTCCCTCAGGGAACTGCCCAGAGGTCTCAGATGAGGTGACTCACAGATCAGAGGCGTCCTCCTTGCCAATGTACTCCTCCAGGATGCTGGTGTCTATATTGGAGGGCTCCAGGGCACCGCTGATGTCATGGCCTGAAAAGTAGGGGCAGCTGGGCTTGAAACGGCTCCCTGAAGACCCCAGGCCCAGGGCCTACCACCCTTCCTCAGGCTAGGCTTTCTGAAACCTTTGACCTAGCTTCCCTCTTTGCACGGCCCTTCACTGCCCACCCTTCCAACGCCCCTCTAAAACTAACGCCTGTCCACAAACCTCCAAGATGCCCCCAGTTTCCCAGGCGGTCAGTAGCCCCATGTATGGATTTGGGGACAAGAGAAGCCACTCTTGTCCTTTCTTTGGCTAAATGACAGGATCATCTCCCTCCCTCTCATCTGTCCTTCTGTCTGACAGAGTGCTCCAGGACGGACCCTCTCAGACCCAGAATGACTTTCCTGCCCAGGAGACCCGGCCTTGAGCACATGGAAGCATGAGGCCTGGCTGTGCAAAACACACATCCTGGGGCCCAGGAATCAAGGAATCCCTGAACCCCAGGCACCAGCTTCAGGGAGATCCTAAGACCGAGATCAACAGTGTCAGTGGGGCTCCCCTCTGGGGGCTAGACGGGCCGGCTGCCTCTGTGATGGAGATGGGGGTGCTCAGCCCCAATGCTCCGGAAGAGACAGGATGAGGAAGACACACAAAGTTTGTCCTGCCTCATACAGGAAGGAACTCTGCTCCTCCACCCTCCACCTGCTACCCTGCTCGCTATCCTCTTCTGGGTCCTTCCCCGTGGCCTCAGCCCCCTGAGGGGGAAGGACAAAGAAAAAGCAGTTCAGGGCTTCTGGTCACAGCAAGATTTTCCTCTCCCAGGGTCACCTTGTGGGCCAAGGAGGGGGGTAGCCAGAGGGGGAAGTGATAAGGGGGCTGACGCGAGAGATGCGTCAACCCCGATAGTGGAGGACACCCCACCCACACTGCAGATTCGGGCTGGCCAGCTCCACCGAGGCAGGAAGGACCCTCTAGACTCTAGTCTAAAGCCTTAAATGCTGGGTTGGCACCTTTGAATCCTCTGGCGAGTCTTGGGAACAGGACTGGTGAGGGACAAATCCCACCCAACTCAGCCATTCCTGCTGTGTGACCTCAGCAGGCCGTCCCCTCCCTGGGCCTCAGTATCCTTCTTAGGAAAGTGTGTGTGTGTGGGGGGGGGTGTGTGTACGGCTGTTTCACGGGGCAACTGTGATGACTGCAAAGACATAAAGTGCCCAGCACACAGTGGGAGCCCAGCAAACGGAGGAGCTGTTTTCACCTCCAGAACCCCAGCACCCGGGGGTCTCCGAGCCCCCGGCCCAGGGCCCTGCCTGGCCCCAGTCTGGCATGTGAAGAATGCTGAACCCCGCTTAGGTGATTAATGAATTAATGAGCATGAGCTGGCTAAGCCTTCCTGGGAGTCACACGCTGCCGGCGCCCCTTGCTGACCCCCCACCGGGCTCACTCCAGCTGAGAACAGAGGGCACCCACCCGCCATGCCAGCTTTTGCTGGCCATGCTCTGTGGTTAATCTGCCTGAAGTTCCAACCCCACCCCACCCGTTTCTGATAGCCACAGATCCCAATAATCGAGGGCCTACTGTGTGCCACACGCATTACCCAGTTTACTATTTATGAGGCACCCTGCCAACCTCGCACACACTGTGTCACCAACCCATCGTACGAGGAAAATGACGTCGCTGGTGATGGTGGGTCATAAAGAAGTGCCTAGTTGTGCTTCTGAACTCACACCATGCTGGTGACAATGATGGAGACTCTTGCTGCATGGCGTTTCGCCGCTCAACCATTCCCATGAACTACTATTGTTCAGAAACTTCACTCCTCGCTCCAAAGCCACACAGGAACACAAACCAATCTGATCCCAGGGAGAGAGGTGTAGTTGCTGGTTCTGGTTCCTGTCCCACAGCATTGCTAAAGATTTCTGAGGAAATAAGGAGGAGAGCCTAGAGCCCCACCCCCACCCCCAGCTGCTGAAGCTGCAGGTTTTTGAGACTGAACTTGGCACCTTGGGTGAGTGATGGGCTGATGCGGTCTGGGCTGCTGTTTATAACCGTCCTCGCCCCTCCCCTGGGGCTCCTCCTTCCCTGGCCAGGAGCACTCCTAATCGCCCCTAATCCTGCTGTCCACCTCCCCCGGGGGATGGGGCCTTCAGGCCCAGGCATCCTGGGAGACCCTAACAAGAACCAGATGTGGCTAGGGGAGGAGGGACCCTCTCGTGCCAGGGTCCGGGAGGACGGAGGGGGGGGGAGGAGGAGGCTGATGGCAGTGAGGTGGGTCTAGGGCTCTGGAGGGGGGGGAAGCTGAGGTTTCCTGAGGCATGCAGGACCCCACCACCACCTCCTTCTCCCCACAAGCCTTGTCTTCTCCCCGCACTGCCCAGACTCCATGCAGAGAGTCCCATAATAGAGATCTCTGTCATGGAGGCTTGCAGGAGCCTGGGGATCTTGAGGGTGAAGCAGGCCCCACCCCCACCCCAGGGGCCCAGGAGAGGGCACAATCCTCAAGGTACACTGTAGGAGTGCTGCCCTACTGCCAAAAGAACCGAGGAGCGCTGGGTCCCGGTGAGGAGTGCCTGCAAGTCTGCAAACTCTAGACAGGGTCCGAGTCTCCTCTCTAATCCTCAAGACCACCTGGACAGTGAGCCCAGGCCTGCCACCGGTCAGGGAGTCGAACCCCAGTGTCACTGATCAGGATCTTCCTCCTCCTCCCCAAACCCTCCAACAAATGATAGGCCCGGCGCTCCTCCAAAAAGCCTGACGCTGCCTGCCTTCCGCTTCCGCTCAGCCTCCTTCCCTGCCGGGCTCTCCAGCTCCTGCTTCCTTCCTGTAAGGGACAAACATGCCACCCACAGGGACTTTGCATATGCTGCAGCCTCTACCGGAGAAGGCTAATTCCCATTCTTTTGCAAGTTTCTATTATCCAACCCAACCCCCAACCCAAGTGACCTTCATGACTCTTCCTTTGTCCTCTGGTACTTTCCAGCCAGGCCCCGGCTACCTCCTCAGCCGGCTGGCTCACACCTCCCTGGGGAAGGTGGGTGAGTGCCCACAATCTGACTTCCACATTCTAAAGAGCATCTCTCCTGCCGGGCGGTGGTGGTGCACGCCTGTAATCCCAGCACTCTGGGAGGCAGAGGCAGGCGGGATTTCTGAGTTCGAGGCCAGCCTGGTCTACAGAGTGAGTTCCAGGGCAGCCAAGGCTATACAGAGAAACCCTGTCTCGAAAAACCAAATCCAAATAAATAAATAAATAAATAAATAAATAAATAGCATCTCTCCTATGAAGCAGATGTCCTCTGTCGCACAGAAGAAGAGACTGCAGCTGGGAGTGGGTATATGGCCTATAGTGCCAGGGCAGGGGCCAGGCTATGGTGCCTCGAAATGTTAAGGATCCCATGATCAGCAGCCACAGAATAAGTGAATGAGCACAAGATGATGCGCCAGGGACCAGAGGGGGCTTTGCCAGGCGTGGAGACCTCAGGCAGGCCATGAAGGACCTCCAGGCCAGGCCAGGGTTAGACCGGGCCTCTCCAGGTCCCACATTGTCCTGCAGAGGCGCCCCCAGGAGCACCACACTAATTAAAGCCTTTATTACCTGCTTGAAACAAGAGCCAGACTCTGAAGAGACTGTTGCCTCCCAGCAGACCAGGGTCCAGGCTGTGGGAAAACTGCTTCCTCTTTTCTCCTCCTTCTTTTAAGACCACTCATCAAGGGGGACCAGAACACCCAAGCCAGGTGCAACAGGCAGTGACCCAGGTGGTCCCTGCACCCTGGACCCCTCCCTGTCCCTGTCCCCCTTCTCATCCACCCCCCCCCCCACAGCTGTGGCTGCTGGCTGAGTCTAGGCCATTGTCCTGGCGGGTGGGGAGGGTGGAGACACGAGACAGTGGGAGTCTTGTGCCCTGCCTACCCCCTCCCCTGCCCCGTCAATGGAGTACTTGTCAATTCATACCCCAAACATGGCGGAAATCCCGTCAGCCACGTGGCTGTGGGCAGGGTGGGCTGATCTGAACTCAGGGTGGCCAGGGCTGAAGGCCCCGAGTGTCAACTTCAGGTGTCTGTATCTGAGGGTACCTTGGCTCCATCGGTGACGTGATGTCTGTCAGATGCCTGTCACCATTGGCATCCTTGTGATCCTCTGAGAGGCCCGGCTGCCAGCATGGGCCTCAGCTTAAGTGCAAAGTGACCCCTTGACCCTGCTGGCCCTCAGCATCTTTCTCCACAGAGCGTACATGGTAGCGCCCCAGAAAGCTACCCCTCAGTAAACACAGTTCATCCATTTCAAGTGTCCACGCCCCATTTCTGCCCTCCTGCCTCTGCTCAATAGTGCAGCGTTTAGCTCTTCTGTACCTTTGAGTTTCCAAAGGCCCCTGCCTGCCCCTGAGTCCCTTCACATGTGTGGCCAGCACCACTCAGCTTCTCCAACATGCCCCAGTAGGGATGCCTTCTGGGCCTCCCTCCCAGTCTGCAAGGACAGCCTTTCCCCGTCACTCGGCCACAGAGGACCTCCAACGCTATGTTTCCCAGGGTGAACTAAACTGCAAGCTCCAACCAGTCCACATAGCAGTAAGGCACAGCGGGTTGTCACGGTTCTCTGACCTAGACAGTTTATCTTCATGGCTACCCAAAGCTGCCTGCTTTGGTATCGACGCTCCCAGTTGCAAGGAGGGCCCTCTCAATGGAATGCCTGTGGCTTGGATGTGCAGCTCTGCAGTGACACATCAGGTTCTCAGTCGATTTGGGCCCAGCAGCCACACCTGAGAGCAATGCGGCTCTAGTTCTAGCAAATCCTCAAGCCGGAAGTCATAGCTGTCTGTGTCCCTCCCAGTTGCTCACCAGAGACTCAGAAGAGGCACCACGGCCGGATCCCGGATCCGCAGCACCAACTACGTAGGCGTGGTGGCGTATGCCTGTAAATCTAGCCTTCAGAAATAGAGGCGGGAGAATCACAAGTTCAAGGTCATCCTCAGGAACATACTAAGTTCAAGACCAGCCTGAGCTCCAGGAGACCCTGTATCAAAGGAGTGTGCGTGTGTGAATGGATTACCTTGTCAGTTGACTCTGTCCCTTAGAATGTCAAACGCACATGGCAGGAGGCATGACTCTTGTCTCTGAACACTAGCATTGCACTTGATGTGCAGGGGGGGGTTGGGGGAACCTTTCTGAATAAATAAGGAGCCCCTGAAGAGCACGCAGTGTCTGCTGCCGGGGTGCTGGGAGGGTACTCCCGGGGGACCTGCTGGTGTGTTAATACAAATCAACAGGCGAACTCGACAGAGATTCAAGCTCTCCATGCTGGCTGCAGAATCCTCCCACAGTATTTGAGGCGGATCCACCCTGGTTCCCCTGAGAAAGGCTTAAAGACACCAGGTGGGAGCTCTCTTTGCCTATGGAGTTTGAGCCTTGTGCCCCCAAAGTAAAGAGCAAGTCTCTTTCAACACTGTGTGGGTCTCCTAGGAACCGGCTGCAGATGGGTTGGCCTCAGGAACCCCTTGGTGCTGAGCTCAGGTTGGGTTATCCCGAGTACAAGGTGACAGCTGTTGTGGGGGACCAGGGGAGGATGCAGCTATACCCAAAGGTGGCCGAGAGTCTGGGTACCCTGGGAGAGCAGAGTCCCTGAAAGCAGGCTGGGTGGTGCAGGGGACTCTTCTGTTTCTGGTGTGGGATTGGGAGGTAACCCAGGCAACCATGGTTTGGTGGGGCAGCATGCCGGCTAGGTCAGCTCTCTACCGTCTGTGCTGCTTCCCCAGCCCCCCCAGGCCCCCCCCAGCCTCCCCAACCCCCCCCCAGCCCCCTCCGCTGCAGTTCCGAGGGGGCGAGGCAGCAGGAACAAAGCCTTTGGCCCAAGCCGATGGGCCCGAGGTTACATTTCAGCACACTTCCCAGGCACCCGTCTTCAAGAGCTCACACAGACTGGCCCAGAGCAGGCTCCACTACCACCCCTCCCAAGACACAGGTTCACACTGCCGAGTCAGGGTCCCCCAGCACAAGTGCCTGCTCTTTTCTCTCCTCCCATCCCCCACAGTCCAAAGTCAGGCCCTTCCATCATCTGCAGTTGGAGTCAAGACTAAACAAATTCGTGTCACCAGTCTGAGTCCCCCAGAAAGGCAGCTCTTTGCCTCACTTGGTGGGTAGTTTAGAGGACACAGACCCCGCTAGAAGTACAGGAAAGGCAGGGTACCGGGCACAAGGACAGGCTGGACATCATACAAGCCAAGGAGGGCTCTGAAGTTAACTGTGTTCCACCCAGGAGCTTTCCTCCTCTGCCCCTTCCCACTTTCCTCCCTTCCACTCTTTGGGGTCTCCCTGTTGACACCCTGTAGCCTGAATCATTCAAATGAGGGCTGTGTGCTCCAGAAAGACCAAGGCCTGGATGATAGCTTTCATGGCTATCGGCAGGTCAGGCCCTTCAGTACGCAATGAGATCCCCTTCCCCACCTGCCCCAGAAGGGCTCCAACCGTGGCCAGAATCCCATCCCTGCTTCCGCAGCTACCTGCAGGCACACGGTACATCCTCACCTCCGGCTCCTCCCTCTTGGAAAGAGGCTGTGCAACTATCTCCCCCTGCAGCGAGGACTGCACATCTCTGGAATTCTCTAGCCAGGATGCTCTACACACAAAGATCGAGAGTGGACAAGTCTCTTTCTGTCCCAGGGAGTAAGTTCCACATGTCTGAGATGGAGGAGGAGGCAGACTTAACTGGTGTGACCGGACCAAGACCTGACATCACACGAAGCAAAGCTGGCCCTGTCACAGTACAGTTGCTTGTACACCGAATGCACTCAGCAGGTTATGACTGCCACTCTCCTGGAGTAAGGATTCCAGAGAAGGTGAGGGCCTTTCTCAAAGCACACGTCACCAGCTGTCAAGTATGAGGCCAAGTCTGAGGCATCGACCCACTGGGCGAGTGGATCGACAATACTGAAGATGGGTCCATGCCACCTGTCCTAGGCCACCATGGGAAGCGAGTTAAATAGGGCTGACATTCACGGAGCTGGACACAGGCCGGGGACTGTCCTGAGGCCCTTCACAGGCACTATCTTACCCAAGCCCACAGAAGCTCTGAGGGGTGACCATTAACTCGTCCAGTTGTGTGAGTCCAGCCAACTGTACTGACAAACCCAAGCAAGGCCTTATGGAGAACAGAGCTAGCTAGCTGCAGCCCCCTCTGCTTGCTAGTGTGCACACAAACCCCTCGAATCAACTCTCCCAGCTCCGGATCAGCGTGCCGCCGACACCCAGTAATAATAGCTAGAGACTTCGAAATGGGAGGATAGCCATCCCAGCGGAGGGAAACTGAGGTCCAGTGGAATGCCTGAGGCCTAGTGCATGAGTGGGAGGAAGGGAAGGCAGGCTGCCTACTCAGGGCGGGGCCACCTCAGTTAATAATCCAGTTAATGATTTCTGCTTTGTTCTTATCAGGGAGGGCAAAGTCCGAGGGCAATAGCCAATCAGCAGCCTAGTTGGTGGCTACCCAGTAGCCTCTGCTGCCAGCCCGCAACCCCCCAGAGCTGTAACCCTTTGAGAGTTGTCTGAGCAGGTCTCCCAGGGAGAAGCCATTCTACCCAGAGTGGTCTGTCCCCAAATATCCTTCTTGGCCCTGCCTAGGGCCTCGAGGGGTAATTCTTCTGTTTGGTATCCCCAGACTGAGGAAAGGTCTAAGGCCAAGGGAGGGACTTGTAACCAACTCTCCTGATCCCTGATAAAATCCCAAGCACCCCCAGAGAGTGGCTTTGCATGACCCCCACCCCCAGGCTCCTTTCCACATATACATGGATCGATCAATCATGGTCTTCATTGGCAGGGTGCATTTCCTGTCTGCCCTGTGTTGTGTGGCTCTGTGAGGGGTGTGGGGAAATAGGGTGACTCAGACCCTCTATCATCTCTCCCCTCCTACCTGGCTCAGGGCCTAAAGGGTGGGCCTAGCCATCAGCTCACTATAGCTACTGGGGCTGGGATAGAAGTTTTGTGGGACTGGGGGTGGGTAACCAAGTCCTCAGTGGAGTTGAGGGTGGGTTCCAGAAGGACCCAGGGGGCCTCTTGTCTCTTCTCCAGGGAAGAGGATCTGGGGGACTAAGAAAAGCTTACATAGGGTGGCTCCTTACCCGCCTGCTCCTGGGCACATCACCGAGGACAGATAGGTGACTGAGAACATACAGCCACCCCCATCGTTATGCAGATGGTGGGTGCTGTCCTCCCTCCTGGGTTACCAGGTAACCTCCACATGAGACTCCTGCCCTCTGGACGGGATGAAGGATGCTATCCCTAAAGTGGTTGCTCCTCCTCGAGGGCAGAGGAGAAAGCTGGAGACTGAAGTCAGCCTAGACTACCACCCAGCTGACCTTGTCTCTCAGAGCCTCAGATTTGGCCCCTAAGAACTGGGTCCGTTTCCATCCCCCCTCCCTCCTCCCACCCAAAACTCTGTCTACCTTGTGCACCCCGTCACAAACCATGAATTGGTGTTTGTTAGTTGCTTTAAAAAATGGTCCAATTAGAAGCTCCTACTCTAAACTGGGTGGTGGTTGTGGTGGTGGACGCCATTAATCCCACCAGCTCTTGGGAGGCAGAGGCAGGGGGATCTCTGTGAGTCTGAGGACAGCCTGGTCTACAGAGTGAGTTCCAGGACATCCAGGGATAAACAGAAAAACCCTGTCTAAAAGGAGGAGGAGAAGGAGCAGGAGCAGAAGCAGGAGGAGGAGGAGGAGGAGGAGGAGCAGGAGCAGAAGCAGGAGGAAGAGAAGGAAGAGGAAGAGGAGGAAGAGGACGAGAAGGCGGAGTGGAAGAAGCAACAGCAGCGCCTACTGACCTACTCTACCTGGAAACTAGGAAGGTATCAGTTCAAGCCCACCCTTGTGTTCAAAAAGAGTGAGACTCAGGCCTCCTCCTCAGCCCTGGAGGCTTCCAAGGCCCGTATCAACCCCCAAACCCTCTGTGGGCTATTCAAAACTTGCTGGAGACCCAATCCCTTCAGTATCCTAACTACTCCCCACATAAAATTGCTTTGGACCACTAGCCAGGCATCGCCATCAGCACACCCTCTTCCCAGAATCCTCTGTTCATGCTCTAAAATAGCCCCCTTCCCAGAACTGGGCCAGAAGGCTCATCAGAGCTGGGAGCACCAATGGAGACTTCTGCCACTGAGTTCTAAGTGCCAGGTAAGAGGAACAAAACCTCAGAGAGGCTCTGCTTGGGACCACACAGCTCCGTGTGCCAGCACGAATCAGCCTTTGAGGTCCTGATCAAGTCCTGTGACAATGCCTTGGCTCTACGAGGTCAAGGCCCCCACCCATCAGCAGAAGAGACATATACCGTCCCCTCTACCCGGATACCTGCTGGGAGCCAGTGCATCCTGTCTGGAGGGTCCACTCTCTCCAGGCCTTGTGCCTTCCACTCTGGACTGCTGGTGCCTATCTCCAGGGGATTAACTGGGCAGTCACGGGGACCCGGCTGTACCAGCCTCGAGGGAGACGCTCTGTCCCAGCCTCCCACCAAAGGCCCAAAGCGCCTTAGCCCCCGGTCTCACTATCCACCCAGAGCCGGGCAGGAGCTAGTGAGAGCGGCGACACAAGAGACGCGTCTTTAGATGGCACCTTCAGCCAGAGCCAGTCTCAGCCCAGGAGCCAGACCATGGCGGTTTCTACCCACTGCCTACGGGGAACGGCCACGTGGGAATCCGGATGCGGACTTGAGGGTCGCCATTTGTGTGTGAGAGCACTACACTGCCACGGCAGGCTGAGAAACGACCTGTCGCGCCGGCATCCATAAAACAAGGTTTCACACTTCCTAGCAGAGCGCTCTCGCGTTTGTGAGCACGCCACTGCTCCATGCGTGCTCTCCCAGTCCCTTCTCCTTACAGTGAGAACTTCCATCTCCCCACCCAGGGGATTCCCGGCCAAGGCCTTCCCCTCTCAGCCAGCCTTAAGGACTTGAACCAGGTGTCCACACACCCTACCCCTATTCCCAGGCTCTGGAAGACTGCTGAATCCTGGCCCTCCTGAGCAGGCCCCACGCCCGCCTGCTCCCCACAGACATTCTTGAGTCTCCGCTTATCTCTCTGGAGGGAGCAGCACAGCCTCCCTGCCAGGCAGCTGCATGGCTGAGCTGTGGCGTCAGCCTTCCATCCACCACCCCCCCTCCTCAGGCCAGGAGGGAAAGTTTGGCTCAGAAGTGAGGAGCCCAGGCCAATTAGGCCCACCCCTGTGCCCAGAGCCCAGGTGGGGGAAGGGTGGGAGGAGGGATACCTTCAGAAATCAAGGAGTCCTGGTTCGTGGGTCACTAGGGGCACCAAGCAGACTCGAGGCACACCCAAACAGCACTTGTACCCGACAAGGGCCGCTGACTTCTCTCCTCTCTTAGGGTCTTTACTCACAGTCCCCGAGCACTCTTAACCTACTGCACAACGATGGGAAGCTCCCAGAGAGCTCCTGGGACTGAGGGGTGCTGTCTAGCACCCTCAAAGGGCACAGCTGCCTCAGACTTGATCATTGAAGTCAGTCCAAGCCTAGCATTTCAGGGCCTTCAAGTCTTGCTCTGCCTGGGTGTTCGCACCCTAGAGTGAAGTTAGCTGAGACTTAGGGCTGTCCTCTCCTGGGCTGCTCAGGAAGCAGGAGTGGACTCAAGTCCTTTCTGTGGTTCCCCAAGTCACGGAAAGAGAAACAAAAGTCCTCCTCTTGCGTGGGGAAATCTCTCAGGAAGTGGGCCCTGGGTTTTAAAGCTACGTCTTGATTTTCCATCCTGCATCTCGCTGTCCCAGCCTCGTATGTCTAGGGCAACAGGTTCTGCTCACGGAGGCTTCTTCCAGCACTTAGGAGCGAGCTGTTAGCTTAGGGCCTAGGAAGGGGGCGCGGCAGGGAAGAGGCTATCAACATAGTGAGTACAGATACAAAAGGGCTCCAGCGCCTGGCCTCACGCTCCAGTCAGGGTCTGAGAAACCCAGCAGGCTGGGCGATGTCAGCCTGCACTTCCCCTCCCCCTCCCACACCAGTCCCTTCCCTCCTGAACCCAGCTTTCAGGGGGGAGGGGCAGGGGTTGTTCAGGAAAAGCTGAGGCGGTATTTAGACTAGGACCAGACTCTAAACTCAATGCGGGGGGGGGGGGGTGTGAGGAAAAAATATATAATGGAGCGTACACCGATCCTACTGGAGAAGTTCAGATCAAGGTGAGGGGGGGCCCTGGTCAGCTCCTGGGTCTGGTGTGAGGGACCCAACCCTGTGGCGCCTCATGGGGCTGGTGGGGTGCCGTTTACAGCCTTGGAGGTCTCCTAGGGCAGAGGCAGCTGGTGGCAGAGATGTCATCCTGCCCCAAGGGGGTTCCATCTCTAGGAAAGCACACTAAAGAGAAGGTCCTGCCCCTAGCAAGGAAATAGTAGCTGCTAAAAGAGGAATTCAGCCTTAGTGGAAGAAGCAGCATTGCCCAAGACAGGTGACAGTCTCTAAGGATGTCTCAGCCTCCGGGAAGCACAGTCAGGAGGTCCCTGCCCCTAGAAGGTAGGCTAGCCTCTGGGGTCCCAGCCTTAAGGGAAAAGGGAAGTCCCAGGATAGATGAAGTAGGAGGCTGGAGTGGATGGAGTACAGCGTCCTCAGACCAGAGACGTGTTCTGAGGATTGGGGTATCACCATTCAGGGAGACTGCAGGACCCGAAAGGTTTCGAGGAGGGCCGAGCACGGAAGGGAGCCCATCCCCAAGGAAGTTGAGTGTGGGAGGCCGATTCGGGAAGCCCAAGTTCAACAGGCGTGGGCAGACACCTCCTAGGGACTCCCATCTCGAAGCCATTCACCTAGCTGTTGACAGTCTGGAGTAGAGTCCCTGCCCAAAAGGAGGCTTTCTGGGGGTCCTTGCATGGTGGGAACCCCACGGGACGCCTGTCCTCAGGGGGATCGGCTAGCCTATCCCAGAGCGGGAGGTTGATCGCCCCGCGGTCTCACCTTCGAAGAAGCGCTGCAGCGCTTCGGTCTCGTCCACCACCTCCATGGCCCGCCTGGCCCGGCGCGTGCGCTCCGGCCGCAGCCCCGCTACAGCCTGGCCCGGGGGCGCGGCATCGCCGGCGCGGCCCGCGCGACAGTCCCGGCTGGGCTCCCGGTACAGTCCGGCCAGGCTCTCCTCACTCTCGCTACCCGCAGCCCTAGCCCGGCCTCCGCCTGCCCCGCGCCCCGCCCGCCGCCCTCAGCGCCCTCTGGCGGTACGCCCAGAGCCGCAACCTCGGGTAGCAGGGCGCCGCGTCGGCTGCAGGGGGCGCTCGACAAGGCGGTGGTGTCCTGAGTACTGCCTTGCCTTAAAGTCAGTGGGATCAGCCGCTTTCCACTCTTTTCTGGGATAGACGGGGATCCAGATTAAGAATCTGAGGGTTTGCAGAACCAGATCTCAGAGATAGCTCCTATTCCTTTGTACTCACCCTATCCCAGAGAGAGCCACGTGCAGGCACCAAAGGAATGTTTGTATTGTGCTGCGCCTGCACAGAGCACCCTGTAGGTGTTAACCTCTGTTAATCCCGGCAGGTCTTTGTTGAGGAGGAACATACCCCCCAGCCCAACGCACACCAAATTTATGTAGGTCTAGCTGTTCTGAAACTCACTAGTTGGCCTTAAACTCAGAGAGATCCACCTTCTTCTGCCTCGTGTTGAGAATAAAGGCGTTCACCACCTCGCCCATCTGGAAGGAACTATTATAATTTGCATTTACAGATGAGGAGACTGAGGCTTAATGAGTGCCCGTCTAGGGAAGGGCTTCTATATAGAACTTTCTAGGTTGATGGAAGTACTCTAGGTGTTGCCATCAGCCACAGTGGCAGCTGAGCATCTGAAATACGGCTCCGGAGACTGAGCATCTGACTTCTCAGCTTTGTTTTATTTTAATTATTTTGAGCTTAATTAGTTATGTACAACCATGGTAGTATTAGGCAGAACAGTTCAAGGTCAATAGGTCTCAGAGTTTAAATGAGAGTCACTCTTTATTTTTCCTCAAGACAGGGTTTCTCTGTGTAGCTCTGGCTCTCCTGGAACTCACTCTGTAGACCAGACCAGCCTTAAACTCAGAAATCCGCCTGCCTCTGCCTCCCAAGTGCTGGGATTAAAGGCCTGCACTGCCACCACTGAGTAAGAGTCATACTCTTACTCCCTGTTGCCCTACCTGATATTTACTCTGAAATCACATAGGGATGAAGCCATTCCGTCTCCTGTTTTGACTCGCATCTCCATCTTGCCCCATTATACAGCATCTCTCCTAATGATTCCTCTGCAGCCCTCCCAGATAATTCTTTATAAAGCAGAAATCAGATCATACCGTGCCTCTGATAAAACCCTTTGCACTCCATCTAAACCTCTTAACCTGGTCTCTCCAACCTTGGCTCATCTCTCTCTACTTGAAACAATGGCCTCAGTTTCAGCTGCTTTCTCCGTGGCTACCAAGGCCTTCTGTCATCACCAAACACGCCGGGCCCGCACCTGCCACAGGGCCACAGCACGTGTTAGTTCATCTGTGATGCTTGTTCCCAAAGGCTAGTTCTTCTCAGACAACAGGCCCCAGGGCCCGCATCGGTATTGTTTCTAACTCAGCCTGTCTCACGGTCATAGGGATGCAGCTTTGCACGTCGTTTCCATTCCCGAGGAAGGCCGATGAGGACACTGCTATAACTTCAACCCCAAAAGAACCACCACCACCTCGCACACAGTAGGTGCTCAAAAAGTACAGGTTGAATGCACGGAGAAAGGCCTCTAGATGCAGGGTTCTGGAATCTCAGACTCGGCAAATCACCACACTACTGAGTGGTTCAGTGCACAGTCTCGGAGAGCCCTTAGGCATAGCGAGTCAGAACCAGAAAGCTTTACCCGCGCTGTACCACTGTCTGGGAAGGAGGAAAAGGAGCGGCCTCCCACAGCATGGGGGGACACACCTGTATTCAAGGTGTGATTACAGGGAGGCAGAGGCAGGAGGATTGCAAGTGCAATGCCAGTGGGGGTTACAAAGGCAGACCCTGTCTCAAAACAACACACACACACACACACACACACACACACACACACCAACAACAGCCCAGAAGGCTGGGAAAACTTACAATCAAATCAAGACACTAACCTAGCCAGTTTAGAACTTTTGACTCTTCCTGGCAGGGGCTGCCAAACTAAGGTGGGGCACAAGCCCAGCTTTGCAGGTAGCCGGGTGAGACCCCATGTGCCCGCCTATCCTCCCATCTGCCTCCCTTCTTCCCAGTGGCCAGCATGGGGGAAGGGCAGCCAGAGCCCGAGCTCCAGATGTGGCCCAGTCAGCAGGCCTGCGGTGGCCCTCCGAGGAGGGCTTGGGGGAGGGGATGCCTAGGCTGGCGGGTGCCTCACAATGAGGTTTTGTCCCTCTGGGGGCGGTTCTCAGAGCCGCCTCTCTTAGGTATATAGAGTGGGATTTTGCTGGAGGCCCAGCTGTGGGCACTGACCACAGCTCCCTCTTTCCAGCCGGGGCCCCACCGAGGGGGGGAGGGGGCCACACTGAGCCGCCCATTCTTTCCCAGCTCATGCGTCCAGAGGTTCGTCTCCTCTGCAGACTCCCCTAAGACAATTGTTATTCTGCACTCCGGCCCCTCCTCCAACCGGGGTCAGGCCCGCCTACAGACAATGTGAATGCCCAGTCATACCATGCGACTTGCAGAGATGAACTGATTTTCCTTCGTTGCCTGGGACTGCTAGAGAAATCGCATCCCTTCGAGACCCCAACTACCCAAAGATCTTTCCTGCGTACTTCACACCCGAGATCCATGCCCAAATGTCTACTGTCTGCGGCTGGGCTGGTGACCTCCATCACCATCTTGTCAGCTCATCAAGGGCTGAGGATGGGGAGATCCACCACGTATCCAGATGATGAACACTTTAAAATCCAGGGGAGCCCTGAGGTTACTTAGACCAGGCAGGATACAGGTCCCTTTTAATCTCAAGGGAGCTGGCCCAACTCAAGGAACTCAGGCCCTGCCGACCACCCCTACTCCACTAGGCGAAAGAACAGTCATACCCAGGGCCTCTCATGTCTGCAGACTCCAGTGAAGGAAGAGACTTAGACACCATGATGGAGTTGGGTCCAAGCACAGGTAGGCCTGCCCCACAGAGGGAGGTGCTGGCACTGGTAAAGGGGCCTAGGGAGACCTTTGTTCCAGACTTTGTCATCTGTGGAGATGGTTGTCATCTGCCGTCTGACTCTGGGCACGCCACAGTATCTCTCTGGTCATTTGCTCTGCTTCTCCTCCATTAGGGGCCAGGGTCATTTGTAGACGAGTGAGAGGAAGAACCACTGTTAGGGAGGGCAGCAGGCTAGGAGGACAAATCTCTGGATTTGGTCCCACATCTGTCTGTACGTCTGGTACAGTCCAGAGCGAGCTGTTTCCTCTGCTGCTCAGAGGCTGCCAGGGGGAGACAGCCTTCAAGGTCGAGCTCTGGGTCCTCATCATGTGGACTCATACCCGTCCTGGGGTCAGTCTGAGTGGGACGGAGTCGGAGTCAAGGCTTGGCTGGGCCGGGGCATCTACACCAGGCTCTGCAGGCCATAGTGAGACTAGTTGGAGAAACAGTGCCCCCTGCTGTGTGGCCTGAGGTTGTCAGGATGTTCAACATTGCCGGGTCTACCCTTTCCTGTCATTCCCCAGCCTCAGTGCTCTGGATCCAGGCTGGGCTGGGGTCTTTGTGGCTGCCCAGATGTCCAGGAAGCCCTTAATAGAGCTTGTGGCTTCACACTTCAGTGCTGCCCCTCTGGGACCCCCATTCCTGCCCTAGCTCACAGCATGGGTGGGAGGCAGAGGGCGGGTGGGCATGAAGCCTGCCTCCGATCGCTGTTTCAGCATCTGGGGCAGGTTAGACCTTTGAGTCTCAGAGCTCTCCGGGAGGGCAAAGGGACTACATGCTTCAAGGGCACAAACTCTTCCCCAAAATATCTTGCATGGGCAGGACTCAACTAGTGGCTGCTTCCATACATGGGGACTTCTGCCCACTTGGTATAACTCAGTGCTGCCTTGGGCCCGGACACTGACATGGCACGAAGCCCATGAAAAGCACAGGCCCCTCCCTAATCCAGTGAACCACATGTGTTTCATCTTTAAGTTCGTATCAGGCTTATGTATGTATCTGTGGGGAGGCGGTGCACGTGCCACAGTGCCTGCGTGTGGGGATCAAAGGACAGTCTCAGTCTCCCGGGAGCCACTACCATATGATTTCTGGGCATCGATCTCAGGTGGCCCAGCTTAATGACAAGTGCCTTGACTTACCTGCTAAGCCATCTTGCTGGCCGAGCGCTTACGTGTTAACAAAACTTCGGGAGCACAACTTCGGGATGCTCAAGTTTCCCCTTATGTCTTCCGGCTCGCCTAGGAAATGGTCTCAGAGGTCCACATTCCCTGACCCTGCTGCCTCCATCCCCACCGAGGAAGAGAGGCCCGCGGAGGCAGAGGTGTGCTTCTACATTCAGTTTATACAGTTCTATACAATATACAGAAAACTTTATATACAGATATATTCATAGAATAAGCTATATTAATTTGTCTCTTCTTTTTACAGCGATATTAGTGTAGATCTTTCATACATTAGGTACAAAAAGGTCATGGGAGAATGGCACGTGGAGTGCAGAGGGTTCGTGGGGGCCTGGCTGTTCGCTACTAGTTGCATATGGAAGTCACCCAGATCCCTGGGAGGAGAGGCCAGCGCACGGCTGGGAGAGCTTGTGCTGCGGGTCTGGGGACAGTGTGGGGGGTCAATCTGAACTGGGATGAAGGGGGTGGCTCAGACCCCCCCAGGTGTGGTATGGAGTGGAGGGAACGTGCATCGGGCCCACCCTTCTAGGGTCAGGCAGGGAGGGGACGGGGAGGGGTGGGCTGGCCCTTCGTGTCTAGGGCTGAGTCCAAGCCTGCCCCAGCCCCAAGCCTGTAACACAGTATGGCTGCAGCCTTGGGGGTGGGGGGTATGTCCCTGATGGCTCAGTCCTGGGCGTAGGGGCACACCCCACAGGGACCCCCCAGACCTACCCTAACAAAGGAAAAGAGTTAAAGGCCAGATTCTCCTTGTGCCGGCTGGGTTACTCCTGTGATTTAAGATTTGAGTTCTAAGAACCAGTGATTTTTATCTTACTTCTGTGCTAAGCTGAGGCACTGCCTCAGCAGGGGGCAGGGTGACCAGGAGTCTGTTGGGGGTGGGGGAGTCACAGAGTAAGGGGGAGGCCCAGCTCCCAGGTCTCTGTCCTCATCTGTTAGGGCGGATAGCTAGCTATCCAGGCCACCCCAGCTGTGGGGGTTAGAGTGGGGACTCAGGCCCAGATATCGGGGAACATGAGGTGGTCAGGGGAACCTAGGCAGCCTGGGGAGGCTGGGAGTGGGACTAGAGTGGACGGGACCATGCTTCCGAGGAGACACGGGCACAAGGGTGGGCAGCTGCTTGCCTGGCTGGTCCCAAGGCTTCACTTCACAGGCTATGTACTCTTGGCAGGTTAGGAGGAGCCGGAGGCAGGCAACGTGCAGAAGGCGGCAGCCCTCTGCACCCCCTTTCCTCAGGAGCGGTGCACACTCATGCACATGCGCACACACACCTGACACTACCATGCACAACCTCCCCCCTCCCCCCAGCCTGGGGAAAGGGCTGGGTTCCTACCTCCTGAACTGCTTCTCCAAAGCATAGGAAAACCTATGAAGCCTCAGGCTAACCTGGGACAGCCCCTGAGTCCCGGGCCCCTCCCCTTGGTAGTGGGCAGGGATTTCCAGCCAGGTCCCAGAATACTCTACTCTCGGCCCTCTTATGGGCCGGACACAGTGGGAGTTGGAGCCCAGACCCAGAAAGGAGCCAGGCAGCCAGGAGAGCAAGTGGGCAGAGGCATGTTTGGTTTCAGACCCCAGGGCCCAGAGCTGCCTAGGCATGGTGGGGTGACAGACGGGGTCAGGCAGGACACCACGGAGACAGGGCTTCGTTCGGATGCCTTCTTTCTTCCCAGGGCCCTGACTCTGCAGCCGGGGTGATGTCACGGGAGTGTCCACCACCCTTTGAATG
This sequence comes from Apodemus agrarius, assembly GCA_964023405.1. Lineage (NCBI taxonomy): Eukaryota > Metazoa > Chordata > Mammalia > Rodentia > Muridae > Apodemus > Apodemus agrarius. Next base: position 147,499,438 of record OZ030005.1, read on the forward strand.
GCCAGAGTCCTGGGGTAGAAGGTGAGCCAGGAAGCCAGGGAGTGGCGGGCAGGCCCAGAGGCCAGGACCCATGAAGATAAGGGGCACCAGGCAAAGAAGGGGCATCCCTGACCCCACCTCCCTTTGGGGCCCCTCTGGTCCTCAGGTCCCACTCAGAGGGGACAACTAAACACATGATTGGGAGTTGGAGCTTAAGAGCCCAGGATACAACCTGAGCCAAGCCCAGCAGATTCTGTAAACATATACAGCACTGCGGGCCACCTTGGTGGGGATCACCCCAGGGGGCTGGCCAGCAGGCACCAGATCTGGGGAGAGCGGCCAGGGCAAGGTGCCAACTTGAACTACATGTGAGAATATGTGGGGGGAGGGGCTGTTTTCTGCCGAGGCTCTGGGAGACTAGCTGGAGGGCAGTGACAGGAAGCTAGCTTGCCTAGTGCCATTCCCAGAACAGAGACACCATGCTGCCCACATAGAGGAGTCAGGCTGAGGGCTGAGGAATGGCCATCCAACCTGAAATCTCCTCCCTGCTACCAAAGCCACCCCTGCTTTCCCCAGACATCTTGGTTCTGGGGGGTCCTAGGCTGAGGTAGGGATGTGGACCCCCTGCTCAGCAGCAATGCTCCAGGGCCCAAGACCATTTGGCCTCTGGGAGCCTCTCCCCAAAGCTACTGGGCCCCGGGTGGCCATTAGGCACCCACAGGGCCTTGGGTTCTGGTTGGGGAGGAGCTGGCGGCCACTGCCCAGTGCTAGCGTGCTGAGATGACCAGGTCATCCTGCTTGGTAGGGCTGGCCCCGTGGCCTGTGGGGGTGGAAGTCCGGATCTTGTCTGTGGCCAGACACTCCTGGCTGCTGAGGCCCGTGGGTGTCAGGTCCATGAGCTCCCCTGAGGAGCTGAGTGGGAAGGAGGGTGAGAGCGAGATGCCAGAGGAGGGTTCAGCAGATCCTGCAAAGAGCCTGGGGGGCTTGGGTACCAGATTGGGCTCAAACTGAGCCCGAAGCAAGATTTCCTGTTGGCTGGGGGACTTGGGGCCCTCAGTGTAGTCACTAGTGGGGCTCTCAGGCACCATCATGCAGTAGAGGTCCTGGAAGGAGCTGCTCTTGCTGTCCAGGTTGAAGAGGCTGTCAATGAACTCGGCGAATTCTAGCACCTGAGGGCTGGGTGAGTCCCCCAGGCGCCCATTGTGCAGTGCCAGCTCTCCGCGTGGGGCCATGCCGCCGCCCTCACTGCCGCCTGCTGCCTCCTCCTCTTCGTTGGTTGCACTTGGTGGTCGCTCAGGAGTCACACCCCCGCTGCCTGGAGCTGCCTCCAGGGGTTGGGTGTCCTGTGAGTGCTTGGACAGACTGTCAGCTGCCAGCAGTTCTGTGCGTGAGCTGAGGGACGGGTTCTCCTCCGGAATGGCCGGGTCGATGTAAAACAGGTGGCCCTCATCACGCTCCAGTACTGCGTGGAGGCTGGGCGAGCCTCTGATGCTGCGGAAGCCTGAGGAGCGGCGTGAGTCGAAGCTGTACAGCGACTCAGTGTCTGAGAGGCTCTCCATGGTGGCCAGTGGGGCCCGCCGGGACTGCAGCTCCGCCGCCAGTCGTTCCTGGGTGGACAGCAGCAACAGCTCTACAGGGTCTTGTCGGGCTGCTGATGCCGCAGCCACAGGGGACAGCAGCCGCCCCTCTGAGAAGCCCTCCAGGCTCATCTCAGACTGAGACTTGCTCCTACAGAGAACAAGTGTAAGAGAAGGATAAGAGTCGAACAGCAGACGAGGCTCCCTACTTCCCAGGCTAGAGAGAAGGGGGACGAGGAAAGAACTGTTGACTAGTCTGGGGCAGGGAATCCTGACTTTTGAAAACTAACTCGCCCAGTGCTGTAAAAAGCTCTGGTGGTTCTTCCAGAGGGCTTGGGTTTCATTCCCAGCACCGACACGGTGGCTTACAACTTTCTGCAACTCCAGTTCCAGGAGAGCCAACCCCCTCTTCTGCTGTCCAAGGGCACCAGGCATGTGCAAAATGCACAGGTATACATGCAGGCAAAACACCCACACACATGAGAAATAAAATTAAAAATAAAATAAAAATAAGGGCTGGAGATATGGCCCAGAGGTTGCAAGTGCTTCCTGCTCAGTCGTGGGTACATGAGTTCGGATCCTACCATCCACATCAGGCAGCTCACGACCCCCAGGAACTCTAGCGCTAGGGGATTCAGTGCCCTCTTCTGGTCTCTATGGGCTCACTTGTGTGTATACATAGATATTCACATAGACACAAATGCACAGATAAATAAAAATAAATCTAAAATAAAGTGAAGTAAAACCAACTCATAAGCTAAGATATAAACAAAAAACAGAAGCTAGGTAGACAGATATGGGGGTCCCTAAAAAGTTTAAAACCCCACCAAGAGCACTGAAATCCCCAGAGGACTCGGGGCCCTATACACCCATAGCTGTCAGGGCACTAACGAGAGACTGAGGCATCAAGAGAGTGGATGCTCTGGCTCAGCCAGGAGGCTGCAGTGAATGGGAGACAGGGAAGGACAGAGAGACAGGGAAGGACAGAGAGACAGGGAAGGACAGAGAGACAGGAAAGGACAGAGAGACAGGGAGGAAGAGAGGAGGGATTCTGCCACCAACTCTCAGGCTGTCCCTTCCTCATCCCAGGGTTCCCCCTACATCTCCCACATGCCCAGGCTGGACAGTAGCAGCAAACTCTGGAGCCTCTTGATTTGTTGGGAAGGAAGGGGGAGTTGGGAAATGGGTGGCTGCCTCATGAACAATGGTCAGGGACGGACACTGGGCTCTTCATGGAGACATGCAGCCACCACTGGAAGCAACAAGGAGAACTGTGGGGCTTCCTACCGAGCAGTGATGCCACCCCCCCCACACACACACACACTCAGCAGCTGGACCTGGGAGTCAGGGTCCCAGCTAGGCAGGACACCCTTCCCCTGGAGGAGCCTCCACTCTAGAACGTGTGATGATGTGTGTATACATCTGTGAGTGCACGTGTGTGCCTTGCTACCTGTGTGCAGCTGGACCACACGTATCTGAGTGCTGTGGGTCTGGTGCAGAAACAGACATTGCATTTACATGTCTACCTGTCCATATGTGCCCATACCCATGTGTGTTTTGCCTACCTTGGTGTGTGTCCTGCATGGAGTATTCTGTATACTTATGAGTAAAGCTTGTCATACACTCTAATATATATGCACGGTTGTGTGAAGACCTGAGTACATATCTGTTGGATCGGAGTGGGAATGGGAACATTGGGGTTTGGGTCTCTGTGTGCTTTGAAACCTCCTGGCACTTCCTGAGACACTGGTGGCAAGGTGAGAGACAGCTGCAGCAGGGTGAGGTCCTGAGCAGACTGGCAGCTGCACTGAGCCCACGGGCACAGCATGGGCCCCAGAGGCACAGAGACACAAGCACGCACACACACACAACCATGCAGACTGAGCCCACACTCCCTCGGGGTGGAGTGGAGATGCCAGACGCACCTGGCACTGCTGTTTCGATGCTCTGAGGCAGGCAGCTCCAGGGCCAGGCCGGTGGGCAGAGGGGGCCCCGTGGGCAGCGGCTGTTGCTGGAAGATGAGCTCAGGAGTGAGGTCTACCTCGGTGGGGCTCACCATGACCTTTGCAGCAGAGAGCAGCGCTGTCTTTCCCTTGTTGTAATTCTCCAGCACCTGGGAACAGGATACAGGGACCTGGTGGTAGAGAGGGTGGCCAGCCCAGCCCTGTGGCTTCACAGACTAAACAGTCTGATGGCTCAGTGGGTCCCCTTGCTACCTTGTGGAAGGCCAGGCATTTGCCATGGGATGCTTGTCTTTAGAGAAGGCAAGATGGAGCACTCTCCTCTTCAGTCCTTCAGGGGCCCATGAAGGTCGATGCTGTCCCCACTTGACTATGTATCGGGTAATGGCCAGCTGGCCTTTAGGGCCTCTCAATTCAGTCTTTCTCGGAGATAGGCCCCTAGGAATCTTCTAAATTCCCCATCCCTACCACGGGGCAACGTGGCGCGTGGAAAGAGCCAAGAGTGTGGAGTGGAAAGACTGCAGGTCTCTCTGACTACCCAGGCTGAGCTGGGACGGTGGCCGGGCCGGCCAGCATCCGAGTCTCCAGCCCTGACTTTCAGAAGGGGTCCGGGGACTCAGTCTACGGGCACCCTCTTGCCCCGCCCGCACTCACCTTATTGAGCCCCTCCATGACCACGTAGGGCAGGTGCTCGTGCAGCATGGCCGGCGAGATGATCACCTCGTTGAAGGCTTTGTTGTCGCCCCAGATGGCAAAGTATGTGGGTTCCTCCTGCTCACAGCAGCTGGGACATGGTAAGGGAGGAAGGGGGTCAGGAGGCTCAGCTCTGCGCTTGCTCGTCCATCTACAGACCCCACCCCCACCCCAGCCCCACCCCCACCCCGTGTCTACTCTAGGCAGCAGGTGTGTGTTCCCAGGTCGGGTTACTTTGCCCGCAGTCTATGATAGATGGACCTGCAGTCTCGGCTACAGTCCCTACAAGGCTCCCATCTGCTTTGGCCTAGGCTACCTCTGCTATCCCTGGGCAGGGCTCAGCAACTCAGCTTTCCGTTAGGAGGGACAGCCTGTGTTAAGGAAGAGAGCCCAGGACCCAAGGCTCCGAGAGGATGAAGCCAGAGAGGTCTATCTACGAGCACACGGTTCTTGTTCCCGCCTTGATCCCTTCTTGGCCACACGTGTCTGCCCATTAACCCGGGGACGCTGAGGTACGAGCTGGCTCAGAGCCAGGCGGCTGCACCAGTCATTTACTCCCAGCTACACCGAGACAAGGCCTTGCTGCAGCCGAGAGACACCGGTGCAAGTCAGAGGTGGGACAGGACACAGTCTGACCCCGCTGGACCTGCCAGGCCTGGCTGCCTCAGGGTCAGGCCCCTGCCTCTGGATCTTAAGAATCCCTAGGCCTGGCCCTGTGCAGGGCAGACACTGCTTCTAAGGACTGGGCTCCTTTAGGGAAACACAGAATCATAAATTCCTCCTGGAGACAGCTGAGGACCGAGTCTTTGGTTCCCTTTCCCTGGCTAGAAGCTGGGGAACCTCTCTATGGGGGTGTGAGTCCTGGGCTGTGCTCTCTATCTCTGCCCAGGTGCGAGTGGCTAACTGAGCAGAGGCCGGTCCGCTCTCAGCAGCCCCTTCCCTGAACCCACACCTACAGGAGTGGCCAGACCTTCCTCAGCACCTACCAGCACTGTTCAGCAGGGTGGTTATGGACCACGTGGATGATGCGGCCAGGTGGGTAGAGTGGGGTGCTAGCCGAAAGGGCGATGGTCAAATCACTGGGGTGCGTCCAGAGCCTCGTGCTGGCCAGAGCGGTCACCTCCACCTGATCCTCAGGAAGCTCCGACTTGGGGATACACTTTGTGGCCCCCACGATGATCCGCCACTGCATGGGGCCATGGAGAGGGGGACAGAGCTGAGCAGCTCTGGCTGGATGGGTAGGATCGGGGTTGCTTTCAGAGAAGGGAGGGCTGGTGGTGGGGACGGTGGCTGGAGCAGTAGAGGTATGTGCCCACCTGAAGAGGGGGTGGCTGAGGTGTACAGGGCCAGATGGCCACTAAGATGCACTTCAGAGCTGGCACGGCTAGGAAGACCAGCCAAGCCCTCATCTAGTGGGTAGGAGACATACCTGGTGAGGGGAGGGATCTGCTCTAGGTCACTGTGCAAGGCAGAGGCGGGGCAGGCCTTAGCCCCACCCAGCTGGGCCTTCTGGGTGATATGCCTGGGCCTAGCTCTGTGAGAAGCAAACACCGCTTCCAAGGACTAGGCTTTCAGGGAGACAGGCTCATAAAGTTATGCTGACCTAGGGTCACCTGCCCCCTGACCCAGGGTCCTTTCCACCAAGGCTAGGAGGACTGCATACAGGCAGCGGGAGGAGGGTGACGGCCCACCTGGGGTGTGAGGAGACAGCTCACGGAGCACCCACTGATGGAAAGGGCCTCTGACATTTGTCCTACTCCGGGATGCTTGGCCACAAAACTCTGTCCCACCTCACCCCGCCTGCCTGGCAGTGAAGCTCTCGGCCTAGAAGGGGCTCCCCAGGATTTTTCAAGAGCTGGTATGTGTTAGGACAAGCTGGCTCTCTCCTGGGGCCGGCAGAATAGCAGAGCAAACTGAGCCAAACCCTCCACACGGGGCAGCAGCCTTCCTCAGGTCTGAGCAGCTTCAGCAGGCCTCTCCCTGCCTGCTCAAAGCACCATGCGTCAGGGATCGCCTCGCACACCAGCTATGTGTGGGAGAAGCCCCTGCGGTCCGGTTTTGACACCATGACAGCTCAGTTTGTAAGCAAAGGTCCTTCCACACCACACCGGGCCTCAGCCTCCTCACAATGCAAGACCTGGATGGGTTGAGCTTGGATACCGAGGGTCTGATAACCCAAATCATCCATAACAGCTGTGGCCTCTTGCCCTTTGTCCCTGGGACCAGTGGGGAACAAGAGGGACAGTCAGGACTCCCCAGTGGTTAGGGAGCCAGTGGGAGCTCACTTTGGGCTTGGTGCTCCGCTGCAGGACGTCCAGAAGCTGACGGCGGAAGCCTTCCAGCTGGGAGAGGCCGATCCTGCGGAAAGGGATGAGCGTCAGGGAGGACCAGTCATGGACTAGGAGGGGAAGAGAAGAGGGGGCAGAGGGAGCACCTGGACCCCAGGGACAGGATGACAAGTCCACCTGGGCCATGATTAGAGGAAGCGTGCAGGTCAGATAGGCCACTCAGGAAGGGATGGCACCTGCACTCTCTCTGTCTTCTCATCACAGGGCCACTAAGAATGTGCTCTGGACTCCTTAGGAAGAGGGGGAGGGGCTGAGTGAGAGCCGTGAGTGCTGAGGAATGGGGTGAGGCCTTGCTAAGAGACTGAGCAAGAGAGGTGGGCTTACCTGGGAACAAGGTCCTTGCCCAGAACCACAGCAGTTACAAACTCTTTGGAGTACTCCATGGCGTCCTCACTACGAGAGAAGTCAGGGGAAGGGGCTCAAGCCCAGCGCGCCCTCGGGAGGAGCAGCCCGACTGCACCTGGCTCTGGGTTTCCAGGAAGCTCACAGTGCCAGGCTGCGCTTCAGCTTCCGCCCTCTGCCTGTGCTTTACAAGACTTTGGGAAGGACCCCACCCACCCACCACAGCGCTGCCCTATGGATTCCCCAGCACCCTGTACCAGAAGCTGGGCTGCCCAGTCCAACCACCAGCTCCCGGCCCTGGCCAGCGCAAGTCAGCCTTTGGCTCTCAAGGGTCCTGGTTGCTCCAGGCAGCTCTGAGGCCCGCGCTGCTTACCTCAGCAGGCCTCCTGGCGGGGAGTAGGCAAAGCACTTGAGGGTCGGGTACTGGGGCCGCAGGAGGAAGGAGAGGATAGCAGCTGTGCCTGCTCCCAAGGAGTGGCCTACCACAATCAGGCCATAGTGTTTGGTTCCACGGCCCTGGGGGACCAAGAGATGCCTGAGAGCCCTCCCTCAGTTTCCCAGCGGATGCTGGGAGGATGAGAGGTCTTCTCAGAGTTCTGGGATCATGTGGTCCAGCATGGATGCTAGGGCTGAGGGAGAATCAAGCTAGGTCCTCACAGAGCAAAGGCTCAGTGAGACTGTTTTCACAAACTCCTACTTATCTGCTAAAGCCTTGCTCAGAGATTCCTCCTCGAGGAAGCCCTCCCTGATTTTACAAAAACAGCTCCGTCTGTCCTAGGCATTGCCCTCACTCTTTGGCCACTCTGAAGGTTACAGTTATAATAATTTGGTTGCCTGTCCTTGTTCCTCCATCCTAACCACTAGCCTACAGTGTGAGACGTGGGAATGGGGGGCCTGGGAGCACCCTAAGGAGTTACCAATACAGGGAACCGTGGCTGGGCTGGCTCAGGCTGCCGCCCGGCTCAGGTGCAGCCCTACCCCCGCCTGTAGCTGTTTTTGTCACTGTCTGTAAAATGTCTTGCAACAGGTGGTCCTCACCACAAGGCTGGCAGAGCACGCATTTGGTAACTGAGGTGCAGAGTCTGGAGAAAGGATACTTGGGAAAGGCGGCCTGGGAGGTCGGGTGGGGCGGGGAATCCAGTTAGAAGGAGCTAGGAACGTGGGAGGGAGGGAAGGAGGGAGGGCCAGCAGCCAGTGTTCAGGAAGGGGGCATTGGTCACCCCAGGATGGGATGCCGTGGAAAACTCACCAGGTCTCTCCCGAAGGCTTGGGACAGGACCATCTCCTGCTCCAGCTTCTTCTTGATGTACTCGGCTGAGAGTACCATGCCCTGGGCAGGGTGGGAGGAACGGAGGGGGCTGTTAGGGAGCCTCGGGGACCAGGATGCCCAGTCGCCTCCGCCAGTGCCTCTTCCATCCCTCAACACACCGGCCCTGAGGGCTGGTGGGTACTTCTTTGGCTCCATTTTCAGTTCCATTTTCCAAATGAGAAAAGGGAGGTTCAGAGGGATGTCTGCCTGATACAAACAGGATGACGACTCCCCTGCTGCCTGCCCAGATGCTTCTGGGACAGCCCCTGAGCTCCCTAGCCTTAGTGAGCAGGCAGACTATGCCACACTCTTCTGACTGGTCTCTGACAAGGGACGAGCCCCCCGCTACCCACCAGAGTGCTGTGAGGGGTGGGAGCAAAGGTGAGGGGACCTCAGGGTAAGGTCCATACCTTGTGGCCCAACCAGGTGCCTCGGTGTCCCTCCACAGGGAGGCGCTCAGCATCGCCCGTCAGGTCAGTCAGGGCATCCTTGCGGAACGAAAAAGGCAGGTAAGGGGTGTCTGAGGAGGACAGGCACGGGCAGCAAGTACTGGGGCCTGAGGAGCAACGCACAGGCAGCTTACCTTGGGGGACAGTGTTCCCCGGATACTGATCACCACTTTCTTCTTGTCGTGATCCACAGCTACGTAGAAGGGAGTTTCATAGACCTAGGAGTACCAGCTCATGAGCCTAAGTGACCCCAGAATGAAGCCAGACTATGGTGATGAAACTCCCCATGGGCCACAGGGTCCCTAACACCTGCGGAAGCCAGGGCTCCTGCAGGTCACTGAGGATTCTTTGGTTCCTGGCCCTTCCACTGCACTCGGCCTCAGGCAGGCCTGTGCTCACTCCAAATGGCTCGCCCCCTCTCCCCAGCGCCTCCAGTCTCTTCCAGTCCCTTAAGGCTGGGCCTGGAGCCTAAGACTAAGATTAGCATCTTTTTCTCCACTTAGTCTGAAGCAGTGTGAGTCTCAGGCACCAAAATGGAGGAGGCCATCTCTGGACTATACACTGGAGATGACTTGGAAACCATAGCTAGCTGCACTGGCCTAAGGAGTGTCTTTGGTGGCCTCTGCCCCAGTGGCCTCCAGCCTGGCCCCTCACCGCATCATGACAGGAGGTATAGACAATGTCTACAGCAGTCATGTTCTCATCCAGGAAGTGACGGCGGATGGCGATTGCATTGCAGCCACAACAGTTGTCTTCTTCAATGGTGACCCCAGGGGCGAATCGGGGCCGTGCAGGGCAGAGGCAGCACCTGGAATGGGGTGACAGAAAGCTCAGGGCAGGCCAGCACCAGTGGGGTGATTTTTCCTTTCCATCCTCTCTGGAAGTGGCTCCAGGTGGGGCTTCAGCCCCACCCTGTCTGTCTCCTTTAATCACCCTTGTGAAGCCCCGGTGACCTTTGAGTGGTCAAACCTGCCCACTGTCCTTCCCCATCGTCCTCGTTGTCTGCAGACCACCCTCACCCCCACACTACCAACTCGGTAGCACGTGGAGGAGGGACTCTGTGAAGGCACATCGAGCCACTATCATGTTTCCTACACAGGGCGGGGTCTGCTCTGTGCTAGTCACAGAAGTTTCCCCAATCACCAAGCCTGTCAGGCATACAGGACACGCCCCAGGGTAGATGAACCAGGGCTGAACTGCTCACTACACTGGGGATGGAGGTGGGAATGGATTGAAGAAAAATAAGCATCTGCTTCTCAGGCCACCAGAGGGAGCCAGCACCCAACACATTGGGTACCCGGAGTCCGGGCAGGGATGACCAGGCTGCAGGCTGTCTTGAATTGACATTCAGTGTGAGGTGTTGGTCTTCTCAGAGCAGCGCCTGAGGGACTATAGCTCCCCAGCAGGGAGAGACCTCATCGAGAAACCCCAGAGTCAAGCTAAGACAAGAGCTTGCCTGAGCTTTGGATCAGGGACTGCCCCATACATAAGATACAACACACGGGACACTTGTCCCAGAGCTGATGGAGAAGCCGCCATCAGGTCAAGTGGGGCAGGCTTGGCTCAAGGCCCGACCTTCAAGTCTTCAGGAAGTTCCCCTCTTCCCTCAGCTGAGCAGAAGGCTCAAATAAGGTAGGGGAGCAACAGGACTTGGGTTCAAATTCTTCCTGCTACGTCACGTTCTGATTCCATAACCACGATCCGGATAAGCCTTGGTGTCCTCCTGTTAGAGTCAGCACTGACTGCTGCTTCCCAAAGCTACTAGACCCTGGCCTGTCCCCTATGCCACGCCCCTGTCCTGCTCCACTCTCCACACAAAATAGGCCCTTACAAAGTGTGATGTGTCACCCGCTGTGTAGGACAACCAAAGTTCAGGATCTGAGAGTCCATGGAAGTGACCAGCACCAGGCAGATAGGAGATGCTAAGTCCAGTGCCCAGCACCTCTGTCTCCAACTATCCCCATACTTTGTGGCTTTGTACCCACCCCACCCTAGGCTCATTCTTCTAAGAGTCCCGGACCTGCCTGTGCCCCACCAAAGCTGAGGACTCTGTCTTCTGCCATTTCAGCACTGGCTCATGCAGGTGTTGATGTTCCCACTGTCCCCAAAGCACTCAGAGCCCCTTAGCCAGTGGCTCTGGGACTCAGAGCTGTTCTGTGGGCTGACAGCAACTGCTAGAAGCGGGGAAATGGGCTCCTGAGACGTGGAGAGGGCCCAGCTAAGCACAGGGTGGGGCTCCCAGGATTGCGGGGGTGGGGAGTGGCAAGCACGTGCCCTTGGCAGAGAGGGGAGGAGCACACCGTGACCTGGTCCTCTCTGATCAGCTGGGGATAGTGAGAACAAGGTCCCAAGAGCCACCAGCTTTCTCAAAGTAGAGGCACTGTGGAGCAGGCATGGATGCTGTCACCTCTGGGAGGAGGCATGGAGGACTGAGGCACTGGCCCACTAGGTCAGCTTTTCTGGAACAGGAGCCCAGGGAACTGTCCTGCTTCTGCCTGTCGTGGACTGAGGACGGAGACACCGTAGAAGAACAGGGTCCTTCCAAAGCCCTTCTCTGGCCCACTTAAAAGCACAGAGCCCCACCTCTCTTCCACAGGGGCAGGACTGAGGGCAGAGCCAGCTACAGGTCAGATCTGGGTCTAGGCCTTTTTTCTCTACTCAGAACTTTGTACTCAAGTGCCTTCTTGGTGCCTTTCTAGAGAACTCCAGGGAGTGGGCCTACTTCCCAAGAAAACTCCTTCTTCTAAATAGGCAGCGCACAGCAGAGCAGCCAAGAGAAGGGAGGTGTGGGTGGAAGGGAATATCTGTAGGGGCAGAGGAAGGCCCAAAGAGAAGAAAACCAGCAGTGCAGACACTCAAAAACAGATGTATCAACATCCCATTTCACAGATGGAGAAAGTAAGGCTCACAGAAGTGCACTGACTTGCCCAAGGCAGCAAGTGAAAGTCTGCCTGTATAATTCCACTCCAGGGAGGACACAGAGGAAGCCAGTGGCCCAGTGACAGTATGGAAGGGAGGAGGTAGGGTCAGGACGGCAGCTTCTAAGCTCCAGGGGAAGAGGGTACCAGTTCACCACCGTATCCTCCCTCCAGCCTATGCTACATGCCAATGTGGCTGGGGACTGCTGGGGACTCACGAGCAGGACCGAGCCAGCTGGCAGAGACCACAGGTGGGCTTCCTCATCAGGTACATGGGCCAGCCGTAGGCAGCCAGGGCGAAGAGCATGTAGTAGCAGACTTCTTTGTAGCGCAGCATCTCGTGCTGGAAGACAGGATGCAGAGGACGGTGACTGCTGCCTTCCGGCCTGCTACCTCAGCCACCACCAGTCCCTGAGGTGGGAGCCTGCCTGTGTGCTCCAGTGGGGGACAGCTGCTGGGCCCCGAGGAGGAGCAGTCAGTCCCTCCAGACACTAATTATGCTTGCCCAATTGTCTCCCTACACCCAGGCCAGCATACTCAGAGATCTATCCTATCGCTACTGTCTCAGCATTTATGATCTGGGGACAGAAAACCACTTGGAGCCCTGGCTTGTTTACCCAAGAAGGAAAGGAACATGGGTGTGAGAGGCAGTCTCCCTCCACCCCGCCCCCACCTCAGCAATCAGGCCCTGGGAACTTAACCCTGAGAAACTTTAGGGCCTGAGGCTGGGAGTGTCTGTGGGCAACCAGATGAGCCGTGCTGGACATGGAAACGGGTCACCGAATGTCTCTGGCTCACTAATCCTCTGGGGCTTGACTCATAGAGTCCCAGGTTCCTGAGGGAAGGCTGGGGTAGGCTGTCTCCCTGAGGTGGGCATGTTAGAGAAAGGTGCCAGTTTGGAACCCAGGAGTCTGCTGCCCAACAGCTGCCCTTGATGGTTGGTGTCAGTGCTACAGGCTGTCCAGAGGCTGGGATGGCAGTGTCCCAACAAGGCCTGTCAGCCAGTCCCCAGCCCCTGGGCACCAGGACTGCGGCACTTAGAGGGAATTAGTCACCTTGTAAAAGTTAAGGAGGGTGATTAGTCATCTTGTGAAGTGAAACAGGTAGGCCTCAATCAGCACCCTCTCTGCCTGCTCTTCAGGAACTCAGGAAGGAGCCAGTAGCTGCAGAGGCAATTTCCCTGGGTGACAGGACAGGGAGGCGGGGCGCTGGTAGCCTCTGCCTGGTGGCAGGTGCAGACTCTGCACCTCCCCCCAGGGGGTGGTAAGAGTGGCCGGCAGCTGGCTAGGGGCGGGGACTGGATATGTATGTGGCTGGCAACGTGACGTGATGTTTGCTCTGAGGAGACAGATACCTGGGGCTTTTGTGAAGACACAGATTCCCAAGGGCCCCAACTTTTGCTGCCCTGGCTGGCGTGGCACCAGGCTTCCAGCACCTGGCTTGCCTGGATTTAGGATGGGTCAGTTCCTCCTCCTGCCCCTCTGGGCGCAAGGTGCGCCTAAGGCATTGTTTATCTGTCCTGGAGGCTTTGAGGATGGCAGGCTAGCTCCAGGTAGCAGAGAGGCAATTGAGCAGATGCACCTAAGTTAGTTCGCCTCTTCTGGGCCAGGCTGACTGTCCCCTTCTACCAGCTGTGGTTCCCCGTCTGCTACACTGGCCCGGGCTGTGCCTTCCTTTATACCATGGGGCCCACGTTGCCTGTACACAAACGTGCCTGTACACGTTTCTTCTAAAGGTGCTGGAGGAAAGTTTCTATTGCTAAAAGGGCTTTTTGGAGTGAGCTGGGCAGGAGCAAACAGGGTGGGGTGGGGGTAGGGGGCTTTTAAATGGCAATGCCACACCCCACTGCCTACTATGAGGGCGCAGCAGCAATAATGCCACAGCTCGTCCCTGTAAAGCACTGTGCAATCTCCAGAAGCAGGGGTCAAGGGCCCAGGAGCTTGGCTAAGAGATTCAGGGTCCTGCTTAGAGAAACAGCACGGCATGGGAGCTCTTGACAACCTGATCTGAGACTCCGGGACAGGTGAGCAAGGGTAGTGGGGTGGTCTCACGCCATGTAGTTGAGGGGAGGTACAGAGGCACTGGAGAAAGGAAGAGGCTCCACTCACCGAGTTCTTGAGGTCGAGGTACTTGGTGTTTCTGGTCACTGGCATCCCAGACAGGAAAGCCAAGATGTCATTGTTTGCCTGGAAAACAGGCGCAGTGAGATGGACAGTGGTCCAGGTGGGAAGATGAGAAGGGAGTTCAGCTTCAGCCTGCTTCAGAGGTCTGAAGGACCCATGCGGCTTGTGGCTCTTCTAATATCCAGCAGTTCCCCCAAATCACATTTCCCTGTATTCCTAGTTTTCTCCACTCTACCCAAACCTCCAAAGCCCAAGGGATGGCCCTGAGCCACCCAAGAGGAAAAGTGGTTTTTTGTGTGAGATGTTCAGAGACCAGAACTAGAGTGTTGTTGTGAGGACAGGGACAAAGTCCAGACAGAGCTGGCATTGGTCCTCGAGCCCCAGTGAGCAGGACGTCCCCGGAGGCTGGCCTCAGAAGCAGCCACATGCGGTCCAGACAGCTCTGGTGGAAGGTTTCAGCTAGGATAGTGGATGGTGATGAGCAGTGACAGTGGCCCGGGGGCCCACGGGGAGAGGATGCCACAGGACCTGCAGCAGGCGGCACAGGAGAGCCCTGGGTGCTTACCTCATCCAGCACCGCATTGCGTTTGGCTCGCTGCCGCTGCCTGAGCAGCACCAGGCCAGCAATGATGTCGGAGGGCACGATGTCGAGGTCACGGAAAAATTCAGCAAAGAGGTAGGCAATTTCTGAGTAGGCATCCTGTCAGGCAAGGCCCAGGAAGGCAGACGACAGGAGGCAGTGGGGGGCAGCAGGAGAAAGGAGAGACCATGAGTGAACACCCAGGGCAGGTGTACCAGAAACCTCCACAATCCTGGGCAACTTTGCCCTCGGGTGTGCGGCGTGCGGCACCTCCGCACAGCAGGAACCTGGAGACTCTGTCTGGGGTTTTACCGTCTTAGCTGCTGACCCTTCCTCCACCTCGCAGGCCTCTTCTCTCCACTGAGGTCCTACAGCTCATGCTACCCTTCGCTCACAGGTGACCTCTTCTCTCTAGATCCCCAGGATCAAGGCCCAGGCAGCCCTTCCCTTCCTCCAGAGGAGAAGCCACACAAAGCATCCGGCTACCGCTGCCCTGCCGGCTGGAATCCTGGAAGTCCTGCTACGTCTCCCAAATCTCAGCTTTTCCTGCTTCTCAGCGGCCTCAGCTCAGAGACCCCTGTAATATACTTGAGAAGAACAATTTCAGTGTCGGTGGCCTCTCTGGCTTCGAGCTGGCCCTGGGCCTTGGGTAGAAAGGCAAGAACAGAGACAGACTCGCCCTGCTATCTGTGGTCCTGGGTTTCCCCCGCCTCGTGTCGCCTTGAACCTATCAGGAGAGGTCAGAGTGAGAGCAAACTCATGGCAACTGCATCTCTCACCGGGCCTCATCCTGGAGTGCCTGGCACATCAAGAGAAAGCCGCCAAAGGCTACCAGCTCAAACCTCTAAGGGGCCACATGGAGCCGAATAGAATAGCGCTCTGATGCCCAGCCCAGGGTGCCAGGTTTGAACATACAGGCATTTATGTAAATTTTTCAGAGACTGGCATTCAAGTATAGTTCTTTGGCAACAAAATACAAGCTGGAGGAAAAAAAATCACTCTTTTGGGATCTGCCCCGGGCGGTCTGTGTCTAGTAGGACCTCGCTCTTCTCGCTGGCTTCTCACAACAGCCCTGACCCTGTGCTTATGGGTGAAGAGTATGCCAATTGCAGGCCCAGGCAAGCCTGGTTTCCACCTCCAGGGCTCCATTCCCTGCCCTCTGCGAGGCACACCTGCAGCCAGGCCTGGACCATGACCTCTCAGGCATCCCCAGACAGCCCCATGAGGTACTCACCAGCTTCCGGGGAACTCTGGGGCTTCCTTTCTTAGGTTTCTAAGGTCCCTGGGGGGATGCTGTTAGGGACGGGCCACTCCAGCCTTTCCTGGGTGTCTGAGGTGGGCACCTCGCTGTCCTCCCTGGGAAGGAGTGCTCCTCCGACTTCTCTAGCTGGGGGATACTGAGCAAATGGTCCCATCTTTCTGCCCCTCAGCTGACTGACGAGGGGAGAGCGGGGCGACTTCCGGCCTGCCTGCCCTCGTCCTGTCTACCTCCCCTCCTGCTCAGAGCTTGCTCCTCAATACCACTGGTCTGTCCACATCTCAGCCTTCAGAGGTGCGTGCCACCCCGCCCCAGGCTAAGCACTCAGCAGCACCCCAGCCTTCCCGGTCCACCGACTGCTGACCACATGGTACTTTTCTTTTAAATTAAACCACGTTCCGAGGGTACCAAATCAGTCATCGAGGCTTTCTGTTTCCACAGTGAAACAGGTGAATGTCTGCTTTGCAGGGCAGGGCAATAATACTTCAGTGAAAAGGCAGACTGCCCCGCCCAGCAAAGGCTGTTACTCTGTTCACAAGGCCCCACCTCCTACCAGCCCCACCCACCCAGCATTACCAGAGGAGTGAAAGGCACTTGCAGGGCACAGAGAGGACCTGAGGCAAGCAACTATGGGTACTTACTGACTGGGAATCCTTTGTCCGGGTGCAACAAAGGAACACTTTTAGACGGCGGGACCAGCTGGTGGCCTGCCCCTCCTCTAACCGGTGCCTGTGAAGGTAAACAGTTGACATGCGTCAGGTCGTGGGTATGGATTAGAGGAGCCGGCCAGATGTTACAGACATAGGATGAGCTGTTCCCAGGATACACCAGAGAGCTCTCCAGTGGGCTTGGGGAGGAGAGGCAGCAGGCTGCCCACAGCTGGGTGGCCCGTGACCCAGCTGTCAGCCAGCCAGGGCATTGCTAGCCAACCTGGTGAGCTGGGGAGGCCCCACACTCCCCAGCTGCTGTCTGGGAGGGCAGGTATACCGCCTGCATGGCTCTGTTCTCTCTCCTCAGGTCAGGTGGGGGAGTTAGGGGGCTCACGAGCCAGTGAACAGAGAACAACAAGCTACTTCCCCACGGAGACATCTACATCCTGGGCTTCTAGGAAACTGGTGCGTTTTCAGCACAAAGATAATAGCTCTGATATCACTGGTGTTGGGTCATTCGTTCAAGCCCAGCACTTGGGAGGGAGAGGCAGGTGGATGGCTCTCTATGAATTCTAGGCTAGTCTGGTTCACAGAGCAAATTTCAGGCTAGACAGGGCTCAAAAAAAAAAAAGAAAAGAAAAAAGAAAAAGAAAGGATGGAAGGAAGGAAGGAAGGAAGGAAGGAAGGAAGGAAGGAAAGAGAGAGGAGATAATAGCCCTGACACTAAACACTGTGAATCTCAAAACAAAGCCAGAAGAGGCTGTGACTGGGTTTTGAGCAACGTTCTGCCCCCCCCACCTTTTTTTAAAAAAAGATTTACTTATTTATTATATGTAAGTACACTGTAGCTGTCTTCAGACACACCAGAAGAGGGCATCAGATCTCACTACAGATGGTTGTGAGCCACCATGTGGTTGCTGGGATTTGAACTCAGGACCTCCGGAAGAGCAGTCAGTGCTCTTAACCGCTGAGCCATCTCTCCAGCCCGTTCTGTCCGCTTAAAAGCCTGTCACCGAGTCAGGGGCAAAAGGCAAGGTGGCTTTCGAGACACTCAGATGCTTCGAGACACTTGACAGTCATCAGGGATGGCAGACTGGCCCTCCGTGAGCCTCTTGGCTCTATGGGCAGCCAAGAGCTGCTCTCCATCCCGTCAACCCTGGCCACACAGGCAGCTGACCAAAAAGGAGGCCCGGGAGGGGCCCGGGATGCTGTGGGAGACCAGCTGTCCCGGTCCTGCAGTCCCTAGAAAATGGAACAGCCTTGCATCCCACACCCATGCCCACCGCCAGGGGCTCGATGGAGAGGGGCTGAAGCTGGGTTCTCAGGACATCCCTACATTTGGCCTTCTGATCCAACGGGGTTTTCAAATGCTGCACGAGACACTTCCTCCCTAGCCTCTGGCCAGCTGGAAAGCTCACGCCACTGAGAACCGCGCATGAACACCAGGGGGCAGAGGATCGCAGGGTTGTGTGAGAAGCTGACAGGTTGGTCAAGTGCAACCGCCCTTCAGGCTCCCGGCCACGCCAGGGAGACACACACCAAGTCTGGACAGGAAGTCCATGGACCCCCACAGCCCTGTCTGTTGGGAGGCTCTCTGTGTAAAAGGGGGCAGATATTCCTTCCTACAAAAACCCAAGGTCAGGCCTCCAGGGAAAGGGCCGGGAACAACACCCTCCCCCAGTCCCCACCAGATTTCACTGGAAAGAGAAAGGATCAAAACTTAGACACACTCCCGGCTTTCAAAAACCAAAATAACAACATGTGGCAGCCAGGGTGCGCATGTCCCTGCCCTTGGGAGTTGACTGCCTGAAAAACGTCCCTGTTAGGGAAAAAAAAATGTTAGTTTTAGAGCCAGTGGAGGACAGGCAGGCAGGTAGTTAGCCTGCCAAAGCCCCACGGCCTCGCAGGAAACCTGGAGAAACGGCGCAGGTCAAGGGCCTGCAAGCTACAGCCTCCAACTGGACACCACAGGGAGCTTCCTAATTAAAATGGCAGTGAGCACCGGCCCCTGCTGTGCCGGCTCCTACAGCCTGGAGCCCCAAAGGCAATCACCCAGAGTCAGGGAGGGCAGGACGTTTTCTCCAGGGCCCAGGAGCCCAGAAACAGGTCGGGTGCGGCGAGTGCTCAGAGCAGGCAAAGTGGGCCGGGGCGGTGGCCAGCCACACTGAGGGAAAAACGGGCTGTGCAGCCCTGGCTCAAGGCTGACATTTCAGGCTGGGAGGTGGCCAGACCAGGCATGGGTGTGGTGCTGGAGGCGGTGACGGGTTGGTGGGCTGACGTGGAAGGTCTGAGGCATGAGCTGGGGTGGGGTCAGGCCTGCTGGGCAGGGGTCTTGGCAGCCTGCTCCCCTTGGCTGGAGACGGGTGCCATTCCACACCCCACCCGTGTGGCGTGGGGCAGTGACTCAGATCCGCCATCTGAGGAAGGGGGTCTCACAGCTGCTCTGGGATAGCAAAAGGACTGATTAATCACAAAGGGCTAAGCACAGGGCCTGCCTTCCAGGACAAGCCTGATTGTGGGGGCTCTGGTGACTCATCCTGGGAGCCCTTGCTTTCAATAAAGAAGTCACTATGGCCACGCTGCATACCCTCTTCTCATTTTCTCTGCCATTGACACTTCTTTTAAACAGCAAGTGAAATCTCCTCCAGGAAGTCTTCCTTGATTAACTTCTTACAACCTCTGAGACCTAGAGGCAGCCTCACCTAAAGTTGTTAAATAAGGGCTCCAAAGTGTGGCTGAGAGCTGTTCCCAGCTTCACCTTGTAACCAGGCAACCACTTGAACTTTGGACCTTGGTTTCTGCACTCCCATTACAGGGAGGACCTGGGTTGTGGCTGTGACTCACGCTGAACAATGCTTGTGTCTTCAGCTGTAACCATCCCTGAGTATGTGTTCGGCTGCCGCGGCCGAGCGGGTTCCATTAACTTGGTTGTTGCCTACAGTATTAACAACCATTTGGTACAGATTATCTCACCAGCAACTGCTATTCTTACTTTTTTTCAGGTTTTTTTTTCTTTTTTGTTTTTTCGAGACAGGGTTTCTCTGTATAGCCTTGGCTGTCCTGGATCTCACTCTGTAGACCAGGCTGGCCTGGAACTCAGAAATCCACCTGCCTCTGCCTCCCAAGTGCTGGGATTAAAGGTGTGCGCTGCCACCACCACCCGGCACAGGTTTTATTTTTTGAATTTTTATGTTTGCATTATGCCCACATGAATAAAAACTCAAAGAGAAAAAGATACAACTTTCACGTTTAACATTGGCAAATCGGGTAAACAAATTTTATCCCCTTGATAGGCAATACTATCACAGGCATTCTTTTGCTTTTAATTCTTTCTTTCTTTCTTTTTCTTTCTTTCTTTCTTTCTTTCTTTCTTTCTTTCTTTCTTTTTTTCTTTCTTTCTTCCTTCCTTCCTTCCTTCCTTCCTTCCTTTCTTCTTCTTCTTTTTTTTTTTCTTTTTCGAGACAGGGTTTCTCTGTATAGCCCTGGCTATCCTGGAACTCACTCTGTAGACCAGGCTAGCCTCGAACTCAGAAATTTGCCTGCCTCTGCCTCCCAAGTGCTGGGATTACAGGCGTGTGCCACCACCGCCCGGCACCTTCCTTCCTTTCTGGAGGCAGGGTTTCTCTGTGTAGTCCTGGCTGTCCTGGAACTCACTCTGTAGACCAGGCTGGCCTCGAACTCAGAAATCCACCTGCCTCTGCCTCCCAAGTGCTGGGATTAAAGGCGTGCGCCACCACTGCCCGGCCATTTCTTTTATTTTGAGAACATAATATAATGGCATCATTTCTTGTCCCTTCCCTCTCTCCGACCCTCCCACGCAGTGCTCCTTGACCTTTCTTCATTTCTCCTTGCTCCTTTCATGAACTGTTGTTATGTGTGTATACACTATTGTGTTCTATACACACCCATGCCAGTTCTTGGATATCTAAAATTAAAAAAAAAAAAAAATCAGAATCTCACTGTGTAGCTCTGGCTGGCCTCGAACTTGCTATGTAGACTAGAATGGCCTTAAACTGGTCTGAATGCCTCTGCCTCACTAGTAGTGAGTGCTAGGATGAAAGGCATGTGCCACCACACCCAGCCTATTCTTTCCTTTTCAAGAACAGAAGAAGCAGTGAGACTGTGAGGCCTTCACAAAGAGCACTGGCTCCGCGAAGCTGACGTGTGATGGGAGGGAACAGGACCCTCCTCTGCCCACAGGTCTGCAAAGCTCACGAGGACACCGCCCACCTAGCCAACTGACCGACTGACCGACCGCACAACGCCCGCCCGGCCGACTGACCGCAGGTTGTAAGTCCGCAGGTTGCGCTGCCTCCTCTTGGTGGCTCTCAGCTTGACAAAGGTGCGGCCAGTGGGGTCAAAGACGCAGAGGACGGTGATGCAGACGCTGAGGATGACCACCCAGTTGCAGACAACCATTCCTGTGGCAGCAGCAAGGAGAAGAAAGAACTGGTGTTGGGTTCGCCTTCCTGGGTCATGGGCAACAAACAAAGGGCACTGTGGCCTCTATGTTCCCAGCTGCTTCTCAGGCTCAGGAGCAAGGCTCAGAAGCCATGGTCTTCAAGGCCCACACATGGCACAGGGCAGACTTTTGAGACGGTGAAGAACAGTCTGGACAGTTGTGTGTCTGCTACTGCTCACCTGGTGAGGACCCCAAGTGAGAGGGCAGACACTAGGTGAAGGGTGCACCTGCACGTGGTGTCTCCCTAGAGTGGTGCCTGAGCCCCTCTCTCTGCAAGCTGGGTCCTGTTACCTCCACCCCAGGGCTGGCCTTGCTGATGGGGCAAATGGGGTGCATACCGAGGGTGACATTCTTAGCAGTGAGGTCATTGCAGGAGGTGTAGTACTGTGTGAGCCAGACGATGCCCACGATAGCGTAGATGAACTCGATCACCAAAATGGCTGCAAGGAGAGGCAGGTTCTGACTAAAGGCTACAGGCACTGTCTGCCACCAGGAAAGGGCCCAGAACCTCATTCTGGTATCTGCCGTCTGGTCTCTCAGCCATCTCACAGCAGGGGCACACAGAGCTGTCTGGTTTCGGAGTTTCATGCAAGAGCTCTGGAATCAGACTCATTGTAGGCAAGTCACCTAATCTCTCTGAGCCTCTGTTTCCTCATCCCTATTTGAGACTGCCTATAACTTCAACATAGGACACTGAAGACTGGAACTTATGAAAACTCTTGTTTTCAAAAGACTTAGAAATGGTTTGGTGGGGTAGGGGGATGAGAGGAGGCCATGGAGCCAACCACCAGGGGCCATGCACTAGGTTCATCAGGGTACTAAGTCCAGAGCCCCAGTGGGAGTGGAAAGGAGATAAGACAGCCTGGCGGGGCCAGAAAGTATAGCAGCTAAGAGCCTAGACAATGGCGCTAGAGCAGCAGCATGGGTTCAAATCCCAGCCCTGACTCTTCTAACTTGACTTAGCTGTGTGACCTCGAAAGAGCTGATTAGTCTTCCTGGCCTCGGTGTCCTCATCTCCAAAACAAACACTTTCCTCCCCAGGAGCTGTGGAGAAGTCTGAGAGAGGTGCTTTCTGGGACTACTCCAGAGGCTGCTGGGACATGGCCCGAAAGTGATATAGGCTGGCCCTCTGGGGAGCTGGCTCAGCCTGGCCTCAGGGGTTTCCTGATCTGTTTCGGAAGGATCACCAACACATTTTGCAGACAAGCTCACGGTTTCAAATAGGGACCGACTAAGTTTGTCTCTGAAGGGCCACAAGAGCGGGCACTTCAGACTCTGGCCACCCAGTCAGTCACACAGCAGCTTCTCAACTGCTATCATGGGCAGCAAAACACAACAGACGACATATAAGTAAGTCGCTTGGGTGAGGAGTCACACAAGAGCTGGGCGCCAGACTCTCAGCCCAGCAAGGCGCCCCGTGCGCCTCAGAGTTTGGCTTTCAGTTTGTGCTTGTAGCCCGAGCCTGAGGGGGTGAATGAGTGCAGGAGAAAGGTATTCCCTAGAGTGGTCCCGGCACCCCGCAGGGGTCCCTTACCCAGGCGCACGTAGAGCACGTACTGCATGGAGTCCCGGGGTTCTGTGTAGAGGATGCCCCCACGCATGCTCAGCCAAATGATAGCCATCTCGGCAATCATACAGCTCAGAAGGATGCCCAGGTAGCCTCGGCCGTGGTCCACCAGGTTCAGGGAGCAGGCCTCGTGCGGGTTATAGACCAAGCCGAAGAGCACCACAGACAGGATGACAAACCTGCAGAGGGGTACAGGAGAGCAGGGTGGGTGCCCCTGGCTGGCAGACCTGGTGCAGCTCAGTAGGAGAAAAAGAAGACAGGCGTCCCCCTGAACTGGACACAGGCTGGAGTTATCACAGAGAGAGGAGAAGTGCCTCTATGAGATCTAGCTGTGGGCATTTTCTCAATTAGTGATTGAGCAGCGGGGGTGGGGGGCTGGGGGGGCTTGTGGGTGGTGCCATCCCTGGGCTGATAGTCTTGGGTTCTATAAGAGAGCAGGCTGAGCAAGCCAAGGGAAGCAAGCCAGTAAGGAGCATCCCTCCATGGCCTCTGCATCAGCTCCTGCTTCCTGACCTGCTTGAGTTCCAGTCCTGACTTCCTTTGGTGATGAACAGCTATGTGGAAGGTGTAAGCTCAATAAACCCTTTCCTCCCCAACCTGCTTCTTGGTCATGTTTGTGCAGGAATAGAAACCCTGACTAAGCCGGGCGGTGGTAGCACACGCCTTTAATCCCAGCACTTGGGAGGCGGATTTCTGAGTTCGAGGCCAGCCTGGTCTACAAAGTGAGTTCCAGGACAGCCAGGGCTACACAGAGAAACCCTGTCTCGAAAAACAAACAAACAAAAAAAAAAAAAAAGAAAGAAAGAAAGAAAGAAAGAAAGAAACCCTGACTAAGACAGTCCCCAACAAGAACATTGTCCACCTGGCTTTGGGTGCCTCTGACGTCCCCGACTGCCAGCACGGGGAGGCATCGGCAGTGACTACTATCCCCACTGCCAGGGTCAGAAGGACTGCTGGCCAGGAGGGGTCTTGAATCCTGGGGGGAATACCTGGAGGAGTGCTTGGGCACAGAACAGTCAGGTTTGGGCCTAGCATGGAAGAACAGGTAACCAGAAAGCTTCCTTCCGGACCTTCCTCCTCAAACCCAGGACCGTGGCCTCAGTGCTGAGACTTACCAGGTGGTGTGCAGGAGGAAGAGGAAGATGGCTGGCAGGACGAGGTCATCGCTGCCCACAGACCAGCGCCGCCGGAACACCACGATCCCGGGCATGGCTGGCGGCTCTGGGAGGCTCAGCGGGCCAGGCGCTCACCCCCTGAAAGCAAGACGAGGACCCTGGAACAGTCTGGGCTGCTACCAGGTGTGGTCAGGCACCTTGGGTGTTGGCACCAATCTCCACCTATGGCCAACGCGGGCCTCCAGGCAGCAGAGAGGCTGAACCAGGTAGAAGATGCCCCCTTGCCCTCTTAGGCTCCCTAACAACAAAGGTCTTGACACCAATCTCAGCCTGTTCCCTGAGGTCACGCCCGCCCTCCACCAGATTGCCATTTGCCTGACATCATTCCTATCTACAGCAACTGCTCAGCTCCACTAAAGGCCTAGGCTCTGGCTGGCCTGCCTGGAATCCCAGCGCCTGGGAGACTAAGTCAGGAGGAACATGATTCTGAGGGGAACCTAGGTCTCAAAAACAGAGGCAAAAAGACCCTAAGTTCACTCTCTCGTTCTCCATATGTGGAATCAGGGGGTGTTCGGCTCCCAGGGCCCTGTCTTTCCACAAGGAAATCTGACCAATACTCAAAAAGGCTTTCAGAGCCAAGACCAAGCGCCCCTTAGCAGAAACCCTGTAGAGTAGGAGGAACACTAAAGGCTCGGGAGGCGGGAGAAGAGTGAGGTGGAGGGCGAGGACGCCGGCGTGAAGGACTTCTCCACAAGTCTGCACAGAGAGGCCATGGTTTCTTGGTCACTAGAGGCCTCTGAGCTGTGAGTGTGGTTTGCCTTGGTTTTGCACCCGTCTTACCAAGCTCTCAGCCACCGCCATGGTTCAGGTCGGGCTTATGGCTGGAGGGCATCTGCCTCTCTGTGAGAACGGACAGACGGCAGGGCAGCCGCTCTAACACTCACCTCGGCCTGATAGCTTTCACAGCTGGATGCCTACTGTTCTGAAACAGAGCCACCAACAAGCTCAGGTGAGGCCAGGAGCTAGGGGCTTCCCTTGGAGCCGGGAGAGAACAGTGGCAGTACAGGTGGAAGGCTGGTCTGAGCAGAAACCCAGGACTCCTCCAGGACAGCTGTATGTGCCCTGTGCAGAGGAACCCCTGCTGGGCTGGGTACCTTACTAGAGAGCAGCTGTCCCCCGAGGCCAGCAGAGGCTTACATGGCACCTGGTCCAAGGGTGGACAGCAGGTCTTCCTCTCTCTAGTGACAGTTCCAAAGAAAACATGCATATATGGAGACCGAACTCACTAGGGAAGGAACCAGCCAGGCCTTCCTCGGCCTGTGAACATAGCCCTGGCAGTGGGCGAGGGGCAAGGGGCCAGGTGGCTGGGCAGCGTGCCATGTCAGGACAGGCTCTGCTGGGCTTATCTCCCAGGGCCAGCCAGGGAATGCTCCCAAGGGTGCCCAGAAGCAGGGCTGGCTGCCTGAGCAGCGGCTGGGGTCGTGCCTACTCCTCCCAGCCCCCAGGAAGTGACATCATCCCACTCTCAAGGAAGAGTCAGGCCGGTTGTGAGAAGCAGGAGAAAGATGCAGAGTGAGGCAGCAGCTGCTGCAGGGGTGTCTTGGGGGTACATGGGCCTCGGGGGTGGGGAGGTCTACTGTGGACATGGGCCTCGGGGGTGGGGAGGTCTACTGTGGACATGGGCCTCGGGGGTGGGGAGGTCTACTGTGGACATGGGCCTCAGGGGTGGGGAGGTCTGCTGTGGACATGGGCCTCGGGGGTGGGGAGGTCTGCTGTGGACATGGGCCTCGGGGGTGGGGAGGTCTGCTGTGGACATGGGCCTCGGGGGTGGGGAGGTCTGCTGTGGACATGGGCCTAGGACTGGAGCAAAATGCGGGACAAGCAACCTAGGACACAGCTTAGAGTTTGGAATAATGGATGGGAGGGAGCTGGGACCCCATGGGTGTCAGCAAGTCTGGGGCAGTCAGAGCTGCCAACAGCTAGCGTACCTGTTCCCTCCCTGTGTGCAGGCGGCTGGCTCACAGAGTGGGAAGCTGGAGGGGGCACCATCCTGCCCCCTTCCCCCACATTCAGTGAAGTGGGGCTGGAACAGAGCCATCACCTGTTGAGGCCCTGCATTTTACCCTCATCAGGCCAGGGGCGATGCTGTACCATGCTTGCCCAGAGAGGCTGGTCCGGAGGGGTCCTGCCCCTGCCAGCAACCCGGTGCAACACTTCAAACAGAGTATGGCCCTTCACAAGCACAGTGGGTACCTCCTCTCCCACCCGTCCTCCAGGAGCCTAGAAAGGCTAACACTGCAGCTCACCAGGGGCCCAGCACCCTGCTCCTTGCACTTAGAGCCATGGCCTGGTCTTACCCTGCCCTTTCTGACCCCAGGTCTTGTAGCTGTGACTGCAGGACCACGACAAGGCTGGAATGACAGAGCCAGTAGCAACTGTGCTCTGCTTGGGGTGAGGTGATGAGCAGCTCGTGTCTAGCGTCTGTGGTCAGCACCAGGGTCTTCCTGTGATGCGGCAGACTTTTGGAGGGCTGACCGCACACAGTCCTGTTCCTGCACTGGGGTTCCATACCTCTCCGGCATCCCTCCAGCTTCTGCCCAGGGCAGCTAACACAACGAGGTCCTAGACTCCACAGGCAGGAGTCCTGGCCCAGGAGCTACAAGCCCAGCATCCACCACCCAACGCTGTAACTTACTGGTTGTACCTCAGCTTCCTTATCTGTGACATGTCGGTTATGCTTTCCTCTTAAAGTTCCAGTCAGGGTCCCAAGAGAGAAGGCCTGCAGAGCCCTCACGGTGCTGGACCAACGCCGCAGCACATCAGTGGGGGTGGGGGCTGAGGGAGCGCGTGACCCCTTAGCAGCCCAGCTGCCCTCCCAGGCAAGGCAGTGGACTCCTCAGCTGGTCACCACTAGGTCACAGGATGGGGGAGGGGGCAGGGGGCACTCCTGTTCAGATTCATAAATCCTAAGGCTTCTATTTTTATGGGCCTGAAAGACATCCTTTCTTTGGAGACCCCAGCCCATTACAATGGGGGCCTGTTCCCCTGCTGGGGCTGTGATTTCATTTGGAGGAAATGTCTTCGGAGGGGGAGGGCCCTGCCACTTCCTGGCCTGGGGCCCACTGCAGAGCACCTCCTCCTCCGTTCCCCCCACCCACTCCCAGAGTGGCCCCTAAAGACTAAACCGTGGTGGGGTCAGGACTCTCCTCGCAGACCCTGAGGACTTCTAGGGCAGGCCACACCCACTCCAGCAGGAGCTTTGCTCCCCCTACCTAGGCAGGCGTTCAGGGGTGGCACGACCCAGGCGAGTATGAAGGGGTACCAGGCCCCTGGAGGGTATAAAGGGGGTACCAGGTCCCGGGTGGGTGTGAAGGGCACCAGGAGTGCCCTTCATGTGGATGGAATGACTTCGGTAGGCAACCCTAAAGGATCTCTTCTTTTTCCTCCCCCTCCCTTACCATGGCCAAATTTTCCTGGTGATGATTCAGGCCTCTGGGTTAAATACTGATGACCATTCTGCGAGTTCCTCTTCCTAAAAATGCAAACTTCTTTTTAAGATGCACGTGCTGCCTTCTCCATCACCACCACCACCATCACCACCACCATCTGGTCATAGTGTCTCTGTAGTTCAGGCTGGTCTCAAACTATGTGTTGAGCTCTTAACTTTCTGATCCTCCTGCCTCTACCTCCAGAGTAATACAGGTAATATGCCTCACGTCTGGCTTTGTGTGGCACTACGGTTCAACCCTGGGCTCTTTGATTCCAGGCAGGGCTGGGGATGCGCACATCCTGCCCTCCCCTGGCAGGAACCTTCCAGATAGGGGGGCTGCCCCACCCTTCACTGTTCCACACTCCCTTCCTGAAAGGACCCCCACTCGCCCCAAGCTCACTGCTCTCTGCAGAGGCCGTGGTGGAAACAGTCCCCTGGTTACCCTGCACTCTGGCCACACAAACTCTTCCTGCTAGGTGAGACAAAGGCACCTCCTCTTTGAAGTCCTCCTTGACCACTCCCTTATGGGGGCTGCAGCCCCTCAACTCAACCTGGCCAGGACAGACTGTCTTAGAGCTAACTTCCTAAATCCTTGCTGCTGCCTTCGCTGGGCTCCATTGACTGCTTTGGGGGTTAGGACCTTGGTAGGCATACAATACCCTGTGACATCACCCCAGCCCCATTGCTGTATCCCCAAGGCTAGCCACAGCCCTGTCCTGGAGGGGAACAGCAGCCCCTTGGCTCACACCTGCTGTGCTTGCCAGCCTATGCCCCCTTGAAGCCCACCAGAGCCCCTCAGCCACCTGAACAGCGCTCTGTGGTTCCTGCCCTTGTAAACTGGGATGCCACCTTCCCAAGGCTGTCGTGAGAATGGGTGGGTGCCAGTCTGCAGGGCTTGCCACAGGCCTGAGCACGGCTTAGGTCCCTGCAAGGTGGTCACTGGAGTAGAACCTGCAGGTCTACTCACATCCTAGCGCTGCCAGGAACCACAGGGATGTCCTCTGGGTAGACTGAAGGCCTTGATTTTGGGGAGGAGCGACAGCAGCCTGTGTTGTCTGTCAGCCTGATGCCTTCTTCTCAGGCACACACACCGGGGCCACTACTCCAGAGTCCCCGAGGAAGTGCTGCCTTTCTCATTTCCAGGCCTGCAGCCCACCTGGGCAGGGAGGCCAAGGGGCTGGCCTGTGAAAGCACAGGAAGGGAGACGGTAGGAAAGGAGGTGACAGAAAGTTGCGTGGGCTGAGGGCCGCGTGCGCCACCAGCCTGTGCCCGGGCGTGTGCAACCCAAGTTAGGGGCCCAAAAGCTGTTGCTTTTCACACATCAGCTGTGCTGGAGCAGAAGGCAGAGCTGAGTCTGCCCAGGGCCAGGGCAGAATTTCAGCAGAAGAGAGGTCCTCAAATTCCCGGCCCCAGGAAGCACAGACAATATGCTGTGGGCAGCTAGACCAGGAGAGGAGAGCCTTCTGTCCCCAGCCAGGGTTTGAGGCTAACAGACACCTGACACATTCTCACCCCAACCCATGGCCTGGAAGGACAGAGTTTCCACCTCCTCTTCCCCTCAGATTTCGGGGTCTTCACTATACCCCTCCAGGTTAGCCTGCCTGTCTGCAGCTCACAGAGGGGGACCTGAAGCTCTTTGAAGTTAGGGACACAGCAAGGGGCAAGAAGAAGCAGGCTGTGGAGCCAGTCCTGTTGTTCTGCTGGGCTTGTGACCAGAGAGAGACCTTCTCCTATAAAAGCACCATCTAGCCGGGCGGTGGTGGCGCACGCCTTTAATCCCAGCACTTGGGAGGCAGAGGCAGGCGGATCTCTGAGTTCAAGGCCAGCCTGGTCTACAGAATGAGTTCCAGGACAGCCAGGGCTACACAGAGAAACCCTGTCTCGAAAAACCAAAAAAAAAAAAAAAAGAAAAAAAAAAAAAGCACCATCTAGGGCTCAGGCTTGGAGTTACAGGGATGGGGGCACCGAGGAACCAACCCTGCCACTAGGGCGATACCTATGGCCACCTGCGCTGAACTAGACATGCTTCCAACAAGTACTCAGGCACAGGCTTTTTTAAATTATGTAGTGTTTAGTGCTGTTAGGTGTGGCATCAAGCACCCACAGAATCCTCTTCCACACTTCTAATACTCTCCATGAAGAAACCGGAGGCTCAGAGAGGTTCCATAACCTGCCCAAGGTCACTCGGCTCAGTGCCGGCTGGAGGCAGGCATAAGGCTCCAGAGCCCTGCTCGGCCAGCCCCTCCCCACCGCGGCTCGGCTCACCAGGCTCCGTTTATCACCAGCCCCACTTCTAGTTCTCACGCTAATTATTTTCCAACTCCTCTTCAATGAAAAGAATTTGCCATCTGCCACCAGGCCCTGCCACTGACACCAGCCAACTCCCCAGGAATCAATTGGGGACTTTCGTTTCCTGCTGGCTGTTCTGAGAGCTGCTGGCTGCTGAGGAATGCGGGGAGGAAGGGCCGGAGAGAGTGGCAGGACCCTCTCTTTAGCAGCCGGACCTGACTCCCCACATTCTGTCCTGGGCAGGGGGAGTTCCTGAAGGTGAAAGGTCCCTCTAGCTCTGGCCAGGCTGGGTTTTACTTCTGAATTCTTTTTCTCCCCATAGGCCTCTAGTGCTGTTTCAGTTCTCTGGGCAGAGGTGGCCTGGAGGGGCTCGCACAGGCGAGCCTGGCCGGCCTCAGGTGGAGCAGGCAGGTGGCAGCAGGCACGGGGCCAGTCTCCTCCCATCCCTTGCAGTCCAGCTCACTCCCCTGGAGCTCCTAACCACTCCCTCTTTCAAGTACACAGAGCTGGAGGCTCCGAGAAGCCACCACCGCCTGCCCTCCAGTTCTGGGCTGATGTTTCTATTGGCCTGTGACCATCGCTTTTCTGAGCCTCAGTTTCCTTATGTGCAAATGAGATGGTGAAGCTACTCCCCTCTGGGAGGGGCAGGTGAGCACGCGCAGAGCCAGTGGCTCGAGGAAGCTGGGTTTGCTCCCACTCTGGTTCATTCGTCAGTTTCCCAGTGTGCGCAGAGCCTTCTCTCTCTGCACCCAGCCTGCTGCCCGCAACAGAAAGTCCTGACCCTCTATTGCCAGTGGCAGGCAGGCCTGCACCAGTCCCAAGCCTTGAGTGGCCTCTTCTCAGGTAGGGTTGGTGATATCTCTGAGGAAACTACCAGGGTCTTGACTCCTTGGACTCACAAGTCAGGGAGGAAGGAATGTCTCTCTCTAGAGGGGACAGCCTGGGCTACGGAGCTTCTGACCAAGGCCACACGAGGCTGTAGACCACTCCAAATCCACATCCCTATGAGAAAGCTGTGTACCTATCTGTCTGTGCAACTGGGTTTCAGGTTGTCCTAAGGCAGAGCTCTTCCCCACCCAAACTCAACATGCCCTGACGACAGAAGCCTCCTCAGGCTCCCCGCCCAGGCCAACATTTCCTCCACCACTCTGTTCTTCCCCAAAGCCTTCCTTTTGCTGGGGCTGCAGGCTGGGAGTTCTTGGCTTCCCAGATGGCCCCCTGCAGGGAAGTTCACCAGATCTCATCTACCCTATTCTCAGCTCCTCAGAACTTCCTCAGGAGGAAACTGTCAGTCTCTGCTGCTGGTGACACCTCAGAGAAGAATTAGCACCTTCCACTTCCTTAGAGGATCCCTAATGAGGTCGTTAATGAGGTGTTAAGTGGGCACACCAAGCGTGACACCTTCCCCCTGGGAATACTCTACCCCTTGGGCCAGCCTACCCTGAGCCACGTTCAGCCCCACCTCCTCAGGCAGTGGACCAGCCAGGCCTTGGATCTGGTCTGCTTGGGTGCATGCTGCTCAAAGGTGAGAGAAAGCCTCCAGATGAGCTGTGTGCGCCTTAGAGAGGCACCTCCTGGGCAGGACAGCCGTCTAGGGCACAGGCCAGAAGCTTGGGCTCTTGGGTTTCAGCCACTCCCAAGCCATCTTCAAAGCCAGGAGGGATCAGATGACAGCAAGCAGAGCTCCTTCCCCAGGGAGCTGCTCTACAGAGCTCTGGTGACTCACAGGGCAAGCACCCACCTCCGCCCCCCAACTGTGCAATATGGGACCACCAACAGCATGCTATGCCCAATCTCTCCTTTGCTCTGCTCTACTTCTTTCTGTGCCGTTTGAGGAGACCCCAGATGAAGGGAGGTGACCACTGCAGGCAGGCCTCTGGGGCCTGGCACTCCATGTCATTCAGAGCAAGGTTTAGCTGTGGTATACATCCCCAGGCTTTGAACTAAGTGCTCAGAAATGCCCGCGAGCCACCAGACAGAGGAGCCTCCGGTCAGTTCTGGCACTTAGGGAGGGAGCCTTGGGACGCTGCTCAGGTCCTGACTTGGGAGGCCATTCCATATCTCCTGCGTTGCCTGAGCCAGGAGAGCATTAGGGTCAACACGAGAAAACTCCTGACCTCAGGCCACAACTTCTTCTATTTTCACACTCCCTCTTCCCTACTATCCATTGGTAGGACAAGTTACACAGGCCTCCGAGAAGGGGCAGTGCCTGGAAGGGCCCTACTGCTGGGTGGAGCACAGGCTGGACCTGGCGCTGGTCCCAGGGACTCTAGTTCTCAGCCATCCACTGGGTGAAGCCTTCAGAGTGCAGTGCGGGAGGGGCCGGCCACTTCCTATGATGTGTCAGATGAATCAATGACCAGTTCCCCATCAGAAAACAGCTGACACTGATGGCAGCGCTTCCCTCGTGGGCTGAGGGACAGTGGGACAGAGCCATTTCAAAGTTGTGGAGTGTTGTGGAGCGCAGGCTCGGACACAGGCAGGGTGCTTGGATGCCTGGCAGTGTGAGCTGCATACACTGCTGTAGGGACCACTCTCTTCTTCACAGACCTAGCACGGGCCAGTGAGACGGCTCAGCAGGTAAAGGCGCATGCCACACAAGCCTGATAACCTGAGTCTGATGGAACTCACTCCACAAGCTGTCCTAGACTTCCACAGGCATGCTATGAAATGCACGCACCCCTCCCCCATCATAGACACTCCCAATAGTTTTCTCTTTTCTAAAGCATATTATGGTTCCTAAGTGGCCTTTAAATAAAATTAAAACTCTCAGGCATTGGCTCTAACGCTTTCTACCAAGTGCCCAGCTGCCCTGCATCCTGCTGTGATCACCAAGACCATGCTCTATATCCGAGATCTTGGTTCTGTGCCAGGCCCTCCCTGTTCCTGTCCATGGTTCCCACCAACTGCACCTGGCCAGAGAGTCTGTCCTCTCCTAGCCCCCTTGCTTCATGTGTTTCTTCTGCTGTTGAGTTCTGAAGGTTTGTTTGGGTGTCTGTCCCCAACTGTCCCCAAGCTCCAGCCCTGGCGGTAGGTCAGTTCAGCCTGTGGCCCACTTTCTGCAGGTCTCTGGTGTGGGCTCTACCTTCTCTATTACATTGTACTTTCCTGGGGAGAAAGCTTTGGCTCTGCCTACTTCTTCCTGGTCTGTGATAGAGGCTCCAGGCCTCTTAGCAACCAAGGGGCTGAAAGTCAGGCGCTGGGGAGCAGGACTTGCTGCCAGCACAGAGCTGCCCAGGTGGGGCCCGGACAGCTCATGGTCCACTTTGTTCAGGATGGGTTGAGGCTGGGTAGAGGCAGGGCCCAGCCTGTTCGGTGTTACCTTCCTTTCAAGAGGCCTTGCCCCTGACAGCCAGGCGCCCAGCCTCGCCAAACTGTCACTTCTGTGGTTTCACTCCCTGGGTGCCACAAGGGGTGGAGCTGGGGCCCTCTGCTGCCACTTGGCAAGACCAGAGCAGGGACAGTAGCAGGGGTTTGGCAGACCCTGTTCCAGTCTGGGGTATAGACCCTGGGGCTATAGCCTATTGTGGAGGGCTGAGGCAGGCCTCTGTACTGACCCTCACCTGGCTGAGAGGTCAGTGAACCCTATCCTCAGGGGCAAACCTTTCCAGGAAAGAGTGACTGGCAGCAGGCATGAAAGACTAGCAGGGCAGGTGAGCGCTAACAGGGTGTCCATCCTGTGTCTTCAGGCCTGACAAGATCCTGGTGGTGCTAGAGAGGCCGAGGCTCCTGCCAGGCCGACACCCCGTCTCCCTCAGGGCTCAGGGCAGTAATGTGACAAAGCCTGCTTCCTCGGCAGGCACAGTCCTTTCCTGCACATCCCAGGAAGGCTCTGGAGTGGAGGATGGCAGTGAGGGGGGTCGGGCCTGCGTCATAGCTCGTGCTGGCTTCTCCACCCTCAGTGGCCGCTGGCAGCTATAAATACCACTCCATTCTCTGGATGTTGCAGGAGATGACCTAGAATCGTGGGCTTGGAGGCCTCCAGGGGCCCCCTCCCTGCTCAGTTCAGATAGATCCAGTCTGACCAGAACATCCTTGCAGCTGGAGAGCTGGCACCCACCTGAAAAGGGGCGAGATTAGAGCAGTAGCCACGACCAGAGCAATGCCTCAGCCAGCCATGGGGAATCCCAAACCCAAAGAACAGCACTTTGGCTCCAAACCCTCTTCACAGGCCAGGTCTTAAGAACACCAGGCCCTGGACTGCCCAAGAGATAATAGAGACACAGCCCCTGAGGCCTGCTGCTATTTGTACCTCTACCACAGCCTGTGGCTTTGGGTTCTCCCTGGAGCCCCCACACAGAGCTGAAAGCTCCAAAGCCACTGGACCCTAAGCCCCCTCTTCACCTTCTCAGTCCCACAGCATCTGTGTGATTTTCAGTTTAAACTGGATTCCAAATACGTTATTGCCCCAGAGCCTCGCTGGGACAAACC
Organism: Apodemus agrarius; assembly: GCA_964023405.1. NCBI lineage: Eukaryota > Metazoa > Chordata > Mammalia > Rodentia > Muridae > Apodemus > Apodemus agrarius. Next base: position 147,532,979 of record OZ030005.1, read on the forward strand.
CCACTTTGACAGGGGCCATTGGGGTGTCAGTTGTTTAGACAGGGGACAGGTTTTTCCTACCTAGCAGCCTGCCTCCGGGCGAAACCTCCCTTCTTAGAAGCCCAGGCCTAGCTGACCAGGAGCGCAGGACAGCAGGCGGTCCCCAGACCTGGTAGAACAAGGACACTGATCCTCACAGTGGCCGGCTTTGGTTCCAAGTTTTCTAGCTTGGGGCAAGGCAGGCTTCAAGGGGAGACAAGGAACAGATAATGGGAGAGAGCTTGGGGCCGTGTGTGCACAGACGGATCTGGGAGAGAGCACGGGGCCGTGCGTGCATAGACAGATCTGGGAGAGAGCACGGGGCCGTGCGTGCACAGGTGGATCTGGGAGAGAGCTCGGGGCCGTGCGTGCACAGGTGGATCTGGCTAAGCAATTCTTTACTGCAGCCGTCCTCTACTCTCTGTGTGCCCACCACATGCCAAGGACATAAGGGCTGGTGATAGACACAAGCCATGGAGTGACGTGAGGTCGGATTCCCACGCATCTCCAATCCAGAAGAAAAGAAGATAATCCAAGTCACCTTTCACATAAGGCAAGGAAAATTCTATCACAAGACAGAGAGGCCACACAGACCTGAGTGTGGCTGCCCAGAGAACATGGAGCCAGAACTGGGTCAAGCAAGGCAGAGAGACCACTGGAGGGGTAAGAGGGGACAAGCACAGGACATCCACCTCTACCACACACCTACACAGGTTACAAGGGAGGAAACGGGGTGTGGCCAAGGCCAGGTTAGCAGAGGCCGGAGCGAGAGGAGGCTGAAGAGAAAGACTGGTGGGGTCAGATCCCAGGACCCAGGCCAAGGTGGATGTGAGGAGAAAGAGCATGGATGGTCCAGGCTGGGAGTCAACATACAAAGTCGACAATGATGGGGAGGGAGGGCATTCGTGCCATCGATGGGCCGCAGGTCCTGGAGGGGGTGCCTTTAAATCACAAGTCTGGAGCTACCTGGCCCCACACAAAAACACCATATGTCCAGAGAGTTCTGATTTAGCCCAGTCCTGATTCAGGTGAATCTGTGCACGAGTACAAGGGGCCAGGCCATGGCAGGGAACACTCAGGAGTGGCCACTGGGTTCTAAAGTCTGATTAAAGCTCGAGGCTTTCCCCCTGGACAGTCACCTCCTCACTCCTTCTGTCACCCAGCCCTGACTATGATAATCACTGTAAGGGAGACATATCTCAGGGACAACTCCAAGCTAATGTAAACCCACACTGGGAGATGTATTGATCAGAGAAGAGTCAGCCATCCACCAATCCAATCTGTCCATCCAACCATCCATCCATCCACTAAAACATCCATCCATCCATCCATCCAGTCACCCATTCACTCAAGCATCTATACATCCATCCATCCATCCATACATACATACATACATACACACACACTTAAACATCCATCTACCCATGCATTCATCCAACTCTTCACCCAAGCATCCATCCACCACCAATTAACTCAAGCATCATGTCCACCCTTCCTTCCTCCGTCTCTCCCATTTCTGCTCATTTCACAATGTCCATCGCACTAGAAGTGTTCTCCCTCCCTCCCTCTCCCTCTCTCTCTCCCACACCCCATGTAGTCCTGTAGGGCCAGTCTCTGCCTACATTCACTTCCTCTCATGCTGTCTCATCTCTTTCCTAACACAAGCCTTTCCTCTGTCATTCCAGCCCTGTCCGTCCTCCTCCATTTGCTCCCCAGTCCCATCTCTGAATGCCTGCCTCTCTGGTGTCATTCAGTTCCTAGCTGGGGTGGGGGGCTGTCCTTGAGTCCACCTGCCCTGTCTCAGGTAGCCCTCCCCATCCTTCACACAAGGCTGTTTTGTTTTCCTTTCAGCACTGTGTACCACCTAATGCTCTCCAGTTTTCTGTGTGGCTCTCCCTTCAAGAGTATGCCTTCCCGGGGCAAGCCTGATCTATTTTCACCAGAAAATAGCCTGGAAGGTGGGAGGAGCTCACCAAGATCCAGCTGCCTGAAGGAAGAACCATTTCTGACAAGGCCCAAGAGACAAAGACAGATGGATGACACACAGGAGGCAGCGCAGAGCCGAGCCCAGGGCCTAGGGCTCTCATGGCCAGGTTCATGCTTTCTTTGCCAGGAAGCCAAAGCCCTAAGCCCCACTGCCCCTGAGGCAGGAACCATGCAGGAGCTCACAGTGGCACTGGTGAGTGTCTTTGGGCAGGCCAGGAATATGGTATCTTCATTCTATGGAGGAAGCTGTGGCAGGAAGGAAGGTTGAGCGGTCTGCTTGTTGTGAGGTTCTGTCACCTAAGGGGCTCTCCGGCAGTGACACAGGGAGCTCTGGGTCTTCCTGGCCATGTGTGACACGTGCCACCTTGTTAGGTATCTAGAAGGGAAGGAAGGAGGAGCTCAGAGAAGAGCCCTGAGACCCATGCTCTCACCACAAAGCTGGGGACGATGGGTAGGGTCAAGCCTTCTCTCAGTGACAGGGCCTGTGCCTTGGCCTGACCAAGGATGCAATGGAAGTCATCCTGTAAGCAAAGAACAGGGCTTGAAGGAGACTTTGTCTCTGAGACCCTAGAGACGGGCACACGCGGGGGGGGGGGCGAGGGGGGACGGGGAGGGGACAGGGAGGGGACGGTGAGGCAGGAATGGTTACTGTGGCCTAACTCTATAGGGGGCACCGGTTTTGAAGTCTGCCAGAACAAGCTTATTCAAACCAACACCTCTGACCCAGGCAAGGCTCTAAACCTGGGCTCTTTTTCATATGACGACAAAAGCAGCAGCCACTGCATCCCGGGCCACTGGGGGAAGGAGAAAGAGCCTGAGCACTGAGCCTGCTCTCACCATGCTTACTCATCCTGCCTCCCTCCCTGGGACTCGCACATGCTCTCTGCTAGCCTGCTACAGGCAAGGGCTCCGATGGCCACACCTACTATTCGTCTGTGTGTGTGTGTGTGTGTGTGTGTGTGTGTGTGTACACAAGACACATCCTACCACAGGGTGGTGGGGTTCACCTTAGTTCCTCTTCCTGCTGCTTAGCCAGCACTATCTCAGAGAGACCAGAGGAAGGGTATGGACGACTTTTCACCCTAATACCTCCTACTCCGAGGCTAAGAGCTGAGGAAGGGCAGTGGGTTGTTTTGTGGAGCTAAGACTGGGTTACAGCTGATTTGAAGTCCCGTGGTCCATGGGTGCTAGCCTTCCCATCATCTGCACAGAGCCTCCTCATAGCTCTTCTGGGGCCTTGACAGGATGCATGAGATCACGTCTGGGGCTTCTAGAGAGAAAAGGCCAGAGGGATAGAGGTGGGATTAATTATGTATTAATGTGTTTATTTTATTAGTGCTTCTATTGGCTGCAAAGGCAGAGTAGAAAAGGCAGGGAGTTAGGGTCCGTCTGTGTGGGGACCACAGGGCCTGGCCCCTTAACAGGTGCGTGTGAGGTGCAGCCTCTCCGAGCCCTGGTACCTGGAGAAGAGGAGTAACAAGTGCGGGATGCTGGTGGAAGCGCCACGCAGGCCGGGGTTCTTACCTGTAAACGAGAATGCCAAGAGTCACAGTCCACAGGGCTACCCCTGGGGAGGAGTCATGCAGGTGTCTGGTACCAATCTATATTTGGGTGATAAACAGTGGGCATTTCTTCCACTACTGGAGGATAAGCCATAGAGAGAAAGCCCCAGGACGGGCTCTGCCATGCTCCCGCCAAGGCTAGCCAGTTGTGTTAATTGCCAGGCAAAAGCATGGTGAGAGAACTCCCCCATACCCAGGCCCACCCCAGAATAACACAGCTCTCTCTCTCCTCCCGGCTTTGTCCTGGGCACCTGGGATCCCTGCGGCTGGAAGCCAAAGGTTCTCTCTGTTGGGCCAGGCACATGGGAAACTCCCAGACTAGTCTGAAGGTGACCAGGCAACCTCGTGCAGCTGTGCCCACCTAGAAAGGTTGTTATCAAGACTGAGCCAATGTGCCCTCCCAGCTCCCCTCTGTTTACAGAGCTCTTCACCTATGGGAGGTATAGCACAGCCTCTCGGCGACAGCCTGTTTGCCCTCATGGCCCGTATGGGCAGGTACCGAGCGGCACAGTCATGGGTCATAGCACTGACTCTGTTAAAGGTGACAACACAAAATATAGTGGAAACCCAGGATGTGCTTAGAGCTCCCATCTCACAGGACTGGAAGCGTTCCACAGAGCTGGCCACAGGCAAGACTACAGGGAGTGAGGCCTTCGGCTCCTAGCCTAGCCAATGCAAGTCCCATCTGGGGCTGTCAGCAAACGGCGAAAGGGGGTTCTTCATCCTTGGATCCAGTCACTGGCTGCTTAACCTGTTCTCCCTGACCCAGATGACCCGGACCACAGCTTCCAGGAGCTGCTGTGGACGAGCTGTCAGGCCAGTGAGAGATGGCAGAAGGCCAGACCCTTCGGAGGCAGTGTCGTGCCGGAGCCGTCAAGCTCAAGATGCTAAAGCAGCCTCAGCTGAGGGGTGAAGGGAAGGTCAGGGATGGGATGGCTTGGACCAAAGCAAGCTCTTCTGCTAGGAGGAAGGGTAGAGAGGCCTGCAGACCGGCCATTCCGGCACAGAAAGAGCAGATGTGTCCGCACAGGGCTCCTGGCTTCGGCCATGTGTTCCTTTGCCCCAGCCACACAAAAGTCCCATTGATGCTGCCCCTCACCCCCGCGCCCTGGAGCCAGTGCCCCAGAACAGGGCTCTGTGGGCCTCTCCTGCTCCTAGCTAACAGTCCAGCTGCCGCTGCTGCCGCTGCTGCTGTCCAGGCATGCCAGGCATGCCAGGCCCTGGCAATACGAAGTCACATGCTCTGCGCAGGCGAGGCCATGCACTGCGGGATAGTTCATGTGTAGAACAGGACCTGCCAAAAAGCCGGGTGCCAAGAAGCACTGCCGCCTTCCCGCCACCTCCCCCCACCCAAGACCCGCCTACCTTCCAGGAGGGCAAATCCTTGGACAAACAGTCAGACAGGTGCAAATGGCAAAGCAAAGGGAGAAGGAGGAGGGAAAGCAAACACCAAGGCCTCGGCTCTGCCCGCTGCCCACTGCCTGCTGGACTGTGTTCTGGTGGCCCTGCCTGGAGCGGACACTGGTGCCCCAACAATTTGCCTGTGGTATCTGGAGAGTCTGGAAGAGCACATGACTTGACTCCCTGCTATCCACTCTCCCAAAAGGCCTGACTATGAGGCAGGGGAGGCAGCAAGAGGAAGAACAAACAGGGCCTGCGGCCTCCAAAACTGCCTGCCTGCCACCCACCTAGGTCACCGCACACGCCCCTCAAGCTTTGTCTAGGGGAGATGGTAAGTGATCCCACAGGACACATCCTGGAGAGGGGCAGGCTCACCTGGGCTTGGAGTCTACTGAAGGACTTTGACCAAGTCCTAGGGGCTTGGGCCGGTGATGCCCACCACTCGTAACCTTTAAAGTTAATCGGATGAGGCCTATGTGTGGCAGGAGAGAAGGTACTCTACAGAGACACATGTGCCCCTCTTTGGTATCAGGCTAGAGAAACAATAGTCCCCAAAGAATTAAAAAAATGTCCCTAGGCATCTCATGGTGTGGGAAGAGAAAGGCTGAAGCCTGTGCCGGCCAGAGGAGAAACCTGCGCCCTAGGAGGAGGTTTCCCACAATTCCCACCACCTTGTAGGACAATGGAAACAGAGACGATGCTTAGTTATGCACACCTCTTGCCTTCTGTTTAAATCTAAGCATCATGTCAGGACCCTGGGCACAGACCTGGAGGGGTGACAACCCATCTATCTCTTCTCATTGGCATGGCCACGGTGTTCTCTCTCTTTTTCAAGACTACTTGTCTCTAACTGGCCAACAGAGATCAGATGATCAGTCTAGTTTGTTGGGTCTACGGAGCTCAGGCTTTGACCCCTAACATCTCCAGTAACAGGCACAGGGCTCAGCACACACAGGCCTGTGTGGATGCTCAGCACACAGCCTCCTGTGGATGCGGGCGGGCTGGGGGCAGCCCCGGACTGGGGGACAGTGCTGCGGAGGTCTAGCATGCTCGCCCAGCTGTTCTTGGAGCTCCTGGGGAAATGGTGCTAACACTTGGCCGCCGGCCTGTGGCTGAAGGGCCAGACAGAAGGAAAGGATGTGCTAGATCTCCTCCTCAGTCAGGAGCTGCTCCTGCTGGCCTAAGAACCAGGCACAGAACCTCTACGGCTGAGAAAGACATGTGACACTCCTTTTGGAGCTGACCCCAACCTAGATGCAGACAGAGGACAGGCTATATTGTAAGGGTCCAGAGGAGGCAGCATGGTCGTCCCCCCCCCCCCATATGCCTCAGGTGGATGTGCTTCGGGCCTCCTGCTTTCAGCACACGATGCTTTCTTTCATCAGTCTTGCTGTCTACCGAGCTCTTCAGATTTCCCAGGGTTAACCTAAACACTGCTTCCAAGATGTCACTGGGGCCCACCAACCCCTTACGTGGAACAATTGGTTCTCCTCCACTCTGCGCTCCCCAGAGGCTGGGGCCTGCTACAGGGCAGCCCTGCACCTCCATCTCCTTGGCATCCAGCACAGAACCTAGTGCCGAGCAGCTGCTCAAGAAATGTCAAACAAGGCCCCAGCCCGGCTCCTTGCTCCTCTCGGATTGCACTGCCAGCCCGCATGGCTAAGAAGATTCAAAGTCAGCTAGCAGGAGCCAGGGCAAGGCTGTCCCTGAGCTGGGGAGGAGGTCCCCGCTCCCTCAGAAAGTGCCCACCTTGCATGCACCAAGCCTCGCCCACAACCAGAGGCAGCTCTGGGGGCAGGAAGGCTGCCTCCCCACCTCCAAAAGCAGAAACCAAAGTTAACAGGGGGTAAGCCAGGGAGGCGCGCCGGAACTGCAGGGAGAAAGGCAGTTGTGGCTGCCATCTGCCGTGAGCAAGATGCTTGGAGAACATGCGCTCCTGCTCCGAGGTCTCCCAGCCAATTTGGGAGGGTGGGGTGGCCCCTCTGCAGCTCACACTCAGTCCCAGGATGGGGCGAGGGTGATAGAGTCTGTATAATGTCCTAGGACCAGGACTGGCGAGGTCGCCGAGGGGTGCTCGGGCCAGTCCTACCCTCCCAAACTCTGGGTGCACCGGCCTGACCTTCTGATTCTTGAGCATATAGGGCCAGGATGCCCCCCGCTTTGGGGAGTCAATCCCATAATGAGATAGTGATAACTGAAACACGGGGCACTGAGGATGACAGGGTCAGCTCATCAAGGCAACTTCCCACCGTCACCTCGTTTCACCCTGTCCTTCCCACAGGAGAAGGCAAAGAAGGCCCAGGAAAGGATGGCCAGGCCCTGCTCCTCCCTAGACAGGGTCCTGGCTAACTAGGACCCACCGAAACAGGGTTCTGGGGTCCTTGACTCATTTTATCGTTTATTTATTTTATTTTTTTTGGTTTTTCAAGACAGAGTTTCTGTGCGTAGTCATGGCTGCCTAGAACTCACTCTGTAGAACAGACTGGCTTGTTCTTGTACTCAAAGAGATCTGTCTGCCTCTGTCTCCTGAGTGCCAGGATTAAAGGTGTACGTCGTCACTGCCTGACTCCTTGACAGTTCTTTAGAGCTCTGGTAGCAATAAAGAGAACACCCCAATGAAAAGAAGCCTTCCAGACCACTGAAGACCAAGGATACAAAGATCTAGCACAGGCCCCCCAAATTGAGCAGCAAGTAGGAAGAAAACCCAGAACCCTCGCTGCCTCCCCTCTCCCCTCGACCCCCGTTCCTGCAGCCTTGCCCCACCTGGCGCAGTGCTGGCCCCACGTTCCTGTCTGCAGCACAGCCTCACAGTGTGGTAGCACAGGGCCACACTGTCCCCATACAAGTAGCTTGACCAATGTTCTTCAAAGAGATCCCCTGGGAGACTAGGCTAGCCCACTGGGACGAACCACCCCAGCTGGGGCCTGGTGTTCCCTCATGTTGCCCACGAATGTTGCCTGCCTAGGTCACAGCTGGCTTAGTCTCCGTGCTCCTTTCCCCAGTTGTAGGCCAAGCCGAGTACCAGGTCAGGCTTAAGGCTGCTCAAGCCTGGGCTTGCCAGCCTCCCTCCTGCCTGGGACACCTTACCACTGTGCCTGTGTACAAGGAATCAGCACCCTTTGGTTCAGATGTGCTGTGAGCACTCAGAGCCTGCTGGCTCTGGCTCCCGACCGACAACACCGCTACTTGTTTCTCTCAAGGCCGATGGATGAGGGTCTTGACCAAACATGCCACAGTCTCAACTCTCACTCCTAGCGGTAGCCATCTCCTGTGCCTCCAGCCCAGGGATTCAGGGCGATGCCCTCTCCCACTAGTAACAGGAAGAAAGGGATTCTGGGGCTAGTCACTCAGAACTGCACATCCCCCCAATCCAGCCCCCCCAGCTCACCCCACGCAGCACTGCTGCCACCGCCCCCACAAGCCTGCTAGCAAGCCATGCACTCCAGTGCTGTCTGCTCAGTCCTCCCCCGCCCCTCCCCGCACTGTGATTACGACACCTCTGTCCTACTGCCTGCTGGGGGAGGCCTGAGGACAAGCTGGGGTGTCGGAGAACCAAGTACACAGGACCTGTGGGTTTTTCTGGGGGGGAAGGGGAGCAACAGTGTTCTCCTTTCTCCTTGGGGTCATTGGCCCCCAACTAGGTCACTGGGCTGACCCCACTTCCTGCCTCTCACAGTCCTCAGCTTGGCTGCCCTGTCTCGGTCTGGAAAGTGCCTGAATCAATGGCTTTCCTATTCTCTAGTCTCCTGGCAGGGGCAAGGCAAGGCAAGCATTCGGCCCAGGGATCTTCAGGAGCAGCCATGCTCAGGACCTGAGTCTTACTTGTCTCATCCTGCGAGGAAGGGGCGCACGCTCTATGGCCAGCCCTGGGCATCGTGCTGACTCTATCCCTTCACCCATCCTGGGACTGAGGGTGAGCTGTTCTCTCCACCCAGACGTGTTCACAACTCCTGCCTCAGCGGAGGCACACAGGCCCAGGGTGAGTCAGCCAGGGAAGTCCCAGCACCAGCACCCACCACTGGAGAGGCTCCGCTGACACCTCTGAGTGGGGTATGCAGCCTCTCCCGCAGAGGGGAGAACACCCGGGTTCCCTCACCCCCATTTCCTGCTCCTGAAAGGGGATCCAGGCAGGTGGAGCAGGAGGAAGTCACACTGCAGGCAGCCCTGAAAGGTAGGCCGTGGGCACACGGCTGCCCTCCTATGGCCTGACCCCTCAGGCTTGGCGCATTAGTGGAGAGGAATACCTGATGGCTCCTGCCCAGGGCAGGTATCCTGGCCTCTGAGAACTAGGCTTTTTAGGGTTCTGACATCCTCATGGCTCCAGAAGATGAAGGGATGGGCACTCTACCTCATTATTGAGGGCCTTCCTCCTTGTCAAGCCAGGAGAGAGAACTGAGGCCCAGACCATCCCTTTTTCAGAAGGTCAGACCTTCTGAAGCAAGCAAAAACCAAGGCCAGGAGAAAACCAGGCAAACCCAGCAAGACGTCCTGTTCTGGAAGAAACAGGAGAAATGGCCAGGCCTATAGACCCACCAGACGGTTTGGTGCTGGAGGTCACTGGCCTGCCAGTTTAGGAGAGATTGCTGTAATGTCCTGCCTCAGGATGCCGCCCCTGACACACACTCACGACTTCAGCCCTTTCTGGCCTGGCACTCACATGGGAGGGCCCTCTACTCTGCCGAGGTAGGAGAAACGAGGTAGACATGATTGATGTTCTAAACATGCTCCACCCACAGCCTTGCAGGGCACAGAGCCCAGGGCAGGAGGGAAGATCTGTGGCCTGGGAGCTCCCAGACCAGGAGGCACTGGCCACACTCTGTAGATCCTCCGGAGATGCCACAGTCCAACTACTAGGAGTTCTCTGGTCACATTGACAAAGACATCCAAGGTGGGACGGTGAGTAGAGGGTTACACTGAAAGGGACCTCGGAATGGGGTCAGTGCTCAGTCAGGAGACACAGGAGGCATCCAAGAGCGAAGATGCCTGTCTGGCTCACATTTCCTCCCGCCCACCCACCCCAGGAGCAAGCAGGAGATAAATGGAGCATAGGGCCCACTCTGCCGCTGCTGCCAGGAGGAGGCCCCTGAGCTGAGCCTCCTCTGGGCTCCTGGACCCAGGATGCACACTGGAGAAGACACAGGGCCCAGGGGCTGCCTCCCCAGCCTCCCCAGCACGCACGCACGCACGCACGCATGCACGCTGTCTGTTGCCTGGGCTGTGAGCTGGGAAAGCTCTCATTTAGGCCTCTGTAGGCCCTGCTAGCTTTGATCTTCAGCTCCTGCTGGGCTTCCCCTTTCTACTTCTTCCTAAAGCCTGGCCTCTTGCACTTCCGGGACAGGGAAGTGGGTGGGGAGAGAGTCAGAAGCCCATCCACTACTTTGAAAGAAGCCTGAAAACATGTGGCCACATACATCTCCTGGGTTTATTTAAATGTCTTTCAAACAAATGTCTTGAATAGTTTTCTTCTTCCCCTCCCCCCTCCTGGAACTGAGCCACTCAATGGAAAACAGTAGCTCCAAAGTCTAAGGGCTACTGGGAGCCCTCACTCAGACACAAAACCAGGCACTGCAGCACTCCGGAGGTACTCAGACTCCACCCATGAGATCCAGGATGCCAACCTTAGGGCCAGGATCACTGAGGCACCCCGAGTCTCTGTGGTCAGTGGGTCTGTAAAGGCTCCTTCCACACTCACCATATCACTGTGGCCTACAGGCACGGAGGCCTAGCTATCAGAGACAGCCCGGATCAAGCCCTCCTCTAGGGGACCAGCGACCACTCAGAGATGCGAGACCAGCAGCTGGAACAGGCAGGAGAGGTCTTCTCAACTGAAACGGCCCAGAAAACCAGACAGTGGAGTTGGAACTCACCAAAAGAGCAGAGCAGAGCAAGAGGTGCTAGAGTTAAGTGCAGGCTGCTCTGTCCTCATAATCTACAGCCAAAGCTGAGGCCAAGGCCGTCACTGCCACGGCGCGATCACACAGCTTTGTGCTCTGCCCTGTCAGAAATGCCGCTCAGGCCTCACCTGCTCCTTAGCGCAATCTATGAGCCTAGATTCTGGAGTTTGGGGCACTTGATGGAAAATAAACTGTACCCCTGGAGCCTTGCAAACTGGGGTGAGAGGCCTTTTATTTATTTATTTATTTATTTATTTATTTATTTATTTATATTTTTTGGTTTTCGAGGCAGGGTTTCTCTGTATAGTCCTGGCTGTTCTGGAACTCACTCTGTAGACCAGGCTGGCCTCGAACTCAGAAATCCTCCTGTCTCTGCCTCTCAAGCGCTGGGATTAAAGGCATGCACCACCACTGCCTGGCATGAGGGGTCTTTTAGATGTCTCTCTCTCCACTTTTCTTCTGTGTAGCAGACAGGTATCCTTACCATCACTAGAGGAAACAGAGAGAAGCAAGAAAACAGTAGGCTTTCTTCAAATCAAAACAATCGACAAGGAGCACCAGGACCTGGAGAAGACAAGGGGATCTGGACAAGGTTACTACAGCCAGAGTGCTACAGTCCTGGCAGATGAATTTTCCACTAGCCAACGAGGCCTCTTGTCTCATGCTGGGTGAGTCTCTTGTGTCCCTGCGATCCTAGACCAGACATGTTTATGTCACATTTTCTTCCTTTCTACAAAATCATGCTCTCTCTGGAAAACAGAAACCACCACCACTAACAATAAAAGAACCAGAAGCTGCCCCATCCCACTAGGAAAATTAACTATGAACAACCATCTAGTCCTTTGTTTTCTCTGTCCAAATATAGTGTGTGAGGGTTACTGCTGACAGAATCTAGGATCACCTAGGAGACAAACCTCTGGGCATGCCCATGAGAGCTTGGGGATTGGGTTAATTGAGGTGGGAAGACCCCCTCTAGCTGTGGGTGGCACCACTCCATGGGCTGCAGTCACAGACTAAATAAAACCGAGACAGTAAGCGGAATGCCAGCATCTGTCTCTCTCTCTCTCTCTCTCTCTCTCTCTCTCTCTCTCTCCCTCTCTCTCTCTCTCCTCTTTCTGACTCTGGATACAATGTAACCAGCTGCCTCAGGCTCTTGCTGCCGTGAAATCCCTGACAGGATGGTTTTGAACTGTAAGTCAGTAAACTATTCCTTCCTTGAGATGTCTTTGTCCAGTGTCTTAAAACAGCTATGGGAAAAGTCACTATTGCACATGGCCTTTGTTCTGTATCCACCGCTTCTCTCTAGGCAACCAGAAAAAGTGACCTGTGCTTATCAAACGGCCTCCACCGCCACCCTCTCTCCTCAACTGCGGCAGATTATTCACCCAGTCCCTCAGTTTCCCTCTTCCTGCTGTGAGGAAACCTCTGAAGCAAACCTAGGGAATCCACTGCTGGACTCTCCAGGCTTGGTGACAGGGCCCTGCGATCCTGTCTTTCTGACAGGGGAAGCTTTTCTGCCCCCTTGAGTCTGAGGAGCCGCGTGGTTCTGCCCTTCAGAGCTCTCAGGTAGCGACTCCCAGAGATGTGCACAAGGAAATAGCAGCTGCCAGAGAAATGCAAATTCCCAGTGCTCCTCCCACTTCCCCACCCAGCATTCTGAATCTGTGAGTTGAAGGTGGGGCCCAAGAATGTGTTAAGAGGAACCCTGACTTAGAGGGGGGGCCCAGCTGGGCTGCCATCTACGCACGCAGAAACGATGCACCCAGTGCTGGCCATCCTGGGTGCCGTCTCAGAGAACTCAGACGACAGTGCTGTATATCAGGTAACAGTCTGCTCGCTTGTCTGTACCAGGGTGAGGCCACATTCCAGAATGCTGACCAGTACTAATGCAAGTACCCGTGTAAGTACTCTGCAGTGTCCACACAATCATCACACTCACTAACACACTCACGTACTGTGCCTTTGCCACTCAAAGCATGGTCCACGGCCCAGCCACGGCCCATTGGAGGTTAAAATATCAGCTTATTAGAAACACAGGCGGGGTCCATCTAGCCTGAGCTAGACCTATGTCAACCGAGCTCCCCAGTGAAAGGTGAGTGTCTCCGTAGCACCATCCCAGTCCTGGACAAGCAACTAGAGAGTGCATTCCATGTCTCCCTCCTAGCGTTCTCAGAGGTCCAGCCATGCCCACTCGATAGTGTTAAGGACCCCGAAGCTGCAGCAGGAACCCCACATCAGAGCCCTCAGTCCTCCCCAGGGACTTCTAGATCCATTTCGTAGTTCAGGCTGTGGCCCAGTTACAAGCCGTGGTCACAGCAGCAGAGAGGAAGTCAGATCAACAGCCCTGCAGCCCTGCCTGGTCAGCGCGGAGCTGTAGCCGACCCCCCGCTGTCTGTCTGGAGCCCTGTTCGTCCTGGCCCACTGTGCTTGCTGTCTGCAGCTCGGAGCCAGGTTGGATGTCCTGCCTCCAAAGTATTCAGTCTCTGCAGACACAGCTGGGGACAGGAAGTAGGATCTGGGGCGGAGGAACCAGGAGCTCAGTTTGGTCTGAGGACATTCTTTCTTCGCAGCCAGACCCAGTTCTGTGTGCCTTTTGAAAGGAAGTAGAGAATAGCTGCGCTCAGCCCAATGATGCCGGCCTCTTTCAACATTCCAGTTGCTGCCATTTCCAATTACAACTTCAGAGGGCTCCTATAATTTATACATCCCAGGATGCACTGCTCCAGCTGCTTTATGATGGGAGTTCATTACACCATTAAGGCTTAAACTTTTATAAAGTACTGAGCAGGTGGTGGGCTGGGCGCCCAGCTTAGTTACCGCTCCCAGAAGCCTGCTGAATGGGGTTCACCTGGGGAAGGGAGGGGACAGGCTCTCTAAAGGGACCAAGAAACAGAGAAGGCGGCTCCTGAGGTGCCCAGAGCCTCCATTAGCCTGTTTATTAAACTGCATAGTATAGCAGGCAGGCGGCAAGGAGAACAATCTGGAACAGCTCACCAGCACTGGCAGGGGGCATGCGGGGTGAGAGGAGCCCTCCTGTGTGAGCCTGAAAGGCGTTGCCAAGGCCAGGGAGGTGTGGGGTCTGAGGAGGACAGGGCTGGGGTGCTGAGCAGCTACAAATGACAACGCAGCCTACACATGGGGAACAGGCCTGGGCCTTCCTGGGAGTGCAGGAGATTGGTCTTCTCAGCAATGGGGTGTCCAAAAGGAGGCTGGCTATCCAGGGGCTCACAAAGTCCCCAGGGGGAGATGAGGGCAGCAGGCAGGATGAGCACCCTGAGAGTAGGAGCCACCCTGACTGGCAGCAGAGATGTGGCTTCTAACAGATTTCTTGGACATCCCAAGGAAGCTGAGGTTCTGGGAAACACCCACCGGTCCTCCTGGTGCCACGGGGCAGTCTTGAGTGCAAAGGGGATTAGTGTCCACAACACAGAATCTGCCATCACTCTGCATTACACCTGACCCTGAGCTTGGAGTACTTTGAACCGGTAACTGGGTCTGGAAGGAGAGCAGGGAGTATGTGTCATGTGTCAGCCACTAACTAGGAAGAATCTGGTGACTTTCCTCTTATGCCTCCCAGCTCCACTTAAAAGTCCAATGCATAGGAGCTCAGTTTGGTGATGACCTTTTTATCAGCAGCCTGGCCAAAACTGAAAGGACCCTCGAGAAGAATTCCTTGACTCAGTAAGAGGGAACGGTGGCTGGTGTCCCGGGCACACAGAGGCCTTCTCCTTCAAGTCTTTATAACCGAGGGGGCTTCCGCCTGAGACTTCGAGCCTCAGAGGGCATGCTGTGGTACCGACAAATTGGGCTCACTTCACCGGCCAGCCACTCAAGAGCTGTCGCGGCGGGCCATGCTGTGAAGCCCCATCTGGTTTGCAGACCATCATCCATCATCTACAGCCCCAGGGTGGCCAGAGGGGCCACAAAACGTTGCTTACAGGAGCTCTGAGAGAAACTGGCTTTCCCGAAGGCCTCAGGAGAGGATCATTAAACAAAGGCAAGAGCCGGATGGAAGGGGTGCCAGAGGGACGCAGACCAAAGCCGGAGAGGAACCAAAGGGGGCTGGGGGATGGGAAGGCCGGCTTCAGCGCAGGCGGGGAAGTGAGCGGAGTGACTCCAGAGGGGGACCAGCCAAACGGTGCTGGGCTGGAGAAGACGTCCAGATGCTGGCAGGGAGGGATGCCCAAGGGGCGTGGCCTGCACTGAGGGAGGGTCTGGGGTCATCTAGTTACAGGGGAAGCACAGCACTGGGTAAAAGAGGGTCTTGTCAGCTTTAGCACCGGCTTTTGGCTGCCAGAACAATGGCGAGAAATGATCGTGAGAGTTACTGAGAACACTTAACCAGCACTGAGCACCATCATTCTAGGCTCTGGGCAGAACTCCTCAAGAGGTGCCACATTCCAGTAGAGCCCCCTTCCCCTGTTTGGTGGGGGGAGGGAGACACACACACACACACACACACACACACACACACACCAGAGAGAGAGAGAGAGAGAGAGAGAGAGACACACACACACACCAGAGAGAGAGAGAGAGAGAGAGAGAGAGACACACACACACACACACACACACACACACACACACACACACGGACTTCATGTGACCCACCCAAGCAGCAGTGTACTACGGGAAGCTCTGTCTTTAGGTAGCGTCCATGTCTGAAGGCCTGTGTTATTTAAAAGCAGAGAAGATGAACCAGTAGACATGGTGGCATGCTCGCTCTTAGAGACAGGCAGTCTCTGAAGAGCATGAAGCAGACAGGGCAGTGGGAGTTCCCGGCCCCTGCAAAGGCTGGGACTGTTCCCTCAGCTACCAGCCCAGGGCTGCCCAACCATTCTTTAGCCTGCAGAGAAACTGCAGCAGGGCAGTTGTCCCAGGACAGTGGAAGAGCTGTGAGAAGTGGGAGTAGGCTATAGGGTGTGCCAGGGGAGCCTGATGTAATCCCAGCCTGCAGAAGGCGGAAACTTGGGAAGTTAAACGAATCGTCACCTAACGGCAGCCCGGCCACAGATTTCCAACAAGCAGTGCCAGGCCTGTCTTGCCCCCACCCACAAGTCAGTCCTCTGCTCTGGGGCTCTGGGAGGATCCGTGCAGAACTGCGCAGAGCCCTGTGGACTTCCTGAGAGAGCCCCTGCCAGGCACTGAGCTGATGGGCACTGGAGAGAGCTGGTGACAAAGCAGAGGGTTCCTAGCTGAGGCCCTGGGAACCCTGCCATGGAGTCACACAGTGTCCTGCTTCCGGGATGCAGGGCTCACCTCTTCCCCAGACTTCTGCATGTTTTAGGAGGGTGGGGTAGAAGAGCTCTAGGTGGCTACTTGGCAAACTATCCCTCTTCCTTGTAAAACCCAGCCTGAATCGACCTAGTTAGAATGCACACGGAGACAGGGGAAGCAGGGCCCAGGCCCCTGGAGCGCACTCCACACTTCCTACGACCAGGGCCCAGGTACTTCTAGGGACAGGACTGGTGGCCTTTCTCAGGACCCTTTCCTGGCACCACGGGGTTCTTAAGTTCCTGACAGCTGTCGAGCCACAGGATTCTCTCAAAGCCTGGCTGGGCGGAGGGGAGATGAGTGTAGGAGAGGGAGTGAGTATAGGAGAGGGGGTGAGTATAGGAGAGGGGGTGAGTATAGGCCGGGGGGTGGGGGGTGAGTAGGAGGGGGAGTATCCATGCTTCATCCTGAGTCTGTGTGTCCAGCCTGAAGCACTCTTGGCTTGCCTGCCAGGGCAATCCTAACCGCTGTTTAGCACAGTGTCTTCCTTCCCTGGGCCCCTTCTCTCCCAGCATCGCCTTTCAACACGGGCCAGCCAGTATAGACACCCTTCCTGCCGAACTACAAACAGAAAAACTGAAGCTCAGAACTGACGGACGAATAACTTATGTATGGATGCCCAGCGGAGAGGAACAGAGTCCAGGCCCAACTCAGCATAGTTCACATCTCCAAGAGTGCCCACACTATGGAAATGGGCACTCCTGGTCCTCACAGCAAAAGAACTCAACCTGTTCAAAGCCTGATCTACCTGGTGGCCTATGTAGACCTG
Organism: Apodemus agrarius; assembly: GCA_964023405.1. Taxonomy (NCBI): domain Eukaryota; kingdom Metazoa; phylum Chordata; class Mammalia; order Rodentia; family Muridae; genus Apodemus; species Apodemus agrarius. The sequence continues at coordinate 147,549,880 of OZ030005.1, forward strand.
AGCAGGTGACTTAGCCTCCTCAAGCCTCCAGGAAGATGGCGCGCACAGGGGTGGAGGAGTGAAGGGTACACCTGCAGCAAGGCACGGTCCTGTCCCGCAAGCTGTCACTCACACAGTGGGAGCTGTTGTTCTTACTACTTATGTGGTTGCTTTGAGGTGGGGTCTATCTAGGTGACCCCAGATACCCTAAATCTTGCCATGTAGAACAGATTGAGTGCAAGATTTCAATGATGCTCCGGCTGTGTGCCGCCACACTCAGCTCCTTCCTGTCATTTTGTGGCACAGCAAATCGCGCTACGCACATGCATTGGTATCCTCTCAGACCTCAAGTACAAAAAGTTTCACAAAAGTCAAGCATAGAGTCCTGTTCCCAGAGGGACAAAATTACAGTCCATGGAGCCCACCTGTCACGTGGCCTGTGTGCCAGGGCTATGAGAAGGGGGAGGTGCAGGGTGCATGGTACATAATGAAGGAACATCAATAATGAATTAACCACAAGTGAGTCCAGGAACATCAATCATAAATTAATTAAATGGCTCCATGAGAGACCGTGACAAGAGCCTCCTGGGGATGAATTAGTATGGGAGTCCTATCTCAGCCTCCACAGCCAAAGCCACTTTTCTCAGACCCCAAAGAGATACAATAGCTCTTTGGCCAGGAAGGCTTCCAGGTGAAGGGGTGCTTCTTGGAAACAGCCCCCAAAACCACAAGTGCAGACAAGCCCTGTTCTCCCCTGACCCAGCCCCCAGCTTGGAACTCTCCAACGCTGAAAGGATTTTGATGAAACTTCCCAGAATAGTAACCTCCTGGGCTGAACTCAGGCAGGCGAAATTTCAAGGGGTAATTTGGTGAGAAAATTATTTAAAAAAAAAAAAAAGGCTAGAAGTGCGTGCTAGGAGTGGCAGAAGCTCTCGGTGGCTTCAGAGACAAGGACAGTCTTGAGGACAGTGTCAACAGCCTCATGGGGATCCTTCGTGGCCTCTAGATTACACTCTGGCCTGGTGCCACTCTGCTGGGAGCCACCGTCTCCAAATCACAAGGGAAAGAGGCTGCGGGCCCTGCGCAGGCTCGCCTCCTGCCTCGCCTCCTGCCTCGCCTCCTGCCCCTTCTCACATCCATCTCCTAGAGACCAGACCCAGAGACGTGGCTTCCGCCTGCCACATTCCATTAGGTTCTGTGTCTCTACTTGGCTTCTCAGGGTTGCCACTAATCTTGCTCCAGCACTATGTTCTGGGCCCTCTATGTTCTTGTCCATCAGCAGCCCTGGTACCCAGTCCAGATGTCTCTTCCCAGGGTGGTGGTCCCAGGCTCCAGATTCTTATGCAAGACATTTCAGTGTCGGCCATCTCTAACACAAATGTGAATCCAACCTGTGACCCTACCCTTGTGGCCCTGGAGACCTTGCTCTTCCCTACTCTTCCAATCATGACAGTCAATGCTTTTAGTTTCTTCTGGCTTGTGCACCCTGCTGGCCTTCCTAGCCACATTCACTATTGTGGTCTAACCTCTCACCAGTCCTAAAGAGCCTGGGTTAAAACCTTGTTCAAGTTTCCTTTAATCACAGCATTCAAATTACTTCCCCTCATTTAACCTCTTGAAGCTTCACTTCTGGAAACTTGAACCCCCTGAAGGCAGAATCTACACCTTCTGCTCTAGTGTACCCAACTTGTCTTCATGACCTTCTTTGACTCCAACCCACAGCTGGTACTGAAGAAGTAACTACCTCCATATCCAATAGAAGCACCCCTAGAAGCCATGCTACTGAGACAAACTCCTCCAGGGCAGGGTGGCCCTGCTATCTCTCTACCAGATAATGGAACCTGTTACCCCTCCCTGGTTCTATTCAGGTCAGGATGCCATGCTTTTTGATGGAACAGAATCTGACTAGAGAGCAAGAATCTTGCCTGGGTAAATGTTCCCTGGCTCCCATCGTGATCTCTGCTCCATGGGCCTTATAGGGTGAAATTCATATAAGAGGTTTGTTATCTCTGTCTTACAGACAAGGAAACTAAGGTGTGGAAAAGTACCAGCACTGAAATCTAGATGTCTGCCCTCAGCATCCAGACACACAATATCCACAGGCTATGATACTATCTGGACTGTCCCCATTGGACTTCCAGGTGTTGGAGGAAGAGGTAGGAGGCAGGCGTGAATCACCCCTCAAACTCCCCAGTCACGTGCATGTAGGCCTTTGAGAGCCAGGCTCTTTCTAAAGAATCCTCAGAAAGCAGAAGGGCTCCTCAGCAGACGCCATCACCGAAAGCATGAAGCCCACCCTTCCATCCTGCCCAATCTAAAGGCTCCCTCCCCCATTGGGCCCCACTTTCTCCTCCTGCTGCAAAGCCCCACCCCACACACCCACTGACACCAGGCCAGCCAGACACCAGAGCCCACAAATTCCCACGCCACCAGCCGCTCACACCCCCTCAGCCCTCACCTCCCACAGACACGCTTGCAGGCACACGTGGCTCCACACATGTGTGCTCTCTGAACAGCCCTGTGGTGGAAAGAGCCCTGCCCTGCTTTCCCCAACCACAACCTGTGAAGCACCTCGGGGAAAACCGCACCTTTGCCCCTGGCTACACTGGTCCCTACCACACGATCTCTCCTGGGCTCCTTACCAGCAATGCGGTCCCCACCAAAAATGAGCTCCCTGGGTCTTGGAAAGCCACGCCCATGAAGATATGACCCCATCCACTCCAATTCAAAGAGGTATCGGTATGAAAAAAGAGAATCAAGATAAAGGTTTTTCAGCCCTGGCCTCTGGTAACCACATCCTCAGATGTCCTGGATTCCGCGGTTCTGAAAGATTTATCTTCCCCTGACCACACACTCATTGATGCTTCCCCAAGCGCTAGTTGCCCAGTCTGCTGGAGTGTAATGTTATGCTATTCTGGTGAGAAATTGAACTCAAATGGAGTGCTTGCCCAACAGGTGATGAATGCAGAGGTCCCCACTCTGGCCTGGGAAAGAGAAGGCGCGGGACAGAGTGGCTATCCGAAGCAGGCCACACCTTCAGCTGCAGTAGGCTCACCTGGTGCTCCCTCCCCGGATCAATAACCTCTGGTCAGTAATGCTGGATTCCCGGGCACCCCCAGGCAGAGAAGCTGGGCATTGTGACTTATGGAGCCAAGGAAGGAATGGATGCCAGCAGCTGAGTACAGCAATTTTTAGAGAAACATGGACAAAGAAAATAGGAGTGAAACTGAAGACTGGAGTTGGAAACCTCAGCTCCAGTGAGTGTCTTGCCCTCAACGCCCATGTCTTCACTAGACCCCTGCCTCTGATGGATCTGTCAAAAATCAACATCTAGGACCAAGCTGGTCACGCGGCTAGGCTCCCTAATGTTCTCAAACCCTGGGGATAGCACAGAAAGCTCAGCCCTGCGTTGGGGGACAGAGGCCAGCTCCTCCTCTCAGCATCTTCTGGTCTATCCCACCCGCTGCCCAGCCCCACTGTGCGGAGTCCCGGCATCCCAAGCAGATGGCAAGGGGTGGCTGGAAAGGGCCCTGGAGCCCCAAACCACGAGGCTGGGCCACAAATCAGAGCACACAGACGGAGTGCGGAGGGCGATCGGAGGGGATGTAAGCAGACCCAAGGCTTCCTCCGTAACGGCTCTGCATGACAGGGCGCTTTCCAGGCAGGAGGTGAAGTGCCAAGCCCTTCCTCCTCCCGGGAGGCAGAAAGGCTGCGCAGGAAGCAGGCCGATGCCAGGGACACCCCTCGCGCCAACCTGGGACGTGCCAAGAGGACACTCGCCACACCAGGCTGTGCCTAAGTGGCAGTTATGGGGACAGAGTGAGTCCCCCAGCAGGGAACAGTCAGCTCACCACACCTTCTACCTACGGTTCAATGCAGCTTGGACGTGGGGCAGACAACTTTGTACCTCAGGGGGACGAGCTTCTGCAGTGAGTCGCTGGTCATGGCGGGCACTCACAGGGATGCTAGAGATAACGGCCAAAAATGAAGCAATGCACGGTGCCCCGCACCTTCCCCACCTGGAGAGGGTGTCCAGCCAGAAGTTGACTCACATCAGGAAAGGTGTCTTGGGATTTCTCGCCATGTTTATCCAGCCCTGGAATACCGCCTTAAGGGTGCTCGCTGACTCTTCCTATTCCATGTGTCAAAGGCATCCACTGTCCCCCACCCCTCTGCCATACAGCCTCAGCCGCCCCCACAGGACCGCCTGCCTGCTCTGAGCCCACTTGGCAGGCGTTCTGACCCAATTCATTTCCTTTAGGCCATGGTCTCCTGAATGCTGACACGACTGCTCCCTACTCCCATTCTCAGAACCAAGGGAAATTCTCAGGAGAAAATACACTTTCCGAGTCTCCCTCCCACACAGATACCCTAGATCTGTCAGCCACAGACACCTCCCAGACCTTCCCAGATAATGAGGTGTGTGTGTGTGTGTGTGTGTGTGTGTGTATGTGTGTGTGTGCAGCCCAAGCAAAGGGCTTCCTCCTCTGTGGGCCACTCCAGCAGAACTATACACTCGCCGTGGCCAAGTCCAGAACCAGAACCGTCCTCGGGACCCAGGGCCTGGTTCCAGCTCAGTAGCTGACTCACAGTGTCAAGAGATCCCACACCCCCCACCAGGAGCATGCCTACCTACTCTGGGCCTCTAATTCTCCATGACAAACCCTCGACCTACGGCTCCTCCCTTCCTCCCCAGTCACATTCCACGCCTCCATTTCTGACCACCTTGTGTCTCTTGACCTGGTCTCTTTACCTGATGGGAATCCCCGACCTTTGTTTAGCCTCTTGCTGCTTATAGAATCCTCCATGCACAATCTCCTTTCTTTCTCTGGGACCACCTGGACCACCGTGTGAAGTGACTCTTAAAGATAACAGCACCTGCTCAAGGTCACACAACCAAGACTGGAATTCAAGTCATCTGGCTCTAAATACAGTGGACAACATGCCAGCTTCTGGGAACTTAGCTCCCTCCCCTCAAATGAGGGAGGCTTCTCCAAGCACCCATGCTGGCAAAGAAACACCCTTCCCATGAAAAGCCCAGCTCGCTGCTTCTACCTCTGTGCCTTCCCCCAAAACATCCTGAAGTCTTCTTCACCATCTCTAGGGGTCTGCACACGGATGCTCTGTGAAGTAGGACATCATGTGGAACTGAGAGAAGGAGAGAGGGGGAGAGGCAGAGAGAGGAAGAGGGGAGGGGGGAGGAGAGGAGAGGGAGCAGGGAGGGAGAGAGGGAGGGAAGGAAAGAGAGAGAGGGGGGGACCTTCTCCAAAGCTTCTCGGAAGACTAGTTAGGATATATGCAATCTCCAAACACTCCCAGTAGCCACAGAACCATCCTCTATGCAGCCCGAAAGATACAACTCTCAGAAACCCAGTAGCATCTCCATCAACCAAGTGAAAGGGAGGGCCCAGGGACAACAGATAGATGGCGAGCCACATGGGCCCCCTGACCTACAGTCATGGGCTACTGCTCCGCACCTTTCTGGGTCTCGTATAGTCAGAAACAAGGACCACCGGTGAGAACCACCTATTCCTCCCATCTTCCCCCAAATGGGAAGGACTCAGGAGCCAGGTACACATTCATAACTGAGCAGGGCTCTACCTGGGACAGCAACCCAGAACCTCATGGTAGACACATGGTGTCGCTTATTCTCATCCATCATAAAGAACACCAACCTTCTTTCAACCCTCTGCCCCCAGGCCAGCATACCAACAGTCATTAAAGCTGAGCCCCATAATAGAGACACTGCCCTACTGATCTCCCTGTGGGTATTTACCGTCTTATGTACCGGGCTCTAAGGGCCACCAGTCTTCTCTCACAGTGCTAGTCATTCCGAAGCACTGCGCTCTAAACCAAGGCCATTTCTCACAGCTGGGCCGGAGCCACTAGTCATGGCCAGGACATTGATTCTTCAGGCGCCCAGGACCATCACTCCAAACCATGTCAAGCCCAAGGCCAGAACCATGCCAAGATCCAAGCAATGGCAGCACTTTCTCACACCCATGCCCACCGCACCATCACGGCCCAGCACCAGCTGGCCACCCACCAGCACCAGCTGCGTGCATCGCCCTCCTGTACAGAGAGGGTGCACCCTCCTCACACCTGGGCGGCCACCGCTACACCAAGGCGGGGGTGAGTCTTCTGACACCCTCGCCGGGAAGAATCACGCTGCCCGTGCCGTATCCACGTTGCCCACGCCCGTGCCATGTGTGTCACCATCCCCAAGCCGGTGGCCCGGGGCTCCGCGGACCTCACACCTGCCACGGGCGCGCGTGGCAGCCGCACCTCCGCCCGCGGACCTGTCGGACCGGCCACCGCGCGCAATGGACATTGCCCAGCCCGCCACGCCGTTTGCAGGGCTCCCGCGCCCGGGGCTCGGCCCGGGCCCCCTTACCTCCGGCCCGCCGCAGGGCTCGGCCCGCCGCGGCCACTGCGACCGCCACCTCCATCCTGGGCTCCCCAAGGCCCCTATTCACTAACGTTGCTTCCGCAGGGCGCCGGCGCCGGCGCGAAGGCCGCCTCCGCCCCCCGGGGGACGCTGCGTCCTTTACGTAAACCCCACTCCGCCGCCAGCGGTGACCATGGCGACGGCCGTGGGGCGGCAGCGCCCCCTAGTGCCAGGGAGGGGAGAGGCGCGCAGGCCCGAGGTGGAGGAGCCCCGGATCCCCGCGCGTGGGGGCGGTGGGCGCGGGGCTGAGGCCTCCACGGGGGTTCCGTAGGCAGACGAAAGGGGTTGGACCGCGGGCACTGAGCAGGGGCACGGTAGCTGCTTGGGTTCCCCTCCTTCAGGTCCCGCGTGACAGGGTTTAGCGTGGGAGATGAAAAATAGCAAGTAGGATCACCGGAGAACTGGTTTGTTTGGGGGGAGGAAAGAAGAGAGATGGGCTCCACCTCCTACAGGGGACCTAGCAGCGTCTTGAGGAGTTGGGACACATCTTTATCTGTGTCCTCTCCTCTTCCCCTGCTCCCACCCTCCTCAACACCCAGCATAGTGCCTGACAGCAAAAGCAGAGTTTGATCAATTTTGATTTTCTGGTAAATGAAGAAAATCGCCCCTCCTGTTCTCCTTCACACACGCCCATCCATCCATGCTCAAGTCGCTCAACTCGCCGTTCTGAAAGCTGCTTTTTTAGCAGGGCACAGTTATGCTGGTGTGCTGAGTTGGTCTGGGGAGTGGGTGGGTGCAGGTTTTCCCTTAAAGAGATCAGGTCGCTGCGGGAGACACATGGGGTCTAAGCTGAGAGCTACAGCTGCACAGAGGGTCATGGGGAAGAGTGGATCTAGAGGTCATGATGATGCAATCAGGCGAGTCTCAAAAGTCCAGCAGAAAGACATGAGAGGACAAAAGGAGAGCAGCACAGAAAAGCTTCTAAAATGTTTCCTGGGCCCAGTCGTCATCCTGAGAAATCAGGACGATTGACTCTTGTTCTGTAGGCGTGCAGGCCATAGGTGGACATCTGGCTGAAAGTGAAACCCCGGATCCAGGACAGACTTCTCTTTGTTGCCGAGGTCAGCCCCCTCCAGGCGATTGGGTATCATCTATGGTTATTGCAAAGATAAGCTCTGACTTAGGTAAAGAAAATGGATGGTGAGAACAAATACAGGCGCTTCATGGAGAGGAGCTCTTGACGTCTCGGGAAGTACAGAAATCTGGGGAGGCCTTGGTTACAGTTCGGGGACTTTATCTCTAGATTATCATGATTCATTCAAACCACAGAGTCAGGATAATATCTCATGCTTCAAAGTCCCAGACCCCTAGAAGAAAGAACTATATTGGTCCTGTGAATCATGGTGGGTCAACTTATGCCAGGCAGAAAGTACTCTGCAAAATCAGCCCTTTTCCTTACCCACAGAAGTTCCCAATGGAGAAAGCATGGCTGTGTGGCCATCCCTAGACAGTCTACTACAGTCCACCCCTTAGCTGTCCAGCACACAGGAAACCACACAAGTTCCTTACACACACACACACACACACACACACTTCATCATCATCGTCATCATCGTCATCATCATCATCCCCATGTCTCCAACACTCACCAAGCCAGTTCTGACAGTCTATAATGTGGGAGGCTAATATTACTGGGATCCTCAAGGTGATGTCCTGTTCTTGGTCAGCTGCATCACTGATGCCCATGCAGGGCATTCCACACAAGGATTATTCACTGCGACTCACATAACCTTTGAACTCTTTCAGCTGGGTATGTGACATGGACATGCCATAGAGAAGCTTACTAAGACCCAAGATCTTAGCTTGATTACAAAACCCTCTGGGGATCTCTGTGCATGTGAAAGTTTGGGAAACTGCCATTGTGAAACTGGGGGAAAGGAGAAAGGGAAAGGTAAGAAAAAGCGTTTTTAATCTTGATCATTTACCATTAGACACTAAACAGTGAGTGTTCTATTTTGAACATATGTGAGGTCCTGGGTGCAATCACCAACCCCAAAACAGACAAAAAGTATTGCTTAATTATTTAGAATTCATCAATGTGAGTGAAGAACAAGGAAACACAGGTAGAGGCTGCAGGCATTAATTTTGCAACTGGTTTTGAACCCCTGGAAGGAATCCATGGCTTCCTACCTCTGACTCCTTACTCCTCTTTGCCTTCTGTCCACGTCTCATTTGACTAGCAGACTGACCCAAGTCTAAATCCTTTGAGGCCTTCAGTGGCAATGCATAGGGTCTCTGGAGTCTCTCTCTCTCTCTCTCTCTCTCTGTGTGTGTGTGTGTGTGTGTGTGTGTGTGTGTGTGAGAGAGAGAGAGAGAGAGAGAGAGAGAGAGAGAGAGAGAGAGACTGGAGTTTCTCTCTCTGTGTCTGAAGTTTCTCTGTGTGTGTGTGTGTGTGTGTGTGTGTGTTTGCATGAGTGTGTCTGGAGTTTCTCTCTCTCTCTCTCTCTCTCTCTCTCTCTCTCTCTCTCTGTGTGTGTGTGTGTGTGTGTGTGTGTGTGTGTTACTGTCTACCTTATTTATCTTATTCTTTGAGACAGTGTCTCTCACTGGTCCAGGATTCTCTAACTCACTGATTGACTGGACTGACTAGTGAGAACTGGGGTCCTCCTGTCTCTGTCTCCCTGGCACTGGGCCATCTCCAGACAAGGCCTCTCTATTTAGGCCTGGCTGTCCTGGAACTCACTATGTAGACCAAGTTGATCTTCCTGCCTCTGTTTCCACATGTGCTACCAGGCCCGGCTTTTTACGTGAGTGCCAGGGATCTAAACTCAAGTCCACAGGCTTGCTAAGCACCTTGCAGCGGAGCCGTCTGCCTGGCCCTTCTACTCCTCCTTCTGAGACCCTTGGCAAGGAACAGCCACGAAGGGTGGATGGCTCTGAACACATCCTCTCTGGGGTCTGTCCTGGTGTGGCTCCAATGCCATGTTTGGCTTTTCCTCAGAGGACCTTCTGGCCTGGTTCAGCTTGGTATCACTGGAGACAGTCAGCGGGGCTGTGGATGGATGAGGAGGAGGACGAGATGAGGCACCAGAACCAATGGCAAGTTGTAGACTGGTCCTGGTCCAGCTGCCTAGCTGTGCTCCCTAAGTTCCAGGCCAAATCTTTATTCTGGCCTCAGTTTCCCTCTGGGTCCCAGTGGGGATAATAGCATGGCTCCTCCTCCCAGGGGGCTGTGTGGATTAAGTAATTAATGAGTGTGACATCGCCTGTTTCCACAAAGGGGCTGATTAACTGCTGGGTGTTGTTATTAGAAGCGATGGAGGGTGTGTGACAGGCAAAGTCTGCTGGAGACGGCTCTGCTCCCCTTCCTGTCCTCCCCACCCCCCTCCTCCGTCTGCCCCACATTCTGCAAGCTGAACATCTTGCAAGACAAAACCAAGATGATTTTTTTGGCACCCCCCAAAGACGGCGTATAACTTTTGCACATTTCCCCTGTGCTGGAATGTGACTCACGGCTGAGTTTCATAGTATAATTTGTCTCCAACAGCTGGCACAACTGTACCCTGCCCCAGACTCTCACAGCAGCTGTAGACAAGGATGCTTTAGCCAGTGACTGCAAAATTCTTGAGCTGGACACCACCCCTGTGGGTTTTTTTTTAAACTGTATTGCCCCTTGGAGACCTGGACTGGGTGATCTCATCCACTACACACACATGTACACACACTCACATTCATACGCGCGCGTGTACACGTGCACACACACACATGCACACACACACACATACACGTACATACACATAAACATGCACAAACACACACACCACCAACAACAATGACACACATACACACAGCCTAAGAGAGAAAGTGTCACCAAGACCCTCCTGATTTCTACAAAGGCTTGGGAGAATTCAAAACACACAGAGTTTAAAAGTATAAAGTGTCATCTGTTCATGGCTGGGGGCAGGGGGAAATGCCACAACTATTACTTCACTTGGATGTAAGATATGAAGTTACTGGATGAAACCATGGGTCTGTGGCATGGTGACTTTGTGGTACCCAGCCCTGGATCCTTGTAGCTAGTGTGAGAACTTTGACCACCCCCAGGAGGCAGGTCTTCCACCCCTGAGTGTTACAAAGTGCCAGCTCCCCCTGTATCCAGGCACCTCAGATGCTGGTAGGTGGGAAGAAATTACTTGTTGTTACCAGGTAAATAAGCCTGCTGCTGGTATCCCAAGAGGGCAATGTTGTTTATCCAAATAGCACAGACTCCACCAGCCTGGGGAGGAGAGAGCAAAGCTCTGGAGGCTGAGCTGTCAGACTCCCACAGGGAGAAAGATTAGCCAGTTGCAAAGTCTAGGAAATGCATGTGAATTGGAGTACGGGGCTCCTGGAGCCAGCATCTGGATCATCTTGGGCATCTCCAATTGGTTTCAGACTTTCCTGCTTCTGCAAACAGTTGCTGTCCCTGCACTGCTAAACCTTTGTCTTCCCTGTCTTCCTTTGGCCTGCTGCTATGAAATAACAGGAATAGATCACAGGGACTAACTGGCTAGAGGTGGGGTCTGGGCCACATGACTTAGCTAGCATTGGAAGGGCCAGAAGATCAGCTAATACCCTAAGGGATGTGTTCTTCCCTTCCACCAGGAAGGAAAGAGCCACAAGTCCACATCTTTGACTTAAACTAAGTTAGTTTACTAACAGCAGCTCAACAGATGTGTAAGAGTGTCTTAGTAAGGCTAGCAATGGTTAACACACTGGAGGAGGCCATTCTGATGGTGTTTTGCTGCTAGGAATGATAAAGGAGACCAAGCAGTCTTATGCCTCCCACGGGAAGGTTCAGGACATTTTTCCACTCTAGCTTCGTCCCTGTTCACTTGGGCATCACCAGGACCTTCCCCCGAATGCCCAGAGGATTGGGGGAGCCTCTCATCTCATTAAGACGGCCAATTCGTAAGTGTCTGCTCCTTGGTGGGCATTGTAGTAACTCGTTTTTTTTCCCTTGGGGCACCAGGGAATGACAGAAGTGTAAACACAGATGTCTCAGGAGAAAGTCAGTGTGCTCACTGACTGGAATGACTCATCTGTACTCTCTGGACAGCAGAAGCCAGCGTAGAGAGCCTGGCTACTTGAGGGTGTCCTTCCATCGACCTGTTTACACACTAACGATCCCGTTCACCTACACATGCATTCGTCTGCTGTCTACCGGTCGTGTCACTCTTCACCCCGCCCACCCACACATTTACCCATCCAGCCCCCTTTGCTTTCACAAACCCACCCACACACTCATTCATCTATCATTCCTTCTTTCTTTCCACAAAGCTATGCACCAGTCCATTCACTCATCCATCTATTTATCTGTTCTTCCTTCTATCCACCCATCCACCCGTTCTTCATCTATTCTGCCGTACATCCATTAACCCTGGCACTATCACCTATCCATCTACCTTCCAATATTTTTAAAATTTTTTTGCATTAAAGGGTGTGTGTGTGTGTGTGTGTGTGCGCGCGCACACGCGTGCGTGCTTTCGTGTGCACAAGTGTTCATGCATACATTCCACAGTACACCTGAGGATCAGAGGACAGCTTGTGTTCATTGGTCTAACCTTCCACTACGTGACTGAACTCAAGTCATCAGGTTTAGTGGCAAGCACCCCTACCCCACCAAGCCGTCTCTACAGCCCTCTTCTAAATATCCTTGAGAAATCCATTTCTACCCCCCTTTTTATCCCCCAACAGGGTGCCTTCAGGCCAGCTACAGTGGCTCTTACCTCTCATTCATTTACACCCAGCTGAGTGACCTTTTATAAATGAACATCAAATTATGTCAAGTCACTGCTTAAATCCCAGCTGTGGTTTTCCATTGCTCTAAAAAAATATAGACTCCATTTTTTCCCTTGGAGATGACTGGACCATGAAAAGGCTGTGTATATACTTACCTGCTACCACAACCAAGTGAAGACGCACAACATTTCCAGTTCCTTGTGTCCTTCACAGTCAGCATCTGCCCCCCTAGAAGCACCCATTATTTGGACTTCTGTCCTATAGACAGACTTTGTCTGTCAATAAACTTCCTATCAATGTAATCAGAGAGGAGGTATTTCTGATGGCTTATTCTTGGTTGCCAACTTGACTTCATCTGGAATTAACTAAAACCCAAATGGCTGGGCACACCTATGAGAGATTTCTCTTTCTTATTTTCTTTTGTCTTTTTGGTTTTTGTTTTATTTTGTTTTGGGGGGTTGTTTTCTCTTTTTTTCTTTCTTTCCTATTTTTGGCACTGGATGTGAGGTTTCTTACTGAACACGATTTGGTATGCTATGAGAGCGCCGTGGAAAGCTTTGGGAATGCAGGGCCCGCCATTTGTTCAGGGGGCCACGACTGGGAATATATCTGGCCCCACAGCCATAAGGGACGAGCTGCGGTCACGTCTTCACATGTATCTGCGTCAAACTTGGTGAAGCCACATTTCTTTGAGATGTGGATCATCTCAAAGAACTTGAATTTGAACTTGGCTCTTCAAAGAGCCTCAATCATGTGTTCCTTATTCTACAGCTTGGTGCCAGTGTGCACGATGACCTGGCCAATGTGAACCCTGGCCTCTGTCCCCTGGGGTTTTCCTGTCATCCCTGGGGCAGGACAGCATCTTGTTGATGCAGGTGACTTGAAGATGGTGGAGCCTCACTCAATGAACATGAGTCTTTACCATGTATTTGTTGACATACATACAGGCAGCCTCCAGGGCTTCAGAAGAAAGTTGCTCATGTTCATCTGACACAGGTGGCCACAAAGTGGAATTCATCAACTTTTGCCTTCTCCTGTCCCAAGCCAAAGATGAGGCTTTGTGGCATCAGGGATACCTAGGCAGAAGAAAGACTTTGAGTATGGTTTCTTCTTACAATACCAGTAACACCGGTGGGGCAGTGGCCCATGAGGACAGTAGGATCTTCAGTGGAAGGCCAGAAAGAAAGAGTGGTTTTTATTTTATGACACAGGTATTCTCTGTGTAGCCCTGGCTGTCCTGGAACTTACTTTGTAGACCAGACTGGCCTCAAACTCAGAGATCCACCTGTCTCTGCCTCCCGCATGCTGTTACTAAAGGTGTGCACCACCACTACCCAGCAGAGGTTTTTATTTTGTTTTGAGGAACTTTTCTTAACTAAATAACTTGAATTGGAAAGAGCCCCTTCTACTCCAGATCTTTGAGGTGGAAAGACACCTTTAATTCTGATCTTTGGGTGGGAAGATCCACCTTTAATCTGGACTCTACCCTCTGGTGGCAGCTTATATAAAGTACATGAAAGAAGGAAGCTCGCCCCCTTTGCCTGCGTGCTCTCATTCCCTTCTTCCTAGCAAGGCCATTCCCACATGGGTATTAGAGCTTACATTTTTGGGATTCTGACATATACCAAAGACCATCTGAGATATCCAGTCTTGTGAACTGAGAAACTACTGGGTTCTTGGACAGCCACTGTTAGACTAGCGGAACCACAGCTTGTAAGCCATTCTAATAACTCCTCTCTCTGTATCTTTTTCTCTGTCTACCCTGCTCTTTGTGTATATAATATGCTTATATATTATATATACACATATTCTATAAGTTTTGCTCCTCTATAGAACCCTGACTTACATATATAAGTACATACACAGTATACTTACATATCTGGTCAATTTTTCTCAACTTTTATTTCTATGTAATACACCTATGAATTTGGTTTTTCACATTGATCAATAGTTTTGTGTTTCCATGTATGTGGGAGTCCTTTGTGTAAAGGCCAAACACCAAAGTCAGATACCTTCCTCAATCTCTCACCCACATTTTTTAAAATTTTTAGACAAAGAGTCTCACTGTGCAGTCTTGGTTGGCCTGGACCTCACTATACAGACAAGGCTGGTCTCAAACTCATAGAGCTCTGCCTGCTTCTGCCTCCTGAGTCCTGAGGTTAAAGGTGCACTTCCTCACTTCCACCGAACTCAGTACTTTACCCATTTGACCTGGATAATGAGCCAACGAACTCTAGAGATCTGCTAGCCTCGGCCTCCTCAACACTGGGATTACAGGCACATTTCTCCATCTTTGGGTATTTATGTGGATGATCCACCACATAAACATTTTTTTTTTCGAGACAGGGTTTCTCTGTGTAGCCCTGGCTGTCCTGGAACTCACTCTGTAGACCAGGCTGGCCTTGAACTCAGAAATCCGCCTGCCTCTGCCTCTCAAGTGCTAGGATTAAAGGCGTGCGCCACCACTGCCTGGCTGACATAAACATTTTTATGTGGATTTTATGTGGAGATCCAAACTGGAATCCTCGAGCATGACCGAACCATTTCTCTGGGTCCCTGTAGAAGTCATTTGTCCCTTTTCATTGCTATTCAGTTTCATTAGATGCATTTAGATGCTAGTGTAGTCTCCTGCTGATATATAACTGTTTTGTTTTTGTTTTTTTGACTTCAGAACTTTTCTAAATATAGGTCTGCTATTCTTTAAATGTTTGCGTTCCACTAAAATTTCTATGTTGAACTTTAACCTCCAAGATGATGCTATTAAGATGTCAGGCCCAAGAGTCTCAGGAGTGACAGGTATGGGCATGTGACTGCTGAGGACAAAAGAGAACGGTGCTGCCAAGGAGGGTTGGCTCTTGTGCCGCTGGGAGGCTCGTGTCACTGCAGGGCCACCTCGCCCTGTAGCAGGTCACTGAGCCCGTGCCATCACTCAGCCTGCAGGCCCATGGAGTCGCTGTTCTGCTGAGGGAAGGAGAGCTCAGGACCACGGCTCTGCCCATGGGCTGTAAACACAGTGGGTGTGCCTGAGGGACCATTGGAGCAGCCAGTGCATAGGGCAGGGTGGTGTACAGCAGCCCGGAACTCTCGAGGGTCCTGCCCCCTACACGCTGTCTGACTCTGAACAGCAGCAAGGTGTCTGAGATGAACAATAGTTTATCTTCTGGACTGAGTCTCTTCAACAGACTTCCATGGCCTGTGTTACAGCTGGAATCCATCTTGATGTGCAGGGTCCATGCTGCCGCTGGCAACCATGCTGATATCTGTGCTCCATGCTGCTCCTGACTGCTATGGGCAAGGAAGCTTCTTTCGCAGTGGTATCGATAGCTGCAGACTCAGAGCTGAGAATGAGAGACATTGAAGGCTCCTGTGACAACCCCTCCCCACCGCACACCCCAAAAGAAACAGTCCAGACAGGAAGCTATTGAAGGAATCCTGAAAAAAATATGATAACGATAAGCCAGGCGGTGGTGGTGCATGCCTTTAATCCCAGCACTTGGGAGGCAGAGGCAGGTGGATTTCTGAGTTCGAGGCCAGACTGGTCTACAAAGTGAGTTCCAGGACAGCCAGGGCTATACAGAGAAACCCTGTCTCAAAAAAACAAAACAACAACAACAACAAAAAAGATAAACATAGTTGATATATTTAGGAGAGGGATGTGGAAAGACCTCGTAGGGAGCTGGTCACTGGGAGTTTGACCATGTCCAGGCAACACAAATTGGACTTGATGTTTCAATGGGTGTGTGTGTGTGTGTGTGTGTGTGTGTGTGTGTGCATGCACGCGCAAGGGTAAGAGGATAAACCTGGGAGAAATGGGAAGCTGGTGTAATAGGGGTCCACTGTATGAAATTTCCAAATAATTAATAAAACTATGTTGGGGGAAAGATGTGGGGCCCTTGGGAAGTGGTTATGCCATGGGCTTCGCACTTCTAAAAGAGCACAAGGGGATTGGTCAGTGCCTCTGTGTCTTCTGCCAAGTGAGGACACAGCAAGGGCCACTTTGATGGCTAATCTTGTCAAACTGGCAGGATTTGAAGTCATTTAGGAGATAAAATGATTAGGTATGCCTCTGAGGGGGTTTCTAGCTGGGAATAATTGAGGAAGGGAAGCACATTCGGTCTGAGATCCCAAATTGAATAGAAAGGAGAAGGTGAGTTCCTTTTCATTGGTTTTTTATTGGTCTTGGTTCCTGTACACACACACACACACACACACACACACACACACCCATGGCAAAATACCATGACCAAGAAAACTTATAAAAGAAAGCATTTGATTTGGGGTCATAGATTCCATTACCAATATGGTGGGAAGCATAGCAATAGGCAGGCAGGGGGGCATGCACTGGAGGAGTAGCTGAAAGCTTACATGTTGAGATAGCAACTATGAGGCAGAGAGAAAGAGAGGGAGGGAGAGGGAGGAGGGGAGAAAAGAAGGGAGGGAGGAAGAGAGAGGCAAAGAGTTAAGTAGGAATGATGTGGAATTTCAAAACTATAAAGAACACCCCCAGTGGCATGTCTCCTCCAAAGGCCACACCTCCTAATCCTTCCCAGACAGTTCCACTAACTTGAGATCAAATATTCAAATATATGAGCATATGGGAGCCATTCTTTTTTTTTTTGTTTGTTTGTTTTTTGTTTTTTGTTTTTTGTTTTTTGTTTTGTTTTTCGAGACAGGGTTTCTCTGTATAGCCCCAGCTGTCCTGGAACTCACTCTGTAGACCAGGCTGGCCTCGAACTCAGAAATCCTCCTGCCTCTGCCTCCCAAGTGCTGGGATTACAGGCGTGTGCCACCACCACCCGGCTATGGGAGCCATTCTTATTCAAACACATTTCACTCCCTGGTTCACACAGGCTTCAAGCCATATCATAGTGAAAAATGCATGTAGTCCAACTTCAAAAGTCCCAGTGATCTTTCACAGTCTTAACACACTATAAAAGTTGAAAGTCAGCCAGGCATGGTGGTGCATGCCTATAATCCCAGCACTTGGGAGGCAGAGGCAGGCAGATTTCTGAGTTCGAGGCCAGCCTGGTCTACAGAGTGAGTTCCAGGACAGCCAGGACTACACAGAGAAACCCTGTCTCGAAAAACCAAAAAAAAAAAAAAAAAAAAAAAAGTCGAAAGTCTCTTCTGAAATTCAAGGTGATCTCTTAATTATGACAATCTGTAAAATAAAAAAAAAATGAATCACATACTTCCAATATACAATGACACGGAATGTACATTACTATTCTAAAGGGGAGGAATTAGGGCATAGTGAGGAAATTCTGGACCAAAGCAAGACCAAAAGCCAGCAGGGCAAGCTCCTAATCCTCTAGCTCTGTCTCTGATGTCAAAGGACGTGGATGGCTCTGCCCTTCCAGCTTTGCCCAGTGCCGCACACCTTCCTCTCTTGGGCTAGTTCCACTCTCCTGTGTGAAGCTCCCCTTGGCAGGCATTCCATGGCACGGGCATGTCCAACCTCCCGGGGTCTCCAATACAATCCAGGCTTTCCCATCGTGGTTTCACACAATGGCCTCTCAAGGCTTCAGTGCAGGGACTCCTCTGACACATGCCTAGCCTCTGTGGCTTTTCTTAACTTGAGAGGAAGATTCCACAACCCTTTTCCTCCTATATCCTTCATGGTCCTAAAGCCGGGACCACATGGCCCACACTGCTAAGTTCTGCTGCCTGCTTGGGCTGGAACCTGGCCCCCTCCTTAACTGACTTACCATATGATTTCCATTGAAGTTGCTTTTTAGAAAAAGGAAATCCATCAGACCTTTTCCTTTCACAGGTTTCAGGGTTAACTGTTCATTTTGTATTTCTCTTTGCCCTGCATGCTCTTTTTCGTTGTAGATCTGTTTAAGAGTGATTCCCTAATTACCACACGACACAGTAAATACTAGGCTGTCTTAGAATCACCTCTGCCAATAAAAATTAGTCCATACCTCTTCAATTTAGCCTCAAGCAGACTCTGAAGCAAGGTTAAAAAAAAACAGTCACAGTCTTTGTAAAAATATTGTAAGAATGACCCCTTACTGTTGCTAAGCTCATTTCCTCTGCAATATCATGAGCTCTAGGTTCCCATGGTCCACATTGTTCTCAGTACTGCTATCTGCTTAGTAAGCCAAGATGGTCCATTAAGCCCCACTTACAGAATTCAATCACTTTCTAGTCCAAAGCCCCAAAGTCTTCTACATTCCTCCCAAAAATGATGGGCAGGCCTGTCACAACAATATGTCCCACTCCCTGGTACCAACTCTGTCTTAATATCTTTTCTACTTCCGTGATAAAGCACCACAAACAGGGCAACTTATAAAAAAAAGCATTTAATTTGGGTCTTACAGTGCCAGAGTGTAGTAGAGTGCGTGAGCCCCGTGGCAGGAAGCACGGTGACAGGCAGGCATGGCACTGGGGCAGCGCTGGGAGCTTAGATATGAAGACATCAGCCACGGGGCAGAGGGCTAACTCAGTGTGAGCACTGAGACCTCAAAGCCCACCACCAGTGTCACCCTCCTCCAGCAAGGCAACCCTTCCCAACCCTTCCCAAGCAGTTCTACCAATGGGGACTCAAGTCTTCAAACATATAAGGCCCTGGGAGCCATACTCATTCAAACCACCGCAGTGAGCTAAAGCCAGATTTCATCTTTCTTTGACAGTGGACGCAGTTGTGATCACTGTCTCATGTTCCCATCGCCATGACTCACTGCCGTAACAGACTGTATCTCCTGAAACCATGAGCCTTTCTTCCTTGAATTGCTTTTGTAAGGTATTTTGTCAAAAGAACAAGAAGGATGACCAACCTTTTCTAGACCCCCCGAACCTGCTGGCCCTAGATCTTGGACTTTCTTATATTTGAAACTATGAGAAATAAAATCCAATTACATTATTAGAAACAAGTATTTCTCAGTGCTGTACAAAACAAACAAAAAACCACACACACACAAAGCAAAAGTGACTTGGCAAGCCAATTTCTTTTGTAAAAAGTGTGCACCACAACACAAATTGGACTAGCAAGCACCTTCTGGAGGCCATGATGGTCCAGGGTCTGGGGTCGGCTTTCCTTTTCCTTTCCACAACCCAAGGTTAAGAAGCCCTTTGAAAACCATCCAGGTGGGCTGGTAGGATAGCTCAGTGGGTAAAGGTACTTCCCACCCAGCCTAAGTTTAATTGTTGGGATCTACATGATGGAAGGAAAGAACTGATTGTACGTTTGTTTGTTTGTTTGTTTGTTTGTTTGTTTGGTGAATTGGTCTTTTGGTTGGATGTATGTTTTTTTTGAAGAAGTCAGATCCCCTGGAACTGGAGTTGTAGACAGTTGTGAGCTGCCATGTGGTGCTGGGAGTTGATCCCAGATCCTCTGGAAGAGTAGCCAGTGCTCTTAATCTCAGTTCTCCAGATCAAGAACTGATTCTTGAAAATTGTCCTCTGACATCTACTTGAGTTTGAGTGTGTGTATAACACACACATACACACACACACACACACACACACACACACACAGAGAGAGAGAGAGAGAGAGAGAGAGAGACAGACAGACAGACAGACAGACAGAGACAGAGATAGACAGACAGAGACAGAGACAAATAACCCCATCCATGTGGTTCAACTCAGGAGGAAATGGTGACCCTTTTTATGAGAGAAGCTAGTGTTCCTGTATAAACACCTTAGTACAACCCAGGGAACTGGGACTCTTGTTCACCGACTTGGAAACAGTCACTTGGCCCTTAGGGAGGAGGATTTTGTAAGTAGGAGGGCAGGATGGTGAGTTGGTAAGGCCATCGTGTTGGAATCGGAGCTGGGACTCAAAGTGAGACTCTTGTCTCTGAACCCAGTGCATATTGAGGAGGTCAGAGTGGCCAGCCACTGTAAAAACAGGGCAGCAGTGCAGGTCTGTAATTCCAGCATTGGAAAGTGGAGGCAGGAAAACCAGGAACTCAAGGTCATTCAGCATTACATAAAGAAAACGATTCCATCTCTTTAAAAAAAAAAAGGGGGGGGGACGTTTGGTTTGAGCTTCAGATAAACACATTATCTGTGATCCAGACGGAGTTCTCATTTAGCCCAGCATCTTTATTTCATCTCAGGGTTGATGCAGAGTTGGACAGATAGGCTGGGGTTGACCTCTGCTCAGCTACCTTTCCAGGGCCCTACACTGACAAGAGTTTTACCCTGCTTGCCCCTGGACAGACAGAGCAAGCTACCTTTGACCTGTTTGGTGTCCTTCCTCCTTGGCTTCTGAACATTGTCCAGCCTCTGGCTGGGTCGCCTGTTTGCAAGTTTATTCACAGTGTCATCTGCCCTTCCAGCTAGATCTCGAGAAGGACATTTAATGTCTTTCCTCGGGTTCATCGGGAAATGGTGGTGACAGCATCCCCCAAAGCTAAAGTTTCCTGGTGTGCTATCCTGAGGCAGGGCCTGGAGCACTCGGAGAACAGGGACATACTTGAAGGCTCACAGAGGCACAGAGAGGGAAGAGCACCTCAGGTTGCACAGCACGGTGCAGGCTGGCCTAGGATCAAAGCTGAAGGCTGATTCCCACCACAGGGCTCCTTTCACTCTGTGCTCTAAGAGATAGGTCCCTTCCCACAGTGCCCTGCTCCAGCCCATTCAAGCTGAATTCCCTTCCACCAGGAACCATTTCCTGTTTCTCATCTCAGTTTCCGTTCTGGGAAAGGGTTGGCTCACAAAGAGGGAGGCGATGCAGGAAGTCACTCCAGAGGCTTTAACCCTCCTCGAGCAAGCTGACTTCTGGGCATCGAGCCCCTGCCACGTAGAGGAAGGGGGCAAAAGGCTATGCCAGTAATCACGGACTTTGCCCCTCCTTCCTACCTCTTCATATATCTGAGAAAAAGATTACAACTGGCAGGAAGGTCTCCACCAGCAATTCACAGCTCTGAAGTCTTCTGCTTCACGGTCGGGGGACCCTTCTATAACCTCATTTTCCAAACAGGAAAGTGGGTTTACCAGTATCAGCCTCGAGTGCCAGTATGGTGTCTAGGCACGGTCCTTGGTGCGCGGCAAGTACTCTCTGCGTCATAGGCCTTCCCCTGGGTTTGAGAACTCTTCTCAGCTGAGCATGAGGACCAGACCTCCTGACATGGCAGCCAGAGGGGGTTTTTCAAGTAATATAAAGGACGAGGACTTTGGAATGGGTCCCGATATGGAGTCTTTCACAGAGCTTTCCTGCCCTTGAGATCAGAGTTAGGAAGGGAAGCGTGTCTTTGAACCCCATGACGTAGGAGGCAGGTGTCCATGGGTTTCTCAGAATAGCCCATGATGCCGGGAGACCTTAGGACCAGCCTCAGGTCTCAGTCACCTGTCCCTTGGGAGAGCAGGCCCTCAGTGTCTACAGAGGATGAACTCTAAGACCACAAAAGATAACAGACCCGACCAATGCTCAAGTGTCTGTTACAGAATGGCTAACTCGGGGAGCTGGGATGGTAATGGAAGCAAAGCCACCCCAGTTCATTGAATCGTGCCAAAGAAGATTAAGGCGATATATACAAAAGTGAGATGTGGTTTTATGAAGGAGAGTGAGAAACATCCTCAGCGGGTGGGAGGGGCTCCGAGAGAGGAACCACCATGTTGTACCGGCTGGCGGGAGTTTATAGATCCTATGGTGGAAAGTGGGTGAGACAGAGATCATCTTTATTGGGATTTACCTTTCTTTTTACATTTTTCTTTTTCTTTTAGTAAATCTCAGACTGAGCCAGTAAGGTGTCCACATGCACTATGCATGTGCCCTTGGTCCAAACCCCCAACCCAAGATTCATTTGTCCACTGCGGGGAAGACACCTGTACAGCATGCTCTGGTTCATGGCCTACCACAATCCTGCCCTTACTAAGGGAAGTTGGCTCCTATCTCAAAATGGTCTCTCTCTTCTCCTCTCCCTTCTCCCCTCCCATGGCTTCCCCATCCCCCTTCCCACCTCCTCTTCCTCTTCCTCCTCCACACTCCTCTCCCCTCCGCCTTCCCTTCCCTTTCTTTTCTTCATCTTCCTCTTTCTCCTCCTCCCTCTAATCCTTTTCTCTCCCTCCTCCTTTCCCTTCTGCCTCCTCCTCCTCTTCCTCTTTCTACACATTCATTTTTGTTAAGTGTGCTCCTAGGGGTAGATGTTTGCGGTGCATTGTGATCCACATTTCCTGCTTTTCAGAGTGGTTTTCTCATTTTACTCCCAGCAATTATGTAAGATGATTCTGGTCACTTCATAACCCTTACCAGAAATCTTTTCAGTCTTAGCCAGATTCCCAGGCACCTTTTGGGGGACATGGTCCCAGCCTGCTTATTTTTCCATCTGCTGAAATGGTTCCCACATCTGATTGTCTTGACCTGGTTTCCAACCTGAGGGCCTTTTTCTGTAGGATGAACAGTGCCCTCCTCCTGAGGGTGACCTAAGCCCCGCCCATAAAGCCTGTGGAACAGCTTGCTAATGAGTGGCACCTGCTAATGAGTGACACCAAGTTCTCTATATTAGTCTGTTTCTATTGAGTCACACAGGGCTATAGACTAGGAGTTATAAAGGAAGGTGGCTTAGGGGCTAGAGAAATGACATAGCAAATAAGAGCACTTGCTGCTCTTACAGAGGATCCAGGTTTAGTTCCCAGTATCCGCATGGCCCCTCACGTCAGACCGTAAGTCCAGTTCAGTCTTCTGGCCTCCTTGGGTACCATACACCAGGCTCTTGATACATACACACCAGCAAAACACTCAGACACATAGAGTTTTAAATAAGAAAGAAAAGGAAGGCAGGCATGCAGATTTATTTTGATTCACAGTTCTGAAAGTCCATCCAAGGTCAAATGCCTGCAACTGTTGATGGCCTTGATGGCAGCATCCTTAAGCACCATAGAACCACATGTGGTGAGATGGGAGAGAGAGTATGTGGATATGAGTGAGCAGGAGTGCGTGCGTGCGTGCGTGTGTGTGTGTGTGTGTGTGTGTGTGTGTGTGTATGAGTGTGTGTGTGTATAAGTGAGCATGTGTGTATAAGTGAGTATGTATGTATGGATATGAATGTGTGTGTATATAAGTGAGTGTGTGTGTGTATGTGTGTGTGTGTATGAGTGAGCATGAGTGCGTGCATATGTGTGTGTGTGAGTGAGTGTGAGTGTGTATGTATATGAGTAAGTATGTGTGTATAAGTGAGTATGTGTGTATGGATATGAGTGTGAGTGTATATATAAGTGAGTATGTGTGTAGTGTGTGTGGACATGAGTGAGTGTGTGTGCATGCATGCATACATGTGTTCTCTCTGTCTTCTTATAAAGCTAGTAGGATTCAATCATGAGGTCTTCACCTAACGACTGTATCTAACTCTAATCTCCCAGGGGCCACCCCTTTGGTTCCATCCTCCTAATACAATGAGGACTGTTTCAGGACCTGAAACTGCAGGAAACAGATCCAAAACGTCCCCACACTACAGTCTGATTCAGTCAAAGCCTATCTCTAGATCCTGCACTGTCAGGGAATTAGTGGCGTAGATCAAGGCTGTAGTGGGGACCCAGAGTCTCCTCGAGGGACACCTGGAAGCCGGGGCATTGGTGGGGTTGAAGCATTCACTTGCCCTCTGGTGCCTTCCCTACTTCCCAGCCGGGCCGTGTGGGCAGCCTCACTGGAAAGCATTTGGCGGCCACAGCACACAACGGCTCTCAAATGCATGCATATGCCCCAGTGATTAATTCCATCCATTCCCTGAAAAGCATTCCAAAATTTGCAGTCATCTTTTCTGCCCAGGATGCTCTATCCAGTGTAGCATCAACCAAGGAGCATGGTACACACCTGATGGAACAGCACTTAGGAGGCAGCGGGAGGAAGGATCCGAGTTCAAGGTCATCCCAGACACATAGCAGGTTCAAGGTCAGCCTGGGCCACACAAGACCATATTCAAAAGATATTAAGGGGGAAGGTTGCTACTGGATTAATGATTGTCTATTTTGAGACAGGGATTCATGTAGTCCAGACTAGTTTTAAGTGCACTGTGTAGTCAAAGCTGGCCTTGAGTCCCCACCTCTCCTGCCTCTACCTCCCAAGTGATAGAATTACAAGTGAGTGCCACCACACAAGGCTATCATGTCATATTAAATCAACCACGCCCTCTGTACAGATTCTGACAGGAAAGTCTGGGTTTCCTCCAGCCTCAGCCTCCATCGCTATCTAAGCCACCATCAGCATTAACTGGGTATCAGTGCCAGGCCAGCCGCTCTGCCCCCCTCTTCTGAGGAGCCACCGAGTCCCAGGATGCCCATCCTCACTGTCCTCATTACTCTGCAGAGCGGTCTGTGGGAGGAGCTTCTGGGTGTGCCTGGCCCTATCTTTGTGCAAAGTGTCTACTGATTTATCCCAAAGCAGCCTGCGGTATTCCCACCGTGAAGTCTCATAGATGAATGTCAGGTTCTAGGACGGGACCATCCAAAGCCCACCTGGCCTGGGTGTGTAGGGAGACACCTGAGCCTCTGCCTCACCATGGCTCGCTCTTGGATGGGAAGAGCTTCTTCCGCAGAACCTCTCAAGTGGAACGTTCTACTCCCCTCCCCCCAGCAGCCGCTCTTCTCTGGCCAGTTCCAGGCCTGGGTGAGAACAGTTTTCTAAGAGTATCTCAGAGATGTCAGAACAGAATGGGACATCGTGGGTACAGCGTGGCGGAGGGGAGGTGGTTGGTGGGAGCTGGCAGAGATGCCGACTGCACATTCTAGAGAGAAGAGGCCTCAGCACCAAGGCAAGGAGGCTGGGTGGCAGCGCCTGAGGGGACAGCCTGGCCGAACCACACAGGTGCTTTTTTCTAGACCCGAGAGAGTCTGGAAAAGACACTGGCTGCCAGGAGTGGGCAAAAAGACCAGTCATGGAAAGTTCCTTGGGGGAGAAGGAAAGGCTCCATTTGACAGAGGCGCAATGGAGGTAGATTCCACGTCCCACAGGCGAGTGAACAGCGGAGTATTTCACCTCAGCAGCAGACTTCCTCCGGCTGAAGCTGATGCCGAGGCCCATTCAGAAATGGGCCTCCTAAATTATACAAATGTGGGCTCTGGAGTGGTAGTTTGCAGGCCAGTGCCTGGCTCCTATGACAAATGTTTCCTAGCGCTCCCTGCTCTGAGTAGAAATGAAATTCATAAATAACCTAACCTGTGTGCACATATGCTTTTAAACAAATGGAAAAAAAATCAATGTAATATCCTAACTACACCATGAAGGAAAAAAATGAAAAATGGTTCATAATAAAATAATAGGAACTTTAGGATGCAGGGTGCAGACTGATTAGACGAGGTAGATAGGGTTTCATGGCCCCACCTTTGCTCCTAGAGAAGCAACCGTGAGGGCCACAGCAGCCACAAGGACAATGGACACAGGTGGCTGTGAAGCTGACTCAGACCCCACGAGCCGCTCTGTTGCCAGTGACATGAATTAGGCACCGAATCCTGGCAAGACGCCAGACAAAACAAAGGACAATCTTCTCTCTGAGCACACAATAGTCTCGCTCCCAGAAAATTCTGTGTGTGTAAGAAGCGTGAAAGATTACTTCGTGTTTATATATAAACAGGTCATACTCGTGCACACACAGATGCACATAGCTATTGTGACCAAGAAGATGTCCTTGCAGATCTCCCAGAGTCCTCCGAGGAGCTGGCTGGGGCTCATTCAGCAATTGTTCTCTGAGCCACGTGTATGATGAGAGCCTCAAAGAGAAGAGGGTCGGGGCCAGTCTCTAGTGGCTGGGAGGAGGGTGGAGGGACCTTGTGGGTGGGTCCTGGGAAACAGCATCAGAGCAGAGCTAACCGGAGGCATCCGGCTGCTGATAGCTTCCCTGAGGTGCTCGGCAATAGATGCTGAACAGGGCAAAGCATGTGTTCTGTGAGAATTTTGGAAGCTGGGCTATCGCCCCGTCTCCATAGCCACACCATCCACAAGTCAATTATATACATAGTGGATGGTCAATAAAAATGACATTCATACCTCTTAGTCACCAGGCACTGGGACTACATGGTCCACAAGTCAATTATATACGTAGTGAATGGCCAATAAAAATGATGCTCATACCTCTTAGTCACCAGGCACTGGGACCCACCTTCAGCTCATATAGCCTTCAATGAGTCCTGGGAGTCAGAGCCTGCACTCACCATCATATATAATGGAGACATTAAGAAACTGGGGATATAGCTCAGAGGTAGAACTCTCTTGTTTGGCAAACCCAAAGCCCTGTGTGTGATTACCACTACCACCACCACCACCACCACCACCACCACCACCTCCACCACCATCACCACCACCACCACCTCCACCACCACCACCACCACCACCACCACCTCCACCACCACCACCACCACCACCACCACCACCACCACCACCACCACCACCACCACTTCCACCACCACCACCACCACCACCACCACCACCACCACCACCACCACCACCACCACCACCACCACCACCACCACCACCACCACCTCCACCACCACCACCACCACCACCACCACCACCACCACCACCACCACCACCACCACCACCACCACCACCACCACCACCACCACCACCACCACCACCACCACCACCACCACCACCACAACAACAACAACAAAGCAACAGCATGGGAGGCAGGGTTAATGGAAGCCCGGAGAAGCAATTCCTTGGCCAAGGCCAGGCAGTTTATACTGGAAGAGCTAGGGATCCAACTCGGGGCATTGGGCATACTAGAGGAGCATGGCCCCAGTCAAGCCACACCCCCAGCTGATAAATAAAATAGCCTTTTAAGGACTGGGGATGTAGCTCAGCGGCAGAGCTCTTGCCTCGAATCAAAAAGGCCACGGGCTCAATCTCCTGTAAAAATAAATGAAAGGATCTGGCATGGGGCAAAGCCTGCAGTCTCAACTGTCCAGCAGCCCAAGACAGAAGGATTGCTGGAGTCTAAGCATGTGAGCTCTTGTTTCAAAATAAAATTAACACACGTTTGTTAACCTGGAAGTCTAACATGCAGATGAGAGAGAAAAAAAAAAAAGGAAACAAAGCTGTCGTTCTGTGCCCCTGGTGAGTCCCGCTGTGAACATCTTATTGTCTGGCCTCTTCTTATGAATGCGAATGTTCTAATCAATATGAGATCCTACTGTTATCTGCTATCAGTAACAGTACCGGCCTCTTCCTGCCAACCCACCTATATCTTTCTTCTTGAAAAACTACTTATTTGGTTAAAACACGTGTGTTCGTATGTTCATGTCTCCATATATGTGAACCACATGTGCTCAGGTGCCCAGGTATCCTGACAGATACCTGGAGGCCAAACAGATCTCCTGAAGGCTAGACAGATCCCTAGAGGCTACACTGATTCTCTGGAGGCTGTACAGACCCCCTGGAGGCTGTACAGAGCCCCTGAGAGCCGATAGACTCCCTGGAGGCTATACAGAGC
This sequence comes from Apodemus agrarius, assembly GCA_964023405.1. Lineage (NCBI taxonomy): Eukaryota > Metazoa > Chordata > Mammalia > Rodentia > Muridae > Apodemus > Apodemus agrarius. The sequence continues at coordinate 147,577,402 of OZ030005.1, forward strand.
CCCTGGAGGCTGTACAGAGCCCCTGGAGAGCCGATAGACTCCCTGGAGGCTGTACAGAGCCCCTGGAGGCTGTACAGAGCCCCTGGAGGCTGTACAGAGCCCCTGGAGGCTGTACAGAGCCCCTGGAGGCTACACAATCTCCTGAATCTGGAGTTGTAGAGAGCTGAGGGACACCTGTTGTGGGTTCTGGGAACTTTAACTCTGGTCCTCAGGCTTAGGGCTTGCTAAACAAGCAAGCCACTTCTCTAGCCCTCAGCTACATCTTTCTACTCCAGTCTATACTCAGGTTCCTTCATCGTTCCTAATTATCCCTCATGCAGATTGCTGGAAATATGGGTCCTCTTGACACCACAAGGCCTCCAGGTATGGGCCTTCAAGTCTCAGCTTTACCAGTCCCGTGTTATAAAGATCTGGAGGACTGAGGCAGCTGCATCCCAGACTGTAGAATCCCCTGGAAAATGGGTGTCTGGGCTTGCCTGTGAAAAGTCGTCATGATCCTATTGATTGATGTGGAAAGACCCATTTTGCCGTGGGCAGTACCATTCCCAGGCAGGGGTCCTGGACTTCATGAACAGGGGTCTGAAGAACAACTTACCTCCATCTCTTACTGGGGATGAGACGTGACCAGCTGCTCCGAGCTCCCCCGCCTTGATTTCTGCCCCATGGAAGATCATATTTGAGCCGTGAGCCAAGATAAACCCTTCGTCATGTAAGTTGCTTTTGTTAGAGCGTTTTAATCAGTGACACGAAAAGACACTAACTTTCATTTGGGGACCGACTTACTTTGTTCATTTCATTCCTTGTCTTCTGCACTTATAGGTGGGGGCCATTCAGTGTATGTGTCACAAAGGCAACATATCTGACAGTTTAAGGGAAGAAAGGCTGATCTGGGCTCACGGTTTTGGAGGGTCCAGTTCATCATGAGGTAAGTCGGGTTTGAAGCATCCAGATGTGTGATGTGGGACAGCTCCAGAGACAGAGAGAGCTAGATGGGAGATAGGTAACCTTCAAACACATACCCCTAGTGACCACGTCTGTCAGCCAGGCCCCACCTCCTAAAGGCTTCATAGAGCCACAAGCCAGGGCCTGATCATTCAAAACATGAGGCTATAAGGAAACATTTTAGATCCAGATACAGGCATACAGAGGCCTGTTATTCTGGCTACTTGGGAAGCTGAGCATGAGAAGCACAGGTTCGAGACTGGCCCAAGAAACTTAATGAGACCCTGTCTTTAAAGAGAATGGCAGAAAGAGATCTGTGAACATAGCTAAGTGCTTGGCCTGGCTTCCATCCCCAGTGCTGTGGTAGGGACTGTGGGGGTGAGGAAACCACAACTTAACACATATATACCTAACAACAGAGTTGGTGGCATCTCCCACTAACATTCCTGGGGAGGCAGAGTGAGAGAGACCTGCACTCTGTGGTAGAGGCATGTCCCAGCTGTGAGGTCCTTTAAACTTCTTGCTTGGGTTTTACAACACAGGAATGAGGACCTAAGAGAAGTCTCTAGACCCTCAAATCCTTGCAGTTTAGCAAGGGTCCTTTTCCCCATCCCAACCCCCACAGGGAACCCGTTTGGAACATCTGTCCAGGGCCAGGATACATGAGAATAGAAGCCTCATTTCAGGGAAACTGAGACTCACAGAGCAGAGTGACCAGAGATGGGACATTCTCTCTGTTTCCCCCTGAGCATGGCCTCGGGCCTCTGCCGACCTTCCCCATTTGAACGTCTGACTTTAGAGAGCTCTGGACCTGGCCTGTAGGCCACCCCCAAACCTGCCCCTCCCCCACCACACTATTATCCAGAGAAAGCCCTGCGCCTCTCCCTGCCTTTTAGAGAGACCAGCTTTGTACTGGCGAGGGGTTGTGGACACAGCTGTCAGGCCCCCAGGATCTGCCAGCTCAGCAGGGCTCAGGGTCCCCCTGGGAAGGAGGGGCCTTACTACAGGCAGCAGAGGACGCTGGACAGGAAGGCCTGCCCCGCTTCCCGGCAGCATCCGTTTTCTTTTACGTTGGAGTAAACCGAGTCTCAGAATCTGGGAGGCCCATCAACCCACACAGGGAACTTGCCCCTCGCCTGCCGCCTTTTAGTCTGCCCCCACCCCGCATGCGAGCCACGTACTGCACGGCTCCTGAGGCGAGCCACGTAACGTACTCACTAACAGGGAGGGACTGGAGACACGGTTCAGTCGGTATGGCGTAAGCACTAGGACCAGAGTTCAAATCTCAGAACCTACATAGACAAAGGTCAAGCCTTTTTGATAGCTCTTACTTGGAATCCCAACGCTGGGGAGGAAGAGACAGGAAGGTCTCTGGAACTCCTTGGCCAGCCCGACTAACCTACGTGATGAGTTCCAGGCCAGTGAGAGACTCAAAAAAAAAAAAAATGGTGGCTGGTACCTGAAGAACAACACCTGAAGCTGTCCTCTGACCTCTGCACACAGTTGCGCTCGCGCGCACACACACACACACACACACACACACACACACACAAGTGAGTAGCTGTATTACTTTTCTGTTGCTGTGAGAAAACACCAGGACAAGCCAACTTATGGAAGAGGTTATTAGGCTTATGTTTCCAGAGGGACAAGGGTCCGCAATGACAGAGCAGAGAGAAACATGACAACAGATGACAGACGTGGCGGTGGCGGGAACAGAGAGCCGAAAGTTCAGACAGAACCAGAAGCCCAAAGCAGAGAGAACACACTGGAAGTGTCCTTAGGATTTTCGCCTTCAAGGCCTGCCCCCCAGTGATGTTGAGGTCCCTTCAACATCTGCACCTCCTATATGCCCCTCCCCCCCCCAGACAGCACTAACACCTGGGAATCAAGTGTCCAAATACCTGAGACTATGAGGAACCTTTCTCATTCAATCCACCACGGTAATGGAGACCGAAAATCGGCCAGTAGATCTCTCTTTATTTCAGCTCCTAAGAACAAGACTCTGGCTGTTTACTAAGAGGACCGTGTGGGCAGAACTCCTGCTTCTCTGATGTAACTGTGGGCCACACCCTGATCTATGCATCTAATACAGAGATTATTTAATCTGCACAGCACAGGCAGCGATTATTATTCTACAGATGAGGAAACTGAGGCCCAGAGAAGTTTAGGGGTCTCCCTAAGGCCGCAGACACGATGAGACAGAGCTAAGTTGTTTTGTTTTGAAATATTGAGGTGAAGAATCTCTACCCTTAGACTAAGACTTGACCACAACCCTCAAAATTCTAGATGTGATCGCTGGACACCCACAGGGAAATCCTCTCTGTTCAGTCCGTCTTTGCCCTTGGGCTGGGCCTTCAGATTCTCAGAGGAAAGGAAAGTCATTAAGCTGAACATCTGTCTCCAGCTTAGTCCAAGCATAAGGGTTAGGCAGCTAAGGCTGCACTGATGCGGCCTAACCAACGTCCCAAAGCTGCTTGGTCTAAACCAGCATCCGGGGCTCACCCTCTCCAGCACAGTCTCGCTTGTCTGCATGGCTGTGCTCCAGGAAGTAGACGTTCCCATTTCTCCGTGAAAAATGCCTGAAGGGTAGGTTCAAGGATGAGAGCTTTCTTTAATTCATGGTCTCAGAGGTTTTGGTTCATTATTGGCTGGAGTCACTGCTTTGGGATCCCAGGGAGAGATAACAACATGGCCGCAGGGGAATGAGAAGAAAAACAAACAAAACAACAACAACAGCAATGAGAAGAAGAGAAGAAGAAGAAGAAGAAGAAGAAGAGGAGGAGGAGGAGGAGGAGGAGGAGGAGGAGGAGGAGGAGGAAGAAGAAGAAGAAGAAGAAGAAGAAGAAGAAGAAGAAGAAGAAGAAGAAGAAGAAGAAGAAGAAGAAGAAGAAGAAGAAGACTGTTCACCTCTAGGAGACAGAAGAGAATCCCTGAAGCAGGGCTTCCCCCTTCTTTCTTCCCAGCTATCAGCAGGTACCACTCACATCAGAGATGGGCACCCCCTTGGTAAACCCTCTCTAGAGTATCCTTCCAGACACACCCAGAAGTGCTTGGCTGTCCCCTTAGAGCGTCTCAGGCCAGCGTGGCCACAGGCACAGCGCAGAGCTGTCTCTTCCTGCGCTGCTGCCTCAGCCAACAGTGCGCACGCGCGCACGTGTGCGGTTGAGCGCTTTTTGTGGAGATTGGCTCACACGACTCTGGAGTCCCACAACGAGCCACCTGCGGCGAGCTGCTGAGCCAGAGAAGCCCGGGATGCGCTTTAGCCTGAGAGCCGATGAGCAAGAATCAGGAATGTGGCTGTCCGAGAGCAAGAGAACGTGTCAGCTTGGCGGAGGAGAGCATGCCCTTTCTCCTCCTCCTCCTTCCTTCGGTTCCGGCCCTTGGAGGACTGGCTGCACGGTGGTCAGCCCTGATTATCAGGTGGGGTAGATTCACCTAGAGGACACGCCTCTAAGCACATCCGAGGGAGTTTCCGGATTAGGTTCATTGAGAAGGGAAGACAAACCCTGAATCAGGTGGCACCATCCTGTGGGCTGGAGTCTTGGACTGAATAAAAAGGAGACCGTGACCAGCGCCCATCGCTGCTTTCTGAAGCAGGATACAGTGTAACAGCTACCTCACACGCCATCCAGCGAGCCTCCAACTGTGAGCCAGAGTAATCCCTCCCCTTTTTATTTTTAAAGATTTATTCATTTTATATGTGAGTACACTGTTGCTGTCTTCAGACGCATCAGAAGAGGGCATCGGATCCCATTACAGATGGTTGTGAGCCACCATGTGGGTGCTGGGAATTGAACTCAGGACCTCTGGAAGAGCAGTCAGTGCTCTTCACCGCTGAGCCATTTCTCTAACCCCAAAATCTTTCCCTTCTTAAGTTGTTTTTGTTAGGTGTTTTGTGAGAGCAACAATAAAAAAAAAAAAAAAAACTGCCGGGGATGGGGTGGGGTGGGGGTGGTCATTTAGAGAGTCCGGTGCTAACCTCTTCCAGAGACACCCGTACAGACACGCCCACTCATGGGACCCATCAGTTATCTGGGCAGTCCTTAGTCCAGCCCAGTGCACCCATGCAATGAACCATCTCAGGGCAGCAGCCATATGGGAATCTGTTTAGCTTCTGCCAACCTCTTAGCCCACTGCTCAGTACAAACTACATAGTGAGGTCACAGTCAAGGGCTGAGGAAACATCCAACCCGACACAAAGCCACAGACAAGGGAGTAGATATAATGGAGCTCTAGGGCGGTGGAGAATTGGGATCAAGTCTGGAAACTTCCATAGAAGGGATGTGTTTAGGGCTGGGCAGCTCAGTCCGTGGCTGAATATCAGATGGGAAATCTCTAGAAGCTGGTGAGATCTTGGGTCATGTGTGTGTGTGTGTGTGTGTGTGTGTGTGTGTGTGCTCGTGTGCATGTAAGCCAGAGGACAGCCTCAGAAGTCATTCCTCTGGAGCCCTCCCATCCCCAGCCCCCAACACTGAAAGTACAAGTTGTGCCACCATGCCTGTCTTTTTATTTTAAACACGGGATCTAGACTGAAAGTCAGGCACTTAGGCTTGTAAAGCAAGTGCTTTGGTGACTGATACATACCCCCAGCTCCTGGACACCTTATAATGGGAGAAGCTCCCAGGATATTAAAAATCAAGGCATGCTAACATGGTTTACAATAATTGCAGCATAGATTTGGATGTTTACATTTAGTAAATTAATGCTCTTAGCACACACGCAAATTGCCAAGCAATATAATTATGCTATTCACAAGAAAATTACAGGATTTTAAAAATTATTAATTACTGGTATACTCTGGACAGTGGGGTCTAGCCACAGGCCATGGGTATGATGTTTTCTGATGAACGTCTTCATTTATTCTGGCTAGGGTCCTCAGCCCAGGGAAATGACCTCTTTTAGAAATGGTACCCAAAGTCTAACCCCAAAGCTTTCCTTATGTGTTGGACATAACTTGGATGCTTGTTAAAAACCTTCGTGTCTGCAGTCACCCCCAGAGTCCTAACTTAATAGGAAGATGGTTGATAACATGCCCCCAGGGGTCACTATTTTATTTTCTCCAAAACTCACAGGGTGACTTTGGTGCTCCATCGGTTTCAGTGGAGGACCACTGGGTTAGGGAGGACCACTGGGTTAGGGATAGGTCGGTCTCAGTCACTCTGGGATAATGAAATGTAAGATGGGACTCATGCAGGGTTGTTTTTTTTTAAAGGACGTATTTATTTATTTCATGTATGAGTACACTGTTGCTGTCTTCAGACACACCAGAAGAGAATATGAGATGCCATTACAGATGGTTGTAAGCCACCGTGTGGTTGCTGGGAATTGAACTCAGGACCTCTGGGAGAGCAGTCCGTGCTCCTAACCACTGAGCCATCTCTCCAGCCCCTCATTCCTGGTTTTGATGTGACCATCCTCCTCACTGTTGGCAGATAACCCTAGAAAGCTCAATTTCTCTTTTGCTGGACAAGAAGAAAGAGGTGTTCTGCCTGATGGCCGCTGGTGGGACCAAAGCCACCAAGGAAGCCATGCACGCAGAGGAAGGCAGTGACAGGGAAGCCTTTATCACGCCACACTGGAAGCCTACTAACTTTCCATGTGTTGGCAGACAAATGCTCTTCTTGTTGCTTCTGTCAGTACGGCCCTTCCTGTATCTGGTGTCATGTGGGTCAGGTGAGGGATTCCACGTGAAATGCTCAAGATGGCACTTCTGGCGACAGACGTGAGCTGCGAGGACTGGGCAGGAAGAGCATGCCACCAGGGTTTCACTGTACCGAGGAAGCCCCAGGGGCAAGCTACACGGCAGGGTGGGCCTTTGGCTTGGGTCTAGCAGGCACTTGATAAATATCTGCCCAGTGGGATGGGTGCTTTATGCTTTCATTTCCCTTTGCCTAATGCTCTGATCTCTGCCAGATGCCAAGGAGGGAAATAATCTGATTATCTGATTAAAGTAATATGGCCCTCACACTAGCCACTCCAGGCATAAGCCGCCAGGGCAGATCTGTGTGGGTTAAGGAGCTTACATTTAAGGAGTGAAATAACCAGGCAGGGAGAGCAATCCACTAAGCAAGAGCTGCCCCCCCCAAGTGTCTGGTGACTCAAGTTCAAACCCTGGCAGCTACACAAGTATGGAAGGCGAGAACAGACGCCACAAGATTGTCCTCTGAGTTTCCTGTGCACACTGTGCCATGGTCTCCCCATCCCTCCCCTTCATAGACACACAAATAATTTTTAAAAAATTGTTTGGTGTGTGTGTGTGTGTGTTGTCTGAGTACATAGCATGTGTGTGTGCTGGCACCCAAGGATTCCAGAGGAGGGCGTGCAATCCCCCTGAAGCTGGACTTGCAGGCAGTACCGAGCTGCCTGACTGCAGTGCTGGGAATTGAACTTGGGTTCTTCACTGTGCAAAGTGCTCCTAACCACTGAGCCATCTCTCCAGTCCCATAAACACAGTTCTTAAAAGGCTGCATCTTAGCCTGGTGTTGATGATGCACGGCTTTAATCCCAGCACTCAGGAGGCAAAGACAGGAGGATATTGGTGAGTTCGAGGCTAGCCTGCTCTACAGAGTGAGTTCCAGGACAGCCAGGGCTACATGGAGGAACCGTGTCTCAGGGGGAAAAAAAGAGGCCACATGTTTTGCAGTTCAACAAATCCATAGATACAGGATGCATATTTGAGTCACCCAGGACTGGAGGTGTGGTGGGGTAAGGAACACCTATTAATGGGCAGAGGGAGAAGAAGAAAACGTTTGTCCATCCGTGATGCTTTGAGAACCTTGAAGTTCGCTGAGCTGCATCCAGCTACACATGCTAAAGGTGTGGCGTCCATCCACGAAGCAGCTGGGGGCTGTGCAGGCTTTGGAAGGGCAGTTTTTGAGACGGGTTCTCGTTTAGGCGAGGCTGGTCTTGAACTCCAGACCTTCCTGCCGCTGCCTCCCCAGGAGCCGGATTGCAGGCGTACAGCACTTTCCCAGCTCCACAGACTTCACCCTGAGCAGAACAGTGTTTTCTTGCTGTTCTGTAGCATGTGAGTTTGTTCTGGGCTCCAATCCTCGTTAGAACAACCCGAGAAGTCTTTTGAAAGTTCCAATTCTGGGATGTGCTCAGACACAGAGCCCATTAAGACTGAAGCCCAGCTGAGGCTGGGGTGAGTACCCACAGGGGCCCCCCTCTGTAGCCCAGGGACCAAACAATGACAAAACAGAACATCCGGCTTGACCAAGGAGGCCCTGAGGCCCAGAGATGGGAGTCCCTTTGCCTTGTGAGTCCCTGCTAGGCAAGCATATTGGTTCGTGCACAAGTTCTTGGACTCTGGAGCTCAGTGGCCCTGGGTTCAAGTCTCCACTCTACCCTCTGGGTGTTTTAAACATCTGTGCTTCTAGAGCATTGGCTGCTCACTAAGCCCAGAGTTTCTGCTCTGTGGGGAATGGGCATGAGAGGCCATTCACAGAGGGCTTCTCCCAGTGGCTGGCACACCACGAGCACAGGCTGTGTAACCATGAATCTCGGTATTTCCATCGTGCCTGCCGAGGAGGAAGGGAATATGACTTCAGACTCAATTGTCAGTCAAGCCAGGCCTTTGAAATCATATGAATATTCATATTCCTGCTTGTGGTGGCTATTCCTGGTTGTTAGCTTGACACAGGCTGGAGTTATCACAGAGGAAGGAGCTTCAGGTGGGGACGTGCCTCCATGAGATCCAGCTGTGGGACATTTTCTCATTAGTGAACAAGCAGGGAGGGCCCCTTGTGGGTGGTACCATCTCTGGGCTGGTATTCTTGAGTTCTATAAGAGAGCAGGCTGAGCAAGCCAGGGGAAACAAGCCAGTAAGTAACATCCCTCCATGGCCTCTGCATCAGCTCCTGCTTCCTGACCTGCCTGAGTTCCAGTCCTGGCTTCCTTTGGTGATGAACAGCTCTGTGGAAGTGTAAGCTCAATAAACCCTTTCCTCCCCAACTTGCTTCTTGGTCATGATTTTTTTGTGCAGGAATAGAAACCCTGACTAAGACACTCCTCATTCCATAGGTGACCTGAAGAACATCACTCCTGCAGGCTGTCAGTGTATCATCCCGAGCCCCTTTCCTATATGGCTATTTGTAAGGGTAAAAAGCAGAAATAAGATGGCCTGGTCTCTGCCGCATCTGAAAATGAATTCTTAAGACTGATAACCATTTTCTGTCTGCACCTAAAGTCCCACCAATGCTTCCAGGACACTTTCAAGGCATGTTTGCCGGGCTTTGAAGGGAAAACCCAGGGTGGGAAGTTTCAGGATGAGAAGTGCAGTCCCTGATGTGACCACGAGGGGTCTCCACGCTCCACCAAATGGCTCCTTCCAGGGCCCTAGCAAGGGGTTGACTCCCTTGGAGCACAGAGCTAAATGGTGACTGTTGGGGACCAGGGACTGCAAACCCTGGCCTCCCAGAGTGCCACCCGTCAGTCCTTTCTCCTGTTCGCAAGGGTCAGGTTACATCTGAAGATGTCAAAGTTCAAGGTAATGCTGAGACGCGGCAGGGGTGAGGTGGAGGAGTCCTTATTGGTTGCACACCTACTCTGCACTCGAGGTTAGTTGGGTTTCTTTCATTTTAAGAACCATATCCTGAAATTTAGATTCTGTGCTCTCCCTTCTGTACCAGGGAGCTGCTTGGGGAAGGGTCGTGACGGTTTGGGACAGCTGGTACTCCAACGCGGTTCCGCCCCATCCAAAGCCTGTTCTCTTTTCTGCCTCTCAGCATCACAGAGGACAATTTGGGTTCAGCTTCTGGAAAGACCAACTGTTCCCCCCCCTCCCCAACCTCCTACACTCAGCCACTCACAGACACCATCACACTTAGGACACACGGACACACATGGACACACACGCACACACCGGCCCGGCAGCCCAGTAGAACACAATTCTGGCCTTTCACACCGGGCTTTCATGGAGGGGTTGAGCTATGTCGGGGTAGTACAGATGAGTGGTTCTACTCTAACTGTCTTCATGGCTTTTATTTTCTCCTCCTTGAATGTGTATGGGGGAGGGGGCTGTCTTCCTGGTTCCTATGAGAACAGTGCTTTTATTGAATAGAGGCTCGTGTATGGGTTTTGCCTGCTATTACAAAAGCAATCTCTGCCATCGGGGAAAACACAGAGACACCAAGAGAACAGAACCACCCCCGTGCCCACCCCCAGGGACAGCCCTGGCTGACACATGGGTACTGTCCTTCCCACCTGCCCCTCCTCTGCACACCCTGCTACCACAGGGCCCCGGAGCGCCCGTCCTGTTCTAAGGCTGTTCTGGGTGATCACAGTGTATCAGGACAGGGCCCTAGGAACGCTTGCGCTTGCCTTCGTTGGGGGTGGGCATGGGATGATTTCTCAGACTCTGTTGTGGAAAGCTGTCCCCCCTGAGCATAACAGCTATAACTATATTCATCAAAGCAGCTGTGACTGCTCACGAGAGACTTTCAGAACCGGCTCTGTGGAGAATGAGGAGATGGTCCCGTGGGTAAAGTGCTTGCTGCACAAGCGTGAGGCCCTGGGTTTGGGTCCCCCAGCCAGCTGTGGCGGCAAACATCTGTAACCACGGCCTTCAGAAGTAGGGACAGGAGGATCCCCGGGGCTTCCTGGCCAGCCAGTCTAGGCAATCAGTGAGCTCCAGTTCCAGTGAGAGAACAGGCCAAGCCCACAGAACAGGTGGCAAGGGTCTGGTGAGGCAGCTCGTGCGCACAGGCGCGTGCCACAGCCTCAGTTCTCCAGTTTGAGTCCCAGATACCACAGTAGAGACAAGCAACTCCTGAGAGTTGTCTTCTGCCGCCCCCCTCCCACGCATGTGGTGTGTGCATGTGCGTGTAATGACATACATACCATATGCACACACAATGAATAATACCAGTGCATACACACTGATATTAAAAATAAGGTGGAGCTATTGACCTCTGCCCTCCATGTGCGTGCACATGAGAATGCACATGCACATGCACGCTTGCGTGCACACACACCACACACACACACACAGACTGGGCCTACAGACATTCCTTCATAGAAGAAATGGGGGAGGGCTGGAGAAATGGCTCAGCGGTTAGGAGCACTGACTGCTCTTCCAAAGGTCCTGAGTTCAAATCCGACAACCACACAGTGGCTCACAACCATCTGTAATGAGATTGGATGCCCTCTTCTGGTGTGTCTGAAGACAGCTACAGTGTACTTACATTTAATAAATAAATAAATCTTAAAAAGAAAAAAAAAGAAAGAAATGGGGGCAGGTCATTAGACTCCACCCACCTTAGATTGCTGCTAGGGCCCCCTGAACCTCCCCACCAGCTGCATGCAATTCTGCAGGAGTTGCGTGTGGTCTGGTGGTCTCGGGAGGTGTTGCGGAGTCTGAGGGGTTATGGCAGTGGGTGTCTTACTTCATGCTGGGGTGAGACCTTTCAGTGGTGTGGCTCTTTGGGGGTGTCTTCTCTTTCCTGGCAGTAAACCCAATAAGCTCATCCTCGAATCCTTGCCTCAGTCAGTCAGTCAGTGGTGACCTAGCTGCCGTGTGGAGCCACTTGCCCACGCCCGAAAGAAAGTTCATGCAGTGGGGTGTGCCTTCACCTCTCAGAGCCTGCTCCTTCCTGATGACCAGGCTAAGGAGAGGGAAGGGAAGGCCAGCAGCTCCCACCACCCAGAACCTACCAGAATAATCAGAGAGCAGGAGACGGGGCTGAGTGTGCTCAGAGCCCGCTCTCAGCCGACGGCTCTGTACCCATTCTTGGAATTATTATTAATGTTAAATTTACATTTAAAAACTGTGTGTGTGTGTGTGTGTGTGTGTGTGTGTGTGTGTGAGAGAGAGAGAGAGAGAGAGAGAGTCACACCTCCCGCTGTGCACGTGTCAGAGGACAACTTGTAGGGGTCGGTTCTCTCTTCCCACCCTGTGGGTTCTCAGGACCCAACTCCTGTCAGGGCTGGCGGCAAGCGCCTTTCCTTACTATGGCAACCTCGCTGGCCCCACCATTTCGGAGCTTTTAATCAGTTACGTGTGAGAGCCCCATATTTCCTTTTCCATTTCGCTCTGCAAATTATGTAGCTGGCCTGTTCCTAATAATAATACCAATTACCAACAGAGCTGGCTGTACACTTGGCACTGCGTGGCTTTTTTCTCCCATGTGTAATTCACCTGCCCCTCGCAGCAGCCAGGTGTAAATTGCTTCTCTTCAAAGCCAACCTGCAGGAGAAGGTGCGGTGGGTACTAGGTACTTCATGTCTGCTGGTGCCCAAGGGCTCTCAGCGGGGCGAGAGGCACCATCCCCAACCCCATTAGAGTTGGGAACTGGAGTCCAGGAGAAGTGACTCAGCACAGTTTGTAGCTGGGGAGGGTCCCAGCTGCTATTTCAGTCCCCGCTTGTCACCCCTGTGCCTTCTACCTTGTGTGGAAGCCAGCACAGGCCCGGACTCTCTAGGCAGGGCTCGTCTCATGTGCTCTGTGCCCCCACGCGCCCCCCTCTCAGGCTCCATCCTAGCTGGGCGAGGGGCACCCCACAGTGCCTGGGTGGGCAAGCACCTCTCCCCACACTGTCAGCTCCCACTCCTGTCGCCTCCTGGTGTGACAGCTGCTGTACCAGGCCCAGGTGTGCCGTGTGGCCCCCTCCCCCGGGCACAGAGCCTCGGGACCAGAAGGTGACACTTTCCGGCTCTCCTCGTGCTGCTGAGCGCAGGAGCCTCCCGGACCACGGCTGCTCCTGGGACTGGGCTCATCAGGGACGCTTACTGCTAAGATGGCAGTCCCAGGGGGACTCAGGGTGGCTGCAAGCCAGTCCGCAGGGATCCTCACATGCCCAGTTTGGCTTGTGCTTCTTCTTGTCTGAGAGCGAGATGAACAGGCTGGGTTCAGCAATTAAGGATTCAGGGTCTGGGCAGCACAACCCTGAGTTCAAACCCTACATTCAGCACCTAACGGTCCTCTGGAAAAGATAAAAGAGCAAAAATATCAGTGCCTGGGTGAGGTTCTCAGCCCTGACAGAGAGCCTGAATTTCATTCAAATGGCAACCTGGGCACTTACTACGCGTGGGACACCGTTCTATTCCAGGACTCACCCTGTCCCACCCTCCGGGGCCTCTGTGGGGACTGCGCGGCCTGGTGACTGTGCACCCCTCCTTGGTACCCCATAAGCTGTTATAAGTATCACTGATCAGATTGCTAGAGTCCTCAGCAGTTTAGATGCCATGCTGGGAGGGTCCGAGACAGCACGCGCCGGGGGAGGGGGAGCAGCTCTGGGAATCTGGAGCTGAGGCCTTGGGCTCTGGGCACCAAGCTGGTGCCTAAGGAATCAGGAACTAAGGCACCAGGAGCTTTACACAGTTGTATAGAAACCGTCTACTTACAGGCAGCTCTAGCCATGGAGCAGGCCCCACATCAGCCTCCGCTCACTGCCAGCCTCGCTACCCTCTTGGTGTAGGGGTAAAGGGCAGAGCTCTGGGGTCAGGTCCCTTTCCCACCCCCACCCCCACCCCCACCCCTGACTCTGGGTCTTCTGCAAGGCTCAGCTCCCAGGCCCCTCCCCATCACGATGCTCACCGGCCCCGCCCCCGAGGAGCTGCCTAACGCACTCATTGAGATGCTGCAGTGGAGGTGGGGCCTGGGAGGGCTTTTGTAACCAGCTTCGAGGGATGCAGGACCACACTCTGAGTCGCCAGCATCCAAAACATCACAGAACTACAGGTCATGAAAAATGAATCCTGATTTGGGATGTTGGGTTCTCAGTCTGGTCTGACTAGAGTGGACTTTGATGGCCTGCCTGAGAGAAAAACTACCACCCCAAGAGGTCACAGGAATCCCCTCTCAAGGCTCAGGGTCACTAGGCTCAGGTTTCTCACCCAAGGGCAAGAAACAGAGTGAGGGTGCCTTCAGCTTGGGGGACAAGCCCCTGGATCCCAAAGGGGAGCTTGTATACCAGCTGCCTCAGAACGACCTGAAGATTGAGAAATGTATAGACTCTGAGTCACAAAGGAAAGATGGAAAAGGAAACCCTCAGAGGAGGTAGAAAGCACTTACCTAGAGACAGTGAAACCTAGGGGAGGGGGAGGGCGTGGAGGGCGGAGACTGGCATGGGAGGGTGGGGCTCTGTGTAGCAGGGGGCAGAAGCTCCGCACCTTTGCATCATGGGAAAGCTCCTGAGACCTGGTGCCCAGTTGGATCTGTTTACTAACTGAACACAAAAACAAGGGGCGTCCAAAGGGCAAGTGCCACCAACTGTGTGACTTCAGTTCAATCCTTGGGCCCACGTGGAGGGGAGAAGAGAACCTTTTAACATCTGTCTGTCCGCGAATCTTCAAACATACTGCAACATGGCATGTGCCCAGAGACAACCGTAGGTCACCCGGCCCACACACAAATAAATGTTGAAGACGCAGTACGCGCCTTAATCCCAGCGCTTGGGAGGCAGAAGTGGGTGGATCTCGGTGAGTTTGAAGCCAGCCAGAGCAACACAGTGAAACCCTGACTCAGAAATAAAAGAAACAAACGAAAAAGCAGTTAAAATTGAGGCTGGGGATATGACTCGGCTGACTCAAAGCTTGCCTATCAAGCACGAGGGCCGTCAATAAAACCCCAGCATTCTATATATCAAGTACAGCGGGACACGCTGGGCGCAGCACCCAGCAGGTGGAGAAGCAGGAGACCCGGAAGACCAAGGTCAGCCTTGGATGCACAGAGAACACAAAGCCAGTCTGAGCTAATGAAACCCTAAAACACTCAGTATGAATTCAAGACAATGGACCAGGCTTGTGATTCCAGAACTCGGAAGATCTCTTGTTCAAGGCCAGCCTGGGTTACAGGGCAAGGCCTTGTCTCTAAAGTGGGCAGGAGTGGGGCTGAGATACTAAATTTTACATTCTGACCTTTTTGTGCACTTAAAAAATATTCTTTACAATCCTGCCCCTGGCACCAAAGATCCTTTTACTGTCATCTGAGGTATTTGATTTTTTTTTTACTCTCCTGGTTGGGGCTGGGAGGCGGGGAGTCAGGCACATGACTTTCGTGCAGAGCCAGGCTCAGAGACCTCTGAAAAGGCAAAGGCTGTACCGTGAGGAGCCCTCCCTCCCCTCCCCCCGCCCTCACAGCCTCCCTGCCTAGCAATCACAGAAGCCCTGTGCCCTCCTCTCGCCTCTGCCAGGCCTAGTGAACTTCTAAAGCACAAATCCGATGAAGGCGATGCGGGCACACAGCCCTGCAGCTCGGTGAAAACCCTCCCAGCCTCCTGCTGGCCTTTGTAAAACAGAAGAAGCAACTTCAACAGAGCCTGTTGAGGGAGGGAGGGAGGGCTACACGCTGGGCCAGGGAGCCTCTGGTGTGGGCAGAGGTCCCACCAGGGTCCCTGCCCAAAAGACAACAGAACTGGCTGTGAGAAGCCTTCAAAGGAGAAAGCTGGTTTCAGCTGAGCCTTGAGAAAGGAGGTGGCATTGGCCAACGCCCCGGGGAAGGCAGGAGGAGGTAGGACCCAGGGACAGGGACAGCAGGGCCAAGACAAGGAGGGACATCTCACAGGTGACAGGTAGTCAGGAGACTGCACTGGTGAGGGCAGGCATGGGGGGGGGGTCACAGAGAAGATAAAAGGCCAGTTTGGCTGGAGCTAAGGACTGGGGGCCCTCAGGGCTGCCTGTCTGTCCACGCCCAAGGTGGCGTCAGGCTGGGGATCTGATGGCTGGCTCTAGGATGTCCCCGTTGCTTTCCCTACTTCTGGGTGGGGGCTTTAGGGAAGGGGGTCTTATTCCCCGCCCCCCCTCCTCTAGACTCAGCCCACCTCTCCGTCTGCCAGCTCACGGATCATGTCTCCTCTCAGCTACACAGTCAGACTGCCTGTGGTTAGGTTTTTCTTATAGTCACCCATAATAGGTGTTCAGTAAAATCTGGTGGGCCGTATAGCATGCACGGGGTCTAAGAGGGCAACCCGGGCGGATCCTCAGACCCCACCTTCACCAGGGCCCCTGGGTCTTCCTAGGACATCAGAGATGAGTCTAGGATCACTGTAAGAGAGGTCCATCCTAAGGGAGGTCGGAGTTGCAAGTCTCACTTATCTCATGACCAGCCGTCCCAATGGAACACACAGCTTAATACAAAGAGCTCCAGGCAATCTCAGCGGGGCCAGTCAGAAGCCCCCAGGCTGCAACACCCATGGTCAGCCTCACCAGCACCAAGGAATCCTAAATTGTTTCCCTACCCAGCATGCACTTCAGAGAACTCCTTCCCACCCAGAAGTAGCAGAAGATACCTTTTACATTCACTGACACTCACAGGGAGGCCTCTTCTCCCCACCCACATCCGGCCATATAGCCTCTCTGCTAGAGCCCAGCTCAGCACTACACCTACCTCTCCTAGAAGATCCCAAGTTCACCTCAGAGGCCAGTGCCTTGTGATCCCCCGCCACAGAGTCATCGTGATATAGCTCATGTAATGCTTGAGTTTTTTGGGACTAGGGAAAGCAGAGGTAGCTCTGTGTACACTGGCAAAGAACTCATTGAATCATTGTTGGCAGGAAGGTTAATTGGATACAGATGTAAGCTTGTTCCTGGGACAGGTATGTTAATAAGAGCTAAAACTTCTGAGAAAGCTCGGAGCTGGAGGAAGAGATTAATACATCAGAGTCCAAGGTCACAGTGAAACAGCACCCAGAGAGCACCCATCGATAACTCAGAAAGCCCTGTCTTCTCACCTCCTCGCTAGCACCGCCCTGGGGTCCCCAACAAATCCCTGCCCTTGGAGACCTGGGAAACAGCACTGAGCAAGGCCTGTCTCCAGAGTCACTGATGGAAGCTTTGGTGTGAACCTGTGTTGGGTATCAGCTTAGGAGACTGAGGACGAACCCGAGGTTTGCTGAATGAGATGAGATTTGTCCTAGTCAGCAGGGAATGATAGGTTGTACATGGACCCTGACTTCAGTCTCAGAGTTATTTTAGCCTGGACCACAGGATGGACAGGAAGACGTTCTCTTGCTCTCCACTAGGAGGCGCCAGTTCTCCCTGTTGGTACCAAATGCCTTCGGGACCCTCAGCCAGAGTGGCTTTCTTCGGTCTCTAAGCTAGGCGGGCAGGACACTGCGAGCCCTTGGGATGAGGCCCAGAGACGGCAATCTTTCCCTTCAGTTTCCCGGGGTCAGAGAAATGATAGGGAGAGTATGAAATGCACAAGGACCCGGGGCCTATGATCATCCTCCTCAGGTCTCTCGGGACCCCAATGTGTTAGATCAGACTGGCGTCTGCTATAAATGGCGGAGGCTCAGAAAGGCCTGGAAACCGGAGGTCACAGACGGAGACTGTGGGGTTCTGGGCTGCAGACGGCAGGTGGGTGCTGGTCCCCAGGCCTGCAAGCCAGGGTGGTGACGGAACGGTGAAACACCGCACGGCGTGTTCCAGTTATGTCTTCGAAGTGATGAGCTGAGGGGCACACATGATACACGGAGGCTCGAGCAGCCAGCGGGGTGCGTGCGTGCGTGGTAAGGGTCTCCCTGGGGTGGGCGCCTCTCTCCAGGGCAGGAACAGTGAGGGGGACACAGGACTGCTTTGGAAAATCCCAGGCTTCCCAGGCAGGTGACAGAACCAGCTCTCCCAGCCAGACCCAGCAACGTGGAGGCCAGAGCCACCTGACTCTAACTATAAATAGAGATGACGGAGAGCTCCGGAAGCCCAAGGGAGGCCGGAGAAAGGGAGTCTGCCTCTCCCCAGAGACGGAAGACACACACACACACACACACACACACACACACACACACACGAGGCACCCTTCTGGAGTGTGCCTTCAAGGTCAGCTTGGAGTCCTGCAGAGGGCTGAGGAGGGGAGTCTTGGCAGGCGCCGGCCCAGAGGGCGGGGCAGAGGTGACAGAGCTGTGACAGGTGACAGGTCCCAAAGGCCAAGGGGCTTTGGGAGCCAGAGGGGAGGCTTTGTGCTCCGTGCAGAGTCGTGCTCGCTCTTACAGGGCTTCTGGCAGCGTGCTGGAAGTGGGATGAATGTCCGAGAACAAGAAAGGCGTAAGAACAAAGAGCGAGCGATTCAAGGCCGCCGGGGGCACGGTGCCAGGAAACGCAGCCAGCCCTCCTGGGGAACAGAGGCAGATTATGGGATTCCAGGGGCTGCCAGCTGTTTCCAAGCATGTTTCCCACTGCACTCCTGACGCCGAGCCGGACACCAAGTCACCTGAAATGAAGACTGCATACCCCGATTTCCTTTTAGGATATCTATAGTTCTTCTTTGATGGATAAACCTCTTGTCTCTTCTTTGCTGTGCTGTCATATGCACGTGCTTGTTGGAACTGGAGCAGCCGTTTGGGACCATGAGGTAGAAGCCACGTGACTTCCACTTAACTAATGAGAAACCAAGAAACAAGTAATAATATAGGTTCCCACTTGTGGGACTGCCATGCCAGCCCTGACAGATACCTCCACATTTTGATTACTTGGGAGAAAAAAAATACAGTATATGGCCATTGTTGCTTTGTTGTTGTTTCTGTTTTAGTTTTAGTTTCTTTTAGATGAATGTATTCTAACTACATACAGATCATTCATGAATCTCCCTAGAGTCCTTATACATGGGTATTCTACTCCTGGGCCATTTTACACCTGATAAGTACCATAGGAATGCTATGTGATTCTACATGAAAAATTAGCAGGTGTTAATCCTTTCCAGAATCTTCCCCAGGGAAGGATCAGTAGAACACCTGGCCATGTGGCATGGGTGCTGTGGACAGAACTCTGTGCCGGGACAGGACTCTGGTCCTCCTTCCAGACAGCCTTGTCTTCTTACTCTAGAAGTCACAGCCTTGGGACCACCAGGGTCCCCGAGACTTCCACCACCCATTGCTGGGCCTCCCTCTCACCTGTCACTGTGCCGCATTCCCGGCTCGCTGGCTATGAGCTTCCGGCTCATTCCCTCGCCTCTGCCATCCATCTCTGCCGGAAGAGCTTTGAGCCATCGCATGCCAAGGGTTGAACTCGGCGTTACCAAGCCTCAGCAGCAAGTGCGTTCACCCTCTGAGCCTTGTCTCCACACTCCTACAGGTTCCTTTTGTAGGATTGAATGGTCACCCTATGACAAGACTAGTCATAAAGCCACCATGTATCAAAGTCCCCAGGGTGCCCCCTTACGATACCCAGCTTTCTGTGAGGGGACTGTGCACATGACTCTTCCCCTTGCTGGGATGGAAACCTAGCTCCTGCCCTTCACAGGAACAACTTTCCACTGTGTCGTCCGAAGAGACGCTGTTGACGGCTGTGCACTTCTCTATGCACGGGACCCCTTACTGGGTGGGGGGCAAGCGAAGGGGCAGGGGGCAGCGGAAAGCATCTCCCGCGGCTTGAGCTGTCGCTTTGACTCTTGTGTTTACTTTTTTTGAGGTCACAGTGCCTTTAAGGAGGGTTGGAGGGCTGATGAGGGCACCCCAGGTTCACACCCCTCTTCCCAACACCCAATGGACGGCACATCTCAGGCCTGGGGGGGAAAACAGGTCACAGGGGCGGGGCAAAGGGGGCCATGGTTGGAGGTGAAGGGGTGCAGGGTGAACAAACGGATTCAGACTGCTGAGGTGGCAGCCCCACTGCACCACCAGTTCTGAGAGTCCCAGGGCGTTGACCCGGCGAGGCCTCCAGTCCACAATCCTGTCTCCTGAGGCATTGTGAGCAAGAGGTGACTCAACATGTGTCAAGTTTTAGGACAGTGCGTGGTGCCTGAAACCTGCCCACAACCCATGAGCTGCCTGTACGTCATCAGCATCATGAGCACGCCACCGCAGGGGGTGGCGTCACGAGGGAAGCTCAGACCCCACAAGCCTCTTCGCGAAGGATGTGACCCCGCAGGGGTGTAGCCTCTCACTTCCTCCTTTGTAAAGAGCAGCCTCTGCCCACCTCATCTTTCACCTCCCACTCCTGAAAGGGGCCTGGCGACTCCAGCTCAGCAGAGTCCTCCGCATCCTGCTCAGTGTCAGAGGCAGCCGGGAGTTTGGAGCCCGGACTCTGCCTAGGCTGGACCTGAATCTGAGATCTTAATTCCCCGATTCCTCCGGTTGAGCTGATGCAAGGTGCCTGCCTGTCGGTTTAAATTCAATCCCATGTGGCCGGTGACAGCCTGGGAGTTGGTGGCAAAAGATATCTGGGGCCAGAACAGTGAAGGGACAGGGGCTTCCCAGGCTGATGGCTACCCCTGAGGGCTGGCTGACACCCTGTGTGAACCAGAAGTAGTAGTACGTGGTGGAGGGGGTATGCTGCAGCTCCTGCCATGGGGTGAGGTGGGGGGTGCACCCCTGAGTATGGCTTTATCCAGGCACTGAGGGAGAGGACTGTCCGTGACAGTTCAGAAAGGAAGAACTGGTCCTAGCAGCCTGTCTCCACCTGCCTTCTGCACCAAGAGGCTACCTCCACTACCCAGTTCTTCATATGAGGAACCAAGATCTGAGACTCGGGGTCGGGGGTTCCTTTCTATCAAGCCTGACCACAGAATCCCTTCCTGACCCGAACATGCCTGGATAAACCCACTGCCCACACCTGGGGTGCACAGCCAGCAGGAATGCACTCACTCCAACTCTTTCCCGCTCCCTCCAGCTGTGTCCCCACTCCCACCCCCACGCCCCCTTTTTTCTTTTTACGAAGATTGGTGACTTTGAACTCCAGTAACTCGCAGAAACAACAAGGCATCTGTTTCTGGACTTCTTGGAGTTGGGGATAGGGCTTGTAGCTGACAACAGCCCTCTGCAGCTGGGAAGCCTGCAGGCAGAGTGGAGGCAGCTGGAGGACATCCTGGAGGAGGCAGTTCTGAGCAGGCACTACAGGAGGCGCTGCACTTGCAGACAGACTGCCAACTAGCCGGTGATCTAGGGCATGGCAATTCTCCTGCCTCTGCATGTTGATCCCTGCCTAAAGCAGAGGTGTCAAGAGTCACCTTGCAGGACTAGAAATGTGGCTCAGTTGGCAGAGCGCTTGGGCTGTGTTAAATACTGGAAAAGGAGCAGGGGAAGGGAAACCGACTAGAGGAGGAGGTGTGCGGCTTCCTGAATGAGCACTGGAGGAGGAATCCAGACACTGAGAGCCCGCCCACTTCAGGGCCCGCCCACCGCAGGGCCCGCCCACCCGAGGGCCCGCCCACTTCAGGTCTAACATGCCACAGCACGGAACTTTGACTGGACATCATGATTGGGCCTATAGATTTTTACTTGATGCTCCATGTTGTTATCTGTGGTGTCTGCTGGAACCAACGGGTGCACTGTGTTCGGAGGAGACAGGCCCAGAGAGGCTGGCTGACTTGCCGAAGGCTCCACGGCTGGCAGGTGGTTGAACAGAGAGCTTGACACTATCTCATTCAGGATCCTGTGTCCCCGACACTCGGACCACTTCTCCCCGCCACCGTCCCTTCCAGACTTCCTGTCAGTGGGTAGTGCCATTCTGTTCCCTGGTGATTAGTGGCCCCAGCTGCCACCTGCCATGTGCACTGGGGAGGGCCACTCCTGGAGCTCAGTGCCCCCAGCGGCCTCTGCCTCATTCTGACCCATCCCCAGGCTGGTGAGAAGTCCTGCCTCCCTCACCGCCCCCCCCCCAGGGTGTGGGTGTGGGAGGTCTGGCTCTCTCTCTCCCCTAAGAACAGGGTCCTGGGGAGGGAGGAGTTTCATCTGTTAGCTAAATTTAGGTGCTGGGCCGCAGAAGGAAGATAGTAATTAAGGGGTGTTGTGTCACTTTGCCTCTCACTAGAGCAGTCACATGCCACTCACCACTTGGGGAAAAAGAGGGAGGAGGCTTGGGTGGCCTAGAAGAGAAGGAAGAAGCAGGTGGACAGCTGGGTTTGGGAGCAAGGATGTCCAGACCTCCACTCCAGATCTGAGGGTGCCGTGTTCTGAGGTGTAGGGGCTGCCTGGCCTATTTACTGTCCCGGGGCCCTGGGACCCAAGGACCCTGCAGGAGGGGTTATGGAAGGGTAATTTTCCACCAAACACCCCAAGGACTTCCTCCAGTTACCACTATTCACAATCCCAACCTAGTGCTATAACCCCAAGAGCTCTGCACCAGGGAAAGGAAGGGGCCAGCTATTGATGGTGGGGAAACTGAGGTAGGTGCCCAAGGAGCACCTTGGTGTGCACAAGGCCCGAGGAGATGCGGTGTGGACCACGGGAGTGGGCCAGGGCTTAGCCTTGGCCTCGGATTCTGGCCCAACACAGTCAGAATATCACTCTGTAAGAGAGAGTCTAGAGGAAGCTTTGCAGAAGAGACAGGATGGCAAGGCCCTGGAACACAGCAGCTGCCTTCTGGGGGTGTGGCAACCTGATTAAACTGATGAATTTGCTGTTTACGGGGAACACGGCTACAGGTTGGCTGGGCTCTTCTTCAGTCGCTCCCCGCCGTTGTGCTAAGATTTATTTCTTAAACTTATTTTTATTACTTCGTGTGAGTGTATGAGACAGAGAGCACGAAGTAAGAAACTTTGCTATGGGATCTTTTCCTGAAGGAGCTCCGTGATTTGCCTAGACTGCTTGGCCAGCAGACTCGCGATGCTCCCGTCTGCCTCCACAACACTAGGATTACAGGCACACGCCACAGCTTTTACATGGGAGGTGAGGCTCGAACTCAGGGCCTAATGCTTGTATGGCAAGGACCTTACTGACTGAGCCATCTCCTCAGGCCCCTGTTGTTCTTGAGACTGGGTCTCAGGTATCCCAGGTTGGCCTCAAATTCCATATATAGCTGACGATGGCCTTGAATTCCTGACCCTCCTGCCTTCCACCTCCCAAGTTCAGGGGCCATCAGTGTTTATCACCACACCCGATTTGTAAGGTGGTAGGGGTCAAACCCAGGGCTTCACACATGCTAGCTAGACAAGACTCCCATCCAGGGCCTCTGAGGTAATGGGTAGCAGGTAAGTGTGGCCATCCCAAAGGGCCCAGACTGTTGGCAAAGCACTCTGAGGCGTAGGTGATGGGGTCCTCCTTCCTGCCTGTAGTTTTATCCCTGGCAGCATAAATGCAGACCTGAATCACCCAATTTAAAAAAGATGGGCAAAGGATTTGAATACGCATTTCTCCAAAGATCTGCAAATGGCCAATAAACACATGCAGAGATGCTTAGCCCAACTCCCCAGGGAAATGCAAATCAAAGCCCCAATGAGAAGCCACTTCAAACCTCTAGGACGGCTGGAATACAAAGGCTAGCAGACAATGGCAAGTGCTGGCAGGAGTGGGAAGAGATTTGAAATCCGGTGCACTGTCGCAGGAATGCAAGATGACGGTTGTTTTGGAAGTCCCACTTGGCAGTTCCTCAAAAAATAAACCAGAGTTAACAAGTGCCTCAACAATTATGCTCCCAGGTGCATGCCTCCGAGAATTGAAAACATGCGTCCCCCAAAGAGTTGCACCGGAGTGTTCTTAGGCGTGAGATAAAATAGAAGTAATTTAAATGTCTATTATATGATGAGTGGATGTGGTCACAGAGCGGGAATATTATTCAGCAATGAAGAGGACTGAGGCACTGATAGGTGATATAAAATGAATGGACATTGAAAACATCAGCCGGGCGGTGGTGGCGCACGCCTTTAATCCCGGCCCTTGGGAGGCTGAGGCAGGCAGATTTCTGAGTTCGAGGCCAGCCTGGTCTACAAAGTGAGATCCAGGACAGCCAGGGCTACACAGAGAAACCCTGTCTCGAAAAAAAACACCAAAAAAGAAAGAAAGAAAGAAAGAAAGAAAGAAAGAGAAGAGAAGAGAAGAGAAGAGAAGAGAAGAGAAGAGAAGAGAAGAGAAGATCATGTCAAGCACATCTCATGTGATCCATCAGCACTAGCCAGGCAAATTCACACAGGCAGGCAGCACACTCGGGGTTTATAGAAGATGAGGAACAACTGCTCACAGAAGTTAATGAGATTTAATTTGGAATTAATGGTAACTAAAGCAGGGCAGGGAATATATTAAAAACCATGGAAGTGTACAGTTTAGAAAGGGCAAGCGCTTAAAAGCTTACATTTTATTTTTGTGTGTGCTTATGTGTATACATGTGCATGTGCGTGCATGTGCGTGCATGTGCATATGTTTCATGTGTTTGTGTGTGCACATGTGTGTACATGTGTGTATACATGTGTGCATGTGTGTATTATGTTTCATGTGTGCATGTGCATGACCATATGTGAGTGCATGTGTGTATACATGTGTGTGTGCATGTGAATGAGCATGTCTATGTATGTGCATGTGCAATGTGTTCAGGTGCCCATGAAGATCAGAATAGGAGGTGGTCAGATCCCTTAGAGCTGGAGTCACAGGCATTTGTGAGCTGCCCAATGTGGGTACTGGGATCAGAACTCGGATCCTTTGCAAGAGCAACACTCTCACCTGGGAGCCATCTCTCCCAGCCCCTTGAGGGATGGGTTTGATAGCAAATGAATTACATATCAATAAAGCTAATTTTTAAAATCCAGACCAGCCTCTGAAATTTTCAGGACTGCAGATGAAGACCCACATACCATATGCTTAAATATTCCCAAACCAAACAAGCTGTTAAATAAAATATGTTCTCTTCTCCTACCTCGACATACACACCTTCACAGCGGCCAAACAGGCGTGTGTGTAAGGCCCTGGTTTCTAAATGCGTGGAAACTGGTGTTTGGGTAGCCTACTGACAGGGCCGGCTGTGTTTAGACAAGCGATAGTGCGATACATAATTCATAAATTTTTATTTTATTTTATAAAATGTCCATGTATTCACTTCACCAAAAATGACTAATTTCCGTAATCATAGCGATCCAAAGAAATTAAAGGAATGGAGTTTTACCAAAATATAAAACATGAGGCTGGAGATGGGGCTCGATGGTGGGAGGCGTCCCGTGCATCCTGTGGGTCCTGGGTTCGATTTCCAATAACTACAAAAACAATGAGGTCAATTAGAGCGAAAGGAATTTTTAAAGATGTACTTAGTGAACGTATGTGTATCTGCATGCGTTTCTGTGTACCATGTGTGTGCTGGTACCCGAGGACACTAGAAAAGGGAGTCAGGCTCCCTAAAACGGAGTTACAGGCTATTGTGAGCCACCATATGGCTGCTGGGAACCAAACCCAGGTCTTCTGAAAAAGCAGTAGGTATTTTTAATCACTGTACCATCTCTCACAGTAAATGAAAATCTAAAATATTGTCCCCAAAGATATTTTTTCTAGCATTCAGAATTATTCATCGAAACAAAGAGGTAAAATAGAAATTATAGTTAATGTGATAGTTGAAATCCTCATTTGAAATCATATCTCAATTAGTGATCTTTTTGAAATTTTAATAAAATCCTGTTAACCAGTTTTTGCAAAATGATTAACAATTGTAGTGTTCAGCATCCATGAAGCAGTAAAAAAAAAAAATCAGTATCATATTTCAAACACGCTTATATTAAATGTATACATATACAAACATAAGAGTAGTATGAATTGTTTAAGCGTTGTGAAAGATCCCTCCGCCATCGCGAGCAGTGCTGTAGATTGTAGCTGTCCAGCGGCCAGGGAGAACTGGATACCTGGGAGGGAGGCTGGGAATGAAAAAGGATGGGTGCGAGAGAAGGATGAAGCCATGAAGAAGGTTTCTGACCAAGGCTCAAAGTTTAATTTTCAGCTCTGCGTTTATATAGGCAAAGCCCACAGCCCCATCCTTTGTTTCGGCTGGACTGAGTTGCAGAGCGAGCTCAGCAGGCATCAACGCCTCAAGGCTCCCGAGGGAAATGCAGTGAGGCCGGGCCAGACTCCAGCCAGGTCTTAAAACCATCGGAGGTTTGTTTAGCCTATTCAAGGCTGGGGGAAGGGCACAGTAGACACTGCATTAATTCACAAGAATCAGAAAAACAGTAAAGGGACACTGCCTAGAGAGGACAAACGCAGTAATCTGTCTTTCCCTTCAATATGTCAGTTTCCTGGTGCTATAACAAAATACCAGAGACAATCAACTTGAGAAAAAAACTTACTTAGGTCACAGTTTTGAAGGCATCAGTTTGGGGTTGCCTACGGCCCTGTGATGATGTAACACGGGTTGGAGTGAGCTGTTTACTTCAGTGTGGCCAGAAGAAAGAGTGATAAGAGAAGACTGGGTTTCTACTCTCCCCTTCCTCCGCACACCCCCAATGACCTAAGAATTGCCAATAGGTCCCACCCACTCCACCACCTAATAATGTCAAGTTGGGCACCAAGCCTGTCACACACAGGACTTTGATGTCCTGGAATTAACTTAGAATCAAACTACACGCCTTTAATCCCAGCACTTGGGAGGAAGAGGCAGGCAGATTTCTGAGTTCGAGGCCAGCCTGGTCTACAAAGTGAGTTCCAGGACAGCCAGGGCTACACAGAGATACTGTAAGACCCGAAAGAAAAACGGGGGCACCCCAGCGCCCCACGCCTCGGAATGCCACATCCAAAACACTTGCGAGAACCAGTCTTGATGCAACAGCAAGAGGATTTTTATTCCAGAGGCTCTGGGGATCGCAGCTATACACCACACAGGGTGGAGGATTGTGAATGGGACAGCTTTTATAGGCTTACAACAGAATCCGCCTAACACAAACCAATCATCCCTTAGCATCGAGAGCCTGCGCAGTGCGAGCCAATAAATTTGTACCACTCCATAGCTTCTAAGCCAATCAGTTTAAATTATCCAAACCCGAACTCTGAGAACCAATCAGTTTCCTATAGAAGCCAGATAGAAACTAGTTAGCCCATTTCCGCTTACATGGCCACCACGTACACATTTCCTATTACAGGGTCACATACATATTTCCTGTTACGAGGCCGGGATTATGTATTCAAAGGCCCCCCAACTAGTAGTAGGTGCTTGGGGACCTAAGCGCCCACCAGGCACGAGCCCCACAGCCCGTGCGGTGATCCCGCCAGCCCAGCTGTGCTCGCCCTTGCCCCAGCTGCTCCGTGGAGGCGAGACGGGAAAGGACGGCAGGGACCTTCCCAGGCCTGCAGCTCGCGGCTGGACACTGCATTGCAGGCGGGTTGTGACATGTGCACTCCTGGGCTAACAAACTTCTGCTTTTCGGGGTCATTAGGCACAGGGGATTCTTAGCCTGTAATTCTCATCCTTTCAAAACCCCGTCTCGAGAAAACAAACAAACAAAAACAAAAACAACAAACAAACTACAGGCTTCTGATGAGAACATCTGATGCTCAAGACACACCCCACCCTCAGGAGCAGGGTCCTCTTCTCAGGTCAGCAGTGACATAATCGATTAACAGTGATGCCATTCCCACTCAGATTGTGCTTTGTGATCAGAGCTTGGGCAGGGAAAGAGAAGACTCTGTCTCCCTGATGGTATTTGTAGTTAGAGTCCATGTCAAGAGCTGTATGGAACTGGCTTTGAACTTGGGGATGCCTGAGCTCTTTGTCCTGTCTGCCTGTGGTACTGAGGGGAACCACAGACCCTCCACTGTAACCATCTCATGAACGTCTCCCTGTGACCAACATAGTAAATATACAGAGTTGTTCAGTTTTAACTACAGACTCAGAGGCCCAGAATCTTGGGTCAGGAGAAGCTGAGGGGTGCTGTCATTCTAAGCCAGGCTTCTCTGCTGGAGCCTCCCACTGACTTCTCTCTCGCCTGTCCCTCACACCGAGGCAGCAAGGCCTCCCCACAGACTGGTTCCTCTCTCTGAGATGCCCTTTTGGCTTTATTTTATTTTTAAAATAAGGTCTCATATATCTAACCCTGAACAACTTTTATGATGTTGAGTGTGAACTTAGACTTCTGACTGACCTACCTCTCTACCTCCTGAGTGCTGAGATTTAGGAGTGTACACCAGACCTTTATGTGGTGCTGGGAACTGAACCCAGGGCTTCACGCATGCGAGTGAGCCCCATCCCCAGCCTCCTCCCTGCTTCTCGCCTTTCTCCCCCCTTGGCCTTGGCCCTGGCTGTCCTTGATCCTCCATGCTGCCATTCTGCTCGCTCCCTCTGAGCAGGGTATGCCCGTAGGTACGGGGACATCCGTCCTGACGGCTTCCCCACCCCAGGGCATCCCACTGGCCATGTTTGAGTGGCTGGCTGATTGATTGAGAGCCACATTCTAAAGGCTCCAGGGAGGACTGGCCATTATTTCCTCTCCACACCCTCCTCTCTAGCTCAGTCTCAGGAGAATAAGCAGACATTCACCCAGAGGGCCTCTGTGGGGACAGAAAAGTGGGACTTTGTGGTACCCTGAGATCTCAGGAGCTGATAGCAGAGGCCCTGGATATGACTCCTTGCAGGCTGGCCCACAGGATGAGCCTTCCAGGTGCTTTTCTCTGGGTCCCCTCTTTCATCCTGCCTGGCTCCCCAAGGTCAGCACAGCTGCATGTGACAATTGAGACTCAGACGTCCCCAAGGCCTCCCTGTTCAACCCCATTGCTCTCCTCTTCATCAGGTCCTTAGAGCAGGAGGCTTGTGACCGTGCTGAGACCCTGGAGCCCGTGAAATGAGATGAGGGTCGGGAGGCACTCTTGGAGGCCACACGTTCAGGCAAGCCTGTCCTGCCACCTATAAACGGTGGAACCTATTTTTGGACTTGGTTTCTGTCATCTGTGAAATGGGGCCAGAGTTCTGCTTTGTGGTGTCTCTGTGGGACAGTGCGAGGTGATGCTTCTTGTAGAGGACACAGCAGGTTTCCATATTAGTGATGTGACAATTACCATCCCCATGAACTTCAGCAAACTTGACCCTTATTTCTTCATCCAGTTAGCCCGTCCATGGGTGCAGAGTGGTGCCACTCTGGCGAAGGCCTAAAGTGGCACAATGGGGACACTCATAGCCAAAAATGAACCTGTGTCTTTGATCTCAAGTAAAAAAAAAAATACCTGAAAGCTGTGTTTTCACATAACAAGGGCTGGAGAGGTAAAGGTCCAGGAATGGTCTGCTGCCTTCAAGATGTCTCCAGCTTTGAATGCTGGCTTTCTACCTTACAGTAGCACAATGGCTACTCAACCTCCAGGCCTCATGTCTACCACACCTGGGAAGGGAAATGGAGGTTGAAGCCAACAGGAGCCCACCTATCCCGGTGTGTCTTTTACTTTTCAAGAGCAAAGTTTTTTCTAAATTCTGCCTGGTCGACTTCCAATCATTCCCCTTGGTCAGCCATGGAGGAGAGAGAAGGCAGGTAACTGGGAAAGACAATTAACTGAGGCTAGCCCAAATCCACCCAGAGCCATGGCAACCCTGTACAAACTGTAGGGTAAGTAGCATATGATGTGTGAGGTCACAGGTGTGCCGTGGGTAGTGGACAGTTTACACCCTCACCCCATGGAGGGAAACCTCCAGGCATCCTGTCCTTCGGCCACTGTGCCCAACCCAGACCTACCTGTACACCTAGCACCAGGGTTTACAGAAGTGACTTTGTCACATACATAACAGAACAGGAATGGGGCTGAAACTCAGGCCTCCTAAGGCCCCAGCATGAGATGATGTCATAGTTGGCCAGCCCCCTTGGGACTGTACAGTGGACTCTGGGGCCAGTACAGGGACCCCTATACCCAGAACTGCAATAGGAAGGGAGACACTGGACACAGCTGGCCTTCCTTGTTATCACCAAGCCGCCCACCACCCCCAGGGTGCAGCCGGCTCATCAGGGTGGCTACTGGCAGGCAGCTAATTTCCCTTGTCACCCACTGTCTTCTGGGAGAGACAGCTCTGTAATCTGCTTGTCAGGTGAAGAGAGGAGGTCGCCCCTTCCCCACCCCCTGCTGAGGTCATGCTTGACAGGAGGTGGCAGGGCAGTCAGTGGGGGCCCTGGGGACTACCCAGAGGGCAGATGGACAAATGATAAAGGGCAGTGGAAGCAGAGGTAGAGAAGTTCTACTAGGCATGCTATACCATGGAGCTAAATTGAGGTAAACTGAGGCGAGATCCCTATCCCACAGCTGCTGTCCCAAGAGGAAAGGATGGAGTAATGGATACAACGTCTCTAGGAGATGAGTCTCCGGGTTGGGAGATGTCCCTGAGAGGCCCTGGTGTGGGGACGGCTGACCCAAGGAGCCAGAGCAGAGGACACCTCCAGGTGGATATTGAAGGAGAGCAGAGAATTCTGGGAAACGCATCTAGTCAGGGTCAGAAGTACCAGGGTCAGAAGTCACATTCATAAGTGGCAAAACAGGTATCCTAGCTCAGCTCGTCCCTTCTGCCTCACCAGCCCCTGGCCGGCTGCAGCAGGGCGAGGAGCAGGTGGGTGGGGTAGTGGGGGAGGGGTCCTTTGTGTGCCAGAGGAGGAAATTTGGATTTGGAAGACGGAGCCATGGACAATCTTGAGAGGAAGGTGTTTCAGGACAAGGTTGTTTTGGAAAGAATCCTCGGTACTTTCTCCAAGTGGACCCCTAGATTTTAGCCCCCTTGTTTGCTTTTCTTTTTTCTTTTCTTTTCTTTTCTTTTCTGTTCTTTTTTTTTTTTTTTTTTTTTTTTTTTTTTTTGGTTTTTAGAGACAGGGTTTCTCTGTGTAGCCCTGGCTGTCCTGGAACTCACTCTGCAGACCAGGCTGGCCTTAACCAGGTACCTCTGCCTCTCGAGCGCTGGGATTAGAGGCATGTGCTACAACCACCGACACTTGTTTGCTTCTTACCCGGGGCATAGAGTAATACTTACGTGTGTGGGGTCTGGAGTCCAAGAGCTTGGGTTCAAGTCTTCTCCTGCCACAGACCAGTGTGCGCCTCAAGTTCTCAGCCCCTAAAACACCATCATAGCCTTGGCATGGGGATTGGTAGGATTAGGTGAATTTTGCCTTAAGGCCTGTCACAAGCCAGTACTGTGGGCTACAGGCTCAGCCTCTCGGCAAGTAGAGTCAGGAGGGTGTGGAGCACAGGAATTCTGGTCTAGCCTGAGCAACATAGGAAGAAACAGATCTGCATCAGTGCCAGTCAGGAACAAGCACGCACAAGGTTCATGGCTTGCTCCCCCAACTTCAAGCCTCAAGCTTCAATTCAGGTTAGTGTTTTCACCTGCTAACCTGGACTGCCGCCATCTCTCCCTTGTTCCCTAGGAAGCCAGCAGACTGAGGCCCTCGCCCCCTGGTTGCATTCCTGTCTTAGTGCCTCTGTAACTAATGACAACCTGGGTGCCTTCAAACAATAGTGGATTACCTCCTGGCTCTGAATTCTTCAATAAAGTCCTGGTAGGGCCTCCCTCCAGGCCTGTCCTTGGGAGGAGAGGGGAGAGACAACCCCTCCCTGCCCCTCCCTGCCCCTCCCTGCCCCTCCTTTCTGTTCCCTGACTTGGAGCCTAGAGGCTTCGGCTCGTGTCTGCTGTCATGTGACAGACTCTTCTTGTGTCAATATCTTTTCTATTTTCCCTCCTAAGGACGCCAGGCATACTGGAGACAGGGCCACTTTACCCTAGCACCCCTGCATGGTCAACACCAATTTCCAATTACAATCTTACTTTGATGTATTGGGGGTAGGCACTTCAGCATGTTTTAACAGGTAATTCAACCTTTGATAATCAACAAGGCTCCCCCCAACACACACACACACACACACACACACACACACACACCTGGCCATAGAAGTATCAGTGGGAATAAGAAACAGAGCAGGCTTATGAGATGCTTCAAACAGTAAAGTCACCAAGCCTGACAGCTGAGTTCCATCCCCAGAGCCACAAGGAGAAAGAAGAGAACTGACCCCTGCAAACTGTTCTCTGACCTCCACATATGCGCTGGACCATGCGCCACCACCACACAAAGCAAAGGAGTAAAAAGATAGTAAAATGTTTGCTTTTAAAAAGAATGGATCAGGCAGGAACTGTAGCTCAGTGCTGGAGGACTTACCTGGCATTCCCAAGCCCCTCGGCTCAGTCCTTAGCCCCGATGGAAAGGAGTCTGCGTTCTGTCTGTGTTCCTGGGCCTGAGGAGAGACCTGCCCCCCTCGGGCTGGGCGAGAGACTTTGGTGTTAGATTGTGAGAGCTGGAGAGGTGGCTCGTCAGCTGAGAGCACGTGCTGTTTTTCTAGAAGACCTGGGTTTGGTTCCCAGCCCCCACGTGGCAGCTCACAACTGTCTTAACTCCAATTCCAGGAGATTCAACATTGTCTTCTGTGGATACCCAGGCACACATGTGGTACATAAACATACATGCAGGTAAGATACACATGTACACAAGATACTGAAGTTTTTTAAGCAAAAATAAAAGAAGCTTTGTGTGTGTGTGTGTGTGTGTGTGTGTGTCCATGTTCATAAGATCAGAGGGTGGAGGAAGATATCAGGTGCCTCTGACTACACAGGATTGTCAGCGTCTGCCTCCCCACAGAGCACTCTACCACACCCAGCTTTTTACATAGGTTCCGAGGATTCGAACACGGATCTTTAGGCTTGTAATGCAAGAACTCTTCTGTCCTGAGCCATCCGGGAGATGGATTTTAATTTACAAAAATCTTGTGGGATTTGCTCAGTCAGCTGGCTAGCCAAGCCAGCCGTGACAAGAGTCCTTGGGGACCAGGTGGGCTGGGGAGCATTTCTACTCTCAGAGGTGCAGGCCTGACTGCTGAGCCCAGAAAAGCTGACAGTGCTCAGCGCTCAGCACCACTGCCACTCAGCATAGACGGGGATTCCCCGGGGAGACGTCACAGCAGCCGGGGGCGACTGACGTCTCCTTGACACTGCTAATCCAAGGGCCCAAGCTGCCTGTGCATCAGCCAGTGACTCGCTGTCAGAGCGGGGTGGGGTGGGGTGGGGATGGAGGAGGATACTGCCGTTGTCGGGGTAGTGGGGGAGGGGACAGCAGCTGATGTTGAGTCAGGGTGTAATAGGACAAGTAGGGAGAGCAAGCTGGGGGTCTGCAGGGCATTTCCCGGGTCCCTTGAGACTGGAGATTG
Organism: Apodemus agrarius; assembly: GCA_964023405.1. Lineage (NCBI taxonomy): Eukaryota > Metazoa > Chordata > Mammalia > Rodentia > Muridae > Apodemus > Apodemus agrarius. The sequence continues at coordinate 147,610,113 of OZ030005.1, forward strand.
ATGGTCAGCCTGGCTGAGCCCGGGGGGCGGGGCCTGGAGGAGGGGCGGGAGGAACAGCTGTAAAGGTCAGCGGTCCTCGGGGGCCAGGAACATCCAAATGCAAATGTGGAATTTACCCTCCTGCTATGCCCGCTGGCCAGCCAGCTGCCTGTCTGTATGCCAACCTGCAGCCTGGGCCTGGTTAGGCATAGCAGAAATCCTGGACCCTTCCAGGAGTTAGGCAGCTCTAGGAATTCCCCTCAGCTCCGAGCACTTCAGGAGGGGTCCTGGGTGTACTAGGGTTGGGTGGGATCAAACCTTGGAGGTTCCAACTGTCCTCTCTTCCTCTCCCACTCTCAGCTCTCAAGGGCCAGGAGACAGGACCAATTCTCTTTCCCATACATCTGCCTCACCCTGCTTCTTCGAGGGATCAAGGGTAGCCAAAGGGATCTTGCTGATCTTCCCCATGACCTTGGGACAAGGCAAGGCAGACTCATGGGGCTCTCCGATGTGCAGGTGCATTTCATCCATCCTCCAGCAACCTGGCCGTTATCTCCCAGGACAGGATTTGGAGAAGAGAGTTCTTTGACAAGATGGTACCCAAAAGAATGGCAGAGCAGGAGCTCAGACTGGTTCCTATCACCTACGCTACAGGGATCAGCCCCAGTCTCTGCTCAGTACCCTCCTCCAACCTTTGTGGTCAGCCTAGGATGCTACACCTCCTCATGTGTGTTTGAGGGCTGAGGACTTGTGTGTGTGTGTGTGTGTGTGTGTGTGTAGGACATGTGCTCCCAGCTGTTGCCATGTAACCCCATTGAGGATCCCTAGGGTGATCTGTCAGGGACTCTTCTGAGCTAGCCTGTGCCAATTTCCCTATGTGCTTATAAACCTCCAGAGCAGAGGCTATCTCTTTCCCATTTTGCCAGTCCCTTACCTGTTCCTGACACCTAGAGCCAAGCTTGACACCATGTGGGTGTTCCATCCATCTTAGTCTTGTCTGAGTGACAAACCTGCCACTCAGAGTCCCTGAGGATGCCGTCCACAGCTTCCTGAAAAGGATTCCCAGGCCAGAATGCTTTAGTAGCTCAATCTTAATTTCCTCCCTCTGTCTACAGACCCATTGTGCCTGTGTGTGTGGCTTCTCTCCCTTTCTCTGGGTGTGTATGTCTCAGGGTTCTAAGTGTTTCTGTCGCTCTCTCATTTTTTCCCTAAATGCTCCACAGTTCTTTTTTTTTTTTTTTTTTTTTTTTTTTTTTTTTTTTTTTTTGGTTTTTCGAGACAGGATTTTTCTGTGTAGCCCTGGTTGTCTTGGAACTCACTCTGTACACCAGGCTGGCCTTGAACTCAGAAATCTGCCTGCCTCTGCCTCCCAAGTGCTGGGATTACAGGCGTGCACCACCACCGCCCGGCGCTTTCTTTATTTTTAACTTTTAAGTACATCTATCTATCCATCCATCCATCCATTATCTGTCTATCTATCTATCTATCTATCATCTGTTTATTTGTAGGGATGGAATATGTGTCATGGGACTGTGGAAGTTAGAGGACAACTTGCATGGGTCAGTTCTCCCCTTCTGCCATTGGGTCCAGGGATTTGAACTCAGGGGGTCAGACTTTGCAGAAAGCTCCTTCATCCGGCAAGCTGTCTTGATAGCACTCTGTGCTTTCTTTTCCTCTCCTCTTGGGTCTTCTGTCTGGATGGTTTGCCTTTCTCCTTTGGTCATCCCATAAGTCACCTCTCCCTCTCCCTGGAACCCTCCCTTCCAACATTTGAGTTACTATTTGCCCCTACCCCCACCCCACCCCCACATGCCCCAGGGAGTCCTTTCCTACTGTCGGTGATGTCACTGGTGTCTCCCGGACCATCCAAGCCTTTAATCATATTGACATACACTTAATGAGTTTCTCCCACTGTTGACAGAGCCTCCTGCCCCACCCGCGCTGGTCAGGATCAGAGTTCAGAGTTTCTGTAAAGCCATTTGGGGTCAGGAAGGTGATGACGTCATGGAGTCGCCTCCTGGGTGCCAGGAGGAGTTCCCCTGCTGGCACCTGGAGTCTTCTCTGTTTTCCTGGGGACAAGGTCAGCTCCAGAAATAGAGTAGGTGTTGTCTAGAACACATAGTGTCATGGGACATGAAATGTGGATGGACTGCTTGTCTCAAGCCTCCTGGGAGGGCACTGGGGGTGACTCCAGAGAGGGAGTTCCTCGGTGAGAGGCTGAGGAAGTCGGGGCTTAGAAACGGACCTTGTCATGACCAAGGGATGTGATGTCTGACCTACCCACTTCTCACTGAGCCTGCCCCTCTTTGTCCTGAAGATTCGGGAACCCCGTGTCAGAGAGGGTCCCACATCACGTGAGGCTGAGGGAGATCAAATCTTTGTCCATCACTCCCTGGTGAGGAACAATAGCTCTAGGTTGACCAGTGCCCTCAGCCTAGGGTAAGCCTATCACAAGAAGGTCATCTGGAACAAGGCAAGAGTATCAGGGGCTGTTTAGAGCAGACGATCTGGGTTCAAATCCACACTGCTCTTTGAGGTGGTGGGACCTTAGGAAAGTGCCTAGCGCCTCTTGGCCTCCATCTCTCCCTGTATAGAATAGGCAACTGTTCTGTACATCCAGGGGTCCTTCAGGAAAAATGAGCGCCACGTCACGTGTGCCACGTGCTTGGCACAACGTCCTCCAGCTCAACAGACAGCCGACTCTATAATTGCTGTCTTAAAGTTTCTTAGCACACTGACACAGCCTTGTTCAAATATCAGATTGGCAAAGCTCACAGTTTGATAGCATGCCTGCTGGCAAGGCCACAGGGGAGCAGGGCAAGCAGACAAGGCTGGGCTGTACAGCTTAGGGACACCGCTGTGGAAGGCATTGTGACCCTCTCCACCTGATCAGGACCTCGGGTCCCCACCCCTCCCCAGGAGCGCCTCCACTTGCAGGTTTACAAGCACCCACGGAAGCAGCACATGTGGGGGGTTATTTATTACAACATTTAAAGTAATTGCCAAAGGCTGGAAACAAGCTAAATGTGCATCAATAAGATCTGTTAAATAACTCCTGGCCGCTCCTTATAAGGAAGTCCTGCATAGCCATAAAGCAGGGATGAGGGCACTGGTTCCAAAAGCCGCCTAGCAGTAACCAAGATATATCTGCCAGGGAGGAAAGGCAGGCAGGAGAAGGATGTGCACACATGGAAAAAGGCGATGGGTGTGGACACCAATGAGGGTCATGATTCACACGGAGTATATTTCAGGAAATAAGGATGCCTCTCTTTGCAGCAGGAAAGTGGGGGGATGGGGCTGGTGGGACTCTTTGCTGTCTGCTATGCATGTCTATATGTGCATGTGTGCATGTATCTGTGTCTGTACTCTCCCACACCACAGCACGTATGTAGAAGTCAGAGAACATCTTATCCCTCCACATTGAGGGTCCCAGGATTCCTCCTCAGGTCCTCAGGCTCAGTGGCAAAGGCCTTTACCCACTGAGCCACCTCAGGGCCCCGTTTGGGGGTTTTGGAGGGGGTGTTTGATTGGCTTGTGTTTTTTGTTGTTAGTTGATTGTCTGAGATAAGATCTCTTGCTGTATATCTATTGCAGGCCTCTGGAACTCAGGGCAATCCTCTGGCCTCAGCCTCTGGTGTGCTCATATTACATGCAACCATTGCCGGAATATTTCTGTGGGCTTCTTTTTTTCCTTGTTAATCTTGAATTTTGAACCCTGTGCATGTGCCACTCATCCAAAATAAAAACATATAGTAGGCTGGGCATAATGGCGTATGCCTGGAATCCCAGAACTTGAGAGGCAGAGGCAGGAGGATCAGGAGTTCAAGGCCAGCTTGAGCTATAGCCTGCCTCAAAATTAAAGCACACACAAATTTTCTGATTATTTTAGTTAGTGAGTTAGTGAGTTAGTGAGTTAGTTAGTTAGTTAGTTAGTTAGTTAGTTATTTGAGACAGTTTCTCTGTGTAACCATGTCTGTCCTGGAACTCACTCTGCTGGCCTTGAACTCACAGAGATCTATCTGCCTCTGTCTCTGCGTGCTGGGATTAAAAGTGTGTGCCGTCACTACCTGGCTATTTTATTTGTCTTATTTTCAGACCCTCCTGGCTGAGACAACATTTCAAATGTGCTTTTGGTTCCATGACATTTTCTAGGGGTAGAAATGGCATGTGGGACCCTCTCAAGGCCAGGACGGTTCGGGACAGAGGCTCCATCTGCACCTGCGTAGTCATAGATCCCAGGCAGGCTTGAGCACTTATCCTGCCTTCCATATCCTGTCCACCGAGGCTAGCCAAGAAGGAGCTTGTGCATATGAGTGGACAGAGGGGTGTCTGTCTTGGGTGGAGCCCGCCACTTTCACCCACATGAGAAAAAAACGGCACAATTTTCTTCCCCGGCAGCCACGTCAAAGGCGCAACTCCCCCTGGTGCGCCTGACCATGCTGGTGGCTGAAGTATTTAGGATGTTGTCCCTGGCATCTGGCACCTACCGTGCACCTGTGCCAGGTGCCCTCTCTCACCGCAAAGCAGGAGAGGAGTCACAGCAGCCAGGATGGCTACCTCATCTGCCCCCGCTCCCCAGGGGGATGCCGCGCCTCTCACAGAACCGAATCGCTGAACCGACTCACAGGGTCTAGTCAGCCCTCAGCGGGTGTGGCAGCTTCAAACACACCCATGCAGGGCAGCAGAGCCTCTGCTGCCAGGAGACGGTCTCCCTGGATCCTCGCTCTTTGGGGTGTTGACGGCAGCGCTGAGGCAGCAGGGAGCCACCTACATTTCCAGCACCGGGAGGGGCGGGGGCTGGGCTCCGGAAGACAGGGCCAGTGTTGTCAACCACGACAGGCTGGAAGGGGCTGGCCACCTGGGGAGCAGTGGTCTCTTTCTGGTCCTGCTGTGAGTGTAGGACTCCAGCACAGAGACACAGAGGACAGATGGCCTCTTGAGATCCACTAAACCCAAAGGTCCTGGCTCAACCTCACAAGCAGAGGAGAGACCTCCTGACCCTGGTCGCACTGGCCGCTTAGGAATCTATTAGGTACAGGACCTTGGAACTTGCCATCATAAATCCTCAAGGGAAGCTGGGAGAAGATCCCATTCTCAGAGACTGAGGCTCAGGAAGGGGGCTACTTCACCTATGTTTGTACACCACCGACGGTCCTTTTCTCTCTACTCTTCCCTGGGCCTCATGAGTCCTCACGCATCTGGACCAGATCTGACATACAGGGCAATGGCTTTGAAGCAAGGTAGATACCATGGGAAGAGTCTAAGCCAGCACTCAGGGGTGGAACTGCTTAGAATACAAAAGAAGAGTGTGGACTGTAGAGGGGATGGGGGGCCACTGTCTCTCTAAAACATGAACACAGCGGTGGCACCTACCGGAAGCTGACTCAGGTAGAAGGGTCCTGGGGCAGGTGTCATGAAGGTTGCAGTGGAAAGAGGCTTCTGGGGCCAGGATGCTCAGACCGGAGCCCAGCTGTTCTGTTCACCAGCTGTGTGACCTGAGGTCACTTACTTACCCTTTCTGGGCCAGTTATTTCATGTACAGAATGGTGGTGACAATACACCACCTCACAGAGCTGTTTTTTTGAGGACAGAGTCGATTCAAACAAGCCTTGCACAGACCAGAGCAGTCGGGACAGAGCAAGCACTAAGGTTCAGCCATCTGTCATCCGTCATTATGACTGCCACCCTGGTCCTCTACATCGTAGCCCAGTTCTAGGCCACTTGGACAGGTGGTCTATTTCTCCTGATTGGAGCTAAAGCAAAGACGTAAAACCCAGTTGGGGAGACGGGACAGCCTATCTGTGCATCAGCTTCAAGGATCACTGTCCCTTCCCAGGCCCCCAAGGCTAGGCTCTGTGTCTCTAGCTGGGCCCCGGGAGAACAGTGGGAGAAATGATGTGTCTGGGAGAGGCACGCCCAGGCAGCTCTAATGAGGCATGTGGAGGCCAGAGGCTGAGGGTGGACAGGAGGGCAGGGGTGAGGGAGGCAGCCGACAGCCGAGCAGGCTAAGCTGCCGCTGCGGTTGCTCGGGTGAGCGAGCACACTTCCAGTCACTCGGCAGTAATAACCCTAATACCCTCATTACCACTCCCAGAGCTGATGCGTGACTCAGACCGGAGCTGCCAAGGGCCCCTGCCTTTCGAACCTGGTATCACACACCCTCCCCTGCCCCACATCTGTGCCACAGCTGGGCTCCAAGGCAGCCAGTACCTGGCAGGCTCTGTCACCATCTGTTTCCCCAGAGTCAGGCTCCTCAGAGGGGGTGCTGGAGCGGCTGGGGACCTGGAAGAGCAAAGCAGAGCTCATGGTCCCGTGATCTAGAGCCGGGAGCGCCCGTCCTCACTCGGCTGTCTACGAAGAGGTGAGGAGCCAGGCTGGGGCCTCCCGGCGGATCCTCATAGATGGGAAAAAATAGTCCTCTTAATACTGGAGTCTCCATTTCTCCACAAGTATACTGGGAAGCCTGGCCAACCAGCACCCTCATGCTTCTCTGACCAACCACAGCTAGCCAGGGTCTGGCACACATGTGTATGTGATGTGGGAGAGTGCACATGTATGTGCAGATGCGTGTAAGCACGTTCACATGTAGATCAGGTTCCAATGTGCCTTCTATATTTTTGTTTGAGACAGGGTATCCCATTAGTCTGGAAGGGCATCACATCGGCCAGGCTGGCTGTCCAGGGGGCTCCAGAGATCTACCTGCCTCCTCCTCCCATTTCGCCATTGCTCTGATGACAGACTCAGACGGCTGGACCTGGCTTCCCTATGTGGGATCTGAGAATGGAGCTCCAGTTCCCGCCCCTGCAAAGCAAGCACTTTACCAGCGGAGTCATCTCTCCAGCCTGAGGGGGCTCTTCTAAGGACATCTGAACTGCAAGCTTAATGGGGTGTGGATGGGGTGCAACGGAAGGAGGAGGGGGGTGTGATCGTTGCTTCCCAGAGCCTTCTGCCTCACACAGCCCCAGGCTGCCCATCCATGTGGGGGCACTTGATTCATTTTCTCTTACCCCTGCTAGGGTCAGAGATTTTTCTTGTATGGCGAGGGAAGTCGTCAGGACCCTTGGCTAGCATAACATCAACTAAGGCTTTCCGAACAGCATCCTGAGAAGGCACAAGGCTAGGGTTGGATGGTGCCACCACAGTCCTCAGGTCGGCATCATCATCCCCAGCTCAAGGATGACGCACAACGTCTAAGATCACACGGGTAGCCGACGGGAGCATCGGGGTGTGACCTAAGTTTTGTGTGATTCCACACCCTTTGCAGAGCCACGAAGCCACAGGCGGCTCCTTTGCACCATCTGGAGTTGCAGGTCGCTTCCTCTCTAAAGGAGAAGTTCACCGAAGCTGGAGACCTGGCTGCGCCCTCACGTCCCTATGCCCATCTGGCACCTAGTAGGCACTGACCATCGGCTAGCACACGGAGGAGCTAGACACCAAGTTGTACCAGGTAGAAGAGGCAGGGCCCCACAGGCAAATGGCTAATACATCACCTCTCATACTCTCATTCCAGGAAATGAAAGTGACACAGAGACCTTACTTGAGAGAGGGAAGGGACTGGCCCAGGGCCAGCCATCAAATTGATATCAGAGTCAAGACTGAGCTTATGGGCTGGCGAGATGGCCTATCAGGTAAATGCATTTGCTGCCAAGCTAGATGATCCAAATCCCGTCTTCAGGGCCCAGAGAGTGGAAGGGAAAAGCCAGCTCCTGAAAGCTGCCCTCTGACCTCCACATGCACACCATGGCGCGTACCTGCCCTGCTCAATGAATAAATAACTAGAATGTAATTAAAATAATAAAAAAGACTGAACCTGTGTGCAGGCTCTGCAAGGAGCACAGAAGGAGGCCTTCACTGCAGGCCCCCCGGGGGGGGGTCCTGCCCTTTCTTGAGGGGAGTACCACCCCTGCTTCTCGCCACAGGCGATGCTTGGGAAGATGGCTGGAGTCCAGCTCAGACAGGGCCACACTTTATGGGAACATGGGGCTCCAGAGGTTTCTGCCAGCTGGCTCCAGGGACAGGCTATGTGTGCGGTGAAGGGCCACCTCATCCCCCCCGCTGTTGACACACCAGGCTCTTGTTCCAACAGCAAACACTGGCCTGGAGAGATGGTCTCATTGGCTGGCAGTGTACTCCTCCAGCTTCCCTCCTTGCTTAAACAGACAGCTCTGTTTATCCTGCCCGCCCAGCCCCTAGGACCTCACTAACACCCAGAGCCATGCCCTGTGGATCTCCGGTAATGAAGATCACATCTCTTGTTCCACTGGGATCCCCCTTCAATACTGGAGAAGACCATGGAAAATTTGAGACCAGCTTCAACCCCCTCCAGCCCCCACTAAAGTACCATGTCAGTGTTACAAATAAGGAAACAGAGACCCCAGTGGAGAGGGGACAAAGGTACACACAGATGGGCAGGCCAGCAGCCGGCCAATGACTGTGATAGACAACCTCTGCAGTGAGGCATATACTGTTGCTTTTGCCTCCGTGAAACCTGAGCCACCAAATACATGGTACCCCAAATTACCCTGTGACTGCGACCAATAGCTCACAACACCCCTTATAAGCTCCTGGAGGCCAAGGTCTGGGATGTTTCATCACACACACACACACACACACACACACACACTCCTGGGGTTCCCAGCCCAAGAACCCTCCCCCCAGAGTGATGTCCTGCCTAGGGATAGAAGATGAATGAAACTGCACAGAATAGATCCTCTCCCCCCTGGAGAAGCTTTGCTTCTCAAATCCCCATCCCTGCTCCTCTAGCACTGAGGAAAGCTGGGAGACCTTTGGGATCCTGTCCCAGAATCTCAAGAGCCTTTTGTACTCATATGTGGTCGCAGGTGTGTGTGCTGGGCGGGGGCTGGGGGTGGGGAGTTGCGTGCACACATGTTGAGGTCCAAGGTTGGTGTCAGGAGTCTTCCTCGACTGCTACTTTTTTCTGGTTCAGGGGCTCTCAATCGATCCCAGAGCTTGTTGATGTGGCTAAGCTGCCTAGCCAACTTGCTCCCCAGACTCTGCCTGCTGAGCACAGGTATGACAGTCAGGCCACCATGCCCATCTAGTATTTATGTGGGTTCTGGGAATCCAAACTTCTGTCTACATGCATGTGTGACAAGCATTTTAGCCACTAAGCAATCTTTTCATCCCTCCTCATTTTAAACAAGGTCACATGTAGTCCAAGTTGGCCTTAAAGCTCACGATTTAGCCAAGGATGAACTTAACCTGATCCTTTTGCCTCTCCAGAGTGCAGGAGTCACATCTTGCTATGGAGGACGGGACCAGAACCCAGGGCTTTGTGCACTCTAAGCAAGCACTCTTCAACCCGACCTTCATCCCCAGTCCTAAAGAGGCTCCCAAGACATTGTCTCAAACTGGAAATGCGGTTTAATTATTAGCGTACTTTCTTAGCATGTCTGGGTTCAACTCCCAGCAGAACATAAACTGGGTTCAGTGGTATGCACCAAAAATGCCAGCACTCTGGTACTCTATATCGCTAGGAGGATCCAGAGTTCAAGGTCGTTCTCAGTTATTCAGTGGATTGGATGCCAGCCTGAGCATTAAAAATGGCATGGTCTCCCTGTTTCCATTCCTAAGCCCAGGCCTGCCCAGCCTTCTCTGGGCTGTTGTGGGTGATTCACTGCAGGCTGTAAACAACCCCCTGAGCACCGGCTGTACCACCAAGGCCCTGGCACTCATCCTAGCCGTGCCGAGGGGAATCTAAAAGAAGACACTGTGCCCACGCACCCCTGTTGAAAAAGAGAAGGTGGAAGAGAAGCAGGGGGAGGCTTCCAGATCTGTATCCCAACACGTGCACAGGAGCCCATGATACAGCCGGGTTTTGCAGGGCCCAGCTGTACCTGAGGGTGGTGGTGGGTGTACCAGCCAGGCTTCCTGGGAGAAGGGACCTGGAGGGGAGGTAGGATAGTCACTGGGAGTTGCAAAGCCAGTAGCATGTCTGAGTTCCTACTGTGCAACAGGCGCCTGGGGAGATTGTAATGAGGAGACCCTAGGGGCCACAGAGATGGCTTAGCGGGTAAGGGTGCTTATCTCCAAGCCTGATGATCTGAGTTTGAGCCACAAAATCCATATAGTAGAAACTGACTCCTGCTAAATTGTCCTCTGACCTGCATATGTGTGTTGTGGCCCATGTTTGTGCTTTTGTGAATGGTTGGGGTATGAACAATCACAAATGTAAAAACAAAAAAATTAACAGCCTGGCCATGGTGGTGTATACCTTTAATCCTAGCACTTGAGAGGTGGAGTCAGGCAGATATAGACCTGTGAGCTTGTGGCCAGCCTGGTCTACAAGAGTGAATCTAGGACAGTCAAGGCTACCCGAAGAAACTGTCTCAAGAAACCAAGATGTTGATGATGGTGGTGGTGGTGGTGCTGGGTGGTGGTGGTGAATAATTTAAAGTAAAAAACCAAGAACCTGTGCCACGGAGAGCTGAGAAGCAGGTGGTGGGGCAGGGCAGGGAAGATGACTCCTTCACAGAAGAGCAGAACCTTGGAGACCTTCCCAGTCGTCTGACAGGTGGAAAAGGCAAAGGCACAGAGCAGACTTCAGATTTGCTTGAGGTCCCCCAAAGAGCAGGCATGGAGGAAGGTCCCAACGCCACCCGTGTGGGCTAAAGATAAGGGTGACCTCTCTGGCATTCAGAAAGAGCCTGAGTCTTGCCCCCTTCAAGATCGCCCACAGGCAGCTTCACTAGCCCTGGGAGGGGAGGCACTGGCCAAAGGCAGGCTTCCTCCCTACGCCACGCTGAGACAGGTTCTAAAGTACTCAGAAAAATGACAGGGGCTCATGGGTAGAGCCAGGCTCTGCAGTCACTGAACGGTTGGGCCCTTACATCTGAGCGTCATCCATCCTTGTCCTAGTCAGGGTTACCATTGCTGTGATGAGAACGCCATGACTTTTGACTCACACTTCCACACTGCAGTCCATCACTGAAGGAAGTCAGGTCAGGGACTCAAACAGGGCAGGAACCTGGAAACTGGAGCTTATAGGGGGAGGAGGGGGGAGGCCTGGAGAGGCACTGCTTATTGTTGCTTTCTTACAGAACTCAGGACTACCAGCCCTGGGCCATCCCCCTTCCATCACTAAGTGATACCCATGGGGGTCTCCCTCTTCTTAGAGGGAAAGGGGGGGCAAGATCTGTGTGAGGGGAGACTGAGGTGGGGGCTGATATTGTGATGTAAAGGGATAAATACATACATACATACATACATACATACATACAAACATACATACATACATAGAAGAGAAAGGAAGAAAGAAAGTGCCCTACAGGCTTGCCTACAGCCTTATCTTACTGAGACCTTTTCTCAGTTGAGATTCCTTCATCTCAGAGGACTCTGGCTTGTGTCAAGCTGACACAGAACTAGCCAGCACAGTTCCTGTCTGCACCGGAGCAGCTGCAACCTTACTTTTCTCTGTGTAGCCCTGGCTGTCCTAGAACTCTCTCTGTAGACTAGGCTGGCCCTGAACTCAGAGATCCCAGAGGTCTGCTTACCCCTGCCTCCCAAATGCTGGAATTAAAGGTATTTAGCACCACTGACCAACCTGCAGCTGCAATTCTTGACTCCTGTCCATGCGGCGGACTGCCAAGGTTGAAACTTTGTGCCTCTTTGGATATGGGCAGCTAAGGCCTGCTGGCCTGGTCCAAACAGTCAAGCATTTTCCAGCCGCATACCCCTACTCCCTACTCCTGCAAGCTCGTACCACACAGTGCTTCATGCTCCCCTAGTGACTCAGTTTCCCTAGCCTCAACAGCTTTGACAGCTGTAGGGGCAGATTGTGGCACTGACATTTCAGAGGCCTGCGTTCTTGCTAAGTCAACAGTAGACGCAGATAACTTAGCCGGTGGATTTGTGGCTGCCTCCTACATAGCGGTTGGATAAGCATTTATTGTCACCTCCCCCTGATGCTGTATCCCTGGAGCCCGAGGCAGCTTATTTACCCAGAGACTGGAGGCTGCTAGGCAGGGAGAGCAGGCCAAGGATGACACAGAGTCCTGGCCTGGACCAACAGCCCAGACACAATGGACTCTTCTGGAAATGGCTCTCCATGGCAGATCTTAGTTTCCTGAACCTGTGGACTACTCATGGGTACAGACTTGGGTCCAAAGCAAAGCAGCATAGTGACTCACAGATCACTAAACCAGTCTTCTGGCCCTAATCGGTGCCCCCAGTGATTTGCCATTCAAGGCCCCTGGCCTCCCTCCCTGGCAGGTGCTACTTCTCTGAATTCCCACTGCACCTGTCTAGACTCATGCTACAGACATCCCGGGTCACTGTGCCTGTCACTGCTGGCCTGGGTCCTCGCACAGCATGCGGGTGGATTTCTATAGATGTTGCTGGGGGTGTGATATTGCGCAGGTGTAACCCCAGCATTTAGGAAATGTAGAATTGAAAGGCAAGGCTAAGGATGAGATAATAGTTCAGTCGGTATAATGCTTGTTTATTATACACCAATCAGTTCAGTCCTCAGCAGCACATAAACAGAGTGTGGCTCAAAGCTATAATCCCAAGAAGTTAATGCTCATACTTTACTACAGGGACAGTTCAGGGCCGGACTAGGGCACATGAGACCCTGTCTCAGAGAGAGAAGGGAGGAAGGGAGGGAGTGTGGCAAAGAGGGAAGGAGGAGAGAAGGAAGAAAGAAGGGAAAGGAGGAAAGAGGGTAAGAAGGGTAAGAAGGAAAGAGGAAGGGGTAAGAAGGAGGAAGGGACAAAAAAAGAGAAAGAAAGAAAAGTTACTTCAAGAAAAGCCTGGAAAACTTAGCAAGACCTTGTCTCCCGGTGAAAAATTTTAAACAGGTCTGGGGATGCTAGAGGGATGGCTCAGTGTTTAAATGTACTTGATGATCTCACAGAGGACCTGGGTCTCATTTTCAGCACTGCACTATGGCGCAGTGCGTGTCTGTAGCCCCAGTTCCAAGGATCTGGTGTCTTTTTTTGGCCTCTAAGCATCAGGCATGAACGTGGTAGTGGTGGTGGTGGTGGTGGTGGTGGTGGTGGTGGTGGTGGTGTGTGTGTACATGCGTGTGCGCACCCCACCCCCGAAAAACACGTATGAAATAAAAATGAAAAAACTTTTAAAATAAATGAACAAACAAGGGTCTTATAGCTCAGTGGTAGCTGGCCTGTCTAGCACAGATGAAACCCTGGGCTCATCCCCCATCCCCCAATACTACTCAAATTAATTAGCATAAATAATTTAAACATTTTAACAAGATGACATAGCAGATGGTTGGTAACTAGCGGGGAACTATGGTGGGACTACCAGAGAAACCAGGGGCGGCATCATGCAGTGCCTCTGCTGACCCGGGGGACGGATGGAAGTTAGCTAGACAGGGGAGGCTGCCTGTAGTGAAGGGGAGAAGGAAGGGGGGAAACGTGATGGAGTGCAGGCAGCACTTTCTAGGGACTCACTGTACTTTGTGGAGCCCCCTCCCTCTATCTCTCTCCCTTTCTCTCAAGGGATTTATTTTATTTTTAAGTATGTGTGTGTGTGTATACACATGTGTGTGTAGGTACGTGTGTAGGCAGAGTCCAATATAGGGTGTTGGATTGCCCTGGAGCTCGACTCCTAAGCAGTTGTGAGCTGTTGGGTGGGGGTGCTGGGAACCAAACGTGGGTCCTCTGCTGTTTACCACTGAACCATCTCTCCAACCCCTCTTTGCCCCTCTCTGACCCTTTCCCATCTGTGAATAAAGAGTTGATCTACTATCATCGAGTGAACACCCCAAACTGGAGGGGTCTAGGGAACCCCCAGGAGGCTTGTGACTCGGCAAGTACTTCAGGGTTCAGCCAGCTACTTCTCTGTTCTGAATTTTGGTTTGCCTAATCTATCATCTAGGGCAAGGTAAAGGACACACATGCATGTGAACACACACATGCAAGCACGCACGCGCGCGTGCACACACACACACACACACACACACACACACACATACCTTAATATTGTGGTTGACCTGAAATAGAGGAAATCCAGCTAGCATTTCTCTCTCAGCCTGGAGTTGCAGCCTGGGTTGGGCATGGTCTGCAGCTGGGTGGTATAGAGGAGGTCAAGCAGAGGCTAAGCTGCAGACCATGCCTCATCCTCCTTCTTGGGAGCTTTTCTCTCAGCCATGTTGGACAGGGATGTTAAAAAAAACCAAAAACAAAGAAATGAAGAAATGGTCTCCCCATTACCCAGTGGCATTGCCTTGCCACTGCCCAGCCCGACCTGTCATGGTTCTGTGTGGTCCAGTCCATCTGCCCCACACCTCTGGTCTCCCCCTGCGCAGTGGGAAAGGGCTAAGGACGCAAAGCCTGAAGGGAACAGATGGGTAAAGGAGACGCCGGGACTGGGTGAGCAATGCCTTTCTTCCCCCTTCCTGTCTTACTCACTGTTTTATTGCTGTGAAAAAACCACAGTGAGCAGGTAACTCTAGGAAAGAAAGCTGGCTTACAGTCTCAGAGGTTCGGTCCATGATGTCATGGTGGGGAGCAGGGCTGCTGGCAGGTGCTGGGGCAGTAGCTGAGCGCTCTACATACGGATGCTTAGGCAAACAGAGAGAGAGAGAGAGAGAGAGAGAGAGAGAGAGAGAGAGAGAGAGAGAGAGAGAGGTACTGGGCCTGGTGAGCTTTGAAACCCCAAAGCTCACTCCCAGTGATACAGTTCCTCTAACAAGGGCACACCTCCTAATCTTTATTACCCTGCCTAATGGTGCCACTCCCCAGTGACTAAGCATTCACAAATATGAGCCTGTGGGGGCCATTCTTAGTCAAATCACCACACTTCGCCTTTTATTAGGAGACAGCACAGGGGGAGCAGAGCTTGTGAGAGCAGACACTCGTGTGTTCCTGTGTAGGCCTCAACATATTCCTACAATTTGTCAACAGGGCTGAGGGAACTCAGGGGGTAAATAAACCCCATACTTGTAAAAATAGAGACCCAAAAGAGGGGCTGGAGGCTCCCCAATCACAGCAAGGTATCGACGGCAGAGTGCAGATTAGAACTCGAGTCTTCAAATTCATTCTGGGTCTGAGGCCGGTGTTGGACATAGAACTCAGTGCCCCGACAGCAGTGGTTCCCCGCCTTCTTAGTGCTGTGACCCTTCAATACAGTTCCTCATGGCATGGTGACCCCCAACAACGACATTATCTCCATCGCTACTTCATAGCTGCCATTCTGCCACTGTTATGAATCATAATATAAATATCTGTGTCTTCCAATGGTCTTAGACAACCTCCGTGAAAAGGCCTGAAGGGTGGTGGCAAAGCTAGACCAGGCTGCTCTCCAAAGGCCAGAGACCAAACTTCTATTTCTCTGCAAGGCCGGACTCCTGGGCCACCTCCTTGTCTTCAGTGGCAGGAAAAAGCTAATCCTTGGCCACGCGGGAGCCAGATTTCCAGGTCTGTTGACAGCCCAGATTTACAGTGTTGCCAAAAATCTCCTGGACCCTACACGTGAGGAAAGCTGACCAAAGGCTGCTTCCTGAGTGGCCAGTGTCCGCCGTTTGATTCTCAGGGGTTCAGAGGCAAGGCTGTGGATAGAATGTGACATGCCAGGAGGGAATCCCTACTCTACCACCCAATGGTTAAGGAACCCGAATTGCTCCCTAGACACTTTCATTCCCCCGAACCTTGCCATCTGTAAACTGGGAATGGCAGTGACGGGGACCTAATTCAGCAGAACGGGGTCTAGGGGAAGCTTTTCGTTCAGCACTCTTCCTGACTCAACGACATCGCCCGGCACACAGCAGGTCCTCGGTAATAAAAAGAGTGCTTATTATCTCCCTATCCTACTCTGCTTCTGGCTGGACACCGTGAGTGAGGGTCCTTAAGTGGCTTCTTTTGCCTCAGTCTTCTGAGAGAAGGAGGACCAAGCATCCGCAGGCTTCCTAGGAATTAGCTAGGCTGGCCCCGTGCCTTTCTGTTTGGTTTGCCTTACGCTGCAAGCCGAGTGGACCTGGCTGGGTGATGCTCAAAGACTCCGTCTTGTGGATTGCTCCAAGACCCACTGCGACAGCTTTCTTGGGGAAGAGGGCGGGAGGGGGCGGGGGAGGGGGGCAGGGGCACCTGAGAACAGGCTCTCCATGAGGCTGCCTGCTTGCAGAGCATGAAGTGACCTGGGCAGCCAGGCATCAGTGCAGGAGCCAGGCGTCTGCTGAGACCTGAGGCCATAGCTTCTTGTGATTCTCTGTTCGTTAAGAGGTGAGGAGTGGGGCTAGGGCTTTCGGAGCACTCTGTCCCCACCTCACTCAAGCCTTACCACTGCCTGGCACTTACTGCTCCCGCCCAGCCCCCCCACTAGGCCTTTGAGTGCGGAGGGAACATTGTGGCTGTGCTCCCAGGCCTGGAGCCTATTCTGGCCCATTAGTACTCGCTCCCTGAAGGCCCCTGGGAAGAGGTTTTATTGCTACTTCCAAGTTGCCTGAGGTAGAGAGAGAGTGAACTGCTGGGCGCAAAGGGCTCTCTGCAAGTGTGCCCGGGGGTGTCTGGGCGGGACCCCAGGCCCCTCCCAGGGCTGTTTTTCTGAAGTCTTTTTTTTATGGTCGGGGAGCTAGACCAAGTCTCCTTCAGTCCTTTTATCCCCTACACGGCACACCCATGCATACACACAGATATGTAAATCACATGCTCACACACATACACAGATGTACACATAGACACACACATATTCAGAAACACATGTATATACACATAGAAGCACATGCACCCATATATGCGTATGCCTGCACACCTCGTCACAGTCACTCTAGGCTCTTAAGAGAGAAAGCCACACCTATTCTGAACCCATGGAGGAAGTGTGCAGGGGTGGGGAGGGGAAGGGCAGGGAGGCAAACAGGAAGGGCCAGGCTGGGGAGGAAGTCCAAGGGTGGGGGCTAGGGAAAAGGCGTCATCATCGCCCCGATCCTATGAGCTCTTTTGGAAGTGAACAGTGTGGCCCTGGCCGTTGGCTGTTCTGAGCTCACTGGTAGGTCTGTCCCCAGGATTCACACCTAACTGAGTAGAGTTGAGTGCTGGGGCTCAGGGAGTCAAAGTCCTCCCTCAGTGTGTGTGTGTGGGGGGGGCACCGATATGACACACACACATACACCCCACCCCACTCCTTCTTCGTTCTTCATCCTTTCCATAGGTAACAGGTACAAAACACCAACGACATGGTGCTGGCTCCTTCTGCTACTGCTTCACAGACCGCAATGCACAGGGGCATTAGAAAACAAAAACAAAAAACAGAAAAGGTCCGGATTTCTTCCAACACTGCTTGACTACACAGCCTTGCCAGTCACTAGGATCTAACGGATAAGGGTCCTCTTCTGGTGTCGTCACAGGAATGAACATTTTCAAAACTTAATTTTGGGGTCTGGAGACCTGGCTCAGTCAGGAAGTTCTTGCCATGCAGGTACAAGGACCCGAGTTCGATCCTCAGTAGCTTCACACATACACACACACACACACACACACACACACACACACACACCCTGATGTGGTAGAAAGCACTTGTCGTCCCAGTGTTGGGGAGGCGGAGGCAGGTGGATCTCTTGGGCTTGATCATGAGCTGGTTTGGCCTCATCAACCAGTGCCAGGCTCTCACAAGGCAGACAGCGCCCGAGGAATGGCCCCTGATTCACCCTCTGCTCTCCCGGGTGCCCAGCACACTTACAGCTCTGCGGGGTCAGGAAGCCGGAGACCTAGAGATGAGCAGCCTGGAGGCTCAGGGCTTCCACCACTGCTCCCTTCATCCACGCCCTCACCGCACCGCACCTCCCATGCCCTGCTAGACCTCACTCAGAGGCTGGCCTTATTCCCTGTTCCCCAAAGGCAATCATCAGAAGCACCTCCAGATCTGCATGGGTGCATTCCTCCCCACCAGTATCTGCCCCCCTCCAGGATACCCCACCACACTGCCTATGACTCCCCACGCTCCCAGCCATTACGACTCCGACTCCGAGACCTTCGGCTCTGTTCAGGAACATCCTGTCCTTGTCACTGCGTCCCCCAGCCATTCCCTCTGCACCGATCATTTCTCCACACATAAACCTGATACTTTCCCTCTCATCTCACCCAACCCCCTGGATCCTGGCTTATCCATCCCCTCTCCCAGCTCCTGCACATTCCTTGCTTTCTCCAAAACCTCCTGCTAGTTTCCTCTCTCAAAGATCGGTCAGGAAGATGTTCAACGGCCCCCAGAGGGCTCTACCAACGATCAGTTCCAAGCTTCCTACAACTGGCTTTTTGGAAGCCTTGAACAGTTCCTGCTCCTAGGAACATGATTTCCACTGTGCTCCCAGGAGTCATTAGTTTCCCTTCCCTTCCCTTTCCCCCTCCCCTCCCTCCCCTCTCCTTTCCCTCCCCTCCCCTCCCTTCCTTTTTTTCTCTACATTTCTGGTTGTTCCTTTCAACTTCCTGCGGCTTTTCTCCCTTCCCTCAGACATCACTGGACACTCCAAGATCAGCCTTTGATCTTGGTCTCTCTCTTCATTTACCCCCCCCACACACACACACACACAAACAGAAGCTCATGCACTCTCCTGGCTTTAAACAATATCTATATACTGATGACTCCAAATTCTCGTTCCCAGCCTTGGACCTCAAGTATCCACCCATCTGTTTGTAGAGAACTCTGACCCAACACAGCCAAAGCTAATCTTGGTTCTCCCTTTCTTCTACTTGATCCATTATATATACGTCCTCCAGGGAACACACACACACACAGAGAGAGAGAGAGAGAGAGAGAGAGAGAGAGAGAGAGAAAGAATCAGAGACAGAGACAAAGGTGCAAAAGTTGATTCTTGGAAGGCAAAAATCAAAAATCATCTTACATAGTGCAATGGTTTGTGATTTCTCCAAGTATATTAACTTATGGTAACTTTGGAATTAGAATTCCACAGGGAGAAGCAACTGGGGGAAATGTCTAAAAAGCTTCCTTGGCGGTGGGCGGTATGAGAAAGGATTGGGAAGGAGGGCAGCTGGGATGAGAACCTCCCAAGTCATCCACTGGCAATCCCACCCTGCCACCACTCAGGCCAAACCCCGCTGGCTGCCTCACCTCCTCCTTTTTGTCACAACTCAGATCCAATCTATCAGGAAATCCTTTTGGTTCTGCCTTCAAAATAGATCCACCTCCCCTGTGGCAGCCAACCACCATCTTTTCTCGCCTGGATTATCGCAACAGCATCCCCCTCGCCTCCCTCTGCTTGCCCAGGTCCCCCCACAGCCACAGAGGCTGTCCCACCATGGCAGCCCTCTCCTGTTTGTCTTTGCCCTTCCCAGAGCACTCAGTGGCCTTCTGTCTCCAGAGTCTTTGCTGTGACGCCCCCTTCTCGCTCATCTTCCTTCCTCTTCCTCGCCAGCCCACCCCACGGGGATCCCTGCTGACACTCTAACACCCCAGGCATGCTCATGTCTTAAGGTCTTTCCTGGCTGCTCTCTATCCTCTGATCCTGTATCACACACAGGGCCACGGGGCCAAGCCTCTCCCTTCCCTCAAGCCTGTTCCCACGACCCTTTTCCAAGGGGCCATGCACATCCACCTGGCGAGCACTGCCATGGCCATCTCTGATTCCCACGGTGCTCACGTCTTCTGACTTATTCTGTATTCTGCTGCTCAGTGCCGCTTGCTGGCTCCCCTGCTGAGCCAGGGTATCAGCTTTCCAAGGGCAGATATCTTTATTTCAGACCCTGCTGCATCCTCAGTAGGAGAACTTCGAACACAGCAGGTGTGCCTGAGATGCCCTGATGCCCATCCCAGGCTCTTGTCCTCTCAGGTTTCTGCCGCTTCCTCCCAGGCGCCATCGTATGTACCCACCTTTGTGCCCACGGTCTGAGTGTGTCCCTATCACGATTCAGCAGCTCCCTTTTTTTTTTTTTTTTTTTTGAGACAGTCTCTTATGTAGAACAGGGTAACCTTGAGTTCTTTTAGTAGCTGAGGATGACCTTGAACACTGGATCCTCCTACCTTCACCTCCCGAGTACTAGGATTACCTATAAAGGTGTGCACTACTATATCTGGTTTATGTGATCCTGGGAATTAAACTCGGGGCTTCTTATATGCTAAGCAAGCACTCGGCCAGTCAAGCTTATATCCTAAGCCCTCTTTGGCAATCCGGCAAAGATTAGGTAGAAAAGAGAATCTGAGAGTTCACGCGGAAATAGAGGACATCCGTGGAAGAAGGGCCCTAACCCGATGTTTTGATGCCATAGGTGACCGTGGGGAAAGGGAGGCTAGCTTGAAGGCTGAGTAGGGACTATAGAGCAAGAAGGGCAGTGGATGAAGGCAGGGGATGGAGGGCAGGGGAGGAGGGCAGGGGAGGAGGGTGAGGGAGGAGGGCAGAGGGAGAGGGCAGGGGAGGAGAGCAGGAGATAAGGCCAGGGGGGGAGCATTGGGGAGGAGGGCAGGGGATGAGAACAAGGCGTGGGGGTAAGAAGAAGGGCAGTGGATGAGGGAAGGAGGTCAGGGCAGTGGAATGTGGAGAGGACTTGAGGTCAGGGGAGGAGGGCTGAGCACAATGCCAATGGGAAGTTGTGAACTGAGGGAAACTATGTGGGGGGAATTTATCACTTCTTAATATTCGAATCTGAGAAGCCTTCCATGGGCTCATTTTAAACTGCTTGTTCCCCAGTCGATGATTTAATTTCGAGGACTCTGAAGTCTTTAGATTGTGGGACCTAGCTGGAAGAAGTAGGTCACCGAGCCTGGTTCCTAGTTCCAGCTGCTTTCTGCTCTTATCCACGGCCGTGTCCATGGGAGCAGTTTCTCACACTCCTGCTGCTGCACACACAGGGTTGCTTCACTGAGACTTCCTGGCTCTGATGAGCTAAAAGCCCCTAAAACCAGGAGCCAAAATAAATCTTTCTCACCGTTGTTTCTGCTCAGTATCTGGTCATAGTGAAACAAAAGTAACAAATACAGCACCAGAAGAGGGGGTCAGGTAGGGACACGGCCAATGTCTTCTTTACTGGGTCAGGAGGTGACAATGCCCTGACCAAGAAAAGGGAACAGAGGCCCATCTTAGAGGGGGCATGGTGGTCCTCTAGAGGGGCTTCTCTTTGCTGTGGTCCTCACCCTTTCACCAGGGGATTTGTTACTCCAAGACTGTGTGGATGGGGGTAGGAAGACCCCAGGGAAACCGGACCATGGGCTAGGGATGGAAGAGAAGGGTCTATGGAAAGGGCTTTTCTAGAAAACAGGCTCTAAGGAGTTAGGGAAATGGTTCAGTGGATAAAGTGACTTACTATTACTGTGTAAGCATGACGACCTGTTTAGATTCCCAGCATTCACCTAAATAGCTCGGCACAGAAGTGCATACTTGTAATCTCAGGGCCAAGAAGGCAAAGAGAAAGTGATCTGTAAGGTTTGCTGGTTAGACAGTCTAGTCCAATGGGCAAGCTCTGGGTTTAGTGAGAGTCCCTATCTCACAAAACGAGGTGTAGAACAATCCAGGAAGACATTGACTTCTGGCCTCCACATGTATGCACATATGTGTACACATATCCAAACACATATATAGCTATATACATGTGGGAATAGGGACATGCATACAAAAAAGAAAGAAAAGCCTCTATGCCTATTCTCCAGGATTCACAAGGTTACTCACAGATTAGTAAACAAAGCAAAACAAAGCAAAACCCATGTTCTTTTTTGACCATTAAAGACAAGGGAGTGAGTGACCTTGGGGACACTATGTGAACAGCTCAGCTCAGCCCAGGGCGTGGCAAGAAGGACAGAACAGAGAGGATGTGTCCTGGGTAGACACTGTCCCTGGGACTTTGCCACCAGTAGGACCGGAGAGCCTCAGGACCACACCTTCACATGTCTTTACACTGCAGGCAGAGAGAGAAACTGAAGCCCAGTGAGAGAAGTGGGTTGCCACAGGCTGATTTCTCAAGGTGAGGGGAAAAGGAAGCTTCCCAGACAGAAGGACTAACCTGGTCTGATGGGACACCACCAGCACATTTATGTAGCTCTCTTCTTCTTGAGAGCGCAGAGTAGTATATGCCCATAAACTCGCCTATCCCTCTGCAGTGAATGGCAAGGCTACCTTGTGCAGATATTATAAACATGCCCTGCCCCCCATGACCTTCTCTCTAGTCTCAATTAGGTTTTCTTTCCCCCTCAAATCCTTGTAATTCAGCAAAGATTTATGAGACTCGTGTTTGATGCAACCCTGTGAGTATTTTTGAAGCTTCTGGATTTCTCCAGAGCTAAGGTTGTTGTATTGTTTTCTCTCATCCAAGAAGACTTGACTCATACCTGCAATTATGCACAGCGCACTGTCCATCCTGGATGGCAAGACTTGGTCTTATGCCGGCTGCATACCATCACCTGAAGTCCGGCATTTCCGGTGGCTAGTGGATAGAAAAGGCTCACGTCAGGCAGGGTCATCAAACCGAGGGGACTGGAGCGCCCCTCTGTCACTCACACCTGGCGCCTAGCGGCAGCCCGGAGTCGGGCCTTTGTATCCACGGCTTAGCAGAAAGTAGCCACTCAACCCGTGTTTGTTGGACTGATCGATAAAAACGTGAAGGAAAGAAAATGAAGATGGATAGTAATAACTATTTCTTGCATTTAAAGTGTTGCCACTGCCAGGCATGGGGTGCCCGGCTGTAATCACTGTGCTTAGAGCGGGGGGGGGGGGAGGGTGAAGAAACGAAGAAACGGGGGGGGGACTCAAGGAGGTCAGCCTGAGATGCACAGTCAGACTTGTTCTCAAGAAATAAAAGAATAAATTAAATAAAAGAAGGCTTTCCAGCGGACTCTAGGATTAGAAAGATGCTAAAATAAGCTACGCAGTGGTACTCCACGCCTTTAATCCCAGCTGTGGGAGGTAGAGACTCGAGACTCTCTGTGAGTTCCAACCTGGTCTACAGATGGAGTTCCAGGAGAGCCTGAGCTACATAGAGAAACCCTGTCTCAGAAACAGACAACAACAAAACAAAAAGGAAGGGAGGGAGGAAGGAAGGAAGAAGGAAGGAAGGAAGGAGGAAAAGAAGGAAGGAGGGAAAGAAGGAAGGAAGGAAGGAAAGAAGGAGGTAGGGAAGGAGGGAGAGAGGAAGGAAGGAAGGAAGGAAGGAAGGAAGGAAGGAAAGAAGAAAGAAAGAAAGAAAGAAAGAAAGAAAGAAAGAAAGAAGGAAAGATGGGAGGGAGAGAGGAAAGGAAGAAAGGAAGGAAGGAGGGAGGGAGGGAAGGAAGAAAAGAAAGAAAGGAAGAAAGAAAAGAAAGACACTTCTGAATCCTCTTAGGGGCTTCTGTAGAGGACGTACGTTTGTGCTTCAGAAGCTCTCCTAAGGCAATCAGGGACAGCTCCCTAGAAGAAATGGATTGTCCAATGGGCCTTAAAGGATAGGGACTTATTGGTGGAAATTCAGAAAGGATTTCTAGCTAAACACGGGGCACTGAGCCAGCAACGGGACAAGACACAGAAGCCATACCGGAGGAGGCGCTGCCTAGGGCAGAGGTACTCACTCCTAACTAACATTACTGGTAGTAGGGAGCTATTGAAGACCCCCAGGGGTTGGGAAACAAGAGGCCTGATCTTGGTCAGAAAGTCACCCTGGAGAAGGACTGGGAGGGAGAGACAGGTCAGGAGCCACGCCTGAGGTGTGGGGTGAGAGACTGGGACTGTTTCTCGGGAGGTGGCTGCAGAGGCAGAGGCAGGATGTGAGAAGCCCTGCAGAGCGGAGAGGCCGGATGAGCGAAGGGAGTTCCACAGAGGATCTGGGAAACGGATCTGGGGCTTGGGAGAGTTAATGAGGCCTTCTGGGGTGGGCGGCCTTGTGATCGAATGGGGGCTGCTTCCCTCGGGAAGGGAATGAGTTCACTCCACCTGGGTGGAGACACCTCATTAGGAATGCAGATGCCAGGCTCGGGAGGGAGGTCAGGGCTCCAGAGACCGCAAGGAAGCGAGGCTGAAGCAGAAGCGGAGGCTGTGGGAGTGAATGAGATCACACGGAGAGACGCAAGGAAGATGAAGGCTGAAGACAGCCTCGGGGGCCACCCACAGCCGGGGGGATGGGAGCAGGGAGACAGGGACCTGGGAGAAATGAGAGCAGCCGAGAAGGCGCGGATAGAACGCTTCCTTTTCCCTCTTCCCACGCTGCTCGGAGCCTCTGCCCTTCCCTCACCTCCGTGGGCAGGACCACAGGTGGCTGAGTACCTGCCCACAGCTTCCAAAGCCTCACAGGCAGCACAGCCCACTCAGGTGACTGGCTCCCTTCTGGCTGCGACCTTGCAGAGCAGCCGAGCAGCGCGGGAGGGGGAAAGCACGACCTCGGAGGCTCGGCCTCCTCACCTTCCTAAGGGGATAACCACGGGACGGTTTCTAGGCTGGTTGCTGTGACTATTAAGTGGGATAATGTGTGTTATGCATTTGGCACTCGGGCCAGGCAAGCCCTCAGAGCTCAATAAATGCTGGCTGCTGCTATTATGACTATCACAGTGGCCGGGACTGGGTTCTAGCGCTGGGTCTGGCACAGCCGGTGTGTCCAGCAGCCTCTCTGGAGGGCTGAGCGAAGGAGGGGGCCTCCTCATTTACACTACCTGGGTGCTTGAACTCATCCTAACCCAAAGATAGGGAGGGCAGTTACAGGACCGCAGGTGACCCCTCATGGATAATCATGTGATCTGAAGGACCCTCACGTCCACTGCAGATCTTTAACTTCAATAAGAGCTGAGGTGGGTCTTGGACCGAAGTTGAATGCTTTCCAGCGCGCGATGCTTACTGGCTCTGTGGTTGGGTCTCCTCCTCCAGGGAGGGCTCAGTCCTGGGTCTTGTCCTCTCTAGTCTGAAGCAATTTGTCGGGGGGTGGGGTGTCCTCTCGGTTTCCATTTGTCAGGACCTACCCACACTCCAGCACTCGGTTGGTCCAAGTTGGAGACAAGGACCCCCAGCCCCACCCCCACTGGGATCCGGTTGAGAGGTGGCAGTCTAAGGCCCCAAGCTGGGCGATTACCAGCTCTTCACTATTAGGAGCAAAGGAACCTAGTTTTTCTCCTCAACCTGCGACCCTCCAATTTTGGATCTGAGCCCAGTCCAGAGGAACTTTGGAGCTTGGAAGCTACCCACTGCTGGAGCACGGAGATCTTGGCATAGGGTTGGGAGTGTGTGCAGTTAAAGTTTGCCTAGCATAGATAAAGCCCTGGGTTCCATCCTCAGCGTTACATAAACTGTCTTGTAAGCGCTTGTTCCATCAGGTCTGGAATGAGAGGCAGAAGGATCAGAAGTTCGTGCTCATCCTGACTGTATAGCCTGTTGGAGGCCAACCTAGGATACACTAAACACTGCCTTGAAAGGGTCGGGGGACATGACTGGATGGTATGTTCCGGTTTCTGTCCCCTCACACACGGAACCCTGAATCTGGGACTGAGAGCCTCCATGTCCTCCTCCTTGGCATCAAGCTAAGATATCTCACTAACCAGAGCCTGAAAATGGGTCCAGAGACTCCATGGACCCTGTGTTCTCTCACTCATTCCTACTTAGACATGAGGAAGCTCCCCGAAAGGAACAGAACTTGATTCTCTGTCACCTACACTGGGGATGAGGTCCCAGAACAGTGCAGGTGGGAGTCTGATGCTGGGAGGACCCTGCTAAGTAGGCCATCACTGGAGATGGGCACTGGAGGCTGGAGCTGACGAGCTTGGTTCTCCGGGGGAGGCAGTGGTAAGAGCAAGGGCTTTGAACAAACCACAGACGGTTTCTGCAATATCAAAAAGAGCTCTTAGAGACTAATCACATAGGGGGAGTGGGGCAGCTGGCGAAAGAGCCTCTGCTCGGTTCCCATCAATGGAGGATCAAAAAGCATTTGGTCAAAGAACCTTTAAATACCTTGAAAGGCAGGTGAAGCCGGTTCAATGGGTTCCAAGAAGGATTAAAACACCAGTCTGAGCTGCAGACAGGCTGGCTCCAGTCACACAGTGCTGAAGGGAGAAGCCACAAAGGCCTGAGGGAAATACTCTAGGAATAGTTTCTCCCGAGCCCACCTCTCTCATGACCCAGAGTAATCATGGGCAAGGCAAGGAGTGCAAAGAACTGGGCTGAGACTGTTGGAAACCATCTTGCTTCAGGACAAGGGATATTTTACTGGAAACTTCAGGCCACACACTTACTGATAAGCAAAATGTTGTATCTGTTAGTATCTGCATTTTTTTTTTCCTCAGAAAGACCTAAGACACTATCAAGATGGTAAAATAGCATCCTTATGGCGCAGAATTGTAAACTTATTCTCAGAAAAATTGATGGTCCTAATACAGATGCTTGAATTTGGCATCAGTACGCTAAGAAGTTTCAAGGGGCTTCGTCCTCAGGGGTCTGGAGCAGCCCGAAAGTCAACACAGAGGCCCAAGACCAAGCTTCCAACTAAGGCTGTAGCTGTCCCTAGAGGGGTTGACTAGAAGGATGCCTTCTTCCAGCTTTGGGGGCAGATGTTACGGGAGCTGAGCCAGGCAGGGATGGTCATCAGGAGGACCATGGAGAAAAGAGAGACAGAGCACAGATGGCTTAGCAGGCCAAGGCACTGGCCATCCAACACTGTGATCTGAGCTTGGCCCGGGAACTCGGAGAGTGGAAGGAGAGAACTGACTCCCACAAGCTATGGCATCTGCACACCCACACACATACATGTAATAGATAAATAGATGTTTTTAAAGGTTTAAAAAGGGAGAAAAATCAAAATGGGAAAAGCACAAGGAAGGACAGATGACATGGAGCTACGAGAATGCTCCGGGACCTGCAGCAGAGCCTCGAGGATCCTCAAGGGCCTGTAGCTATAAAAAGATCAGCCCGGGCCAGGGTTCTGGATGCTTTGGGGTCACCCCCAGGAAGCCTGGGAAGACACCTTGCCATCTCTCCAATGTGTTTTGACATCTCTGCAGTACTATTGGAGCCCTACTCTACAGGTTGGTAAATCGAGGCCCAGAGATATCGAGTAAGTGACCAATGACCAACAGCTAGAGAAACAGAGGCAGAAGCAGAGCAGAGGACTAGAATTCTGCTCTTAATGTTGTATCATGGAGTATCTGTCTTTAGGACTAGGCATCCAAAGCAGGAGTGCCACAGGGCTGGGCACGGGGAAGAAACCTGAAAGTACTAATTCCGTGGCCCTGAGATGAGACAGGCACAGTGATAGCTGCTGCCACCTTCCGAGTCCTTGCTGCCCTGTCCCTTCAGGGTAATGGTATCTGTTTATTATTGTTTTAAGGCGGGATCTTATAGCTCAGGCTAACCTTGAACTCCTGATCCTCCTGCCTCAACCTTCTAAGTGCTAGGATTATAGACATGCCACACCACACCTGGGTGACATGTTAATCCTATGCTTTTATCCACTCCAGACTCTGGGCCTATGCAGAGAAGGGCGGGGCTGGCAGGGGGGGCCCGCGGGAACAGGGCTGGGGGACAATTGTTTGCTGCTGGCCTAGCACATTTTCTAGGCTCTGATGTGGCTGTGCTAGGTGGTCTCTGCCTGTCACTCCTGGATCAGGATAATGCTCTGTCTGAGTCTGTGGCCACATGGATTGTGACAAGGAGAGAGATGTGTTTGCTCTGTCACATGCACGCACAAACAGCTTCCTCAGCATTTTTATTAATAATTCATCCTGTAGCCGGGTAGGTGGGGGTAAGGGGACAGGAGCTGCAGGCAGGCAGCAGTCTAGAGATTATACCAGGCAAGAAGCCGGTGGACCCAGGAGCCCTGCCTCCATGTCGTGGCCTAGCAACACAGCCAGGTGGCCTCGGGGGCCCTGTTTGGGAGAGTGGAGGCCTGGCATCTGCTCCGGAGGGACAGAATGTCCCTCCCTGCTCCTACTCCCAGCCTGCAGCTGACCCAGGACACCTGATTGCAATGAATGCACCAGATGGGAGCCAGGCCTAAGGGGTCCAAGGCACGCAGCAAGCCAGTCCTTGGGGAATCAGGTGCTGCGAATGCTTCCTGCCACGTCATGGAACCCAGGACACAGGGGCCTGTAGCATCATGGAAAGAAGAGGGCCTCTCCTGAAGATTCCCCTCCAGAGGCCCAGGACCTCTTCTAAGAGTCAGGGCCTGAGAGCAAGGTGAGAGTTAATTCACAGTCTCCTGGGTCCTTGCCCAAAAGCCTGAGCTCTCATTCAGGTCCATGTCCTGCATCTTCCCAGCCCTTGTGAGTGCTTAGAAGGCAGGGACTCCCAGTTGGCCGGGCTCTCAAGATGCTCCAGCAGGAGTGAGTAGCCCTCAAATGTAGCAGAATGGTTTGGGGCTAGACTTCTGAAATGACTTCTTCCACAAACAAAGCATGAGAATGGAGAATATGTAGTACCTCTCTTAAGGATGAACAACAATAATAGGAATCAATATCAAAAATAAAACCAATGCTTCAAATATCGTTAATGGCATTGGCATATTTATTCTTACAGTAATCAAAGACATAAGAATTGCTATCCTTAATATAGAATAAAGTACCCAAGACCTTAAAACATGTGTGTGCAGGCTAAATACAGCTCTGAATGGCAGAGCCACACACATCTCTTCTTCCTCTTTCCGATGCCTCTGCTCCCCTTAAACAAAGTGCCAGAGGGGGAAAAAGGTTTTCAAAGTCTTAAGGGTTTGAAGATTTAGCTCATTGGCAGGGTACTTCCCTAGTAAGCACAGGGCCCTGGGCTCAATCCCCAGTGTTCAAAAAATAAAAATAAAAAATAAAAAAAGAAAGAAATCAAAATCCACAATGCCCTGGAGTCTTGTTTTGCACAAAACAATCTCATGAGGTTTTATCTAGCATGTCTGGGGGACTGTCCACCTTGGGTTTGGGAGTAGTCGCTATCTCATGCCTGCTGAGAGAGAATGAGTTGAATTTTATTTTATTTTATTTTTTAAGGGAGAGACTGCAAGTCCTGGGATGGGAACAAGTGGAAGGGTCTACCCATGGATCTCAGACGGGCGTGCAAAAGCCTGGGATTTAAACCAAGGATTTCTCCATGTCCTCTGAGCAGCTCCCGGGGCTGTATTTGGCTCCCTGGGTCTCTTCTAGGGGCTTGATTTTCCACCATTTGTCACCTGAGGAGGTGGCTTGGGTCCCTCTCTCTGACGTCCTCTTCTTTGGCTCTGAGAAACTGGGAGCTTCCGGCTGCCCAGAAAAGGGCCTGTCACAGTGCAATGGCAAGGGACAGTGCGGTTCTCTCTCTCAGGAGGGCGGGAGGGAGCTTGAGTAGGAAGCTTCCTGAAGAAGGGCCCTTCCTGCATACCCACTGACGGTGCTACAGGATGAGGCAGGCACTCTCTGCAGGGCACAGAGAGAGGCAGTTGGGTTGGGGAGATGGGATGAATGGACACCGGAGGCCCTGGAGCCCCAGCTTGGAGTTCCAGGATTTGCTGGGCTCCCATAGCAGGCTGTGGCTAGCTCCCGAATTCCTGGATGCATGGTGAATGTGGGACAGACCAGCCCTGGACCACAGAGCAAGGGCTGGGATGTCTGACCACTGGGGAAACACAGACCCTAACCTACAAGTGCCTTTCCCCCCCACTTCCATTTTTATTAGACTATTCAATCCCAGGAAATATGCTCTCCACCGGAACAATCTTGGAGAAGGTTTGCCGGGGGGAATTTCCTTATCTATTTCTCAACCGGAAAAGCTGTGGGTGGAGGTGAATATGTATGTGTGTGTGTGTGTGTGTGTGTATGTGTGGTTCTATGTGAGTTCCAAGAAATGGTGTGTGTGTGTGTGTGTGTGTGTGTGTGTGTTGTGTGTGCGTGCACAAGCACAATGAGGGACATTTGGAACAAAGGCTCGTCCCCATGGGTGCTGGCTGCCTGTATCGTTTGGGAGATGGAGGTATGGTAGGACATGAGCCATACACAGTATATAGCCAGATAGGTGGCTTTTCTGGGAGCAGAAACCTTCAATGTTGGAAAACCTGGTTCACTTGCAAACTACATGGAAGGAGGAATGCTGACATTTATAACCCAAAGATTGTGCTGTCTTACCCATTCCAGTGCAGGGTACGACAACACCTGCGGTGTAGGAAGGGTCTATTACTCTTTATGAGCTAGGTAGTTTGTATGCTTGAGTGTGTTGAGGGCAGGGAAGTGAGTCCCTGTGTAGATGTGTGTAAGGTGGTGTGGTACTTGATCCCTGTTTCAGTCATGGGCCTTTAAAGTCTCTCCCCTACCCCAGAATCAAATAGTCTCTATTCTGTAGAGAAAAACAGAGTCCGTTTGATTTGGACAATATTGGACAGATACAGGGGTAGAAGAGCACTCCAAGATATACTCAAGGTTGGCAGGAAAGGGGGGGTTCATTCTTATAAGGGTCAAGGGAAAGGACAGGGAGAATGGGGTCGGGAAAGGAATGAAAAGGGGATGAATGGTTGCTTTCTTCTCTCTTGGAGCTGGAGTAAGTGGGAAGGGTCTTGATACCTAGTACCCCACGGAAGATGGAGATTCTAATCCTATCCATTCCTGCAGCGGGCCAGCTCTAGGAAAGACAAGCCCGTCAGACCGAGGTCCAGCGCTGGCAAACATACTCCACTCCTGGTTTTGATACCCACCAACCCTTCTTCCCTGGCCCTCCGCTGTTCCGTGTCCAGAGCTAACGCCCTCGAGTGGCCACTGAGAGGAAAACCCGGGATGGATCTCCACGCCTTCCGGAGCGGAGTCAGAGGGCACCTCGGAGGAGGTGGCCAGTTGGGCGACCCTGCGGCGTGCGAGACCACCGCCACCCGTGACGCACGGGCCAAATAGATCACGTCTTCCGTAGCCCAGACGAACAGAGCCGTGGGAGCTTCGCCGTCCTTCCAGGCGGGCCCCGTGAGCTCCTGGGGTGCGCGGGGCGGCGGCCGTGCCCTCGGGGCGGCTCCGGGCGGCGGCGGCCAGTCTAGGGCTGCAGTGCTGCGCGCGGCCGGCAGTGGGCGCAGCAGCGGCAGTGGCCGTGGCGCTCCGCGGCGGGCGGGCGGCGCCGGCGGTGCCCCGGGCGCGCACACACACTCTCTCCCTCTCTCTCTCTCACACACACATACACACACACACACACATACACACACACACACTCACTCACTCACACACGCACGCACACACATACATTCACACACATACACACATCGCCTCGTACACACTCACACACGCTCCGGCGCGCACACGCGGCGCGCAGGCCAGAGGGAGGAGGCTCCGCGCTGCTCGGCGGCGGCGGCAGCGTGCTCCGCGGGCGGCCCGGAGGGCTGGCGGGCGGCCCCCGCTCCCTGGCTCCGCGGCTCCGTGCATCCCGCGCGGCCCCCGCCCTCGGACCCGCCCCCGGGGGTCGCCCGGCCCCATGCCCTGCAGCGGCGGTAGAGAAGCGCGCGGCCGCAGGCGGCTCTGAGGAGCCCGGAGGGAGCCGGCGACGAAGGGGACCATGTACCGGGACCCGGAGGCGGCCAGCCCAGGTAAGCGCGGCCCCGCGAGGGCTGGGGCACCCCGCACGGGCTGGGGCGCCCCGCACCGGCGGGTAGGACGGCTGCAACGCCTGGGCGCCGTCTCGGAGCCCCAGCCTGGGGCTGCTGTCGGCTGGAGCCGCACGAATTGCACCCCTTTCTACCAGGGTCATCTGTGCCCCGGGGGCGTGGGTTCTAGTGGCAGAGACTCAGATTCAGACCCCGCAGTCGGGACATTGGTAGGCTGGATGCCCAGGGCCGACTTCGCAGTGTCCCCACAAAGACCTCCCCCCCCCAACCCCCAGCAGCCCAAGGACAACGTGTGTGGCGGAGCGAGGAGCTGCTGTCCCCGTGGGAGCCGGGCAGTGCCCTCAGAGGTACCCCCTGCTCCCCAGCACCAGTGCCCCGGGGATGTCGGTGTTGGGGGACCTCAGGGCAAGGAAGATCCTGGCAGCTTTGGGCCAAGATGTGGGCACAGAGGAGCGGAGTGTCATCTGCGGTGCCAACTGTGAATTGAGAGGGCTCCAGGGGGCAAGTGGGAATTTGGTGCAGCGGCGGGGGATAGAAGCTTCTGGGAGGTGGGGAACCGCAGGAGCAGTGAAGGGGGAGGCAGGGGTACCTGAAGAGAAAGCGCAGCAGTGGATGACAATGGGGGTGGCAGGCTGTGTTCTCCTAAGCTTGGGGAGGGGGACGCAAAGAACGCCAAACTCACTCCAGTCCTACCAGGGAAGGGGGGAAGGGGGCCGCACCCCTTTGCCTTTCTGAAAGGGAGTGGCCTGCGAGCCCACTGTCGGCTTAGCATCCACCTAGCATCCTTAGAGCCTAAGCCAGGAATCTTTCCTCCTTCCTCTGGAAATTGCTCTGCCATTTCCTCCTTGGCTTCTGCCGCCTCCCCCACACAATGCCCACCTGTAGACAGGTCTCCTTCAGCTCCTGTCCAGGCTCAGTTCCAGCTCCCACCTGGGACACTCCTCTAGACCCAGCAGAACCCCCCTACCCCCACTTCTGCTAGTTCACGCCTCCTGCCCTCCAGGGTCTGTTTCTGGGCTGCTCTCCAAGGCTGAGAGCCGGGTTCCAGCCTAAGACCTACTCCTGCAAGAGTCTCTGGGCTCCCCTACAAGGGCCTCTGGGGGAGGCAGGTGCTGTGAGGAAGGCCGAGCCGAAACCCTCCACAGTGGGGGACTCAAGTCCTTGAAGCTCTGCACAGGAAACTGTTGGACGCTGGCTCTGCCCGTTTATGCCCAGTCCGCACTGGCTTTTCTCTTCCAAGGGGCAGTGCCAGTCGGCTGAGGCTGACCTCCTAGGGGCCGGACCCTGGGTTCACTCAGCACTTGGCTCTGAGACTCAGTCTGTTCTGGAGCCTCACGCCCTTCTCTGAATGTCCTCTAGGTGTGGGCTGAAGGGACATTATCTTGGAGGGGCCGTTTCGTCATCTCTCTGAACAGGTCACCTAGCCTGACATTTCTCCCCGGGAAGAGGTAGGGGCATCATCTGCCTTGCTTCATTCTCATCAGCGAGTTCAAAGCCCAGCTCAGGAGCGCGGATGGGAGGGGGTGCAGTGGGGACAGTCTCCCTTGCTATTAGGTCACTGGCCCTGGGCCATGCCTTCACCCACCCATCCCTCTCCTAACACTTCGGCTCCATGATGTACCACTTTTCCAAGCACCTCTGTCCTCTCCACAGAGACCAAACTGATGTGCTTGGCCTCTTCTGGGCAGAGGGCCTGGATTCCATAGCTGTTCCTGACAGGCCGGCAGCCCCTGGGCCTTCCCTTTCCTGCTCGCCCATCTTGCCCCTGGAAACCGCGGGGTCCACCAATGCCTGTGGCAAGAGTGGTTCTGACTGGGAAGGAAGGTTTTCTTCTCTCTGGTGTGGGCACTGGACTGGTGGAACCAAAAATAGGCTGGAGCGGTTGGGTATGCCTGAATCCTGATCCCCTGGCATCTCTGGGGCCTTTTGTGCCCCTCAGTGTCGCCATCCACCCCTTAGAAGCCCTATAGTCCCGTGTCAGAATCCCGTGCCCAGCAACTTACTCAGGGTCTCCCAGACTGCCGCCCACAGCCAGGGCCCTGCGTCCCCCTCCCCTTTGCCTGGCACCAGGTAGGAGTGAGATATGCAAATTAATTCCCTTGTGACTCAGACCAGTCCCTTGTCTCCCCTCTGGTCCCATAGGAGCCAGTACCTCTTACAGCCTGGTCTCTTCATCTACCCCTCTCAGGAACACCTGTGGCCCACTGTCGCTTTATTACCAAAAAAGAAAAGAGAAAAAGAAAAAAAACGATATCCTCTTCTGCTCTTCATGGCCCAAACCAGTGCCAGAGGGATCTCTCTCTCTCTCTCTCTCTCTCTCTCTCTCTCTCTCTCTCTCTCTCTCCTCACTCCCTCTGCAGGTCCCCATTGGGCTCATTCTAAGACCAAGACTTTACCTGACAGCTGCTAGTCTCTATCCACCTGATCCCTGGGCCCCAGGCATTGTCACTCCCGTTATTCTAAAGAACGAGGTGGTGGAAGAGAACAGAAGCCAGAAGCCAGGTGCAGAATGCAGACCTGCTCTTTGCTCCTGCTCCAGGCTGCCCAGCCCCCCACCCGCTACCTGCAGCCTCCTCTATGCTCTTCCTCCCACAGCCTTCATCTTCTGCATCCCAAAGGTGGCCTGGTCTGCCTCCTTTAGTCTTTCTGCCTGCCTGTCCCAGGCTGGGCAGGGCCTCAGCAGGCCTGCAGGGGTCAGCGTTGCAGTGGGCAGGCAGGACAGGCAGGACAGCAGTGGGAAGGAGGAGGGAGGGAGAGGTGACCTTGCAGTGAGCTAGTGAGCGAGGCGAAAGAGAAGGGCTGGGAGAGAGGGGTCAGGTCCCCAGGGGGCTTCCTGCTCAGTCACCAGGCTTCCGGGAGTTTGTTAGTCCCACTGGACAGCAGTGCCTGAGGCCTTCACTTGTCCCACCTGTTAGTGGATTCTGTCCCCTGCAGGCACTCCATCAGGCTGGTCATTCCCTAGGGGTGAAGGGCACACACACACACACACACACACACACACACAGCCTTGGGGGTCGGTGTGAAGCTGGAGTTAGAAATAGAAGAACACATTAAGTTTATGGTATAAGGCCCATGGATGGGCCCAGGGCTAAGGCTGGGCACGGAAACCCAACAAAGCCAGACTCTCCCACCATTTCCCTGACAAGTGCTCCCCAAATGACATTCCTTCCCTAGCTGACCCCATCTGAACAGGCCCCATGTGCTGTAATGCCTGTGTCCTGGGCTTGGGGCAGAGGTTAGAACATCAGAGCGCGTGGTTCCCCCAGCCGGTGTGTTAGGAAGGGGGTCTGAAGCTGAGCAGGTCTAACATTGGGTTGAGAGAGGATTACCTTTGGATATAGGGGCCCCTCTGAGGTGTGGAGTTGCTGTGGAGACGGGCCTATCACCGACTGCTCTGCGCTGTCCCATGATCTTTCGGAGACAGCTTGACCATCAGGCTGGGTGCTTAAGGGCTCAAGGATTGAGAAAAAAGATGGCCCTGAAGACTTTGGTGATGGTAGGATGCTAGAGGTTGGATCATGGTGATGGGCCAGCTTATGATAGGTGGCGGGGGTCAGGGGGTAGGCAGAGGAGTAGGTGGGCATCGAGTAAACAAAGAGAAGCCTTTGTCGGCTGGTCCTGGCCCTAGCTGACCCAAGGACAACAGAGCACGGGCCCTCCAGCCCAGATATTGAAGCATGTCACGGGAAAGGACAGAGGAGGAGCATGTGGTCCCTTCCTCTCCACCCCCACTCTCCTCCCACCACCTATTCTCCCAGGGACTTTGAATCCTTATTGAATCTGATGGACCGTTTTCAATAACTGCTTCCCCCAGGGGAATCAGGCCTAGAACAACAGGGGAGTAGCTGGTGAGGGGGCCATGTGCTGGCTGGGAGACTCAGTCCTGAGTGGAGGGGGAGGAGCGGGTCCCATGGCCTCCGCGGATACACTGAGATAGCCCAGGTGAGCACAGACATCTCTGTGTCCCCAGTCCGGGGTCCGTGCCCACAGGCGGCACTCATGGTCAGTGAGGTCAGCTTTCTCCGTCAGGGCGGTCACTGCTCTGGCCAGGTGCCGGAGCCAGTCTGTGCCAGGCTAAGCCTGGGTACCCTTCTCCCTTGCCAGGGAACCCCAGCCAGTGGTGCCAAGCGGATCGTGCCAGTTCCATGGACATGGAGGTGCTGACCTTCAGGCAGCAGGGGGTAGCCCTGCTGGGCTTCGTCCAACTTGCCTCTGGAGGGCCAGACTTTGTCTCACCCAGCAGAATTCCCCAAGGGTTGGTACAGAGTTGGCAGACCGAATGAGACCTGTGGAAGGGACTGGAGAGCGCCCAGCATCCGTGCCTGCATTCCCAACCCCGTGGATAGGAAGGTGGGCTGGCTCAGCGGCTGCCGGGGAAGGCTGGGCAGCTCCTACCTGGAAGGGACCCTGGGGAAAGGTGTGTCGCCTTGGGTGGTTGGGCCTGTGACTGAGTGATACGGTGGGCTGGCATGTCTGGGAAACTGGTATATCCACGTGAGAGAACATGTGGGGCTCTGGTGAGGGGGAAGGGGAAGCTGGGGTGCTGGCAGAAGCTGGGTGGCTGTGTGTGTACCTACGTACGTGCGTGTGCGTGTGCGGGCGGCAGCTGGCCGGCCGTAATAGCTGTGCTCCTGTGCCGAGTGCCCTGCCCGCTGTAAACATCAGCTAATGAGTGTATTCATAGCAAGGTGCATTGAGGTGCATAGGGAGCTGTAAGGGAAAGCTCCGGGGAGGGGCCCTCCTCCGGCCCTGTGCTCAGCCTGACAGGTTGTGGACTCTCTAGGGATCCTGCCTTACCCCCACCTGCCACACCCTCAACCTACCACCTTGGCTTCCGTCTTCAGAGATCAGGGCCTCACCTAGTTGTAAGCAGGCATGAGTGTGAACATGGTACGGGTTGTAAGAGTATTCTGTATACGGAAACAAGATTACCGGGATGCTGTGTGTGTGTGTGTGTGTGTGTGTGTGTGGTGTCTGTGTGTTGTGGTGTGTGTGTGTGTGTGTGTGTGTGTGTGTGTGTATGGTGTGAGTGTGTGATATGGTGTGTGTGTGTGTGTGTGCATATGTGTGTGTGTGTGTGTGTGTGTGTGTGTGTATGTGGTGTATGTTGTGTATGCATGTAGGTGGGTTAAACTGAATTCATCTGTGTTTTGGTGACCGTCTAGTTCTGTGCATGTGTGTTTGCACCCCTCCCCCAGACCCCAAGAGAAGGACTATCCCATGTATCAACCGTACCCTGAGAGTGACAGAACCAAGGTATTGTCTGAGCAGGCTGGTGTTGCCGGCCCTGCTCCTTCAATGTCCTTGGAGTTCGGGAGAATGAGGGCCTCTGGGGCTGCTCGGTGGAGAGAAAGGGGTGACCCTGTTCTTCCCACTGGAGGAGGCAGGAGGGAGGGTCTGAGTCTCAGCTCCTGGAGGCTTCCAGAGCTATGGTTTGCATCAACAAAAGGGGGCCCCTGGTTCTTGTGCCTCCAGGAACCCCAGAAAAAAAGAGAAGAGGGGTGTCGCTGAGTCTGTCCTCCTGGTTGTCGGTGTGTGTGCCTACACACACCCCCCCAGGGCTGGGTAAGTGTGAAAGGGGTGTCTGCATGAAGCCCCAAACTGGGGAGCCGAGGAAAGAGCTGGGTGGCTAATGTGTCCAATTAAATTACTTCAAGCCCTGCCGCGGCAGCTGCTCCCGGCGGGGCTCTGGATACAAATTGGATCCGTCTCATTACTACGGGATAGTGTCAGCAGGGCCAGAGAGCTGAGGCTGGCTTGGCCAGCCCAAAGCAGGCCCCGTCCCGCTCTGCCCAATCTGAGTACATCAGATTCCCCTAGAGGAGTTGTTCATCAAAACATCCCGTGGGGTCTCTAGGCCCAGTGAGATATTAGGGTTCCTTTCCTATCACCTTACAACCCCTGGCCCCCCGAGTAGCACACCCAGCGCCCCTCTGAGCCCCTAGTTTCTTCCTCCAGGAGCGGGGTAGGGTGTGCTTGGCAGGTCGTGAGTCTTACGGTTTCCTTCGCAGTCTCCAAGCACCTCCCCACCACTGCGATTAGCGGAAGCACTATAGTAGTACGTCTTACTTATGGAGTACTTAGTATATGCTACGTCCCTTACGTGTGCGCCACCAGGATGACTCGTTTAAGCCAGGGCCCTGGGCCCACCTGCTGTCGAGGTGCATTCCTGCAGAGGTAGCTGTTGTTGTCTCATTCTTCCTCTGCCACCTCAGTTTCCTCCTCTGTGAAATGGGCATAACGATGGCTCTTCTTTCTTGGGTGACTGGAGGATGAGGAGAGATGAGGCGAGGAGAGTAGTCATCTCAGAGCTTCGCGCGTAGTAAACACTCGTGATGCGGAAGGGCAGCTGTTATCAACATTACCCCGTACCGCGAGATTGATGTGTGGGACGGGGGTTCTGGAAGCTCCGGGAGGGACAGGCATGCTACTGCCTTAGTCAAAGAGTCGGGAAGGATTTCACTGAGGCCGTGGGGAGTAGCCGTCAAGGTGGCATGGAGTTGCGGAGTGCTTGCTGTGTGACAGGCGCTCTCCTAAGCATATCACACGTCCGTCATCAGCATATCCTGGCAAGGACTTGGCAATTAGAAATCAATTTGGGATTCCAGGCGTGTGGCGGGATCCGAGAGCTTTGGGTCTTGAAGAGCAAACAAGAGCTTGCCGGAGGAGGAAGCACAGGCCAGGCGTTTGGCTTGGCCAGTTGAGGCAGCAGTGACCAGTGCCCAAACGTGACCGGAAGGGAGAGTCTAAGAGACAGTAGCCTGGAGTGAGGCTTGGGAAGATAGATTAGGCCTGGGCTGTTGACACAGCAACAGGGTCTCATGTAGTCCAGGCTGGCCTGGAACTTCTACCGTAGCCCAAGAGGACTTCGGACGGCTAGTTTTCCTGCCTCTATCTCCCAAGGTCCGGGGCTGTAGATTTATACCACCACATCTAGATTATGAAGTGCTGGGGATACATGGCAGGCGAAAATTCTACCAAGTCACATCCCCACACACTTTTGTTTTTGTAAGGAAATGGAAGTCCCTCGAATAGACGTCTGGGAAGAACCGTGACGGTGTGGGAGCGAGGGGGATGGGAAGCTTGGCTGGTGACAGAGTTAGAGGCTCACCGGGGTACATACCTGCCCGTCTCCGCCTCTGCCCTTCCGCCACAGTCCCTCACCTGAACATGGTGGAGCCCAAAGCCAGCTTAGATAGGCTTTGGGTCAGGACCTTAGCAAACCTGTGGTGGGTGTGGGCGTTCAGATGCCAGCCAATCCGGATGGGCATCGGTAAAGACCCTAAGAAGGCCTTCTAGCACTGGGGTCATCAGAAAAAGCCTTCCCTCAGAGGTGGGTGGGGAGCCAAGGGGAGCCGTAGTTACAGGGCCCCAGGGACAGAAGTGGTCTTCCTGTTGATTGGTCTGCAGCCCGTGCCCGCTTTGGGTATCAGGAGCAGGCCAGAGAGGAACCACAGAACTCGCTCAAGCTGCCAGGTCTGGGCTCCGGAGTCCCAACAGCACTAAACTGTCTCCATGACAACTAGGCAGGGCACCCTCCCCTTCCATGGCCAGGGCCCCCGGGCACAGGGGCCCATTTCCAGCAGGGTATAGATATGTCTTCTTATTTCCCTGGGAGCAGACATCCCAGGGCAAATAGACTTACAGTGAGGCGCTGTTAGCATACACACACATGGTGGCATTTGAGTCCATATGCACATACATGCATATGAGTGTGTGTGCATGCAGATATATGCGTGAGTGAGAGAGAGAGTGTATATGTATATATGTATCTCTCTCTCTCTCTCTCTCTCTCTCTCTCTGTGTGTGTGTGTGTGTGTGTGTGTGTGTGTGTGTGTACCACCTTGCTTTTTAACCTAAACTTCTCAGCTAGCCTGGGTTGTGTAGGTGAGGAAGCTGAGGACCAGGAAGGAAGCTAGAGGATCTTGGCTGGGTCACGCCACAAAGCAGGGTAAAGAATTTGAGTCATTCTTACTCCACCGACTGAGTGGTAACCACTGAGATACGCTGCCTAGCACTTCCCTTATCCTACTAGGATCCCAGCCAGCCTGTCTCTCAGCCCATCTCTCGGAAGGGAGTGCTTAGAGTCAGTTTGGCTGCAGAGCCGGACTCAGAGGGTGTCCCCAGCACCTTCCATAGTGCTCAGGGCTGTCCCTATAAACCCTTTATTCTCCCATCACTGAATGGACCCTTTCTTTTCCATTCTTATCCAGGCAGTGTGGAGAGATCCTCTTGCCAGAAGATCTGGGGAAAAGGGGAGGAGCCCCTCACGCACTGCTTGGCACCTGCCAGCCTGGGAGGAGCCCGATGAATTGTCTGTGTGGCCCTCCCCAACCTCATTCCTCCCTCTCCAGCCCCCGCCTGGTTGGGGAGGTGCGAAGGGAGCGATTTCACAGCCTGTCAGCTGAGGCCTAAAAATACCCAGAACTCTGAGATGTTTGGGCAGGGGGAGGAGAGCGTAGGGACCAGGGATGGGGTGGAGGGGTGCAGTTAAAACTCAGCCAGAGAGCCCTGGTGGTACCATAGCCCTGCCTGGGAGTGAGGGCTAGACCCTCTGTTCCCATGTCCCCCACCTGTCTTATTTATGGAAATGACTAAGGTGGGGCTGGCATCCCTAGGGTTGTGAGAGCTGAGTTATGACAGCCGGAACTGAGGGAAGGCTTGGTCCTTGGTAGGAACCGTAGACCCAAAGCCCCCCAGAGCCTCATGCTGATGCCTCTTTCTCTCCCTTTCCACCCCCGAGTTGGCTGGCATCTTGAGGCTGTGGGAGCCAGGCTGTGCCTGAGCCTGCTTCCTTCCTGGAGAAGGTGCCTGCTTCTGTTAGAGGAGAGGCATGAGGAAGGCAGTGGGGATGGGGGTGCCAGCAGGTGTGTGACGTGGCATGCCAGCCACCCAGGCACTAGAGGGAAGCAGAGGAGAGAGGGTGTGGTGGCCCACGTCACTACCACATGGCTATGCAGCGCAGCATGGCACGGGATCTCCACAAACCAACCAGAACCCAGAGGTGTGTGTGTGTGTGTGTGTGTGTGTGTGTGTGTGTGTGTTGTGTGCATGTGCATAGGTGCATACTAGAGTTGTCCTCATCTTGGTGCTGGGATCCGTGTGGGCATGTGTGATCCAGCATGACTATACTGGGTACATACGAACAGATGAACAGGTAGGTAAAGAAGGATACGCAGGGAAACGGCCAAGAATGTGCAGCGTCAGGCAGAGCACGGGGACTCTAGAGCAAAATTAATGAGATTCTGGGCTAGAGAGACAGCTCAGTGAGTGAAGGGCTTCCACGAAAGCATGAGGACCTGAGTTCAATTCCCTAGATATACATTTTAAAACAAAGCCCTGGCACAGTGGGACATACTTGTAATCTTAGCCCTGGGGATGCAGAGACAGAGTTACTTTGTTGAGCTCTACAACAGTGGGGGGAAAAAAAAAACCCAAAACCAGCAACAACAACAACTACAACAAAAATAGGCAAACCAAGGAGTGCATAAAGGCACCTGCCTGTGTTCACCCCGAGACCCACGTGATGGAAACAAAGAAAAGCTACTGCAAGTTGTCCTCTGACCTCCGTATCCATGCTGTGGTGCCTGCATGTCCCCCAACAAAATAAAAAGAACATTAAGAGCTAGTAAAAAAAATAAAATAAAATACAAAGTGGGTTCCAGGACAGCCAGGGCTACACAGAGAAACCCTGTCTCAAAAAAACAAAATAAATAAATAAATAAGTAAATAAATAAATAAATAAATAAATAAAAACCAAGGTGGACAGCTCTTAAGGAACAACACCTGTGGTTGTCCCCTGGCCTTCACATGTGTATATGCAAGTGTGTGTGTGCATACTGCACACCCCGACATTGCAGTAATGGGGTTCAGATCCCAGATGTGCTGCGTACTGATTCGTTTTGTGACCTTAACCTTGCAGTGCTTCCACTGTTTGTGAAATGGAGATATCAGTGCTGCCGCAGGGAACGCCTTAGTGCGTAAACCATGCGTGCCTGAGCCGGCATTGTTCTCTGGCCCCTATTCTTGGATGTTACAGGTGAGAGCAGCGAGACTCAGAGAAGGCAATGACCTTTCTGAAGTCACACAGTCAGCAAGTGGCTGAGCTAAGACTAGAACCTAGGCTCCCTTGAAAGGGACTCGTTAAAATGCAAGACTTCATGATCCTGTTATGCAGCAAGAAAAACTGCAGCCCTGTTGGCATGTTGGGCCTAGATTTTCAGAACTGGGAACTCAGATCATGCCATGAAGATGGGGTCGGTCTTCTGACTAGTGGCCTCACGATGGATGGCCGGCCACCGAGTTGGAACCATTTCACTAGTAGCCCTTCTGCATCTGTTTCTTCACTATAATATGGTGACAGGGTTGTCATGGGGATCAACTGGGAGCCCACACATCACATGTTAAGCAAGCGACACGCTGTGCCTAGGAGGTCCTCAGTAACGCCACTGTCGCTAGTGCAGAACCTTCCTACCCAACCCTCCCATTTTTGACGTCTTTTTCAATCCCTTGGCCACCCCTGCTCCCTTCTGTGTGGTACACCACACACTACAGGGATTTGATCAAGGTCTGACGTGCTGACAGCCAAGATCTACATTCATCTGCTGGTGCTGCCCTGCAGGGAATGGGCCCCTCCACGGAGACTTGGCTCCTGAGTCCTCTGTGCCCGGTTTCTGTTCGACCTGGCCAAACACTACCTCTGTGCTTTGGCCCTACTGCTGAGACACAAACAAGCCGGAGCACGCGGCCCCACCTGCTCCAGTCACATTACTGTGACCCGGAGGGCCCCTTGGCTCAGCCCGCCGGAAGGAGTTACAAGTTAGCATTGGAGGAAAGTCAGCTGGCTGTCCCCGTCCTGTGGAACATCTGGGGCATGAGGTAGCTGGAGGACTGTCGTCGTGCCTGCCCACACCTGTGGCTGAGTAGGAGGGTGCGCAGGCCCAGCTGGCTGCCTACTGACATTGGGTAGGCTCAAGGACAATGACGTAGAGGTAGCCCTTCTTGGGGCCCTGGGAGCGGCCACTCCAAGCCAGCCTTCCCCAGGCTCCAGTCCTCTGGGGTTTTCTTCCGGTGATTCCTTTCTTTCCTGCCCTTCTTCTCTCTTTCTCCCTTTTGGAGTCTCCTAGTGGCTCCTTGTCATCCTCTTTTGTAATCTTGGCCATTTTATGGGGGGACTTGTTTTTCCTCTCTGAAGAAGGGAGAGCCGGCCGTCTATGTCTGTTCCTTAGACTCCTCCCTTCTTCCTTCCTTCCTCTATCCCATCCCTCCCCTTCCTCTCCTG
Organism: Apodemus agrarius; assembly: GCA_964023405.1. Taxonomy (NCBI): domain Eukaryota; kingdom Metazoa; phylum Chordata; class Mammalia; order Rodentia; family Muridae; genus Apodemus; species Apodemus agrarius. Next base: position 147,652,764 of record OZ030005.1, read on the forward strand.
TCTCTCCAGATAGCCTGGCCCCTTCAGCTGCACAGGTCTCTGTCACCCTGCATGGGTGAGCCTAGGCTGCTTCTGGCTTCGGGTCTCCTGACTCACGGTCATTCGGGGGCCCTGCTCCTAGCTACTACCATCTTCACTTCCCGTCTTACGAGCCCTTGAAACAACTTGACCCTCCGCTGCCCCCACTGCCCTGACTGGCCCAGACCCAGGAAGTTTTCGTGACTAGTGCCGCCACTCCCTCCCTCCACACACCCTCATCCCTGTGGGTTGAGAAAGGGGTCAGCCCAGGGCCCTGGGACTGGCAGCCACGCTTCCTAATTAGCAGGAGGTAATTGCCTGGAAGAAAAAAAAAAAACCATTTAGAATGAGACTCCAAGACTCCAACTTAAAGCTGAGCCAGCTGGTGGCCTCTAGGGAGCAGGGGGAGGGAAAGCAGCCCAGGTCAGGGCCTCAGAACGCCTCTTAGGGAAGGAAGCCCCCAAGCTTTTTCCTGCCTTGTGTGCCGGGACCCCAGCCTTGAGCAAGTGAGAGGAAAGCACTGGACTGGCAGGCTCACCACCTTCAACTGAGTTCTGACTCAAACCGTGACCTAAGGCAAGCTACTCATTCATTTGAGCATTAGCGTTGACCCCTGGGAAGCCAAAGCCAGGTCACTCCTGCCTGCCCTCACCCTCGGTGTCAAGAGGCTCAGTTCAATCAGTGGCTATGACAACACTTAGGAAGGCTACATGTACTGGCAGGTGCAAGGTGTTACTGTCTCTTCCGTGTCCGTGTGGCGCTCCGCCGAGGTCAGGGTGGCGCACGGGGAGAGAGGTCTTGCGGATACCTGAAGGACGGTGAGGCCTCTGTAACGTTGGAAGAGAGCTGACGGGTAAGGGGACAGATGAGGGTTCTCATGCCAGGGTTCACGCCTACCAGCTGCATCACCTCAGGGGATCAGTCCCTCTTGCTCTCTGAGCCCCGCTTTCTTCACTTGTAGGGGGCTTTGCATGATGCTTGCTCCGGTGAGCGTTTGTAAGGCTGAGGATGTGATGTTTGCAGAGCTCTTAGGACGGTGCTTAGCATATAATAAGTGCTCAATGAATGGTGCTAGATAGCTTTACTGTAATTAAAGTAAATTGACTTCACTCCTTCCCTGAATTCAGAGAAGCGGTGGTTCCGTATTGCCTTCGGTGGTTTCATCTGCTTTGTTTTGTTTGTTCGTTCTGAAGTAGGGTTTTAGGTATCCCCAAACTGGTCTCCTGATCCTCCTGCCTCCACATCCTGAATGCCAAGTTACAGGCGAGAACCATTCTTCCTCATTTACGATGTGCTGGGAACCAGACCTAGGACCTGGCGCGTATTAAGCAAGCCCCCTACCGACTGAGCTGTGCCCCTAGCTTCCACCCCTGCTTTGTGTTTTGGGTGATTGGGGGAGTTTCTTCGGGCAGCCAGGCTAACGTCAAACAATCCGTAGAGTCACCAAACACAACTTCCTCCTCCAGAGCCTCCCACCTGTAGAATAGGCGTGTCTTGCGGTCATGGCCTCCCCAAGCTCCTCACTTTTTTCTAGGGAAGGGCTGTGAGTAGCTTCTCATTGAGGTGGCTGTGAGGTAAGGAGCCTCTGCCCCGAGGGTAGCAAATTATAGGCATTTTCTGGCCAGGTAGTGGGAGGAAAGGTTGGTGTTTGTCAAGTCAGCACCACCCACCACCTGGAGGAGGAAATAGCAAATTTCGCTTGGTGCAGTTTCGTCATCTGAGTTCAGTCTGCATTGTGACCGGGACAGCATGGCGTCCAACCAGAACAGGACAAGGACAGACGAGTTGGAGCGTGCTTATGTTGGGCAGTGATGCGAGCTCGGAGTGCCAGATTGCCCTGGGAGCCGTGAGGGGGTGGCGGGGGCCAGGCCGTCTGCCGCTCTTCCCCGTGCACCCTGCTCCACCACTGGGGACCTTCTGTGCTCCTGCTCTGCGTGCAGGTCCCAAGACTGCCACCAGGAGGCAGTGTGGCAGACTGCCCAAGAGGGAAGTAGGTGCAGTATTAGCGGAGAGGCGTGTGACTCGATGGGACCGCACCATCTACAGAAAAGGAGTTCAGGAGATCCAGCTGAGGTTTCTCCAGGAAGGAAAAGACAGAGAATGTTACAGCGCTGTCATTGTGAAAAGGTTCCAGACTCTTTTGAGTCTTCCTTTATAGGAACAATCAGAGGGGTGGTGAAGAGGAGGTCACAGTTCTGAGATGGAGGAGTGTTCAGCACCAAGGACAGGGACATCCGGGCTGCATCTGTTTCAGTACCACGGGCAGCACCAAAGCACCCAGTCACTCAGTCCTCCAAACCACTAACTAACCCTGTGACCGATATCTTGTAATAGAGTGAAGTAACACACAAGAGAGAATCTCAGACTCCCTATGTTCTAGCGACAAGGTTGAGAACAGAGAGGTGAGGGTGTAGCCCAAGGTCACACAGCTGGTGAGTAGTAGAGTTGGGTTCAGATTCCCACCAGTGTGGAGTCCCTCTCTGGCTACTTCCTCCTCAAACATCTCCGGAAGCTGCTTCACACAGCGTCGCATCTTCAAGAGCCCTTGAGCTGGCAAAGATTAAGTGTACTCCCCTCCCCCACACACAACCCTGCCTGAGGATTTGAAATTCAGGATGGATGAGTGAGTCCTCTCTCCTGAGGCCTTCGTGGCTCCAAGCCTCAGGTGGGAGGAAGTCAGAGAAGGACAGGTGCCCTTCCTGGCCTGTGAGGCAGCCCATAGCCTGGGGAGGTAGAGTTGAGTCATCAGTACCGAGGAACTGTACAGGGTTCTGAGATCCTCCAATGAGATACAACCCCAGCCTCTGTGTGGCCGTGTATTATTAATAACAATAAGATGCTGATTTAGACCGAGGCACAACAATGCATTATTCATAGGAGTAACTAGTGGTCAAGGCTTGTACTTAATCATCACACATCCCTGATCCTGCCCCCGCTCGCTCCACACTCCTGCTGGAGAGGCCCTTCCTGCAAGCTCCTCCTTCCTTGGGTTCCTGCTGTTCTGATGGATGCGATCGTTTTCATGGCTACCCAGGCAGCTCATCAGCTTTGGGAACAAGGTGGGCAGGGAGAGCAGCAGGTTCCTGGATAACTTAGCCAGATACCCTGCACAGATCTGACACTCGAACCTGTCCATCCTGAATGGCTTTGATCCCGATGGCTTCTGGCCTCTGCAGATCCGTGTGATCTGCAGATGGCCTGTCTCCCCTCCTATTCTTTTGAGGCTGAAGGCCAGCACTCAGAGCCATTCCAGGCCTCCCAAAGCCAGGGATTGTGGGAGGTGAGGGTGGCTATGGTGTGGGGTGGAGGCTACTGGACAGAAGATGCCCTCATGACCTCCATTAAGTGCGGTAATGGATGTGAAACCTTTGGTAAACTGTCCGGCACTTCACAAACTGTTCCCCGCAGTACAGATGTGAGCCATTATTCCCCAGGCCACGATGATGTCTTCTGCTGGAAGAGAGAGCAGAAATAGGGAAGGCGTGGATAAGACCCTGTGGCTCGCCAGGCCTCACCCCTTGCTGAGGCGTCTGAGTGTTGTACATCCTGACATGTTCCTATCCAGCTCTTGCTGGACCGGCTCCTGGCCCATCCGGATAATCCTTCATTCGTTGTTTACTCACTCGGCACCTCTCCTGAATTCTAAACCGTCTGCGTGCAGCCGGCCTCTGCGGCCCCTGCCAGCCTGCTCGCTCGCCCTCTCGCGCACGCGTCATCTGTTTTTGTTACAGTCAAGGTTGAGACAGCTTGCTTGTGTTAAAGCCCCTATTTTCAGTTACCTGTAACTTTCCAAAACAATCCCCCTCAGGCTTTCTCTGGTTCTTGCCCCAGGTGAGTCCCAAGGAGTTGTGGGCTCCTCCAGTGTTTCCTGAAGGACGCTCAGAGAAGATGTCTGGGAGGGCATGGGGGAGGGCCAAGATCCAGCTTTCCTCGGAAAGGCATGCTGGGCTCTCTCCCCTCCTTTCCCTTTTCTCTTCTCCCACCCATCTCATTTTCTCTTCCCCTTGCAAGGAGAGAGCTGCCAGGCTCCAAGGTGGGTGGCCTGGAAGGAGGAGTTTCAGAGTGAAGAGAGGACATGAAAATCTACCGAATGCCAAGCAGCAGGGGTTTGCCTGCCTGCTTGGGCTTCGGGGTTTGGCTCAGTGGTTCTGTCTTCCTTTCTCACCACTTCTTGGCTTTCTGCTGTGTACTGGGTTGGAGGAAGAAGAGAAGCAACACAAGCACCCCAAATGTCCCTTCTCTATGTCCACATCACCAATCCCAGGCTGGTAGGCTCACTCTACTTGTAAATGCCACCCCCCCCCCAATTTCCATATGCTCAGCATGCACTTGGAGGGGGGGGCGCTTCATGTGGGAAGCCCTGACTCCAGCTTTCATGACTTTCTGCCTTGAGTGGCATCCTGGGGGCTGAGAGTGCATGGTCAGGTGGGGGGGGTGGACTCAAGATGCGAAGGTGCTGGCAGCTAGACCCGACCTCCCCAACCTCCCCCCACACCCCGCACCCCGCACTCGCTCTCACTCGGCCCCTCCCTCTGTCTTCCTCTCCCTCTCCCACCCCTCACCCCCTTCCATAGCGTCCTTGCCCTAATCAGGGCACAGGCCTGATGACGGAGCTCTGGGCACATCCTCAGACTACTCGTTCTTTCCACACCCAGCTCGCCCAGCCCCAGCCTCTGGGACTTCTGGGCTTCTGAGCCTCCACCGACTGAGGGTGCTTTATCATCAGTGCCAGAGGGGAGTCTTAAGTGCTGAGGAAACTCAGCTATGGCTCCTTCTGGGCAGTTCTTGAGGAGACCTGTCTTAGTTAGGGTTTCTATTGTTGTGATTTAAAAAACAAGCAGAACAAAACAAACCACCATGACCAAGAGCAACCTGGGGGAGGAAATGGTTTACTTTTATCTCACAGGTCCATAGCACAGTTCATCACTGAAGGAAGTCAGGGCAGGAACTCAAGTCAATCACCTGGGGCCAGAAGTCATTCACGAGGGACGCTGCTTACTGGCTTGCTCCCCATGTCTTCCTCAGTGTGCTTCCTCGTACCGTCTAGGACCACCTCCCAGGGGACAGCATCACAGCGGTCTGGGCCCTCTGACGTCAATCACTGATTAAAAAAATGCCCCACAAACTTGCACCTAGGCCAGTCTGGTGGGGGGTGGGCATTTCTCAGTTGAGGTTCCCTCCTCTCGTAAATGATTCTAGCTTGTGTCAAGTGGACAAAAACCAAGCAAACAAAAATCTAGCGAGGACAAGCCCTTTCATGAACTTCCTCATTCAGCGTCCAGTCTCTCCTTTCCCTCTAGCCATGGAGCGTTTGAAGAAACAGCATCCCTAGAGTAGGACAGAGAAGAGCCCTGGGACACAGGTCCTGAAGACCTCAGGTCCCATCTGCTTTCGTCTCTCTCTTGCTGTGTGCTCCAGGGCGGGCTCAGCTTCCTTCACGGTAAAATGGGTATGAGAGCTTTACTTTCATTCAGGTGTCGTGCCCCTCATACCATTAGTCCTCAAACTCAGGAGGCAGAAGCAGGTGGGTCTCTATAAGTTCGAGGACAGTCTACAAATTAAGTTCTAGGAGAGCCAGAGTTACACAGAGAACCCCTGTCTCACACACTCTCCCCATAGGAGATTTAATAAGCTGATTTCAAATGAGATTCTATATAAGTGCCGGGGGCGGTAGACCTGACTCATGCTATCAACAACTATTACTGAAAGTACTTGGTAAGAAGATCAATGGCATGCAAGCTGGGGGTGCCGGAAGGAGCCTCCCGGAAAGGGGGCAGTCCAGGTTCAGACGAGAAGGAACAGGCACAGGCAGTATGCATGTCACCGTCTACGAGGACAAATGTGAGTTTATAGATTTCCGGTGGACCCCACAGCCCCCTATGGCATGATCTGTGCTACAGGAGCAATAAGAAGTCAGAGCATTATCTCCATGGCCTTCGTTGATGGAACAGGTCTATGCCCACGAAAAAGGAATGAGATAGAAGGTCGGTGAGTTCTTCTTGGAGAAAGACACCCACTGCTTTGTCCTTGGGGAGGGCTTCCTGAGGGGAGTGGGCTTTCCTGGAACTGGACGACGGCAGGCATTTATTTAGTAATTATCTCCACAGCATTTCTGAGGATGTTTCGCTGCGAAGATCATGGATCTGGGGTCTCAGCCCTCCCAGTACTCCCAGCATGGAAAGGACAGAGAAAGCTAATTATGAGAGATCTATAGAGAGCCATAGAGAAAGCTCACCCAAATGGTGAGCTATCATAGTTCTAGTGCATAGAAAGGTATGTGGGAGGGCTGGAGAGAGCTTAGCAGTGAAGGATGCTGGTTGCTTCTCCAGAGGACATGGGTTTAATTCCCAGCACCCACAAAGCAGCTCACAACCGTCTGTAACTGCAGTTCCAGGGGATTTGACACCTTCATATAGATATACAGGCAAAAAGCATGCAGGGAAAACACAATTGCATATGGAATAACAATAAATAAGTTTAATAAGCTCAAAAATACAAGGGGAGAGAGAGAGAGAGAGAGAGAGAGAGAGAGGGAGAGGGAGAGGGAGAGGGAGAGGGAGAGGGAGAGAGAGAGAGAGAGAGGTGAAGGCAGGCTTATGGGAGGCATAAAAACCATCTTTGGTCAAGTGCCTTGAAGCAAAGACTGTAAGTACCAACCATCCAATCAACTTGACACAAACCTAGACATATCTAGGAAGAGGTAATCTTGATTAAGAAAATGCCTCCATCCAGATTGCCTGTAGGCAAGTCTATAGAGCATTTTCTTAATTAATGATTGATGTGTGAGGGCCCAGTCCACGGTGGGTGGTGCCACCTTTGGGCAGATGGTTTTGTGGTGCATAAGAAAGCAGACGGAGCAAGCCAGGAGGCGTGAACCCGGAAGCAGCATTCATCCATGGTTTCTGCTTCCTTTTCCACCCTGAGTTTCTTGCTTTGCTTGAGTTCCTCCCCTGACTTCCTTCACTGATAGAGTGATACCGGAAAGTGTAAGATGGAATAAACCTTTTGCTCCACAAGTTGCTTTTGGTCGTCGTTGTCATGATCACAACAACGGAAACTTAACTAAGGCATCACGCAAAGCCTCTCAGGCATGAAATGACAGGCCTGGGTGCATGTGGGAGGGAGGGCAGTGGGTGTGGCTAGGCAGTCGAGGACAGCGTATCTCCTGACGTCCACTCACTCAGAGGGAGGTCACTCCGAGAGTGGGAAAGCACAGGCTCCAGGACACTGGCTCTCCAGGCCTCTGCTGCTTCCCGTCAGTGGGGGATATTAGATAGGTTCTGGAGATAGAATGCACAAACTCCCTGGTGTGGTATTTGTCACACTAGGTGTCCCCAGTGAATGTTAGCTGTCATTCAGTTCTGACAGCACCACACCAGGAGAGTGCAGGACTGCTGTTCAACACTGGAAGGGAGAACAGTGAGACCTACCGTGGGCCTTGCCTGGGTTATGCACGAGGATCGTGATGGGGCTGGGGACTGAACCCAAACCATGATCTTCCAAGAAGCCTTACTATACCTACTCTGCTGTACCTTGGAAGGAGGGAGGAGATGCTATGTGAGTGGACAAATGACAAACAGCTCAGGAGTAAGAATTGCAGGCCAGAGGAAGCACCCGAAAGGCCAGGCCTCATGAGTGATAGAGTGGACCAGACATCTGCCGTGTACCTGGCTGTGTGTACACATGCATGTGTGTGTGTGTGTAAGTATGAGGATCTGTGTCAGAGATAAGTCTCTGTGTCATGTGTGAACATGAGCGATCCGCAGTGCCTGTATCTGTGTTCTTTGTGTGTATCCCCGCCCTCTCCCGACCAGGCAGCCAGTGCGCGTGCCCTCAGAAGTCCACTTGCCTCTCAAGCAGCTTCCCCAGGGCATCCCAGCAGCCTGCAGTCCCGTTTGATTCGGTTCATCCATAAATCATGGCTTGCTGAGGAGATGAGAGGCAGAGGAACCAAAGCTTTACCAAGGACTGCACTGGGGCTGCAGTTCACACCTGAGGCCCAGCCTGGCTTCCAGCTGTTGCCCCTGCCCCACATCTCCCATGCCCCAGCCCTCCCCCTTCTTTTCCAGAAGCACCCACTGATGCCTGCGGTCGTTAAGCTTCTACAGGGCTCCATCCTGGGGCACCGGGGTAGATAAGCATGCAGAGAACCCAATAAAATGTGACCTTTGGCCTCTGCTGACCTGGGGAGACGTGAGAATGGACCCGCTCGGTGTCTCATTCACTTCTCAGGGAGCCCAGCTCCCTGCCCCAGATAGCTCTGGTCCAGGCCACAGTGCAGTAATGCTATGATAATAGCTAGCATTTACTGCTTATTCTGTGTCAGGCCCTGTGCTAAGCACATTATATGTGCTAATTCTTGTTAGTCTCTCAGTAGTCCAAGGAAAACGGTGCTATTATTAGCCCTGGCTCACAGGTAGAGAAACCAAGGCATGCAGGGATTAGGTCACGTGGCTTGGGTGAGTCTGAGCCAAAATGCGAGCCCGGAAGTCTGATCCTAGAGCCACAGCGCTTCCTCACTGCACGCTAAGGGATGCTGCAGGCATGGCGTAATGGGAACGCCGAAGTGGATGACATCAGCTCTCACTGGGCAGATTAAGGAAGGCTTCATGGAGGTGTTTTCATCGGGAATCTCAAGGGTTTGTAGGGCAAAGTTTGGCACAGAGAAAGAATAAATAGGGTCCTGGTTCAGAATGTGCGTGAACGCCTCTGTGTGTGTGTGTGTGTGTGTGTGTGTGTGTGTGTGTGTGTGTGTAGAAGAGAGAGGCTCTGAGACTGTCATTGACGCCTCTCCCATCTTTTTCCTTCTATCTTGTTTGGGTGACAAATGAGATAACATATGCAGGCATTGAACACATTCAACAAATATTTACCGAGCACATCTTTGTGTGTCACCAAGGATACTGGCGTGAGTGTGGCACTGACAGCCTCTGTCTTCACAGGTCCTGAAGTGTCGTACACAGTGGGGGCTTAATACATGACAGCCTCCCAGGGCTAGTCTTACTCCTAGAGGCCTGGCCGTCTTCCTCATTGATTCTCCTAAAAAGTATTTATTGAACGCCTACTGTACGCCAGTTTTCACCCTCCGTGATGGAATGGCGTTAAGGAAGGAACCCGTCTCTACCCCACTGGAGCTGATCTACTAGAGAGTTCCATGCACGGGCAGCTGGGCCTCCCTCAGGAGGGGTTCACCTCCTCAGTTCTCTTTTTTTTTTTTTTTTTCAGGTTTGATTGGGGGTGGTATAGACAGGGAGGTGGGACTCCCGTTTGATCGTGAATACTGAGTTCCCGTGTGGTGACTTGCCCAGCGTAGGCCTGGGCAGAGCGGCAGCCACATCCCGAGCCCATCCCTCCCTCCCTGAACACCCCTGCAGTTGGCCCAACAGGCTGGTTCTGCTTAGCTCCTGGTTCACCCTGCCTCCCAGGCCTCCCAATGTCATCCGTCTGCCCTTGTCTTTGCCTCACCCCTGGGGACCCGGGATGTCTTCTCTGCCCAAGGAGAGGTCGCGGGACTCCGCCCTGGGCATAGGCTGGCTAGGGCTGCAACATTTCTTTCCTCAAATGTTAATGTGCTGACGTTAAGGGGACTTGAAACCATGCATGTCATCTGAGGAAGGGATAGAAAGAGCTGGGGCGGCTTTGCCTGGAGAAGACTTGAAGGGGACATGAGAGCTGTCGGCAGGGATTCGGAGGCCTGTCATGTGGCAGAGCAGCCCTAGGGCAGGCTGGGGACTGTGGCTGCGAGTTCCAGGGAGACAGATTGGACTCAGAGCAAGCCACAGCAGCTTTCTCAGTGGCGTCTGCAGGAGAGACAGCCTCCTGCAGAAACAGCTCCCTGTCACCACCAGGGCTATCCAGAGGGGATCCATGCATCATGGGGCCTGACTCTGTGACTTCCAAGGTCCCTCGCAGCCCAGGGACACAGTGACTCCTTCCTCCGGGAATGATTCCTTCTGGCTGGCAGGCGAGAACACGCTTGTGCCCCTTGATGGTAACAGCACTCGAGGGCATGCTGGCCAAGGACACCTTGTCACTTTTATTTCCAACATCAGTGCAATCTGTAATGGCAAGCATTTGCTTCCCCCTGCCTTCAAGGGCTGTGCGAAGGATGCCGAGGATCTGAGAGACCTTGTGGGGGAGGGGTCAGCTCCTTGAGAGATAATAGCATCCACGCTGCAGGAGACCCTTGAACCACCATTCCAGAAGGATTCAACCTTGCTCAGCATCCCCCTCTTCAAGTGTAATTTTCTACGAAAGCCCAAGATGTAAAGCCAAGGGAAATGATGCTGATTTGATTGAAGAGGGCTTCAGCCTTCTCTGCTCAGAATCCACCTCCACAGCCTCCCAAAGAGTTCGGGGAACACTGGGTGTTCCAAAGAGCACCCTTTGAGGACCACAAACCAATATCCAAAGGCAAAGAGTGTGGACTCTGAGCCAGACTGTCTGGGCGTGGACATCAGTTCTCATCCACTTGTGGGGAAACTGAACAATGTCCGAGCCCTCTGAGCCTCAGTTACCCTATCTGTAAACGGAAGTTAATTTATAACATTTGTCTCATTTGTTGTCGCGAGGATGATGTTGTCCCTATAGGTGAAGTACCTATAGTTAGGAAAGGCCAACTCTTTCACATATATGACACCGATGTCCCAGACATCAGGGCTTGTCCATGGCCAGAGCTCATGCTGCACATAGGGGGCTGCCTATGATTTGGAATAAACAGTTGGTACAGGAGTAGACTTTGTAGGCTGGCAGGTCAGGGTTGGGGGGCTGGTGAAGGCTGTGTGAGGGTGACATTTCCTGGGAGGACTCAGAAGTGGGTTTGACCCAAACAGCCTTCTGGAAAGAATGGGTAGTAAATAGGCTCTCCAGGGTGCTGCAAGTGGTGGTGGGAGGGAGCCTAGAGGTCTGAGAGCTGAGAACGACCACCCAGCCCTCCTCTGTGAGGCTTCTATGCAAGAGAGACCCGGAGGAGACGAGAGGCAGAAGCTAAAACCACAGGAACCAGGACCAGACAGATATCGTCAACTCTTAATTACCACAATCACTGGCACCGAGAAACCCATGCAGGCTCCTCTGTAAATAAACTGCATCCTCTTGATTTAGGACACATCCCCGTGCACACATATTTAGAGCTCACGTATGCTCCTCGCTGCTTCTTCTCCATTCGCTCCCCCACATGGTCATTTTTGGTCCAGGTTTTGCATTCTGTGCATTTGTTTTGGGCTGATGTTTACAACCCCCTGTGAGGAAGACAGGAGAGACTGTTAAATATGCATTTCCAGAGGAGAAAGCTGAGCCACGGAGTTAAGAAACAGGATCTGAGCCGAAACCTGGGGTTTTCCTCTCACAGTGGGTCTCGGCTCCTAAAGCAAGAGACCTCGGAACGTGTAAGATGGAAGATTTCAGTGGCTTCTGTGAGCTTCTTTGACCTTACAACTGAGGCGGAGGAGGCTGGAGCCAGCAGGAAGGAGAAGGCAGGAAGCGAGCCTGGGATGTTAGGACGGAGCTGAGACCAGGAGAGGCCTTCTAGCCCAAGGAAGTTGACTTAACATATACTCCCGTTTGATTACACACGTCACTGTTGAGTCTTGGCCAAGCCCTTACGGGAGCCTGCAGGTGCTCAGAAGGCAGATGTCTTTTGGGACTGTTTGCTGTCCAGAATTAGATGTGACACGTGGGAGAACAAGAAGGCCATACAGAAGCAGTGGCTCTTCTAGAATCACTGATGCACCTAAGGGGCACATGTGTCCTCTCGAGAGTGACACAGACAGAGTCACCAAGCAACGCGTTTCTTCCATTTGTACTGATGAAGAAGCTGAGGCACTGAGTAGGGCGGGACTTCCCAAGTTCAGGCTAGGGGAAGCAGCAAAGCCGGGAATGGGAGGAGCCAGGAAGAAGGGGTGGGGGAGGGGGAGTCTTCTGGGGGCCCCAGGATAGAAAGTGGCTCGGGCCCATAAAGCTCTGACTGTGTGTGTCCTCCTCAGGGGCGCCCACCCGCGATGTCCTGCTGGTCTCTGCAATCATCACCGTCAGCCTTAGCGTCACTATTGTCCTCTGCGGCCTATGCCACTGGTGTCAGCGCAAACTGGTGAGGCTCTTGTTGGGAGACCCTTCGGGGGCGGGCCTGATACTGCATCGACCATACTGCAATCACTGGCGACTGAATTCTAAGGAGACCTGTCTGCTCACAGCCAGGGACGTGTGCACAGAACTTCACACCACAAGCTTGCACATACCCCCTTTCTTTGCCAGGTCCCATACATCCTTTTACACCCGGGAGGCATACACGGGGGGGGGGGCTGGGGGGAGGGTATACACTTGCAGAGCACTACATAGAAGCGTACGCTCACACGCCCCACCTCATGCATAAAGAACTGCAGACACACACGCGCAGACTAAGAATTGAGGCCCCTGGAACCCTGGAGCGTCGCATCCCTCCTTTCCCTCCCCACGCCCCCCAGTGGGCGTGGTCAAGACACAGCCTTCTGACCAATGAGAAGGCACTGCCCGCCCCTCCCCACCCCCCAGCCGCCTGCACATCCATCCTGATTCTCCTGGTTTGTACAAGCACAAACGGCTTCTTTTCATTTTTAACGAGGGCTGGGGAATTAACGAGCGGGATTAGGCTATCAATAAGTAACGAGACTGTCAGGAGGGACATTCATCACCCAGGGCGCCAGGAGGGAGAGCTGTGAGCCACCGGTTCCACCCAAACTCTGCAGTTCATGCGGCTCCGCAGGTCCCCTTGCGGGAGGGAAGGGGGAGCTTCAGCCTGAGTCCAACCTCCCACCCTGCCCGGAAGCACAGAAGGACTTGTGAGGGCTACAGGGAGCAGTCTCGAGAGAGGCCCTGAGATGTCCCAGGTTCAGGCAGGAATCAGACAACCCAACCCTTTCTCCCACCTCCACCCCCACCCCCACCTCCAGCTCAGAATGCGATGATTGGGGGCAGCATACACGGAGCAAACATAAGGACCGACTGAAAGCTGAATCATCGGCCCTGAGTGGGTAGGGACCCCATGACCCCCCACTCATGTAGGAAGTGAAGGTGGTGGATACCTTTGGGGAAGGGTTCGAGATCTGCTGAGGAAGAGCTACCGGGAGAACCTAAGAAGCGGATAACCCAGCGGGGTTCCTTGAAGAGGGCAAATTCATTTACTGGATGAGCCTCTCCATTCTGGGGCAGCTCCCACCCCTGGGGAAGAACCACCGGCTCAGCTCCCTGTATGAGTGTGACCTGTCCCCTGCTGTGGACTGGTGTGTAAGCTAGCTGCCCTCCACTGTCTCTTGATCTACTGCCTCAAAATTCCAAGTCAGAAGCTGGAGGGAACTGGGCTTTGTGCCCTGAGTTGCAGTGTCCTCTGAGACCATGGCGTGGCTGCCGTGCACTGCAGCCTGGGGTGTGTGCCTTGTGGTAGGACCAGTTATTGAAGGCAGAGGAAGAAGGCTGTATGATCTGGTGAGTGAGTGAGTGTGTGTGTGTGTGTGTGTGTGTGTGTGTGTGCTGAATAGGGGATGCATATCATTTTGTCAGATCCTTGTGTAACAGGTACTGCCCCTTGCATAAGTACTGTGCCAGTCTGAGTGTGTGTTTGTGTAAGCATGTGAAGGCATTCTTTCCAAGCCCAGAATACAAATGGCCTCATCCACCACCACTCTTCCTCAATAGGAATAGAGTATGAGACAGAGTGTGGGTGGGGACGTCTAGCACTCAGTGCCTTGGGCACCTGAGAGGTTCTGAACCAGCATCCTCTCTGGCCCAACCACAATGCATCTTCCAGGCAGGAACCTTCCCGGGGCTCCAGACCACAGTCTCTCTGGACTTGCTCTTCACAGACCATTTCTCAGTGCCCACCCCCTGCCCCAGAAATGACATCCCAAACTCCTGGCACCATGATCCCTGATGTCAAGGCCCTTTTTTTACCCAGGCAATTTCCTTGGTCTTTAGAAGGAGCATTAAAATGCTACCTTGCAGATAGCAGCTGGGCCTTCCTGTCCCCTCAGCAACGGTGACACGATACCTTGACAGCCCAGATTCTATTTCCAAACATTAATAACATCCTTAATCTCTAGCTGGCTTTTCCCAGATCATCCCGGCAAGCCCCCTCCGTCACAAGCAGGCTAGCGCCATTGGGCCCCTAGTATCTCTGGGACCTCAGGGTTTTCTATGAGTTGGGTTGTCATATGAAATTCTCCCTGTCCCAGCCCAGTCCTACCCTGCCTGGGTCCTGTCCCATATAGCAAGCATCCTGGCTCCTGCTACACCGTTAATCACGGAAAGCTTCTCTGAGCTGCAAAATCTCTCCCAAGTGTCCCGAGCCATCAAGACCACCAACCCCAGCCCTGCCTGGTCTTGAGGAAGGGGCAGCTGGGCGTCCTTGGAAGAGGGTGTGAGCCAAGGCTAGCCAATACCTGAAAGAGGAGGAGAAGGCGGAGGGATTTCCAACGTTCCCCTCCGAAAGGCCCAGATTCTGGGGAAAAGCATGACTCCAGTTCCTACCTGAGGTCCTTCCAAAATTAGCCCTCGGTGACCATGGCATGGCCCAGCCCCTGATGGTCCCAGTCAGTATTGGGAATCGTGAAAGGAAGGTGTGGGAAGGTAGCTCTGTGAGCCTGGAGGGCCCAGCCTCTCTGTATCTGAATTTGAAGATTTGAACTCGGGGGAAATAGCTTGAGGCCCAAAGCCCCAGCATTGCCGGGGAAATACGAGGGCACTTCAGGTTGGTGCTGCGAACTCCCTGCAGATGCCGGGTGCCACTGTAGGTGCTCGAGAGTGAACAGCGAGCCTTTGTGGGGTTTTGTGCCAGCATATAGGATCTGACACAAATAAACAAAGAGAAAGAGATGCTGTAAGGGACCAGGAGCCTCTTCTCCAGTGGACCTACCTGGTGACATCAAACCATTTCAGGAGCGAGTAAAGAGAGGTGGGGGGAGGGGAGGACTTGGCCGGATCAAGGTGCCCTGAGATGCAGAGATGCTGCAGGTAAAATGGAGAGAGGGCCCTGCACTCTACACGTTCCTGGGAGCTGTGCTCGCAGCTTTCCCCAGATTCCCGTGGCCACCCAGCTGCCAGGGGCCTGTGGGAACACGGCCGTGGCAGCTCTTCCTGTTTTTGGAAAGATGGAATAATTGACTGTTGTGGCTGCAGTGTCAGTGCACGTGAGGAAATGCTGAAGCACACACGTGCGTCTGTATGTCTGTGTTTCTGTCTATTCCCACTCCACTAGGACAGGGCCAGTTAATACCTGATGGTGAAGGGGGCTTGCAGGGCAGACCTGGCTCCTGTCCAGCCTGCATTCTCGAACCGCCCTGCACCATCCTGGGGCCTGGCCCAGACCCGAGGCCCATGGGGTGCTCGTGAGGACACTTGGTAGCAGCCAGGAATGTTAATGGGGCTGGGCTCTGCACGAGCTAAATTTAGAAACCCAAGCCGAGAAGGTGAATGGTGCTCACCTTCCCAGCAGCGGCCCCGGCCATTGCTTCTCTCCCTTGCCCTGGTGGACCAGGGTGCCCACCCCTGCCCTGCTTCTTTCCTGCCCACACTGGGCTAAGCAACTCGGGGTTTCCCAGGGGCCAGGCTACTTTGGAACCCCTTGGAGCTCAAGAACCACTGAGCTCAAATCTCTCTCTTCACAAAATTCTCTCTTACAGAAGCCCTGTCCCTGCCTCTTAGCCCCAGGGCATGAGGACCCCAGGAAGCCCCCAGGCAATGACCAACAACCCCCGGCAGGCCCAGGCACATGGCCTGCTCCCCGCCCCCACCACTCACGTCATCGGCCACTGACAACCTTGCCCTGCAGGATGCCGCCCCCACCATCTGGGGGTGGTGACGTGGACATTGTGACGTGGCCAGGCGCCTGAGAGCCGTCTGTCCACGGCAGAGGGAACTGTGTTTCTGGGAGCTGAGCCAGAGGCCCAGGAGACAAGCAGACAGGCCCGATACCTGAGGGTCAGGCATGAAGGATTGCCTGTGGGCAGAGACAGGTCCTAGAGTATACACGGGGCCCAGCCATGAGACAGGCACCCCACGACGACAAACACCCCTCGCACTGCCTCTGGGCTTTGTTGATATCTAGTCTATCTCCTTACTTCTGGATCTTCTGTTCTGGGGAGATGGGGACCTTCCAGATGACCCCCCACACCAAAAAGTAACCCTGATACTGTCTCCACAGGGCAAACGCTACAAGAATTCCTTGGAGACGGTGGGCACACCAGACTCAGGGCGTGGGCGCGGTGAGAAGAAAGCCATCAAGTAGGTGCCAGGTTGCCAGTTTGGGGGCGGGTACACAGATAGCCCAAATGTGAAAAGCCCTTCTCCCTGTCCTCAGACCTGGCCACAAGCATATTTAGTACTGTCCTTACACCCTGAGGCCGTGACCATGGCCACCCCCTTGGTCTCAGAACCCCAGGTGACCCCAGGGCTCCCCCTTTTTTGCTTATGCTCCAGACCCTGAGACTTTGGAGAGACTGCAGCCTCATTAAGGCTGCCTCTCTAACACGGCCCTGCACATGCCATGCTGGTTCTGTCATCTAATCTTAAAGTCACATACACTGTCCCGCCCACTCTGGCAGGCCCCTGGACCCTCTAGCCTTCTCCCCAAGACCCTACTTATGGTCCCGGAACCCCCTCTTCACAGACGGGTTTCTTTTCTCACACTTCACTCATGTTCCCAGGGCCACTTGGGAAGGGCGGGAGACAAACCACGAGGACCCCAGCCAGCCTCGGTGCTGAGTTCCAGGGAATCTGACCCATGGGGAGGGGCTCTGCCTTCCTATTGCATGGTGTCCCCTTTAAGTCCTAGTGATTGTCCCTGGCCTCGGGTTCTCTACTGAGACCTAAGAGCCTAGTCCATAGACCAAGACCACCTTGGCCAGCTCTCTGCTGAGAGTCACTAGGGGACAATAGAGAAACCCCCGCCTACCTAGACTCAGGCTCTGAGAATGGTGCTTTCTCCCCCTTGCTCTCCATGGAGACCAGGTCTTCACAGGGAGTTCTGTCCAGCCCATCTTCCACTCTAAACCGGATGGGATCGAGTCTGCTGGCCAAGGGGCTTTGCCTGGAAGCTGAGCCCCCGGCTCTACCCATCCCTCACCCCTGTCAACTCAAGACCCCATACTTTCACTGACCCTTCCCCTGCACCCCTGCACACCCTTGCACTCCCGCATCTCTCATTCTTCCCCCTGCCCCCCTACCCATCCCTGAGGGATCCCTCCCTGCCCCTCCTCTGTTTTCATCTTTTACTCTGACCCTGTTTGGAACTTTCATAGCATTCGTGGGGAGGTTGTCTGAGGTGGGGGGGGTGAATAGAAGGGTGGGCCAACTGAGGACTTGGGTGGGTGGAAGGCTCAGAAGGAGACCACAGGGAGTCTTTGAAGCTGAGTTTGGTTGCACACTCTTCAAAGACAGAAGCTGGTGGGGCTCAGGGGCTGTTGGCAGAACACAGGCTCTGAGCTTTCTGAAGGTGGGGGTTGAGGGGGATCACGTGAGGGGGAGCAGGAGGCCACCTCCAGTCCGGGCTATTTGAAGCTCGGGTGAGGACGGGTGAACATAATCTTCCTAGACAGGGCGCTCAGGACAAGGCAGGCATTCTAGAAAAGGTTTTCTAGCCAGTCAGGGAAAGAAGGGCATCAAAGCAGGAAGCAGGCTACAGCCAGGGCCCAAAAGGATTCTCTCTATGGCACAGTGAGGGCACAGTGCCCCCCGGACACCCTGTGGGCCCACTGTCCACAGCCTGAGCCTGCTTCCACCTGACGGGCTGCCCCTGAGCATAGAAGCCACTACTCGTGTGTGTTCTTGCATTCCCCATCCTGGGCAACTTATTTACCGCACAACTCCCCACGGGCTTAGGACTTCCTCCAGAGGAAGCTGTTGTCAAGGGCTCTGGAACACTGCATTATTCAGCAGTGCTCCCAGACTGTGTTCCTTGGGGGCACTTGTGCCTCTGAAATGACGAACACGTCCAGGGGTTCCCAGCCAAGCCAGTCGGGGAAACGCTGCACACACCACCTCCCTCTGCGTGGTACCCGTGGCCACGGACACACTTAAGACTCTGATAGTTCCTCAGCAGAGGAACCAGTCTTCCCAACTTTCTTCTCTTCACAACACCATAGTAGAAATCCGAGTGGCCCCAGGACTCAGGGCGGGGGGACAGTCTGGGACGCTGCTGAGTGGATCTTCTCCTCTAGATTGGATGGAGACCTGGAGGGGCAGGACAGGGAGATTGTCAACCCGCTTCCGTCCTTCAATGCCTCACGCAGGGGCTCGCCATCCAAACAAGGTCTTGCTAGGGAGTGGAGTCAAAGAGTATCTGATGGGCATGAGGTCTTTTGTCGAGAGAGCATTTCTCCACTGGAGACTATTCTGCCCCCATCCCCTACCCACTGCTCGCCCTGATCTGCGAGCTGGCTCAGGGCCTGGGTGTGAACTTGGTACAGAGATTCCCCTGTGGGACATTTCCAAAGGGTGTCTAGACAGTGCCGCTGGCCTGGGCGAGCCAAGGCCACCATCTCCTCTGGGCCTGTGGTAGCAGCCTAGCTTCCTATCTCACTGTCTTCCCCATTCCTGCGCCTCAGATGGAGCTTGAAGCCAGGATGTAACATGAGAAGCGGCTCCCCTGAGAACAATTGATTCTTAGGGGAGAATGTCCCGCGTTGCCAGGCCCCTAGCTGAAGAATTTCACCTTGCCTGAGCAGGGACACAGGCGGGGCTCCTCCTCTGGGCTCCTGCTGCAGCTGCGTGCCTGTCCCCCTACGTGGCTCCTTTCTAGAAGGTGGCCTGGGAGCCACCTTTCCCCCTCAGTGAGCAGTCAGTGCTCTTAACTGCTGAGCCATCTCTCCAGCTCTCCCTCGGTGCCCAACCCTGTCACTTTGGGAGCCCAGGAAATTAACAAGCTGTCTGCAGTTTCTGGACATCCAGGCCATGTCCGGCAGGAGCCCAGGGTTCTGCCACCTACCCCATATCCCGACACAGACATTCCTCCATCCTGTATGTTCTCAGCATGTCAGCTGAGAGGGACAAGTCACCCAGAGGACGGGTACTGGACTAGGGGTAAGGATCCCTTTAAACCCAGCAGCTCCATCTTAGAAAGGGAGAGAGCACAAATTTCCCAGCAGGCCAGGCCAAGGGTAGACTGTGGGCCCGAGGCTGGGCAGGTCCCATTGGCTTCACTAACAAAAAAGCCAGCTCCTTTTACACCCGGGGCCCCAGGACAAAGGGTCTTAATGACCCTTGATGGCACCCTCTCTGAGGTCGGAGGCCAGGCTACCTCCTTCATGTGGACATCTCAAGTGGAGCCTTCTCATTGAAGCCCTGCATCCCAGCCTCACCACAAGTAGGAGGAGGCCCGTGGGCACGTTAGGCCACTGGAGAGAATACGGAAGAGGGAGACAGAGCCAGTTGTCTTTGATGGGAAACTAAGGCCAGAGAGAGGCAGGCCAGCTACCAGCAGCAGGGCTTGCCTTGTTCCAGCACCTTCTAACATGTAATTAGCACTTCCCCTTCTCCCAGCATTCCCTCTGCCATCCAGGCCTTGTCTCCCACCTCCACCCCCTACCTGACCCCCTCCTTGCTCATGGTCTTTCTCTCTCCCACCAGCTTCCTAGGCGCGAGACTCTCCCGCCCGCAGCCCGCAGCCCGTCTCCTTCCTGTGCAGCTTCTCTGGCCAGCCTTCCAGTGCATGCGTGTCTGTATGAGTGTGCGTGCCTACCTAGATATGCGAGTTGCAAGGATGCCTGGCCCAGCTACGGTGCCCATCCGCCCTCCTGCCTTTCTTCCTCTGCAGGAGCAGACCCTCGATGCCCCACCCTCTGTGTGCCCCCAGGGGCCCCACGTCCCTTCTGCCCCCGCAGGACTCGCAGTTCTGGTCTCTTCTTGTATCTCCCTGTTTTCTCCCCTCTCTCTCTGCCCCTCCAGCGACCTAGACAGAGACTTTTGGAATAACAATGAAAGCACAGTGCAGCAGAAATGGAGCTCCTATCCTCCCAAGGAGTTTATTCTAAACATTTCACCCTACGCCCCTTATGGCGACCCTCGACTGTCCCTCAAGTGAGTGACTTTACCTGGTTTGATCATATGTACTGAGTTTCCGCGCACGCCCCACCCTTCCCTTCTCCTGCCCCCTCTCACTTCCTCTCCTGCTCATCTCCTTCCACTTTCCCCTCCATTCATCCCATGGGCAGGCTGGCCATGGAGACGAGCAACCCCTCCTGCCCCCTCGCCTTCCTACCCCTCGCCCCCGTCACCTCTCCCAGGGCCAGCCATGCAGGAGAGCCCCCTCCGCAGCCACACCCCCTGGTCCCTAGCCACGCCCCCTGGCTCCCCACCCTCCGTGCAGTCAGGATGGGGTTGCCCGTTTTGGTCCCTCCCTCTCGGTTGTGGCTCGCTTTTTCCTCCCCCCCCCCCCCGCTGTGTGCTGCGGCCGTGGCTGCTGGTGGTCGGTGGTCGGTGGTCGGTGGTTCGTGGCGGTGGTGGCGGTGATGGTGGTGGTGGTGGTGATGAACTCTGACTAACACGGCTTTCTCTCTCTCCCTGCCTGGGGGCCTCCTGGCCTGGACAGCCCGCTCTTCCTCCGTCGTTAACCCTTCGTTGTCCTGTGGGATAGAGTTGGAGGTGGCTGCCCTCCCCCAACCCCCACCGCTCCTGCCCTAGGCGGTGGGGAGGGCCCCCCTCCGTTGTCGTGGTGCGTTGTTCTCTGACCCCAGCCCGCCCGGTCCCCTCTCTCCTCTACAGGCTCCACTGTTAACTCATTTGCAGTGCTGATGTCTCTCTTTCTCTCTGTCTGTCTCTTGTCCGTCTGTTTCTCTCCTCTCTCACTGTCTCTTTCTTCCTTTTATCTGTCGATGTTTTTCCTCTTCTCCCCTACCCCACCCCCACGTGTGGCCTGCCCTCTCTCCCCCACCGCCACCCCCGGTGCTCCTCTGGCCTGGCTGCCTCCTGCTCGCCTCCAGTGGCACACTCCTGTCAGGCGCCAAAGTGGCCACTGCGGCGGCGGGGCTGGCGGTGGAGCGAGAAGGCCGGCTCGGGGAGAAGCCGGCGCCGGTGCCACCACCCGGAGAGGACGCCTTGAGAAGCGGCGGGGCTGCCCCCAGCGAGCCGGGCAGCAGTGGCAAGGCGGGGAGAGGCCGCTGGCGGATGGTGCAGAGCCACCTGGCCGCAGGGAAGCTCAACTTGTCCAAGTGAGTGATGGCACCCCATGGCTGCCAGAGCCGTGAGCTCAGGCCCGCCCCCACCAGGGTGGACAGCGGGACCCCTGGCATGCCCGCTGCTGCCCCCAGCGGTGCCGTCCTCGGCCCCTGGTTCATTCCATCGTCCTTGCCATCAGGCACCTCGCATTCCGGCCCCTGGCGGCTTCCCATGAATGTCTTCCTTTGCCAGCGACCAGGTCATTCCATTCTCTGTCCCCAGAGCAGCTTCACCCCCGTCCTTGGGCCATCCCATCCTCTTTGACTGGCCACCCCATCTCAGCCATCAGGTCATCCCTCTGGGCAGCAGGCCCTCGGTTGTCCCACCATGGGACCATCCCATTCCTATATTTACCCATCTCCCCCTATATTCACACACTCATTAGCCAGTGGGCCTCTCCTCTTTTGGGCAGCTGATGGCTCTAGACCCAGCCTTGAGCCATTCCATTTTGAATGACGTCATCTGCTTGTCCCAGCCTCGCTTGTACCATGACACCATCCGCCACAGGGTTTCATCTGTGAGCAGCCACCACGCTGCCTCAATGTTCATCTCATCGCAGCCATCCCCACGGGCTGGTCCTGTCTTGGTCAGTGAGCTGTCCCACTGTTGGGAGTTCTTGAGGGTGGAGGTTGTTGAGCCCCAGCAAGCAGCTCCTTTCAAATGTCAGAGGGTGGTCAGAGAGCCGGTTCTTTTTAAGGGCTGGTAGGCTTACCAAGCAGTCATGGACTGTTAACACAAGCATGATCTGTCATCCCACTAAGGATATCTTATTCTCCTCTTGACTTTCAGAACTTCTGGTCCCCCACAGTAAAGCCCTTGTGAGGCCCAGATTCTCTGAACCATGAGCACCTCACAAATTTGAATGTGGGTTCTACTTTGGACTGTTGACACTTTCATTCTTGGGCAATGAAATAGCCTCCCCCTTAGATGGCCAACAGCCTTGACACCTTCTTAGTGTTGGACTACCTAGCTCAGTTTAAGACCCTCCTGGTTCTCTTCAGGAGACACCCCCTCCCCAGTGGAGACCGCAGAGGGCTGCCAGGCTGAGGCCTCATTTGCTCGTTGACTCAAGTGGACACAAGTCCACTTCTTCCTGATACATGGTCTCAGGAACGTCCCTAGAAATGGATGCCTCACATCCCATCAAAGAACCAAAGCCCCCTCCCCAGGCTGCCCCAGCCAGTCTCTAGGCTGACTGGGCTTCTGTGGCATTTGTTCACTGGCTTCAGGCCTGAAGGATCCAGTTTTAGTTTCCTGTGACTGAAAGGCTGTAAATTGGACTAATTTTGGATGTGATAGGAAACTGAAATGAGGTCAGCAAGGAGACAGGGAAGACGGTGTGCACCCCTCCCCCAGCTGGCCTGCCCCCCACTGAGCTGTGGGCCTACCAAGGCTGGCCAGACCCAGGCCTGCCCTGGGGAGAGCCCCGATTCCCAGCCCAAGTCAGGCCAGGCTGCTGCCTGCCTAGAACTCCCCAGCTGCTGCCACGTTTTGCTTTCTTCTTTCATTCTGTCCTATCTATCTACCTATCTATCTATCTATCTATCTATCTATCTCTTCCCTCTCTCTTTCTCTGCCTATCCCACAGGGGCCACCTAACTGTTGTCTTTTGGTTCCCAGAATAGATTTAGAGGGCTGAGGTCTGGCTGCTGTGGTGAACGTGGCTTCCAGGGCCCTGGGGCCTCCTACTACTCCCAGGATATACTTGGCCATCCGGTGGCCCTACAGCAGGGGTGAACCAACTCACTCAGCAAAGGGCCAAGTGACATCTAGGAAATATTTAGGCTTTGCAAGCCTAGCCCTATCTTTCACATTTCTCAGCCTTGCCATTATAAGCAGAAAAGCAGCCTCAGATGGAATTTAAACAAATGCCAGTGGCAGGGTTCCAATAAAGCTTTATTTATAAAAGCAGGCAGTGGGCCAAATTTAGCTTATAGGTTATAGTTCACCACATCCTGCTCCAGACAGCTATACTGGAAAGGATGAGGCCTAGATCTTCAGATCTAGGGAGAAGGAATTTACTCAGAGTTGTTCGACACAGTGTCTGCTTTGATTCCCTGGTACTTGAGTGACAGCTTGCTCCAGTCCTGTCTCCATTGTGGCCAAGCAGAGTTAATCTCTGGTTAGAGCACAAAACAGGCAGAAACACAAAAGCTTAAGGAGAAACACAAACTCCTGTCCCCAAGTCCTGACATGGGAGCGGTTAGTGGTCTAACCCTGACCTCAGCTCTGAACAAGGGCGCTAAGGGGCTGTTTAATGCTCTCTGTTTACAGCAGAGAAACTAAGGCCTGAAGAAGTATAAAACCTTATCTAAAGTTGTCCTGTTACCAAGGACAGAGGTGAGCTTTGAACCCAGGCCTCTCTGGCTCTAGATCGCCTCTCAGCAGCCGGCCCTGTTCTCCTGTTGTGGCCCTGCCTTGCCCAGCATGTTTGGAGATGCTGCTGGGCCAGTGCATGAACATTCTCTTATATGTAAAAGGCCGGGGAGCTACTGTCAGGATTAGAGTAAAGCCAGGCCTGAGGCTCCTGGGACTCCCCCACTCCGGTCTGCTCTTTCTTTGGTTCTCACTTCTAAGTGGGAATCATCCCCTAGGCACCGGGGCAGGAATTCCTAGGAGGAAGTCGGAGATCTGCCCCAGGACTGAGCTCCAGGGCTGCTCTGGCCACAGGGTGGGCTCTGTATATGAGTCTGCCTTTTCTTTTCTTCCGACAGTGTGAGAAATGACTGCCCCGCCTCCCTAGCCATTACTAGGCCAACTCTGTGCTGGCCTGGATTTCTGTCTCCAAAGGGCAGTAGTACCTAGAACACAGAGGCAGATGTTACGAGTGTCCCCCTAGCGAGATGGCAGAGGTGTGGCAGCAGCTCCTTGTCCCTCCCATTCCAACATGACAGGCAGTTATAGGGCCCTGGGGACCCGCCTTCACCACGCAGTTGCCACAGCTTCTGCAGCCCACTCAGACCGGCAGAGAGGTCGGCCCAGACAGAGGTACTGGGGAACCAGCGAGCTAGGTCCGGAGGTGGGTGGGCGGAGCCAGCCTGGGAACCTCAGGGTGGGTGAGGTGGTGGCAGCGACTGCAGCAGTGACAACTCCGATGGAGGCCTGGCGAGGTCCAGCCGAGCGTGCCCTGCACTGGGGCCTCCCAGCTCTGGCCCTCGGCTTCTTTCTCTTCCACTGTGATCCCTTCACCTGCTTCTCCTTTCTCTCCTCTCCTCCACCTGCCCCAAGTTTCGAGGACTCCACCCTGTCCACGGCCACTACCCTTGAGTCTATCCCCAGCTCCGCGGGAGAGCCGAAATGCCAGCGACCCCGCACACTGATGCGGCAGCAGAGCCTGCAGCAGCCGCTGAGCCAGAACCAGCGGGGCCGGCAGCCCAGTCAGCCCACCACCAGCCAGAGCCTGGGCCAGCTGCAGGCCCACGCGGCCTCGGCACCGGGCTCCAACCCCCGGGCCTATGGTCGGGGTCAGGCTCGGCAGGGCACTTCGGCCGGCTCCAAGTACCGGGCAGCTGGGGGCCGCAGCCGCTCCAACCCAGGCAGCTGGGACCACGTGGTGGGGCAGATTCGAAACCGAGGCTTGGACATGAAATCCTTCCTGTAAGTCCTCCCCTTGAGTGGGCCAGCTCCCCACCTCCCCCACCCAGCCTCTTACCCCCGGCCCCCCAAGTCTCTTGGGAGCAGTTGGAGCAGGACACTTATTCCTCTATGTCCTTGACAGTGTGTCTGGCAAGTTTAAGGGTCCCCCTCCTCAGCCTTTTGTGTCTTATATCTGGAGCCCCATGGTGAAAGGATTTGTATCAGAGTCCCTAGAACTCTGAGGACCCTAAAACTCCCTCACTGCTTCTGAGGCTTGAGAAGAGAATCACACACACACACACACACACACACACACACGCAAAGTTGAGAGAGAACACCAAGTTAAGTGTTCTGGAGGTCCCTGCGATCCTCCCCACCCCCACCCCGGCCCACCCCCGCCCCGCCCCACCCCCACCCCGTCAGTCCCCAGCTGCTCTTGTCACTGTGCCAGCCTTGCCTCGCTCTGCCCTTCCCTCCTCCTCTCCCTAGCCCATCCCTGTCACCGAATCTCCAGAGCCCTGCAGCCCTCCCTCCAGTTCCCCTCCTTTCTGTAACCAGACCCCGCTGCCCTTTCTGCCCCATGTATCGTCCCTGTCCATGCATCCCTGACCTCAGCCCTATCATAGTGACCCTTCCTCCCCTGAGGACAAACCCGAGCCACACCCCCAAAGCTGCGGCGTATGGTATTTTTCTCAAGGACCCAGCTTGGCGAAGCAGCGCCCGCCATGCTAGCCAGCCACTGACCTTAGCTGCTTTCCTGGCCCTTGCCCCACCACACCAACCCTCACAGGGATAGTCGCTCTAGGGGCCGAGAGGTGTGGGCCTATGAGCCTTGGTCCAGCTTTGAGATCAGAATTGTCACCCAGGTCTTCCCTGAGACGCGTACTTCTCAGGTGTGGGGGCAGCACCATAAGTCTGGGAGGAAGAAGAGAAGCCCAGGGCCAAGGCGGAGCTCACTGGGATGACGTAAGGCGTCCCGAAGGCCAGCAAGTTTCTCAAAGCGTGTTTTATTTCCATCTGAAAGTACAGACAGAGCTTCCGGCTCAGACGAGCCATAACTCAGAAAGGCCCTGCAACTGAACCAGCTGCACACAACTGGTTGCAAGACGCCTCTGCTGTGGCCCATCAACCGTTCCCAAGGCTGCCCCTGGGAAATCGGAGAAGCCTGTCCAACTGCCTTCAGGGAAGGCAGTCAAGTGCTATACCAGAGAAGATGTCCAGCAAGGCCTCCTGTCTTGGCAGCGGATTGTTCTGAAATGAGTGCTTTGGCCACGGAGTAGGAGGTCCAGGGATCTGCTTCCGCTATGGCAGGAACAGAGCGGAGGGTCGGCTGGGCCTACCTGACCCTAGGCTGGAGTATGCCTACGTCTCCCTATCCTCTTGCAGTTGCTTAGGCCAGGGCCTGTGCCTAAGCTCCTCCGGTGGCGGCGGATGCCAGCGTCACACACTCATGTCCCGGCACCCACAGCAGCCCTCAGCCCTCACCTGCTGGCCACCTTCGAGCTAGTGCGGCATCTACTTTCCCTCCCAGGAAGCGGGTGCATGCTCCGCCCGTGAAGGCCAGATACTCTGGGCTTTACAAGACACACTCAGTCTCTACCACACAAGGTTTCTTCCCCCTGCCCCTTAATATTTTGAGATTATAGAAACCACTATCAGCTTGTGGACTGTACAGAACCACCGGCAGGCTGAGTTGTGCTAACCCCTGCCCTGCAGTTCAGCTGCTGAGGTCCCAGAATCGACTTGAGAGGGCCACCCAGGCCCTGCAGGAACTCGCCCTCCCTTCGCAGAGGGTGCATCTTTTCTACTTGATAGGTATAACCCCATCAAAGCAGACCAGTGTGTCTCCCCCAAGTCCAGCTCTGCCCCTCGTCCCTGCCCTCACAGCCTGTGCAGCTGCAGAGACTGACAATCTGGGTACTTATGCAGAGGAGCAGCTCAGTCTTTAAAGAAGACCAAAAGCAGTATCTGAAAAATGCATTAACTTGGAGGAAAAAAAAAACCCACGTGTTTTCAGTGAGTTCACCTTCCCCCAGCTCAACTAGCTCCTGGACAGCCAAATGGAATTTTACCAACTTAGACATTAGCAGTAGGCCAGAGCAAAAGAAGCCAGGTTCCGGCCTAAGGGAAGGGGAGAGCTGAGCCCCAAAAGTTCGATGCCAGAACATGTCAACTTTGGCTGTGGCTGTGCCCAAGACAAAGACGAAGAAGAAGAAGAAGAAGAAGAAGAAGGACACTCTGCGCTTACCTTTCTCACTCCCCCTCAGACCCCAGTAGCAAGTGTCTCCCATTCTCCACAGCTCTCATCGTCCCTCAGCCCAGATGCAATGTCTGGCCTGAGTTCCCATTGTGACATTCTCTCTGGGGAATAGTCACAGAAGCTCTTACTTTCCATCAGTGGCTGGTGTGATAGATTCCTGCCCTAAGATCCATCCCCTTCTGGAACATTCTGTCCGTCTTCCTGTCTTATCCTTGGCTCTTCTTGAGGCATGCTTTCATGCTCTCCCTGTCTGAGAATCCTTCAGCTCTTTGTTCTGACGGGCTCTACAGAGGTTCTCTTGAGCTCTACAAAGCCCTTGCAAACTCACAACCTCTGATGGCTTTGATGTAGAGCAGCCATCAGAATTTGTGTTTCCTTCCAGGAAGTGCCCATGACACTAGCAAAGCCCCGCACAGTTGTCCCATGGTTTTCCAAGGAGGGCTCCACACATGAGGCTGCTGTGCACGCAGCCTCTCCAGTCGCACTCATCCTGTTGGTACCTGCCCGCCGGTCTGTGTTGGCCGACCTCCCTCAGAGCAGTGTCTCACTGCAGGCACAGGCTCCCTGCAGCCCTGCCAGAGTCTCTCCAGACCTTGCCAAGTTCCTGTACGTTCTCTCCACCTTTGTTTCCTGATGCTTCCTGAACTGCCTCTGCAAGGAAAGACCTCCACCGGGCAGAGCCTGGAGGCCTCATATTCTCTGGATCTCTGGGAAGGTGGACAAGAGAGAGGTCTCACTGTGCCTGTGGCCTCGGACAGATTTGGGATTCTCCTGTGTATCTGGGAGCCTGGAAGAAGCCGCTTAGCTGGCTTCAAGGACATCGGGTTGAGCATGACCCCGAGATGTGTGAAGGGCATCCCCGAGCACAGTGTATAGTGCCCATTGAGTGTCAGAGTTTTCCATAGTGCTTCCCCTGCGTCCCCAGCCTCCCCTCGCAAGCCCTGTACGAGATATTCAAAGCGCCTCTTCCCCTTCTCCCAGGGAAGAGATAATCGTGACTTCAGCTGGAGATGTCATGTCCTAGGACCTCTGCTCCAATCTCCAGCCTGTGTGTTCCCTGGGGACTATCCCAGATACCTAAGTCCTCTCCACAGGCCTGTGCCTAGCCCCTGTCCCATGTTACCCCAAAGACTCCAGCTCTTGGCCCAAGGCCAGCTGGACCCTCTCCCTCCTCCCCCCCTCAGTTCTCCAACTATTTACAGTTCTGAAGAATGGTTTCTTTTCTCCGGGGCCAGTTTCTTACGCTTTTTCTCTTCTCTCTCTTTGTTTCTGTCTCCCTCCTCCCCTCACCCCTGCTCCTGTCCACGGGGCCGCCTCCTTTCACCCCGGCTGGTGGGCTGCCCATCCTGGGCAGGGAAGGCCGGATGGTGGTGCTATCCCTGGTATTAGGGCTTTCGGAACAGGATGACTTTGCCAATATCCCTGACCTGCAAAACCCAGGAACCCAGCAGAACCAGAACGCTCAGGGGGACAAGAGGTACGAGCACGGGCGAGGCCTGCGGCAGCGGCAGCAGCGGCAGAGAAGGAGGCACGGAGAGGCCACCTGCCTCAGCCGGCCCCGACTGCTGGACGAGGTGGTGGTGTCTTCAGCAGATGCTGGAGTAGAAGTCCTCCAGCTGGTGTTCTGTCCCCTGACCACGTCAGTGGTGTCCCGTGGGTCTGTGAAGGGACCATCCTGGGACCATTCTGGATCAAGCCTGCTCCCCAGCATGCTTGTCCTGGCCTGGAGCAAGCCCAGCCTCCTGGGCCCCATCTCCCTGCTTGCCTCCCCTGCTGCCCCTCCATCTTTCATCTCTGCCCCCCCCCCCCGTTCCCAACCCAGAAATCCCCGTTTCTCTGGTGGTTGGTGAGTGAGGGTGGATGTCGGGGAATGGCTAAGCCCGTTCTTCCTCATCCCCACCACCTCAACCTCCCCCTGCCCTGCAGGACCTGCTGTGCCACTCAGCTGTGGAGGAAGAGCCCTTGGTGGGAGGGTCTGGGGTGAGGAGCCACGGGAGAGGCCTGGTGACCAGAAGGAACCAGAAGGTGGCCCCTAAGCACAGCCTCCAGAAAGGGGATGTGGGGCCAACTGTTCCCAGCAAGGGCAGGGTCTGGCTCTGCCAGCCTCCCTGGCCCCATTGGCCTTCCTCAGGGCCTAGTGAAGACCAGCAGGAGCCAGGTGGCTGCAGCACAGGTTGGACCTCCTAGCTTTCTCCACCCAGAATTCTGGGAAGCAGCTCCTGCTGTTCCCTCTGTGGAGGAGTGGTAGGGAAAGGGAGGGTTGACGGTGGCAGGGTTTATTAGCACTTACCTGCCGGTCCCTTGACCCGGTCTTACACTGGGTTCACATCTATTTGTGCTCAGTTCTGCTTTCCATGAGATCAAAGACAGGGCATGTGGGCCAGCATTGGCTTAGCCAGACAGAGCCTCGCTCCATGACCTCAGACAAGTCAGAGACCCTGTCTAGGCCTCTGCGTCTGCCTCTGTCAGATGAAGCATTGAGCAGGGTGACCTCTGAGGAACACACACTGCCTCTAATGAGGAGATGGGCCCTAGGGCTGGGACAGTTGTCAGGTCCTGTGAGCTGGGCAGCGATCAGGTCTAGACTGGTAACCCTGGTGCTCGTTAAAGGCCTTTAGGGACAGGAGGAGACTGCCCCAGGCTGCTGCTAGGGGCTGGTATCTTAGGAGAGACAGGCTGATTTGACAGCTGTCTGGCCATCTCACAGTGGCTTCTGGAGACCAGCCCTCTCTTTCCTTCCAACCCTGAATCCACATTGCATGTCTAGTGGGTCGGAAGTCCCTTCAGAGTAGGAGGGGAGAACCTGTCCCTTCACTTGATGCCATGGCTGGTGTCAGTCCCCGAGCCCATGTATGTGAAGAAGCGGTTGGGGGAGTGGCCGAGACTACCCCCCCAACCCACCTGGGTCTGACAGAAGCCACAGGGTCTCAAAGATGGACTCCAAGCAGGCCAGAGGGCCACAAGGAACGGGGCTTGGGACCAGGGACAAGAGGACGCAGGGGGACTGGAGCCCTCTGAGAGGCTGCGAAGAGCCCCAGCCCTTTGCCAGGGAGGGTTGGAGGGAAGGTGTGAAGCGTGAGGGAGCAGATGCAGGCTGGAAACGAGATTTCACATCACCCATGTGTTAATTAACCGACTCCATTCTCACCCAGCAGCCTATTTATACTTCCTCACCACTCAGGTCTCCATATTTTAGTACACTCATCCCTTCTGATCATGACATCAGCTTGTCCTCTGCCTGCCTGGGAAAGGTGGGTGTGGGGGTGGAGGCTTCGGGCCCTCACCACCAGCCGGCCCCACCTTCCGAGTGGACACATGCCGTTCCCACCTGCTCATTCCCTCCCATACTTGAAACTCATTTCTCACAGCTCTTGGGGTGTCTCCGAGTGGGTAGCTTCAAGGGTTACACGCACCTGATCCTTCCCCAGTAAGTTCCCGATCCCATAGCTTAGCATAGGTGCCCCACCCAGCTGTCACAGCTTTGGGGTCCACAGGCTAGCTCATCTATCCCGTCCTCTAAGGCATGCCCTCTCCACCCTGCCGACCCCTTGACCAGGTAGGTGGCTGCTGTCGGGGGAAACGCTCAGCCCCCTTGGTCTGTTAAGCAACAGGCTCGTGGGAGAGAGAGCTCTGTGGGAAGGAGCCGCTTCAGGGTCCAGACAGGAAGGATGGGTCTCTAACGAGCTCAGGGGGTGTGAGGGACAGTCTGCCTCCAGCCCACCCAACATCTCTTGGTGCCCTGAGGGCTCCCTTCTAGAATCCCCCAAGCCCTGGGCCTCACCTTCTACCTCAAGGTGCTCTTAGGAGGAGGAGG
The DNA here is from genome assembly GCA_964023405.1 of Apodemus agrarius. Classification (NCBI taxonomy): domain Eukaryota; kingdom Metazoa; phylum Chordata; class Mammalia; order Rodentia; family Muridae; genus Apodemus; species Apodemus agrarius. Next base: position 147,683,612 of record OZ030005.1, read on the forward strand.
GGGAGGGGGGATGTGGGGGGCGGAGCCTCCACCCTTGCTGTCTGTCCCAGTCATCTCCACACCGCCCACTGCGCCATCCTTCCAGCATTTCACCTTTGCTCCTTGGGATCCAAATGGTTTCCACCGTGGCCCTACCCCCACCCCGAGTGGGGGGCAGAGCGGACCAGGCCACCCCCATTGCTCGCCTCCTCTGAAGCCACCATGTTTCTTCCGCCTCTGTGTGTCCCCCGCCTCCTCTCTGCCTCTCCTGTCGGCCGCCTCGCTCCTCCTTGTCCCCTTGTCCACCCAGCAGCCTTCCTTCTCCACACGGCTGACTAACCTTTCTTAGCCTCTCCCCTCTTCCTCTGTCTCTCTTCTGTCTCTCTTCTTCCTCCATCTGCTCCTCACAGGGGTGTCCCTGGGCCGGTGACCAGCCCCTCGGCCTCTCCCTCTGCTGATCCCTATGCCTATCTCTGTCCTGTGACCTCCGACAGCTTCAGGGGTGCTGACCATCTTTTCCCAGGCTGCTTCGCAGCTATGCTGACGCTGTGGTGTGGCCAAAATAACTCCGACTTCTCATACCTTCAGTAGTCAATCTCACGCTCTCTCCTCTCCTGCTCTATTTTTAACCTGACTTTACCTCTCCAGCTATTCTCAGTCTCCTCTTCCTCCCCGTTCCTGTCTGCGTGAGCACGTGTCCATGTGCGTGTGTGTGTGTGTGTGTGTGTGTGTGTGTGTGTGTGGTTGTAGAGTGGGGGAAGCTTGTGTGTACCTGCTACTCTGTGCACTGGTGTGTCCGCCCCTCTAGGGCGTTGAGGGAGAGGGCAGGCAGGTGGGTGGACATGGTGTGCTGTGTTACAGACCAAGGCCAGGGGCTCACGGCAGGTGGATGGCGCACCTGATGGCCTGCTGTCCCTGCCTTTCCTGCTTCTGTTTTGTTCCAATTCACACGTACACTTTCGCATGGCTGGGCGTCCCCCTTTGGGGGATCTAAGTATGCCCTCAGCTGTGTGTGTTACCACAGAGGTGCTGGCTGTCCTGCCCATCGCCTGTGCTGTCTTCTCCCTGTCGCTCTAGATATCTGTTGGGCTTGTGTGAATTTTTATGTGTATGTATGTGTGTCTATGTGTGCACGCCCTGCTGTTGGATCCTGGTGTCTTCCCCCAGGGCCTGGCATATTCTGAGCATGTCTGTATCCGCCTGCTGTGGCCGCCCGTGTACTTCAAGCTGGTCTGTGCCAGGGGCTGTGGCTTGTATCCAGCCTGTGTGGCTCTGTGCTCTCAACGCTGTTTAATTTTAGCCCCCCCCAAGCCCTCCACCATCTCTTCCTCACTGCCTGACCCCACCTTTTCCTCCTCATGAGACATTCCAGCCTGGTCCCTGGGCAGGGTCTTAGTTACCCCTTCCTAAGTCCCAGCCAAATGGAGCCCGGGCTAACCACCTGGCTGTTAAACCAGAGATCCAAGCCCCCTGGACCAGCATGGCATCGGGTATGGACACGGTTGCCTGCTAGGTGGCAGCCTGCCTTTCTCTAACTGGGTGAGAGTCTTATCAAATGTGTCGTCTGAGTGGGGAACGGGCAGGAGTGGGGACTAGGGCACATGGGTAGGGCACATGGGGTTATCGCTTGCCCTAAATGGCTATTAAAGCTGAATGGGCACTTTTTGTGCCTTGTTAGAAGTAGAACATAGGGTCTTGATTAATGTTGGATAAGCAAGCACTTTATCATAGAACTTCATCTTCAGCTGGTAAGAGAGCTTGTATTAAATCAGATTAAAACGTTAATGCTCAGGGCTGGGGTGATGGCTCAGTCAGTGAAAGACTTGCCACACAGGCACGAGGACCTGAACCTCTAGAGCCCATGTAAAAAGAAAAGCTGTGCGTGGCGGATTTGTAAACCCTGTGCTGGGGAGCTGAAGCCAGGCAGGTTCCTGCGACCCACCAGCTAGCCTAACTTTGCAAGCTCCAGACTGGCGAGAGACCCTGTATCAAAAACAATTCAGGTAACATCTGAGGAATGGCAGTCAAGGCCTTCACATACATGCATATACGTGTGCATAGGCACATGCACCTACGAGCATGTGCACAGTACTTCACTCTGGCCGCATGCAAATGTAATCGAGAGAGTCCAAGCCCACGGCTGGTACTGTGTACTGTGTGAGACAGCTGAGGAACACTTTATCACAGCAGAGACACACTGCCAGCCAGAGCCGTGTGGACAGTGGTCCGGCCTCACCTTGGCTCTAGGGTGAAGAGCACCTTGGCTCTGTTGAGGCCGAGCAAACACGGGTGGGGCTCTGGGAGAGAGGCTGTGGAGTGTTTGTAGAGGGTAATGACGTGGAAAGACACCTGGACAGGCCACCTAGCGCCTCCCCTTTCCAGACTGGATGGAACAGGTCTCTGCAGAGCCCGGGGGCTCAGAGAATAGCCACGTAAGCCAGAGAGCTGGGGGGGGGGGCTTTGGAGAGTAACAGGAAGCGTGAAGGCTCCCTCCGAACAACCCCCACAAGGCAGCTCAGCCAGTCACCTGAGGCAGAGGCACAAGGATGAGCCCTGAGTGTGGGTCTCCAGGGAAAACCAGGCTTTCTGTGAACAAGGCTTTCACTCCTGCTGCCTCACAGAAGTGACAAGGGCCGATTTCTCAGAGAAGATCCTGTGGCTACCCAGGCCCATGGAGTCCAGCCCAGCCCTCCCTGAAGCCCATGTTCACTGGAACTCCCTCCCTCCCCCCACTTCCAGGTTGCCTGCCGGAGGGAAGGCTGTGAATACAGCCCCAGTGCCCGGCCAGACGCCACACGATGAGTCTGACCGCAGGACGGAGCCCCGGTCCTCTGTCTCGGACCTCGTCAACTCCCTCACCAGCGAGATGCTCATGGTGAGAAGGGCTGGGGACGGGCTGTGGGGGGACCAGAAGCAGGCAGCTCAGTCAGAGACAGGTCCTCAGTCCCGGCACGATGGCTTTGTTGACTGAAGGAGGCCTGCTCCCCTCCACCCCCATCTTTCATCAAAATGCCGTTCCGTGCCTCAGTTTCCTCATTTGTCTTCCTTTGATCCTTTTCTGAGCTGGGAAAAAAGCCTAAAAAAATCCTATTCATACGAGATGTTTTTAATGTTCTGGGATGAGAGGCTGTGGGGCAGTGGCCTTGAGGCAGATGCCTCTTCCCTAAAATAGCATTCTCTTGAGCAGAGATGGGAGTCAGGTGGGGATCCCAGGGGTGACCCCAGTTGCTCTGTTGCTGACTGGCCTATGATCCCAGTCTCGGCTGCAGTTCCCATGACACCTCCCGGTGGCACCCATGTGTCACAGCTACCTGTTCTTTCCAGAGGCCCAAGGACAGGCCTGGCAAGTTGGCAGACAAGAACCAGTTAAGGATCTGGTAGGCCAGAAGCTCCTGGAAGGCTTAGAGAGGGTTATGGTGGGAACCCAGCACCTTCTCTTTCCGCTGGACACAACAGGGCTCAGATAATTTCCTCAGCCCTCACGCTGAGAAGGCAGGGTCCCACAGCTTCCGGGGCTGCCAAGCCTGTCCTGTCTCACGTAACAGTATGCACACAGAGTGGCAAGGGCTCGGGTAAGGCTTCGTGTTTGCAGGCCTCAGGCCTGAGGGGGAGCGTGGGCCGCATTCCCTTGGCCCGGACTCTTGTGTAGGTTGGTTGTCTTTCGTTCTGTGCAGCCACGGACCACCCTGTCGTGTTGCATTGCCCCTTAATTGGTGCTATTTCCCAGTAGTCAAGTTCCCAGAAGGGACAGCCCTTTCCCAGCCAGCTGGCCGGCCCCTGACTGCCCTGAGGGAGAGGCTGGCAGACTCAAGCAGCGGAAGGAAGTACAGGCCCATCTCCCTCTCATGTGCTCCACAGATGCCCGGAGGTGGAAAGGCAAGTCTAATTACCCAGCCCTCTGCCAGTGCCAGGTCACTGATATTAACAGTGACAGTAAAGATAAGCAGGCCAGAGGATGACCTGTGACCTCACCCCGTGGGGCTGTCCAGACCCCAGGCTGCTGATGCGGAGGGCCTAGAGTCGGACGGAACCAACCCCTCTGGGGAATGTGGGGCCTGGCACAGGCTGGCTTGATGTCCTTTAAGGCTTACTGCTGAGGCAGGGGAGGAGAAACTTGGGCCGCCTGGTTGCCACGGCAATGGCTTGTTTACTAGGGCTCAGAGCTGGGCCTTGAGAAAGCACATGGGTGCTTCGCTTCACCTTTAGAGCTGAAGTCCGCCTGGACCGACCAGGTTTCCCCCACGAGGTGGAGCAAACTTAGGTGGGGCTGAGGCCATCCACACCTACAATGGGCTAAGACGCCCCCATAATATGAGAGGGAAATGGGGGTGCGGGTAGTTTCGGCTGGCTCTGCCTACTTGTGCCATGAACTCTTTCAGCCGCCTGGGAGTCCCGCAGTCTTAAGTTCCGTGGTCCCCAGACTGCAGGTTCAGGGGAATATATCTACTGTGAGCTTAGGATGTGGGGTGCTCTACATTGGAAAGCCAATCCTGGGTGGGCCTAGGATAGAGCCTGGGGGCTGTGGGATCAGCCAAGGGGTACGCAGGGGCATCAGCGATGGGCTAGGATGCCGCTCAGGTGGGGGAGTGCTCCCCTAACATGCCTGGAGCACTGTTTGATCCGTGCACCTAATCAGCGGGGCATGGTGGCACGTGCCCTGTCAGTCAGGTGATAGAGGCAGGGGGATCGGAAGTTCAAGGACAACTATTGAACCAAGAACATTAGAGGCCCGCTGGGCTAAATGAGCCCAACACACACACACACACACACACACACACACACACACACGTTCAGTGCAGTTCCCCTTCAGCCACTGGGTGGGGCCCGAGTTCAAGTTCAAACTGAGGTCTGAGTTCAGGAGCCAGGACAAGGGCCAGGCCCCCACCCCACCCCCACCCCCGCAGTTGCTGGCCGCAAACCTGGTGTCAGGTTATGACTAGCCATTCAGTGGTGGGACTTGAGGTGAGTGACCTAAACTCTGTGTGCTCCGAGCCAAACTTTGAGCATACCAGTGCCTGCCTCAGGGTAGCGTAAGGCCCGGGGGAGGCCTAGCGCAGGGAGTTAGTGTGCGGCAGGCGGCTGACCCACGGGCGGGTGGTGTTTTCCATCGTGTGACTTGGATGCTTCTCCTTGGTGCAGGCAGGCCTTTGCTTTCAGTGGCTGTGGGGAGGGCCTTCCTATGGCTTGGGGGCTGGGCCTGTTGAGTGGAGCGTCAAGTCAGAGAGGGTCCCTACGCTATGAAAGCTTGTTCGTGTAATTTAACCTCTTTGAGCCAGTCTCCTCAGCAAGAGGTGAGTGACAAGCCGCCTGCCTGGCCTGGCAATGAGAAGGTGGCATAAGAGACTCCGCCACGGTATGTGCCTCTGTCTGCCTTATGTCGCTGTGGTACTGTGTCGAGAAGCTGGGGTTGCCTCTCCAGGAAGCAGGGTGGGGGCGAAGGCTTTCTAAGGGAATGTGGGGAGACGGGCAAGTGCCTACGGTTTCGTCCCACCTGAAATTCCCTGGGGTCCACTCCTGCTTCCCCTCTATCACCAAAGGAGATAGCCAGACCAGCAGGGCCCCTGACCGGGCAGGGTAGGACCTCAAGACCTTCCATTCTCCGTAGAGATGGGTAACCCACCTGGGAGAGCCCCAACATCCCCCTCCCGTTTCCATGTTGCAATGAAAATGTGACACCCAACCCTTCCCCGTGGCCGCCACTGCGGTCTATACCTGTCAGGTTTCTATTCTGAGGAATGGAGACAAGGAACAGACACAGCTTGGAGGTACAACCTCAGTCCCCAGGGACCCCAGCCCGCTTCAGTCAGGATCCCTGGGGACATCCTGACAAGCCTGTCTCAGTCAAGCCCCTGTCTCAGCTTCTCCTCATCTGAACACCTGCGTCATCCACAGCCCCCAGAAAGCCCCGTTATAAGAGTTAAGTCTCCTGTGAGTCTGTAGGGCTGGAATAGGAGAGGAGAAGGCCAGGACCGCTTAGGCTAACTCTTGGAGACAGTTTCAAGAGAAGGTGGGAATGCTGGGTGTCCTGCTCACGGCTCTGGGGTCCAGGAGGTAGATCCATCCTGGCCCTGTTCTCCTCCCTTTCTGGTTAAGGCAGGGCTCTCAGAGCCTGGACACCCTCCACTGGCCATGAATGCTGCCCAGGAGCCTGGTAGACAGAATCCCCACCAACCCGCCATCTCTTCCCCTTCAGCTCTCCCCAGGCTCCGAGGAGGATGAAGCCCATGAGGGCTGCAGCCGGGAGAACCTGGGCCGAATCCAGTTCAGTGTTGGCTACAACTTCCAAGAGTCCACACTCACCGTGAAGGTGATGAAAGCCCAAGAGTTGCCAGCCAAGGACTTCAGCGGCACTAGTGACCCCTTTGTCAAGATCTACCTGCTGCCCGACAAGAAGCACAAACTGGAGACCAAGGTGAAGCGGAAGAATCTAAACCCGCACTGGAACGAGACCTTCCTGTTTGAAGGTGAGGCCGGTTGCTACTCCCACGTCCCCGCCCACTGGTCTGTCCCACACCCGCGGCTGCAGGCGAGACACATGGGCAAACCCACACCTGTGGGTGTGCAGGTGTGCGAGCGTGGAAGATGCACAGACACACTAAACTCCCACGCACACGCATGCCTGGGTGACCCGATGCGTTTTGCTCAGATTGGTCCCAGAAGATGAGAGAGGTCAACATGCTAGCCACGGGCTTTGAGGGGGGAGATTGTTACAGGCTAGGGTCCCACCTAATGGCTTCAGAGGTACATGGCTCTGGAGTAACCAGGTAAAGGGGCCCTGCAGATCTAGTGAAAGTGCCAGAACCTCCTGGGACTCTTTCCTTTATCCTCATCCTCATCTTCCTCAGCCCTGGTCTAGTCTGTCTGAACTAGAACTTCAGATTTCTTATTTATTGGCTGTGTGACATTAAGAAAATCCTAACCTCTCTGGTCCTTAGTTTCTTCATCTGTAAGATAGAGGTAATAATGGTAATTAAACAAATTAGTAACTTTTCAAAACACATTAGAAGGCCCTGACACCTAAAAGGTACTAATATCAGCTCCTTGAAGATATGGTCTGCTGCTGGTCTTTGACCCCTTACTATCATGGGAGGCAAGCAAGATCTCTGAGCCACTCCCCCTGGCTCCAAGAGACATTAAACCAAACATGCCCCTGCTCCCGAAGCCGATCTTATTTCTCATGTCTGAGAACACAGGGCCTGCAGTGAGGGGACTGTTCCTATCCCAGGCAGGATGCTATAGTGGGAAGCTTTAAGTCTCCCCATTACCTGGCTCAGCCAGGAAAAACAGTCCCTGAGGGTCACAGTTACTTTGAGGTGTCCTGGCCTTCTAGAATCCAACATGCTTACCTTAGGGACCCTTCCCCTGGCGCCCAAGCCCGTCAGCACCTCTGTATTCTGGCCCTGGACAAAGAGGTAAATGCCTCTCTATTTCTGGGCCCCTCATCAGGCCAACATGGGCACCGGGTTAAAGAGGGCACAGCTAACCAGAGGCCTAGCATCTGACAAAGCATGTATGGCCAGCACGTGGGTGAGCCTTATGGGCACAGCCCCAATCCTCAACTCTCCTATACAAACATTCGCTCACCGCCAACTTTTAGCTGGATCCTGGGAATTCAGAGAGGAATGACTCAGTCCTGTCTCGTGGAGGACAAAGCTATGGTGATATTATGCTGATGTTCTGTATAGTCTCCTCTTAGTGTGCGGAGGAAAACACCCTCAGAAACCAGCCATTCAAGGCAGGTTCTGACGGCTGAGTTTTTGACATATAGGAGACTGTTTCATGTGGCGCTGGAAAAGCTGATGCAGATGTAGGGACCTCTTGGAGACACTAATAGTCCCAGGACACTTGTTTCCATGCATCTCTCCTGAACAGATAGATGCCAGGGGTCACCTGAGCAAGCTCCCTGGGGGCTTCAAGATGAGCAAGACATATATTCTGTAGTAGACCGGAAGAGAGCCGGACCCTGCACGAATCCGAGAGACCCTCTCCAGACCCACCTCCATCAGAGGCTCTGCCGGGTTTCTGTGTCTTTGGTAAAGAGCCTGCTAGTGTTCCTCCCACCCATTCTCCATCGCTCCAGCTGGTGGGGCTCCTCAGGTGTTCCCTTGTTCCTGCTCACACCTCAGTGTCTCACACCACACCCAGGCTGGCCGCCACCCACCCCAGGTCACTCACGCCTCCCTGAAGTCAGACAGACCTGCCCGCCTCCCTTTCTCTCCCATTCTGGCCATGCCCACTGACGCCTGTTCATCTATTCAATTGTTTATTCTCTGTGTGTGCACACGTGCCTGGGTGTGTGTGTGTTCAGGTGCATGTGCACATGCGCATGCATGCATGCATGCATGCATGCGGAAGGCAGAGGAAAATGCTGGGTGTCTTCCTCAACTGTTGACCTTTTTAAAGAAAATATTTTATGTGCATTTGTATGCGTCTACGGAAGTAAAAGTGTTTTGTGTGAGGGGCCTGTGGAGGTCAGAAGTTATGAGCTGTCGAACATGATACCAAGCCTAATGACCTTTGTTTGATCCCCAGGATATACATGATGAGAAGAGAGAACCAATCCCTGCCAAGCTGTCCTCTGACATCCACATTCACACTGACGCATGAGTACCCATGTGCACCTGAGCGCACACATATGCACATTCAAACATGCACACATTCACACACAAAAATGTAATTTAAAAATGTTAAGTGGCTACCGTGGCCTGGCAGGCAAGCCATAAGATCATAGAGGAAAGGCATGGATAGGTCTGTTGGTTTGCCCTAGGGCCAAGAAGGCACAGTGACAGAGCCTGCTACAGGGCGGCCCACCCCATCTGTGATGCCAGCAAAGAGAACTGGGGGTGAACGTTGAGAACTGGCTGGAGCAGGCATGGTGGGGGCTCACAGGTTAGGTCCTGACGAGGGCAGAGCCAGGACTTCAAGGGATCAGGGGAAAAGGTATAGGATGGAGCCTGGGCACTGCGAGTGGAGTGGGTACCAGCCCACAGAAGGAAGGCTGGGGCCACACTTCGGAAGGATTGGGTACCAAAGTAGGCTGGCTTTCCTTCTGAGTACACTGGGATGTTAAAAGGAGCAGGCTGGCGAGGCAGTGGTGGCTCAGCGGTTAAGAGCACTGACTGCTCTTCAAATGGTTAAAAGCACTGACTGATCTTCCAAAGGTCCTGAATTCAAATCCCAGCACCCACATGGTGGCTCACAACCATCCATAATGAGATCTGGCGTCCTCTTCTGGGGTGTCTGAAGACAGCTACAGTGTACTTATATATAATAATAAATAAATCTTAAAAAAAAAAAAAAAGGAGCAGGCTGGCGAGGTAGTGGTGGCGCATGCCTGTAATCCCAGCACTTGGGAGGCAGAGGCAGGTGGATCTCTGAGTTGAGGCCAGCCTGGTCTACAGAGTGAGTTCCAGGACAGCCAGGGCTATTCAGAGAAACCTTGTCTCGAAAAACAAAAAAACAAACAGACAAACAAGCAAAAAACCAGGAGCAGGCTGTGGCATGCTGGCTACTTTTAACAAGTCAGTCTGGCCAGTGTGGGGAATTCACTGGAGGAAGCTCAGGAGGGGGAGGGGCAGTTTGGACATTCTCATGACTGCCGGGCAAGAGGTGCTGGTGGTGTGGGTCTCCGATGTGGGCTCTGTTTAGGAAGAGCTGACAGACAGGCTGATCGTCAGCCTTGGGAGGAAGTGAAGGAGAACGCAGAGTTCTGAAACACTGGTGCCTTCTCTAGTTTCCCTGTCCCCTCTTCCTGGGGCTCGTTATGTGACAGCCTCATAGTCTCAGGCAGAGCCGCTTGCCCTGACTTGATCGAGAGAGCAAGGGGGCCACTGCCCAGATCTGGACGGGCACACAAGCAGTGAGCGCATTAATGATCTTTGTCTTACTGTTGGTCCCGGGACTGTCACGGAAACCATCTGAGCCTCGGTTTCCCCACCTGATGGGTCACGCGCTCTTCAGAAAGTGCTACTGCAGTCAGCTGTGGCCTAGGCTGGTGGGAGGTCACAGAGCCTTCCTTCTTTCTTCCCCACCCCCATTCCTTTCTTCCCCCTCCACTTTCCCCTCCCTTCCATTCTCTATCTCTCCCTTTTCTCCATTTTACCTCTACTTGCTGTGATAACACTTCTCACCTTGTTTACCTGTCCCAGGGTTTCCCTACGAGAAAGTGGTGCAGAGGGTCCTCTACCTCCAGGTCCTGGATTATGACCGTTTCAGCCGCAATGACCCCATTGGGGAGGTGTCCATCCCTCTCAACAAGGTGGACCTGACCCAGATGCAGACCTTCTGGAAGGATCTGAAGCCATGCAGCGATGGGAGTGTAAGGCCCCTGCAGTCCTTCAACCCAGCCTCAGCCCCAGGATGTCAGTGGGGGCTCAGAGTGGAGCACTGGTGGGCAGTGCTCTCTGGGGAGAGAGCTGGCTCCCACCCACAGCTGGAACCCTGGGGTTTAGAACTCAGGGCCAGAAACCTGAGCCCAGGGAATCGAGAGCCCTGAGCAAACACAGGCTCTCCAGGGGAGAGGAGATGGCACGCTGATAAGCAGAGGGGCTGCTGTCCCCAGGGCAGGGCAGAAGGGACCCGTGGACAGCTGGGCTCTCTGACCACACCCGCCCTTCTAGTTCCCACACCTGTCACCCCTGCAGGGAGATCAAGGGGAGCATCCCCCTCCCTGTGGCCCAGCCTCACCCCTCTTCTTGCCCTGCAGGGGAGCCGAGGGGAGCTACTCTTGTCTCTCTGCTACAACCCCTCTGCCAACTCCATCATCGTGAACATCATCAAAGCTCGCAACCTCAAAGCCATGGACATCGGGGGCACATCAGGTGCTGAGGCTTCTCACGGCAGGATGCGCAGGCCCTCGGGGTGGCTTCCCATGACACAAGGGTCACTTCAGATATGGGAGATAGAAGTGTATCAGGGCCCTAACCCTAACCCCTACCTGTTAGTCCTCTGGCTAGAGATAGCAGAGCTCTTTGGGCGTATTCTGGGTCAGTGTCATCTTGACAGCCAAGCTTCCCTGAGTCAGGAAGAAAGGCAACATTGTGGTGGGGAGACCCTGGTCCTAGCGCATGTGCTGCTTGGGAAGACCTGAACTAGCATGAGAACACTGAAGCAATGCCCAGGGTCTCTTAGGTTCTACCATATGCTAATTATCCCTAATCCCTCTTGTTCTTGCCTGGCCTGGCTTCCTCATCCACTTAAGAGGTGTGCAACCAGCTCCCACTTAGATGTTTGCACCTGGAAGGGCATGAGGACCCTTGAGCGCCCCCAGCACCCACACTGTCCCTCTGACCCTTCCTCTACCATCCCCTCCCAGACCCCTATGTGAAGGTGTGGCTGATGTATAAAGACAAGCGGGTAGAGAAAAAGAAGACAGTGACAAAGAAGAGGAACCTAAACCCCATCTTCAACGAGTCTTTCGCCTTCGACATCCCCACGGAGAAGCTGAGGGAGACCACCATCATCATCACTGTCATGGACAAAGACAAGCTCAGCCGCAATGACGTCATCGGCAAGGTAGGACTGGCTGGGGTGCATAGCCAGGCCTGGAGGGTTGGTTGGTCCTTAGGAGGCAGCAGGGGCTAAGGAGGAGCACACCAGGAAAGACCCAGTCAGATAGGGAAGGAAGGAACAAGAAGTACCCGGAATTCCCCGAAGGTCTTCTGAGTCCTCAGACTGGTCCAGCCCTGCTTATGGGGTGAGCTGAGCGAGGTTGTAGCAGAGCCCCTGCCAGAAACCAAAGACCTTAGTGACGTCAGCGAGCAGATCTGCACAGCGCTGGCTGGGTGGTCTGGCGTAAGTCACTCGGCCTCTCTGAGCTTCGGTGTTATCTGTAAAATGAAGCTCATGCCGGCCCTGCAGGGCTGAGATAGAAAGCGACTCTGGACGAAGGTGACCTCTTCTTGCATGTCAGGCAAGGAGCCAGGCGTGACTTGAATTTTTAGACAACAGAATTCTATGATATAAACCCTCCACTTTCTGCTTTGAAAAGCCATGTTGCTGTGTTTTTAACTCAATGTTAGGACCCAGCATAGATACAAAGTCCAGCTGCCTGAGTTCCGGTTTTGTTTGTTTGTGGCTTTTAGAATGGAACCCAGTTATACACTTCCACTATGCTGTATTTCTGATACTGAAATGACCCCCCCCCCAAAAAAGCTGTCACCTCGCTGGGCGGTGGTGGCGCACGCCTGTAATCCCAGCACTCTGGGAGGCAGAGGCAGGCGGATTTCTGAGTTCGAGGCCAGCCTGGTCTACAGAGTGAGTTCCAGGACAGCCAGGGCTACACAGAGAAACCCTGTCTCGAGGAAAAAAAAAAAAAAAAAAAGCTGTCACCTCTCTGAGCCTCATTTTCTCTGCTTACAGTGAAAGGCAGGAGGTGCTAGCTACAGTGTGGTGGGGGCATTTGATAAGGACACAGTGAGATGCTCAGCCTGGCGCTCGAGGCACACATGTAGCTGCTATTGTAATAGAAACTAGTTTTGAAATGTTTTACCTATAGCATGTGTGGTTATTTACTCAGTAACAGAACTTTGTCTTCCATTGTATTCTTTTGTTTTGAGTCAATTTCCCTAGCTGTCCTGGAACTCGCCCTGTAGACCAGGCTGCTCTTGAACTCTAGAGATCCACCTGCCTCTGTCTCCCTACTGCTGGGTTTAAAGGCGTGCACCACCACCGCCCAGCTCAGGCTGGCCTCAGATTCCTAATGTAGCTGAGTCTCTCTCTCTCTCTCTCTCTCTCTCTCTCTCTCTCTCTCTCTCTCTCTCTCTCTCTCGCTCTCGCTCTCGCTCTCGCTCTTCCAAACACTACGATTGATTCTAGGCAAGTGCCGTTGTCCCTGCTTAACGCGGTGCAGGGGATTGAATCTGGGGGCTTCACCTGTGCTGGGCAAGCACTCATGAGCCCTGACCAAGTCATGGAAGTTCGACCACAAATAGTGCAGGAAACCAGTGATCAGAGCAGAGGAAGTGAGTGTGTGTGTGGAAACACGAGTCCCTAGGTATACGTGATATGTTTATAAAAAGATAAAGAGAGGAGGGGATGTATTCTGTGGAGTGTGGTGAGGGAAGGGGAAGGGGTGCCTCTGCAGGCCCACGCTGAGACTCCCTTCCCCCTGAGGGACCAGTCGCACGACGACGTATAGTATAGAGTTTATTCAGGGCATGGGGAGAGGAGTTAAGAGGGTGAGAGAGAGAGAGAGAGAGAGAGAGAGAGAGAGAGAGAGAGAAGAGGGGAGGGGAGGGGAGAGGGGAGGGGAGGGGAGGGGAGGGGAGAGGAGAGGAGAGGAGAGGAGAGGAGAGGAGAGGAGAGGAGAGGAGAGGAGAGGAGAGGAGAGGAGAGGAGAGGAGAGGAGAGGAGAGGAGAGGAGAGGAGAGGAGGAGTGGAGGCCGGCCATGAGCACATGGAGAGAGAGAGGGAGAAGGGAGTGGGGAGTGGGGGAATAGGGAATAGAGAGAGAAGGGGGGAGGGAAGAGCAAGGGAACAGGAGAAGCACAACAGAGGAAGAGAGCAAGGAGGGGGCAAGCAGCCTCTTTATAGTGGGTCAGGCCCACCTGGCTGTTGCCAGGGAGCTGTGGGGCTGAGTTGTACTCAGATGTGAGTGCTAACTGGGATAGCATGGGCTTCTAAAACCTCAAAGCCCAGCCCCAGTGACACGCCTCCTTCAACAAGGCCACACCTCCTAATCCTTTCCAAACAGTCCTACCAGCTGGGGACCGAGCCTTCAAATATAAGGAGCCTACGGTGTCCTCATTCAAACGCCAACAGTGGTGTTTGGAGAAGGGTGGTCTGGCATCTGCAGAGAAGGGGCCCCGGTCTGGAGGCTTTCCCCAGAGAGATGAAAAGGAGGGCCCAGCTGCTGGGGAGAACAAAGCAGCTGGCCTTGTGGAAGAAAGCTGGCCCTGAGAGTACTGTTCAGCCAGCCTGTGGGCACAGGTCTGGAGACTGGAGTGTGTGCTGTGAGCAGGGCCACCGAGCCCCCCAGAGGCCCTTGCAGCTCCTCCTACAGCTCTGCTTCATAGAGGTAGGGGTTCCTTGGGAGTATCTCTAGCTTCCTTTACCAGACCAGCCTTCTGTAGGTCAAACCAAGTCAAAATGGTTTTGTTCTTGCTTTGGCCTGGGATAATTTAGGAAGCCCCAGGACCTTGGAACCTTTCTGAGTCACAGGCCCCGCTCCATTCCAGGAGGCTGGGAATCTCGCCTTGCTCCAGGCTGTGGCACCGAGCTGGGCTGACATTGCAAAAGCAAGTGGGCCCACAGGAGCACTTGGCTGTGACCTGTGGTGGTGGTGATGGTGGGGGAGTGGGGGAGTACTCAGTGAGCCTCAGAGAGAACTGAGAACTTGTCAGGAGAGGGCAGCAGACACGCACCATCTCCAGCTGTGTGTGTTATCAGTGTTATTATCAATCAGTCCATCGCACAGAGGAGCCTGAGGCTGAGAAAGATATTCCACCCCTGCAGAGGATTTGCTCATTTTGTCTTGGTGTTTTATCATTTGTTTGTTTTGACAGGTTCTCACTTTGTAGCCCAGGCTAGCCCTCAGAGTCGCTATGTACCTCCAGGGTGGCTCATACTCATAGCAATCCTTCTGCCTCTGTGAGAATTTTAGGTATAAGGCACTACACCTGATAGATTTAAATTTACAGAAAAGTAGGAAACACGATATGGCGTATCCACATCCTTCCTGCCCAGTGTCCTCAAATGCTAGCCCCTCCAGATGTATCTGTCACAACTTAAGGGACTGACATGGGACCTTGCTGTGAACCCACCAGACTCCGTTTGCATTTGACCAGTTCTTCCACTAATGCCCCAGGCCTGCTCCTGGATCCTGTGTTAGCTAGCACATTGTACTCGGTTGTCAAGGCCCCCAGGCTTTTTGACCTGTGACAGTCTTTTGCCTTATAAGCTGTCATCTAGATGGCCTTAAGGTCCCCTGGCCAGGATCTTGGAACACTGTCTGCTTTTCTTCCAATGCCCTTGGTCTTAAGCATTCATCGCTGTCTAGGCCAGACTCAGCTGAGACTACTTTGGCCATTTCTGGGGCAGCCCTGCAATGTTGTGGAGCCCTTACACAAGAGCCTGGACTGGATTGGTAGTCTAGACCCACCAAGACTTTCCTTACACCATTTTGAACTTTTAAACTATGGTTGAAGACTCTTAACCCTGTGTGCCTTAGTTTCCCCATCTGAAAACTGGGGCTAATCAGGTCGTTTGCTCACCTGCCCAGTTTGTAAGCGTACGCTGACCTTGAGGTATAAAGCCCCCAGTACAAAGTCTGGGGTGGGGACAGGAGGTGCCAGACAATGGGAGAGACATTAACAATGGTGTCCCTTCCTAGGACAGGGAAGGTTGCCCCAGCCAAATGCCTGTGTCCTGACCTTCCCTGCAAAATAGGTTGCAGTTTGATGCCAAAGGGCCAGGCATGCCCAGGCCCTCAGGGGATAGCACAGTGAGGGAACTGGGTCAGGCTGGCAGGAAGGGAAAGGGGCAGCCTCTGCAGACCAGGCTGTCACTATGGGACAGGGCCCAAGCCTCGGAGCCTGTCATAACGCATCTTCTCTTCCTCCTCAGATCTACCTGTCCTGGAAGAGCGGGCCAGGTGAAGTAAAGCACTGGAAGGACATGATCGCTCGTCCCCGGCAGCCCGTGGCCCAGTGGCACCAGCTGAAAGCCTGAGTAGGGCCGAGGGAGGCTCCGAGGGCCGAGGCCTGGCCCCCCATCATGCCCCTACCACTTTATGCACAATGCCCAGCCCGGCCCCCTGCCATGGGTGAGGGGAGAACCCCGAGGGCTCAGCCAGGGAGGGGCACCAGAACTCTACTGGACCCCATTTCTAGGAAGTACCAGCCCCACCCCCGTGAGTCCAGCTCGGGAGTGAGGGCTCTGGGAGCCATTTCCCTGCTTTGCCTCTTTCTTTCCTGATTTGCTGATACTAAAGACATGGGGGAAGCTCAAGGGCCAGTGGGCAGATCCCTCCAGAGGCCCGCCAGGTGGGCATAGCCCCCGTTTTCTTTAAGGCAGTGCCTGGAGTGGAGAGAAGCCACCCCTTCCCTAGCCCCCCTTTTTGGGGCCCAGAAGAGGAAGGCCGAGGCGTTTGGCCACGGCCTGGTCATCAGGCCCATCCCCAGCTTCAGGTGCCGGCTGGGCCCTGGACCCTGGGGATAGTATATAACCTGTGCTCCAGAGTCCTGGAGACGTGGCCCTGTGTATTTGTGTTGTGTCTACTGTGTGTGTGTGTGTGTGTGTGTGTGTGTGTGTGTGTGTGTGTGTGTGTGTGTGTGTGCCCACATGGGTGTACACATGTGCACCTGGAAGCTCATGTGCACATGTGTGAAAAGGGGGTGCTCACTCCCTGTGCCCCTGGGGCCAGCAGTGCCGATTGGCTAAGGAGAATAGCAGAGTTTCATGAGGATGAAGTGGGGCTGGGTCAGGGGGAGGTCACGGCCACAGGGAAGGTAGGAGAGGAAGGGTGTGGACAGCTGAGAAGTGGGGACAGGGAAAACGGCTGTTTCAGCTGCCTCCTGGCACCCACTTTGCCTGTCTCTGTAGCCCCCACCCCCACGGTTCCCCAGTAGCAACTCTCTACTGCAATGACGTCATTCCTTGGGCCTGGGCTCACACATCGTAGGCACCTACTCACCGTGTGCATGGCCTTGCAGCAGGGCACCACTCCCATCCTTCTCAGGCGTTCCTCACCCTCACCTGGGGACCCCCCCCCTTCCCGGATCTCATATTGCAGCCAAATTGGCATCTGCTCCACTCTCTCTGGCTTGAATACAGCCCCTGGTCCCCACCCCTGATCCCAACACCTCCACCTTTTCTTTGCATAATCTGACCAACCCCTGGCCTTCTCCAGGCTGTCTTGACACATACCCCGCCCCCACCCCAGAGTAGTAGCTCTTTCTGGCCCTCCCCTCTACCGTGCAAGCAGAGGAAGCAGGGAACATTCCAGGAGTCTGAGGTTGCCATACCCAAAGAAGCTGCCGTTTCTTCTCCCGGCCTCTGCTGAGACTAGAACTGGCTTTCCCTTGGAAACAGCAGACTCCAGGACGGTCCCTCTTAAGTCAGCCCCCTCTGCTGTATTGAAAAAAGACCCAGCTAGTCAAAGAGCCTCAAAACCTATTCAGAGACTTGAGCCCAATATACCCAGATTCTACCACCAGGTGGCACCAGAACACCGCGTCTGTAGTAGCAGTTGGGGACCACAATTACAGTTCTACCTTGGCCGGCAACTTGACCCCCCCAAGGATGACGGGAGGGGGCTCTGGACTGCATCTGTACATAGAGCACAGCGGGATCATAGTTATTTGGGCACATTTCCCTTCAGTGGACTTCCCCTTACGCTCAACTTTCTGCTCTAGGTTGTGAGATCTCTTTTTGTCCATATCAAAATGTCCTTAAATCAAATTTCACACCCCGTCCCCAGGGACCTGGAGGAATCTCTTATGTAGTCGGTGAATCATTTGTAGAGTGAATAATTCCATTGTAAAACAACTAGTTACCCGTATGACTTGTAAATCTAAATGTTTGTAAACTGCAGCTTTTGCTTTAAATAGGACCATCCCCAACTCACCCAGCTGGGTGTCGCCCCTGGAAAGGGACCCTCCCAACCCCCTGCAGAGGCTGGGTGGAAACAGAAGAGGGTACTGTAGGAAGTCTGGAAAGTGGAGAGACATTGCTGCTATCCTTCCCTCCCTCTGCCTCAGTCTCCTGAGAACTCCCACAGAGCCATGGGAGGGGCCCAAGCAGCCTGCGCCAGTAGGTGTAAGGTTGGCAGCGGATTTACGCAGAGCTCGTGCACCTCTTAGCCAGTCGGCTGAGAGAGCATCCCCCCAGAGAGCTGTTCTCCCCCTCAGACTACTAGGAACAGTAGTGAGCCAAACCTGGGATTCCTCAAGCCTCCACCTGTAGGTGGAGTGGGGGGCGGGGGTGCCGGCAAGAGCTTGCAAATGGTGGGCGGAGAGCAGAGTGGGTTTGCAGAAGATGCGGCTAGATGATACAGAGCCGGGCATGGGATGGTTAGGACAACTGGGGGGCCGTGGAAATGGGGGCAGGGTGAGGAGGACACGAGCTCTGCTTCCACTGTCCTAGGATCTTGGACAAATCACCCACACTCCCTGGGCCTCAGTTTCTCCATCTGTAAAATGATGGTAATAATACTTCACCTACCTCATGGGGGAGGTTGTGAGGCCACCATCACCTGACCTAGGGGATCAAGGCAGGGGGGCTCTGAAGGTGCTACCCAGAGCAAAGTTGTCACTGACGCCTGAAAGCAAGGCCCACCTGCCCGTCCACCCTACCCCACAGAGCCCCTAGGGACCGCCAGAGCCCATCTGTCTCTTCACTGTGTCCCAGCCCCCTTCATGAGCATCATCTGACATCTTGTGGGCACCCTGGACTTAGTTGTTATGTTGTTTAGGTAGCCTTTCCTGTGACCATCTTCTCCATATAACTGCTATACAAATTCCGCCTGCCCCAGCACACCCCTCCACCTGCCCTCCAGCACCAGAGGCCAGGGAAGGGACAAAGGAAAACAGCCACAAAAGAAAAAAAAATTAAAAAAAAAAAAAAAAAAAGCCAAGGGGACTCCCAGCTCAGCTGGGGCCCCAGGGGTGGGAACTGGTGGCGCTGTTTGTATTGTGTTTGAGTCCTTGAGCGCAAGTGTTTTATAAAAAATAAAACAAAAATCCACTATCACAAAAAAAGAAAAAAAAATACAGCAAAGAGAAATGAAGACAAAAGGGAAAAAGAACCATACAATTTTTTCCACCATATGCACCCTCTAAGCCAGCAGAATTTTCCTCTTTGCAAAATCATATTTTTGTGGGAATGGGCCGTGCTTTTTGTGGCAAGGCCTGTTCTGATTAATAAAGGATCGTGAAAAAGTAGGGCCTTGGCTGTCTCCTCTGTGGGTCCCAGCCCTCTCTCTCTTCTTCCAGGGAAGCCACAGCTGGGATCGGAGGGAGTGGGGAAGCCTTGGGGGTATCTCCACGCAGCTTGTCACCACTGGGACTTGACTTTCATTAGCGGCTTGGGCCTGCCTGAGCCTCCATCTCACTCTCAGAGCTAGACTATCCCCACAGTCACCAGCCTCCCCAAAGCAGAGCGCGCTGCATGCTCCGAAGTCGTGGGATCTCCCTGAGATCTCCAGGACACCCCCCCTCCCCGAAGTCCACTAAGCTGGGTACACACTCCCTCTCTTGCCAGGGAACTCTCATCACTCTCCCAGGTCAGGAGAAAAAGCAAAGATGGGACCCCAACCACCACCTCACCGTCACCTGCTCAGCCACTATGACTTGGGGCCAGTGTCTCCTTCCAGGTCCTGGCAGGGGAAAGAAAGGGTAGCCTGAGCTCTAGGTCAGACTGCTGGACCTGAGGCCTTTCTCCAGTCTATTGTCTAGGCTGATTCTCTATGGTTGGAAAAAAAAATCTCTCCAATCTAAAGAGCCCCGTTGGCAAGTCCCAAGCTGAGGACCTGAGAGACTCCGGTGCCCTCCTGTCTGTGGCTCTGGCAAGCCATGTCCTTTGCTGTGCTCTCAATGTCCTCTATTCACAAAGAAGCAATAATTTCCCAGCCACTCCCTGCTCGGTCCAGGGCAGCTGGCCTGCCAGTTCTCAGGGTACTGCAGAAGGCCAATTATATCTGCTTCAGATAGGCACTAAGGGAACCCCATAATTCCATGGGCCCTGCCCCACTCTGAAGTGAAGAGGGTCACAGACCCTCTGTCCCCCACATCTTGGACCAGCAGCCGCCTCCTCAATCTGTACTAAGTACCCCCATCTGAAGCTGCCTGCCCTTTCCCCTTCTGCCCCTGAACTTCCTACAATGTAGTTTAAACATCTCTTTTAAAGGTGTTCGCAGGCTAGGGTATAGCTCAGAGGTACAGCTCTTGCCCTTGTGTGCACAGGCACCTGAGAGGGGATAAAAGAGTTTCTGTTGGCTTCTATTTCAGAAGTTCAAGGGAGTCCTGGGGTCAGGTAAGTAGCTTCAGGGTCACCCTGGGTTTGGTTCAGTTTTTCTTTGGGAAAGTAAACCCAAGAACCAGTTTTAGCATAGTTGGTTCAGCACAGCAGAGGTGCCAGCCCCTGGCCACTGACACAGGGGCTCTACCCTGGACTTCTCCGGCTCACTCCCTCTGCCTGCTCTGAGCTGCTCATCCATCCCTTCACGTGCCTGAGACCACTTTCTCCTGCAAGCCCCTCCGTTAGATGCACTTCTAACGGTCTCTCTGGCCTTCCTGGGTTCTGGGCTCTCCTCTCCTCTCCTCTGAGAAAGAGAGCTGAAGGATAACCTGAACATGCTTGGTGCCCCATCCTGAGCTGCTCCCATCTGTTTCTCGTGAAGCCATCCCCTTCCCGTGTCTGGGTCCTGCGTGTGTCTGTGTGTCTGTGAATGCACCTGTGTGCGAGAGTGGTGTCTCTTAGATTGTGAGCCCTTGGGCAGGGTTCCCTGTCTGAATAGACGTTCTGTGTGGCACGCCTGGCTGTGGTAATAAATGTCCATCTTCAGAATCACGGCGCCCTGATGTCTTGAGGAGCTTTGGGAGAGATAAGAAAGCATGGAAGGAGGGGAGGGGCTTCTGGGGAGGGTCTCCTGTTCCTAATCACCCCATCGTTCCCTTCATCAAACTCTTTGGGTAGGCAATAATAAAGCTAGGAAGGGATCCCGCTAACGTCCCAGACTCGGAGGCCCTGCCTGCCAATCAAAAGGTCGGCTGGTCTGAAGGCTTGGGAGCCAGTCTCGAGACTTGAGAATGAGAGCGGAAGAGACAGACTGTAATTCTCATCCATCTCACTTGCCAGCCTGCCAGCCAGCCAAGGACGGAGTCGCTCTTCCACAATGGGAACTGAGCACTTGGTTAGGAGTCCACAGAGAAGCCGAAAGACAGGCCCCAGGTCTCCTCAACCTGTTTCTTGTCCTGCCACTCCCGTTCCCTTGGCTTTCTCTCCCGCTCTGAATGCCAGCTCCCTTGGCCTCTGGCCCTGCCTGCCACACACCCAACCCCTAGAGCTTTCCTGTCCTGATCACACGCGTCCCCCCCTCTGACTGCCCCCCGAGACTGGGGCAGGGGACCACAGATGAGGCTGTGGCTACAAGTGTCACACATCCTTTCCTTTTCTCCAGGGGCTTAGCCAGGAACTTAGAGGGTGGTGGCGATAACGGGATCCCTCACACAGGGCTTGCTTCACCACCAAGAGGAGCTGGGTCAGGGGAACGGGCAATGGACTCCTTTCCCAACTGCCCTCATCTCTTCTGAGAGAGCTATTCCAGGGCAGCAGGCAGCAGCACGAACTCTAACCAAACTAACTTTCCACAAGAAACTGGATCTGCTTCTGACAGCCTCAGCAGCTCCTCCTGGATGGTAAATAGCCATGGGTAAGGGTGCTCAGCTGGGTGAAGAAGGGGGGAGGGGCCTGAACACCAACACCTCAGGACGGCGCAGCAGGGATACCGTAGGCCACTGCTCAGCCCTTCTAGCCTCGGGTGAGCCAGGGCCGGGGAGCAGAAACGTCCGAAAGAAAGAAAACTTGAGCTGTAGCTACGCAGGAAAGAACGGTGGATAAAACGGCGGGTGGAGTCTTGGGCCGGAACATCAGACTTAAAAACCCAGCTTCTTGGCTTCAGATGGGGAAACTAAGGCCCGGGGATCCAAGACTTCATCAGGGTCAATCAGCCAACTGCAGAGCCAGGAGCAAGGCCAGACCTGGTCCATGGTGTCCCCCCCCCTCTAGCTGACGAGTTTGGGAGCCAGAGGTCAGTCCCTGGTGGGCTGCAGCCCTCAGTTAAGCCACCTCAGAGCCCCCCTCAACTCCTGACCCCCATGGACCCGACTCCTGAGAACCCCAGAGCCCCAGATGGGATCTCAACAAAAACAAAGCCTGCAGTTGGGTCCCACATTAGTCTTACTCCCCACCTTTCCCTCTGTCTGTCTGTCTGTCTGTCTGTCTATTCTTATCCCACTCTAGATCTGTCCTCAGCCTTCTCCTCCTTACTCAGAGCCCAGCCCCATGTACTAGCCCAGCTACTGAGTTGAGCCTGACCTTTTGGCTCCATATGACATCAGCTCTCGTTGCCATGGTGACAAGGGGGGCCAAAACTGAAGGTGGACTGAGGCCGAGAAAAGCAAAGGAGAATAGAGCAAGTACAGTCACAGGTTGAGTGGGGTCGTGGGGGGGCGCAGTGCCGGCCCAGCTGGTGGGAGGTCCAAGAATGAGACCCCCAAGAGCCAAGCGGCAGAGGTCGGGTGAGCCAGAACATGAGGACACCCCAAGATGCCAGGTGAGGCCAGCGTCAGGGAGCAATGCTATTTCCTTCTGCAACGGGCACTTGTTCCCCAAGACAAGAAGGACAGACACAACAGCTGGCCAGGGTCAGCCTGACACAGAGCTGGGGCACATGGGTGGGGGAGGGGCACCCACAGCAATGGAACTTGGTGCTCCCGGGCTTATAAATAAATAGACATGTGGGAAACGCACATTCTTTCTCCAAGAAATATAATTTATGTTTACAAGGGTTTTTTTTTTCTTCCTAAAGAAAACACTACCTTCTGGGCTCCAGCCCCGACAGTGTCCCTGAGTGTCCTCTGGCCCTCTCCTCCTATTATTGCTTGGATCTGGCCCTGGGAATTGCAGCGCTTGCCTCCTCAGCCCCTCGGAGGCTGTCCCTGGTGACGGAGTAGAGGCACATGGTGCCCGTCCAGTGCCCCATGCCGTGCCAGCCACCCTGGCTGTGCCCATGTAAGGAAATGGAGAGTGCAGGCAGTACAGAGGCCCTGAGCAGAGGCCCTCTCTCTCGGGGCAGGAGGCCCTAGAGGCACAGTGGCATCTTCTCAAACTTGATAACTGAGGGCACAGGCTGCAGGAGAGGGAAGATCTCTTTGCCCAGCAATAATTCAGCACATGCTGAGAGAAGAGACCGGGAGGAAAGACGGGGTGGAGACCCTCTCTTCTCTGTACCATCCAGCTATCAGGGGAGACCCGGTGTAGAACTGAGGAACGCTGAGGTGTTGGGCCCCAGTCTGTGATTGCTTCTGTCTTGGACAGAGTCCCTATGCCCTGCCTCTGGCCAGACCTCCCACACACACATACACACACACCAACCCGCAACACACACTCAGAGAGGCAATTTTGCCCCATATAGTCTGCCCCAAAGGTAGTGACTCTAGCAACAGCTAGGGTAGGCCTAGAAGATCCAAAGCCCAGGTGGATGTTACAGATGCCCTGGACATCCAGAGTCGGAGGAGGGATGATTCTATGGATAGGTGGCGACCCTGGTTCCAGGTGAGAACCGGCTCATCTGTTGTACCATCTGTGGCTCTATCCCAGACTTCTTGGTCTGAAAACTGCCCAGAGGTCCGCCCAGGGATTTTCTCTTACTACCTAGGAGTGTCTGAAGATGGCCTCAGGCCTGCCTGTGCCAGGCAGCTCACTCAATGACGCTTCTTCAGTGCCTCAAGTAAGAGGCCCAGCAGCACCGTATATCCAAACAGCCGCCGCCTCGCAGAGCCCCGTCTTCCAGAGTAGTCATGCCCGTCACTCGGGGAAGAGGCTCAGGTGCCCAATCCTGGAGGGGCTTCCAAGGCTCGGAGGCTGTCCCTGGCGGGGCCCAGGGCCCTGGGTCCTGTGCCTCCTATGAGCAGGGCTTCTTCCTCTTCATCCTCAAAGGCCCGGGCTGGACGCCGGGGTGGCGGCCGCGGAATGGGTTCGTCGCGCTCAGCCATGCGCTCGACGGCGCCCTCGCCCACTAGGAAAACGGTGTCTGCCACCCGCGGGGGTCCGGTGACTGGGTTGTGGTCGTAGGAGAAAACTCGGAGCGCACGCAGCGGGTGCAGGTCGGGGAAGCCGCCCAGGCGGTTGCGGTCGAGGTCGAGGATGTGCAGCCGGCCCATGCGCAGCAGCGCGGGCGGGAACTCTTCGAAGCGATTGCCGTAGAGCCAGAGGCCACGCAAGCCCGTCATGCGCGGCAGCTCGGCGGGCAGCGCGCGCAGCCGGTTGTCGCCCATCTGCAGCGATTGCAGCGCCACCAGGCGCAAGAGCGGCCGCGGAAAGCGCCGCAGGAAGTTGCCTTCGATCCAGAGGCAGCGCAGGCTCTGCAGCTGCGCAAAGTCGGGTGGCAGCGCCAGCAGACGGTTGCCGCCCAGGTAGAGG
This sequence comes from Apodemus agrarius, assembly GCA_964023405.1. NCBI lineage: Eukaryota > Metazoa > Chordata > Mammalia > Rodentia > Muridae > Apodemus > Apodemus agrarius. Next base: position 147,707,732 of record OZ030005.1, read on the forward strand.
CGCGTGAGGCGCGGCAGGCGACACAGGCCGTCGGGCAGGCGCTCCAGCTTGTTGAAGTCGAGCGCCAGGATGCGCAGCTCGCGCAGCTCCTCGATCTCCTCGGGAAGCTCGCGCAGCCCGGTGCCGCTCACGTACAGCTTCTGCAAGCGGCTCAGTGCGCACACGGCGCTGGGCAGGCGCCGCAAGCGCCGGCCGCTCAGCTCCAGCTGCTGCTCGCCGCTGCGCAGCTGCTCCTCGGCGTCCGACGGCAGTTCGTCCGGCGTGGACTCTGCGATGCCCATGGTCAGGGGCCCCGGCCCGGGACGCCGCTGCCACCACCCGGCATCGCCACGCCCTGGCCGCCCCGACGGGGCCCGGGCCGCTCCGGCCTCGGGGGGCCCCCCGCCCCGGCCGGCCTGTGTGCCGGGAGGGGGGCCGTGCCGGGCCGGGAGGAGGCGCCCGCCTGGGCCCCGCCGCCCCGCACCGCGTTCGGCCACCCGCCCTTCGGCCTCCCCCGCTGCCTCCGCCAGAGGCCGACTGGCTGGAGTTGGAGCTGACTTGCAGCTTAGCGACCCGTCGCCCTGGCAACCCCCGACGCGCGTGCGGCTGCCAATAGGCAGAGGGAGGGCGGGGTGGGGCGGGGCCAAGGAGGACCGTGAGAAGGGTCCTGAAGCTGGAGCCCGTCCCCGGATAGCTAGCCCATCCGGGAGCCAGCTTGAGCCGAGGCGGGCGCTGAGCGCAAACCTGGCACAGGGCCAGCTATCGCTGAGCCCCGACGTCCGACGCTGTCTTCTACACTTGCCGCAGCGGGCCGTTTGGTGTAGCTGTGTGTGTCTTAGGGAAGGCGGGCCCAGAAGGAAGAAACCTGGGACTGAAAAAAGGGAGGAGGGATACTGGAGGAGTACCTGAAGGCGAGGTCACTTGCCTTTCCCCCCCCCCCGTCCCCCACGTCCAGCGGCGTGCGACCAGTCTCCCAGTCGGGGTCACTTCAGGATAGTAACTCGGAACAATATTATGCTCTGGTCTTTTTTAGATCTGAGGATTTGTGGGACTATGCTTGGCTCCGCCCTTGCTGGGTTCCGCCCATTGCTGGTGCTCTAGCACCCGCTTCTACCCAAGCCCCTCTGAGGACACCCAACATCTATGTGTGGCCATGGTGGGAGGAGGACTGGGACAAGTGACCACCTTTGAGTGCCACCGATGATGATCACCTTGGTTCTGTGACTCGGCTGCTCTCACCGGCCTCCTCCCCTCTCTCTCTCTGCCAGAGTTCCACGTGTCTGTCACTTTGCCAAAAGCGACTTCCCATACTTTAAAAGAAAGAGGCACAAGGCAAGGCTCAGAGAGATCAAGCCTTGGTTGACCAGAAAAGCTGGCGTTTGAAGTCAGGCAGTGTTTCTCAAGAGTCCCAACTCCTAAGCACACACCTTCCCAGTAAAAAACACAGCGTTCCACCCACCCCCTCCAGTGAGTTTTTCCTCAACAGAGTCTCTGACTCACAAGGTAAAAACTAAGAAAGTAATTATTAATCCCATAGAAACGAGGAGGAAAGCAGCCTCCGGGGATTAGGCAAACCTGCTTGAGGGTTGTACAAGGGACAAGGGGTCCAGGAGGCTCGCTCACTCAGCCGGCCACTTTCTCCTCCCGCCCCACGCCCACCTTCTCTAGGACCTAGCTGTTGGGACAGACCCTAGCGTTCTCCAGTCCATCCATACCGCCATGGCATTTTGAAGTTAGGACAGCAGGGGGAGGACACCTCTACAATCCCAGCTGGTCAGCCAGCCTGTGGAAACAGCACAGCAAAAAACCAGGGGTATGCCTGTAATTCCAGAACTTTCCCAGCAGAAACAAGAGGATTTCTTCAAGTTCAAAGTCATCCTAAGCTATACAGTGACTTAAGGCTAATGAGATATATAGCAAGACCTTGTCTCAGAGTGGAAAGTGGGCAATGAAAGGGGGGTTAGAATGTCTCACACCTATCAGCCCAGCTATGGTTTTTCTTGTTTTTTGTTTTATGTTTTTTGTTTTTTTGTTTTTGTTTTTTATTTTTTTGGTTTTTTTGAATTTGGTTTTTTCAAGACAGGGTTTCTCTGTATAGCCCAGGCTGTCCTGGAACTCACTCTGTAGACCAGACTGGCCTCGAACTCAGAAATCCGCCTGCCTGGGATTACAGGCGTGTGCCACCACTGCCCGGCTTCAGCCCAGCTATGTTAACCAGACTGGGCAGTGGAGTAAGAACCTATCTGGAAAATAAAAAAATAATGATAAATATACAGAAAGAAGGAAGGGCTGGGATTGTCGGTGCAATTGAGTCTATTTTGACAAATGTGTGTACCATTGCTATGTCACAGTTTTTCTTTTCCTTTTCTTTTTAAGTTTTTGTACCTTTATTAGTCATGGAGTTTCATATAACTCCAACTCAATAGATGGCCAGATTTCTGGTCTTCCCACCTCAGTGCTGGGACTACAGGTGTGCACCTCTGTGTTCTGATTTATATGGTGCTGGCAAACCAACCCAGCCCAGGCTCGGCAGGCACGGTAATAACTGAGCTATGCCCCAGCCCTTGCGTTCCGTTTCTATGACCCAGAAGTTCCTTCACACCCCTTCCATTTCCCAGAGGCCACTTTGATCATGACCTCTATTATGGGGAGGGGGTCACCTTTGCCTGCTCTTGAATTTCCAGGGATGACACCCTCCAGCAAACTCTTTTTTTTTTTTTTTTAAACTCCTGGCTTCTCCTTTTCTGATCCTTAATAGATATTTGTCAGCTAAAGAAACATAAGGGCAGAGCAACAGCAGAGGTCTTCAGGCAAGGGGTTTCTTGGGGTGAGAAGATAACAGTAGACAGAGACAGAGGGGGCTGGCTGTTAATAAGAAACAGCCATGGATCTCCATCCTGGGGGAGACTAATAAAATGTGGGGACCCCAGCCAAGGTAAGGGCTCCATGTCCAGAAAAAGTCAAGGCCAGATATCAGTTCCCAGACGGATGGATCTCAGCCCCAGCTAGACAGGGTTCAAGTTCCTCAAGTACTCAAACCTTTTTAAGTCCCAACCCAAGATTCTTCTCACAATGAGAGGATCTCATGGAGGCGGTGGGCATTCGGATACTAGAAATCCAGGGCAAACCCAGCCAGGCGTGAATGTCCCCCAACCCCCACGTCCCTTCAGTGTTTTTACCGAGGGACATTCGATGTGGAGGAGGGAAGGCAGTCAACCCACCCTCACCACATGCTCAGGCTGGCACTGCAGCGCCAGGCAGCCCTCCTGGACCCGTAGGCATCCCAGCAGCCCTCCCTATGAATGCCTCCCCTCCCTCCGGTACCAGCCAGGCCCTGCTCCTGGGGCTGGGAGCGTAGAGGCCAGCCCTCTGCTTCCGCTGGGTCTTTTTCATGTTCTGGGTAGATCCTGTACCTTTACCTCCCACCAGGTCCTTCTCAGCGGGTAAAGGTAAAATGTGCTGCGCTCGGGGCCCACGCAGATAGGCAGTGAAGCAATCATCGCAATGAGTCATGCTGGCGCTGTGAGCGCCTGGTCCCTGTTGAGTTGTCGCTAATGAATTAGATTCACCCCCAGCATGCCCCCCCCAACCTTTCCCCACTCCCAGGAAAGCAGGAAACTGAGACCTGCAAGGAGCCAGGGCTCTGACATCTCCAGGTTCCGGCCCAGACCCAGCCGTGCCCTCTGCCCACACACAGAGACTGCAAAAATACCCGAGAGACAGGTCCCCAGCCTTCAGAATAGTCTCTCCACTGCCAACCACAAGCTGTAACAATGTTACCCACCCTCAAATCTATAGGAAGGGTTCTTTTAAACACAAAAACAACTTGGTGTTCTCGGTGATAAATGCCTCTGTGCCTGCCCAGTCTCCAGCATTCATGACTGCTCCCATTTTCTTATGCTTGTTCTAAATCTGTTTTCTTTTAAATAAAAGAATGAAAAAATGACAAACATACAGAATGGGCTTTTGTATCCTCCTCCGGTGTCCCTGAAGCACCTCCCCCCAGGCTGACCCCGCCCAAGCTCCTGAGGAGAAGCACCTCCCCCCATGCTGACCCCGCCCAAGCTCCTGAGTTCTCCTCGCTGCCCTGAGCCAAGACCACTGGCTGCTTGCTGAGACTTAGTCACAGAATGCCACGCTATTGGAGATTCTTAGAAAGCAAAGACTCCAGCTTATTAGAACCAGTCAGGAAATGTCAGAGCAGGGAAGGGGCTCGTCACCTCTGGGAGGGTATTCGCTTTATGTCTGCAAGAAGCTGGAGACCCTGGCTTCCAGAAGCCCTTCATAAAGGATTCGCCCACTGATCCGTTGTTCATGGGCTCCTGGAGATCTAGTCTAATCATTTCACTTGGGGAAAGGAATGATGGTATTCTTCACGCCACAAAGCTGTCCCCTTACCTGCACCAGCCAGAACTTAACTCCCTGTGGTCTTTACAGTATTCATTCAAAAGACATCAAATACCTACTGCTAGGCCTGGCCACTGGGGGTTGCTACGAATATGCACACCAAGGCAAAAGTCTGTACCTCTGTGGAAGTTCTGCCAGTGGAGACAGCCAACTAGAAAGAAGCCGAGTGATGGTCAGGCTGTGGAGAAGTGGGGGTGGGGTGGGGGGGGGGGGGGGCAGAAAAGATGCCTCTGCAGAGAAGAGCATTGAGCCAGGACAAAAGGAAGTGAGAGTGAGGTGCTCAGGGGTGCATCCCCGCAGGTGGTCGGGGGTCACAACTGGGTCTGGGCATTGCAGATCAGCCCAGGAGCTTTCTAGGGCTTGGGAGCTACCAGGGTTGTGACTGCAGGTGAGGCAAGGAGGGGAGAGGGGAGGGAGGGGGAGAAGAGGGAAGGGGAGGGAGGAGGGGAGGGGGGGGAGGGGAGGGGAAGGGAAGGGAGAGTGGAGGGAGGAGGAGGGGAGGGAGGGGGAGGGGAGAAGAGGGGAAGGGAAGGGAGAGGGGAGGGGAAAGGAGAGGAGGGGGAGGGAGAGGGGAGGGAGGGGAGGGGAGGGGAGGGAGGGGGAGGGGAGGGGAGGGGAGGCGGCACCTGGTTTTGGTGTTGACTTTGGATCCGAGGTCCCTGCCAGACTTGGAGCAGAGATCATGCATTTGAACAACAGCTGCGGGAAGAAGCCTGCACGGTATACCCCCCTCTCATCTTGGCTCTCTCCCACACGCTAATGAGCGTTGTCATTTACTGAGCACCTACGGGCTGTCTAATTTACCCTTCACTGCCAATCCACCAGGCAGGTACTGTATCCCCCCCCCACCCCCAGCCTCCCACTCTACAGATGAGGAAACAGATTCAGAGAGGGTAAGCAGCTTGAGCAAGGTCACACAGCTGGGAAGAGTCAGAGCTGAGATGCAGATCCATTCTATCAAGACGACAAAACTTTTCATACCTTGGGTCACTGACTCACTTGGCTGAGAGAAATCAAAGCAGCCACTCAGGGTGCCCAAATGCTTGCCCTCAGCCTGAAACAGCGAGATCCCCAGGAGTGTCCCGCTTGAAGATTTTGCTGTCCCTGGAGAGGACAAGAGTGGCGGAGAAACAGAAACACCTCCACTCCCTCTGAGCATGAGGGCTCAGCATATTTGCCTGAGGAATGGGGCGGTCCTACAACTGAGAGGACAGGCCTCAGAATCGCAAAGCAGTTTCAAAAGAACAAAGAGCCTCCCGAGTCCAAGAGACCCAGGATCAGGATTTCCTGCTACCAAATTACTGGCAGTTACTGTTATCCCAGAGCCCCGAGTGCAAGCATAATGGAAAGGCGCTCTCAGGGCTGGGTCCGTCTCTGCTCCTCCTCCAGCCCGGTGAAACGTGAGCCCAGGGATGGCCTTCAGATCGTGTTCCATGGAACCTCAGTGTACAGCCACTTGGCTACTGTAACCCCAGAGCCCAGAGGTGCACTGAGGATAGAATGGCGCTTGCAATGCCGGGTCCGTCTCTGCCACCCACCTCCTCCAGCCCGGTGAAACGTGAGCCCAGGTGTGGCCTTCGGATCACATTCCATTCCGTGTAACCCGAGTACACAGTCACTTGTCTACGGTGTTGAAAGATGAGTATTCTCCTTCCTATTCTGCCTTCCACCCGACTCCACCCGCTCGGACAACCGAACTGCAGCGACAGAGGTCGAAGGAGTCTGATGACAGGAGTGGCTGACGTGGTGCTCCAGGCCATCGCTGTGGATCCTCCTAGTGGGCCACCGCGCTGCAAAATGAGTTCCTGAGCAGGTGACTGCCATGGCTTGTCAGAGTGAAGATGAAGGATGGGATGTGAGCTCCAGGAGAGTAGGGAGCCTCTCTCTCTCTCTCTCTCTCTCTCTCTCTCTCTCTCTCTCTCTCTCGTGTGTGTGTGTGTGTGTGTGTGTGTGTGTGTGTGTGTGTATAAAGCACACGTGTGGAAGGTACTGCTCCTGTGGATGCACATGCGCGCAGAGGCCCACAGTTGACGTTGGGAATCATCCTTGTTCCCTCTTCCTCTTCATTCAACGAGGCAAGGTCTCTCTCACGCAAGCCCAGAGCTTCTTCTAGGGATCCTGTGCCTCTGCCTTCTGAGGCTAGAAGTTCAGGAAGGAACTACCAGGCCCACTCCTTCCAGGCCCACTCAGTAGTTATCTAAATCCTGGGGATGCAAACTCCCAAGTCTCCAGCCCTCATGCTTTCGAGGCGAGTGCTCTCTAACCACTGGGATATCTGCCCAGCCCCTAACTCTAGGGATTTGAACTCAGGACCTCATGCTTGATCGGCAAGCTCTCACCTGCTTGGCCAACTGCCAACCCGATTTCTGGCTCTTTCTAAAGTGCGGTGCCCTTCTCCTGACCTCCAGCGTCAAGTCCACAGTGGGCAGAGCCACACAGCCCTGGGGACGTACAGAAAGCTCAGGGCTGGGTGGCTGGTCAAAGAGGCACTAACTCAGGATCAGCTGTTCCTCGGAAGACGCTTCCCTACATCCACCCCCCTCCATTCACAGGCTGAACTGGCCTCCCAGCCCACTGCTCTCCAGGCGAACAGAACAAAGAGGCAAATCCTCGGCTCAGAGTTCCAAAAAAGGCTTTGAAATCCAGAGCCTAGACTACAGAGTGTTACAACAGCCTGGGTTGGGAAGAGAAGAAGAATTCTTGTAGGTCCAAAAGCCTGCCTTTGAACTTGAAAAGCAGACAGACAATGCCCATAAGCCCTGGCGAGGGATAGCATGCAGCATCACGGAAGCCAAGATTCTACCCAGAATATCCAGGCTAGACCTGCAGATGAGAGGAGAGAGAGAGAGAGAGAGAGAGAGAGAGAGAGAGAGAGAGAGAGAGAAGGAAAGCAGCCTGGGTCTCACAGGTGCCAGGGAAAGAGGTCTAGGGGGATCATGAAAGAAGCCCCAGCTCTATGGGGTTGGGGGGGCACCAGCCCCCAGGGGACTAATTTTTGTGGCCTGAGAACGTGACCTGATTCTACCTATCACAGAAGCCTCGGAGCAGAGGCGGAGGTGAGCTAGCTCTCTGGATCTTCCCTCACCAGGGTCAAGCAGACGTTTCTGGAGCTCCAAGATGGGTATGGGTGTGCCAAGCACAGAGGGCAGGCTGAGCAGGGAAGGTCAAAATCCAGCTGCAGGGGTGGCTCTGTGACCTAGAAATCACGGGGCCGGTCATGGGGGTGGTGGGGGAGGATGGGCCATTTCGAAGGACACAGATCAGTGCTCAGCCGGATGCTGTGGCGCTCAGCTGCCGCCCCACCATCACTCGAGAGGTGGAGGCAGAAGGGTCAGGGGTTAAGGCCAGCCTCAGTTACACAGCAGGGTTGACGCTAACCTGATACACACGGAACCCTGTCTTAAGACAGCCTGTACTGGGCCAAGGAAACGGCTCAACAGATTGTTTCGTTTGTTTTTTGTTTTTTGTTTTTGTTTTTTTTTTAAAAAACCCTGACTCTACAATATTGTCCTCTGACTTCCACATGCTGTGATACATAACACACACACACACACACACACACACACACACACACAGAGGCACATGCACACACACACACACACACACAGGCACATGCACACACAAACACACACACACACACAGGCACATGCACACACAAACACACACACACACACACACACACACACACACACATGCGCGCGCGCACACACACACACCATGCAGATGCACACAATACACTAACAACTTTTTTGTAAAGATTTATTTTTCTCTTATATGTAGGAGTGTCCTGCCTAGGTGTGCGTACGTTGTGTGCTCTACCAGCTTCTCTGGCACTTGCGGAGGTCAGGGGTCAGGGGTCAGGGGTCAGGGGTCAGGCTTCAGACCCCCTGGAACTGGAGTTACGGGTGGTTCTGAGCTGCCTTGGGGGTGCTGAGAACACAGTCTGGGCCATCTGCAATTCAGCTCCAATAATAACTTATTTTATTTATTTACTTTTGTTCTTTGAGACAGAATCTCACTATGTAGCCCAGACTGGCCTGGAACTTGCTATGTAGACAAGACTGGTCTGGAAATCATACACATCTACCTATCTCTGCACCCCAAGTCCTGAGATTAAAGGCATGCACCACCACGCCCTTTTTATTTAAAAAATGTTTTAAAAAGCCAAAACAAAAAACATATGACAAGGTATGTCTTTCCCACTCACAAGCTGTGTGAAAGGCAGTCTACTCCCTCAGGAGAAGGAAATGCCAAGAAGACAGAAATCCTGACCTGACTGGATTTTAGATCTTAAGGATAGATTCATTCACTGGAAATCTACTGGAAATAACTAGAGTAATATCTTTGCTAAATCTAGCCACTGACAGACCAAGTCTGCCCCCTCTCTCACACACAAACACACACACACACACACACACACACACACACACACACACACTGGGGGGTGTTCGTGTACTATAGCCCAGGCTGGCTTTGAACTCATTATGTGGAATGGTCTTTAATGTCTGATACTCCTGTGGCCATCTTCCAGGTGCTGGGATTACAGGCATGTGCCACCAGTGCCAACTTCGTGCTGGGGATCAAACGCATGGCTTTCAGCCCATCAGGCAAGCACGTTATCAACTGAGCTGTATCCTCAGTTATACAGTGAGACTCTGAATTGTAGATGCCCCAGACTGGGTTCCCAGCACCCACGAGGCAGCCCACAGGGATCTGTAACTCCAGTTCCAGGGAGCTACATGCTCTCTCTGGCCTTCTCAATACCAAGCAAGTTTGGTAAGCTTGGCGATGTATTCTTTTTTCTTCTGATGTTGGAGGCTAAACATAGTGCCTGATGCATGAACGTGTTCTACCACTGAGCTATGTGCTTGTTTGGTTTGGTTTGTTCTGAAACAAGGTCTCTTGTAGCCCAGGCTAGCCTTGCACTCCTAATTCTCCTCGCTCTTTCAAATGCTAGAACTGCACATATCTACCACCATGCCAGGTTCAATTAAACAACAAATAGGGTCTTACTACGTTATCTGCAGATACACACCGTTGAGCCCAGGGAAGGATACAACCTTCAGCCTCCGAGGACCCTTTGAAGTTTCACCCACCTTATTATGCCTGTCTGTGCAGGAGCCTAGTTTCAGGTGAGACACTCTGTGTATATCTTTCTGTGTCTCTCAGAAGATCCTTCCAGCCCCAAACCAGGCCCAAAGAAGGCATCGCAAATGCCCATCCCTTTGTTAGCGATGGCATCCCGCATGTGAATGGTACTCCCATTCTTCGGGGCCTCGCCGCTTCTGAAGTCTCTTCTTTTATTGGAGAATTCCACTGGCCTGGCAAACAGTTCACCCCATCCAGACTCTATAAGTTGAAAACACTTGCAACTAAGTTCCCCCAGTGGACTGGCTAGTTTATGTTCTACATAAGCTACAGTTACTCTTAAAAGAGGTGACCTCCAATGAGAAATGCCCTCACCAGAATGGCCTGTGAGAAAGCCTGTGCTGCGTTTTCTTGATAGATGGTGTAGGAGCACCCAGCTTGCTGTGAGTGCTGGCTGTCATAAGCAAGCAGGTTTAGCAAGCCATGAGGAACAAGCCGGTAAGGAGCACTCCTCCACGGCCCTGCTTCAGTTCCTACCTCCTCCAGGTCCCTGCCTTGAGTTTCTTCCCTGACTTCACCGTATGATTAACTACAAGCTGGGAGGAGGAGGAGGAGGAGGAGGAGGAGGAGGAGGAGGAGGAGGAAGGGGAGGAGGAGGAAGAAGAAAAGAAAGGACAGAAGAAAAGGAGAGGGAAAGGAAGAGGAGGAGGAGGAGGAGGAGGAGGAGGAGGAGGAGGAGGAGGAGGAGGAGGAAGCTTTCCTTCACAAGTTGATGATTTTGGTCATGGAGTTTTATCACAGCAAAAGACAGCTAAGACACCCAGCATACTTTGAAAACTGAACACAGGTATGTGACCTATGTGTCCCAGAGTCTCCCCCAAAATGTACCACATGGATTTTGAATCTGAGGTGAGAGCGGACAAACGGAACCCTACCTGACGGACGGGGTTTGCCAGCCGTGGCTCTCTGCAGAGCAGTGGATGCACATCACCGTGGGTGATGGCCGTGTGCTGATAAGCCTGGTCCTGGTACCCTCTAGAGGATTACGTGAGAGTCCAAACCTCTAAAATGTTGTAGTTATGTGTATTTGTTTTGTGGTGGGAAGGAAAGTGTTTGCACATCCAGAGTTCCCGACATTCGGAGTGTCATGGCTGTCTGTAATCCCAGCACTTAGAAGCCAAAAGATTGTCATAGGTTTGACACATCCTGGGCTACACAGTAGGACTCTGTCCCCTCAGAAATAATAATAAAATAGGGTATTCAAGTCTGCAGGATGATTCAGAGGGTCTGCAGCCAAGCTTTGATGACCTGTATTGGATCCAAATGGTAGAAGGGAGAATCAACTTCTTCAAGTTGTCCTCTGACCGAGGAGAGCTAGGTCACACACAAAACAAATGAATAAAGTATAATTTTCAAATAAAAAACAAAACACCGTCAAATCCGTCTCTGTTTTTCAAGGAGCTTTGAGAGCCAGGTTGCTCTCCCTTTGGGGAGTCACACGAGCCACGCCCATCTGTCCATCACCCGGCTTCTGCCTTCCTCTGGGAACCGAGGAGCCCCTGGACTACCAGCTCCTGTTTCTGGGGGCCCTGGGCTGTCGCTGTGAGCCTCCTACTTACAGTGCCAGGACCCACTGGGAGAGGACTCTGGAACAGGACTGTACGCCTAGGGCCCACACCTTCTCAATGGACACTGACTGGAGCCGCCAGTGTCTTCCTTGAAAACAGCCGGGCATCGTCCAAGCTTAGGTTGGGTGGGAAGATGCCTTTGTGGCTTACCTAGGACCTCACCCAAGCACGCACAAACACCTTACTTATTCAAACATACGTCCTCTCCCCTTTGCAGAAAATAAACGTCCTTACTGTCACCGGTTGCAGATGAGAAGCTTCTAGGCTCCTACCCATGGCAGGTCCTCACCCAGGGAAGCAGCCTGATAAGAAGGGCCAGGGATCGTGTGTGTTCCCTAAGCCACATGGCTCTGAGCAGGTGGTTTCTTCTCTGGCTCAGGTTGACCTGGCTATCCCGAAGGTCTTTGGGAAGCCGGTGAAGGACGTGTGTTCCGCAAAGACTTTTCTCGGCAGATCTGTTTGGAGCAGCACCTGGGAGAAGCCAGGAGGACCCAGCCCTGCCCTGACCCTTTAAAAGAAACTCCCAGTGGGAGGCCCCTGGTCCCATCTCTCCCTTCTGCCTGTGTGGTTGTTTGGGGAACAGTTTCTGGTGAATGGGTGGCTCTCCAGATGGCCAGAGAGGAAATCAGAGAAGTTTCATGCGCTCCATCTGCCCGTGTGTATCATTGCCCACCATCCTCAGCCCCCAACCCGCCCAGGGCCTCCAGTTCTCACAGGCAGATGCCTCTGAACAACACCCTCCGCCCCATCTCTCTCCTGGGAGCCCTGTTTTCCCAGCTGGCCAGCTGTCAAGCCCATGAGCTGTTGGTTCTGTGTCATCACGTGCTCCAGGCCAGATGGTACCTGTCAACATCAGCTGCCATGCTGCTGTGACGAGCAGCAGCCTCACACGTGTTCCTGTGCGTCAAAGGCGAGGCCTGACCCAGCTTCACTCCCTGCCCTGCCCTGCCCTGCCCTGCCCTGCACCCCCACCCCAGTGCCGTCACCACCCTGCCTACATGAGTCCTCGGCATGCCTCCACGGGGAGACGCCCTGTGCTCTAGCTGCAGGGGGGAAGGCCCACAGAAGATTCTCTGCACCTGGCAAGCCGTGGGAGCTTAATAAAGGTTAGTCATGAGCAAACGGAGCCCCTAGAACCTTTTCTAAGATCTCTGCAGCTCGAGGAAGCAAGCTTTCTGCCACAAAGGTCTGGCAGAGTGTGACCCTGGGAACAGGTGAGGGCCCAGTCCTGCTGAGGGGCAGGCTTCCTGCCAGGTTGTTTAGACTGACTGTTCACCCACCAAGTTGGAATGTAGGGTCCCTTCACCCTAGTAGGAAAGCTACTAGGGTCAGAGGCTGGCTGAAGGTAAGGGGAGGCTGAAAGGGTAGAGAAGAAGAAGAAGAAGAAGAAGAAGAAGAGGAGGAGGAGGAGGAGGAGGAGGAGGAGGAGGAGGAGGAGGAGGAGGAGGAGGAGGGGGAAGAGAAGGAGGAGGAGGAGGAGGAGGAGGAGGAGGAGGAGGAGAAGGAGAAGGAGAAGGAGAAGGAGAAGGAGAAGGAGAAGGAGGAGAAGAAGAAGAAGAAGAAGAAGAAGAAGAAGAAGAAGAAGAAGAAGAAGAAGAAGAAGAAGAAGAAGAAGAAGAAGGCAGCTGTCCTGAGGGCCACACAGGTGGCTAGGCAGGAGGCAGGGCCAGAGCCTCAGCTGTCTGCTACACAGATGCCAGGTGCCTGCTGACCAACATCCTGTTGGTTGTTAGGGCAGGCGGTACCCAGGAACCCAGTCAGGTACTTCCCCAGGCACACAGTATTATCCCACCCGTCCATTCACCTGTCTGTCCACCCACCCACCCACCCATCTATCTACCTACGTCCACCATGGTCGTCCAGACATTCTGGGCAGTCCTGTGCTGGGCTCTGGTGGGTCGGCTGTGAACAAGAGAGAGGCTGTGTGTGCCCTTGCCGAGACTCGTCAGTCAGGAGGTGAATAGAGAAGGCCCGTGAGCACAGTCTTCAGATCTGAGCAGCCTGTCTTCTGAAGGGTACCCCTGGAGAAGGCCCTTTCTCCCCAGCCATGGCCCAGCCTCAGCCCCCCTCCCCCACTATCCTCCTACACTTCTTCTCCCTTTAGGCCCACTGCAAAGGTCTCCAAGGAAGCAAGCTTGGCTTGTGGCTGAGTGATCCCACTGAGTGAGAGCTGCCACTGGAGGGTCCCAACTCTACCCCTTACCAACAGGCTAACTCATATCTCTTATGGCTGTGACCTGAGACTTCTCAGGCCTACCAAGCAGAGACCCTCACCATCAGCACAGCTCAGCCTTGACTTTTCCAGATACCCCTCCTGCCCCCGGGGCCCTGGGCTATCTTGCCCTCACGCTGTCCCTTGGACTGGAGCAGAGGACCCAAACTAGGACCCATGGATCATCTACATGGAGGCAGGATGGAGCCCCTGCTGTATGTAGAAATAAATTCAAGGAGCAAACAGAACACCTCCACCCCTCCTCGGGGGCAGAGTCCACAGCGCTTGCTCAGGAATCACTGGGTGCCCCACCTCACATGTTCTGAAAACTGGTGTGCAGGGCCCAGAATATGGAGAGACAATGGAGAAAGGGTGTTATCAGACAGACACCAGGTCGGGCCAGGAGAGAGAGAGAGAGAGAGAGAGAGAGAGAGAGAGAGAGAGAGAGAGGGGGGACAAGTGGGCCACATGAGCTCACTGTGAAGTGAGTCTCATGGGGAAACATTCAAGAAATGAAAACGGGGTTAGGGATGGTGAATGTATGTGGGTGTGTGCATGTGGGTGTGTGCTTGTGGGTGTGTGCATGTATGTGGACGTGTGCATGTGTCCCTGTGTGTTTGCTCTGCAAGTTGTTATATACACATCCATTTGTAAGTGTGGTGTGTGTGTGTGTGTGTGTGTGTTGTATGGGTATATGTGTGGTGTGTGTGGTATATGTGTATGTGGTGTGTGTGTGTGTGTGTGTGTGTGTGTGTGTACTAGAGTTTTACCTTGAATGTCTCCTTCAGTTACTTTCCAACTTTTTTTTTTTGTTTTTTGGTTTTTTCGAGACAGGGTTTCTCTGTGTAGCCCTGGCTGTCCTGGAACTCACTCTGTAGACCAGGCTGGCCTCGAACTCAGAAATCTGCCTGCCTCTGCCTCCCAAGTGCTGGGATTACAGGCGTGCGCCACCACGCCCGGCCTTCCAACTTATTTTTTAAGGTAAAGTCACTAAACAAGAAACCCATGAGTTCAGCCAGACTACCTCCAGGAGCTCCAGAGATCTCCTGTGTCTCCTTCCCAGAACTGAGATGGAAGACACACGTTACCACGCCCAGCTTTCGTCCATGGGTGTTGGGGGTCTGAGCTCAAGTTTTCGTGCTTATGCAACAAACACTGTACCAACTGAGCCGTCCCCCCGCCCTTATACCCCCTTATGTACACACCCTATCTTAGTGTCTGTGTGTCCTTGTCCTTGTTCATCCGCGTGTCTATGTGTGCGTGTGTCTGCACGAACGAGCATCCTAGATGCCATGTGAGCGTCTGTGTATTGCATACATGCTCCTCTTGTGTTCCAGGTGTGCTCGTGTTGTTGTTGCGCTCTCTCTCTCTCTCTCTCTCTCTCTCTCTCTCTCTCTCTCTCCCTCTCTCGGTTTTGGTTTTTTTTTGTTTTTGTTTTTGTTTTTGTTTTTGTTTTGTTTTGTTTTGAAACAAAGTCTCATGTAGTCCAGGCTGGCCCATGTAGCTGAGGATGGTTTTTAAATTCCTGATCTTCCTGTTTCTGCTTCTCTGGTGCTCCTCAGATATCTGCCATTGTGCCCAAGTCTCTAACTGAGGTCATATTTTGTTGGCATAAATGCGCCGTGTTTGTGTATGGGTGTCTTCAGGGCTCTGTGTCCTTTTTAACTGTTTCCATGTGATTTTGTTTTGGAGAGAGAGAGAGTGTGTGTGTGTGTGTGTTTTGGCAGGGATGTGCGCTAGTAATTGTGGATGTCCTCACCCCACTACGAAGTTATAACAAGACATTTTTGGGATCCAGGTCCACTTCCAGGTTGGTGACTCACCTCTAATGTTGGAGGCCATGGACCAGCAGGTACCCACGCACAGCCTGTGAGGCTGTCACTGGGCCCTGAGTCTGATTCGGTTTAGAACCCAGAGACTCTGTGTCCCTGACTCCCCTCCTCCAACCCCGGGACCAGCTGGAGCCTCCCACAGCCCACATGGAGCCCCTGCCAGGCTATGGACAGCCCCCCTCCATGCCTGCTATACAGGACTTTACCAGGGACAACTGCACTCCAGGTCTAACAAAACTGCAACATGGATGCCCACTGAGAAACACGAGGGGACTCGGGGGACACAGGGGTAGTAGATGGTTGTGCATGAGGCCTGCTGGTCGATGGCCCCCAACATTAGCTGTGAGTCACTAACCCACAGACAGGCCTGGGTCCAAACGATGTCTTGTTATAACTTCATTACCAGGCTGGACTTTGAGGGGACGTCCCCAAGTTCAGGACTGCCATCTGGCTGCCCTCTAGGACCCCTTGCAACTCACATGCTTCTTTGGGATCTAGGCTCCTGAGGTCTAAAATTAGGGCTGGTGCTAACAGAGCCACATATACAGCTGCACAGTGGTGTGCTGCCTGACTGAGCGATAGCCAGGCTAGACTTTGCCTTGCGGATGAGAAGCAGCAGTGCCCAGCCGCCCCAGCTGCCAACACGTTTGCTCCCTGGGCACTGTGCTCAGTGGGGTATCCCTCTAACAGACAACTTGTTCTCATTCTCACAAAAGATGTTGTCTTCCTCGGGTTGCTTGGCTGGAGGGAAAGCCAGCCTTGTCATCAGCCCTCCACCCTGTGCTGGTGTCTAGCTTGCCCGGCTCTCACAGACCCCGCCTCCCATGGATCACAGACCCCGCCCCCATCAAGCACAGACCCCGCCTCCCATTGATCATAGACCCCGCCCCCATGGAGCACAGACCCCACCCCCTCATCTCACCTGGCATTCTTCCTGGCCTATCCCTACAGACCTCTCTCTTCAGAGGCTGTCAGTGGGACCCAAAAGTCCTGCTTTAATCCACGCTCCCATTTGTATCCAACCTCCACCCTGGCCTTACTGATCACTATCCCAGACAGCACAAGCTGAGGGGTATATCTCAACAGGGCAGGAGACTGAGCGCGATGCACTTTGTCAGCTGAGCCGCTGTGACTCCCGTGCTCTGAGTCCCCTGATTTCGAATCTGGCCCTGAGCCCTCTATATCCAGACACACTCTAGCTCAAGCCTTCCCCAGGGCCACCCTGCCCGACACTGACTGAATACCGTGCTGGTTCAGCGTTCTTTATTTCCTTAGTAAAGCAACCGAGGGAATCTCGGGGAGGGGAGGGGAGGGGAGGGAGTTTGTCCCATCATGCCGAACCTGGGAGGAAGGGACAAAGATAAGGTGTGAGGGAGAGCCCTGGGGTGGCTCTGAACACTCTTCAGCGGAAACAAAAGGCCTCCTGACTGCCATCCCTCAAGCATGACTTAACCCAGGGCTTGGGAAGGGGATGGCTGCAGGAGGGCGTCCTGGCCTCTTACCCCCCAGACTCAGCTGGAAGCCGGGTAGCGACTGCTATGAGGCACGTCTCGATAGAAGGGGTCAACTGAAGTCAAGGTTCTGCAGGAAGAAAGGAAGCGGATAGAAGGGCGGGTGACCAGGCCTGGGCCTCTCTCCTCTGCCCCCCTCCCCCAGATCCCAGGAGCTAGCCAGGCCCAGACAAGGACAGCCAAGCCACAGACATACTCTGTCTGCCAACTGGAGCCTTTACTGTCCAAGTGGAGGTTTTGAAGAACTGAGCAGGAGTCACAGGGGGGATGGGCCCACAGTTCATTCATTTTTAAATCCATTTCCCACAGGCCCTGTCACCACGGTGGAGGTAAGACGTGCAGTGGAAGGATAGGGCTGAGGGAATGAGTCTGGCCAGGTAGGAGAGCTGCAAAGTGAGGGAGGAGTGGCAGGGGCCGAGCCAAGGGGGTGTGCTACCTTCCCACGTGGGGGTGCAGGTGCCTCAGGGTCTCCGTGGGATTTGGGGTGGAGTCCATGTGGGTAGCCGGCTCACTGAGGGCATAGGCTCCTGCTTTCTGGGGCTGGATGCCACCTCGAGTCCAGCCTTCTCGATCCAGCCCCTTGGGGATGTTCTCGAAGTACCTAGCATGGTGCGAGGGGCCTTAGAGACATCTCACCCCTTCCCGAGGCTCGTCCCTCCCTTCACCACCAACAATCGTGGGCCTCGGAGTTCTCCAGTCTCCCCGCCTCTGCCCACGTGTCTCCTCTGCCTGTCACGCCTGAGCCCTTGTCCACCGAGGACACTCACTGCCCCCGTTCCTGGAGCTGAGTGCCTCTACCCGACTGCCAAGCCGAGACACGGTGTGGAGCGCAAAGGACAGGCTCTGCGCTGTTCCCACCGGTGGCCCTGCCAGCACCCAGAAAAGAGCTAAGACGGGGCCCCACCCTGGCTTATGAGGACAGAATGTCTATTTGGAAATCAGTGATTACAATCCCTAAGGGCTTCAGGATCTCTAGCAAGAAGCAGGGTGTCCGATACCTGCCGGAATTCCTGACAGGTAATGGAGGCAGGGTGTGAGCGGGGAAGGACCTGCACAAAGCCTGGGGTTTGAGGAGGGCCTCAAAGGGGGAGCAGTCATTGAAAGAGACACACATTTTGTCTGTCAACACCCAGGTGCTCCCCCATGGCGTGGAAAGAGAGCAGTTACTGTGTTGCCAAGCTAAGTTCTACCAGGGCCCAGAAGCCACCATGGCTTTTTCAGCTGAGACCGCTATTGCCCGCTGGTCCTCAACCAGACATTCTGAAGTCTCCACTCCAGTGTCACCTTCTTACATCAGCACCCTGGTCCTGGCTCTCCTACTCCTCCTCTCCCTCTCACCACACCCTGATGTCATCACTAGGTTTGTCCTTCAGGGCCTAGGTTAGTGTCTGCCCTCAGTCAGGGTTCAGGGAAAAGCAGGAAGTGTCCTAGAGCTGGCGCTGGAGGAGAGAAGCCCGACAAGCCAGAGGGACATGGGATACTCAAGCTTGGGTGCAGTGTGTGTGTGTGTGTGTGTGTGTGTGTGTGTGTGTGTCCAGATCAGAGGTGTGCTGGGAGGGAGCCTGGCTTTCCAGCTCTAGGATTCTGCCTCCCCTCACCCAAACCCACTTCCTATTGGAGTGAGTTAATGCACGCGTAATCTCAGTGCTTGGGATGCAGAGACAGAAGGAGCTTATGCAACAAGCTCTAAGCCAGTCTAATCTACGGAGAAAGTTCCGGGCCAGCAAGACTGTCTCAAAATAAAAAATAAATAAATAAATAAATAAATAAATAAAACCAAGCCAGGCAGTAGTGGTGCATACCTTTAATCCCAGCACTTGGGAGGCAGAAGCAGGCAGATTTCTGAGTTCGAGGCCAGCCTGGTCTACAGAGTGAGTTCCAGGACAGCCAGGACTATACAGAGAAACCCTGTCTCAAAAAATAAACAAACAAACAAAAAAAACCCAAAAAACAAAAAACAAAAAACAACACACACATAAACAAAACCAAAGGTATCACTTCCCTTTCTGTGGCTCCTATATGCCCTTCCCACCCAGCCCTGGTTTCGGAAGCTGTCCCTGTGGCTCTCCCTGGGCTCCTGCAGGCCTCAGCCCTGGTCTCTAGCTTACCTGCTGAGGGAGCGTTGCGCCCTCCTGGGGTGTGATGGTTGGTTTTGCTGCTGCAGGGCCACATTCATCTACCTTCCCAAGCTCAGCAGCCTGGCCCTGGCCCTGGCCCTGGCCCTGCTCTGTCTGTCCCGCAAGAGCTACCCCTGAGTTGCCAGAAACTGTTTGTCCTGAGCAGAGAGGCCCCTGTGAGCCTTGATGCCACCCTGGGGACAGCTTTTTAACCCTAAATGATGGGTCTGGGGTGTGACTGCCCTGACTCTCTCACTCTCAGGCCAGTCCAAATCAGAGCTGTGTGCCTTACACTGCTGTCTGGCATTTCTGCCACAGGACAGCTGCACTCATAGCGCCCCGTCACCGCCTGTCTTCCCTTCCAGGCAGCTCCCACATGCCCCCTAAAGCGCGTCCTCCCAGGGAAGAGCAGCACATGCTGCTCGCCTGAGGTGAGGGCCTGGGTCTAGAAGAGGCTGTATCCTCAGTACTTGCTCTGCCTCAATTTTCAGTCAGTCAAATTGGTCCCGGCTTCTTGTCAGCCAGGAAGGGAGCCTCACCCTTGGTTGTAGGTGGTCAGGTACCGTTGATCTCTGTCCTGTTCATAGGCACTCCGGACATAGCTGGGGTTGTTAAGAGTGAACCCTGTGGGCTCCTGTACAAGACGAGGACAGGGCGATGAAAGGTCAGGACTCGGGAGCGTAGTTAGGGACTAGGCCAGGTGCAGCACCCTTACCTTGTTCCCCACAGACTCCCTGCCAAGCAGGGCCACATTCGTCTGCTGCATCCGCTGGGGAGGCTGGTAGGACCTGTGGCTCATGCTGGCAGGCTGTGAGCTTGGAGTAGGCATCTGTAAGGAGCAGAGACACAAGCAGAGAGGCTGTGAGGCTGGCTGAGGTCATGTGATGGAGAAAGGATGGACAGAGGCCCTCCCACCCACCACCCACTCCCGGCCAAAGTATCCCATGCTTCCAAGTGCAGGGCTCCAGCCCCCAGCTCCATGCTCTCCCCGAAGCACCGCTCATCTATCTCCGCCTCTCTCCTTCTTCCCTGTTGGGGCCCCTGCCACTCACTCTGGGGTTCAAGGTCCTTTCGTTTACTCGGCTGTATCCAGTGTCCCGATCAGAGCCTCTGGCCAGCACAGGGAGGAAGTCACTTCCCTGAAGGGAGCAAAGAAGTTGTGGGTACCGTTCCGTCACAGTTCCAAGCCACGTACAACTGTCCCCATAGGTGGCCCTCCCCCCCACCCCCGGCAGCACAGAGCTCACCTGAGGGTGACTTATAGGGAGGTAGTCTGACTTGGTGATACTCCGTCCTGGATGGAGGACCTGGAGAGGATGCTCAGTGGAAAATCAGCCCAGCCTCCCTTCCCCCCAATGGCTCCCACACCCACTGAGTCCAGCCTCCGCTGTGCCAAGCATGCAGAAGGGTTCTATGCTGACAGATGTGACTGGGGCAACAGAGGAACAGGTAGAGTTTGAGTGGAATGAGCGACCCTGGTCCAGAACGGGAGCCAACAGGGAAGTCCCCATCTGAGCTCTGAGCATCCTTCGCCTACTGGTACCTCAGTATTGTCAACTATAAAATGGGACTCCACCTACTGGTACCTCAGTATTGTCAACTATAAAATGGGACTCCTAAGCAGTGGCATTCTCTCGCTCTCTTTCATTCCATACTTGACTAGAGAGCTCTGTGTCCAAAGCTTTATAAGGAACCACAGAACCACCCCCCACCCCTGCTCCCCAGTCTTGAGAGTTTTGATGCGCTTGAGCCCACACTTACAGGGTCCCCAGGAAATGCCTGTGAGGGCGGCTGGAAGACAATGGGGTTCTTGGTAGACTCTTCCGTGAAGCCGGTCTCTTCTTTGGAACCAATTGTCTTCTTAAGCAAAAGATCTGCAAAAAGCCACAGCTCTCTGTGCTTCATGGGATGACTTCAGTGTCCCAGCAGGAGGGGAATGGACTCCAGGGGCAGAAGGAAGGATAGGGACTGACAGTCAGGAGCAGCTGTGCTCGGACCCAAGTGACCCTGCTACGACAGCAGGACAGAGCACTGGAATCAGCCCCCGGGGCACAGGTCCCTCCAGCCACCCAACTGTCAATCCTCCTTCCCTGCCCGTGGTAGCTTCCCAGAACTGCGCCAGCTCCAACCCCGGAGAGTCTCCTACGGGCTGGAGAAGGAAGGTGAAACTGGGAGGGCCTACCTGGGTGGCTGGGGGGCTCCTTGATATATTTGGAATTGTATTCAGAAGTCATGAAGCGTGGGCCCTGGAACATACAAAGTAGAACAACAGGAACACAGTGGGCCAGGGCGGAACGCAGAGCTTCTGCAGTGGTGGTGGGAGCTCTTTGGATGTGTGAACACCCCGTGGGCCTGGGGGAAGGAGACTAGCACGGCCCCTCAACAGACATCCAAGATGCCTGACGAGGCATGGCAACGCTCCAAATGCCTCCGTGAAAATTCCAAACCACACGGCATGCTGACTTCCCGGAAATGACCCTGAGGAACCCAGACAAAAGTGAGGGGGTCACGGTGAAGGGGGGAAAGCTGACAGAAGAAAAAAAAACATATCAGCTTGGTCTGGGTCAGGACAGAGTGTGGTGGCCCCTGCGATGCAGTTTGAGAACTATCAAATTCAAAATGCCTTGCTCTCTGCGTTGTGTCCAGACGCGAGGCCATGCGCAGCGGCCCCCGGAGAGAGGGAGAGCGCAATCACAGGCCCAAGCTCTGCACGAGGAGGAGGAGGGCGTGTCCACTCACATAGTGCGAGTTCTCCCACTCCGTAGAGCCCTTGCCCTGCTGCTGGTGGATCAGGGGAACCTCCTTGGGCTCCAGTCCCGTGATAGTCTGAGGCCCGTGATCCTGGGTGTCGAAGTGGACCTTCCTGACCTGGAGGAGTGAAAACACATGATCATCCTGGCAGGTGGGAGAGCGCCCGTCATATTCCATCCTCCGCTCCTACAGGGCACCTTCATGGCAGTCTGTGTGGCTCTGTCACAGTGACATCGGAGGGGCCCCTCCTGTATCACGGCTTGCAACATCTTGCTCATAGTGATTCTCCTGCCCTGACAGCAGTCTTTGGAGACTTTGGGTCCTGCCCCAGGGCCTTTGCACTCATAGCTGACACTGCTTGGAGCGCAGATCCCTTAGGTAGCTGTGGCTGGAGGAACAGCTCTTTCGCACCTCGCCCAGTGTTTCCCACGAGAACTTCCTTCCCAGCCTTTGGGCATCTGTTTCATCCCTCCTTCCCCCGGGCTGTGCTTCCCTCTGCTCTTACCCCTTCCAAAACTGTTTAATTTTATTTTTTATTTTTTATTTTTTATTTTATTTTTTTTATTTATTTTATTTTATTTTTTTTGGTTTTTTGAGACAGGGTTTCTCTGTGTAGTCCTGGCTGTCCTGGAGCTCACTTTGTAGACCAGGATGGTCTCAAACTCAGAAATCCGCCTGCCTCTGCCTCCCAAGTGCTGGGATTACAGGCGTGCGCCACCACGCCCGGCTTGTTTAATTTTATTTTACATTTAAAAAGATGTATTAGACAGGCGGTAGTGGCACACACCTTTAATCCCAGCACTTGGGAGACAGAAGCAGGCAGCCCTCTGTGAATTCGAGGCCAGCCTAGTCTACATAGCTATATGGACAGACAGGACTAAGAAAGAAAGAAAGAAAGAAAGAAAGAAAGAAAGAAGGAAGGAAGGAAGGAAGGAAGGAAGGAAGGAAGGAAGGAAAGAAAGAAGGAAGGAAGGAAAGAAAGAAAACAAAAGAAAAGAAAACAAAAGAAAAAAGAAAAAGAAAAAAGAAAGAAAAGAAAAAAATTAGAAAAAGGAAACCAAAAACGGAAAAAAAAAGAGATTTGTTAGTATTTTATGTGTCTGAGCTTGTATATGCCACATGTAGATAGGTGCCCACAGAGACCAGATGAGGGCATCAGGTACCCAGGAGCTGGAGTTCCAGGAACTGAACTCACATCCTCTGGAAGAGCAGTGAACACTTTTAACCTCTGAACCATATCTCCTGCTACCTTCATTGTCATTATTTAAGTTGAGATATGGTCTCACGCGGCCCAGGCTGGCCCTAAACTTGATGCGTTGCTAAGGATAACTTTAAACTTTTTATCTTGCTGCCTCCCCCTCCCCAGTGCTAGGATGACAGGCATGGACTACTGTGCCTGGCTTAGAAGCACTGGGGGATGGAACTGTCAGCCTCAGGAATGTCCAGCAAGCGCGTTACCCGCTGAGCTCAGCCTAAGCGCACTCCCTCCAAATCTGAAATGTATTCAGAGTAGATTGCTCGGATGGACCGCTACCTGTCCTCATGACCGTGGTGGTGATTTGAATGGTGGTAATGATGACAGAAGGGAAAAGAGGTCGGGGTGACTGTGACAGTGACCTCAAGGCAGCGGGGGTAGTGGCAAAGGGTTTGAACGTATGACTAGGATCTGGGCATCTGTGAGGATGGAGTCTGGGTGAGGGTGGGGACGGGGCTGCAGGGAGATGGGGAGAGGGAGTGACAGTGGGGACAGCGGGAATAAAGACAGGACCACAGTGGGGAGTGGCCCCCTCACCCTAAACTTAGGCTCTCCCATGCTACCTCTTCTCAGCTCTGTGCAATGGGTGGAGGTGCTAGTCCCGCTTGCTACAAGGGACCCACCCTACCTGTCTCCCTGCACACATCCTGGGGCTCACTCATTCCCAGCGGGGGCCCAGAACTGACCTCCTTGGACACTGGTCCAGAGTTGAACTTTTCTCGCCCGTAGCCAGAGTTCGTCTGGTGCAGGTTCCAGGGCAGGGGCTGCTTGCCGTCAGGCACTTCTAGGGGAGCGTAGCTCTGACTGGTCACGGACTTGGAAGTGTCACGGATTTGCTCCCTAAGGGGCGGGAGGGAGCAAGAGATGGGACCTCCAGGGCCACCGCCTTTGTTCTGGGGCTGCAGTACTTATTCCTAGAAGCTTCCGTCTCTCCCAAATGTCTCAAGAGTCTTTCTGGGCCCTGGGGCCAAAACTGGGCAGTATGCCCAGAGACATTCAGGCCTTGCTCTGGAGCCTGGGGCAATGACATCTCTAATATTTGAGATCCAGCAGGGAGGAGGAGGAAGGTAAGGAGTAATGGAGATGTACCCCATGGCAGGATTGTCCAGGGTGTCCAGGTGTGGCTGGTAGGAGACCAGGGGTCGATAGTTGGATTTGTAGCCTGTGCCTACATGACTTCCCATGCGGGGCTTGAAATCCTCCCGACCTGCCAAGGGGCAAGAAGGAAACAGGACCGAAGATCATCAAAAGGGTGAGGAGTGGCTTCCCAAGCAGAGCCAGCAGCCACCAGGACCTGGGGACACTAAGTCAGGGGAACACCTAACAACCCAGGTGATGGGAGCTGTGTAGGCCTGGCCCTTGGAGGACTATGATGCCGGGAAAACAGAGCCATGGCATGGGGTCACAGGGACCGTGCTGGCAGTCACGCTTCAGTGACAGGACCAAGGAAGGGGACAGCCAGACCAGGCCAGCTTGAGAGTGTGAGCCCAGGGCTCAGGGAGTAGAGCCGCTCTGTGTGGCAGGTCACTCTCCGCTAGACTTGGCCTAGGATTGTGCCTCTCCCGGCCCCTCTTCCCATCCAGGGTCCTGAAGGTAGCACCCACGTAGAGTCCTCCTCACCATAGGCTGTGCAGTAGCTGGTAGCATAAAACTTCAGAGGGTCAGAACATCCCCCCGAACTCATCTTCACGTAAGGAGAGACAACCCCGAGAGGGAGTTTTCCCATCATGATGCTGTGGGGCAGGGCCCCACGGGCCTGAGAAGAAACCCAGGAGATCCTCGTGAGCCCCTGATCCCAGGCTTCCACCCCAGCAGTGACAGCCAGTCACCCCCTCATAGGCCCGAGTCACCCTCACAGGCTCCCGTTTCAGGAGACTGCACCCCAAGCCAAACAAAGAATCCACCTCCAACTCTCACACTGGGGTGTCTCTTACCAGCGTTCACATGTCCCCCCACTTTATAGCCAAGAAACGACTGAAGCTCTTAAGGGACAGAGCTGGGATTCAGACTTGGGGTATCTGCCCCCTAGACCTCTGGTCTGACCTCCTATATGTACTTCTTAGAGAGTACATGAGCAGATGACCGCCTGCCTGAGACATGCCCCGCCCCCACCCCATCTCTTACCCAGTTCCTTCCCCACCCACCTCCCTGTGGAAGTTGGCGGTGCTCTCCTGGGGCCCTACACAGTAGGCCCCACCCTCACCTACCCTCTGCAGCTAGCTCTGAGGTCGGCAGAGGCCACAAGAGGCTGGAGCTGCTCAAGAGAAGCTGGCCCTCCTGAGGTGGAGATGGCCAAGCTAGAAGAAACAGAGTGTTGCTTAGCAACTAGCACCTAGCAACAGCGTCCCAAGCCTCTGAAGTCCTTCTTAAGCCATGGCCCACTGAGGGGCTGACCCGTCCAGGAAGGGAAGTCCAGGTATAGCACACATTTGGCCCTGCCTCCATGGCTCTGGTCCACGCTGCCTGCACAAGACCGCAAAGAGTTACGAGTCTAACTGATGTGAAATAAAAGATAATCCTGGGACAATCTCTCCCATTTACAAAGTATCCACTTCTCAGCATGGATACTTTACACCGTTTATCTCCATCCTAGCAGCTCTTCCAGGTAGCGATTATTATCCTCTCTGCGCTGGGGAGCAAGAGGCTTAGATAGACAAAGCATCCGGACTGGACAGAGATCTCAAGAGAGAGAGAGAGAGAGAGAGAGAGAGAGAGAGAGAGAGAGAGAGAGAGAGAGAGAGAGAGAGAGAGAGAACAAAATAAAACAAACACCCCCCTCCAAAAGGAAAAGAAACGAAACAGTTGTGATTCCGTGTGGGTGGATCCCGATCCCACTCTTCTGCCTCTTGGTAAATTAATGTTTACTACGTTCCGCTCCAGCTAAATCTGGGCTAAGCCCTTTTACACACATTACCTCTTACGATTTCCAACACTCTCCCATGAGCTTGGGGCTCTTGGACTATGGCCAAGAACCACAGCAGTGGTTAAAATTGAGGCTCCAAAGCCGGGGTGGTGGCGCACGCCTGTAATCCCAGCACTTGGGAGGCAGAGGCAGGCGGATTTCTGAATTCGAGGCCAGCCCGGTCTACAGAGTGAGTTCCAGTTCAGCCAGGACTACACAGAGAAACCCTGTCTCGAAAAACCAAAAAAAAAAAAAAAAAATTTTTCTTTTTGAGGCTCCAACCAGACCTGTTGGCTTTGATGAGGTGTCTTTCCTCTACACTGTCACTTCTCATCTTAATCAAGTGTGTGACTTCTGACAGAAAGTACAGGTTCAAGGCCTGCTGGAAGGAAGGGGCAACATTGGTATCTACGTGCAAGCTGTGGTCTAACTGTTCCTGGCCAGCTCCTCGGAGACTTCAGTAACAGCATGCAAGCCCCAAGTTGGT
The DNA here is from genome assembly GCA_964023405.1 of Apodemus agrarius. Classification (NCBI taxonomy): domain Eukaryota; kingdom Metazoa; phylum Chordata; class Mammalia; order Rodentia; family Muridae; genus Apodemus; species Apodemus agrarius. The sequence goes on from OZ030005.1 coordinate 147,733,901, forward strand.
TTTCAGCCTTGTAAACATTGTGGCAGTTGGCTCTCCAGGGCTGCAGAGGAACTCAATGCAGAATCTGCCAATTCCACCATCACGGCTACCTGCAAATAGCCAGGGCAGTGTCCCAAATGGGAACCTTAAATACTGTTTTGTTTTGTTTTGTTTCGTTTCCTTTAGTTTTATTTTTTTTTTTTTGAGACAGGGTTGCTCTATGTGACCCTAGCTGTGTAACTCACTCTGTAAACCAGGCTGGCCTTGAACTCAGAAATCCTCCTGTCCCTGCCTCCCAAGTGCTGGGATTAAAGGCGTGTGCCACCACTGCCACGCTAAATAATTTAATTTTTAACACAGCCGGGTTTAACAGCCAGCCTGTAGATTTCCAGCCTTTATCTATCACGAGTAGGTGAGCTTCTCTTCTGAGACGACAGGGATCTTGAGCACATTATACTCCGGATTCAGAAGTTATCATGGTCTAGGAGGGCTTCAGGGCAAACTGAGGCCCACTGGGTTCTTCCCCTTCAAAGTCATGACTCTGCTCAGAGGTCAGGGGCTACCAAGCCAGAGGACTCAATGCACTCAGCCTTGTCTCCATTAAGCAGCTCCCAGCTTGCCGACAAAGAGGCTCATGGGTACTCTATACAGGAAACACGGGAAGACTGAGATTGGCACTGGTGGAGCCCACTCAGGGCAAAAGGCAAGGGCAGAGAGCGGGGCTCGTCTAGGCTCCCCTGGAGAAGAGGTCACAGCCTGAGCTCGGATTCGGAAAACAGGTGACACAAGCTCTGGCTCTGCCACTGAATACAGATGGGACTTGATACAGGACATGTGTCTCTTGACAGCCCCTCCTGCAAAACGGAGACTACCGTGAACCACTTAGCCAAGCACCAGTAGAAAAAGGCCATCTACCGTGTTAGGAGCAAACTCTGGAGAGAGGTGGTGTCTTAGGGTTTTACTGCTGTGAACAGACACCTCGACCAAGGCAACTCTTACAAGGACAACATTTCATTGGGGCTGGCTTACAGGTTCAGAGTTCAGTCCATTGTCATCAAGGCAGGAGCATGGCAGCGTCCAGGCAGGAATGGTGCAGGAGGAACTGAGAGTTCCACGTCTTCATCTGAAGGCTGCTAGGAGAAGACTGGCTCCCAGGCAGCTAGGATGAAGGTCTTAAAGCCCACGCCCACAGTGACATACTTACTCCAAAAAGGCCACACCTCCTAATAGTGCCACTCCCTGGGCCAAGCATATTCAAGCCATTACAGGTGGTGTGTGTGTGTGTGTGTGTGTGTGTGTGTGTATGTATGTATGTAAGGCAGCCTTGCTGTATGAATTTAGGCACTGTCTCAGTTTCTTTTCCTGTTGCTGTGACAAAGTACTCTGAAAAGAGCAACTTAAGGGATAAAAGGCTAGCAGTCCAAGAGTATAGTCCAGCATGGCAGAGAGGCCAAAGTAACAGAAGCCTGAAGTGGCTGGCCTCGTTGTATGCACAAGCAGAAAGCAGACAGCAGAGCCCAGAAAGGTGGCTTGGTGGTTAAGCATACTTTCCGCTCTTGAAGAAAATGTCATCTCAGGTGACTCACAGTCATCTGTAATTCCAGCTCCAGGAAATCCTATGCCCTCTAAGACAGCAAGTGACTACATTCTACTGCGCAGGTAGCTTTCTCCATTTTATATGGTCCAGGCTACCCTCCCTGGTCAGGGAATGGTCTCGTCCTTAATTTAAATAGATCTTCCCACATCAATTAATCCAGGGGCAGAGAGGGAGGGGGGACCTCTGTAATTCTTAAGCCCTATTTACATATCTATTTCTAGGACAGCCAGGAGAGAGAGAGAGAGAGAGAGAGAGAGAGAGAGAGAGAGAGAGAGAGAGAGAGGGAAAGGTAGGGAAAGGGAGAGGAAGAAGTGGGAGAGGGAGATTGTATATAAAAAAAAAGCAAAACAATCCCCCCATAAGCATATCCTGTAGCCCATTTCCCAGTAAACTCTATGTCCTGTCAAGTTGACAATGAACACTAACCATTGTAGTCTCTTTCCACATATTTTTGACACCCAGTCTCTCATTGGTCTGGAACTTTGCCACATAAGTCCTGCTATCTGCCTGTCTCTGTCTCCCATCCTGCCATGGGTGGAATTAAAAGCCCATTCCTTCGTGCATAGCTTTAGATGTGGTTTCTCGGTATCCAAACTCAGGCCCTCCTGCTTGTGGGGTAAGCGTTACCTACCGAGCCGTCTCCCAGTTCACTAGGCAAAGGGTTGGGACACATAAAGACGGGAATTCCATGGGATATCAGACAAGGTCCTGTGATGGGCTGAAAGAAAGTTCTCTTCTGAGACTGGGCTCAGAATCTCCTCTGTAGGACTTCTCTAAGCCTGTTTCTGTGTCTGCAAACTGAGATGACATGTCTGACTCACGGGGTCAAAGTCTTTGGTGAAGTGAAATCCCTGATGACCCTGCCCGGCAATCTGCTCGGGCAGAACGGGAAGAGGACGCCCCACCAGGACGGTAACAGCAAATACTGAGTGTTCTTCAGCCTGGCTTCTGGGACGGACCGATTCTGCACGGCTGGATCCTGTACAGGGAAGAGACAAGGTAGGGAAATGCTAGATGGCCTTTTAGAGTATCTTGGGCTGCTGGAGCTGGCAGCCCCAGGTTGCTGCAGACCTGGGGTTTTTTGTTGTGTGGCGACATCTAATGGTTGTCATGCAGCACTGCAAGTGAGGATGTTGATCGACCTGGGATTCCTTGGATGAGTGTGCAGAGTGGAGGCTGGCTAAGGCCTGCTTCACCTATGCACCCCTACACACTCACTCTCCCGAGCAGACTGCACAGGCCAGGATCTCATGAGGGGCTGAAGCCTTAGGACTGCCCACATGGATGAAGGTCCTTGTAGCAAATTGTGTAACTTGGCCTTCTCATCTGTCACCTGTATCCCCAGGTTTCTCCATCTCTACAGAGAAGCTAACAACCAATCCTTTCAATCTAGGCTGAAAATCCAGGACCCACATCACCCCACTTTCTTCCCATAATTGCTTCTATTCATTAACCTCTACCACCGTGCTGGGCACCAACCTAGGACTCATCTCCTGGCTTTTTACTTTTGAGACAGGGCTTCAGGTGGATTGTGCAGCATACCTTGATAGCCTTGAATTAGTGACTCTGCTGTCTCCACCTTCCAAGTGCTGGGATCACAGGCATGGGCTATAGCACTCAGCTTATACGCTGTGGGGGTTTGACGATGGGACTTTGTATATGTCTGCTGGGCAAGCACTTTGTCAAGTGAGTTACATTCCCAGTCCTCTCCCCGCTGCATCTCATCCATTTTTACTCTGGCCCTACCGTCGAGAAATTACTGCTAATAAGCTTATCTTACAAATGGGGATGCCAACTGGAGTCTCACGGGCAGGAAGAAGTGGGGCTTGGATCAGAACGCAGCTTTAACTGGAGAATCCAGTCCTTTCCTGCTGGGTAATGCTCTGCAGAGCGCCGGGGCTGCAGCGGTGAGCTCTGACACCACCCGGTTCAACTTAATGGCTTTGCAGAGTAATGGCTGCCTCCGGCAGGAGGGCAACATCCTTCCTTCCCTTTCCCAGATCTGACTCAGTTCAGATATTTACGCTCTAGGCTGCAGGTCCCCCTAAGAGGGTTAAATGGAGCATGCACGATGTCACACCATCAAGCATGCGTGGTTTCACTTTGCTGGGCGCATCTTGACGGCTGGTCTCAGAGCGCGGAGCTCTCAAGAAGAGACAGGCCGGGGGGTCCCAGCTGAATGGAAGGGCACCAGCCAGCAGGGACATCCCGGCAAGAGCCGCACAGGCTGACTGGCTCAGGCCGCACAGGCTGACTGGCTCAGGCCGCACAGGCTGACTGGCTCAGGCCGCACAGGCTGACTGGCTCAGGCGTTGCTGGGTGCCAGACTCCATCCTCCTCATGTCCCACACGTTAGCACATCTAAACCTTACCGCGTGCAAGTGGAAAGGATCCGATCCTCCATTTCATGGATGGAAAAACTGAGGCACAGAGAGACTGCCTGATTTATCTAGGGTCGCACAGCTCTTAATGGAAGCAGCCACTGTTAGAAGCAAGTTTGACGGCCCCCAAGGCCGTGCTGCTAACCACTTTGAAAGCACCTCATGGTCTGTGTCAGGAGTTCTCCAAACTCTTAAGGAGCTTACTTCTTATGACACACTTTTTAATCCTTTTGTTTGTTTGTATGGCTGGTTGTTTGGTCCGATTTCAAGTTGTTTTTTTTTTTTTTTCAAGACAGTTTCTTTGTATAGTCCTGGCTATCCTGGAACTTGATTTGTAGACCAGGCTGGCCTGGAACTCAGAGATTCACCTGTTTCTGCCTCCTGAGTGCTGGAATTAAACGTGCATGTCGGGAGCTGGAGAGAGCTTGACAGTTGAAAGCACCGGCTGATCTCCCCGAGGACCCAGGTTCCGTTCCCAGTGCTCACATGGAAGCTCACAACTGTCTGTGTCTCCTGTTCCAGGGGATCCGACATCCTCAGACAGAGCAGAATGCTAATGTACATAAAATAAATAAATTATCTTTAAATAGTGTGCGCCATTATAACTGGCTTTAATTCTTATCCTGTCTCTCAGATCCTCAAATGCCTTGGGCAAACAATTCACAAAAGAAAGGCATCGAAAGTGGGAAGCAGGGGGGTGTGAATGTAACTCAGTGGTAGAGTGCTTGCTTAGCATTCGTGAGGTCCTGAGTTCGAGCCCCAGCACTGTATAAAACTGCTGATGCCGGTTCACGGTGGCACACACCTGTAATCACGCACTCAGGAGGTGGAGGCAGGAGGGGCTTAGAAGTTCAAGGTCATCCTCTCCATAGCCAGCTCAAGGCCTGTTTAGGCCACATGAAACCTTAATTCAACAAGAAAATAAATAAACGTAGATCCTAAGAGCCCTAGCTTCGGGGCCTCCTGGAAACGCTTCTGCATCTGTCGTGGACTGGCCGGGGAGACTGACTTGTCCTAACAGGATGATGGGAGATGGCTGCTTGCTGAGCTGGGGAAAAAAGATGACCCAGCCAGAGAGTGAAGGGAAGTCTGAAGAGTGCCCACACGATGGACTCCAGGGAGCGGCAGATGACGTGACTGTTTGGGCAGACTGGTCATATGTCCAGAGATGCCAGCGGACAGGGCTCCGTCTTTAGTTTCCATACACTGGGACCAGTAAGGCTCGGTGAGGCAGGAATCCCAGCACAGGACCAAGCTTCCCAAAGTGCTTTGAGAGCCTGGGGCGACAGGACAGTCAGTAGCATGTTTGCCAGGCAAGCATGAAGACCTGAGGTCGATTCCCAGAACAGACCCACAGGACTGAAGAGATGGCTCAGTGCTTCTTGCCCCTGCAGAGGACCCAGGTTCAGCTCCCAGGGCCAAATGATGGTTCACAACCACCTCTACTCCAGTTCAAGGAAATCCGGTGCCATCTGACCTCCATGACCACAGACACGCGTGACCAAACGTTTTATGGGGGAGGGGGTCACACGCTGGATAGACCAAAGTGCCAGATAGGTATTTACCCCCAAAGTCCAACTTGGTGAGCCAATGAGTTTTCCTGGGGTTTCTTACAGGCACGTGAGTGAGAGCAGAAATGACCCAAAGACGGCTGCAGCATCAAGACCCACCCCAGTACGGGTGACAGCTCACACGGCTGGGAACCAGAATCACAGCCACGGGCTGTAAGCACCTCAACGGCTGCAGAGTGTTCTTTCCAAGCGTCTGCATCGGTCTAAAGCTCTTCCAGGCAGCTCCGCCAGTTTCTGTTCTTCCAGGAACCTGCTCTGGCCTCGGAGTCTTGTTTGCAGCTTGGGTCATCTAAGAGTTCTCTTTGCAGCTCTGCTTTTATAGTTGACAGAGAGTGAATCTAGTCAATTTTAGGGACTTCCTGAAGTTATTTTGAGTCCTTTAACGATCCCAATTAAGGATATTCCCTGCAGGATAGAATGCTTTGATCTCAAAAGAATCTGTTACACAATAAGTTTTATATATATATATATTAAAGCTGGGTGTAGTGACATGTGCCTGAAATCCACTTGGAAGGCAGAGATAAGAAGACGCTGGGAGCTTGCTAGTCAGCTAGCCCAGTCTACTGGGCAAATTTCAAGGGAGTGAGACACCCCGTCTCAAAACACAAGGCCGACTGTGCAAAACAGCTCAGTCAGTAAAGTGTGGACCATGCAAGCAGGAGGACCTGGGTTTGTCTCCCAGAAGACACACGAAGACTGGGGACAGCAGCCCGTGCCTATAATCCCAGCCCTGAAGGAGAAGAGACAGGAGGATGGATCCCTGTGGCTCACTGGCCAGCCAATCTAGCTGATCTGTGAGTTTCAAGTTCAGCGAGAGAGACTCCATCTGGAAAATAGAGGTGGGTAGCAACTGAGGAAGAAACCCGGCACTGACCCCTGGCCTGCACATGCATGCACACCCATGTATACACACAACATGCATACATACACACACATAAAAACAACTTAAGAATAAACATGGTGGACAGTGTCTAAGCAATGACAGTTACGGCTGTCCTCTGATTTCCACATGCAACTGCAAATGTGTACACACACACACACACACACACACACACACACACACGGAGTGACATCTCTGGGAACTGAATTGGCATGGGACTTCTAGGTTAAATGCAATCTCTCCCCAGCTCCCTTCTTCTTAGACCCTGACTCCCAGGGTGGGGAGTGGCTCTCTCCTCACTCGCACTCCTGCTTAGCTCTGCTTCCCTCTTCAGCCCCCATGAACATTTCCTAGAACAAACGATACGGCACTGATTTGATGGCTGTTCTGGCTCGGCGTGTTCTGTTCTTCACTGTCTCCTCCCGGTGAACTTGTTGATCTTACACAAGACTTAAAAATTTATGACTCCCTCAGAAGATGCGGCAAGATGGAAGAACAAGCAGGAGCCAGTCTTAGCCGCACACAGCAAGGGAGACTCTCTCTCCACAGCCACCAGCAGGACAGACACTCGGGGGAGGGCTTGGAGGGAGGGTCTGGTCGAGTCCAGGGATCTGATCTGGGCTCATAGACCAAAACCAGGCCTCCCATCCCTAAGCCTGCTCCCTTGGTTTCACGGGGGAATCATGGAGGAGTGGTTCAGACTGGAGTGGAGGACCCAGAAACAGCAGCATTCAAGTGCCGAGCACAAGGCGGAGCGCGCTGACAGGCCTCGGGAGATGCGATGGGCAGTGTGACAGTCCCAGGCTGCCGTGTGGATGATTGGTACTATGGGAGGAGCTGCAGTGTGCCACTCCCGGTGACGTGCACGAGGGTCCCCTCAAGGGTGGAGAGCAGGTGTGGGACCTGGCAGACCGGAGCACCCTGGTTCTATGTCACGGCAGCCTACCCTGATTTGAATGTGTCCCCCAAAATCCATCCTCTGAAAACTTAACCCCCAAATCCATGCATTTGGTGATAGATGTGATTAGAGTTCATTGGTGTCAGGAAGGTTGGACCCACGAGGGTAGCATTAGTGGCTTTACATGAAGAGGTGGGGACCCCTGAGCAGACACCCTTTCTATCTAGCAGGTACTGACTTGTCCCTCTGTCACTGGTCATCCATCACCAGATGTTGCATCCTACTCTGGGCTTCCCAGTCTCCAGAAATGTAAACTAAATAAACTTCCGTTTCTAATTGATTTTATTGTGGCACTCTGTGATAGCAGCAGAAGATGGACTAAAACACAGCCTGAACCCACTAGAACATTCCCGTCTGTCCCCTGCAGGGTTCCCACTGCAGAGCACATGGAGTGAGTGCTCGTCTGTGGGAAGACTAGGGTGAGGTTAATAAAGATGTCTTGCCACACCCACAGTCAGCCCTCGATGACACGTGACTCAAGCGAGAAGCAGATGTGTGCTGCTAGGAGCCACCAAGTTCCGGTGTCACTATACACAACTCGGCCCATCCTGACTTTTAAGAGTTGTTATCTTCAGTATTGATTGACTGACTGAGTGATCGAAGCCCCGCCATGTGTATGTTTGTGTGTGAGGATGCCTGTGGGTTGCAGTCTGCGCGTAGCGACCAAACCCCTCAGGTGACAGCTTCAGGTGTCAGCCCTTCACACTGGCCTTGTCTGAGGCAGAGTCCTTCTCGTTGCTCACCTGTGCGCCACACTCCAGGCTCTTGGTTGGAGAGCCTCTAGCGGACTCTCCTGCCTCCACCTCCCATTTTGCTATTGGCATGCTGAGTCTCAGACACACCCTCAGTGAGCCCAGGCTAACACAGGCTCCGAGGACTTGAATTCGGGTCATCAAGCTTCTCTAGTAAGCTCTTTACCCATTGTGACATGTCCTGGCCCAAACACCGTGATTTTAGCTTGCTTGCTTTCATTTTATGGTGATAGGGATGGATGCCTCACGGGCATGCTAGGCTAGCGCTCTACCACTGAGTTGTAAGTCTGTTTTTTAAACACTATATTGCTCTCCTTTGCACGTTAAATGTCTGTCAAATGTTAGCGTATCAAAGCCTTGGTCCCTCTCCACAGTGGTGTGATGAGGAGGTGCTAAGGCCCTCTAAGAAGTGACCCCTCACCACAGGTCCGTAGGTCATCAGAAGCATGTTCTTGGCGGAGATTTGGTGACTTTTGCTTCCTAGCCACCAAGTGAACACTTCTCTGCACAGTCCCTGCCTTAGCCCGCTGCCACTCCCCATCAGAAACCAAGGCAGTGGGTCTGCCCAGCCCTAGATGAGAGCCTCTGACATCGTGACCCGAACAGCTTTCTTGGTTTCATAAGTTATTTATCTCAGCTGTCCCATCATCGTAATGAGAGCCGAAGCCCACTGTTTCACTTTAGAATTGAGTGCAGTTTTAGCATGCCACGTGTAACCTGCCATTCTCCCTTGAAGCCCCAAACCGTCGCTCACGCACCAGACGCCCTCCTTTCCCTCCGTCCCCTCCATGCTGTATCACTGCAGCCCTCTCCAAACACACCCTGAACCCTCCACGGACTTGCACTCCCTCTCCTAGCTGGGGCGCCCCTTCCAAGGCACAGGCCCGAAAAGTCTGTCCTTGCACAGAGCTCCCTGATGGCCCCTGGCAGTCACAACAAGACATCGCTCTCCAGCTGCGTTTGTGTTTTGTTCAGAGAAATGAAGGCCATATTTAAGAAGTGGGATCTTGTGTGCTGCCAGCTACCAGAAGGATCGAGACGCTAGTCTCCAGGTCCAGTGGGACCTCACCTGGGAGCTGCAGCACCTAGTAGAGACGGAGGTCTTGAGCAGTAGCCTCGCACAGACAAGAGAGAGCTGGCAGGCCGCAGGCTGCAGTCTGGGGCGCTCAGTGGGAGCCGGCTCCCTGCTGTTTTAGGAGCGCTACAGACAAACCAGGAGCCCAAGCGGCACCCCATCTCATAGCCTCGCTTCTCAGCTTAAGTGGGGATGATAAGTGCTTCTGCTTTTCCGTCTGAGATACGAGTGAGATTTATTAGCGGCACACTTCACACACGGCAAGCACTTCTCGGCTTTATGGGCTCAGGCTCGGGCTGAGGTGTTGACTAACCAAACTGGGGGAGGAGGCATGCTTGGCTGTCCTCCTGACGCTGACCAGACAGCAGGTCATGTGGCCCAGGATCCCATCTCCTGAGCCTCCCAAAAAGCTGCACAGGGGAATGTTACAGGGAAGGGGGGCGGGGTCTCTGGTTTTCTGGAAACAATTCCTGCACACACGTCACTGAAACAAAAAATTCTGGACACTGACCATGGTTTTACCCCCTTTGGTGGCAAACTGATACTTGTGTGCGAGCAAACAATGGAAATCTCTTGAGCCTTTTGCCTTCCCCACCTCTGTAATAGGGCTCTGGCTGGTGATTTCACTGACGGGCCAGGGACTATACAGATGGGAGGCCTCAGTACTCAGCCCCTTCCTCCTCCTGGAGAAAGACCAAGGGCAGATCTTCTGGGAAAGCTGGGAAAACATCCAGCTGAGGCTGAGAGCACAAGTGTGTGTGTGTGTGTGTGTGTGTGTGTGTGTGTACGTACAAGTGTGTGCGCATGTGTGTCTGTGCGTGTGCGTGTGTGCATGTGCTTGTGCGTACGTGTGTGCACATGTGTGCACGTGTGTCTGTACACGTGTGTGTGCATGTGTGCGCATGTGTGTGTGTGTGTGTGTGTGTGTGTGTGTGTGTTCCTGTCATTAGGCTAGCCAGCCGTCATTTCTGTCCACCTGAGAAGCGTCCTGCCCACCCTAAGCAGGGTTGTTTGCAGAGCCTGGTGGCTCCCGGGCCTTACGGAGTAGCATCTGTTTCCTGAAGCACGCCTGGAACTCAGAGTTGTCTTCCTTTAGCATCTCGGATCTTCAGAGGTCAGGGAGACAATCAAGTATGTAGCCCTTTACTTGGTAACAGAGTGCTCGTAACCTCAGAGCCGGTCCTCCAGCCCCTGGTCATTTCATTTTAACCAACTAAGTAATTAATTTTTGTGTATGTATGTAGGCACATGTGCCACCTTATATGTACAGAAGTCAGATGACAATTTGTGGACGTCAGCTCTCTCCATGGGGGACCTGGGGGCGGAGCTCAGGTCGGCAGGCTTGGCAGCACGTGGCCTTGCCTGCTGAGTCATTTCTTAAATTCTGACTCAGCTGGTAATTTCTTAAATAATTAAGAATACCTTTTGTGAGCCAGGTGATGAACTCTATATAACAAAAGGGAACAACACAACAAAACAGATCTAGCCATTGTTTTGTGATGCTTAAAAATCCAAAAAATCCAAATGAGGATACAGGCTTTTGTTAGAGAATCATTAGATAGATTTAAACCTGAGCGATAAGGAAGGTATTTTCGAAGAACCGGCACCTGAACTCTGAACTGAAGGAGGAGAGGGATGAAGCAGGGAAGAGAGGGAGGAGCCTGTGCAAAGGCCCTGGGGTAAGTAGCACTGAGGTTTTGGGTGCAACTTAGAAGCTGATGCACAGAAGCTGAGAGCGATTGGTTTAAGATGGAGACAAAGCCAGCTTGAGCCTAGCAAGGCCTGAAGAAGGGATATGACATATAGCCTCTGTCTTACTCAGTTTTCTATCTTTGTTGCAATGCCTGGGATATACAACCTAGAAGAAGGAAAAGTTTCTTTGGCTAATGATATTACAGGGTTCAGACCATGGTCATTTGGCCCTATTGCTCCTGGATATGTGGCAAGGTTCGAGGTGGACAGTATGTGGTGACACACACCTCACAGGAGCCAGGAAGCAAAGGGAGAAGGGCAGGGCTGAGGCACAGGATCCCAGTGACCTAAGGACCTTCCTCCTCCAAGGCTCTACCTTCCACTGATTCCAGCTCTTCCCAGTATCTTAGTGTCAGAGACTAACATCACTTTAGCACGCGGGCTTTGGGGAATAATCATCGGAACCATCCCAACTGCAAGGGACTCTTAAGGGTCCCTCCCTCCTCTCTTCCTTCTTTTTTCCTTTCCTTCACTCTCTCTCTCTTCCCTTCTGTTGAGTCTTTAAGGCTCTCCAGAAATGACAGAGGCGCCACGCACGTGTAGATGGTCAGGGAACCCTGGCACGAATGAGGTCACTACTGACAGCATCCAGAGACCGGAGGTGGGGGTGGGGATGGTAGGGGAGAGCATCGTAAGGATCATCCTCTTCCATGACTGGGATGTGATTCACACAGGCAAAGATGTGACTGCAGAAGCAGCAGGAAGCCCAAGGAGATGGCAGATCATAACGCCAAGGGCAGAGCTTTCTCCCATTGGACAGACGCAATGGCAACAGATGCCCGAGGTCCCCTCGGTTTGAGTATGCAGGGGTCACGGTGCACCTGAAGAGAGATGCTTGGGAAGAGACGCTGTCCTAGAGGAACGAGGTGGACAGCTAGTGACACACCGTGAGTCCACTGTCCCTAGTTGCACTGGTGACACACGATGACTGTGTCCTACCAAGCTGGGCTGGTGACACATCATGAGCCAACTGCCCTAAGATGTGTCAGTCAGACTGCAGCAAGCAACGACAAGGAAGTGACTATTGCCCAAATCTCCGGGCTTTCTCAGGAAAGGAGCTTCTTCTGTCCGTCTGCTTTGTTTAACCTCCTTTACGCCACAGTCGGAGCACCCTTTGCTCCAGCCCCTGTGTTTGGCTCAGTCTGTGGTGATATACAGTAGTCTCATCTCACGCCGGATGGCTTCTTTATCCAGCCCCTCAGCCACCAAAGACCTGGCCACCTGCTTGGGGGTGGGAGGTCAGGGTAAGGACAACCACTGCTGGGCTCCTGGACTCTTTCACTCTTCCCATTGGCCCAGCTTGCCTCTCTGGCTAGGTGGGTGGGTGGGGGTCTTCCTTTGCCATGCTAGCCCTTGGCTATAAGGAAGTAGGTGGCAGAGCAGCTGCTCCTAAGAGTAGCATACTGTCCCCACTGCTAGCTCAATGTCTGGGTGGAGTAAATATTCGATAATATTAGTTGTCCTCTGCTGTTTGAACAGCAAAGGGGAAATTGTATATGTTCGGGTAAGGCTGATGTACTGCTACTAGAGTTGTAGGTACTAAGTAACTACTTTCTTACAACACACACAAAAAAGAGGGCTGGCAAGACAGCTCAACAGCTCAGTGGGTAAAGGCACTTGCTCCAGCAATATCTTGAGCCTCGAGAGTTCAATGCCCAGACTCCTCATGGTGGAGGGAGAGAACTGACATCCACACACTACCCCCTGATCTTCATACACAGACTGTCATACTGTCATACATGTCACACACACACACACACACACACACACACACACACACACAAATTGAAGTGGGAATTCTCCATTTTAAGAGGCAAGACTCTCATTCACACTGGCCAGTCAGTGACTTTCCTTCCTGTAAGCAAGGCTACATGGGGAGCCCAACTTACCACCTACATCAGTTACCAACTGTGGCTATAATGGTACATAACAAATTACCCCAAAACTTGGTGGGATGGACTAATGAACCAGAGTATGGCTAGCAATGAGGGCTGGATGTGGCTAATTGTTTTGTTTTCTTAAAAGATTTCCTTATTATTATTTTATGTGCACGAGTGTCTTGCTTGCATGTGTGTCTGTGTACCATGTGTGTACAGTTCCTGAGGAGGCAAGAGGAAGACACTGGGTTCCCTAGAACTGGAGTAACGGCTGTGCGTTACCATGCGGGTGCTGGGAACCCAACTCCGGTCCTCTTCAAGAGCAGTGACTGTGCTTAGCTGCTCAGCCTAATTCTTCCCGTCTTTACCAGACTCACGTTGACATTGGGGCCTTAGACATAAGTGCTTCACTCTCCACACGGGTGGCCCGGGGAAGGTTGACCTGAAGCATGCAAACTACAGTGGCCACTCACCACGAGAGCTTCAGGACCACTGACAACCCAGGGGCCAATCTCAGGCCTATGGCTGATCTCATCACAGCTGCACAGCAACAGAGAAGGCTGCCAGGGTTCAGGCTGTCTGGCGATCCCAGTTGGTGAGATGAGTTCAGAACAAGGAAATTCTATGTATACCCTTAACTGCCCTGTGGCCAGCATAGCTAAGCAAAGGCAGACCTCCCACCCAAGGCAAGCGTCTACGGTGCTGCTGCCTTTGGGGGTCAGTGTCTGAGACACAGATGAGGCCTTGAGTGCCTTTTACTCAGCTGTCCTTCTTCCGTGGTCCCTGGGGTGTGAGCTGTAACTCATTCATTGATTTTTCTGTGTGTCTGGTACTGAGTCTAGCATACTGCTTGGCAATCAATGAAATAAAGCACAGAGGAAAACAGTGAGTGCCTCAAGGAAAGAGTGGGCACATTCTTCTCCGTCCCCAGTGTCTGGTGAAAACCATTACAGTATATCCTTCCAATTACATTTCTGAGCATCGCTCATCCTGTTTCTACTTAGGGGACACAGCATCTCATTCACTCTCCACTAAAACCTCCCACAGCATGGCTTTGCTGAGAGATGGGAGCCTGCGGCAACAAGGGTCAGGGACTGTGAGTCTAGTTCAAAGGGGGATAGCCTTAGGGTCCCCAGCCTCAGGACCAGTGCTGGCTTTTCAGCCACAGTCTTGGAGCAGGAGTTGTGATGGGGACCCCGGGATGAGGTTCCTCTGTGCTTCCTGACACTCATCCACCCCCTCCCCACCGAGGGGACAGCCAGCCAGTGACGCGACAACCCTGTAAGATCCAGACTTAGTCTCCGTTACCCAGGAGAGGAGGGAACACTCCGAGCAAGATGGGAACACTAATCCTTCCCTCCTGCTCCCCTCTCTCTGAGCCCAGAGGAAGTCTGAGCTCAAACTGTCAGGGAGAGCTTGGCTGCGTGTGTCCTACTTGGAGGGCTTAAGTAATTAAGTCTGCAGTGGCTAAGGCTGTGGCCATCTCTCTGTGAAAATCAACTCCCCAGGCTACTCATTAGTTTGAATATAAAATGACCCCCACAGGCTCATACACTGGGGGGGAGGGGCAGCATTGCCAGCTGATGGGTTTAGGGGCAGTAACTAGCTCCTGAGACTCTGACCTCATTCCTTATGGAGTTATTATATGGTGGCATTTAACTGGGGGTACTGAAAAGAGGTGGGGCCTAGCAGGAGGAAATAGGTCCTGGGGTCTTGTTCCTTCCTGTTTCTCTCTACTGCCTGGCCACCACGAGATGAGGTGTTGGCCCTCCGTAGCCCTCTGCGCTGGTGCTCTGCTTCCACGGCCCTGAAGCAGCAGGCTCAGCCAGCTATGGACTGGACCTTTTGAAAACATGAACCAGGCATTGCTTTACAAGAAGTGACTAACAGTTCTACAGGAGCCACTGGAGGGTAGCTACAGCTGAGTCATCAGGACCAGTAGCCTTGCCACAGACTGACTGCAGCTCGCGCCATCAAGGGGCGAGATGAAGAGGAGGAAGGCGCGGATGCCTCGCTGCGGTGTGGCAGTGCAGCGGCTGCTTCCTTTCAGACCCCAGTCCTATCACTTCCTGCCTGTGGCTCTGAGCAATCGACCCAGTCTCCCAGCCCTTCCTTCCTACCAATCAGGGGAAATGGTAAACAAGGAGGAAATGATAAGATCCACATCAAACCCTTAGCAGTCTGGCACATGATCAGATGCAGTCCTTTACTATGGCTACCAGTGTGTCGCTAGGGCGCCAAGAACAGTGGTGAGCACTTTCTATGCATTCCTTCCTTCAGTTCTTACCCCTGCACAAGGTTAGGTTCAGGTTCACATCCACAGAAGAGAAGAAGCTGGAGAAGCAATGTGGCCAGGGTCACCCGACTGATCGGTGGCAGTTCTAGGACCCTGAGCATGAGCTCACAAAGAACTGCTCTCAGCTTTATAGATTTGTCACAGGGCTAGGGATTGAACTCAAAATTTCATGCACACTAAGGCAAGTGCTCAACCACTGAGCCACACCCTTATCTCCCTTCCCCCAACATCTGCTTTTTTTTTTTGTTTTGTTTTGTTTTGTTGGTTTTTTTTTGTTTTTTTTTTTTGTTTTTTTTGTTGGTTGGTTTTTTTCCGAGACAGGGTTTCTCTGTATAGCCCTGGCTGTCCTGGAACTCACTCTGTAGACCAGGCTGGTCTCGAACTCAGATATCCACCTGCCTCTGCCTCCCAGAGTGCTGGGATTACAGGCATGAGCCACCACTGCCCGGCCCAACATCTGCTATTAACAGCTTTGTTCATTTCCCTGTGTGTCCCAGTGTACTACAATGGGCACCTTTTAGTTTTTTAGGTTTAAAACCAAATTTTGGGGTGTGTGCGTGTGCGTGCGTGCTCCAGCGCACACTTTGTGAAGGTACTCTCTAACGTCAGATGAGGAAGTCGATGCCCTGGAGGTCGTTACAGGTGGTTCCGAGCTGCCTGATGAGGGCCGGGAGCTGCACTTAGGCCTCAGCAACTGCTCAACCACTGAGCCATCCTTTTTGATCCACACTTTTATTACATTTAATTACGGGTCTGTGTGGGATATGTGTGTGTGAGTGCAGATGCACACAGAAGCCAGAGTTACAGCGAGTTGTGATCTGCCCAGCATAGGCGCTGGAAACCAAACACAAGAGAGTAGGTACTGAGCCACCTCTCCAACCCCATAGGTGAGTATCCTTAATTAAATACTAACGAGCTGGGTATGTAGCACACCCTTGTATTTTATGAATGCTCTAGTATGCATATTGAGGTCAGAGGATGACTTGGAGGAGTCAGCTCTCTCTCTCTACCATGTGGATCCCAGCGATTGACCTCAGGTTCTAAGGCTTGGTGGAAAGCACCTTTACCAGCTGAGCCATCACACCGGCTTTGTAGCACGCGCTTGTAGTCTCAACCTGTGGGAGGTAAAGGCAGGAGGATCAGGGGGTTAGGTCTATCAAGCCCAAGGCCAGCCTGGGCTACATGAGACATGTTAAATACATACATACATACATCAAACAAACAGCAACAAAAACGAAGAATGACATGCTGTGCTGGCTAGTTACATAAAAGGATGTGCCTAGCTCACATTTTACTCTATACATTTAGGTGCAGCCCAGGACCTAGCTTTAATGTCTCATCACTGTGGGTCAGAATTCTTCTCTGAACACCTCCACTCTTCATGATTGACACTGTCTTTCACAGCTTATATATCTACATTTCTATCAATGGGCAGGTTTTTTTAAATAAGTTCCTCTTTTGAAATAGGATCTCACTGTGTTGCCCAGGCTGACCCAGACTCCAGCAATTCTCTTCCCTCAGTCTGAGTAAAAAGAAGACAGGTCCATACCACCAGGCATAACTAGATGTTTGTTTCTCAAAACCCGAGTGCCTCGGCCTGAAGCCTCACCAACCCACCCCCAACCGCACTGCTCTACTAGGTGGAGGAAAGATGCTTACATAGCTCATCCCCAGAGAGCTTGCTGCGGAGGGAGTCCACTGTCAGCAGGTACCTGGCTGGCATCTGAAGACACTCACCAAGTGACCAGCTGAAGGGCAAGGAGCTCAGACCTTACAATGACGGCTGCGCTGACAAGGGGACTCTCGGCTTCCCAGCCTCACTGACTTGCTCACCACATAAGGCTGCTGGGCTTGGTTTTGTGTATGAATCGATGCGCTTATTGGTACTGGTGTACATGCACATGTGTTTTCATGTGAATGGGTATGCACACATGCATGTGAAGGCCAGACGCTGACCTCTGGTGTCTTTTTTCAGTTGTTCTGCACCTCATTTTTTTTTTTAAGATTTTTTTTATTTATATATGTAAGTACACTGTCACTCTCTTCAGACACACCGGAAGAGGGCATTGGATCTCATCACCGATGGTTATGAGCCACCATGTGGTTGCTGGGATTTGAACTCAGGACCTCTGAAAGAGTAATCAGTGCTCTTACCCACTGAGCCACCTCTCCAGTCCCCCCTTTTTAAATTTTATTTATTTTTTAAATTTTATTTATTTATTCACCTCACTTTTTGACAAAGTTTTAATCCATTTGGATTCCAATCCAAATAAACTAGGATTTATTCAATCCTAGTTAGGTTGGTATTAACTATGTAGCCCGGGCTAACCTTGAACTTGTAGCTATCTCAGTCTCCTGAATGCTAGGCTTACAGGCAGGTGCCACCATACCTGTCTTTGGGCTTACTTATTACAAAGCTTTCCTCTCCCTGTCTAGGCTCAAAGTGGCAGAGGATTGAAAGGTAAATGTGAAGCTCCTCTATCTCAGGAGACTCCTTCCCTACTGAGGCTTAAACATATAAGCCAGGCTATGCTACTGTCCCCCTGGCTCAACTCCAGATGGTGCTCTAAGCCAGTAAGAGGTGCCTCTCTAAGGGCAGCCAAAGACTCAGCTGTCACGGGAAGCCGGAAGCCGAGGCACCTTAAAACAATGAAGGGAAGAGCGGAGGGGAGGGAAGCAGTCTTGACCTGGTTTGGTGTCTGGGGGAGCCTGTGGGAGAGGACTCACAGGGTAGGTCAGATGCTCATGTGCCCAGTACAGGCCCCGAAGGAGGTCAGAGCAGCAACACGTCAAACCAAAACAATGAGTCTACTTGCTGCTTCTCGTGGGTCCTGGGAATCTGCTGGCCCTGGCAATGTTTATTAATTTTTTTGAAAATGCATTGTGGCCGGCCTAGTTTTACTTAATGTCTAATAAAAGAAAAAACTGTTTACATAGCACCCTTGGGCTTGACACTGTACAGCTGAAGTTAACAAAATCCTTCACTTTCAAAGATGACACAAGCCAGCAGCCTGGAAGGAAAACAATTCCTTTAGAAGCATGCCATTCCCAGGTGCACACTGAACACTATGTGAACAAGACGAAAGGAGGGTAAGAAGGGATCAGAACTGAGGTGCGTGCTTGGCTTCTGGGGCTTGTTGTATAACATGCCCAGGATAAATGGGGAAGGTGCTGCGCAATTCCTGTGCACTCCTTACAGTCCAGATGTTTCTATATATAAACCCTGTCTGTTTAGCACCCACCGCCCTGAGGACATCAGAAGCCCAAAGGGCTCGCATCCCTGTAAGCTTCTACTTTTATCCCCTAGGTCTCACTCCTTTTCCTTAAGTGAGTGTTAAACTTTTCCATCAAAGGACTTGTCACCAGGGTAGGTTTTTCCTTCCACTTTGCATTCTGGTAAGGCATTCTGTGTAAGTTCAGCCTCCTGACTTTCAGATGAGTCTGCCCTGTGTGTGTATGAGCGGTTGATGATAGGCAATCTCTTAGAAGACAGGTGCCATCCAGTGTTACCTATTATAGCTTTTAGCAATCTTGAGACTTGTGATTATCACCCTTAGTTAGAAACCAGAGCTTAGGCCAATAAGGTTACACAGCAGCTAAGCAATAAGTAAAGGCTTGAACTCATAACCATCATGTTACATGCTTCT
The DNA here is from genome assembly GCA_964023405.1 of Apodemus agrarius. Taxonomy (NCBI): domain Eukaryota; kingdom Metazoa; phylum Chordata; class Mammalia; order Rodentia; family Muridae; genus Apodemus; species Apodemus agrarius. Next base: position 147,752,666 of record OZ030005.1, read on the forward strand.
TCTTACCAGAGCTAGTGGGGACCTGGGTGATTCTGGGTGGGATCTCCTCATGTTGGGAAATAGCTGGTGGCCGCCTACCCACCACAGAGCAATACAGAGCTGTGTCTCAGAACTGTCATTCTTGCCTTCAATTGTCCAGAAGTGACTGTTGCTAAATACTACTAACAGAGAAGCCGTGTCGTCTAGCACAAAGTTCATGGGCTTTGGGTATAGATCAACAATACTATATATTCCAGCTTTTATCTTATTTACTTTTTAATGATTTATTTATATTCATTGGCATTTTGCTTGCATCTATGTCTGTGTCAGATCCTCTGAAACTGGAGTTATAGACAGTTGTTAGCTGCTTTGTGGGTGCTAGGAATTGAACCCAGGTCCTCTGAACAGCCAGCCAGTGCTCTTAACCGCTGAGGCATCTCTCCAGCCCCAATCCTGGCTTTTTGATCATGGACGCATTACTGACTCCTTCCAAGGCAATGTCTTGTCCATAGAGGCGCCTAGTGCTCTGTCTGTGGGAGTGCTGTGAGGTAACTGCAGCTGGTCCCCTCTCCCCTCCCTGGCCAGGGAACGCTTTCCTGTTTCCCTGTAGCTCTTGTAGTTACCCACCCACATGTCTCAGTTCTGGCCTGCTTTCTCTAGCTGACACTTTCACACACCAGTCAGAGTGACTGCCTCTTGTCAGCTGAGGGCAGAGCACCTGCAGAGAGCATACCTTCAGGAACGCAGAGCCCTCCTAGCTACTGCATTCTACAGTGTGGTCCAGGCTGGCCTCAAATTCCTAGTGATGCTCCTACCTCAGTTCTCCAAGGGCTAGGATTACAGGCATGACCTACAACACACAGTTATTATGTTCTTATGTGTCATTATTTGGTCAACTAAAATAATTTGAAAGGCTGTCGGAATGAGGGGAAAGTTTGCCACATGCCATAAAGTCAGAAAACTCATGACTATAAGCTTGCAAAACCCCATTATAAGAATGACTATAGGTTGCATAGAAACAGACAAAAATGAAGATAATTGTGAGCATTAGAGACCTGCCAATTTTCTTCTCTTGATATTCTTCAATATTCAACTATCATTCAGTGTAAAATGTGTATGTTGTGAAAATTGGATGACGATGTTGACTTGAGCAGTATGCCTACAATATTCCTGCGTTGGTGACCTCATTCAGCTTGCTGTGCCTTTGATGGGCTCAGTTCAGGGGCTTGAATCGACATTCTTTGGCAAAAGAACTATCAGGTTGGAAGGGGCAGTTTCATCTTAGCAAAGCCCAGGGTCACTGGGGAGGCTGGGGTCAGCTCTTCCTCCAGCAGCAGTGTCTTGTACTGTGGGGGCCGAGGCAGAAGAATCGCTTTCCCTATAGTGCCCTCTTGTGGCAGACCTGCAGCACAGCACATAGCAGCCAGGTAAGGGTCTGACCTGTGTGTACAGACAAGCACAGGCTAGGATGAGTCATCTAACTCATTACAGGTCTTTCCTGGGAGAGGTCCAAGCGTCTACGGAGAAGCAGGAGGCAGAGGTCAGGGCCAGAGGCAGTTTCTGTCCATACACTGACCACCACGGCAGGCAGCGGCCCCCAGCCTAATGAGGCTTTTCAAAGAGATACTCCAGATCTGGGGCACGCAGTCTCTGCTCTTTGTTTCTGTTTTTGGCGAATTCTCTCAACAGTTCCATGACTTCATTTTCAAATATTTCTGGGGCTGGTTTTGCTTCTGCAACAGAAGGGTGTACAGAAAGAATTATGCATGGTCAATGTTCATGTAAAAGATGTGGGCTATGGAAGCTGCATACGGTGTGCATGCCTACAGTCTGAGCACTTAGGAGGCTAAGGCAGGAAGATTACTACATGTTCAAGACCAGCCTGGGCCTGAGTGAGTTCCAGGCTAGCCTGGGCAAGAGTAAAATCCTATCTCAAAAAACAAAACTGGGTCTGGAGAGATAGCTCAGCTATTATGAGATCCCGAAGAGATCTGGTCTCCTGAAGGGGATCAGAGATCTCTTCCTGGTGTTTCTATCAGGTTGTTCACAATTACCTTTAACTCCAATTCCAGATCCCATGCCCTCTTCTGTCCACCCACAGGCACCCCACATATATAGCAATAAAAATAAAAAGTAAACCTTAAGGGCTCAATGGATAGACCCTCGCCACCATGCCTGATAATCCCTGAATCCACATGGTAGAAAGAACCACTTCCCACAAATAATCCTCTGAACACACAATACACACTCGTACAATATAAAAATAACTTTTTAGCTGGGCAGTGGTAGCGCACACCTTTGATCCCAGCACTTGGGAGGCAGAGGCAGGCGGATTTCTGAGTTCGAGGCCAGCCTGGTCTACAGAGTGAGTTCCAGGACAGCCAGGGCTACACAGAGAAACCCTGTCTCGAAAAACCAAAAATAAAAAAATAAATAAATAACTTTTTAAAGAAAAAGAAAAAGTAAATCTTTTTTTATCTAAAAGCAAACAAAAACAAAAAGCAAGCTGAAACTCTAGCAATGGCCAAGAACCACAGATGGATAAATAGCCCGTGGGCCATCTCTGTTCTTCCCCCAAATACTCTAGGCTATACCAGGGCTGGCAAAGTTGTAAATAGCTTTCTCAGTGCAGCTGCTCTCACTGGCTTGCATTATGGTCCAGGCTACTTTGTATTACAACGGCAGAGCTGAGGAATCACAACAGAGCTTACACGGCCTCAAGATGAACATATTTACTATCTGGCCCATAAGGAACAAATCTGAGGACCCTTGGCGTGTGCAGTCCTGGCTGTCCTGTTTGGCTTTGCATTTGGCCTTCGCTGTCTTCTGGGCACACTGAGTAGTCCCCACCCCACCCCCCCCCGCCCCCAATCTGTGACTTTACCATCCACAATATCATTTACCTTGGGTCCTCTACAGTTTGACAAAATACAAAATGTTATTTAAACTATTCATCGTAGGCTGATAAAATCTTAAGCCACTTTGTTCCTTCCATCTTGTGTATGAAGCATCCTCACCCATGTATGCACACTGTATATACTACCCATGGATGAGGCCCTTAGACACCTCTGTTTTGAGAATATAGTGCACATATAAGTATTGTAAGTTTAAGTAATCATATTTGTCATTTTTGTTTGTTGTCTGCTGGTTTTTGAGACAAAGTTTCTCTGTGCTGTCCTGGAATTCAGAGATCTGCTTGCTTTTCCCTCCTGAATGCTGAGATTAAAGGTGTGAGCCATCATTGCTTAGTTAGTTTTTGAGACAGGGTCTCATTAAGTAGCTCTGGCTGTCCTGGAAGCCACTAGGTAGACCAGGCTGGCCTCAAACTCACAGAGATCCACCTGCCTCTGCCTCCTGAGTGCTGGGATATAACCATATTCTTTTTAATCAGTAACAGACCCAAAGCACAAGAGTAGTGATGCAAAGAAGGTGGTGGGACACAGATATGGATAGACAGGATAATTCCTGTGCTGTGTAGCAGATAACACTGCAGGGTATATACATGGGGCTACATGGGCTTGGTATTACCCAGTTTTAGGAATCCACTGAGGATTTTGGAATGACCTCCCTGCAAATAAAGGGAGACTACAGTAACGTGTTTCTGCTTACTCTTTCCTGTTTTGAGGGCCCCATTTCCAGCCCTCCCATTCTAAGCTATAAACTTTCAGAAACAAAAGCTCCGCTTTTCTTTATCAGTTAGAGATCCTTGGTTGCAAGTGACAGAAACTAACTACTATAAACTTAAGCCAATGGGAATTTCTGGGAAGAAATGAGAGGCCCAAAGAAAGAACATAAATCTGGGCACTGAGATGCTGGCAGACAGGCAACAGGGCTGTGAGACAAAAGCAGGATGCCTGGCCTGTCTCGTGGCGAGTACAGCGGTGTCCATCTTTTCACCGCTCTCTACCCTAGAGATAGCCGTCTACGATGCCTCCCGCCAGCCAAATGTAGGTGGCAGTCCCCAGAGGACTGACTGCAGCACTAGAGAACCCCTTCCGACTTAGGGTCTGTCTGCCAGAGCCCGGCACCCGGTGAGCGTTCTGGGTGTTTTGTAATTTGGGGGGCTTTTTTTCCCTTGTGCTGGAGAGATGGCTCAGTGGTTAAGAGCACTGACTGCTCGCTGGGCGGTGGTGGCGCACGCCTTTAATCCCAGCACTTGGGAGGCAGAGGCAGGTGGATCTCTGAGTTCGAGGCCAGCCTGGTCTACAAAGTGAGTTCCAGGACAGCCAGAGCTATACAGAGAAACCCTGTCTCAAAAAAAAAAAAAAAAGAGCACTGACTGCTCTTCCAGAGGTCCTGAGTTCAATTCCCAGAAATCACATTGTGGCTCATCTGTAATGGGATCTGAGCCCTCTTCTGGTGTGTCTCAAGACAGCAACAGTGTACTCATGTACATCAAATGAAAAATAAATCCTTAAAGCAATTCTTTTCTTAGTATTTATTTTCTTGTTTATGAGTGTTCTGCCTGCAGGTATATATGTGTACCATGTACATGACTGGTGCCAGTGAAGACCAAAAGAAAGCATCAGATCTCCGGTAACTGGAATTATAGTTGTTTGCAAGCAACCATGTGAGTGCTTGAAAATACACCTGGGTTTTCTATAAGAATAGCCCCTATTTTACCTTTTAAAACTGTATTTGTGCCGGGAGTGGTGGCGCACACCTGTAATCCCAGCACTTGGGAGGCAGAGGCAGGTGGATTTCTGAGTCCGAGGCCAGCATGGTCTACAGAGTGAGTTCCAGGACAGCCAGGGCTACACAGAGAAACCCTGTCTCGAAAAACCAAAAAAAAACCAAACCAAACCAAACCAAAACTGTATCTGTTTGTGCACATTCTCAAAAGGAAGGGGCTGGGGAGAGAGGGAGGGAAGGGGGCAGAGGGGGTTAAGGGAGGGAGGGAAAGAGAGGGAGGAAGGGAGGGAGGAAGGGAAGGAAGGGGGAAGAGAGAGAGGGGGAGAGAAAGGAAGGGAAGGAGGGAGGGGGAGGGGGAGAGAGAGAGAAAGAGAGAGAGAGGAGAGAGAGAGAGAGAGAGAGAGAGAGAGAGAGAGAGAAAGGGAGGGAGGGGGCTGGGGGGGAGGGGGGAGGGAAGAGGGAGGAGAGGCATTTGAAGCCAGCCTAGGATACACAAAGAAACCTCATCGCACAAAGCTAACAAAGCATGAAGGCCTGCATTAGAATGTCCAGAACTGCCGGGCAGTGGTGGCACACGCCTTTAATCCCAGCACTTGGGAGGCAGAGACAGGCGGATTCCTGAGTTCGAGGCCAGCCTGGTCTACAGAGTGAGTTCCAGGACAGCCAAGGCTACACAGGGAAACCCTGTCTCGAAAAAACAAACAAACAAAAAAAAAAAAAAAAAAAAAAAGAATGTCCAGAACTCACATATAGCCATGCACACGTATGTAATCCCAGTGCTCCTGCTCCTCCACCAAGACAGGAGACTCCCTGGAAGCACCTAGCAAACTCCACCCATCTGTTTGCTGTGTTTGAACTCCATCCCCAAAACTCATGTTAAGGGTAAAAGAGAACTTCACACTCAGACCTCCACAGGTGCACTACATAGCATACACATACTGTCTGTCTGTCTGTCTGTCTGTCTGTCTGTCTGTCTCTCTCTCTCTCTCATACACACACTCTTTCTCTCTCTCTAATTTTTTATATTTATTTATTTATTTATTTATTATATGTAAGGAAACTGTAGCTGTCTTCTGACACCCCAGGAGAGGGCATCAGATTCCATTACAACGGTTGTGAGCCACCATGTGGTTGCTGGGATTTGAACTCAGGACCTTCGGAAGAGCAGTCAGTGCTCTTACCCGATGAGCCATCTCTCCAGCCCCTCTATTTTTTTAAAGCAAACAAACACGAAATGTGATGTTGGGCCTAGAGAGACAGCTCAGCAGCTAAGAGCATGCACTGCTTTTTCCAGAGGACCCAGTTTGATTCCAGCACCTGTATCAAGTGGCTCACAACCACCTGTACTCCTGCCCTAGGGGACCCAATGCCTTTGACCTTCGCTGACACCTATACCTACATGTGGCATACAGACACACATACATATACATGATGATAAATAAAATAAACCTAGAAGGAGGGAAATAACAAGAAAGCAAAAACTAAACAGACTCAGGGATAACTTGTGTCAGGACTCCTACTAAGAACTGAAAGTAATTATGACTAATATCAAAAACTCCGGTGGAAAAAGCAGGCAAAATATAAGAACAGATGAGTTCCAGCAGGGAGCTAGAAAGTCTAAATGTCATATGGAAATGCTAAAAATAAAATCACAGCAGCAGCAATGCAAAGCGACTTTAAGGGCTCATTGTGACATCTGACACAATTCAAGAATCAGTGAAAGACAGGCCAAGAGACCTTGCCAAATACGAAGGACCAAGATGATTACAAAGAGAAAAGCGCATGGAGCAGATGCCAGGAACTGTGGACACAAGCTGTTCAAAGCACAATCGGAATTACAAAAGGAAAGGAGAGCATGACGGAGCCCGAACAATCTTCCAATAATAATCAGACATAAAGCTCTTGAGAACCCAAACAAGATAAATACCAAAACAAAGACCTAGACATACTGCTATTGTTAGGATGGGGAATGTTCCTGCACAGACAATGTCCCCATGTGTCCTCAGCTTGATGCTACTGGGAGGTAGTGAAAATTTTGGGGACCTAGAAAGTCTTCCAGTCATTGGAGATATATATGTTCTTAAAGGAAATAACAGGATCCAGCCCCTCCCTTTCCTACCCCTCAACCTGACACATGCTTCCCGGCCTCACCTACACACCTCAGTTTCAGCAGTACTGGAGCCCATCTCCTAGTACCTGAACTCCCCAAAGCTGTGAACCAAACAAACCTTTTCTAAACTGGGCATGGTGGCATGAGTCTGCAATTCCGGCTCCTCAGGAGGCGGAGGCTGAGGTGTGATGGAGGCTTAGGAGTTTGGGGTCAGCCGGGGTAGCACAGTATGATCGCATCAGTTTTAAAATGGCTTTTTAGTTTTGGATTTGTTTATTTATTTTACGGGTGTGAGTGTTTTGCTTGTGTGTGTATGTATACCACATGTGCCTAGTGCCCACAGAGCCTACAAGTAGATGCCAGAACTCCCTGTACTGGAATTCCATGCTGATGGCCTGGCAAAAGAAGTACACTTTCATACACTACTGGAAAACAAACAAACCCATGAGCCTCAGTGTCAGACCCAAGGCAGGGAATTTGTGCTACAAGTAATAGTAAAAAATGTTCAGCAGAGGGATTATGGTGAAACAGAACTAGAGATTTATATATATATTTTAAAAAACCATCTCCAGAAACGGCCAAAATTAATGAGAGTAGAACATCTATTTTGATTTTTTCCCCCTTTACTACACACAGTAAAACAGGAGAAATGTGTTCCAGGCTTACAGTAAAAAGAATGGCAGCAGCACGAGGCAGGGCAGGGCAGGGGCAGGCACATCCTGTTGTTCAGGCCTCACGTTATACACGAGTCTCATGTGTCCTGCAGGCAGGCTCTGATTAATTACAACCGTATACTGTGTACCCACGAGCAATCATTAAAAACCTATAAGGACATAAATAAGCAAGGAGCAGCAACCCCCGCCCCCACGTACATGAGCACAAACAAACAAATAAGGGAGAAAGAGACAAATGGAAGAAAAAACAGATGGAGGAAACAAACAATCAAAAATGGTAGAGTTCAAACAGATTGAGAATTCAGTAAATATGAAGGATCTAAACACATTAGTGAAAAACAGAGACTGTCAGATTGGGTAAAATGAAAGAGCATGTATTCTGTCTACAGAAAAACTCAATTTAGATATAAAGACAAAAGCAGTTAGTGACTTTATAACGTAAGTCCTCTAGCTGGTAATGGAAGAGGAAGTCAGACAGATGTGAAGTATGGGGAAGATAACTGCTCCTGAGGCGAAGAGGACTACAGAGCAAGGCCCTCGGAAGCTAACAGAGACTCACTCCTGGCAGGTTAAGTAGGGAAGTCAGCCCTCCAATGTCAAGAAAACAAATTCTCAGAAAAATATGCCAATGAGCTTAGAAGTAGATTCTTCCCCAAGTCTTTAGATGGAAACACAGAACACCTGACTTGCTGACTTCAGAATGTGAGATCTGGCTAGAGCTTTTGACCCACAGAACTTTGAGCCAAGACACTGATGTAATGAAAGTTTAGTAAACTTAAAAACCTGGTAATTTTTTACAAAGCAAAGAGGAAAACAATCTGAGCAGAAAGATACACACTAGGCAAAAACTAATCAAAAGAAATCTGAAGGCCCAGCAAGCTGGCTTAGTTGATCACAGTGCTTGCCCTCAAACCCTAGAACCTGAATTCAATCCCTGGAACCTACAAGGTGGAAGTAGACAATCAGCTCCTACAAGCTTCTACATGTAACTGTGGAATACAGGCGCTCCTCCTTCACACACACACACACACTCTCTCTCTCTCTCTCTCTCTCTCTCTCTCTCTCTCTCTCTCACACACACACACACACACACACACTCACTCACACTAAATAAATAAATAAATAAATAAATAAAGCCCCAGACATGTTTGCACCTAACTCCTGACCCTTGAAAATATAAAGCAAAGATCGAGGAAAGGGAAGGGAATTGATTACTGAATTCTCAGGCAATCCCCAATTATAGCAGATTCCAATGTTCCTCTCTCAGTAACTGAGAGAACAGGCCCTCAGAAAATGAAAACCATGAGGAATACAACACCAGCAACCACCTTGTGCTGGCTGACACTTATGGAATGCTCTGCCCATAAGAAAAGAAGACACACATTCAAGTGTACATGGAATATTTTATTTGCGAAGGTATTTGTACTTCAGGCCCCAAAGCAAACTTAAATTCTGGCTATTTACCAAATAGTTAAACATGGGCTGAACAGAGTCATGAGAGAAATTATAAAATAATCTGAAATGTAAAATATTATGATAATGAAACAATGAAAATGTAAAAATATGCAACAGGAAGTTAAAACAGTGCTTACAGCAGTGATTTCAACTTGTGGGTCACCTCAGATATATATATATATTTCAATTCATAACAGCAAAACTACAGTTATGAAGTAGCAATTAAATAACTATATGGTCAGGGTCACCACAAGATGAGGAACTGTATTAAAGGGTCACCGCATTTGAAGATTGAGAACCACTGGCTTGGAGGGACCAAATGTTTACGGTGGAAAGTAGGTTTCTGATGAAACCTTAGCTCTTACGTCAAACAACTAGGAAATGCCAGTCCCGTTTAAGACACAAAGAGCATGAGCAAGAACAGAAACCACTGGAACTGAAAGTGGGAAGCAACACAAAATACCAAAGAAATAAAAGGCAAGCCCTCTGAAAGAGAAAATGAAATTGATGGCAACTTCTGACTATATCTATCAGAAAAAAAATGAGGGAGGAGAAAAATTACAAATTACCAATGATAAATATAAAAGATTTACGTTAGTATTTATCTGGGGAGGAGGGCAAGGCAGAGCTGCACTATGCAGTTCTGGCTGCTCAGGAACTTACTGTGTAGATGAAGCTGGCCGTGAGCTCACAGAGATCTACCTGCCTTGCCTCCCAAGTACTGTGGCTACAGGTGTGTCCCACTATGTCTGGCTTAGTAAGTGTGTGGGTGCATAATGGGAAGGGACACAGAAGCCGCAGCATGCATGTGGAGGCCAGAGGGCAGGTCGCCAGGCTGGAGCAGAAAATGGCATCACCAACTGAGCACACTACGGGTCCAGGAGAGGAGCCCCTGCAAATAAAGCCTATCTACACACCTGACAACCTAGATGAAATGACAAATATTCTGAAAGACAAATGACTGAATCCCACCCCAGAAGAAATATCTATAATCATTCTACTACTAAAAAAAAAAAAAAAAAGAAATACTGGTTTCATAGTTTAAAATATCCAAGAGGGAAAACCAGTAGTCCAAATAACATTATTAGTAAATCATATCACATATTTATGGAAGAAATAACATCAGTTCTACATATATTCTTCCAGAAAATGGAAGAGGAAAGAGCACCTCACAACCTGTGTGATCAAAACCAAATGACAATTTATGAAATATTATATACCAATAATATAGGGAGACAAAAAGATCTTGAACTGTTAACAAATCAAGACTCTCTAGTGTTCATTCTGGGATATAAAGCTGGTACAGGATTTGAAAGTCAAAAAACTTATATTAATAAACAAGGGTTGGAGAGTCACTTCACCAAAGATAAGGAATGAAGAAGGTTCCATTCGAATTTCCTAAGGGTGGAGGCCAGCAACACTTCTACTCACCTAGGACGGCTTTGAACCACCACAACCAACATGGTGTAGGAACTGCAAGGGTGTAACAACGGCACGCACAGCTTAGCCACGACCAGCCGTCCTCTAATGGACTGAGGAGCTGCTCAGCAGGAGGGAAACCATGCCTGGTACTAAAAACCTAGCCAACTACTCAGGGGTAGTGAAACCATAGATCTTGGAAAACAACCTACAACTGCCACTGCACTAAACAAGCACAATCCCTAACTACACTCTAAATATCCATCCCTATACCACAGAAAGAGTAGTTCTCACCCTCTACCAAGGAAATTTCTCTTTGCAACAGAGACCATTCCAGAAAACCACAACTGATTAAAATGCAACTGTGGAGCCCAGTCCCAACTAACACAGCTATAACACAACTGCCGCACCTAAGATTCAGGGGTCACTGTGGAAGAAGGGACAGAACGGCTAAGAGTCAGAGGACCAAGGAGTTTGCTATCAGATTCTATCTCCTAGCAATGTCAGATGCTACACCCCTGAAGTCTCACCAATGAAGTCTCCCTTCATACCTTGTCCTTGGCAATCACTGGTATCTATTATCCCTGTTGTTTTATCTTTCCCAAAATATCATAAAAATAGAAGCACACAGTAGGTACTGAGTCTTAGCATAATAAGTGAAAACAAGGGGCCAGAGATGGCTCAGTGGTTAAGAACATTAGCTGCTCTTCCGGAGGATCCAGGTTCAATTCTCAGCACCCTCATGGTAGCTCACTAATGTCTGCAACTACACTTCCAGAGGATTTGAGACCTTCATATAGACATATATGCAAGCAAAACACCAATGTACATAAAATAAAAATAAATAGCTGCCTGTTTTTGTAATGGTTTAAAAGTGAATGTTGAATTTTATTTTTTATTTTGAGACAGGGTCTCATTATATAGCCTTAGTTGGCCTAGAACGCCCTATTTAGAGCAGGCTGGCCTCAAACTCAGAGATCGGCCTACCTCTGCTTCCCAAGTACTGGGATTAAAGGTGTGTACCACCAGGCCCTGCAAGAATGATCTCTAAATGGTTGAGAGGCGAAAAGTCAAAAGAATAGTACTTCATGATTGGAAAGTATATGAAGTTCAAATCTAGTGTCCATGAGTGACAGCTACTGAAATCAAGGCAGTCATTTACAGACCTGCTGTCTGTGGTTGATTGCACGCTACAGTGAAGTTATAGAGCTATGAGAGACCATCTGGCCTGCAGAACCAAAGCTATCTACCGTCTGGCCCGTATGGATAAAGTGCAGCCTCAAAGCGAGCATACTCAAGAGTCCAATGGCTCCTCTGGGCATTATTCAAAGACAACCTAAAGTCTATGTTTACAACAGAGGCTTTAGTCATGACTGCCGACAACTGAAAACCCTAAAACCCCTTCACTGCCCAACGGATAAATTGTAAAATCCACATACTGGAATATTATTCAACAATACAAAAGAACAAAGTAGGGGCTGGAGAGATGGCTCAGTGGCTAAGAGCACTGACTGCTCTTCCAAAGGTCATGAGTTCAAATCCCAGCAACCACATGGTGGCTCACAACCATCTGTACAGCTACAGTGTACTCATATACATAAAATAAATAAATAAATCTTAAAAAAAAAAAAAAAGAACAAAGTATTGACATAAGCAACAAAGGTCAGTCTCAAATGTCTATACTAAAGCCAGCATTAAACTTGTTTTACATAGGGCCAAAGAGTAAATATTAAAGATTTTCTGGGTTTTCAAATAACCAAATAAGCATCTAGACTCCTATATTCTAAGGAAAGATCTACTTTGTCTTTAACTGTGATTGTGTGTCTGTGCATGAGTGTGTATGTCCACAAAAGGCCAGAGGCTTTGGAGTCCCTGAAGCTGGAGTTCAGGCAGTTATGAGCAGGCAGTCTATTAATATACAGCTTAAGATGGACATTACACTAACATGAAACTGTTTAAATCACAGAAAACTCAGAAAGTTAAAGAGCATTACCCTGAAAAAGCTAATCTTTATAATGCCTCTAGGCTCCAATTCAAAAACACTTCTTTCTTTTCCCCCCAGACTTCTGTTCCTACTTCCCCAAACTTTCCCTTTAAGAGCCCCTCACTGGCCCCCAGTATCTAGGTAAAATTTGGATAAGAGCCCTCCATCTTTTCATTAAGCTGACTTTTAGACTAAAAAGTGATTATCCCCGCTAGGCATGGTGGCACATGTCTGTCCGCCCAATACTCGGTATCCAGCCCCGAGGAGGCTGGGATGAAAGGATCATGAGTTCAAACTCAGCCTGACCCAAACAGTGAGTCACTGTCTCAAAACAAACCAAGTGCCTAGACAATCATCCCAGCACTTCGCGGGTGGGATCTGGGGGGCAGAAGCAGGCAGATCTCTGTGACTTCAAGGCCAGCCTGGGTTATAGGGTGAGACCCTGTCTCAAAAGACAAAACAGCCCAATCTTTACTTTGACACCTTGTCTCTCAACTAAGCTGGCTTGCCCCGCAGAAGCAGCCCAGTGCATGGGGAGGGACCGGGTGCGGGTCCCAGCCAGTCCCTCAGCCTTCCCTTCGATCCGGGGCTTCATGAGCCTGACTACGACGTTCCCTCCCACAGTTAGACTGTACTCCCTCTGTCTCACAAGACCTTAACTGAGGCAGAAAAGGCCTTGGTGCAAGGCCTGATGACCTTGCCTCAACCCTGGCACCCGCTCGGGCAGGAGAAAACAACCCCTCTAAGTTGTCCTCGGTCCTCAACACCCATACACATGTATGCTCACCTAAGCACCAAAACAAAATCAAGAAATTAATTCTAACACTTTTTTTTGTTTTTGTTTTTGTTTTGTTTGTTTGTTTTGTTTTTTTGTTTTCTGGAGACAGGGTTTCTCTGTATAGCCCTGGCTGTCCTGGAACTCTGTAGACCAGGCTGGCCTGGAACTCAGAAATCCGCCTGCCTCTGCCTCCCAGAGTGCTGGGATTACAGGCGTGCGCCACCACCTCCCGGCAATTCTAACACTTTTTAAAAGAAACAACTAATTAAACAATTTTTGCACATTCTGGAAAAATCTGAACAGTGTTTGGGTTTGGTGTCTATTATATGAATAAAAAGGATGAAAACAGGGCCTAACTTAGTGGTACAAGCCTTTAATCCCAATACGTGGGCAGGCTGATTTTTGTGATTTCAGGGGTAGCCTGGTCTACATAGAGTCCTAGGAGGCCAGGGTTATACAAAAAGTCCCAGTTTAAAAGGAAGAGCTGGAAGAAGAGGAGGATGACGGAAAAAGAAGAGGAGGAGGAGGAAGAGAAGGAGAAAGAGGAAGAAGAAAAGGAGGAGGAAGAGGAGAAGAAAACACTTGCTAAGATACTACTCTGACTCAAACAGGCTTGTTATCCCGTCATCCCAGGATGCGTCTGGTCCGTCGTGTGGCATACCTGTAGCCCAGTAGTAAATATCCCAGTCATTGCTAGGCTCGTTAATCAGGCGATCATAGAGGTTCAGCTGCTTTTCTGTCATGTTGTGCAGATATTCTTTAGCAAACAGGCTAAAATTAGAAGGAAAATGAGGGTGACAAGACTGCCTTGTCAAAGAGACGCGACACCCAGAGCCCTCTTCCCCACTACCTCAGGAGAATGCAGTTCTCCAGCATGCCCCTCTTCCTGCTCTCATAGAGCAAGCGGGCTCTTTTGGTTTCTATGGATTCATCAGTTCTCTCCTGCCACGGAGGCAAAGGGATTTCGATCATGTCTTTTTGAGAATCTGTTGGGCTGTCACCTCTGTAGAAGCGTCTGAATGATGTCACACTAAGCAAAGGAGACAGCAGAGTGTGCTTTGACAGTACCTGAAACAAACAAACAAATCACAAAAATCTTCATTAGACAATGATTACTGTTACTGTTATTTAATCAACATATAAGATGCTAAATGCATTAGAGCTCACTTAGCCCTGCTGATTTTGGTCTCTTTATAGTCAAGGAACCGAAAACCAATAAATATAAGATTTAGAAAGGATAGTTATCCAAACACCACAGACACATTCTCCTAAATTAGGCAACACCTCCCTCTAGACAGAAAACAGAATACATAGTCCAGATATGTATTAACCAGTCTTTCCAGAAATTATCAAACAGAAACACTGTCTCTGTTCACATCCCTTTAAAACTGTACAGCACAGTTGTGTTCCAGCCACTCACCTGTCAAATCCCAAGAATACCTGCACCTCCTCAAGACTCCTCTAGTGAGAATCTTACTTCTTTGAAAAAACACAGAAATATTGTGGGAGCATGTTTTCATTTTAATCCCAGTGTAGGCTATGGGGCTGCTTCAGACTGTCTACAGCAGCTATGATTTCTCCAAGTGTGGGACTCTTCCGAAGGTATATACAGGCTAGAACCCTGAGAGGCAGGGGTGGTTGCTGTTTGTTAAGCAGTCTGTGTGCCAAGAAACAACAAGAAGAAATCAGATACTCTAACTTCGAAGATCACACTTGCCCCAAGGAATTCGATGCCCTTCACTGGCAGGAAGTAGTCTAGCAATAATGTCTCCCCCTTTCCCCTCTATCCTTTTTTCTCTCCCATCTAGTATTAGGGGGTTGAAAGGGTAGAAGAAAAGGGGTAGAGAAGGGTAGAAGAAAAAAGAACCCACAAAGCAGCCAAAAGTTTGGCTATGAGTGGTGCTGACAGCGGGCGAGGCAGAATGGGAAATTTGATTTCAAGTACCAGAGAAAATGGCAGGGGAACGAAGGAATGAATATTTCTTTTCAATATATCAGCAAAACAATTTTTGCAGCTCCTTTCCCTGGATATCCCTCACTTTGTTCCCAGAGGGGATTTTCTGGTTTTTTTTCTTCTTCCTGTACTCTGTTTCAAGAAAAAAACTGGGAGAATGCTTTGCAACTGGAAAAAGTGGAGGTGGAGGTGGAAGCTCCTGGGAGGTAGAGGAGCACCAAAAACAGGAGAACAAAAAGACTCAGACTCAGTGACTGAGCATGAGAGTGGGACTTTCCCCTGGAAGGAAAGAAACTGTGCTGGAAGGTAGATCCAGGCCCTGCCTGGCAATGCACTTTTGGTTTCCCCAAAGTTCCGGGCAGGGTAAGAAGCTGGGTGGGTGGCTAGCGGGAGGAGGCTGAGCAGGGCAGCAGGGTCAGAGAAAAGATCAAATGGCCTATTTCAAGAAATCTTGAACTAACTGTGCCACCAGAGTTAGAGGAGAGACGACCCTAGGTTACCAGATCATCACCATCAGTTTTCCCAGTAGCACAGCATACGCCTGCTAACGGGGTAGAACAAGGTTATGACAAGATAGGATAGCATCCTTAGAAAGGATAGATCTAACACATTTTAAAGAGGCCATGATTTCATATGGGAATCATTTGCCTTATATGAAACAAATTCCAAATTACTGGGCTACTCAAAATAGTATTCCCCAAGACTGGAAGGGATTAGTGACAGCTATTAATGATTAATGTGGTGGGGGAAGAAGCCACAAATATTGAACAGGAAAACAGAGCAATAGGGAATGAATACTGTCAAAGAGCAGTTATTAGATGAAGGACCACACTCTGACATACAAGAACAGATCCCAGACTGGAGAGATGGCTCAGAGGTTAAGAGCACTGGATGCTCTTCCAGAGGTTCTGAGTTCAATTCCCAAAAGCCACATAACCATCTACAATTTAATCTGGTGCCCTCTTCTGGTCTGCTCGTATTCATGCAGACAGAACACAGTATATATAATAAATGAAAAGGATAAAAAAAAATAACAGATCCAATTTGATGACACTACTATTGAATAATGTCACTTAGCAGCTTTAAGAGCTTGGAACAAGAGGCTGGAGAGAAGGCTCACAGTTAAGAGCATTGACTGTTCTTTCATAGGTCCAGAGTTCAATTCCCAGCAACTACATGGTGACTTACAACCATCTGTAATAGGATCTAATGTCCTCTTCTGGTGTGTCTGAAGACAGCTATAGTGTACTCATATGCATAAAATAAATAAATATATCTTCTAAAAAAAAGAGCTTGGGACAAAGCTGAGGAATCTGGGAAAAGTTCCACCTCATTCACAAAAATTATACAAGGCTCAGCTGTGAATAAAGTCTTATCAGACCCTGATGCATCCAGGACCTCTGGAAGAGCATCTAGTGCTCTTAACCTCTGAGTGTGGTCCTTCACCTAATAAGGTGTTGATAGGAACCTTGGCGTATGAAAAACACAAATACTGAGTGTAAAAAAGTTAGACCATTAAAGGCAAAGGCAGCACCCTTGGACGAGTGGATAAAGGATATGATTGATAGCAGTTCTCACATGAACTAGGCTAGTCTCATAGGACAAGTTATCACTACAGGCAGGTCTCTAATATCACAATGCCCCTTGCTTCAACTGTGGGAAATTTGGTCATTTGGGGGGAAAAACAAAACAAACAAACAAACAAAAAACTGTGACCAAGTTGCTAAAAGTTTCAGATCTCAAAATGCCTGGTGCATTAACTTTAAGCTTCCAGGCTATGCAGGCGATGAGGTATTCAATTGAGCAATGAATGTAGTTCTAAGAGAGATATCCAAGGCAATTTCTTACAGTCAGGAAATAGTCTTGAGGCCTGACTCAAGGCTCTGCAGCAAAAAATTACAAGGTGCTTCAGACAAGGGCAGCTGAGTCACCAAATTATAGAAAAAAAAAACAACAAAACTGTAGAATTAAATCAGTCCATATCCTATAAAGATGTGCTAGCATCGAATGGAGGCCAGCAGAAGTTTCATGCTGGGGACCCAGGCTTGCTTATGGCTTCACAGGAAATGAAAAGCTATGGATACCATCAAAACTTATTAAGATTACAAGATTACAAGTGAGCAGGAGAGGTCTCCTGAAAACTTTGGCCACTAATCTGAAAACATTTAATTCATTGAAAATGTCTTCTGTTTATAATTTCTCACTACACTTGGCACAATCAATGGCTTAAAACAAAGGGAAAATGTAGTGATAATTTTGGTTTCTTTGAAGAACATAGAAACATTATGGGAAATTTTTTTCAGTTTAATCCCAAGTGTGGGGTACAGGGCTGATTCAGATTGTCCACAGCAGCTGACTATTATTTGCCTCATACTTTACTAGGGGCATGATTCTGCCAGCTGCAGATTGTTTCTGCGACTGTATGACCTTTGGAAGTCTGGGGCCTCTTCAGAGAATATATAAACCAACCCCAAGAGGTATGGTTGGTTAGTTAGCTGATTGGTTGTCATTGGTCATGGTTTGTTAAGTAGTCATGCACAAAGAAGAAACAAAGAGGGTGAGGAAGAAGGGAGAAGGGAGGAAGGGAAAAAAGAGGAGGAAGAGGAAGAGGAAAAGAGAAGGAGGAGGAGGAGAAAAAAGAAGAAATAGATATTCTGATGGCAAAGATCATACTTGACCCAAGGAACTTGACATCCCTAATCGGCAGGAAGTAGTCTAACAATGTCACCCCCTTTCCTCTATCTATTGTTTGTTTGTCCCTTTTTTTTCCTCCTCTCTAGTGTCAGGGGGCTGAAGGTGGAAGAAGAGGGGAGGGAAAAGGTTAAAAAGGATAAAGGAGAAGAAGGAAAAGGAGGAGAAGGAGGAGGACCTACAAAGTAGCAAAAGACAGCTTCAGACTCCAAACCCAAGGTTATAGACTCTAAGATAGAATGAAAAGGACTGGGTGATGACTCACTAGGTAAAGTGCTTGCTGTGCAAGCGTGAGGACCTGAGTTCAGGTCCCCAGAGCATCATAAGACCCATGGCTGGGAATGACATCATGCCATCATGCATATGTAACCCCAGCACAGGGGGATCCCAGAGGCTTGTTGGTGGGCTGGTCTATCCAAAACAGAGACCCTGCCTCAAGAAATAAAGTGAAACTAGAGGAAGACACCTGACACTGACTTTTAGCCTCCGCACATAATGAGAGGCAAGTATTCCCACCCTTCCCTTCCCTCTGCCTCGCATACACACATGCATTTATCACACACATACACAATATGGTGGTAATGTCAGCAAGATGACAGAATAGGAAGATCCACATTCTCCTTGCCACCAAACCCTTCCAAGAAAACACAGCATATGAGAAATACAATAGTACTGCACAAAGACATTAGGGTTAGAATTAACCTTATGGTTAGGCTTAGAACAAGAAAAGCATGAAGGAGGATGTCTTAGTCAGGGTTTGTATTCCTGTACAAATCATCATGACCAAGAAGCAAGTTGGGGAGGAAATGGTTTATTCAGTTTACACTTCCACTGTTCATCACCAAAGGAAGTCAGGACTGGAACTCAAGCAAGTCAGGAAGCAAGAGCTCTTACTGAGGCCATGGAGGAATGTTACTTACTGGCTTGCTTCCCCTGGCTTGATCAGCTTGCTTTCTTATAGAACCTGAGACTACCAGGCCAGGGATGGCACTACCCACAACTGGCCCACCCATCCTAGATCACTAATTGAGAAAATGCCTTACAGCTGGATCTCATGGAGGCATTTCCTCAAGGGAGGCTCATTTCTCTGTGATAACTCCAGCTTGTGTCAAGTTGGAGTACAGAGAGTAATAAGTATCTGTAACTTTAGCAACAGTAAGTGTTTAGAAAGCACAAGCATATGAAGATACTGACTCAACAATTCACAGATCCATTCCCTCTGTGAGAAGTCTGAAAAACAGGCTCCTGCTCCCCAGATTAGTGCAAAACTAGCTGCACTGAAGCCCATAGGAGAAAGGCTGTGGCCTGCACATGCCACAGCCCTGTCTTCCCCCAAATCCTCAAGGCACAAGATCATAAAGAGAATGTCCCAGCACCAGACGTCTATCCGAGAGGGAAAGGTAAGACTACCGGAACATCATCCAAACAGCTTCTGCTCTGGCTGAATCTAAGTGCTACAGGTAAGGGCACCTTTCTGTAGCTGTGGCAAGCACATGTGGTGGTTTGTACCAGCAGCCTTCACTTGCCATAGTCCCCATCGTGCCTTACTGCAGAATGAAAAAACAAAAACCCACAACTCCCAGCTTTTCCCTGGGGATAGAGAGCTGGGGTATCCATCTAAAGCCCCTGCTTCTCAGAGGCTGCCTGTGGGGCGGGTTTTTGTCTCTCTTGTCTCAGAGCAACAATAGGACACAGCCCATTCCAGATGCTTAGGGGCCATGGAGACCAAGAGAGCTGCATAAGTTTTGGTGCAGATGACCATAGCAGACAAAGCAAGATAAAATAGAGTATTGTTTAAGAACCTCTTCCCCATGGCTCAAAGAAGAGTCGAATGAATGGCTCATGTTCTGGAACATGGGGGTTGGCACTGCCTAAGGGACTGGTTGGTTTTTGTTTTGAACAACTTGCAATACTAATACAGCCAGCATACTCTAAGAAGTCCAGCAGCCACTGAGAATAAGAGAGCAGAGCAACCAACTGGGCATGGTGCCTCATGCCTGTAATCCAAGCACTTGAGAGGCTAGAGCAGGACTACTACGAAGCTGAGGGGCTACCCGAAAAACAGAGAAGCAAGGAAGGAGGGAGAGAACACTGAACAACTTAAGAGTGTTTACAAAGAAACTATAGCACTGTAAAAACACTGGCACTAGGAAGAGTTACTGATTATGAGCTGAGAGAGAAGGGTAAAGGTGCTTGCTGCCGAGCCTGGAGACCTGAGTTCTATCCCCAGAACACAGACGCAGACAGACAGACAGACAGACAGGCAGGCAGACGCAGACACACACACACACACACACACACACACACACACACGCCAGCTTTTTAGAAAACAAAAGACATACTGACCGAAACATCCAAAATTTGGGAAAAGAACTAAGTAGACATTCAAATTCAAGAAGCCCAAAACACGGCAAGTATCACAAACCTAAGAAGTCCAGACTATGGCAAAAATTGTCTAGTAAGTCAGAAATATGCAGATATAAAGAAAGACCACATGAGGACACAAGGGAAAAGCAGCTATCTGCAAGCCATGGAGTGGGACGACAGAGAAAACAACTGTGCTACCATCTCCATCCTGGAGTCCCGGCCACACAACTTTGAGAATATACATTTCTACTGTAAGGCAGCTCCAGCAAATGCATACAGCATGCTGTGAAAATTCAGCCTCCTAAGCCACACACAGCCTAAGCATCCTGTACCAATCTCTAAGAAAAAGCACTTGAAAATGCACTTTCAAAACATCTTTATGTGTGCAGAATGGTTGCGTGTGTAGAGGTGAGAAGTGCACCTCAGGTGTCAGTTCTTGCCCTCCACCTTGAGACACAGTCTCTATTATCCTCACCGTGTGTGCCAGTCTAACTGGCCTGTGAACTTCCAGGGAGTCTCTTGTCTCAAGCTCCCATCTCATCAGAGCAGCATACAGGCTGGCCCTGAACCAGCTAAAGAATCAAGGATGACCTTAGACTTCTTGTCCTCCTGCCACCAACTTCAGAGTGCTAGAATTACGGGCACGCATGCCATACACTGTTGTATGTGAGGCCAGAGATCAAACCCAGAGCTCCCGTGCAGGACAGCTGTTGTGTGGCAATTTCCTCCAAGATAAAATCCTCCTTCTCCTCTTCTACCTCCTCTTCCTCTGCATCCTCCTCCTTCTATGTACTAGATCAGGCTGGTCTTGAACTCAGGGACCCTTTGCTTCGGCCTTATGCTACCATGCCCAATACCAGGATCTCTAAAGAAAGGTAATAAATATATTCCATCCTACAGGGATGTTCCCCATGCTCAGGAAGCAAACAACTCAAAGGCTTGAAAGTCTCTAAAACTAACCAGCTGTAAAAGGTCACTCCCTGCACACACATAAATAAAACACCCTCTTCTGGCCTTCATGGGCATCTACACACATAGTATACATAAACTCACAAAGGCAGATAAACATGTACATATTTTTAATCTAAAAAAAAAAAAGAATAAGAAAAGAAAATGAGATTGCCTAGCATGCAAGGCTCTGGGTTTGGCACTTAGCACAGACAATAAAACTGGCATATGAGATCAAGAATATTATATAGAATTAAGGGGTTAGCAGTAAAGTATAAAAATCATAAATACATGTGGATCTAATTGAGCACTCAAATATATGAAAGAGGCACTGACAGAACTGAAGGGGGGGGACAACAGATTTTAATGCCACATTTTAATAAGGAATAGAGTATCTACACGAGAGAATCAATACTAGACAACCAGAACAATACTAATTTAAGTATATCTAAGTGAGATATATAGACATTCCACACAAGAGATCATACATTCCCCTCAAACGCAGAGATGACTATGCCCAGGAGAACAAGTTGTCACAAACATGTCCTGATAAGTTTAAGATAAACCAGACCAACTAGCTTTCAGCACTACTGGAATAAAAACAGAAAATCCCCAAACATGCAGACATTTAAAACCAAGATGAGACAGGACAAGTGTGAGTTTGAGACCAGCCTGAGTAACAAATCAAAACCGGCTTTTTAAAAAAGGGAGACGGGGGAAGGCACTCAAGAAAAGCTAGGAGGCTTTCGGGGGAGGTTCGGTAACTGTTCCTGGGGGACATACGTGAGATAAGCGTTGAGTCTCACACGGTGAGTGGCCACTTAACCACATATTACCCAGTATTCTCACTCGAGCACACCGTGGGCTCAGTAAAGAATGGAAAATGACCTGCATGTTCGACGCCAGTATGCGCTTCGCCTTGAGGGGACTATTCCCTGGTCTGTGGGATAGGTAAACCCTCTCTACAGTGTCCATGACACAGAAGAGGACGAAACAGCCCTAGCTGTCGCCCGCCCCGAACCCTAAAACCTCGGCTCTCTCACCCGCGCCAGCGTCGGGATCAAGGTGACCATCGCCATTCTCCCTATAGCACGGGAAGCTGGCGACAGGGCCACTTCCGGGAATTCCGGGCGGTCGATCAGAGGGCTTCACCAGTGGAGGTGGACGCCAAGCCGGAAGGCGCATCCCAGCGTATGGCGGAAGTAGCGGTGCGTGTGACGCCGCCGGTAGGGGGGGCGGGACCTGGGGCGGAGAGCGGTTCGCGCGCTTCGGGCCTAGTCGGGACTCTCCGCGGCCGCCGCCATATTCCCGGTAACGGGGGCGCGCGGCCGGGGGCCGGCGGGGCCGGAAGGAGGGCCGGGACTGGCGGCGTGGAGGGGAGGGGATCGGTTGGGGTGGCGGAGGCGGAAGACGGCGGGTGGAGGGAAGCGCGGGCCTCTGAGGGAGGGGCTGAGGTCCTGGAGCTGTGGGAGGGAGCAGGGCAGGCCTAGCCGAGGGCGAGGACCGGGCCCGGTTGGAGTGGAGGCGGCGGGAGCTTCCGGGCCCGCGGGGGCTCCGGCTTGGGACGCCCCCTGGGCCTAGCAGGTGCGACGGGCTGAGCTTGTGGCGTTCGCCGCGGTGGTTCTTCACAGCGCGGCCTGAGGGCCCTCTCAAGAGTCGAGGCCTGGACTTGGCGGTGGCGCCATAGGCAGCTACGGGCGCCGACTCGGAGCATCTCGGGTCGGGCCCGCGGGTGATGGGCAGCGAGCCCCGCGAGCCCGAGCGGCCTGGGAGAGCTGGGGGCGGCGCGAGGCTGGGGGCGGGGCAGAGCGGGTGGGGCCAGGCTCCGGGATGCTGCCTCTCTGGAGGCTAGAGGTTGTTGACCCTTGCCCTCCGCCCAGCCTGGGACCCTTGTGCCTTAAAATTTTTTACCCTTTTCTGAATACCGTAGTGGCATCTTTCTTACTCTCTCCGTTCTCCGGGCTCGAGAGCGCATTTCCGGAGCCATGTCAGAAGGAGTGGATTTGATTGATATATACGCTGATGAAGAGTTCAATCAGGTGAGAGGAATTAGCAGTTTTGGGTTTTCCATCAGTCTGCTCGCAGTGGTTTCTCAGCTCAAATTAATTCCCCTTAGTATCGAAGCGTTTCCCCCTAGCGGAGGCTTTGAAGACGACTGACCATTCCTCTTTATGTTAATTTCAACCTCCAGGCTTCAATTTTAAAGGGTTTGCTTTAAGAGCAAATAAAAACCCAAGTGTAATAGAATGGTGAATCAGCCTGTGGAATTGTTCCCCCAAGTCATTCCAAAGTTGAATGACTAACCATAATTAAAAATGAAGATTACATTTGTTGCAGTCTTTCGGGGATAATTTTGATACTTGTTACTTCGCTGTTCTCTCAGCTTGCTGCTCTAGAATGTTAGCCCCTCCCCCTGCTAGCTAGTCCCCTCCCAGTGGTGTAGACAGTACAAGAGATAACTTTGAAAGACACAGTATACCAACTGCTTTAAAGATGGAGTTCCAGCTCCCTTCCAGGTGTTTTCAATCTTTTGAAATAGCTCGACTGTCCTCTTGAGCAGTCTGTGGGCATTTTGGTATGGATGGAAGGAAGGAAGGAAGGTATAAACCATTGAATAAACTAGTTTAAAGGCAGGTCAAAGACTCAGTCATCCTAGTTTGAATTTGTGTTTTTACATTTTAAATATCCCTTAAAATAGTAATCTGTGAGGTTGAGTTCTTCGATTTTGAGGTCATAGCTCAACGGAAAGTTTCTATTTAAAACTTTTATCTTACCTGGGTTCTTTTTAGTACTGTTATCCTTGAGCTGACTGGTTCTTGTCATTGGTGTATTCCAGTGGGTACACATACAGACCTGGGAAGAATGGACTAGAATGCCTAGGTTGTAGCCTGACTTTGACAGGCAGCAAAAGAGGCTCATATGTCCCATATTTTATTGTGAACTTTGTGTAGGTGAGTGGTTTGTAGGTGCCCAAGGAGCCTAGTAGTGTGGGGTCCCATGGAGCTGCTGTTACAGGTGGTTGTGAACCACTTGATGTCGATTCTAGTAGCCAGACTCAGGTCCTCTGGACAGACAGAACGTGTTCTTAACTGCTGAGCTCTCTCCAGTCTTGCTTTCCTGAGTTTATGTGTTTGTTTGAGACAGACTTTCATCATTGGAAATTTATGGCTTTTTCATTAACAAGACTCTCTGTATTACTGAAAGATACACCCAATTCTGAATCTATGTTGTTAACTTGTACTGCAACTAATTCACTTCAGAGAATAGACAGTCGTTGACCATGGGCCATATTTGATCTAAAAACAAAAAAGGAGTTTATAAACTTAGGGGTTATAGATAAGACACAGTTCTTTCTTTCTTTTTTCCCCCGAGACAGGGTTTCTCTGTGTAGCCCTGGCTGTCCTGAACTCATTTTGTAGACCAGGCTGGCCTCGAACTCAGAAATCCGCCTGCCTCTGCCTCCCAAGTGCTGGGATTACAGGCGTGCACCACCACTGCCCGGCTTAAGACACAGTTCTTGTCCAGTGGACATGGCTTTGTCAAGGTGCACATTATTACCCTCAGTAATTTTTTAAAAAAAAAAAAAAAAAGGACTTTCTGGTCTAAAGCCAAAATTAGTATGGACATTTATACCAAGCAGGCAATGTTTGATATGGGGAAAATTGAAGCAAATATAGACTTTGAATGTTTTATGTTCTAAAAGTTGAGAAAAGGGTACCCCATCTCCATAAGTTTATTTTTGGGAAAGCTGGTTTTAGTGTAATCTGGAAGCTGCTAAATTGTTTAAAAGTCTGAGTTGTTAAAAGTTGGCTTAGATGGAAGTCAACCTCTATGAATTGGGTTTTTTGAATGTCTTAGAGGACAGTTACTGATGTGTCCCAAGCTAGCCCTGCATATAACTCCCTCAAGAGCACTTTGGTCCCCAAGGGAAATTAGCACATCTACTATATGGAACCCTGTGGTATTTGCTTCTGAAGTCTGGCAGCATGAGCTACACAAACCTTTTGCAGAATTACTTTATTGTTATCTTGGGAATCCTGGGTCATACTGCTCAGACAGAGGCAAACTAAAAAGGTGACTGAGAACTGCTACTCCTGAGTTTTCTGTTTGTTCCTTCTCATACTTTATAAGTATTCCTGGTTCTGTATCAGGAAGGATTTGAACTACTCCTGTAGGATTACTACTGCCAGAACTCATGAGGTGTTGGGAGAGAGTGACTCCCTGTGCTGGAAAATAGGTGCCATTTGTAGTGGCTAAAAGGAAAGGTGACATTAACTAGGTATGGCTCTAGAGACTGGGCAGGATTGCTACAAAATAGAGGCCAGTGTGGCTAGTGTCAAACTGTTAGAAAAAGCACACAACAACAGTGTACAGTAACATTGCAGAGCAATGGTGAGAGGGGGAAGAGGCTTTGAGAACTGTGGAGATGTGACTATGAGGCCCAGAATTGATGTGGCTTTATAAAAACCAAAGAAAAAGTAATCAACAATCAAAATGGTTTTCCTGAGAAAACTATATCCAAGTCAGTTACTTCGTCGGGTTTGATACTGAGAAGGAGCTAGAAGGTAGGAATGCTGAACATACTGGAGGGCAAAATCAAATTCCTACTAGGAAGTTTCATGATATAACATAGTTTGTTTTTTTTTTTTAATGTATCTTTGACAACAAAATTCTTACTGAAATATTTATTCAATATTGAATACATATTTTCTTTTTTTTTAATCTGCATTTTTTGAGCTTTGTATTAGCCTAAATGTAAATATTCTTTTTAAGATTTCTTTATTTATTATATGTAAGTACACTGTAGCTGTCTTCAGACACCCCAGAAGAGGGCATCAGATCTCATTACAGATGGTTGTGAGCCACCATGTAGTTGCTAGGATTTGAACTCATGACCTTTAGAAGAGCAGTCGGCGCTCTAAATCAATCAGATCTCTCCAACCCCTGAAAACATATTTTCAATTTAAACTTAACAAAAATTTTAGCATTGCCACCTGTAAAATATGGGTGTATATTTCATTTTTGCTTCTTTTGTGGAATTGGTGGGGTTTTCGTTTTTTTTTTTGTTTGTTTGTTTAGTGTTTTGGTTTTTGTTGTTGTTTTTTTAATTCTCTAATCTTCTTTTACAGTCCAATCCAATAAGACAAGGTTTCTTTCTCTCTGTAGCCCTGGTTATCTTGGAACTCACTGTAGACCAGGCTAGCCTCAAATTCAGAAATCTGCCTGCCTCTACCTCCCAAGTGCTGGGATTGAAGGTATATGCCACCATGTCTGGCTATTGCTAGCTTTTTTAGGTTCCATGGCTTGGAAAGACTGTTGAAACTTGGAACATGCAAATTCATTGAGTTTTCTTTCTGAAGTGGTAATCTACACAAACAAGTTCCTATAGGATTGGTCCTTTTTTGTTCTCTCAGGAGTTTTTCAAAGAGCCCATTGATTGCCTTTAAGCTAACTATGAAAAGGTTCCCGCTGATAATATTTGCTCTGCAAGGTGAAGTCGTCATACTGGTTCACTGACCTTTTTACTTTATCTTATTTTTTTAAGTAGCCTGATCTCAGTGATGACTTTTGCCTTATAATTCGTAGATACATCTTTGAATTGAAGATACATACTGCATAAAAGGAACCTTTTAGTTTGCCAACTTTAAGTATATAAAATACTACTATTTCCTTATTGCCTTTAAGTTTCATTTGAAAAATCTTCCCTCTTTAAAAAGCCTTGGCAATGCCAGGCAGTGGTGGCGCACACCTTTAATCCCAGCACTTGGGAGGCAGAGGCAGGCGGATTTCTGAGTTCTAGGCCAGCCTGGTCTACAGAGTGAGAACCAGGACAGCCAGGGCTACACAGAGAAACCCTGTCTCGAAAAACCAAAAAATAGGGGCTGGAGAGATGGCTCAGTGGTTAAGAGCACCAGCTGTTCTTCCAAAGGTCCTAAGTTCAATTCCCAGCAACCACATGGTGGCTCACAACCATCCATAACGAGATCTGACGCCCTCTTCTGGAATGTCTGAAGACAGCTACAGTATACTTACATATAATAAATAAATCAAAAAAAAAAAAAAAAAGAAAAAGAAAGAAAGAAAGAAAAAGAAAAAGAAAAGGCCTTAGTGAGAAAGATAAAGTCCTTAATATCCTTAGGGGATTGGTCTCAGGATCTTCTGTAAAAAAATCTTCAGGTGCTTAAGTCTATTTTTAAAAAATGTTAATTGGCCTGATGGTATAATCCTTTACCCCAGCAAAAGTTTTCACAAGTTCAAGACCAGTCCTGATAACTTAGCCAGATCCTATCTCAAAATTAAAAAAAAAAAAAAAAAAAAAAAATCAAAACTAGTTCAGTAGTAGAGACCTTTTAGAGGAGGTATTTGCATGCAAAATCTTCATGTATTCCTTCACATACTTTAAAAAAATCTCTAGGTAATGACTGATTATTTTGGCTTTGCTAACAGCAAAATCCGGAGCTTGTCTTTTACTAGACCAAGTCTCTACCCACCCCAGTATTTTTAATTTTATGTGTTAGGGATGTTTTGCCTATATGTATGTCTATACATCATGTGCGTGCATTGCCTTCAGAGGCCAGAGGAGGGCATCAGATCACCTGGGACTGGGGTTACAGTTATTTGTAAGCTGCCAGTGGTGCCTGGAATAAAACCCAGGTCCTCTGGAAGAGTAGCCAGTGTTTTTAACCACTGAGTTGTCTCCTGCTCCCATCTTAAACTTTTAAAGGATGTTTTCAGCTGGTTAAGTTTGGATGGGAAACTGACAGATATGGAGAGCTAAGAATGTCTTCTGAGGATTAGAGTATTAAACAGGATAGAGTCGTCAAGTCTTTTGGGGGGTGAGGTGTTTGTTCAGGATTCTTATTTTTCCATTTGTTTTATATATGGCATATGTGTTGAGGTCAGAGGACAAAACTTATCTTCCACCATATGAATCCTGGTAATTGAACTTAGGTCACCAGGCTTGATAGCAAGTGTATTTATTTACTTAGCCATCTCACTGATTTTTTTGTTGTTGTTGTTTTATTTTTTTTGAACTTTTTTTTTTCTGGTTTTTCGAGACAGGGTTTCTCTATGTAGTCCAGGCTGTCCTGGAATTTACTCTGTAGACCAGGCTGGCCTTGAACTCAGAAATCCTCCTGCCTCTGCCTCCCAAGTGCTGGGATTACAGGCGTGCGCCACCACGCCTGGCCGTGTTTTATTTTTTATAAATGGTCTGGTACAACCCATGCTAGTCTCAAGCTCAGTGTGAGGCTAGCTGTCAGCTGCTGATCCCCTTCCTCTACCTCCCAAATGCTGGGATGACAGCACATGTGCCACTGTGCCCATTCAAGTCTTTTTTTGTATCTCAGGCAACAAGGGCAAATTATGGTACCTGACATATAAATACTAGAGCTTGAACCCAGAGCTCTAGTACAAGGCAGCACTCCACTACTAACTGAGCTAGCTATATGCCCAGTCCCCTATTCCTGTCTTTTTATGTTTCTTGGATGGCCATTGGAAAGCTGAGGTTGTAGTCTGTGAGCTTAGGTCATTTGTATAAACCAAAGGATAACTCCCAGTTTTTGGTTTTTTGTTTCATTTTGTTGTTTACTCACTTTTGCATTCTTTCCTCTGCTTTATATTTCTAGATAAATGTACTCTTATTAAATGCAATAATAATATATAACTTGATATTAAAAATACATTTTTACTAATACATCTAAGATGTGGTCTTTGATCTAACATCACTGATCTCATGAATCATGAGATTTGTCTCATTATTCATATTGGTTTGTTTGCTTATTTACTGTTTCTTTGATCCTCACAGGAGGCTAAACTCAAACTTGCCCATTACAAATAAAATCTTGAAAATCTCATAAGTAATACTAAGAGTTTTAAATCCGAACCCTTTTTCCTAGAGTGGGACAGGGAGGTCTTGTACATTGCTTTACAAAGCATTTGACTATAGGTTCTAAATCAGCTAGAATAAAGCAGAAGAAACAAACTGAAAAGTTTGAATACTCCATTATCAATCCCTCATATTT
The DNA here is from genome assembly GCA_964023405.1 of Apodemus agrarius. Classification (NCBI taxonomy): domain Eukaryota; kingdom Metazoa; phylum Chordata; class Mammalia; order Rodentia; family Muridae; genus Apodemus; species Apodemus agrarius. The sequence continues at coordinate 147,781,681 of OZ030005.1, forward strand.
TAGGACTCAGAGTTCAACAATACTGATCAGATTGACCTATATGATGATGTGTTGACGGCTGCCTCACAGCCCTCAGATGACAGAAGCAGTAGCACGGAACCACCCCCTCCTGTTCGCCAGGAGCCAGCTCCCAAACCAAACAACAAGACCCCTGCAATTCTGTATACATACAGTGGCCTGCGGAGTCGGCGAGCAGCTGTCTATGTAGGCAGCTTTTCCTGGGTGAGCAAGGATAACCAAAAATCTTAAGGGTGGTCTGGAGGGAGAGCACTGGGAGGTGATGGCATTTTCAGAAACCACTGTTGCACTGTTTTGTGCTCTGATGGGGTTGGATTTCTTTTTCCTGGGATCAGGTTGGATTGATCTCTGAAAGAGAACTATCCTGAGGACGTACTGGTGCCGAAGAAAGCATTGATTAAGTGGGTAGTTGCCTTTTCTGCCATCTTATTACTGCCCCTGACCCTGGGGCTTTATGTCTAGCAGGGTCATCTATGGGACGAGATAACAGAGTGAACACCTTGAACTCTTGGTGGTCTTTAGATGGTCCTGTGATAATGGTGGGTGATGGGGATCAAAGACCTTGATAGCTGTAGTATATTTGGGATATGTGCTGACTATTCTGTAAAAGTTACAGTGTGAGATGTTTTGGGGCTGGTGGGGGGGTGCCAAATCAGGAAATGTATATACTGATGGGAATATTCCTGGCATGGTTAGCTCTAACCTGTCAGATCTGTAAAGTTGTTAACAATCTGTTTGAAATGATGATCAACAGCTCACATGTCAGTGGAAATTAAAATAAATTTTAGTCTTAATCCCCAAACATAGGGCTTGTGGGATTAGATGGGTTTAGTGTTTAGGACAACAAGAAAAGCCTGACTGAGTGAACTATTGCTGGGCTCTGGGGTTTCCTGTGGGTGGTCATGGTTGTGGCTGGAGTCCTAGGTTTGGGAACAGGACTTGGGGCATTGGGGTGGGTGGGTAGCAGGCATGGAGCTCTTGACATTTCTCCCTTTTCCATCTTGCCGGCCCCAGTGGACCACAGACCAGCAGCTGATCCAGGTTATACGCTCTATAGGAGTCTATGATGTGGTGGAGTTGAAATTTGCAGAGAACCGTGCAAATGGCCAGTCTAAAGGGTGAGATCTAGAACTGGGGAGCCCCTTTGAGTTTGTAACTATTAGGGTGACAGATCTATTATATGTTTGAACTTGGATTCTAACCCCCTTCCACCCTGGCCTAGCTTACTACATTGGTTTTGACAAACTGCCAAAGATTTGGGACCTAGCTGGAATGAAATTGAACATCCATCTGTTGAAGGGAAAGAATGTTAATTTTAAATTCCAAAAAGTAAGGAAAAACAGGAAATCTATAGGGTGGCACCTTCTTGTTCCTGATAGGGAGTGGGAGTGTGGGTGTGGAGGGGTGTTTAAATAATTTAGCAAGATGCCTTTTCCTCTGTCCAGTGTCTAAATATTTTATTCCTCTTTTACTCTTGTTCCTTAAGGTATGCTGAGGTGGTGGTAGCCTCTGAAAATTCTGTCCACAAATTGCTGGAACTCTTACCAGGAAAAGTTCTTAATGGAGAAAAAGTAGATGTGAGGCCGGCCACCCGGCAGAACCTATCACAGTTTGAGGCTCAGGCTCGGAAACGTGAGTGCGTCCGAGTCCCAAGAGGGGGTACGTGGAGACCATCTGTATGATGGGGGGAGGTTGTGGGCTTGTTGCTGTGATGTGGAGGATTGGGGCAAGGGTGCTTGCTGTTGATTTTGGTTTGGTGGCACAGTTAGTGGGTGGACCTAAGAATGAGATTTGTGTAAAGAGGACAGTGCTAGGAATCAGGTTCAGGTTGTCAGTGGGTTCTGCCTTTGACTCTTCCTTTCGGCCTTTTAAACAATTCAGCTCACTTCTTGGGGCCTCCTTCCCATCTGAACTAAAAAACGATTAAAGCTCCTATCATTGGTCAAGTCAGTATTCTTTCATGAAGGGATCCAATAACGGGCTTTTTAAAATGTGCCTCTCAAAAAGGAGGCACCCTAATGTGTAATTAAGGAATACAAAGTTAGCTATAATTCTATTGTGAGTATATATTTGATGTACTCTGTACAAATCAACCATAAGAAGTATTAGGTAATAAGGTTAAGTGTTGTTTCTCCATTATTGTCCTAGAGAAAAAAGAATACTTACAGTTATTGAATACTTAGTTGGCTTGGCAAGTATATCACATTAGTTTTTCTTTAAAATGTAGCATTCTCTTATCTTGTTCCCTTCAGTTCTTCTGACTCCCTTTAATCTCAGTCTGTTCATCAATCTCTTACTACCTTTGGTCTCCTACTAAGGCTCTCCTCCTGGGAAGAGGGTGCACTGATCAGCTGACAGGTATTTGTTTGCTTGGCAGTAAAATACTTGTCATTATCAACTAATAAATTACTATTTTGGTTTGTGTATCAATTTGGCTGGCATAATTCAGTCTCCTAGGGTCTGATTATTTCCTGATGAGTTACTAAAATCAGATTTCTATACCTGAGGACCAATCTTGGCTTATCCTGACTTCACAAGGTACAGCTACCCTGCAAGAGCCTTCCTGAAACAATCAGTCTTCTTTTCTTTCACTACATTTCATCGCATACCTGCTGTCACTGCTTTGTACTTAACTCTAAAACAGTAGTTCCTTGTATTGATAGGAGTATGTCCTTCCTGTGGAAATAGAGCCTCTTTAATGGAAATAACTGTTTGTGTTGACAGCCTAGGTGGATGAGGTATGTTCTATAATTGCCCTGGGTTAAAAGACACACACTTAGCTTCCTTGACAACTCAACATTTTCCCTTCTATTATATTTGTATAATTCAGCCCTCTCCTGGTGATAATCTCTTTACAGCTATATTGAGAATAGTATTCCTACCTCTTCTCAGCTTTTTCCTTGTGCATGTTACTTTTCTTTGCTGAAAAGAATATAGCTGGTGGAATCCTCTGCTTAAAAATGGCTGCTTCTCTGAGGATTTGTAACCAAATATATATAAATCAATATTGGAACTGAACCTGAAGAAAGTTGTTAACTGTTAAAGAAGATTGCACTTGCTTTAAAATCTGTTTGGTGTATAACAGCTTGAAAAAGGAACAAGTTATCGGTGTGTTTGAAACATAAAGAACAGGGCCTGTGTCAGGCTGACAATATCTGATAGTGAAAAAGTCAAAATGGTTTGTCATGTAGTTAATCCCAGCTTGTCTTGAGCATTGCCCTAAATGTAAGTTCTAGTTTAAGAAGCACTCTGCTCCTCTGTGTTTGTTAAACATCTTTCTGTCTACAAGTCTTTGAATGCCATAATGGCAAGTTCTATTTTAACTAGGCTGAGCTAGCTCTTTGAATAAAATGTAGATAGAGGATAACTCTCTGTCTTCTGCTTTTCCTGTTCTTTCTTCAGTTCCCTGACTAGAACTTTATGGCAAAGAGAATGTTTCTAGAGTTCAGCACAATAAAGTATAACTCATAGTGGTCTTGAGTCTCTGAACTCTTGGACACATAGGATACAAGGCAGGTAAAATCCAGCAAAGCATCAGTGCGCATGCTTAAGCATCATCATTTCCTTACGGGTTGTTTGGAGCATATGTATTTGAAAACAGGAAACAGGTTTAAGAGTTAAATATGTTTTAAGCACTTTGAGGATCCTAGATGAGAACTTTCATTGGCATACAAGACTTGAGTTCTGTTGCTTTTTGGAGTTGTCTTAACCAAAATACTTCTGCTCTTTCTTCTGAGGCCAATGGAAAGGCACCAAATGATTCTTTTCTTCTCTCTTAGCTGCTTCACTTGTATTCTTTTATGTGGTACCAGACTTGCTGAGAGATGAGCTGGTCCTATTGCTATCTCCAGTGCCTGCTTGGGCAGTAACATTAGCTCTATTTTGCTTTGCAGGAATACCTCCACGGGCCCACTCCCGAGATTCTAGTGATTCTGCTGATGGACGGGCAACCCCCTCTGAGAATCTTGTACCCTCATCTGCTCGTGTGGATAAGCCCCCCAGCGTGTTGCCCTACTTTAACCGTCCTCCTTCAGCCCTTCCCCTAATGGGTCTGCCCCCACCCCCAATTCCACCCCCACCACCTCTCTCCTCAAGCTTTGGTGTCCCTCCTCCACCTCCTGGTATCCACTACCAGCATCTCATGCCCCCTCCTCCTCGATTACCTCCTCATCTGGCTGTACCTCCCCCTGGGGCCATCCCACCAGCCCTTCACCTCAATCCAGCATTCTTCCCCCCACCAAATGCTACAGTGGGGCCTCCACCAGATACTTACATGAAGGCCTCTACACCCTATAACCACCATGGCAGGTAAAAACTGTATTTCCCTGCAGCTTTAAGCCAGGATAGTAGAGTACACGGTTGTTTGTTTGTTTTTGAGACAAGGTCTCACTCACTATGTAGACCAGCCACCCTCAAACTTAGCAATCCACCTGTCTCTGCTTCCTGAATATTGGTATTAAAGTTATGGCATATGCTACCACACCAAGTAGACAGTGTTTCTTCAGACGGTGGTGGTGGTTTGTGCCTTTAGTTCCAGTACTCAAGAGGCAGAGTGGGCAAATCTCTTGAGTTTGAGGATAGCCTGACTATAGAATGAGTTCCAGGACAGCCAGAGAGACACAGAGAATCCCTCTTGAAAAAACAAAGGGGCTAGAGAGGTAGCTCAGTGGTTAAGAGCAGTGACTGTTCTTCCAAAGGGCGGGTTCAGTTTCCAGCACCCAGTTAACTGACAACTGTCTGTAACTCCTAGTTCCAGAGGACCTGGTACCCTCACTCAGATATATATGTAAAGCAAAATAATAATTTAAAAAAAGAAGAAATGGCCGGGCGGTGGTGGCGCACGCCTTTAGTCCCAGCACTTGGGAGGCAGAAGCAGGTGGATTTCTGAGTTTGAAGCCAGCCTGGTCTACAGAGTGAGTTCCAGGACAGCCAGGACTACATAGAGAAACCCTGTCTCGAAAAACCAAAAACAAACAAACAAAAAGAAGAAATGAACAAAAAAAGCAGAGTGTTTTAGACATTTGTTTTCCATAAATGAGCACTAAATGCAGGTAGTTTTCCTCTATATTCTCACTGTGATGTTGAGTCCTGGGGCATAGATTAGTGTCTACCAGAGGTTTGTTTTGCATGCCTGTATGTGCAAGTGCACGTGTGTATGCAGCTACATGTGTGCTTGTTGGCATTTGAATGTGGAAGCCAAAGGACAACCTTTGGTGTCATTCTCAGACACGCTGTTCACCTTGCTTGAGACAGTCTTTGGCCTGGAACTCACCTAAGTAGATTAAACTGGCTAGCCGGTGAGCCCCAGAGACCCACTTGTCTCCACTTTCCCAGCGCTGGGCTTATAAGCATGTTCCACGTGTCTGATATTTTTATGTGGATTCTGGACATTTGTACTCAGGTCCTCATTCTTACATGGCAGGCACTTTATGAGCGAAGTTATTTCCCCCAGCTCTGACATTGTTTTTTATTTAGTGTTTTCTGTTTTCATCTTATCTACTTGACCCATATCTTGGAAAACATATCCTCCCTTAAGCAGCTTGTTTAAACTCAGTGACATACATGGCTGCTGCAAATGCTACAATGATTATTATTGTTGAGTTAAACCAAAATTAGGAACACGCATGATATAAATCCTGTCCTTGAAGAAAAGAATGAACATATAAGGCATACCTAGAGAAGTATTGAATAATAGTACTATAGAATATGGTGAAAATAATAAAGGTTGTGGGCAGTCAGCTATGTAATTGTCTCTCTGCAGCCGAGATTCCGGCCCTCCCCCTTCTACAGTGAGTGAAGCTGAGTTTGAAGAGATAATGAAGCGAAACAGAGCAATTTCCAGCAGTGCCATTTCCAAAGCAGTGTCTGGAGCTAGTGCAGGTAAATAACTAATTTTACTGCCTTTGCCTTAAGTTTTTCACCTATGTCATTTCCATCTGGAAAAGTTGAGTTGGAGCACTGTTAGAAGTCAGAAGATGTGCACTTCAAAAACAGTATGTGACTTGATGATTTCTTGGCTTTGGGAAAATTCCAGTCAAATGTAAAGACTAGTTTTGTAGAAAACAACTCAGTGCCTTGACTGTAATAGATACTATTTCCTGTTTGTATTCATTATAGAATGTAAATTCTTGTCTTGGAGTGGTCTTGATCTTAGAAGTGACCTTTAGACTTCATGTCTGTGTGGTAGCTCCAACTCCAAATAGAATTCAAAGCCCTCGGGTTTTAGAGGCGGTGTCTCGACCTGATGGTGCTCTGTTACACTAAGAAGTCTAGGCAGAGCTGGTGGCCTGAAGACAAGTCTGTTGTCCTCCTAAGGCATATTACCCTTTCAGCTAACTTGCCATCCTCAGCAGTATATGTAGACTCAGCAGCTAGGAGTCTGCGAGCCCTGGACATAAAAGAAGAGGACGAAGAGTGGAAAGTTTATGGATGTAACTCAGTGGATGGAACAGTGAATGGCCTAGCATACTAGAATAGAAAGGTTTGGAGTTCTGGTCCAAGTCACTTTCTTCCTGGGGGTTTCCCACATGAATCTAAATGTAATATAGACTGTTAGTACTAAAGAAGTAAATTCGAATTGACTGTTAACCTGTTTTCCATAATTTCTGACCTTTGATTTCAATTGGGTTCTGCGGAGTAGTTTAAAAACAAAGTATGTATGTGTTCTTGTCAGTTCATCCCTCACCAGAAAAACATAACTTGACCTCTTAAATTAAAAAGTAATTCATGTTCAGAGTTACACAATACACAGAGGAGTTTAGAGGAAATGATCTTTGTTCCTTTTTCTTTTTCTTTTTTTTAATTATTTTTTTTAATTTTAATTTCTATATTCTTTGTTTACATTTCAAAGGCTTTCCCCTTTCCCAGTTCCCCCCCCCACCATACCTCCCATAAGTCCTCTCCCCCCAACTATTCCCCAATCACCCCCCCACCCCCGTTCCTTTTCAATGTCAGTCCCATAACTCTGAGATGGCAGATAAGTAAACTTTTTATTTCCTTCTTTTTTTCTTATTCCAGTCATAGAAACTATAATATTTATTCTCTGTGCCTCTAAAACAGAACTTCCTTGCCTGTGTGGAGCTGATATGCCAATGTTCCTGGTCCTTCACAGTGCCACACTTCTTTCATTGTTCATTCCATTCTTGCTACTTTGTATAAAGGAAGCCACCCAGTTATCATTTTCAGCGGACCTCTGTGTGGATTTGTTGAGTCGGGTGCTCATTTGGGAAATGAAGGGTCTAGTTATTGAAGGCAGCATGATGATTTTTTTAAATGTACAAGTGTAGGTATGTGAGAGAGATATTTTAGATAGTTTATACAACACAATGGTCCCATAGAAATAAATATATGTGTATATATATATATGTATATATATATATATATATGGATGTGTGTGTATATGTGTGTGTATATATATATATACACATACACATATACATATACACACACACATCCATATATACATACACAGTGTGTTTGTGTTGTGTATATCATCTAGTGAAACCTGAGTTTATGTACGCTCTGTAGTGTTTCAGAAATTATGAAACTACCCAACAGCAAATTTCTCAGTGTTACCTTTTCATTGAAAACTGTATATTACATATACACATAATAGAGTGTGTATATTATATATACATATAATAGAGGTATATGAGCTAACATATATATATGTGTATGATTATAAATTTAAAATAATGTGTAGATTCAGACATATTGTCAAACGCCTTTAATCCCAGCACTCAGGAGGCAAAAGTAGGTGGATCTCTGTATTATGCAGTGAGACCCTGTCTTGAAACAAATAATGTGTAGACTAAATACTGTGTTTAAGGAAAAAAATGAACATTTTCTGTGAGAATTACCAAGACTACCTTCTGAACGGTGGGTGGTCCTCCAGTTTGGGGGATGAGTATACATATCACATCATATGTATGATTTTGGTTGTTTCTTATAAAACCGAACTGCAAGGGTGGATGTGTATAGCGTGGTGATAGATCATCAGTTGCCTAGTATGTCCAGAGCTCTGAGTTCAACACCCAGTTACACAGCAAAAAAAACAAAAACAAAAAAAACCAAAAACAGTATTTATCTTTTTGCTTTCTATATTTTGGACAACTATCTTATTAGTATAACTTCTGTGATTTGTTGAGGCCTGCTATGTGGTGTTTAGCATTGTGCTAAACACAATAGTTGACTTTTTTTGCTTATAGATTTACAAGAGTTTAACAACTAATAATCTATGGAGCCATTGTTCCTTAATGTATGTAGCCTAGCAAAGGCCCTAACAAATATAAAACAATAAACAGTATTATTACAACATGGTTAAACATACATAGTTCTGTGAACAGAAAATTTTTAGAATTGTTGACTTAAATATAGAGAAGCCAGGCATGGTGGCGCACACCTGTAATCCTAGCACTTGGGAGGCAGAGGCAGGCGGATTTCTGAGTTCGAGGCCAGCCTGGTCTACAGAGTGAGTTCCAGGACAGCCAGGACTACACAGAGAAACCCTGTCTTGAAAAACCAAAAAAAAAAAAAAAAAAAAAAAAAATTGGAGAGTGATAGTTTTTTTTTTTAGACATGTCAATGTTTTGCATGTGTATATGTATATATACCACATACATTCTTTGGATTCAAGGGGTCCATTTAGTTCCCTTAAACTAGAGTTATGAGTGGTTGTGAGCCACATATGTGCTGGAAATTAAACCCAGATCCTCTACAGAGCAACAAGTGATTTTAACAGCTAAGCTATCTTTCCAGCTCCAAGATAGTTCATTTTAATCAGTATTATCAAGTAGTCCTTAGACAAATATGCACTAATTATAGGGCCACTAATATATTTCAGATTTCAAACTAGACTATAGCTGTTACTCAGTTTTCTACCTGCTATGTCTCCTTTGTCCATTTTACCAGGGCTCTTTAGAACAGCTAATCATTGACAGTTTATGTGCTCCTGCATTCTCCTTTTGGTCCAGTTTGGTTACTGCCTCTCCTCATCCCTGGCCTTTCCCTCCATCCTATCAGGGGATTACAGTGATGCCATTGAGACACTACTCACAGCCATTGCAGTTATCAAACAGTCCCGAGTCGCCAATGATGAGCGTTGCCGGGTCCTCATCTCCTCTCTTAAGGACTGTCTCCACGGCATAGAAGCCAAGTCATACAGTGTTGGTGCCAGTGGAAGCTCGTCTAGGTGAGTTGATTGCTTTGGGGTTGACTAACCTTGAGCAACACTCTCCTGAAGCTTGGTTGGGAAATGAAGGAACCCAGGGTATCTGATAAGGGGTCTGGATTAAAGAGGGGACTCATATTCATGTTTTTTTTAGAATTATTTATTTATTTTATGTATATGAGTACACCGTCGCTCTCTTCAGACACACCAGAAGAGGGCATCAGATCCCATTACAGATGGTTGTGAGCCACCATGTGGTTGCTGGAATTTGAACTCAGGACCTCTCAAAGAGCAGTCAGTGCTCTTAACTGCTGACCCATCTCATCAGCCCCTGGCATTCACATGTTTAAAGAGAAGTAATTTATGAGACATTTCCATTAATTATTGTCAATATCGGGCTGGAGAGATGGCTCAGCAGTTAAGAGTGCTAACTGCTCTTCTGAAGGTCCTGAGTTCAAATCCCAGAAACCACATGGTGGCTCACAATCATCTGTGATAGAATCTGATGCCCTCTACTGGTATGTCTGAAAACAGCTACAGTGTACTCATATAAATATAATAAATCTTTTTAAGAAGTATTATTAATATTTAGAATCTGTGTTTGGTAGAAGCAATGGCCTCATTTAGGAAAAAGAGTCTAAAAAAGAATATAGGCTTCAAGGGCTAGGGACATAGCTCAATGATCAGACTTCTTCCCTAGCACATGAGACCCTAGGTTCAGTCCTGAGCACCATGGGGTAAGGGAATGGGGAGGCTGGGACTAGGTGGACACGTGGGGATTTTAGCCACTGGACTTAGGTTTGAATCTCAGTTTTTTTGCTAACCATCTGTGTGGCCATCTTGAGTGTAGAGGTTAGCAACTCTCCAAGAACTTAAGGGAGAAGTCCTAGTACTTGCCTACAGACCTATTGTAAAGGTGAAATCATAATATTTGGAAAATTCTAAATACTCTGTTCAGTACATTGGTAAAGTCTTAACAAATTTGTCAGTCATTTCCCCCCAAAAGATTAAGCTTCAAGAAGCTAAGCTCCTCCGACAGTGCCCCTGTGATAGAGAATTTTTAGGCAAATGTTGAGAGATAGAAAACCTCTTGTGATAAGAATGTGTTGCAGGCCATCGGGGTTGAGGCTAAAGGATGTTTCTGACAGGAAAAGACATCGGTCCAGGGAGAGGTCACCCAGCCGGTCCCGGGAGAGTAGCAGGAGGCACCGAGACTTGCTTCATAATGAAGACCGGCACGATGATTATTTCCAAGAGAGGAACCGGGAGCATGAGAGACACCGGGATAGAGAACGGGACCGGCACCACTGAGAAAGGTGGGAAAGAAGCCCTGTTCCTGGCCAGTGGATTGTATGTGAACTGGGTATGGTGGTTCATGCCTGTAATCCCAGCACTTGGGAGACCAGTGCAGGAAGATTGCCATGAGTTGAAGGGCAGCCTGGACTACAAAGTAAGACCCTGTCTCAAAAAGATTTGTAATAGATATGTTCTGCTCCCCCCCCCAAGTTCTTAATAAATGAAAGCCATTGTTACTATTATTATCAATAATAATATCATGTATTACATTTGAATCCCAGTTTTCAAGTAAAAGGGAAAAACTGATCAAGGTAGAAGAGATTGTTACCTTAGTTTTCATGATAAAATATTAATGACTTCAAGAATTGATATCCATTAAAAGCTTTAGAGTGGAAAAAAACATTCTGAAAAATCTTCAACAGCTTTAGAGACCTTATGATATTTTTGTTTTTAGTAAGTTTTGTTAAAAGTAGGAGTTTTGATGAATTGGTGTGGATGATTGAAAAGGTAGGTCTGCTCCTCTGTGTCAGGGACTGCCTCTGCAGGACTTGGGCTTTCTCTCAGCTCTGCTTTTCTATATTTTCCTCACAAAAAGATTTCCATTTTGGAGGATGAGCCTATAGCTCCTGAGTTATCCCACTATTTTGCAATCCCAACTGAAAGCTGCTAACAAGGATTGTTTGTGGTATAAGAAAGAATGGATGTTGGTTCTGTTTCTGTGGAGGTATATAAAATAGACCAGAATATGGCTAGGAGGGTCTACCTGGTCTGTTGTCTAATCAATTGATTGATCTAAAGTAATATACTTGAGCAGGCTCTGTAGTTCTCTTTTACTTTTGTTTACGTTGGTATTTTGTCTGTATGTGTGTCTGTGTGAGGGCATCAGATCCTCTGGAACAGGAGTCACAGACAGTTGTTAGCCACCACGTGATTGCTGGGAATTGAACCCAGGTCCTCTGGAAGAACAGCCAGTGTTCTTAAACACTGAGCCATCTCTTCAGCCATGGCTCTGTAGTTCTTAACTATGGATGCTGACTGGATGGGGAAGACTGGGAACCCTCACCTCTTGTGCATTTTCATAGGTCTTGGTAAACTCAAACCTTTTGAAAAGTCTGTAAAACTCTGCATAGGGACAGCCTCCTAACAGACAAGAAAGCATTCCTCTGGTTTGCCCTCTGCATTGTTGTTAGCGTTATCTGCCTTAACTTCTTTGGGTTTTTGAGACAGGGTCTCTTTATGTGGTCCTGGCTGTCCTGAGCTCATTGTGTATACCAGGCTGGCCTGGAACTCAGAAAAATCCTCCTGCCACTGCCTTTTAAGAAGTGGTATTAAAAGCAGCCTGGCACTTAAACAGACTTATAGCTGAGAATGTTTTTTGTCATCTTGTACAGAAAGTAAATGGAATGACAAAAATTACTAATGCTTTCAACCTATACTTTTCTCTGTTCTTTTTTTTAAGCCTCATGTTTCTATTTTTAATATTTTTCACACAGTATATTCTGATCATGGTTTCACCTCCTTTGTCTCCTCCCAGATCATCCCACCCATCAAATTTCATGCCTTATTTCTCTTCTTTCTTTAAAAAACAAACAAACTTTCTCTGTTCTTATCTCACAGAATTCTCAAATGTAGGATAACCCACATAGAGCCAGCAGTTAAGCTCTGAATGGGTTCTGTGTTTGTCTCTCTAGATTTTTGCAACAGATTGCGTTTTGAAAGGTATCCACATTAACATATATAACTTGTGGAAGTGTAGGCTAATGAATATGGAACCTTCAAGTGGCTTTGGCCTTCTTTCTTGATGGGGACAGGCAAGGTGGGCATGGGTGACTTGATCTATCCCTTCCTTAAGTATCACTATCACTTCTCTTTTAAGCTAGCACAATTGAAGCATTACTTAAAATCCAAAACAGCCAGCATTGAGTGTTGTGATGAAACTTTGTAATGCTAGTTCTCAGGAGGCTCAGACAAAAGAATTACAAGTTCAAGGTCATCCAGGACTACATAGTGGGACCTTGTCTCCAAAAAAAACCACCTCACATGTAGTATGTGGTTTTTGGAATTGGTTGGGATAATAGTAACCTGGGAGAGCTTGCTGGTAGACACCTTTAATCCCTGCACTCAGGAGGCAGAGGCAGGCAGATCTCAGAGGTGGAGGCCACTCTGGTCTACAGAGCAGAAAAACCCTATCTTGAATAATTTAAAAAAAAAAAAAAATGACCAGAAGGGGAGCTGTTATTTTGTCTCTGCAAAGCAGCAGTTGTAGTCTCTAGAGCCTTATTCAGTGTGCTTTACCAGCATAGGTGACTGTCTGTCACCATTCCCTGTGGCTTCGCTCCTTTGACAACCTTTTGGTAGTGAAATTGCCAGCAAGATTCATTGATCCATCTGAAAGTCCTCTATTGGTAGGTAGAGAAAACATCTATTTGACTGGTACAGGCCTATGGTGAAATAAGGAAAACACACTCTTGGTAAGTTTTCTATATCACTTCTTTCCTGGTCTCCCCCTAACATATATGTACAAGTGAATCAGACACTTTAAAGAGATTTCCCTCTTTAAAGAAGAAAACAATCATCTTAAATTTTCATGGTAGTCTGAATTCTATCTTCATTTACTAAGTTGTAGCTTAGAAGGTTTCATGTTGGGGAAGTGATATACAGATCTGTGTAAAGAACTTAATCCTCCAAGCTTTTTGAACAGCATTTACAGCATCATTACATAAAAACAATTGTATTTCTGTGCTGTGAATAAGTATTCCCTGATCAGGAAAGGTGTGTTTTGTGCAGAGGCCTCAGTGGAACAGCAGCATCCTCTTCTATTTCTCAGGAGAGGGCCCCAGGTCTGGGGTTTGAGGCTGATGGGCCAACTGCAGTGATGGATCTGGATCTTTGACTTCTGTATGCATTCAGACACTACTGCCAGCACCAGTTCCCTTGATGTACCAGTTATCCTGTGCATCTCATTCTGTAAGGACACTTCACAAATGCCATTTCTTCAAGATATGCATGTGTATGCTTTGAAGTTTGAGGGTATACCTAGATAGTCTGTGTGTTCAACTCTCTGTAATTGTCCATTTATTTTAGGGTTGTTTTTTTTTTTTTATCTGAAATAGAATCATTCTCACTTCATCCATATTCTCCTGATCCATTAAAAACTGAGCTTTCTGTTCAAGTTTGATTGAGCTTAAAGATTCAGCCAATTGTGATATACATACCAGTAGTCCCAGCACTTGTAAGACTAAGTAAAGGTAGGGGGTCATGATTTCAAAGCAAACCTAAGCTACAGAAGCCTGAATGTCAGAAAACAAAGAAGGCACTAAGTAAGAGCTTCAGTTTTTCTTCATAGAAACTGAGACAAATACTTGTACATATGTTTGGAGAAGCCAGCAAGGTAAAGATCATTCCGATTCTGGGTAGCAGCTGAGAATAGTGCCAGCTCAGGAGGCAGCATGCAGACAGATCTTCTGCCTAGCATATGTGAGTGTATCTTTTTGGGTGGCTCTTTCTCTCCCCACCCCCCTTTTCCCTTCCCCTCCCCCTCTCCTCCCTCCCATCTCAAGACAGAGTTTCTATGTGTAACAGTCCTGTCTCCTGGAACTTGCTCTGTAGAGTAGGTTGGCCTTGAACTCCCAAAGATCTGCCTCCTAAATGCTGGGATTAAAGGCTTGAAACACCACCACCAGGCTTACGAAGCTTCTTTACAAAGGCATTTTTATAAAAGCTAAACGTGGGTGTATGTCTGCAATTCCAGGTTCAGTTTAGTAAACAATCTACACCTGAATTTAATTCTCCTCTTTCCTTCTGACCTTTGGTTCTGTTTTATATCATCAAGAGACCATAATGCCATCTATATGTTTCAGGTTGCTAGGGACCTTAAGATTAGCAATATGGCAAAAAGCCTAGCAGACCCATCCTGTCGGGTAAGACTGTCAGATGATTTTGAAGGTGACTCCTACTGTTTTCTTCTTCCATGCTTTGCTTTTAGTTCTTGGCCAGGTCATTTGGGTTTAGTGTTCTTGTATTTTTGAGTCCTTACCCACAACTGTTAACATGGGGATAGTCTTAATCATTTGCATTTTATTCAGTACAGCCTGAATGGCTCTTGTGGTATGTGTGTATGTGCGCATGCATACGGACACTGTTTTGGAGTCTGTTTGGTTTGATTTGTGGTGTTTGATTGGGGTAGGTGGGAGGGGTGTTTTGGGGGTTTTGGTTTTGTAGTCTGTTTTAACCATGGCTGCTCGAAAACAAAGCAGATATTGAGTTTGCAGTGGAAGTGCTTCTTGCTAGGGCCTCTTGGGTACTAGGGGATTGGTGAGTTTAGGTAAATATACAACTTGTGTTCTTGCTGTTGTCTCTCCCATTTCTTGCTTTTTTTTTTCTTTTTCTTTTTTCTTTTTTTCCTGCTTGCCCTTAAAGGTAAGCTATGACTTGCTCAGAATAAATTTTCTGAACCTGTTTCCTTAAAGCAACATTTCTTGAAATGTTAAGTTTCTGACCTTTCCCAGCTAAAATATTCTCAAACTGCTTTCAGAAACCTTATTCCATTGTCTGTTTTTTCCTCTTAACCTTAAAGTAATATGCCCCGTTTGGGGTTTTTAATGTCTTCACTGTGCTTTGTGCGGCCACTCCCTCACATTACTGCCAGACAGTCCCCATTATTCTACTTTGCTAAGCTTGCTGCCTCTGTCTACTGAGGTTGTGATTTCAAGAATTGCTAGTTTATCTCGTATAAGCCCCCACTGATGAGAAAGTGGCCTCTAACTGGTGTTCTCTTCTGGTGCTTCCATTGCAGGAGTCTGGGTGGAAGCAAATTGTTTTTAATGGACTTGCATCTCCTCACCTTGATCAGGACTAAAGGACGGAGGCCGCTCCACCCCTTCCCTTTCTTCCAAACCCCTAACTTCCTCCAGGCAAAACCCTCTGCCCTGCAGGATTGAAGATGGCTTGGCAGCCCTCCCAATCCCACACCTCCTGTTTGCCAGGGGGGGAAGAACCTAAAGACTTGCTGGGGTAGGGAATGAGGGCAGACAGGAAGACAGCAACATGTCCAGCCCATAGTCTCCACAGAGAATGGTGCTTTGTCCAAGGAAACCTGAGTTTCTGATTGCCCCAGGAGCAGTCAGTGGTGAGGTTACTGAGAGAAAACTTCCTTCCCAGAGAAAATGGATCCTCTATGTGGGATCTTAGGAAAGTGACTGGGTGTGCCAAAAATGCCCAGGGTTCTGCCCTCAGTACTAGATTTGATGGGGCCAAGAGGGTCCAAACCCTGCTAACATACCACTTTGTTAAGCTCCTTTACTTTCCTAGCTGGTTGAGGAGGGATCATGAGAACAGAAACTACCTTGTGACAAGACAAGTGTTCTCAGTTTTCTCCTCACATATTGGCGGTTTATTTTCCTGGCCTCCTAGGGGGCTGAACCCTTTTGACTCCTTGCTATCTACTCTTCAGTGGACTTGTTCCTCCAAAGCAGAACCCAGGAGGTTGCTATCTGCCAGAAGCCTAGGCCAGCCAGATACCATTTGCTGCTTCAGGCTTGTCTGTCTGTTGCAATAACCAGCTCTTAGGTGTTTCTTTTCCCTGAGGTTTTCCGTTTAACATGGAATCCTTCCCCAAGAAGGCTTCTTCCTTGTTTTAGAGGAAGGTACTGCCTTTTTGGACTTATGGATGTTGTGGGACCTCAGTAACGAGGACCCCTAGTTAATAAAGTACCAGAAGTGTGGGGAAGAAAGCAATTTGAGCAGTATCTAGCCTACTCACATGGGCTCTGTTTCAGGTTTGATGTAAGCATAGGCTTGCATATTCCCAAGGTACATACTTGGACTTAACTGTGGGATAACTCAGCACTAAGGCAGGTAAAGTCACAACTGTGGTTTTTTGGTTTTGTTTTTTGTTTTTTTATCCTTTTACTCTGACACTTCCCCCGTCACTTTGCCTGGAGGTGCTTCCAGCCTTTAAAAAGGAGCAGAGAAGAACTGGAGCTCAGAGTTATAAGGACCAGCACACTGGTGGCCATTTTCTGCATAAGCAAATGGAATTGCTTTTTTCAGCACCCAGAATGTGATAGGTTGCTCCTGAGAGAGGTAGCCACAGTCCTGGAGTACAATAGGATGATGTTCCTTCTGCATGCATCTGCAGGGCCTGTGAGATCTAGTGTGAAAAGAGACATGGCATGTGAGATGGGACTTGGTGTGTGAGGCATAGGGTCATTGGAGACTCTTCAGACTCAGAGGGGGGAGACTGAATTGGATGCTTTCTCTCTTCCTAGCACACTTCTGGTAGACCCCTTCAGTCACTGAGGGAGTGCCCCCAAGGTTGGAGAGGCACTTTCCCTTTGGACAGAAGGCTGCAAATTGTGGCTTATTTTTCTGTCCCCTAAACCAATCCCTATTCCACCAACATGGCACCCTGCCGAATTGGCAAAGTGTTAAAGAGATATGCTTATTCTTGAAAGCAGCTCGGGGTGTCTTTTTAAAATGTAGGAAAAGAAAAAGTAAAGTGACAGTTAAGGAAAAATAACATATAAAATATCAGAAAAGCTGTTTACCCAGAAAATTATTTTCTCCCTACTTTTATTTTTACTCAGTGACATAATTTTTAGTTTTATTCCTCATAGCAAAAGGAGAAAAAATCCCAATCCTCAAAAGGTCAAGGCCCCGTCCCCCTGTTGTCGGTGATTTGTTTGTCTTTCTGATAGGTTGAAAATTGTGTAATAAACTTGATGACGATGTCAATCTTTTATACTGCATTGTATTTTTTTCCTTTTGTAACAACAAAATATTTTTAAATAATAAATGGGGTGTGAGCTGTTTACGGATTCTGCATTGAATAGATTTGTGGAGGTGTCTGGGCATGGGTACGGAATAGGTCTTGTGTGATATAGGAAAACCTCAGGTTCTTAAATTAACTTGGTGATTGTCAGTGGCTCCTTCCCAGCTGCAGCTGACATGGTGAGCCCTCCAGCAGTCCCATGTGAACTTTACGTACTTCTCAGTTTGTTCTTTCCTGAGTGAAGGGGCACTTCCCGGGTCACCCTGACCACTCACAGTTCCCAAGTCTTACTTGCAGGCTGTGTTTCCTCCCCTGTGGAGTTCTGGTAGTTTTCCTGTTTGGGAAGAGCACTTAAGTCCTCCTTTTCCTTTACCCCATAGACAAGCAATGTGATCTCAATCTCTCATCAAAAATGAGAATAATTGCTGTTCTGCCTTCATATTAAGGATGTGTTTTATAGACAGAATTGACATCTAAATTTGAGAAGTAAAAACTAGAAAGCTTAGAAGTACTGAAGGATTTCCAAAAGAGCTTTTCTTTTAAAGCAGCACAGATAAAAGACCCACTGGCAAAATAGTGACATCTTACCAGTTTATCATTTGAACAAATAGCAACAAGAAAGGATTCAAATACTGAAATGTCACTACTACCCAAGGATGTTACTGAGCTGGTCCCTAAAACTCAACTTTGTGTCTAAACCAGAATGGAGGAATCAGATTCAGCATCCGTAAGTCCTGAATGCATCCATAAAAACAATCACCTGGCTTTTGTTGTTGTAGTTGTTGTTTTTACATATACTTACCTAGTGCCTGTGCGTCTGCCTGTCTCCATGCATGTATATAGGCATATGTCAGGTTCAGAGGATGGCTTGGAAAGTTATCTTTCTACCTTGTGCTCCTGGGTAATCAAACTCTGGTCAAGTTTGGCACCTTACTGTACTAAGCCATCACACCAGCCCTACCCTTGTTTTTTATGAGTCTCTCATATCCCAGACTGTCAGTGAATTCCTGAGCCTCCTGTCTCACTAAAGTGCTGGGATTATAGGTATATACCACCATGCCCAATTAAATCACTTTAACTTTTAAGTGAAGGGTAGAATTATATGACAAAAAGTACAGTCCAGATGATAGTGTATATTGATAACAAGAAAAGCAGGTAAAATTAAAAATTTTCCTAGAGGGACTAGAATGTTTAGTACCTTACTGCTGAGATGTGTGTTTTCATGTTGGAGTCAATAGTCACTTGCATCTCAGCTGCCTGCTATGTTTGCTAAGTGCTGGGTTTGCTCCATCTATTTAACATTCCAGCCATCTACTTTTTTTTTTTTTTTTTTTTTTGGTATTTTTGAGACAGGGTTTCTCTGTGTAGCCCCGGCTGTCCTGGAACTCACCAGGCTGGCCTCGAACTCAGAAATCTGACTGCCTCTGCCTCCCAAGTGCTGGGACTACAGGCGTGCGGCACCACCGCCCGGCAGCCATCTACTTTTTATGCCTCCAAAGATGTACTGTCTCAGGGTGTTGGTGCCTCCAGGCAAGGTAGGTTGCCTCTTACACGCACAGCTTGTAGCCATACCCACTTTCCATGCCAGATGATTTTAAGACTGAAGAAGATGAAAAAGGTACAGTGGTATACCTAGTCCCAGCACTTAGGAGTTTGAAACAGGAGATTAACCATAAACATGAGGCATCCCTATCTTAAATGTAAAAACGTGTATGTATAACATATAGTTTGCTTCATGATGACAGCAAAATGCTGTCTATGGAGAAGCTTCTAGAGCTGTCTTGAGATCCTAAACTTGTCTCCAAGCTGTGACCCTCTCACCTCTGCTTCCAAAGTTGCTTGAGACTAAGGTATACCACCACATCCAGCCACTGCCTTGTTTGTTCTTGTGCATGACTAAGTGGCTCCAGTAGCATCAAGAACAAGGAGCCACCCATGGGAACCAGTAAACTATGCTTCCACATAACTGAGGTGACATGACATCCTATCCTAATCAGCAAGTATAGTCATTAAACGTCATCCTCAGTGGCAATGTGGCTGGGTTTACTTTGTTTAGACTGACTTGTAAGGCAGGCTTATATTTCCACGGGTGCCTTTACTTCCTCATCTCTAAGCCTGTAAAGTAGAGGAGTACAGTCTCTAAAGCCCCTGTGCATTTTAAAAATTGGATGTATAGCCGGGCAGTGATGGCGCACTCCTGTAATCCCAGCACTTGGGAGGCAGAAGCAGGTGGATTTCTGAGTTCGAGGCCAGCCTGGTCTACAGAGTGAGTTCCAGGACAGCCAGGACTACACAGAGAAACCCTGTCTCAGAAAAAAAAAAAAAATGGTTGTATAAGTCACTTCCACTTAGCTGGGCTTCCTGTTCATTTGTTTTGTAGTTACTGTTTTGGTTTTTTGAGACAGGGCTTCTCAGTGTAGCCTTGGCTGTCCTGGAACTCACCTCCCAAGTGCTGGGATTACACTGTGTCTCATCACAGTGCTTTCTGTTCATTTGTGCTCCTGGGAAAGGAGTCAAAATTAATAAGCATCTAAATGAAGTCAGAAGTCACAGAGAGTAGGTTCCTCTATATTCTGTGCCACTAACCAGAGCAAAGCTAGAAAAAGCAAGTGAGAAGCAGAAAATTGGTGTTCGTAAGATAAGAGATGGAAACTACCTGTTAGGCCCTTTTGTTATTTTTTGTGGTTGTTCTGTCTACCATAGTCTCAAAGACAACTAGGATGCAAGGACACAGAAAAAAACAAAAACAGTTCTGTGGGCTGTGGAATCCATAGAATGACAGCTTTAAGAAAGCTTAAAAAAAAAAATAGCTAGGTGGTGGTGGAGCACACCTGTAATCCCAGCACTCTGGGAGGCAGAGGCAGACGGATTTCTGAGTTCCAGGCCAGCCTGGTCTACAGAGTGAGTTCCAGGACAGCCAGGGTACACAGAGAAACCCTGTCTCGAAAAAACCAAATCCAAAAAAAAGGAAGGAAGGAAGGAAGGAAGGAAGGAAGGAAGGAAGGAAGGAAGGAAGGAAGAAAGAAAGAAAGAAAGAAAGAAAGAAAGAAAGAAAGAAAGAAAGAAAGAAAGCTTTTAAAAAAAGCAGCATAGGAAAACATATTCCAGGATCCTGACACAGAGACTGACCTCACAGCTTCCTGAAGTAGATTCTTTCATGACTCATAGTAGCTTCCTGGGATAAAATACATGGCAATGGTTAGTAAGATTTTGACCAATAACCTGTTTCTCTTTTAACTCTAAAGATCTTGGTCAGGTTTAGAATACACTTTTCAATTTCTAATTACACGTAGCCTATGCTGGAAGGAATTTAGACACAAGAAGACCTGCAGAGACAGAGAAAGCATTTACAGTCTCGCAAAAGAACAGAAGAAAACAAACAAAAGGACAGTGCTTTGGGGTTCAGGCTGTAACTTGGGCATGAGAGGAAAGGATTGGTGGGACGCTCCATGAGCGTCTCTGTCACAGCTTACCACTAAACACAGCCTCAGAAAACACTGTTGTGATAGTCTCTGCCCTCACTTAGAAGAGACGAGACCTAAAGAGACATCATAGGGAAAAAACAACCAGCCCCGTACTAGAAAATACTTTTTATTAAAAAATTTGTGTTTGCTTCATGATCAGAATAGAAAAATACTACTATGAACTACTGAATGGGTCTGAACCACCCCCTCTCGGAGCAGGGGGGTGGTGGAGAACACACATGGGAATCAGCCCAGGGGCCCACCATTATGAGGCTTTCCATGGTCATGAGGACAGACGTACGTGTACAGGGTGCTGTGGTTCAGGTGCTGCTGGAAGCCCAACTAGATGGTCCACACAAGGAGCTCTGGCCACATGACCACGGAAAAGAACTTGAGGTCATTAGGAAGCTGTTAGAAACACCAAAATGGGGGACAGCCTTGCCCCTCCCTAAAACAAAAGGAAAGAGTCTCCTGCTGATGATCCTGCTTTAAAGGCGGTGCCACTGGCCTCAGGTAGGTGCTCAATGCCCAAATGTCTGTGCTGAGGAAAAATCACACAAACCTTTCCCAGGTCAGATGGATATGTGTCACCCTGATGGACTACCAGCTGGAATTCTTGTACTTCAGATCCTGTCCATACTAAAGGCAAAAAGAAAGAAACTGTTAAAAGACCAATGAGTAGGGCTGGAGAAATGGCAGGGCAGTTAAGGGCACTGGCTACTCTTCAGAGGACCTGGCTTCAATTCCCAGCATTACATGACAGACAGCTGACAGCTGTCTATAACTCAAGTTCCAATGGATCTGACTCCCTCACACAGGCATACAGGCAGGTCAAACACCATTGGACATTTAAAAAAAAAAAAAAAAGACCAGTGACTAACAGCTGTTAGCTTGGACTCTGCATTTTAGAAGCCTCTTGATTCCAAAGAACCAGAAGACTATCTTCCTTAGGAAAGAAGCTTTGGGGACTGGGAAGATGGTTCAGTGGTAAAGTACTTGCCACCCAAGCATGAGGACCAGCACCCATAGAAGGAGAAATGGGTTTCCTGGGGTAAGCTGGGTAGCTGCTCTAACCAAATTGAAGAGCTTTGGGTTCAAGTGAAAGACTCCAATATAATAAGGTGGAAAACTATGAAGACACTTGACATCATCAGCCTCTGGTCTGCACACACCTCAACATTTGTATATACACAAAGGTGAATATACAGATGTAGAACACATACACAGAGCCTTTCTACCTCCTGGAAGTCAGAAAAGCATTCCCATGGACACCCCCCTGAAATTCAGTTCTCTACATCTTCTAGGCCTTCAAAAATCGATGCCTCCATATCTGGGTGGGGAATCCAGCCCTCAGCAGTAATACCTGGAGAAGGTGGCCAGCGTGAGTATCTCAAGCAGCAGCTCTGAGCCACAAAAGAAGAGCAAGATACTGTTCATGATAGCTTCTAGGCGGAGCACGTAGGTCTGCAGCAGCAGGTAATAGGAAGCCATCATGGCAGATGGGAAGGTCAAGGCCACACTAATGCCAAGGGGCATCTTTCGCTGGCAAAGGTTTCCCTTTGTACCTATAAAAAAACAGGACCCACAGTCACCTCCAAATGGTAACTGCTTTTTCTGGTTTTTGCTTTTTTGTTGTTGGTTTTTTGTTTTGTTTTGTTTTGTTTTTTGTTTTCTCACCTCAGGAAGTATCTGGTATGACAGATGGACAGAACAGAGAAAAATTACCCTGAGTGGGAATGTCATATTTAAATATTTTATTAATTTATTACTTATCTTCTGTGTATGAGTGAGTACTGTGTATATGTGCCTGGCCTGGTGCCTGCGGAGGTAAGAAACATCAGATTCTCTAGAAATGGACCTACAAAGGGTTGTGAGCCACCATGTGAGGCTGGGCCTTGATCCCTGGTTCTCTGGAAAAGTAGCCATTGCTCTCAGCCACTGAGCCATCTCTCTAGTAGGGAATATCATTTTTAAACCTCAAGTCCCGGGGGCTGGAGAGATGGCTCAGCAGTTAAGAGCACTGACTGCTGCTCTTCCAGAGGTTCTGAGTTCAATTCCCAGCAGCTATATGGTGGCTCACAACCATCTGTAATTGGAGGGATTCAATGCCCTCTTCTGGTGTGTCTGAAGAGATCCACAGTGTACTTACATACATAAAATAAATAAATCTTAAATAAATAAGTAAATAAACTTAAGTCCCACTGAACTAGAATTTTGAAGCTCCAAGGCATTTCATGATTAAAGTAATTTACTCCAGAAGCCCTCCTTCCATTCTGACTACCCAGAGAACAATGGGATTCTGTATCAAGAAAAAAAAATTTGGGAGGCAGAGACAGGTAAGTCTCTTGAGTTTGAGGCCAGCCTGGTCTACATTGAGAGTTCCAGGACAACCAAGGCTACATAAAAAGGCTCTGTTTCAAAAAATAAAAAGACAAAAAACTAACATGAGCCAGGCATGGAAGCACATACCTATAATCCCAGCACTCATGAGGCTAAGGTCAGAACTGAGAGTTCAAGATCATCCTGGGGGCTGGAGAGATGGCTCAGCAGTCAAGAGCACTAACTGCTCTTCCAAAGGTCCGGAGTTCAAATCCCAGCAACAACATGGTAGCTCACAACCATCTGTAATGAGATCTGATGCCCTCTTCTAGAGTGTCTGAAGACAGCTACAGTGTACTAACATAATAAATAAGTCTTTAAAAAAAAAAGAGATCATTCTTGTCTTCTTGCTTCAAAAAACCAAAACCAAATTGTGTGCATATGTCTGTGTGTGTACACATGTACATTTATATCCATGTGTATATACCTAACAATTTATAAACATAAAAACTGTATGTGTAAAATATGTATAGCTATAATATATATGTGTGTGTATGTAAATGTATATGTACATTAAAACTTCAGTTAATATGGAAAATAAGTGCATTAAAAACATCTGTTCTTTAGGGCTACAGAGATGGATCACTGGGCGGTTAAGAGCACTTGCTGATCTTCCTGAGCACACAGGCTCACACACATGGCAGCTTAATAGTCTGTAACTCCAGTTCCAGAAGATCTGATGCCCTTCTCTTCTTTTTTTTAACTTTTAATTCTCACTTGTGTGTTTGTGTGTGTCCACAAAGGCCAGAAGACAACCTTGGGTCCCCTGGAGCTGAAGTTACAGGCAGTTATGAGTTACCTAACATGGATGCTGGGAACTAAACTGGGATCCTCCTGCAAAAGCAGAAGGTTCAAAAGTCCTTTTAAACCTCTGAGCCATCTCTAGTCCAAGGTCTTCTGACCTCTGTGGACACCAGACATACATGTAATATATAGGCATACATACAGGCAAAATATCCATAGACAAAATAATTTTTTTTATTTTCTATATTCTTTGTTTACATTCCAAAGGCTTTCCCCTTTCCCTGTTTCCCCCTCACCATATGTCCCATATGTCCTCTTCCCCCGCCTATTCCCCAAATAAAGTAATTTTTAATTAAAAAATATATATTCCAGGCCGGGCGGTGGTGGCGCACACCTTTAATCCCAGCACTTGGGAGGCGGAGGCAGGTGGATTTCTGAGTTCGAGGCCAGCCTGGTCTACCGAGTGAGTTCCAGGACAGCCAGAGCTACACAGAGAAACCCTGTCTCGAAAAACCAAAAAAAAAAAAAAATATATATATATATATATATACACACACACACACACACACATATATATATACACACATACATACATATATATACATACATATGTATGTATATATATGTATGTGTGTGTATGTATATATATACATATATATATATATATTCCAAAAGCCAAATATGGATACTGTACTGTATCTTTGCTGAAATATTCAGAACTGTGCACCATTATAATTCAGTCATTTGGCAGATAATGTACTGTAATCTTTCTGGCTATTGCCAATATGTAAAAAAATAAAATGTTACCTTGTTTTTCTTTGCCTTTTTTTCCCCTTGTTTTTCTTGCTTTTCTTTACTAAGTTTGAGCACATTAGCAAGGTTTTTTGTTTTGTTTTGTTTTTTAGCTAGGATCTATTTAGGCTCTATTCACTGTGCATTCCTGTCTGCTCTGGAACTCATTCTGTCTGATTGAATGCATAGCCTCCCCTTGCCTCTGCCTGTGGGCACTGGGATTAAAGGCATGTGCCACCATGCTCACCTTAGCAATGTTACAGACTATTGAGCTACCATGGGGGTCAGCCTTTGGTCCTCTATAATGACTCATGTGAATTGACTGTTAGTGTCCCTTGCCATTTTTCTCCCTTGAGTTTGTATTTTAACACTAGGATGATATGTTCTAAGTAATCAGCAGTTTTGTTCTGTGTCTCTAGTATTTAAAAACTTGTAGAGAAATCCTTGTTTAGAGAAGTGGAGGGAATATAGAGCTCTTTAGGAATGCACTGCTTTACTCTCTCAAACAAAGCAAGGAGAAGAAGAAAGCACTCATGTAGCAGTCAGGCAACTGGAAGGAATGGTCTAAGATCAAATGCTACTGCCAGCTTCTAGCCTCACTCAGAAACACAGGTAA
This sequence comes from Apodemus agrarius, assembly GCA_964023405.1. Taxonomy (NCBI): domain Eukaryota; kingdom Metazoa; phylum Chordata; class Mammalia; order Rodentia; family Muridae; genus Apodemus; species Apodemus agrarius. Next base: position 147,806,931 of record OZ030005.1, read on the forward strand.
ATCTTGACCTAAAATACGAAGCAGTAGCTTGAAACCTCAGGGAGGAAGCGATGGTATACATTACCAGATCCACTCTGATAGTGAGCCTTTGTCTAGTTAATCAAGTTACAGGCTCCAGCATGTCTCATAAGCAATGGAAATATTTTCTGAACAACACTTACCAAAAAACAATCGTATTACTTCAATGCCAAGATAAAGCAGCAGCATCACCACATCCAGGACCAGGTTGGCTGTTGGGTATGGCAGCAAGAGACCTACAGGTGCAAAAGCCAGAGTGTGCAAACGCCATTGAGCAGCTCCCACATTCCCACGAGGACCACCACACACCCAGCGACAATCTCAACTTCTCATGAATCAGCAAGGTATAGATTGTTACAGCTGCAGGCTTTAAGTCTAGAAGTCCTGACTGCCAAGTGACTGAATTATAATGGTGCACAGTTCTGAATATTTCAGCAAAGAGAGATAGGGAAGAGTTGGGATGGAGAAACCCACATTTCTCAAACTCAAGACTTGCTGAAAGACTTCCAATTTGATCATTCTAAAGCCGTTAGTTGGAGAGACTTCTGCTGCAGGACCAGAAGATAGAAGGTTCTTGGAGTAGGCTAAAGTGGAAAGGGCTGCTGGGGCAGAGGCAGTTAGCCCAGCCTTACCTTTGTACAGGAAAATAAGGAGCTCCAGCAGGAAATAGGTAGCATAGTACCACCCATTCAGAAAGAACAGGACTTCCAGGGGGGTTGAGGACAATCTTTTATCTGAAAAAAAGCAACACAAAGACTAGGCAGGGCAACTGGAGCTCTACGTTCTTCGTAATCTGGAGAAAACAGAAGGTTATTGTGAATGAGGGAGAAACTTCTGATTGCTAATGAAGTGAGTGTTGATGTGGAGGAAACTGCCTTCAGCCTCCTTTCTCGGGAATCACTTCGAGGTCGACTACTCTGACAATTCAGCTATAATCCCAGCTGAGCGGCACCTCAAATATTCAACCCTGTCACTTCTGAAGGGGAAATTGGGGCACAGAAACTAATTCTGTCCAAGGCCGGAGGATTCGTAACTGAGCCATGCCAGAACAGGGCCAGCCGGGGATTTTTAAGAATACAGTATCCGAGCATCCATGCAAGCACTCAGGGTGGTCAGAGCAACCCAAGCCCGATTCGGACAAGTGAAGAGTAAGACCCCAACTTTTAGAGATAAAGGATCAGGTCGAGCTCTGGAGAGCAGAGAGGTAGAGGGGCTGGCAGGTACCAGTGGGATAAGGGGCAAAGACACACACCTCCAGAGTCTCACCTCGCAGCGCCATGTTCAGTCCCCATGGAAACTGCGTACACTGCGGCGCCCGGAGCTATGCGGCGCTGCCGGAAGCGCGGCGCGGAGCGGCTGGGTCTTCTGGCCGCTCTGCCTGCCGATTGCTACTCTATGGTCACCCCACCGGCCGCGCCCAAACACCGAAAAGCGCCCGCTACTAACCACCTACTGCGGGCTAGGGGGAGGGGAGGGTTTTATACTAAGGCAGAGAGCCCTGGAGACCCGAGCACCTCTCCAAGTGAATTCTCTCCATCCCTGGCGTCGTGGTGTTGGACCTTAGTGGCCCGGTATGGCCGAATAGTTGGAGGATCGGCCCTGGGCCCACCATTCTCTTTTCTCCTGCCATGTGTTTTTTAAAAAGCACCCCATGCCACTGCAGTGCACAGGCTTACCTGGGGCCGATTGATGCAACAAAATCCTGTGGAAATACCAAAATCTTTGGAGATAAGGAGTACAAGTGAAAATAGCGGTACGATAATTCGATTCTCCTGTGACCCAAAAAGTGCAAGGGTGTTCAAAGGAGACAGCGTCTGCCCAGGTAGAAATTGAGAGATGTTTCCAACAAACTGGAGCTATGAACCCTGGCCGTGGTGCGAAGCAAGAGCGTGTTGTTGCAGGCAGGAGGGTGGAAGAGTAAGATTTCTGAAAAGACTCGGATTGACTCAGCTGTCAGCCCTTAGAGTATAGCAGTCAGACAACAAATAACTGGAGAGAGTAACTAACCTGTAATGAACGTGCTATTCCCTACCTAGTAGGAGTGTGGATAAAGGCAGTAATTGTTGCTTCTCAAAGACATAAAGCAATTCCTCACCCGGGGAAAATAATTGAAGTAGAAGCCCCCTCCATCACTCCCCACCTCCGCCTCTGCTCTCCTGCACGTCTGCTTGTGCCTTCCACTGTCTTATCCTGGTCTGGTTTAGTTTGGCTAGACAAATCTTCTATGTAGGCTAGGCAGGCCTCAAATTCTTCTGCCTCTGTTTCCCATCCTGTACAGGGGTTTCAAGTGGGTGTTACGATGCTCTGGCAGGTCTTAAATGGAATTTTAAGTTCCCACTAGCAAGGACCAGGGCAAGGTGAGGTGATGGGAAGTACTGCCTTTATACACACCTGCTCTGAGTCTCAGGGGAAAGGAGGGTGGCCAGTTGCTTGTTTTTGTAAATAACGGTCTTTTTTTAAAGATGTATTTCTTTATTGTATGTAAGTACACTGTAGCTGTCTTCAAACACTCCAGAAGAGGGCACCCAATCAATCTCATTATGGATGGCTGTGAGTGACCATTTGGTTGCTGGCATTTGAACTCTGGACCTCTGGAAGAGCAGTCAGTCCTCTTAACCGCTGAGCCATCTCTCCGGCCTACACATTTAGATATTGTGTACACATATAGCTCTCATGCTACAGTGAAAAGTTCACCCATTGTCAACAGAGATTATATAGCCTATAGCCTTAATATCACCTGGCTGGTTAAGAAAATGATCCAGCCGGGCTGTGGTGGCGCACGCCTGTAATCCCAGCACTTGGGAGGCAGAGGCAGGTGGATTTCTGAGTTCAAGGCCAGCCTGGTCTACAGAGTGAGTTCCAGGACAGCCAGGGCTACACAGAGAAACCCTGTCTCGGAAAAAAAAAAAAAAAAAAAAAAAAAAAAAAAAAAGAAAGAAAAGAAAAGAAAATGATGCCAGTTCATGTAAGGATGCCACAACGGTATAGGTACCAAAAGTGGAGACAGACTAAGTCAGTAAACTGCAGGAACCTCAGAATATGCAGCCGGGTCTCCTGCCCCCTGGGGCTCTGACCCAAGCCTGGGACTGCTGGACAAACACTCCCCACTGTGCTTTACCTATAGCTGTACTTTTATATACTTTTCTTTAGTAAATAGAACTGAGCCCCAGACTGGAGAGATGGCTCAGAGGTTAAGAACACTGACTGCTAGCCGGGTGTGGTGGTGCACACCAGTAATCCCAGCACTTGGGAGGCAGAGGCAGGCGGATTTTTGAGTTCGAGGCCAGCCTGGTCCACAGAGTGAGTTCCAGGACAGCCAGGACTACACAAAACAAACAAACAAACAAAAAAAAAACCCAAAACCAAAAAAAAAAAAAAAACAAAAAACAAACAAACAAACAAACAAAAAAAACACACTGACTGCTCTTCTAGAGGTCCTGAGTTCAATTCCCAGCAACCACATGATGGCTCACAACCATCTGTAATGGGATCTGATACCCTCTTCTGGTGTGTCTGAAGACAGATACAGTGTACTCACATACATAAAATAAATCTTTGGGGGAAAAAAAACTGAGCCCACTACCTCTACAGAGGAACAAAATTTCACTGTGGTAAGTTGACCTATTTAATTGCCTAAGTACTCAGTATCAAAGCCTTTCAGGGCTATGCACCACTGGCTAGAAGTACCAGGACTTTTAGGGCCCAAGGCAAATTTATTTCACTCCATTGGCCTTGCTAAACTAACACATTATGATGGCTATTCTTGGTTGTCAACCTCTGTAATTGACTAAAACTCAGAAGGCCTTGGATTTTTTTTTTCTTCATTAAATCATTTGAAGTGGGAAGATCTACTTCTCCCCCCCCCCCTTTTTTGTTGTTTTTGTTTTTGTTTTTGTTTTTTTGAGACAGGGTTTTTTCTGTGTAGCCCTGGCTGTCCTGGAACTCACTCTGTAGACCAGGCTGACCTCGAACTCAGAAATCCGCCTGCCTCTGCCTCCCAAGTGCTGGGATTAAAGGCCACCACCGCCCTGCCCCCCTTTTTATTATTTTTTGAGATTATAATATAATTACATCATTTCTCCCTTTCTTCCTCCAAGCCATCCCATATACCCTGCATTGCTCTCTTTCAAATTTATGGCTTCTTTTTTCTTTCTTTCTTTCTTTCTTTTATTTTTTTTTAATTTTTTTGGTTTTTTCGAGGCAGGGTTTAAGGCATGTGCCACCACCGCCCAGCCAATTCTTTCTTTTATTTAAGATCTATTTATTTATTATGTACATTGTTTTGCCTACATGTGTGCCAGAAGTGGGCGCCAGACTTCATTACAGATGATTATGAGGCACCATGTGGTTGCTGGGAATTGAATTTAGGCCGTCTGGAGGAGCAATTAGGGCTCTCACGCCTCAGTCGCCCACCCCCCACCCCCATGGCTCCTTTTTCATTGCTTATTGTTACAGGAATATATGTACATGCTTATACATATGTATTTCTAATTACAACCTACTCATTCTGTAAAATGTTATTTGTATGTATCTTTTCAGGGCTGACCATTTTGTATTAAATAACAAACTGTTGTACTCTTCCATGAGGAAGATTATTTCTGCCACTTTTTTCTTTGATTTAAAATTAAACAACTTTTAAATATAAGTCAGGAGTCTGTCAGAGAGCTGCGAGTCACCTAAGCCCACTGAGTCTCCGGGTCTCAGCCTGCTCTGCCTTACCAAACTTCCTGCCGTGGTTTTACATCCCACAGCTGGATATCCGGGAACAGGAGTTACAGATGTTTCTGAATTTCTGAGTGGGTGCTGGGAATGGAATCTAGGTTCTCCCAAGGAGCGGCTGAACATTGTGAGCCTGACTCGTTCCTCCGTGTCTGTGGATGGATTTCTTCCCTGATGTTTTGTCGGGTCTTCTGTTCAAGAAAGGAATTGGTCTATAACTTTACTGTCTTGTAAGGACATTATGAAATTGGGTATTAGTTACATTACCTTCCTGAAATGATGCAAGGCTTGAGAGTGCAGCTCAGTGACAGTGATCGTACGGATAGGCGAAGCCCTGGGTTTGAGCCTCAGCCACAAAGAAGGCATGCGGCAAGGGAGAAGAGAAAAGAAGCATCGCTGGGCATGGTAATGCATGCCTGTACAGTCGGCACACAGGGCTGAGGCGCAATGATCTGACTGCTTCAGAACCAACACAGGAGAAGGCTGGAGAGATGACGAGGAGGCTCTTAGGAGCTCTTGCTGCTCTTCCAGGTGACTGAAGCCAGGTAGCTCACATCCACATGCAGACACATATACCTACACATAATTAAAAATAACAAGCTGGGCGGTGGTGGCGCACGCCTGTAATCCCAGCACTTGGGAGGCAGAGGCAGGCAGATTTCGAGTTCGAGGCCAGCCTGGTATACAAAGTGAGTTCCAGGACAGCCAGGGCTACACAGAGAAACCCTGTCTCGGAAAAAACAAAGAAAGGAAGAAAGAAAGAAAGAAAGAAAGAAAGAAAGAAAGAAAGAAAGGAAGGAAGGAAGAAAGAAAGAAAGAATAAAATAACAATAAGGACAAGTCTTTTTAAAAATAAATAAAATGAACAAAAGATACTGTTTTGGTTTTTTTTTTGTAGTCTCTGGAAGAGATTAAGCATGGTAGGTATCATTTCTTAATTATTTGTGAAATTTGACTGATAAAGACAAATCTGGAATTTTTCATGTGACCATCTCTAAATTTTTTAATGTATTTAGCACAGTTTAGATTTTCTACTTTTTGAGTAAGGTTGAAATACACTTGTCTTTCCAAGAGCTTCCCATTCTTTATTATTTTTTTTTTTTTGGTTTTTTTTTTTTTTTTTTTTTTTTTGGTTTTTCGAGACAGGGTTTCTCTGTGTAGTCCTGGCTGTCCTGGAACTCACTCTGTAGACCAGGCTGGCCTCGAACTCAGAAATCCACCTGCCTCTGCCTCCCAAGTGCTGGGATTATAGGCATGCACCACCATGCCCGGCTGCTTCCCATTCTTTAAAATACAATTCCAGATATGGCTGTGAAGTTTTCCACACATTCATTGTGGTCTCTATTATTTGCAATAGCCACAGGGACATCCCTTGCCCCTTCCTGATGCCATTTGTATTTTGGAACTGTTTTGCTTTGGGGTGCTAGGAACTGAACCCAGGACTCCTAACAGAGTAACTCCTGGGACTCCTAACAGAGTAGCTCCATCTTACAGCAAGCTGACACTCCCCTCTCCCGCGCGCCAGAGGGCAGCAAAGCAGCCGTCCTTCCCTCTGCAGGACGGTGCTTGCTGAGACCAGAACTATCCTGGTCTCTGGTTTTGGCAGAGCCTGCAACCACCTCTAGCACTTTAACACTAGGTGGCGCTCTGAATCTAGATTTGCAGCCATTTACTGCACTTTTTAAAAAACAAAACAAACAAAAAAACATGTTCGTGCTTGCATCATGTGTGTGAGTACATGATGGGTGGGGGAGGGGTGCCCATGCCACCACTGGAATGTGGAAGTTAAAGGATGATTTTTTTATCATAATATTTCTACTGATTATTTGGAACTATGACATAAGCACCCTGACCACAGTCACCTCCCAGTCCTCACAGGTCTACCCACCACCCTGTTAGGCTTCCGAATCTTATCTTAATTTTACACTTGGTAAACTCCTATTCCTTCTCTTACCCTGTGTTTAAATGTGTGCTAAGTCTCTCTCTTGTCTTAACATAGCTAGAGGACAACTTTTAGGAGTCAGTTTTCACCATCTTGTGGTCCTGGGTATCAAACTCAGCTGCTCAGCTAGCTCACCGTTTAGACCCACATAAAATAGGCCTTTCTGGGCCATCAAGGTTGCTCAGTGGGTAAAGGCATTCGTTACCCAGCCTGATGCCTGAGTTCAGTCCCAAGGGCTGGCATGGTGAAAGGAGAGATTGAGCTCCTGAAAGTTGTCCTCTGGTCACCACCATGCTTGAGATGCCCCCGACCTCCCTCCCCCCCCCACCCATAGCATGTACTAGCACCCAGTATGCACACACAAACACAAAATAAGTAAACTAATTAAAAACACAAATAGAGATTCCTCCAGGAAAGGGGGCTGGTGACTTCGGAAACCTGCAGCTGCCTATAGGTCTTCATAGGTGACCCTTAATAAACTACTTTCATTCAAGAGGAACTTGAGAACCAAACATCGAGTCACATGCCTTTAATCTTAGCACTCGCCGGGCGGTGGTGGCACACGCCTGTAATCCCAGCACTCTGGGAGGCAGAGGCAGGCAGATTTCTGAGTTCAAGGCCAGCCTGGTCTACAGAGTGAGTTCCAGGACAGCCAGGGCTATACAGAGAAACCCTGTCTCAAAACAAAACAAAACAAAACAAAACAAAACAAAACAAAAAAATAATAATCTTAGCACTCAAGAGGCAGAGGCAGGCAGATCTCTGTGAGTTCAATGCCAGCCTGGTCTATATAGCAGGTTCTGGGGTATCCAGAGTTACGGTAGAAAAACCCTGTTTAAAAACAAACAGGAAAAGATCAACTTGGAATAAATTATTCTTGGAGCTGAGGGGACAGATGTTATTTTATACATCCATAGACCAGTCCCAGCACAGAGCCTCCTGGTGACTCAGTGTGCTGTAGTCCTGAGGGCCTGATTTTATCAGTTCTCATTTCCTGTCTGGCTAGATGAAACCTTCAGCACGTACAGTGCAGAGCCTCAAAAGCAAAATGTCTCTTCAGCCCTCTCTTCTCTCACACCCTTCATAGTGACCCCCAAGGCAGGCCACAGAAACTAGAATTTTCTCCCCAAGATAGATCACAGAAAGCAGAACTTCTGTTCCCCAAAGCCAGCCATAAAGCAGAAAAACAATCTTCTCACTACCCTAGCCTTTCCTTGTAACAGCTGCTCATGAAATTAAAACCGTTGCTCCAGAGGCCTTGCTCCATAGCTGGGAGAAAGGAATGCAGTGACGGAGAGACTCAGAAAGAGCAGACAGGCCTTGCCGTGTTTCTGCCCCAGGCTGTTTCTGTTACTCAGACCTGTCACGTCCAATCCATCACATGTCTATGTTCTGACCCTACTGCATTGCACTTAAGAGCAAAAATTGGGGGGCTGGAGAGATGGCTCAGGGGTTAAGAGCATTGATTGCTCTTCCAAGGTCCTGAGCTCAATTCCCAGCAATTGCATGGTGGCTCACAGCCATCTGTAATGGGGTCTGACACCCTCTTCTGATGTGTCTAAAGACAGCTACAGTGTACTCACGTACGTGAAATAAATATTTTTTTAAAAGAGCAAAAATTGGTAGCACATCAGGAACTTTGGGTCTCCAATCCAAAGGCTCTTGTACCCTAAAAAACTGTGGCCAGGTGACCTTGCTCTGTATTGTCTGGTTGATCTGTTTTTTGTCACAAATGTGATAGACAAGACCCTTTAAGATGAAAAGGAAAGGTGTCCTCCTGTTTTCCTTCCCAGTGAAGTTAATTCTGTTTTCTTGTCTAGGAAAATGCATTTCAGCTTCATGCTTCAGGCCTGCTCTTGATGACCATGGAATTCTGAATGTTCTATCTGCTTTAGTATGGCAAAGCTGCTGTGGGCTCACTTCCGGCCTGTGAACTCCTCAGCACAGCTGGCTGCCAGTCCTCTGTGTGTGCTGTGTGGCTCTTGCTCTCAGGGTTGGATTGTGGTGAACAAGGGTAGAACTCTGCAAGGCCCGGGGTTAGATGCCTGCACCAAAACCAAGCATAAAGCAGCACAGTTGCTCTCATTGCTAGTTGTAATATGATTGTGATACACCTAGGTATGGTCTATTTTTTTTCTCACTGTGTGTGCCTAGCTGGTCTAAGAGCTATGTATACCAGACAGGCCATAAACTCAGAGATCCAATTATCTTCCCCCTGAGTGCTGGGGTTAGAGGTGTGTACTACAATGCTGACTAGATATAAATGTAACTGTTGTGGTGGACTTATCATTTCAAACATCTCAAATATGTACTTATCTTTTACCAAAAAGATTCCTGTCTGTTCTTTCCTTTGTCTTTTCCTCCTATGTTCTAATTACATTTATGATAGAGTCTTTTTTTTTTTTCCCGAGACAGGGTTTCTCTGTGTAGCCCTGGCTGTCCTGGATGCTAGAGAGTCTTAATATTACCTAATTAGTTCCTGAAACCAGGCCATCCTATTTCTCTTATTTGTTCTTTGGCTTGGATAAATTGTCTGTCTTCCACTTCACTGATTATTACTATATCTCTTCTTACTGTTTAATCCGAGGTAGAATAGAAAGCAAAAGCTCAGGGGAAATGAGAAGAGAAAGAAGCCCTTCCACACCCACACACCCTCATCTGGTGGAGAACATTGGCATGGTGCGCTTGTCTGTAAACTCAGCAATCATTAGATCTCAAGCTGCCCAAATATTCAGAAATACACTCAAACTGGAATATAGGAGGATTTCAGGTGATAAAAGCCAGCTGTTCTCAGAAACTTGGGAAGCTGGTTCCCATCTGCCCAAAGGAGTCTTAACCCACTGAGCCATCTCCCCAGCCTTCCAAAATTTTATTAGATACATAAAAGCTTACAGTGTCTCTAGATTTTCTTTTGAATCCCACTCCTTCTTCTCCTAGACAAGATGAGAACTAGTCACCTTAACCCAACCAGGATGGAAGCTACGTCGCAACATCATCTCCTAAGCCACGGTTCCAGAGGCCTCATGCGTGCTCGAGCCTGCCCACCGCTGCTGCTCCAGCACACCTCACCACATGCTTCCTCCCGTTCCCAGGAAGGAGCCCTGGGCCTTCGCCCTCCTCCAACTTACGGGCGCTGGATTCTAATATCAGCATGCCAGCCTCAACCCATGCTCTGCTTTTGTTTTTATTTTTGTTGTTGTTGTTGTTGTTGTTGTTGGTTTGTTTTTTTTCAGAGACTGGGGCTTCCATATTTTTAGCCTCTAACCTTTCTCTAGTCTTAGAATTTGGAAATATCTCAAGGCAAATTTTGTTATGTTTTGGAGCTCCTCAAGTGCCCAGTTTTGTCCCTCCAGTGTCCTGGGGCCACTCAGTGCAACTGGCTTGTTTGGTGCCCAGGTACATTCTGAGATTCAGTCCTAGCCTCTTGCTCAAACTCAGAATAGCAAATAGCCCCATGAAAGAGCTCCTGCAGCTGCGGCTCCCTCTTCTGTGAGTGGCTCGACTCTGCAGTGGTAGGCTCGGGGACCCCTGGCTTCAGCATCAGTTGGAAGCATACATACACATAGAATACATTATGTGTGTGTGCTACTGTAGTTGTTAGGGTCACAGCCTGGGCTCTGGAAATCCCAACAAAGTTCATTGAGGCATCCATCCAATAATAATACATCAACTAAAGAGACAGTTAATAATGAAATGGAGATTTATTCAGTGTGGCTACATTGGCAAGAGGAGCACAAATAACAGGTCCAGGGATTCCCCTGCCAAAAGGCCATTTTCCAGGTTCTCACATGAAGTTTGGGTTTAAAGAGAGCATAAGAGGCCTGGAGAGATGGCTCAGTGGTAAAGAGCACTGACTGCTCTTCTGAAGGTCCTGAGTTCAAATCCCAGCAACCACATGGTGGCTCACAACCATCTGTAAAGAGATCTGACTCCCTCTTCTGGAGTGTCTGAAGACAGCTACAGTGTACTTAGATATAATAATAAATAGGGAGGGGGGCCGACCAAAGCCTGAATTCAAATTCCCAGCAACCATGTCTCACAACCATTAGTACAGCTACAGTGTACACATACACATTAAACAAACAAACAAACAAACAAATCTTTAAAAATATAGAGAGCTCGCCAGGCGGTGGTGGCGCACGCCTGTAATCCCAGCACTTGGGAGGCAGAGGCAGGCGGATTTCTGAGTTCGACGCCAGCCTGGTCTACAGAGTGAGTTCCAGGACAGCCAGGGCTACATAGAGAAACCCTGTCTTAAAAAAAAAAAAAAAAAAAAAACCAAAAACAAAAATATAGAGAGCTCGTGACAGCGTGATAGCATGCGTAACTAAGCAGTCCTGGTCAGGGCGTGGTCCTGCCCATCAGTGACTCGTCATTGCTCTGCTTTAGTCTGTCCCTCAAATTGGACTGTCCAAAGCCTTCATAGGGGAGGCAAATTTTCAGGCTGGCACCAGCGCTGCAGTCTCTCCTCCCCCAGCAGAGGATTCCTAGGGAGATTTAGTATTTTGGAACCTATTGTTTAAATAATCTGATAATCAAAGGGAAGGGTGCAAGTGTCTGTAGGCTGTGCTGTCCCTTTCCGGATGATTCAGGCCTTGTCCATGCTGAGCACACGCTTGCTACCAAGCTCCTGCCTCCCCTCCTTCTGGGACTGTTGAGAAAGCAATATTTGTGTTTTATCTGTTTCCTGACTGGAGCACTGGCCAGCTGGAAGCAACTCCATTCTACTAAAAGTAGAACTAGATAAACACCATTTTTTTTCTGTGTCTTTTTTTTTTTTTTTTAAGAAAGGGTTTCTTGTATCCCAGGCTGGCTTCCAACTATATAACAGAGGTTGACCTTGAACTTTTGATCCTTCTCCAAAGTGACAGGATTACAGCCAAGGGCCCACTATACCCAATTTATGCAGGGTCAGGGACCAGGGCTCAAACCCAGGACTTTGGGCATGCTAAACAAGCACTGTCCTCGGGTACATCTTCAGACTGGAATATACATGTCTCTTTAGATGACAGTAATAGTTTGTTTCCTAACAACACTAAACATAATCAATCAATCTGTCTGTCTGTGGGCCAAAGGGACAAGTATACGGCTTGTGGGAGTTAGTTCTCTCCGACAACGTAGGTCCTGGCGATCTGCTCTAACTCAGGTCTTCATGTCTGGTTGCAGGTTCCTTTACCTGTTGAGCCATCTTGCTGACCTGGTGGATTGTCACTTAAAGGCTCCATTTTGCCCTTATCTCTCTCATGAGTGTCGCAGTGCTTGTAATCTTATTTTTCTGAGTTGTCCAGCCGGTACCTGCTTGGAGAGTTCTGATGTGACTTGTTAGTCGTTGTTGCTGCTGCTGCTGTCTTTGTCTTTGGTGGCATTCTGCACGCCAGCACTGGGGATTGAATGCACAGCCCTCTTTGCATGCAAGGCACATGTTGTGCTACTGTGGTGGTTTGAATATGCTTGGCCCAGGGAGTGACCTTATTGGAGGAAGTGTGTCACTGTGGGGATGGGCTTTGAGACCCTCTTCTTGGCTGCCTGAAGATACCTCTTCCTGGTTACCTTTGGATCAAGATGTAGAACTCTCATCTCAGCTCCTTCTCCAGCACCACGCCTGCCTGGATGCTGCCAATCTTCCCACCATGCCGAGACTGGACTGAGCCTCTGAACCTGTAAGCCAGTCCCGATTAACTGTTGTCCTTTGTTTGTTTTTAATGTATTTATTTTATTTATATGAGTTCACTGTAGCTGTCTTCAGACACACCAGAAGAGGGCATCAGATTCTATTACAGATGCTTGTGAGCCACCATGTGGATGCTGGAAATTGAAGTCAGGACCTCTGGAAGAGCAGCCAGTATTCTTAACTGCTGAGCCATCTCTCCAGCCCAACTGTTGTCTTTTGTAAGAGTAGCCTTGGTTGGGCTGGAGAGGTGGCTCAGCAGGTAAGAGCACTGACTGCTCTTCCGAAAGTCCTGAGTTCAAATCCCAGCAACCACATTGTGACTCACAACCATCTGTAACGAGATCTGACTCTCTCTTTTGGGGTGTCTGAAGACAGCTACAGTGTACTTACATATAATAAATGAATAAATCTTTTTAAAAAAAGTTGCCTTGGTCGTGGTGTCTCTTCAAAGCAATGGAGATGGAAACCCTAAGACAGCCACTGAGCCCCGTAGTTCCCTCAGGAATGCTCACCTGTATAGAAGTCAGGCAAATAGCTGACTCCCTAGGTCTCTGGCTTAGCATAACGGGCACAACTCAAGCTGGGGTGTTGGCTCACTCACCCATGAGCCCAGCAGCTAGGAAGCGGAGGCGGGAAAATCAGGAAGAATGAAGCCAGCCTGGACTACACAGTGACTTTCAAGCTAGCTTGGGCAACAGAGACTCTGTCATAAAACAAAGCAAAATACAACACAACTCAGAAGATCAGTGGCGGGGTGAGGCTTGTGCCTTGCGGTTGCTCTCTAAGTTATCCTGTAGGGTTTCTGAGGGAGTTCCGGCACATGTGACTGACTGACTAATTATTGGCGGTTGGTAACGGGCTTCACCCTTCTCTCCTCCTCAGAGGTCTGGGTGGGGCTGATAGCTCCAACCCTCTAATCACGGGGGTTTCCCCCAAGCAGCCAGCCCCACAAGTGAAGCAATTTAGGAGTCCTCAGATACCCTCAGCTCGGTAGCATCCAAAATGACACCACTTTGGATATTCTAAGGGTTTTAGGAGTTAGGTGTCAGGAGACGGGGCAGAGACTACATATAGTTTATGCGCCCTTCCCTGCCTTGCAAGTATCTATAAACTATGCAGTGTCAAGGATCTGAAGTAAATGACTGAAGTAGCATTGTCACAATTTTTCTTTGTAAACTGTTTCTAATGATTATCATATCATGTATTAGAAGGCTATATATAAGCCGGGTGGTGGTGGCACACACCTGTAATCCCAGCACTTGGGAGGCAGAGGCAGGTGGATTTCTGAGTTCGAGGCCAGCCTGGTCTACAGAGTGAGTTCCAGGACAGCCAGGACTACACAGAGAAACCCTGTCTCGAAAAAAAAAAAAAAAAAAGGCTATAAATAAAGCTGGCATGGTAGTGCCTGCCTGCCATCACTACACTCCTGAGGCTGAGGCAGGAGGATCCTGAGCTCAAAGCCAGTTTGTACTTCATAGAAAAAAATTGTCTTTAACAGAAGCGGAAGGAGTTGCATACGTAGATACAGATTGTCCAGGAGAAGGGGGACAAGAAACTCAAGTAGATTGGGGACCATAAAGGAGAATGTGGCGTACTCCTTCTGTTTTCTGTGAGCACTGCACATATGTGGTACACAGACATACATGCAGGCAAAACACTCATGTAAAACACATAAAATAAAAGTAAATCTCAAAAACATCAAAAAAGAAACCAGAGATATATTGTCTTAGTTGGTATCCTGCTGCTGTGAATAGACACTGACCAAGGCGACTCTTAAGAGAATTTAATGAGGCTTCCTAGCCGTTTCAGAGGTTTGGTCCATTGTGGGAAGCATGGTGGTACACAGGCAGACATGACACTGGAGAAGTAGCTGAGCGTTCTACCTCTGGATCTGCAGGCAGCAGAAAAAAGGACATGGCTCTGGTTTTTGAAACCTCAAAGCCCACCCCTAGTGACACACTACTTCCAGCAGGCCACACCTAATCCTTTCAAATAGAGCCACTCCCTGAACATTCAAATATATGAGCCTGTGAGGCCATTCTTTTTTTTTTTTTTTTTTTTTTTTTTTTTTTTTTTTTTTTTTTTTGGTGTTTTTTCGAGACAGGGTTTCTCTGTGTAGCCCTGGCTGTCCTGGAACTCACTCTGTAGACCAGGCTGGCCTCGAACTCAGAAATCCGCCTGCCTCTGCCTCCCAAGTGCTGGGATTACAGGCGTGTGCCACCACCGCCCGGCTTGAGGCCATTCTTATTTAAGCCATCACAATGTTCAAAGTGGCCCACTGAGTGAAGGAATAAGGGGATCCAGTGACCCCCAAGTATGATTTGAGGTTTTAGTCTAAACAGAGGATTAAAGGTATGCTTAACTAAGCAGTCCTGGTCAAAGTGTGGTCCGCCCAGCACTGTCTCTGATCCGGTCTACCCCATGGCGGTCTGACAAGCTGTTAAGAGTGTGGACTCTTTCCAGAAGGGACGTGGCGCTTCTTCCACCCGAGCCCTTCTCTCCCCTCTGCATGAGATTCCTGGGGAAAGTTTAATTCTTTAGGGGAATTGTCTTAATAGCCAATGGGCTGGGGTGGGGTGGGCAACAACTGTCTTTCTTTAGTTTCTCCTTTCTTGCCAGGACAGCTACAAGCTATAATGAAGACTCAAAGTCAGGCCGGTCTCTCATCTCTCTTTCTTTTCCTTGGACAAAGGAATGATAAATGCACATGGTAGCTTTGTTGGCATTTAAGATTATTTACTCCAATTGGACAATTCAAGACTGGCACCTTAGCATCATCTGAATGCTCTGGGCCGGGCTGAGACTCCATAATTACCAGGCCAGGACCCGCAGAGTCTCTCTGCAATGCTAGCTCAGTCTGGCCTGAAACTCACTATGTCTACTGAGCTGGCCTTGATCTCATAGTATCTTCCTGTCTTGGTCTTTCATAGCCGTCAGTGCTGTGACCACAAGTGTGCACCATCATGTTCACTGACATGAGAAGCATTTAAGAGAAATGTGGGTGAATTCTCAAAGAATTCCCCACCAGAGGGAGCAGGAGTGAAGGTAAAGGAAGTTTTTTTTTGCCTTATCTCTTGTGCCTTTTATGTGGGGTCCGGGTCTGCAGAGGTAAGAAGCTATCTTCTGGCCGGCGGTGGTGGCGCACACCTTTAATCCCAGCACTTGGGAGGCAGAGGCAGGCGGATTTCTGAGTTCGAGGCCAGCCTGGTCTACAGAGTGAGTTCCAGGACAGCCAGGGCTATACAGAGAAACCCTGTCTCGAAAAACCAAAAAAGAAGAAGGAGAAGGAGAAGGAGAAGGAGGGGGAGGGGAGGGGGAGGGGGAGGGGAGTGGAAGGGAGGGGAGGGGGAGGGGAGGGAGAGGGGGAGGGGGAGGAGGGGGAGGAGGAGGAGGAGGAGAAGGAGAAGGAGAAGGAGAAGGAGAAGGAGAAATCTTCTGGTCTTGTTAAACAGTATATTTCACATCACCAGTTATCTTTCTTGGGACTGGACATTTGGGGTAAAGCCATGGGTCACTAGGTGTTAATCTCTAGATATTTCTATAAAGGTATTATTACACGACATGGGTCAGGCTCCAAGTAGATAGGAAGGGATCATTGGCATGGCAGTTTTGTTTTCATTTCTAGCATTTGTCTATGCATTCTGCCTATTTATTTAATATATTTATTTTGTGCGCATGTGTGAAGGTCACAGAACAACTTTTTGGAAATCAGTTCTCTCCTTTTACCATATATATATATATGAGTTCTGTGCTACATACATGCAGGTGCCTGCGGAGGCCTGACTGCATTGGCTCCCACTAGAGCTGGAGTTACAGGTGTATAAGCCCCCCAACCCCCAATGTGGGTGCTGGGGTGCTGGGAACTATACATGGCTTTTGACAGTTTTGTAAACATCTTGCAGGAGAGGAATCTTTTTGTTTTTGCCTTTTTTAGAAAGTATTTCTCTATCTGTATTAGCCCAGGCTGTCCTGGAACTAGCTCTGTAGACCAGGATGGTCTTAAACTTAAGAGATCCACCTGCCTATACCTTCCAAGTGCTGGGATTAAAGACTACTGCTTGGCTCAGGAGAATAATTTTTGTTTTTGTTTTTGTTTTTGTTTTTGTTTTTCGAGACAGGGTTTCTCTGTATAGCCCTGGCTGTCCTGGAACTCACTCTGTAGACCAGGCTGGCCTCGAACTCAGAAATCCGCCTGCCTCTGCCTCCCAAGTGCTGGGATTACAGGGGTGCACCACCACCACCCAGCTTCAGGAGAATAATTTTAAAGAGACATTTGTGCTTTCAGACTATGAACCCCAAAGAATCCAACATCCCCCAGGAACCTCATGCAGAGGGAAGAGAAGAGCTAAGCCTGGAGCCACATGGTGGAGGTACTGGCCTCCCAGGAAGACACTTCATATGGCCTGGCCAACCTGCCAGACAACCTTCCATGTAGGCCAACTAGAGTAAGACAAAGATGGAACAATGACTCGTGGGATACACCTTGACTAGGACTGCTTTGTTATGTACATGCCTTGTTCTCTGTATAAACTTAAAACATATTTTAATTATACGTGTGGTGTGTGCATATGCCTTCGGGCCCCAGAGATGCTGGGTGCCTCTGGAGCTGGAATAACAGGCAGTTATGAGTTAGGAACAGAATTCAAGTCCTCTGGAAAACGGTGTGCCCTCTAACAGCCGAGCCATCTTGCCATCCTTTCCTATTTAAATGTAACTCCATGTCCAATATTCAGAAGATGGAGTTGGGGGCCTGCGTTCCCCGAGCCCTCCACGAGCCCTCTTCCACTGTGTAGACTGGATACCGCCCTTGCTTCTCACTATTGGTTGTCCCTTTAACTGTGTGTTGAGGACGGGTGGCTGAGGGTGCACTGTTTTTGTTTGTTCTGTTCTTTGAAAGAGGTTTTTTTTTTTTGTGTGTGTGTGTGTAGTCCTGGCTCTCCTGCAACTAACTGTAGACCAGTCTGGCCTCGAACTCATAGAGATCCAGCTGCTTCTGCCTCCTGAGTGGTGGGATTAAAGGCGTGCACTCCTACTGCCCAGTGTGGTAAAATTTTTACATGAAAAAAGAATATTTTGGGATATGTAAATAATAAAAACTCTCCCCGGCCCCCTGAGCCATCTCTACCTTCCCCACATTCGGCCGTTTTCATTAGGTACCGTAGCGTCTGTGGCGTCACTCTCCTTCCAGCGCCAGGGTCCAGTGGTCCCAGGTTTTTGCTGCCTGGCCTTTTCAATGTGTTAGCCTGTGCTTAAACACTCCATGCTCCACAGCTCTGAGGTGCTGTCTGATTTGATTAACAGTCAGTTCTTTCTCGTTTCTTGTATTCACTCTCTCTTTTGGTGCTGGGCATTAAAGCCAGGGCTTTGCACATGCTACGAAAGACCATGCTATAGCACTGAGTGTATGCCAGCCCTTTCTTTTTTTGTTTGGTTTTTTTTTTTTTTTTGGTTTTTCGAGACAGGGTTTCTCTGTGTAGTCCTGGCTGTCCTGGAACTCACTCTGTAGACCAGGCTGGCCTCGAACTCAGAAATCCGCCTGCCTCTGCCTCCCAAGTGCTGGGATTACAGCCATGCGCCACCACGCCCGACATACCAGCCCTTTCTAAACCCTCTGCCTTGAAACTTGACCTGGTTGGCTGGGGTGGGGGTGGGGGTGTCACATGACTTGCTTTGACCAATGGGAATCAAAACAGGACTGACCTGTGAATGCAATGGGACGCGTTCTCTCCTGCTTCTAGGCCACCATCATGCGCACAAACCTAGGGTAGTCTGCTGGTGGGTGAGTCATAGAACCCATAGCCCAGTAAGCTTTTATTCATCATGAGGTCATCCTAGGTTAGTCACGTTAAAGGTCCAAGATTATCATGGCTGACCACAGACAGACTTGAGGAGCCCCAGCTACAATCCCGCTTACCTGCCCAGATCAGCTGACTCCTACCATGTGCCGGCTGACCGCACAGGGATGCAGGCTACTGAGTTTGGTGATGGATTGTAATAACCAAGCACCACAGTTTAGCAGCAGAAAGCAGCATATGTGTTCTTCAACTTCCTTTGACTAGACAGGCTGTGAAGCATCATTTTTCTCTTGGGAGGATTTCAGCTTCTAGCAAACACAGAATCTGAAACTTCAGGGCTCAGGGCAGACATGAGATCACACCTTGAATTTCCAAAGGAGTACCAGAACTTTTTTGTTTAAGTTACTTTGAGACAGTCTTCATATTACAGCCCAGGCTGGCCTGGAGTTCACTATGTAGCCCTCTTGCCGAGGCCTCCCCCGTGTGAGCCACCCCAATCAGAACTGTGACTGACAGTGGGGCACGGTATGGATCTCCTTTAGAGCTCAGTTTGCCCCAGGGGTCAGAGAGATGCTGAGGCTCTCTGGCTTGGCATACTTCTTCACCATGAAGACAGCAAGACAAACAGACTGACTCTATTGCTTATTTTAAAAAAAAGAATTCAATTTATTTCCTTTTAGAACTGTAAAAAAGTACTTTGGATATAAAATCTAAGCGACTAAGGTGTGGTCAGTCAGGAGGACACGGCCATCATTATCTGCATCTTCCAGTCACTCAAGGACGGGGTCTGCAGAACAGGGCCCGGGCTGACTCACCGTCGCTTTAGAGAGGGAGCGCCAGAGCCGCAGATCCCGGAAGCGGGGGGCGGGGGGTGGGGGGTGGGGGGGGGGGGGGGGGGGGGTGGGGGAGGGGAAGAAAGTGAGTGGTACAGAGAAAGAAGACAAGGGAGCGGGCGGGCGAGTGGGCAGGCGAGGAGAGCAAGACTGCACTTTGTACTACAGTCTGCGGTGGGGAAAACACTTTAATTTGCAATAGGGAAGGTTTTGGGTTTTTTGTTTGTTTGTTTTTGTGTTTTTGTGGGTTTTTTTGTTTTTTGTTTGTTTGTTTTTTGAGATAGGGCCTCCCTCTACAGGCTAACCTAGAACTCACTAGGTAGGCCTAGGGTGGCCTCAAACCACAGTAACCCTCCTGCCTCTGTTTCCAACCATGCCTGGTGAGTCTTCCTTTTTGAACGCTGAGCACAGCCAGAGTAAATGTGTGCTAGCAAGTCCACCTGTTTCCTGGTGCCAGTGGCTGCTCCTCCCTGGAGAGCAGCCCGGGCGCCTTCTACCAGGAAGGAAAGGCATTCATCACGTGACATGAAGCGGTCACCGTCGGACTTGCATGAACTCCTTGCGCAGCCACAGCGAGTCCTGGTAGAAGCGGGGGTCTCCCAGTCTCACGGCCGTCCTTTTGTAGAAATAGCAGTAGAGCACTGCAGCTGAGGGCGAATGCAGAGAGCACCTCAGGGGTGGTTCTCAGTGTTCCCTGCAGGGGAGAACTAAGCCCAGCCAGCCCCAGCACTGCCCCCCAGCCCGGGTTGGCACTGTCTCCCAGAAGGGGCAGAGGGCAGCCCGCTTCTTCCCTTTGGGAGGCTGGCCCCCATCATCCCAGGCTGTCCCGACCGAGCGGGAAGCAGGATCGAAGCTGTGCTTGGAGACACACAGGCTGGGAGTGCCCTGAAGCCATCCATCCTCACCTAGTCTCTGGAATACAAACAGCGTCTGCAGGCCATTTGTCCACGTGAAGCTGCTGGGGTTCTTCCATCGCACGTTCTAGAGGAGACATGAGTACAGGGGAAGGGGAGAGGGCCCATGAGGCTGTTCTCTCGCGAGCGGGAAGGGGAGAGGGCCCATGAGGCTGTTCTCTCGCGAGCTCTCCTGCGTCGCTGCAGCAGAGCCACTTGGCTTAAAATCCCCTAACCTCGCTCCTTCCCATAGGCTCCAAGTAGACTATTTCTCAAGGGAGCTTCAGACTCCTCACATTTTCTTTCTGGGGCTGGAAAGATAGCTGGGTGGTTAAGTGTATATTGACCTAGGTTCAGTTCCTAGGACCTATATGATAGCACACAACCTCCTATAACTCTAGTTGCAGGGGATCCAATGCTCTCTTCTGGCCTCTGTGGACACTAGGCACACGCATGATGCACATATGCAGGCAAACACTCTCATAGGCATAAAATAAACAAATAGAATTTTTAGTTAGGCATGGTGGTGCATACTTCTTAATCACTACACTTAGGCAGAATTGCATAGAACTCTGGAAGTCTGAGGCTAGCCCGGCCTACATAGTGAGTTCCAGGCCAGCCAGAACTATGAATAGTAAGACTCTTTTTCAAAATAATTTATTAAAGATTTATTTTATTTATTATATGTAAGTGCACTGTAGCTGTCTTCAGACACTCCAGAAGAGGGAGTCAGATCTCGATACAGTTGGTTGTGAGCCACCATGTGGTTGCTGGGATTTGAACTCAGGACCTTCAGAAAAGCAGTCAGTGCTCTTAGCTGCTGAGCCATCTCTCCAGCCCCTCAGAATAATCTTTTAAAATTGTGTGTGTGTGTGTATGTGTGTGTGTGTACACGTACATATGTATGTGCCAGTGTACAACAGCATGCACAGATAGAAGACAACTTAAAGAGTCAGTTCCCTCCTTCCATCATGTGGGTCCCAGGGATCAAAATTCAGAGCATCATGCTTGGCAGGAAATTCCTTAACCTGCTTAGCCATCTTGCCAGCTCTCAGTCACCTCCTGCTCTCTTTATTTTTTGCTTCAAGGGGGTCTCTAAGCCTGAACTGGGGAATTTATCTGTCAAGGAGAAATGATCTCAGAAGTGTCTCTGCTCACTGTTCAGCCGGCAGAGCCTCAGGCTCAGCGCTTTGACGCAGTCAGCCTCAGGCTTAATGATGTCAACAGCTTAAGGAAGTGGCCACAGGCCCTGACAGAGGAAGCCCCTTGACCCTGGCACACTGCTCGGTTGCCTTCCTCTGGCATGCCAGGGACACCACTGGTGGGTCCAGAGAAAGTGAAAAAGTGACTAGAGACCAAGGTTCTGCCGTTTTGATGGTGGTGCTGAGAACCAAGGTCCCGGAAGAGCTCTACCCTTGAGCCACACCCCGAACTCAGAGTCAGGAATTTTAATGAACTCCATCAAAACAAACAAATAGGTGACACAAGAGCTATCCAAAGAGATGAAAGAATTTGTAAAGCAGAAGAAATGGAAAACAATAAAAGGCCTGCAAGACCTCCCCAGAACAGTTAAGAGCATTTGCTGCTTTTCTAGAAAAACAGAATTCACTTCCTAGTGTCCACAAAGTGTGTTTCATACTCTGTAACTCCAGGTACAGAGCTAAGCCCACGAACGCACACACACACACACACACACACACACACACACACACACATACACACAGTCAAACACTTTCAAATCATGTTGAGACAGGATTTTTCTATGTAGCCTTAGCTGCCCTGGAACTTGCTCTGTAGGCCAGGCTGACCTCAAACTCACAGAGACTCTCATTCCTCTGCCTCCGAGTACTGGGATTAAAGGAATGCACCACTATAGCTTCAAATTATATTCTATAAAAAGCAGTCTGAAACCCTGAGGACTGGATCTGATCTGGGGCCCACCGCCAAACTGAAGAGGAGCATGGGAGGCTGTCTCCAGGGTAAAGATGGGGCCTCTGCTCAGGGCAGAAGGCAAGCCACACTCTTGCGTGGCTGATTCCCAGAAACATCCAAAGTGCGTAACATCAACCGCAGGACACTAACACCTAAACACGTCCTCTGTCAACACCCACCTACTCATATAGCCGATGGCAAAACTGACCCGACTTCCTGTTTCAACACTGGTAGGCTTATTTGAGGCAAAGGTAACTAACTGTTACAAACTGAAAAGTCCCTGGATCCTTGAACACAGATTGCTAGGCAAAAGTGCCTTATGATTTGTCACAGCCAGGACACCTTCATCTTACCTACTTCTTACCAAAGATTCTGAACCATGTCGAAGAATAACAGCGCTTCCAGAGGAAAGTTCTAGCTGGATTTTCTTTACTAAGACAGGGTTTGATCAATGCAGTCCCAGAGCCTGTCAGGCACATGCCCGCTCCTGAGCTGTACCCCAGCCCTTACATGACCATGCTGGTGTTCTGCTTTGGCTTTTTGTTTTTCTGTCAAGCCTTCATACAGGCAGGGTGTAACCAGACCAACAGCTTGAATGTAAAGCACCTGTCTCACACAGGCCCCAGATCAGACCTGCCTCTCATGGCTGCTGACTTCTACTTCCCTAATTCTCCCATCTCTTGGGTATCTCATGAGTTTTTATATCCTTCTCAGAAAAAAAAAAGATTTATTTATTTTAATTTTATTTATTTTTGACACACAGTCTAACATTATGCAGTCCTGGCTGGCTTGGAACTATCTTTTAGACCAGGATGGCCTGTAACTCACAGAAATCTGCCTGTCTCTGCCTCCTAAGTAATGGAATTAAAGGTGTATACCACTCATGTCTGGCAATTGATTTATTTTATGTATATGTGTGAGTGCCTTCGTGTATATGTGTACCATATACATGCCAGTGGCAACAGTGGCTAGAAAAACTGGATCCCTTGGGATTGGAATTACAAGGAGTTCTGATCCGCCTGATGTGGGTGCTAGGAGCCAGATCCAGGTCCTCTGCAAGAGCAGCAGGTGCTCATAACCACTGAGCCAGCTTCCAGCCCATTGTACTCGTTTTGGCTTCAAGGTTCTTGCTACTGACTGACATGTAGCCCAGGATGAGCTTGTCATGGCCCTGAGAACTAAGATTACAGGGAGAAGCTACCACATTTCATAAGATCTTCTTAAGACAGGCCTTACACTATAGTCCAGGATGGCCTAGAACTTAATTGTGTAGATCCAGGGTGACCTTAAATTTATCTTAATCCTAGGTGCTAGGATTACATGTATTAGTCACCACGCTCAGCTACTTGTAGCTCTTTAAAGAAACGAAAGGGCCAATGAGAAAGCACAGTGGTTGGGGGCGTTTGCTGCCAGGCCTGATACTGCACTTCAATCTCCAGAACCTGAAACGGTGGTAGAACAGACTCCTGCAAGTTACCCTTTGACACCCACGCCTCTATGCACCTATACATAGGTATATTAGATATATGCATTTTTAAATTAAATATGTAGAAATTCAGAGCTTTCATTCTTACCATGACCCAGACATGCAGGGAGATGCTGAGGGCAAGGTACACGGATGTCAGAATGATGGTCCCTTTGAACTTATGGAATAGGAGGTTGACCAGGCCAGCCTGGAAGACGAAGGTGTTGAAGAACATGAGGAAAATTATGATGATGTTGAAGAGGATTGCAATATCCTGGATGCTGTAGACACATAAAAGAAAGTATAGCCAAGTGGGGGCTGTATGAGGACTAAAGAGAAGACCCTAAGTACTAAGGGAATCAAGAGATCTGTTCTTCTCTCTGATATTGTCAACCCAAACCCTCCAACAGTATAGACTTCTAAACACACTAATAACGTTAAAATACTCAACTGTGACAGTCAGCGCCGTCACACTCTTTGGAGTCAGCGTTTCAGGCCTGCCTCTTATACTCACATGAACAGCACGAGCTGGATAACAGGAGCCATTCGGAGTAGCTCTGAGAAGGAATTGACGAACAGGTCATAGGACAGCAGCAGGAACTGCAGGGACAGCACCATGCTGTAGTTACTGGTCTGGAGCATCTTCTGTCTGATTTCTGGGACTCCCAAGGGTACATTCCACAATTCTGAAGAAAATATCTTCTGGTTCTCTCTCTGTAGAACTCAGGGAGAGATGTTTAGTTTTTCCAAATCAGAACTGTTTCCCTGGCTCTAATGCAAGGACCTGTTTGGAGGGGAGAGAGGCAAGAAAGGGAGGAAGGCAATTTTAGAAGTGTAGCAACAAACACTGGTATGCAAAACACCATTCTAGGTGATCAGAGCCTATTAGTGAAAGCCAATTATAAGAACAAAAACCCACAACACCCAAGGAAGCTCCACTCCCAGGCGCTCTAGCACACCCAGGATCATAGGATCAGAGGTGAGGACAACACAACATCCTTCCCAACACTGGGAGTTGCTGGAACCAGCGGAACCCAGGCCCGCAGGAACTTTGCCAGACCAGTGGCACCAGTTCCTTCCAGTCTGTCTGGGCCGGTGTCCTGAGCAGACCTTGGGCTCAAACTCTGCAGCCAGTCCCACAACACCCAGAGGAAACTCCACTCCGAGGCGCTCTAACATGCCTAGGATGCCAGGATCCCAGGAATTTGGTCACAGCAGAATCTCAGGGTCTCACAGGCAGTTTGACTTCCAGGAGCTCAGACACACCCAGGATCTCAGGATCACAGGATCCCAGAATCACAGGATTGACTGAGGAGTTCTCACATAACCGAGATAACAGGAAGGACAGGCTCCAGTCAGATATATTGAGGGCAGGTAGCACTAGTAACCAGATGGCGGGAGGCAAGCATAGAAACAGAAGCAACAGAAACCAAGGTTACTGGGCATCATTAGAACCCAATTCTTCCACCACAGCAAGTCCCAGATATATCATCACACTGGAAAGGCAAGATTCGGATGTAAAATCACTTCTCATGATGATGATAGAGGACTTAAGAAGGACAAAAATAACTCCCTTAAAGAAATACAGAACACAGGTAAACAGGTAGAAGCCCTTAAAAAGGAAACACAAAAATCCCTTAAAGAATTACAAGAAAACACAATCAAACAGGCAAAGGAAATGAATGAAACCATATAGGATCTAAAAATGAAACTAGAAACAATAAAGAAATCACAAAGGGAGAAAACCCTGGAGATAGAAAACCTAGGAAAAAGATCAGGAGTCATAGATGCAAGCATCACCAACAGAATACAAGAGATAGAAGAGAGAATCTCAGGTGCAGAAGATACCATAGAAAACATTGACACAACAGTCAAAGAAAAATGCAAAAAAGCAAAAAGCTCCTAACACAAAACATCCAGGAAATCCAAATGAAAAGAGGAAACCGTAGAATAATGGGTATAGAAGAGAGTGAAGATTCCCAACTTAAAGACCCTGTAAATATCTTCAACAAAATTATAGAAGAAAACTTCCCTAACCTAAAGAGATGCCCACGAACATAAAAGAAGCCTACAGAACTCCAAATAGACTAGACCAGAAAAAGAAATTCCTCCTGTCACACAATAATCAAAACACCAAATGCACTAAAAAAAGAAAGAAAGAATATTAAAAGCAGTAAGGGGGAAAGGTTCAAGTAACATATAAAGGAAGGCCTAACAGAATTATACCAGACTTTTCACAAGAGACCATGAAAGCTAAAAGATCCTGGGCAGATGTCATACAGACCCTAAGAGACCACAAATGCCAGTCCAAGCTACTATACCCAGCAAAACTCTCAATTACCACAGACAGAGAAAATAAGATATTCCATGACAAAACCAAATTAACACACTATCTTTCCACAAACCCAGTCCTACAAACAATAATAGGTAGAAAACACTAATACAGGCCGGGCGGTGGTGGCGCACACCTGTAATCCCAGCACTTGGGAGGCAGAGGCAGGCGGATTTCTGAGTTCGAGGCCAGTCTGGTCTACAGAGTGAGTTCCAGGACAGCCAGGGCTACATAGAGAAACCCTGTCTCGAAAAACCAAAAATAAAAAATAAAAATAAATAAATAAAATAAATAAAAGAAAAGAAAAGAAAAAAAAGAAAAGAAAAGAAAAGAAAGAAAAAGAAAACACCAATACAAGGAGGGAAACTACACCCTAGAAAAAGCAAGAAAGTAATCTTTCAACAAACCCACACAAACATAATTCCACTTCTAACAATAAAACAACAGGAAATAACAATCACTTTTCCTTAATATCTCTTAATATGAAAATTAATATTACCAAATACCCTAATTGATTGAAATTCAAAAATATGAGGAATTAGAAATTTGTTGGCTAAGGTGGGCGGTGGTGGCGCACGCCTTTAATCCCAGCTCTTGGGAGGCAGAGGCAGGCAGATTTCTGAGTTCAAGGCCAGCCTGGTCTACAGAATGAGTTCCAGGACGGCCAGGGCTACATAGAGAAACCCTGTCTCGAAAAAACCAAAAACAAAAACAAAAACAAAAACAAAAACAAAAAAAAACAAAACAAAAACCCAAGAAAAACAAAAACAAAAACAAAATTTGTTGGCTGTCACCCAATGGTCTCTTTAATTTGGTAATTGGAGATTACAATATTGTACAATCCATATACACTTTCTGTTTGTACATGACAGTGTCTTGCTGTGTACCACATAATCGTCTTGAAATCATGCTTCTATCTCAGCCTCTCTATTAGTAGGATTGCTTATTTGATGTTTTTATGCTAAACTGAGTTTCAGAACAGCTTACATATTTCAAAATTATTTATACAGCCAAAAGGAACATAGACAAATCATTTGGGAGGTGGCTTGTAAGAGAACAACAGAGTGAGACTGAATGTTTTGCTTGATATTTAAAATTACTGTATCAATTTTGAAAATGACCTTACATGTTACTCTTTTTCTGAGATGAATGCTTTTCAAAATAGTCACAGTCAATGAACCAGAATCTTACCCTCACCTAATGTCTGTGCTAACCTCCAAGTAGAACCACTGTTCATTGAAACAGTTGATGAATGACTTCATGGATAGACCATCTTAATTCACACACCATTTCTCAAATGAATGTGGCCTGTTCCCTGTGGGCTGAGAATGATGACAATCACTCAAGTCAAATAGCTTTGACCACGACAGGAAATTTGTATACAAATAATTGTGCCAACAATTCATTCCTTGGCCCAGCAGAACTGTCAACTCTTAGCTTAGCTCCTATGGAGGTAAAAACCTTTGGTGATGTGAGGGACATTGAAGTACAGCCTTATTACAATGAATTCCAGTGTCTAAAAATTGTTCTTATTTTGGGTTTCTACCACAGTAAGAGCCAAGATTTTAATCTCTACTAAAACAAACAAACAAACAAAACCTTTTATCTTTTTATGTTCATTTAATAACATGTCTATTGGGGACTAGAGAGAGGGCTCAGCCAGTAAGAGCACCGACTACTCTTTCAAGGGTCCTGAGTGCAAATCCTGTCACCCACATGGTGGCTCACAACCGTCTATCATGGGATCTGACACCTCTTCTGGTGTCTGAAAACAGCTACAGTGTACTCACATATCATAAATAAATCTTTAAAAAATAACGTCTATTATTTTTATGATTGCTATAAAATATATATTGTGTTGACTATAATAAAAAATAAAAATAAAAAATAAACTAAAAAAAAAAAAAAAAACCAAAACAACTAAAGCCATGCATAGTGGCACACACCTATAATTACAATATTCAGGAACCTAAAACAGGAGGATTGAGAGTCTGAGGCCAGCTTGGGTTATGAGAGCCAAGACTCTTCACCAAACAAGAAGACAAAAACAAAACAAAACCCATCCCAAGTCCATCCCATTGCACCTTAACTTTCCAATCTTTCTAGAGACTCCTAACAGCAGACTTTGCTCCATGTCTGGATCCTTCTAAATAAATGCATGGCTCCCCCCACCTTTTTTTTTTTTTAACCAGATCTTGCTATGTAGCCCAAGTTCACCTTGAATTCTTGATCCTCCTGCCTCACCCTGAGTGCCTGTTTTATAGGAATGTACCCACACCTGACAAATGCACAACTCTAACCAAGACTATTTAGGGTTACTACAGAGTGGTGACAGCCTGGTCACATAATAGTAGTAAATAAAACCCTTATATATTACATGCAACACTCTAGGAACTGTTTCAACCACAGTTATTATTTAAATATTATAACCTCATAAGGTAGAAAATAAACTTTTTTTGGGGGGGTGTTGAGACAAAGTTTCTCTGTGTAGCCCTGGCTGTCCTGGAACTCACTCTCACTCTGTAGAGCAGGCTGGACTTGAACTCAGAAATCCGCCTGCTTCTGCCGCCCAAGTGCTGGGATTACAGTCGTGTACGCCTGGCTTTTTTTTTTTTTTTTTTTCAAACTCTTCTTTCTTTCAGTTTCTAGATGAGAAAACTGAGGCTCAGCAAAGTTAACTAATTTGACCAAGACTACACAGCTGGTAGGTGGCAGAGTGGTATTCTAATAGAGGTATGTATTCTTTTTTTTTTTTTTTTAATATTTATTTACTTTTTTTTTTTGGATTTGGTTTTTTCGAGACAGGGTTTTTCTGTATAGCCCTGGCTGTCCTGGAACTCACTCTGTAGACCAGGCTGGCCTGGAACTCAGAAACCCGCCTGCCTCTGCCTCCCAAGTGCTGGGATTACAGGCGTGCACCACCACCGCCTGGCTTTATTTACTTATTTTATGTGAGTACACTGTAACTGTCTTAAGACACACCAGAAGAGGGCATCAGATCTCATTACAGATGGTTGTGAACCACCATGTGATTTCTGGAATTGTAACTCAGAACCTCTGGAAGAGCAGTCCGTGCTCTTAACCACTGAGCCTTCTCTCCAGCCCCAGAAGCAGGTATTCTAATACAACCAGCGTATTTCAGAACTGATAGAGTGCTATCTACATAGGTGAGGAATATGTTCTCATAGAAATGGACAGTGTCACATACAGAAAGAGTTGAGAGGACACAGAACTCTCCTAGAAGAGCTTTATAAAGGTTATGACAGAAACACGGAGGCAGCAAGGAAGGGGAGCATATTTACAACTTTACTTAATGCCTGGACTTAAAAAGCAGCCATATCAGCACATATAACCCTCACTTTGCAAAGGTTCTTTGGAGTCCAGGACGCGTCCACCTTCCGCGATGGAAAAGCCTTATTATTATTATTATTATTATTATTATTATTATTTGGATATATGAATGTAGCTTCTCTGGGCTTGAGTTTTCACACAGTCTCTCCCCTAGGTACCGGCGCCATGATAATCTTGTTAACCAAGAGATTTTACTTTAATCCTCATGACAATCTGCAAGGTAGGAAAGAATTATCCCCCTGGCTATAGGCAAGGACACATAGTCACATAGTCATTTCCTCCAGATCGCAAGTGAGTAGAGTCAAACGCACCACTAAGTAAGGCTCCATCAAGGGCATCCGTTAGGTAGAAACGCCCCTCGCTCTAGCTACGCGGACGAGCACCCTCCAATTTAACGCGGCTTTCCTCACCAGTCCCAATCCGCTCACAGACCGAAAGACCTCGGCAAAAGACCCATAGAAAAAGCAATAGCAACCCAAAATTCTGACTTCAGCCACTCTATGATCCGCAGCAACTACACGCACCTCAAAGAGCCGACCTTCGTTGTCATGGGAACACCCTCTTGGCTTCCGGAAGCTGGCTTTAAATTCCGGAAGCAGATTGCAAATTGCCCGCCATATTAGGGCCTTTGATTTCTCACGATCTCCCTGTGGCCGGTTCTTCCATCCTGCATCTCTGAGGGCCGACCCTAGCGAGAGGCTGTTAACCCCAGCATTTCGTCTGTCTCGGGACGGAGTCTGTGGTTAGGGACAAGGCTGACAGGACGCAGCGCTCCTAGGAATCGGACCAGAAACCGCTCAGGAACGCGCCCCTTAGCTTGCGAACCCCATTTCCCAGACGCCCTAGCTCACCACCGGAAGTATAGCCGAGCCTATAAAAGCTCAGGTAGCGCCCTCTGTAGCGGATCCCGTGGTCTGCAGGCTTGCAGGAAAGTCAGAGTTCTCCGACGTCCAGGAGGACCCTAGGGAGCGGGAGCTCCCGCGGGTCGCAGAGACCTGCCCCCAAGGTGTCCCACTGTGTGGCTAAGGGTGGGATAGAACCCGGGCTGGGAGAGCCGGGTGATGGGTTCCAGTAGTAGTTCCGCCTCTTCCTTGCTTCGCTCTGTCTTCACTCGGCGTTCAGCCTATTTTTCCTTTTAAGAATTGACACTTCCGTTCCCCTTCCATACCGCAGGTGGTGTTTGTAGAGGCTCTCATGCTTTTCAAAAGGCGTCTCATCTAAGACTTGCTAGAACCAACCTGGCTAAAGGAGTCAACGTCATACCCACCTTGCACCTGGAATAGATCTGACTGTCCGAAGGACAAGAGCACTTGTGCTAAGGTGGACTTTATTCACACTCCTGAGTGGAATATTATTTGGCACTCACTCCTGAGGCCTGCCGTTTGGAGGGACTGCCTTTGGAAATGATTTCTGGGAACTGAACACAGGAACTGGGTGCCTGTACCAGGCTTGTCATTTGCCGGAGCAAGTTACTCTTCCTTTGGATCCGGGGCTGCAGTACTTTTTGAATTGTAAGATTCGGGTTGATAGGATTTGCACTTTAAATCTGGTCCCCAGGACTCTTAGTGTCCCTCAGTCTTTGAGGAGGGAGCAGCAGACTCTGCCCCTTGCTCTATTTGTAGCTCTGACTTCTAAAAGTAACTGTGTTTGGAGTACAGCCTTTTCTTGAGAGTAATGGAAGGTTCATTTCTTAACCCTGGGACTGATTCTGTTTTAGCTCAGCCTATGAGAATCCTTTAGCCAGAGAATTAAGGAAAATATTAAATAGAGGTTAGGTATACTTCTTAAATAAGGATAGATAAACTACACCCCATAGGCCACATCTAACTCTGAGTGGCTTTTACACATTTAAACTATTGGGGCAGGGGGATCATATTATGTGAAGTGTGAAAATCACATAAAACTTAGACATCAGTGTCTGTAGTGTTAATGAGGCACAGTCGTGTTCATTTGTTAAGATGCTCTTCCTGGCTGCTCTTCCACTACACCAGCCAAGAATGGACATAGTTGTGACAGAGGCTACAAGCCCTACAGAGCCTAAGTCTGGACTCCCTTCCAGAGCACGGGGCTCAGCCGGAGACCCGGCAGTGGTGAGCATGTCAGGAAGTCATAGTCCAGACTGCTCTCTCAGTGCAAGTGAGAACATAGACTCAGCTTCTGCCTGCGTTCTTTCTCTTGCTTTTGCTATTTTAGGAAAAGAGAGAGCTTATTTATGAACTACAGACAGCAATGTAACTAACTTTCCTGCCTTCTGTCAGAAAAAAAAAAAATGTCCCATCTGTTCTAAGTCTGCTGCAAAGTGCTAGTCCAGGACTTGTAACTGGAGTGATGCAGGTTGGTTTGGAATGTTTTGCCTTTCCTTTTCCTCAGATGTGTCTGTGAATGGTGTGGGTATGCAGGTTCCAGTGGAGACTAGAAGTGGGTTATTTGGTCCCTTGGAGGTGTGAGCTGATGTAGGTGCTGGGAACTGAATTGTGGTGTGCTGAAGACCAAATGTACTCTCTTAACTTCTTAGCTGCACAGCCTTCTCTTCATATGCCACTCCCACACCCCTGCTTTTTTTTTGGGGGGGGGAGGGCGCTAGGGTCTTATTTAGCCTAAGCTAGGCTCAGCCATATACATGTAGCTGAGGATGAATGACCTCGAACTTCTGATTCTTCTGCTTTTTGCCTCTGGAATGCTGGGAGTATAGGCATGTACCAGCACTCCCAGTTTTAAGTTTTAAGATAGAAGATATATAGAGTTTATTACAAGGTGAAGGTGGGGCATGATCCAGAAATGAAGCAGTGTTCCAAGAGAACATTGTATAAGAACTCACTCTCAAGGGGTGAGACCAATGTCTCCCTTTTCCTTTTGTAAAAAAATAAACTGCAGAAATCAGCATTGTCAGATGACTGGAGCATCTTGCTGGAAAAGTGAAGGCTGGGTTAGGCAGTGGACACTTGATAATCCCCAACCTTTTTTGCTCTTGCATGAATCAAGGAGGCAGCTCTGAGGCTGGGATAAATCCCTGGACCCAGTAGCTCAGTCATGAAACATGGTTTTCCCCTAGCCCTCAGCTCTTTCTCAGAGATTGCTACTAACTAGAGACACCTGTGAGAGCCCAGCACCTGCTGCTGGTTGGATGCGTGTCTGGCATGTCATGAGATGTAATCAGGCTACAGAGAGGCCTGGGCAGGCATGGGGACCATGATCGTTGGGGGAGCTGGTCTCACTCTGTTGCTCAAGCTAATGTTGAACTCCTGTACTCAAATAATCCTTCTGATTCAGCCTCTCAAGTAGCTCGTGGCACAGATTCCACTTTGCCCGAGGTTTTGTTAGTGGTTAGGATAAAATCCTGTAATAGGGGCTAAAGAGATGGCTCAGTGGTTAAGAATGCTTGATGCTCTTTCACAGGACCTAGATTTGGTTTGCTGCACTCAAGTTGGGTGGTACACAACTGACTGTAACTCTAGCTCCAGAGAACCGAACAACCTTTTCTGGCTTCCATGGATACCTGTGTATACATCACTTGGCAGACCTTCACACACACACTTTTCTTTCTCTCAAACACTATGACAGTAACACATGTGAAGTTCTAATACTTGATTCTCAATAATGTCCTTGCATTTTTTGTTGTGATCTTATAACCTCTGGATAAGGAAAAAGATCTAAGACCTTGAAGCTAAGTAGACAAGGGTTTGAAACTGCTGTGGACTTGCTGGATCCTGGCGGTAGTTACTGTACATCTGAACCTTAGTTTCCTCTTGTATAGGATTGGGGTGATAGTCCACACAGTTAAAAGAGGAGGAACTGGGACTGTATGTCACTTTCTAGTGCTTAGAGCTGATGTGCAGTTAATAACTTTTATTTCCATGCTTTTCTTTCAGAGGACAAGTCTTGCAGTGTTAAGTGTTTTCTTCGGGGTGCTCAGACGGTAAAAATAGAGGTCAGGCCACCTTTCAGAAGCCTTCTGCTGGGTCTAAAGGTGAGGATTTAGCTATTATCCCTTCTTGGGCATTATTGGCTATTCTTCCTTTTAGATGGTCCAGAGAGATGGCCCTCAATATCAAGAAGACACATTATTACCCTCTTGGTGTGTATTTACCGGAGGCAGGGCTAGGTCTTTTCCACTTGCCTGGCCTTTTTTTTTTTTTTTTTTTTAAGTGTGTATATGGTGCTGGGAATCTAACTCCTTCCTGCTCCTGTCATTGAACTTCAAAGATAGCCCCTCACATTATTTTTAAGAATAATGTCTTGTGACATAAATACTTACCAGGCCCTATCTCGGAAAAAAAACAAAACAAAACAAAATAAAACAAAAACAAACAAACAAACAAAAAGAAAATACTTAACAGAGCAAACCTGGAAACTGAGTTGGTGGAAATCTAAAAATAATCACTTTCTAGACCATGAGTTCTTGCTTCCTCTTTTTCTCCTTTGGACTTTCCCCAGAGAAAAGAAAGCAGAAGTAAGCCTCAGGTGTACAAACAGGCAAGGGACAGTTCATGGAGAGGAGTGGACGGTTCTACCATCAAAGTCTGACCCCATGGCATTCATCCTTTGCAAGAAAGACCTTTTTATACAGAAATGGGAGCACATAGCGCTTTTTCACAGATTGCAAAATGGAAGGGATTGAGTATCCCTAGCTAAAAGTCCAGAAGATTCTAAAACTTAAAACTTGGTTGAGATATATATATATATATATATATATATATATATATATATTTAGTTTTAGATTTAGATTTATTTATTTATATGTAAGTACACTCTAGCTGTCTTCAGACAGAAGGAGTCAGATATTGTGGATGGTTGTGAGCCATGTGGTTGCTGGGATTTGAATTCAGGACCTTCGGAAGAATAGTCAGTGCTCTTAACCATGGAGCCATCTCTCCAGCCCCTTGGTGGGTATTTTTAGAGACAGGGTTTCTCTATGTAGCTCTGGCTGTCTTAGAGCTCGCTCTGTAGACCAGACTGGTCTTGAACTCAGAGAGATCTGCCTGCCTCTGGTTTTGTTGTTTTGCTTTTGTTTTGTTTTGTTTTATGTTAAGCCAGGGTGACATAGGTTCCCTCTGTAACCTGGCTGGCCTGGAACATGCTAGGAACTTGTAGACCAGCTGGCCTCAAACTCACAGAGATCCTTCTGCCTCTGCCTTCTGAGGGCTCTGCTTAAAGGCTTGCGCCACCATGCCTGGCCAGACCTAAAACTTTCTGGACACCAGAATGATCGCTTAAAACATGTAGCATTACAACCCTTCCATGCTCAACCATCTTTAAAAAACTGTGTATGTATGGCCAGGTAGTGGTGGCATACACCTTTAATCCCAGCATTCAGGAAGCAGAGGATCTCTGAGTTTGAGATCAGCCTGGTCTATAGAGCCCAGGACAGCCAGGGCTACACAGGGTAATCTTGTCTCAAAAAACAAAACAGGACAACAACCAAAAATGCTCTTAACTGCTGAGCTGCCTCTCCGGCCCCACACCCAGTCATTTTGTTCAAGGCATACCCAGCCTTGTTTACTCCATTAGATTGTGGTTTTGCTGCCTTATGTTGGAAGCCAGGGACTTTGTGGTCTGAGCAGTTAGGGTTTTAATATTTGTCCCTTCACTAGGTGGGGTGTGGCAGTCATTTTTTACCTTCTGGTTCTGTGTGGGGAGGCTAATCAGTACCAAGGCTGTGAGTCCAGGGCCTTGTTGCCTCACCAGAGTGCTATCCTTGGTCTGTGCCCTGCCAGGTGCAGGGGTGGGGCTACACTCATTGTAAGTTTACCTCAGCATTGAGGCCATCTGGGGACAGGGGAACTGAAGCAAAAGATTCCACACCACAGGCAGAAAGGGAGGTCAGGGTTACTTCCTTTAGCTGCTCTGTGGGTACACCATGGTCATCCAGGACATCTGATTTCTGCTTCTTCTAGGAGTTCTTGATCAGAATGGCTTCAGGATGGTTCTACCTGTCCTGCATGGTGCTGGGGTCCCTGGGATCCATGTGCGTCCTCTTCACTACGTACTGGATGCAGTACTGGCGCGGTGGCTTTGCCTGGGATGGTACTGTGCGCATGTTTAACTGGCACCCCGTGCTCATGGTTTCCGGCATGGTGGTGCTCTATGGAGCTGGTGAGTAGTAAGTTGAGTGTGGGAGGCATGTGATGGCCTCGGCCTGGGCCTGGCAGCACTTACCCTCTCTGAGAGGGTTGAGTTTGAGGCTCCCATGGCAGGATGAGTTGGTTGTCCCTGGGACCAGCTGTCATTTGGAGGAAGGAGTGGAAAGTGTAGGGAAGGCTTCACAGATACTCAGACAGGGTCAGCAAAACTTTGTGTGAAGGACTAGAGCTTAATTTCATCAAGCTTTGTAACGGTATGATTGTAATCTGTATTGCAGCTACTCATCTCTGCTTCTATACTATTTATTATTGGTGTGGTGGTGATGGCAGTGGTGTGTGTGTGTGTGTGTGTGTGTGTGTGTGTGTGTGAGAGGGGGGGAAGGGCGCGGCACGAGCATCATATCATGGAAGCAGCTATGGAAAGTATGTAAAATGCATGACTGTGTCTCAGTAAAGTTTTATTCAGGGAAATAGGAAGCAGGCTAGATATGGCCTGTCTCTGTAGTTTGGTCCCTGATCTGGAGAAAAAGAACTTAAAGCCTCTTATATTATTGTTGGGTCAAGGATCCATCTTTGCCTCATGCATCTAAATCTGTGTGAATCCCGTTTTTCCCAGTTGGGCCAAAGGCCACTCACTATGCATGCTTCTCACATCATCCCCCTGGTTCTTGACTGTTTTCTTACAATGTATATGATGTATGCATGTGCACGTGCACATGTGCGTAAACATGTAACTCTACCAGGTTGGCATTGAACTCACAGAAACCCACCTGCCTCTGCTTCCCAAGTGCTGGGGTTAAAGGCATGTGCTACTATGCTCTGTCCTAAATTCTTTGCTGTGTTATTTATGATTGGTATGGTGGTGATGCGTGTGTGTGTGTGTGTGTGTGTGTGTGTGTGAGTGTGCGCGCGTGTGTGTACGTGGGCATGGGCTTGCCATAGCATGCATGTGGAAATCAGAGGACAACTTTTAAGAGTTAGGTCTTTCTTTAACTGTGGGTTCCCAGGGTCAAACTGAAGTTTTTTGACTATGTGGCAGGTGCTTTACCTGCTGAGCCATCTAGTGAGCCCCACTTTGTTTTTTGAGACAGGGTCTCTTCACAAGCCGCACCCTCAGCTTTCACACCTGGGTTGTTAAGGAACCGTTGCTGAATGGTTCATTGTGAAGTGAAGAGACCTGGAGAGACAGTGCTCCTCAGCCCGCAAAGCTGCATTCAGGATGGAGCCAGGGCAGGTCAAAAACTCTGCCCATTTTAACGGGCCCTCATTGCCTCCTTCCTGACCAACTAACTGCCTCCTGCCAATCACAGGAGGTGGTGGGTGCTGAGCAGGCTTAGCTAGGGCTTCTGCTGCTGCAGTAAACAACATCACTAACAGCAACTCGGGGAGGAAAGGATTTATTTCACCTTACACTTTCAGGGCAGCATGACAGAGAAGCTGGCAGGGACTGAATCAGAAGCTGTGGAGGAAGGTGGCTCCTAGCTCGCTCCTCAGGGCTTCCTCAGCCTGCTCGCTTCCCCCTACCCCCCGACACCCCCGCTTTCTCTCTTTCAATCTTTTTAATAGTTTTTGAGTCTAAGGCTGTTTTGCTTGCATGTATGTCTCTGTACCATGTGCATTTAGTACCTTGGAGACCAGAAGAGGGTGTGGGATCCCCCAGGTACTGGAGTTACAGATGGCTGTGAGCCATCACGTGGATTGAACTCAAGTCCTCTGGCAGAGCGACTAGTGTTGTTAACCACTGAGCCACATCTCTAGCCCTGCTCTCTCATACCATCTAGGACCACCAGCCCAGGGATGGTATTACCCAAAGTGAGCTTGGCCCTCCCATACTCATCTTTTTTGTTTGTTTGTTTGTTGTTTGTTTTTGGTTTTTCAAGACAGGGTTTCTCTGTGTAGCCCTGGCTGTCCTGGAATTCATTCTGTAGACCAGGCTGGTCTCGAACTCAGAAATATGCCTGCCTCTGCCTCCCAAGTGCTGGGCTTAAAGGCATGCACCACCACTGCCCGGCCCCCCATATTAATCATTAATCAAGAAAATGCTCTACAGACTTACCTGTAGGCAATTTGATGAGGGGGATTTTTCAACTAGATTTCCTTTTCTCAGATGACTAGTTTGTATCAAGTTGACAAGAAACCAATCAGGACAGGAACCAATGAACTGGCACTTACTTCTTCCTGTTGAGAGGTTGTGTATGGTCACATCGGGGGAGTGTAAGGTGATGCCGCTAAGCTCCGGGGACTTCTCTCTGCAGCCTCTCTGGTGTACCGCCTGCCTTCCTCGTGGGTGGGGCCCAAGCTGCCCTGGAAAGTTCTCCACGCGGCCCTGCACCTGCTGGCCTTCGCCTTCACTGTCCTGGGGCTGATCGCCGTCTTTCGGTTTCACAGCCATTCGAACATCACACATCTCTACTCCCTGCATAGCTGGCTGGGCATCACCACTGTCACCCTCTTCGCCTGCCAGGTGGGTGCCCTCCGCCTCTTCCTTCTCAGTCCCTGTGGGTGCTGTGTTCTTTGGGCGTGGCTTCACTAGCCTCAGCTCCCAGTGTTCTCTCTGCCCCTTGCCCGGAGAGGGCCATATAACCTGTCCTGTGGGAGTGGGGGTTGGACTTTTTTCCTGCTCCGTATACCTGTCACACTGCTCGTCTGTCCCGACCGCATCTCACATGCTGTGCTGACTCCAGTGCAGCCTCTCTTCTGCTTTTTCCACTCTTCCCTCTTTGAACCAAAAGCAGTTCTGAAGGGGCTTTCAGTGTCCAGTGCCAGGCCTGTGCTTGGATTGTTTATGGGCTAGGACTGGCTGGGGGCCAGGGCTGGCAAGGACGGCTAAGCTCGCCGAGTGTTTGCTACAAGCCCATCACACATTTGTTGCTTGTGTAATAGAAATAGGCAGATGGCAGTAATGTGTGGTGTGTGGTCAGGGCTGTGCATGGTGGGAATATTTGAGTTGAAAAAGAGGGGCACTAGGACAGTGACCAGCAGGAGGCACTGTAGGCGAATGGGCACAATTGTTTTCCCTTGTGTTCACAGTGGTTCCTGGGCTTTGCTGTCTTTCTCCTGCCCTGGGCATCCCAGTGGCTGCGAAGCCTCCTGAAACCTGTGCATGTCTTCTTTGGAGCCTGCATCCTTTCCCTGTCCATCACGTCTGTTATTTCTGGCATCAATGAGAAGCTTTTCTTTGTTTTGTAAGTTTCAAGGGGCCTCTAACATTAAGGCATATGGAATGGAGTAGGGGCTTCAGGAGATACATCCTATAATCACAGGACAGCCAGTGGAGGGCTTGAGTCCAATCTTGATCTGGAAAATGACAGAATTAACCGGTCTTTAGGTTGAAATTGGTAAACTGGCAATACTTACTAAGCACCAAGTGATACAGTACCTTTGTTTGTCAGAAATTGCTCAAAGCACCTCACCTTTAATCCTCTTTTTTTGTTTTATTAACGATTTATTTATTATATGTAAGTACACTGTAGCTGTCTTATACCCCAGAAGAGGGCATCAGATTCCATTACAGATGGTTGTGAGCCACCATGTGGTTTCTGGGATTTGAACTCAGGACCGTCAGAAGAGCAGTCAGTGCTCTTAACCACTGAGCCATCTCTCCAGTCCCATTCCTCTTAAGCACACTACAACATCTGTGCTGTTAGCAAGAGAGAATGTAATGAGCTAGGCACAGTGGCTGCCTGCCTTTAATCATAACAGCAGGCAGGCAGGTCTCTGAGGTCAAGGCCAGCTTCCTCTACACAGTGAGTTCCAAGCCTGGCAGGGCCATGTACTGAGACTTTGTCAAAAATACTGAGGCCCAGAGTAAGCCAGTAAAT
The DNA here is from genome assembly GCA_964023405.1 of Apodemus agrarius. Classification (NCBI taxonomy): domain Eukaryota; kingdom Metazoa; phylum Chordata; class Mammalia; order Rodentia; family Muridae; genus Apodemus; species Apodemus agrarius. The sequence continues at coordinate 147,845,783 of OZ030005.1, forward strand.
GGCAGAAGTGGGAACTGAGTTAGGCTGTCTGCCTTAGAGCCTGTATGTCTAGCCACTGTTGTCCTGGGTTTTGAGGCGGTTTGGTAGAGTGAACAGCAAATAAGATTGGAGATCAGCCCTGGGGTTCAGAGCTTGGTTGTACTATGTACTAGTTAGATAAAGGTGGGCAGGTTCATGTCACTAGCAACCTCATTCTTCCCATGGTAAAACATTACACAGTTCCTGCCTGTCATTATGATAGGGACTTAGTATGTTAACTCCAGGTTGTAGTAATCTAGTCTCTTGCTAGGCAGAAGAAAAGAAAAGGGAAAGGGAAAGGGAACGGGAAAGGGAAAGGGAAAGGGAAAGGGAAAGGTTCTTCCAACCAAATAATACCCATATTATTTTGTCATTTCCAGGAAAAATGCCACCAAGCCCTACTCCAGCCTGCCTGGTGAGGCTGTCTTTGCCAACAGCACAGGGCTCTTGGTGGTGGCTTTTGGCTTGCTGGTTCTTTATATTCTTCTGGCTTCCTCATGGAAGCGTCCAGATTCAGGAGCTCTGACTGACAGACAGGTATGGCTGCTTACCTCCCATTCTAGGTGGCGTAAGGCCAGGTGTAGAGAAGGACCCAAGGAGGGCTTGCACCTTGCTAAGATCGGTCCTGTAGCCAGGTGGGACGCCAAGCAGCTTGGAGGTGCAGATTGGGTGGTCGATGGGGACTCTGGTGTCAGAGCAGCCAAACCTGGGAGTGACTTCCCAAGGTCCCCCCGCCCCTGCAAGATCCCTTGGCTCTGAGAGATGACATGTGGAAGGGCTTGAGCCTGGTTCTGCCAGCTCTGTGGCAGGAACAGTGGGACACGTGCTTCGTGGGACATCAGGTGCTTAAAGCAGGTCTTGCCTGTTCTTATCAACTCAGACACCTGGCAGACGTGGGAAGACATGCTGTGGACCAGGCTCAGCAGACGTGGGAAGACATGCTGTGGACCAGGCTCAGCAGATGTGGGAAGACATGCTGTGGACCAGGCTCAGGAGCTTTCGGGCTTCCCTGAAAGATCTGGTGGCTTGGCTGGGTTCCCCTTGCTGGTTGAGGGTCTATCTGAGCAGCTCAGGCCTGGTGTGCCTCCTGAAGCTCAGGCTCTTTTGAGGTCATGCCTTTAACCCCCGTGCATCTTCCTTCTTTCCAGCCCCTGTTGCATGACAGGGAATGAAGCGGACAGGGGCCCCTGGGGACAGTCGGCGCTGCAGTCTCTGCTCCCCCAGAAGCTCTGCTGTACTGGGGCTCCTGGCTGGTTTCAGCCACAGGCTCTCTCAGGCCAGAGACCACACCTGCTCCTCCAGCTCCAGGCTTGCTCGCTCCAGCCACTGCTGCTCGTCTGCTTCTCTTGATGGCTTTGACTTGTTGCGATTTTTTCAGGTCTTCCATCTGCACAAGGACCTCCTTGCCTTGGTCACTCCAGTCTCTTCTGCTGGTCTGCAGATTTCGGGCTGCTTTCTTTACCACTCCTAGGGGTGTGGTAGAAGCCTTACCACTCCTAGGGATGTGGGGTTCAAATGTAGTCTACATGTATAAATTCTAAAGTCTGCTCTCTGTGGGAGCATTTGTCTCAGTTAAGTAAGCTTCCTCCTCCTCTGCTCGGTCCTGGATCATTTGGGTGGGCAGTGGCAGCCGGAGAAGCCTTTGGTGTAAAGTCAGGTGCCCGATACTCTGCTCTTCTCACTTTGACACACTGTGTTGTGTGTATTGTGACTGTGTGATTCCCCCTCTTCTTACTTTGACACACTGTGTTGTGTGTATTGTGACTGTGTGATTCCCCTTCTTCTAGTTGCTGCTCCAGCTGCTTCCTGGGTCCCGCCCTTTCCCTGTGACTTACATGCCTGTCCCCCTCAGGTAACCTACGCCCTGTCAAACAGTTCTCCCAAGAACGGATGTCCTGTCCCCTCAGGTAGCCCTCCGAGCCCTGTTAGACAGTTCTCCCAAGAACAGATGTCCTGGCCCTGGTGATAAGTGAGAGGCTTCTTTGGCCTTCCTTTCTGTCCCCTTGTGGGTGTGGGCTTTCCTGCCTCCTTAGCTATTCTGACAGGGCCCCAGCCCACCATGAAATTGAAACCAGCATGAAGCAGTTTGCTGGGCAGTGTTCTGGGAGCCACTCACTGCTGCTGCCTTCAGAGGTGTTCCTTATTGAGAAGTGGGTGCTTCTGTTCCCCCAAAAGGTCACCCAGCTACCCGCCATGGTATACCAGAATGTGAGCTTTGTTCTTCTGAATACAGACTGGTAGAGAGGGAGGAGTCTTGCCCTACTCCTTTGTGTTAGCCTGTGGCACTTCATGCCTTCATAGACAAGCCCTGCCAGGTCCCTCGGCAGGCAGTAGGAGGAGTTGGGTTCCTGTGCTCTCTGCAGATAGTGACCAGGCTGAACTTCACCCAGGCCGCCAGAGGTTGGGAGGAGGGCTGGTGTGGACTCACTGAATGAAGTCTGAATACCACTGGGACGACTGCTTAGCACCTGCATCGACATCTTCCCGCTTCACTCATAAGTGGGTATTTTACTTCATGAATCTGATTTTTATTAAATGTTTTTAAGCATCAAAGGTCTCTTTTGTTTAGACTGTTTTTTGTTTTTGTTGTTTTGTTTTTTGTTTTGTTTTTGTTTTTGTTTTCGAGACAGGGTTTCTCTGTGTAGTTCGGGCTATCCTGGAACTCACTTTGTAGACCAGGCTGGCCCCGAACTCAGAAATCTGCCTGCCTTTGCCTCCCAAGTGCTGCCTTTAGGCATGCGCCACCACTGCCCGGCTTTTGTTGTTTTTTGAGACAGGGTTTCTCTGTGTAGCCCTGGCTGTCCTGGAACTCACTCTGGAGGCCAGGATGGTCTCGAACTCAGAAATCCACTTGCTTCTGCCTCCCAAGTGCCGGGATCAAAGGCGCATCACCACTGCCCAGCCAGACTGTTTTGAAAAAATAATTTTAGGGGCTAGGGAGATAGCTCAGTAATTAAGAGCACTGGCTGTTCTTCCAGAGGTCCTGAGTTCAATCCCAGCAACCACATGGTGACTCACTCTGTAATGTGATCTGATGCCCTCTTCTACATTCATACTTAAAAAAGTATTTAAACAAATAATTTTAAACAAAAACTTTATTTCTCATACTTTTGGAGGCTAGATATCAAAGATCAAGGAAACGACATATGTCTGGTAAGGGCCATTTCCCCTCCCATCTTTGTACTGTGGCGTCACATGGTGCAGAGTACAAGCTGCTCCCAGACCCTTATAAATGATAAATGACTACATCCCATTTAGTCACTTAACAAAGGTCTTTTCTGTTATTTTTGAGACAGGATCTCACTGTGAAGCTCGAACTTGCTCTGTAGACCAGACTGGCCTCGAACTCACAGAGATCTGCCAGTCCTCTGCTGCCAGATTGCTCAGACTAAAGGTGTGAGCCACCAGCCTGGGCTCAAGGTCCTACCACTTAATTCCATCACATTACGGATAAAGTTTCATGAGTAGGAGTTCTGTTGGAACATAAACATTCTTTGATGACACTGCATTGTGGTTAAATCAGAGTTTTGACAATTTACAAAGGCCTCGGGACAGGTTTGACCCTTACAGAAGCAGAGAGGGCCAACCAGAAATCCATGATTATGTTCCTGGAATTGCATCCTATTTAAATCTCTGTGGGTGTCCTTCATAATGAATGGCAGTAGGATACATCTTCCAGTAGGAAAGGAGTGTTCTCTGCCTTAAAGTCTGGAAAACAAGACTCCAAAAGGAGTGGGGCAGGCAGGTAGAGGCAAGGGGCGTTACCTGATGTCACTCTGCTGGGTGACAGAGTTGGGATCCACAGGTGTGTTTGACACCAGTCGTTTCCTTTGCACATGTATCTGTCTGTACACGCTGATACCCAGCTTTGATGCCAGGGACTTTTTATTTTAATGGAGCAGATTCAGAGGGGACTTCAGGCCCAGAGGCCAAGGGATCCCGGTGACTGATCTGAGTAACACAGATGATGGATGGGGTCCCTTTCTTAGTATGACCGAGTAGAGATGGTGGCACAGTGGGAGTGAGGATGCCTGACAGCAGTGGGGACGTCTGCTCTGGTGACGGCACTGCAACACCCGCAGGCGTCCTTTCTGCAGCTTAGTTTTTATATCCCTGAGATGTTTACCATTCTGGTCTTTTTTCCTTTTTTTTTTTTTTTTCTTTAAAAAAAATTTTACATATGAGCACATTGTCACTGTCTTCAGACACACCAGAAGTGGGCATCAGATCACATTACAGATGGTTGTGAGCCACCATGTGGTTGCTGGGAATTGATCTCAGGACCTCTGGAAAAACAGCCAGTGCTCTTAACTGCTGAGCCATCTCTCCAGCCCCCAAGATGTTTACTATCCTGAAAACCAAAATCTTGTTTTGTATGTGTAGGCACATTCATGCCCCAGCACACGTGGAGGCCAGAAGGCAACTTTTCCTGCTGGCACCCAATGGGATCTGCTGATCAAATTCAAGTTGTTAGGCCTTCAGGCTACTAAGCAGTGAGCTGCCTGCTGTCTTGAGATGGGTATCATTCAGTTTTACAGATCTTTACTGGCCTGGCTTAAAGCAGACCCAGACTTCATGTCACGGAGAGGCCTGCCAGTGCCTTGCATCGCATCCCTACACTGAGATGCCGTGCGCGGTATGAGCTGTCTGTCTGGTGTTTCCACCAGGCTCCAGTCGTCTGCCTTTTAGCTGGTCAGGGCGTAGGCAATCATTGCTCTAGAGAGACCTTGGCACTGACATGACTACAGCTTTTGAGCTACACCAAAGCCTCGAAACACAGTAAGTCCTTGTCGTGTGGGAACTTGATGCCCAGGTGATTTCTGAAAACTCTCAGTTGTTGACCTGGTACAGAGAAAGGCCTCTTTGCCACTCTGCTGTACACTGGTGAGCTGTGTCCTGGGGAAGGAAAGGGGAGCGGGGAAGCAGCCCAGCTGAGCAGAACTTGTATGGAGCACTGGTGATGAACTGCCTGCAAGAGATGGGTCATGGTCCCTGTAACCAGGGGTAGTCCTATGGCTTCAATGGATTTTATTAGCTTTCTGTCATACACTGACTGGGTATAGGAGGCCTTCCAGAGGAAGAGGTCTGGAATCTTGGAACCAAATGGGTATGCCCAGTTAGAGGCTGTGTTGTACTCAGGAAAAGCCAAATCATTGACATCCAGAGCTGGTTAAGGTGGGCAGACAAGATCTGAGGGACTCCTTTTCCTGAGGAGGAAAGATTGGTGCTGCCCAGGCATGTGACCCACCCTGCCAGATCCTATCTTCATGGAACAGCTCTGGAGGTATGGATGTCCTGCTCCACGCAGAGAACGGGTGTCAGGGGGACAGGGGACGGGGACGGGGGTGGGGTGACCATCTGAAGGCAAGAGGAAGTCACATACAGGAGCCGAGGAGGAGAAAAGCAGTCATGCTCCTTGCGCCTGCAAGACCTCCAGGATGGCGCGCAAGATGGCAGCAGCTGCGACCGCTCCAGGGTCTGGCTGGTCTAGCCGTGCAGAGCTGATGTAACTAGCTCTCCCAGCTCCAGCTTCCATGTTCTTGGTGGCCTCGGCTGCAGCTTCAGCACCCTGAGGAACAGTGGAAGTTGGCTCCAGAACACGATAAGAGGCCCCCTGGGCCCTGAAATCTAAGCCTAGACCCTTTGTCCCATCTGCCAGCAGTCTGTACCATCATGCAGTGGAAAGGTCACCTCTTGTCTGCTTCTAGCAAGGAAAGGAAGGAGCCCATATTTGCTAAGCCTCAGCCCAGGTACTAGGCTAGGCTCAGTTTATCTTCCTAGCAACATAAGTAGTTTCTGAGATAGACACTCACCCCGTTTGATAAAGGTAGAAGTGACAGTGAAAAGAGACCATCAACTTGCTTAAGACCACCTAGAGAGTGGAGCTTGGTGGCTCCTTGATTGTCCAGCTGAGTGTCACTCACCTTGACTGCTTGAGTCAGGACTGGGAGGAGACTGGTCCCTGGGCTCTTCCAGGCGTGGAGCTCCTGTGCTGCTGCCCACAGAGAATCCAGCTGGACAAGGTCAGAGAAGTGAGTCAAGAGGCCCTGACATCAAGGGGGCAGCTTTAGGACTTGTGGGCTTAGAAGGGGAAAGAGCAGCACCCTGAGTACTTACCATTGTCCTGTCTCCTGGTGCAGCCTTTCCATACCTACAGGAGCACAGTGGTTACTTTAGGTGTAAGGACAGGGTCTCGGGGGCAGAACCATCTACCAGTCACCTCCCCAGCACACCCCTGGTGTTAAGACGTGAGTGCTGGCTCACTTCTGCATGGCCTCTAGGCCAGCATCCATGGCAGCAGACCAGGTTTGGAGGTCAGTGTTGGCCTTGAGAGGCTGGGCAGCTGCAGTCAGGAACAGGCCGTAGAGCTGGGGAGAACCAAAATGCTGATTACACGGAGCTGGCCGGCACCCGGCCAAGCCTGCATCCCTTCCCATCAGTCTGTCCTTCAGGATCTGGTTCTACTCACCGCCCCAGATGAGCCTCCCATCTTCTCCAGCAGCAGGACAGCCAATTTGGAGAGTACGTGGGCGGGGCTGGTTAGAGCTGGGCTTTCCTTTAGCCAGCCTTGAATGGCTGCAAGTAGATACAGGTGCCCTTCAGAGGTGCTATCCGCTCTCCTTTCTCTCCCTAGTCTTTGCTGGTGTTTTCCTGATTGGTCTTATTTCCTGAAGAATATGTTTTCTGCCTGCTTGTTTGTTTCTCTTCTCTTTCCTATCACCCTAAGTTGGCCTGGAAGTCCTTGCGAGCCACCATTGCCTGGCTTCATTCACTTTTGTAACCATGGAGATGAGATAGGAGTGCTCTTGGCTTCAGGTAGGTGCTGGCTTTTTTTTAAGACAGGGTTTCTCTTTGTAGCCCTGGCTGTCTTGGAACTCAACTCTGTAGACCAGGCTGGCCTTGAACTCAGAGATCCACTGGCCTTTGCCTACTGAGTGCTGGGATTAAAGTTGTGTGCCACCATTTCCCAGCTGAATACATCTTTCTTGGACAGCTGGACAAACGTGTGGTGGTGTGGACAATTGGGTGCTAAGGGCAGCAGAAGGGAGTTTCTTTTGGGGAAACAAGGTGTGGCAAATGGCCTCACTTGGTGAAGGAAAGCAGCAACTCCATGAAAGCCCCTAAGTGTTGTTGACATTGTTTCCTGGCATGTGCAGATCTAAGAGCTAGTGTGCCGTATTAGCCTGAGTGTTCCAAAGAGGCCGACCTTTGGCAGCACGGCTGTGGGTAGAACCGCAGTCCCCATCGCCAGCAGCCCTGTCCAGGGCATTCAGGTGGTCCTCCAGGCCGACGAGGGTGGTGCATATCCGATCCAGCACGAGTGTCATCTGCTCTGACGACCCACCTACAAAGGGAGGACAGCATGCTGAACTTCACTAATGTGGGAGTATGGGTGCCAAGGTTTCTGTGCACTACACAAGGTGAAATCTTGACCCCAAGGATGATTGCATCTCATCAGCAGGACCCAGTACCTCCTGCTGCAGTGGCTTCAGGGTTTTCTGGAGGTTCTGTGGGAGCTGCCCGAATCCGCTTCCTCCCAGTCACGGAGACCTTGGCCATGTGAGGCCAGGCTTTTGCAGTAGTTTCAGCATCTAGAGGCAGCCACATAACTTTTTCAGACAAGATCAAGTAGGGCATACACTTCCCACCTGACCCTGAAGACTGGTTCTCTAAGCTGTCTACAAGAAGTGGGTCCAAACTGATCAGGATATACTTAGTGTGTACGGCACACTGAGGTGTGTCCCGGAGAGGGGTAAGGCGGATATGAGGAGACACTAAGTGTATACAGCACACTGAGGTGTGCCCTGGAGAGGGATAAGGCAGATCTGAAGAAGACACTAACACCAACTTTCCAGAGCTGGGTGAGGGCTGAAGGCTGAAAAGTCAGAGAAGGCCTCTTGATAGGTCTAGAGCCCAGACTGTCACTGTCAGCTGAGGGGGCCTTGAGGATGGAACCTTGGATGGATGATGACTCCTCCTAGCAATGCTTCCAGGGTCCCGCTCTCACCTATTAGCTTCAGCACGGCCTCATCCACAAGCATCAGAGTGAGGGAAACACCACGCATCTCGAGTGCTGACATGAAGGTTCCCACCAGGGCACGCTCAACCTTCACCCCACGGCTCTCTGCAATGCCAAGCAAAGAATCCTGTGAGGGGAAGGGAACAACCCAGAGCTTCTTAAAAGGAAACTGAACAGCAAGACAGGGACCTGGAAGGGTGACGTCTTTGATGAGTAGGGAAATGGCCTGGTGTCCTTAGGGCATCCCTCAGTGACAGCCCAGTGCCACGTTCCTTGGATGTGTCCCCCGTGAGGGGCTGGTGAGGTATAGCTGTCCTTCACTGAGTTCTTAGAAGGTGCTGGTGTCTACCTATACTTAATCTCATTTAATTCTCATACCAACGATAAGTCAGGTGTTGCTATGATTTCTTCCAGACTCAGGACCCCAGCCTTTCAGTGGCAAAAGTGACAATTTAAGTCAAGCTCGTGTGACTGACCATTCAGCTGGCCCTGACAGGACACTGCCTCAGCTGCTTTTCTTATGCCCAGTTTCAAACCAGGTTCAAAGAGTTAAGGGAATTGGGCATGGAAACAAAGGTTAAGAGGCTATTTGTGAGTTTAACACCAGTCTGGTCTACATAGTAAGCTCAGGACAGCCAGGGCTACATAGTGAAACACTGTTTCAAAGATAGACAAACAAAGGTCTTCTTGTAGGGAAGGCTCACCCAGCAAGCGGATGGCAGCTTCAGCTATGATGCCCAGTTCCAGGAAAGACAGGCCACCCAGATTGTTGACTATCAGCACCACTGAAGAGCCTGTTGACAGATGGGACACCCTCAGTGATACCTTTGGTGGCTTCTGTGAAAGGGGGCAGGAAAGGCTTGGAGAATGGGAACACTAGGCTACTCACCTGACTTTACAGGCACATGGGATATATTGGCAGTGTTTGTCATGTGGTCAAGCATAAGAGTGACAATCTGATCAACAGGCGCTATCTGTCAGGAGAAGCAGTGATGAGCCATCTCTGGGAGCCGCTCGGCTGGACTGGGCTGGGCAGGGAGTCTATTTACCTTTATCCGACGCACACCAGCCTCCCCATGGATCCCTGTGGAGAGATGTGGTCAGGACTGGCTGGCTCACAGCCTGCTAATTGTCTCTCCATGCTTTTATCAATGGCACATAGTGTTCAGCACTAGACTGGGCTCAATGGGTGTGGACAGTGGGTAGGAAAAGGGTAATGAGACCCAGCAGCAGATGGCGTGGCAGAAGAGCTAGCTGCGACGTCACAGAAGCTGGAGGACACTAATACCCACTGTGTTAGAAACACATGGGGAGAAGTGGGACATGCCAGTCACAGGAAAGGTGTCCTTTGGACCAAAAGCATCCCGTGCATTGGGGTTGGAGCAGGAGACCATGGAATAATGTGGGTAAATGTGAGATAGGAGGAACATGACTCTCTCTGCGTCCAGAGCCTGGGCGCAGGTGGCAAACTAGATAAAGTCAGGCAGGAAAAAGACTAGGCTAAGCCTCAAGTGCACACCTCCGAGTCCAGAGACCACCCGAGGGACATCAAGGAAGCAGGGAGGACTAGTTACACAACTCCAAGACCTCTGAAGCAGGCAAAACTCAAGGCGAAGAACAGTCATGGCAGGGGCCTGGTGGCCACAGGCTTACCCAGGCCTAGCTCCATTTCATCAGCAGCAAGCTCAAAGGTGTGTGTGGCACCAGGGACACTGCAGGAAGACAAGCTCACCCCCAGGGTACCTAGGGAAAATGAAGCATAAAAGAGAGGTGGTTCTGTTGTTGGCAGCAGCGATGCCAAGGAGGCATCTCTAAGGCTGCCCAACTCTTCATCTTAGGATGAGAGTCTCAACCCTGGGACCCAAGGTTGCCAGGCTCTCTCCAGATGACCTTCCCCTGGCCTCCAGAGAATACCTTGGAAAGGCCCCTGGTACAGCTGACAGGAGCCTGCTCTGAGTCCCCATGCCTGCCACAGTCCTCCCACCCCTGGGCTGGCACTCACCCATGGTCTTGGCGATCGCGCTCACCCTCTTTGTGATCTCCTCCAGCCCCATACCTTCCTCAGCCAGAGCACCTGCCACCTGTAGCCACCCAGAGAGAGGGGATGGTGGATGGAGGAGTCACTGGACCAATGGGGGCAGAAGAGAGGCTGGGAAGTTCTTTCTTTTCTTTTCTTTTTTTCTTTTTCTTTTTTTTTTTTTTTTTTTTTTTGAGACAGGGTTTCTCTGGGAAGAACTTTCTTGTTAGGAGAATCTCAGGATTTCTACACTAAACCTGGTCCATCACGTTTAAGGTAGAAGAGTGTTCTCTCCTTATTTACAACATACCTGCTTAGAGGAGTCTTCAAGAGTTTCTGTTTGGGAATGGGTGTGTGGCTCCATGGTAGAATAGAAGGCTTGCCTAGCATGCATAAAACCCATTTCCAATAAAACCGCACACACACACACACACACACACACACACACACACTCACTGTCATTTGTTCTCTCTTTCTCTCCCTCTCTCCCCTTCCACCCCTCCTTTCTCCTTCCCTCTGGTCTAGTAGAGCTGGAATGGACTTTAAGGGGAGTGGTCTAGAGAAGGGACTGCGTTCAGTGCCACAGAGCCTAGCGCTGATCACTTTCCTGATCGCAGAGCTTCTGCCCACAGATCAATTTACTCATTCCATTCTTTTATTCACCCTGTTATTCCATTTTCCCCAAGAATCTACTGAGCTGGAAAGGAAAAAAAGGATGACTGAATTACAGTCCTGATTTCCGAGAACTCAGTCTGAGGAAGAGAAGCAAAGACACAAACTGAAAATTACTGCAAGGTAGCACAGGTAACAGGAGTAGCTCAGGGTGCTGAGGCCGTCAGGCGGGGTACCATGTGGAGTTCCATCAGCCTCTACAGAATGTCAGGCATGGGCCAGGCCACAGAAGGCTGGCCAAAGAAAGGACTGTGCAGGGCACAGATGCCACACACATAAAGCCACAGAGACGAGCTCCAGCCCAACAGGTACAGGGAGGGACCTGATGTTTACAAAGCATTAAGAGAAGGTAAAGATACTGTGCAGTGAAGCCAGGAGTTAAGGAGGTGGACACGAGTGTGGTGGAGGAGTGGCTGGAGAGGTGGCTCAGCAGTTAAAAGCACCTGCTGCTCTTTACAGGATCCGGGTTTGGTTCCCAGTACCCACATGGCAGCTCACAACTGTCTCTAACTCCAGTTCCAGGGGATCCTGCACCTTCTTCTGGCCTCCCTTGGAGTTACAGACAATGGTGACCTACCATGTAGGTGATAGGAACTGACCTTAGGTTCTCTGCAAAAGTAGCCAGTGATCGTAACTGCTGGACCACTTCCTCAGTCCTCAAATAAATAAAAAGAGTGTGGTGGCACCCCAAACAAGGGGCTTGAGCTGTGGGAACCCGAGGCATTCTCAGGGAGATGAAAATTGGGCAGGCAGTTTTTGCCGTTTTGACATGGTCTCACTATGCTGCCCAAGCTAGTTTCAAATTCAAAACCCTCTAGTCTCAGCCTTCTGTATTCTATAAAGAAACCTCTAGGGTTAGTGTGGGCAACTGGCCGGCAGGGCAGGAGTGCAGGAAGCAATGCGGCACTCTCGTGAGAAGGGCAGTGCAGTTGTGACCCAATGTGAAGGCAGTTAGGGCAGGATAGGGGGACCCGTCCTGCCCTGGAGGGAGTGCTAGGAAGGGAAGTAACTGCATCCCCCATGTGACGGGAGGGAAGAGAACTGCTTTAGGAGAAGGCTTGCTTTCTAGGGCTAATGGCTATAGCAATGGTGGAGACTTGGTGGGTCAGGGAAAAGAAATGGCTGGTGACGCAGTGTCCCAGCCAGGGTGGGGGGCTAACCTTGTGGATAAGCACTGTGCCGCAGAGGCCACGCCGGCCTGCCTTCTTCAGGACAGTGAAGGCGCTGTCATCCTCAACCACCACCATCTCCACAGAGATGCCGTCCGCCTTCGCCCGCTCCATGGCAAGTCCAAAGTTGAGCCGATCCCCAGTGTAGTTCTTCACAATGAGGAGGGTCCCGGCTGCAGGGGCAGGGGCGGGAGAGGGCGTCAGCGAGCCTTGCCCTTACCCACCCCCACAGTGCCCACCCACAGCACTACACGCAAGCCTGACCTGTGCCTGCCTGGGCCACAGCTCTAATGGCTGCCAGGATGCTGCCCACAGGAGGAGAGGCAAACACAGAGCCCGCGATGGCGCCGGTCAGCATTCCTTTCCCGATGAAACCTGGAGAAAGGGAAATACAGACGCTGCCAAGAGTCTAGGCCTGTTTTCCCCGGGGCTTCCCACATGCCTGAGATCCATGTTTAGGTAAGCCCTACTATGTGCTTGTGCTATGCTAACCCCTCCACAGGAGTCATCTTGTCATCTTTTTTTTTCCCCCAAGACAGGGTTTCTCTGTGTAGCCCTGGCTGTCCTGGAACTCACTCTGTAGACCAGACTGGCCTCGAACTCAGAAATCTGCCTGCCTCTGCCTCCCAAGATCTGGGATTACAGGCGCGCGCCACCACCGCCCGGCCAGAGGAGTCATCTTGAAGGAGCCTCCCCCTGACCTCCCACCCTGGAGAACTCTGTCTGCTCCCACCATTTTCTACTCTTCCTCTTGTTCTTCTTTTACATAAAACTTTTGAGAAATGATTTGTTTTCTTTTACTTGAGTGTTTTGTAAGTGTGTATATTGTGTGCCATGGTACCTAGTGCCTGAGGAGGTCAGAGAGGGCAGTGGTTCCCCTGAAACTGGAGTTACAGATGGTGGTGAGCTGCTATGTAGGTGCTGGGAACTGAACCCAGGTCTTCTGCAAGAACACGTACTTTTAAGCACCGAGTCGTCTCTCCTGCTCCTCACTGTTGTTCTAGCGTCTGTTTTAACCCAAAGGCTCTCTGAGCTGCCCGTATTCACATCTGTCTTCCCAGAGTGGGGCATATACGTTCCACAGGGGAGGATCTTGCCTGATTTACGTGTGTACTCTGTACAGGGCCAGGTATACCATAGGCTCACTAGTATGCGGTTAAAGAATAAACAGGAGACTGAGGGTGGATAGGAAAAGTGAACTGACATAAAGTCCGAGGTCTGCTGTAGGAGCTCCTAACAAGGAGCTGGCATCCAACAGGAACCCAGCTAGGATGGTCCAGCTGTGGGAAAAGGCCTGACAGGGTGGCAGAAGGGGGGGTCCTAATTTGGGCCTGCAGGATCGAGAAAGTTTCATGGAGGTGTTGGGTCAGCTGAACTGGAAAAAAAACAAGCCAGGAAGACTTCTGAAATCACCAACTCTTGAGGCTGGGAGAGCCTCGGGGTTACCTGGCTCAACCCTGCATTTCTAGAACTGTAAGAATCCAGGTGCAGAGACAGGCTGTGACTGGGTGTGGAGTAGCTGGGGGCAGTGAGGGGCGGAGCCTGGGTCCATTCCTAACTCTGGCCCCAGAATCGATTGTCTGGTACCTCACGCTAGCATTAAGGACCTCCCAGGATCCCTTCTCTGCTCCGGCCAGCACCCCTTACAATGAACACAAAATACTCACTGGCATGGGCAGGCTCATGGCCTGAGCCTCCACCTGACAGAAGGGCTACCCGGCCCTTGAGGCTGTCCAGGTCAGAACGCAGGGCCACACGGTGCCCTTGCAGAAGCTGCAAGTCAGGGTTAGAGGCTACCAACCCAGCAAGGGAATCATCAGCACACCCTTCCAAAGAGTTCACCATCTTCTTGGAGGCCTGTGGAGGAAGAACAAGAAACGAGGTTCAGAGTGTGGTCAGCAGGGGTCCCCATCCCGCCTGCCCAGCAACATTACTGTGCCAAATTCCCCCGGGAGTTTCATGCCGGGGAAAGGAATTGTAGAAGCCACCGAGGGATTCTAAGGACATAGTGGTGCCTTGAGTTGTGTCATTACCAGGTGCAGGTGACTGTGACTTCTCAACTTTCAACTTTTTATTCAGTGTTTATTTAACTAATAGGCCTTTATATCATGATTTCTATGTATCCTGAAAAACAGCTTCAATGTAAAGCAAATGGGGGAGTTGGTGTCCTCACTAGAAAAAAATTAATGAAATTGGGGCCCTGTCAGGTCTCTGTTAGAGGAGGAAGGTTTTAGGCTGAGGCTTCTATGATGGTGGAGAGTCTGAGCAGGCCCCACACACACCCAGCTGGTACCACAACTGGTTTTCACAGGCTAGAGCTAGACGGTTCATGCAGGGTGGCAGGGCCCAGTGCTAGGCCCTGCATTCCTGCCCTCCATGGGAACACAGATACCATTCTTACATGCTATGTGAGAGGGACATACATGTGCATGGCAGCACAGAAGAAAAGGAACCCAGTCTCCTGAAGGGACCTGGGAAGTCTTTATGAAGAACAAGTGAGAGACATGTAGGGGTAGGGCAGGGGGTGGGAGATGTTCTGAGCAGAAGGAAGTATAAACCAAGATATGGGGTACAGAAGCACCGGGGTGACACAGTGTCACAAGCAGCGTGGCTGACGAGAGGAGGAAGGCTGGGGCCTCACAAGCCACACAAAGAGTCTTGTTAAGGAATTGTTAGGTTCAAAGGCTCAGCTCTAGGAGCCTAATAAACTATTCTCCAGATGTATGTCTTCAACAGGCCAATTAAGGAAAACCAGTAAAAAGCAGAGAGAGGAGATTTATCAATTTACTTATTTACTTATAATTTATGTTTTATAATAATTTATCAAATTGTTTATTATTTATCAAGTCATCAATATGTTCTCATTGGGAAGAGGAACAAATAGAGGTCCAGGGCCACTCCCATGTCCAAGGCTGTCTTCAGGGCACTCAGGGCACTGATATGAGGTTTAGGCTTAAATAGAGAGCAAGAGGTATGTACAATCTAGTAGTTTAGCTGGGTGTGGTAGCACAGGCCTTAGGAGATGGAGGTAGAGGGTCTGGAGTTGAAGGTTAGCATCAGCTACACAGAAAGTTGGAGGCAAGCCTGGGCTACAGGAGACCTATCTGTCTCAAACTGAATGTAAGAATTGGACACTTGGGAGGCAGAGGCAGGTGGATTTCTAGTTTGAGGCCAGCCTGGTCTATAGAGTGAGTTCCAGGACAGCCAGGGCTACACAGAGAAACCCTGTCTTGGAAAAAAACAAAACAAAACAAAACAACAAAAAATAAACAAACAAAAATTGGAAAAAGTCAGGTTGTGGTGGTGTATTACTTTAATTCCAGAACTCAGGAGATAGAAACAAAACAAAACAAAACAAAACAAAACAAATAAAAAAATATTAAAAAAAAAATCAAACCACTGAAACCAGGTAGTGGTGGCGCACGCCTTTAGTCCCAGCACTTGGGAGACAGAGGCAGGCGCATTTCTGAGTTCGAGGTCAGCCTGGTCTACAGAGTGAGTTCCAGGACAGCCAGGGATACACAGAGACCTTGTCTCAAAACACCCCAAAAGCCTCATCTGTCGGCCTGGTCTGCCACTGACTCATCCCCCCCCATGCAGGCGGCTGAACCATTGTCAGGAACAGGGGAAATCTCTTCCTGGCTATGTCAGGGCTTCTCTTCTGTCTTTATCTCCCCTGGGAAAATTCCAGTTTCCTGCAGGCATTGTTTCAGCAGTCTGATAGTTAACAGGAAGAGGTGAAACTTCTCTTTAGGATGTCTGCATTTCGTCAGAGCAGTTACCGGCCTCCTCAGGGGCAGTTACTGGGAGTTATGGGCCTACTTAGGAGAGAGGGTGTGCAAGGGCTGGCCTAGGAACCCTGAAGAACACCTCTGGGTTCAGCTGAATCTTTACAGGGTGTGTAGTAAGAGGGGAGCTATGTGGGACCAGAGTCGTTGCGAGCCCAGGCTCTAGAGTCAGTGGGACTTGGTATCAAACACCATGCCTGCCTGTTGTCAGTTGTGAGAACTCAGGGAACAAAAAAAAAATTTTTTTTTCTCAATTCTTCCTCTGGGAAAAAGTGGTTTGCTAGAGCTTATACCGGTGTTATGGGAAAAGCTCACTAAAAAGGTGCTACGGTCCCTTTTGTGAACAGGCTCTGAAACGCTGGAGCTACTAGCTAAATAACTGTTATGGGCTGGGGTGCATGCAGCTGGCCGCCTTTGTCCTCAGGAGGCAGGAAGAGTGAGCCTCAAAGTGGATCCAGAGGAGACTGCTGGCGCCACCTAGTGGTCGCAGTCGACCCAGGTTTCCGCAAAACACACTTCCTGCCTCTTTTCTGAGTCTTTATGCAAAATGAAGAGCTGTTGTCTTCCTGCCAGGCTTTCCTTCATTTAACAAGGGCCAAGGCCATAACACCTGCTTAAGGACGAGGGCAGCCCTGGTCAACGGACAACAAGCATAGTAAGATGAGCGCTATTTCTTAAGCACTAAGAGCCAGACCCATTTCTTCTTCTTTTTTTTTTTTTTTTTTTTTTTGTTTTTTTTTTTTGTTTTTTTAGAGACAGGGTTTCTATGTGTAGTTCGGGCTGTCCTGGAACTCACTTTGTAGACCAGGCTGGCCTCGAACTCAGAAATCCGCCTGCCTCTGCCTCCCAAGTGCTGGGATTAAAGGCGTGCGCCACCACCGCCCGGCACCAGACCCATTTCTAAGTACTTACGCACATGTCTAATTTAATTTTCCCAGAAACCCTTTGGAGGTCAGACTAGTACATATAGAAACCTGAAGCACAGCTAATAATGTGCACAAAGTTACACGTAGCCAGCCAGTGCCTAGACCCGCCACGGTCATCCCAGCCTCCTGCTGTTCTCCCAAGTGGCTGAAGCCACAGGCGTGGGCTGGGGAAAGCGGGATCCCTGGCGTGGTGTTGGTGTCAATTCCGAGCCTCGCCTCCCTGCAAGAGATTCCCAACCATTCCTGCACCAGAGCCATGCCTGTTTCCCTGTGACACAAGGGGAGGGAAACACAAGAAAGGGGAGGTACTATGTGAGGTCGCTAGGATTCTACTCCGATCAACACCGCCTGGCCACACGCTAGCAGGTCTTAAGTCTGCCATACTGCAGGTGGGGGTGGGGAGGGAGAGAAGAGGCTCAGAGAAGTCAAGCCGTTGGTGTAGGATTAACACAGCGGTGGGGGAGAGGCTGAAGTGGAGCCCAGATCTGCCCGAGATCAGTTGTACAGCAAAGGCCGGGGACACGGAGGGCCTCCCGCACTGCAGCTCCCTGCTCTGGGAGCAGCCCACACAGGCCTAGGCCGAGGACCACGTGCCAGATCATTCTTCCCGGTTTCCTCCTTGACTAGCAAAGTGACTTATTACCCAGCAAGTGACTTGTTCTGACCTAAATGCACGTCTGAGATCCTAGCCATGGGGGGTTTCAGAGCACCTCGGGTCAACCTCAGACCAGGCTTGGCCCAGTGCCCCGCCCACAGGAAAGGGAACAGGGATCAAGCCTGGAGACACAAAATGAAACTCTTGTCTTCTCCACCCCAGGAGGCAGCAGATGGGGAATAGAGAGATTCCCGGTGTTCAGAGTGGGGATCCCCATGGTGGAGCCTCCCTCTACTGTGGCCCCCACAGGACTCACCATGGTGGGAAAGCTCCGGAACAAGCTGAGTTCACACTTCTGCTCCGAGAGGCCGCCGGGTGGACAGTCCTGACTACGACCTGGTCTGAAGTGGAGGCGGCAGCAGCACCTGCAGGGGTGGAAAGGACTTGCGCTGCTGAAGATACAGGC
Organism: Apodemus agrarius; assembly: GCA_964023405.1. Taxonomy (NCBI): domain Eukaryota; kingdom Metazoa; phylum Chordata; class Mammalia; order Rodentia; family Muridae; genus Apodemus; species Apodemus agrarius. Next base: position 147,863,454 of record OZ030005.1, read on the forward strand.
GGCCGACTGGCAATGTCATGCCTCCTGTGCCTTAAGAATTAGGGAGCTGCCTCGGACTTTGATCCAAGTCCAAACTCTAGTTCGTGGGCCGGGAATGGAGAGGAGCGTGGGGCTGACCAAAGTTCACACCCACACTTGGCCAGAAGGCAGTGTCTGGAATCACATCCAGCTTAAAGCTGGGTCGGAGAAAATGTACAAAGATCTTTACCTTTCTGGCTGGCCACACTAGTAATGAGCCAGCCCTGTGATCCTGCTTTATTTCTGGAATACAGACTGAAGGCTCTAGTGAGTGGCTAAGATTGTGTTGGTAAGAGTCAGGACCTGAGCCCATGTCTAGTCTTGCTACAAAGCCTAACGTTCCCATTAGTCAACCAGTTCTCCAGAGTCAAGCAGAATCCCAGCTGGGGAGGGATAAATCATTCTTCAGTTCCACCTGGTTTAGACCCAGCTCCACCGACCTCGGCCTCAGCTTACGGGGGAGACTTTAGTTAAACTGACCCCCTTAGGCCTCAGCCTCATTTGTAAAATAGGGAGTTAGTGCTCCTCTGGCATTCAGGAGATGCTCCAGGCCTCAGCTTCGGCTGCCCCTTGCCCCCTTTGGGGTTGGCAGCATGGAAACTTTCTGATGAAGCTTGGGGCCTGGATCTGCAGGGCTGATTGCACTCGCCACCTAGGTATTTAAGGCTCTTTTTGTGAAATTCCTGCATTGCTTTCGAGCTAAGAATTTGTCTCGCAGTAGGGGCACTAATAGTCGAGAGCCCTTCCGTTTTTGGAGACATTAAAAGAGGGGAGCAATCAGACCCCCAGGTGATGATGTGAGGCTGGAATGATTGTCCTAAAGGCAGCTGAGCGCATTCCATCGATCAGGAGCTCCAAGAGTTAAGCAAAGGAAAGCTGATTCTACTTTGGGCTGTGCACAGATGGTCACTCTAGTCCCCCGCGGCCCTTCCTGTTCTACAAGAGGGAAAACCCCAAGGACGCCTGGAGCTATGGAGGAGGGAAGGAGGCAGATGTGAGGAAGGAGAGGAGCGCGGATCAGGGCAAGGGAGCCAGCTGGCGGCCTCTTAGGGCGTATTGGACCAAAGAGGAGGCCGGTTCTATCTGCGTACCCGTACTCTCGCTCTCATCCGGGTACTGCGACCTCTGGCGGTTAGGAAAAGGCGGGGCCTCAGGGGCGGGGCCTCGCTTGGTTGGCCGCCTCGGGCTCCGTAAGTCCTCCAAGAGGCCAGGTGAGGCCGTCCCGTGATCCTCTGCGCCTGGCCTCTCTGGCCTGCAACGTGTCTTAGGGGCGGAGGCAGCAGCCACGGAGTTGGCTGCGTGAGGGTGGGGGTTCTCAGTCTCTCCGCTCGTGCTCATCTCTCTCTCGTCGCTCCAGTCGCCCCACGGGCCGACCCAAGGCCTCAATATGTCGTACAACTACGTCGTAACGGCGCAGAAGCCTACCGCAGTGAACGGCTGTGTGACCGGTGAGATTGCCCCGGCCGGAGACCCGGGCAAGGGAGGGATTCCAGGCCTAGGGAGGCCAGCGGCCCCAGGGGCGGCAGGAGCAAAAACTTGGGCTCCGGGAATGGAAGGCGCTGGCAGCCGCGGAACGTCCCCCTCAGCTCGCGATCTCAAAGGAGCTGTTCCACCACGCGCCTTTTGGGCAGCGGAAGCTTGCTATTCAGGGTCCTTTTTGCTCATAGGAGGTCACTTGGTATTGAAGATTGGTCCAGGCCTGGTGGGACGGAGCGAAGTATGAGTTGTGTGCGTGGTTGATTGAGTCCCTGAACTGGCCCCATGTGGTCAGGGGAAAGGGGAGATGATAATGGGGCGAGTTTAAGGGGTCATAATTTTCCGGTGGGTGTACAGGAGGTTGAGGAATTTGAGCAATGTCTGCACCCCCCCCCTCCAGACCCACCCTTTTGCCTGGGGCTGTTGTTTACTCCAGGGCGCTGCTGGAGAACAAGGTCTGGTTGGTCGATCAGTGTGCAGGCTTTGCCTTGTTTGTGTGCACGGCTCTTTATCGGCAGTTACGTCCCAAACCAAAGAACATTCATCTTGAACTCACATTTTCAGTTACTTAAACTCGCGTATTTACGTAAATGCTGATCACCTCAGAACAAAAGTTTCTTGTTCAGAGAGAGCTACAGAGGGCCGAGTGGTGTTGGCAGATCGCCTGGGAGGCGCAAGGACAACACAGAAGGCTCTGGGAAATTTTCTTCACTTTATCTTTCTGGTGGAAGTTGTGGGAGGCTTTAGATGGGAACTCAAGGAAACACAGGCTTTGTCCATTAGCGTCAATTACAGTCTGCTGTGGCAATTTAGAAAGGAAAAGCCAACAACCATGGGAAGAATTTCCGAGGTCATAGTTTGTCGAAGGCCAGGCTTGCTGCCCAGTCAACAGTACATTTTTAAAAGTCTGATTAGTTTTAAAAGTCTGAAAGTTGAAGGTGTGAAGCAAGACATTGAGGTGCTGTACTTGGTGAGGCAAGGTACTGAGGTAGCTTTATTAGAGGAACCTGCAAGGCCCATCCTCAAGCTTCAAAAGTTAGAGGCTCTCTTCTTTCAGGGCACTTTACTTCAGCGGAAGATCTGAACCTGTTGATTGCTAAGAACACAAGATTAGAGATCTATGTGGTCACTGCGGAGGGCCTCCGCCCAGTCAAAGAAGTGGGCATGTATGGGAAGATTGCTGTCATGGAGCTTTTCCGGCCCAAGGTAAGGGACAGGCACTGGCAGGACCCGTGGCTGCATAGTTGATATGGGACCGGGGAAGGTTTTAGTAAACTCCACTCTGGGAATGGCAGTTTGTAACAAGTTTTCCAGAAGGGAAGGAGTTTGTGGGTTAGTGATGCAGAGGGTAGGTTGTGGTGATAGTCCTACCTTCACATCTTAATCATCTCACTCAGAGCAGCTTTGAAAGCCTTGATTAACCCTGTTTACAGGTGGGCAGAACAGTGCCCACTCCCGCACAGAACTTAGCACGTAGTGAGCACATCTGTTATCTTCACAGTCTCACCATTACTGTTAGGACAGTGGTAATTTAGCTGTATCCAAAAAAAACCATCAATGTTTATGAGGACTGCTAGTAAGATTAAAGATCTATTGTAGCTTTCATTGTTATTACTACAGCTTATTTTTTCTTCACATATTTAGGTGAAGGAGAAACATTTCATTCTAATTTTCAAAAGTTTAAAAAGAATGAGGTGAATTTAAGAGGACTCTGCTTGTACAGCAGAGAGATAGAGAACTGTGATCGCAAAGCCTAGATGTTGACCAGCCTCAGTCCTGGCCTTTTGTATATCCCCTTAGGGTCTTGTGTGAGCTTAGTACGTGTTACAGACTCACTTAGTATTTCCTCTGTGTGGGGAGTGAAACTTGGAAGATTCTTTAAAAGCTTAGCATGCTTAAAGAATGATGTTTAAAAGGCTGAAGATTGTTCGTGTTTTTGAAAGAACCACTTTTGATAATATGATGTTGGATTCCAGGGGGAGAGCAAAGACCTACTGTTCATCTTGACTGCTAAGTACAATGCCTGCATCCTGGAGTACAAGCAGAGTGGCGAAAGCATTGATATCATTACAAGAGCCCATGGCAATGTCCAGGTGAGGTGGTTGCTTTAGGCTGATCAGTTTTTCTGCGAAGGCTGTTGTTATGATGCAGTAATGAGCAGTGAACTGTCAGGGCGGCACTCTGTAATCAGAGAAGTGAGGAAAGCCCACGTGGCTTGAATTGTTTTGATATTCCAAGGGAAAGTGAATAATTCACTCAGTGGGGAGGGCGGGGGCGAATGTGCTCTTGTTTGGGTTCCTGGCTTGTTGGGTGGTCTTATAATTCTTGCCTGGGAAAGCATTGTATCTGGGATCTTCTGCTTTGAATGAGCTTCTTCCCTAATCCCAGTTTTCCCCCATCAGGACCGTATTGGTCGCCCCTCAGAGACTGGCATCATTGGCATCATTGACCCTGAGTGCCGTATGATTGGCCTTCGACTCTACGACGGTCTTTTCAAGGTCATTCCACTAGACCGAGACAATAAAGAGCTCAAGGCCTTTAACATCCGCCTAGAGGAATTGCACGTCATTGATGTCAAGTTCCTGTATGGTTGTCAAGCACCTACCATTTGCTTTGTCTACCAGGTATATGATCTGAGAAGAGAGGGAGAAGCTGGTTTGGAATGATGGGACTGGGATGTTTGCCAAAGGAATGTCTGTCTAGATTTGGTAGCAGACTAAGGAGAAGTGTTGACTATTTCTAAAACATTTTGAAGAAAACAATAAGGGTCAGATCCGACCCCCTCACTTTTTTGGGTGTGCTAGTACTTGTTTGGGGGCAGCAAATGCTGTCAGGTTTGTAGCAGGTTTTAATCCTGAGATTATACTCCAGTAGTAGACCTTGGGGATTTTATGGGGTGACCTAGTTTATCCTTTGTTTGAGTCTCTCACTAGAATGCCTAGAGGATTATAAAAACTTAGCTGTAGAGAAATGATTCAGAACTTGCCTTTACAAGCCAAGAGAAAATATCTTGGTAGTGCTTTACTTTACTTTTTGAAAAAGCCGTCCATGTTTTGTCTAGCACTCACTTTCTGGTGACTTGCTGGCTCTTGACTTCTATTTTAGTCTGTGCCTAAAATTTTAGCAGAGTTGATCCTGGGCAGCTGTTCTCTGGTTCAGATTTGTTAAGTGGGGGTGGGGCACAGAGATGCAGACCAACATGCCAACAACATCTTGGTAAAATCTCAGCCTTTAACTAAGGGCAGACTGTATGAGGTCAGGTTACCAGCCTGTAGTCAAATGTCCCTTTCTGCATCAAATGGTAGAGTGTGGGCCTGGGAACGCTCACATAGCTGTGCAGAGTAATGGAAATGTGGGGGGTGGTTTTTCTGTATTTCCTGGTTAACATAAGGTTAAATAAAGCCAAAACTAGAGTAGGATGATTTTATTTGATCTTATTAGCTATCAGAACTGAAATAAAGAACTTTGAATTTCTTTCCTTTTTTTCAGTTTTTGTAAATATCAGATCATTAAAACAAGGGTGTTGACTACTGGTGGCTGGCCTGGCTCTGTCTGATCTCAGACCAGGGCTGCCAATTGTGATTGTTTTCATTTCTCTCTGTGGGTCCCAGAGACCCACATCCATGTTCACTGAACTTTCTATGAAGATGGGTCTTCTCCCTTACTCATTGATGAAAAAGTTTCTATCAACTGCAAGTGACTGTTTATGCCAACAGTTTAATTTGATGATTGTTAGTCACCTCGTATGTGAAAGGTGTTCCAGCTAAGCACTTCATGGGCTGTCACAGTGGCTGAGATGTGCTTCTTGAAACCCGTGACTAAATTCCTTCCGTGATGTCTTAGACTTTGGTCTGAGCTTGCGTGGCGCCATCTTCTGTTGGCTGAATGTCGTTTTCTCCCTGCTCTTTAGCCTCTTAAAGGTGACTTTGGCAGCCCCAAGACTGATGTGAGTCATGATTCCAAAAAAGGAGGGGAAGAGTCACGATTCAGAAAAAGGAGAGGAAGATGGAGTTGACAGTGGCGGGACTGGAGCATTTTTGACTACCTTTAAGGGAGCAATAAGTTGTATTGTCTCTGCGGTCACCTCTTCAGAGTACTCTTGAGAATTGTGTCACACAGGGTCTGGGTAGATGGCTCAGTGGTTAAAGAGCTTACTGTGTAAGCATGAAGACCAGAGTTCTTATCCGCAGGCCCCACTTAAAGGACTGGTGGGTGTGGCAGTCTGCCTGTAATTCCAGCCTTAGAAGGCGGAGTCGGGCTCCCAGAGGCTAGCTGGCTAGCTAGAGTAGGCACATAGGCACAGTATGGGTTCGACTGAGAAACCCTGGGATTGAGGCTGTTTGCCAACATCAGCCTTGAGCCTCCACATGCTCTTGCACACATGTGTATGCGCATCCCCTCCCCCACATGTTCTTGCACACATGTGTATGTGCCCCCCTCCACACACACACACAATGAGGGAAAAAGGAATTGTCAAAACAAGTCTTCCTAATCTTTCTTTTAGATTTAGCTTCAGTGTCTCTCCCTCTTTAGTTATTTGGTTATTTGATAACATTCCTTGAGGTCAAGAGAAGAGCATACAGGGTATATATCTCAGTTGTATGTTATAGTGTGATGGGTTCAATTTTCTATTTAAACTTTGCTGGTTGTTTGAATTATTAGAAACAGCGCATCTTAGACCCTGCAGTCTACTCAGAAAGTAATCACAGGCGCAGCAGGTGACTATTGGTATTCTGACAAATAAGGACAGGGAAGTTGGTGTGACAGGATTGTGAAATCTTGGGTGGTGGTGGTTTGTCCCTTACAGGACCCCTATAGTCTGGGCCACCTTAGCTAATCACTCCACTCTTTGCACCCAAGGACCCTCAGGGGCGGCATGTGAAAACCTATGAGGTGTCTCTTCGTGAGAAGGAGTTCAACAAGGGCCCATGGAAACAGGAGAACGTGGAAGCTGAGGCGTCCATGGTGATCGCAGGTTGGTGGGTGGGGGATCTGGTTCTCCTCTTCATCCTCCATTTCAGTGCACAGTAGCTTGTGTGGTTTTGTCTTACCTAAGTCTACTTTTTAAATGGCTTTTTTGATTTTTGATTCGGGGTTTTTTGTTTTTGTTCCTTCCCCCAAAAGTATAACTTTACTTTTGGGGTGCAGTCATTGACAACTAAAATGTTGTAATGAATTTGCAGTTTCATGTAAAAACATGTCTCATTTTTACATTTGGCAAGAGAGCCAGGGAGCTTATTTAATCTCACTTCTGTCATAGATTAGAAATAGGTCAGTGGGACACTCTTCCCCCTTCTGTTACATTGTCCATCTCTTCCAACAGGAAAGTTTAAAATCCCAAAACAATATTAACTCTTCTTAAAGGTGGCCTGAAGCCAGGCAGTGGTGGCGCACGCCTGTAATCCCAGCACTCTAGGAAGCAGAGGCAGGCGGATTTCTGAGTTTGAGGCCAGCCTGGTCTACAGAATGAGTTCTAGGACAGCCAGGGCTATACAGAAAAACCCTGTCTCGGAAAAAACCAAATCCAAAAACCAAAACAAAACAACAAAAAAAGTGGCCTTGATGTAGGGAATATTTGGAATCAAGCTAAGGAACAAGTGAAGAGACAAGCATGTAAAAGCCTTTTGTTAGAAAAGGTCAGACGTGTAGGAGAGAAGCTAAGGCAGGGCAGGGGTACATGAAGAGCAGTGAGAATATCCCTGTCCTCCTGAGCTACAAAGCACCAAGAATGGGGGAAATACCAAGTGCCTGAGTAGACTGAGTAGACTAAGGCTGGAGGATCACCTGAACCTAGGAGTTTGGACAAGACTGGGCAGTGGAGTAAGATTCCCAGCTCAAAACAAACAAACAAGTTCCAGGAATAGGAGTGTAGTTCAGTGGCAGTATTGATCCTGCTAATGATGCTGCTTTTCTTCTGCAGTTCCAGAGCCTTTTGGAGGTGCCATCATCATCGGACAGGAATCAATCACCTATCATAACGGTGATAAGTACCTGGCAATTGCTCCCCCTATCATTAAGGTGAGCAAGTGGTTTACCTTTTTTCCTTGCATCTTTACTTCCTTGTTCTTGACTGTGCTGCTTCCCTTTTCTCCATGTGTCAGGAAGGTTTACACATATCACACTGGTCACTGTACGTGTTGATTACTCTGGGAAATACAGTGTGAGAGTAGCTTGGTTTTGCTTAGCTTGCTTGCTAACTAGGAGAAATACTGTTTACTCTTTTGAAACATGGCAACTTTAAGAAGGAAAGTGTGAGGTCCAGAGTGTGCTGAGTGGTAGAATGTATACCTGCTCTGTAATCCCAGCCACCAAGGAAAAGCAAAAAGAATTTTAGCAAATTCTGCTGACATAGCATTTTCGGGCTCAAATGCACATTGATAAATTATGTAGACTTTAAAAAATGAGTCATAAAGGGGGCTGGAGACATGGCTCAGTGGTTTAATAGCCACTAGCCACTATTCCTGAAGACCCAGAACACATGGCAATTTACAATTCCAGTTCATATGAGATCTGATGCCTCTTCCCACTTTTATGGGGTACAGCACATATGTGCTGTGCAGACATACATTCATGTTGGTAAAATAGCTTTACACATAAAAATTAAAACTTCAATTATAAAAATTTAGGTCTTACTACTTTAAGCCACAAAGTTAAAGCATAAAAGCTTAATTTTATTTACTTTTGAGTAATCTGTATCAGTATTTGTACTGAGTGAGTACTTGTAACTGTTTATTAGTGTATCTTTCTGTGTACATATGTGGGGTTTTTTGTTTGTCTTTTTTCCTTTTGTGTGCTGGGGGCTGAGCCAGTACACCTTACATATCCTAGCTGCACTGAGCAACACCTTCAGTTCTGTTCCAGGTCTAGAGAGTACTTACTGGTAGTTTTTGTTCTTCATAAATGTATGAGTAAGGTTTAAGGTATATTGACTGAACTCTTTAGAGAATTATCTTCAAAGGCTGCCTGTTTTATAAACGGACTGATTTCTTTGGGGATTAAGTGTCTGAGTTTGGATAACGCAGTGGCCCAGCAGGTTTGGAAGGCGTATTAAGTATGGGTTTCTGCTTTAGAAGACCCTGACTAATGGCTGCTTCCTCTGCTTTGCAGCAAAGCACTATTGTGTGCCATAACCGGGTGGATCCTAATGGCTCACGCTACCTTCTGGGAGACATGGAGGGACGGCTTTTCATGCTGCTCTTAGAGAAGGAGGAGCAGATGGATGGCACTGTCACCCTCAAGGACCTTCGAGTGGAGCTCCTCGGAGAGGTAGGACTTGTCCCTGCTCTCGTCTTATTTTCCCAGGTGCTTACTCAGCCCAGATGTGTATGGTTCTGCACTTCTACTTTGGGAATTAGGATGCACAACACCTTTAGAACGGGGTTGTCGGTTCTACTGTGGAAATTGGTTTTGTTTTTTGAGATGGGATTTTTCCATGTTGCCCTGGCTGTCCTAGAAATACTCTATGGACCAGGCTGGCCTTAACTCAACAGATACCTGCCTGCTTCTGCCTCCTGAGTGCTGGCACCACTATCAAGAAATTGGTTTCTGAATGAGTTAGCTATTGGAGAATTTCACATGTTGCTAGATGATATCTGAAGCATAAAAAGAAAGTGAAACAGCTGGATGTGGTGTTGTACATCTGAGATCCTAGCACTTAGGCTAAGGCAGGATAGTGGCAAATTCAAGGCCAGCCTGAGCTACATCTCTTAGACCCTTTCCCTGGAAAACAAAACAAAACACCAAGAGCACAAAAGGAGGAAAGGAAACCAAAGACTACAAGACAAGGACTACAGACCAATGTCAATAATGAAATCTGGGAAGAGCTCCTAAAAGACTTGATGCTTCTTAAAATTTTGCTTTCATCTTTATTATTTGTAATTACTGACCTTCTCATGTGTCGTTGCCCCTTGCCATTCAGCCTCTCCTTCTGGCAAGGCTTAATACTTTGCAGTGACTTCAGGAGGTTTTTAATTACATTCCTGACTAGAGGTGTTGAGTTAAAGTTACTGTTTGGAACTAGCACCTACAAAATAATAAGTTGTGGGGTTTGGGGGGGGGGGATGGTATGAGAAGCGGACAGTCAACGTTCAGGGATGGAAAGTCGTGATTCATGTGTCCTGGGGATACTGAGCAATTCAGTAATTGTTTGCCAAGTTGTGGCTTGAGGGAAAGGTTTTAGGTGTCCTTGATTGTGTTGAGCAATATTAACCCTAATGGGTTAATCCTAATTTCCTCAATCTGCTGACTTTCTTCTAGACCTCCATTGCAGAGTGTCTAACATATCTTGATAATGGTGTTGTATTTGTCGGGTCTCGTCTAGGTGATTCCCAGCTCGTAAAGGTGAGAAAACGTCATCTTTCTGGTTTTCTTTTCACTGTGCTTATTATTTTCTTCATTAAATTTGTTGTCTGGCTGGACTTTTTTTTGTTTCTTCATATCTCTGCTATCCACCTCTCCGCTTTATTAACTTCTTACCTGTGTCTTGATGGTTCTTTAGTAATATGTCTGGCAGAGTAAAGGTCCCTATACATTTAATGATGAATGAACAAGACCCAGCTTTCACCCTCAAGTGGGTCATGGTCTAATGTAATAGATTGTTCCCTTCTGTCATGTGTAAACTTTGGACATTCCTCCTAGAAAAATTCTTTTAAACATTCTAATTAATTTATATGCATGTTTTTGTTTGTTTTTGTTTTTGAGACAGTGTCTCTCTAGGCTTTCCTGGAACTCACTCTGTAAGAGATCTGCCTGCCTCTGCCTCCCAAGTGCGGGGATTAAAGGCATGCACTATACCACACCTGGCCTAAACGTTTTAAGTTTTAAAAAATGTACTGCTTCTCTGCCTATGCATGGAATTCCAGGTCCAAAGCTTTGTTTGGCAGCAGTCCTGTTCTAGAAGTATCATTTGGAGTACAAAAGCAGGATTGAGAGTTTCTTTTGGATAATGTGGACCTATTAGGGATGTTCTGGGACTAACATTGTTCTTTCTTCCTCTTAGCTCAATGTCGACAGCAATGAACAAGGCTCCTATGTAGTGGCCATGGAAACCTTTACCAATTTAGGACCCATTGTGGATATGTGTGTGGTGGACCTGGAGAGGCAGGGACAGGGTCAGGTAAGAGGGGGAGTCCTGGGAATAGAGGCCTGCTTGCCTCTTCAGCTGTCCTTGCTTGTTTGCTTATCTAGAATGAGAAGTGTGCACTGAAGATAATATTAAGAGCCTCTTTTACTATCCTGGTGAGGGAAGGATACCTACCAGTATAGTGTGCCTACCTTGGCGTCCCAGACACACATATATTCCAGTAATTTCATTAGCATCTTGTTAGGTGTATTCCTGGTCATCCCAAAAGTGAGGGAATTTATTTAGGACTGAGAAAGATGGATTAATTTGCCAGAGGTCACCTTGTAAGTAGCAAGTTATATCTGACTCTAGTTCTTTCTAGTAAACTAGGTTCCAGAATCTAAGCAAGCTTGCTAGGAAGAGTGATTGTGAAAGTTTTTGCTTTTTGGACTAGGATATCTTATCTGCTTAGTAAATTTGAGGGGTGCTGGAGATCAACAGCTTAAGTTTGCAGCCTCAAATCTGATTCCACAGTCTGGGTCATGGGATTTAGAGCTGGCATGGTATAATTGCCCAAGTCTCTTGAGGGGTTCTTGAGAAACCTTTTCTCTACTTGCAGCTGGTCACTTGCTCTGGAGCTTTCAAGGAAGGTTCCTTGCGGATCATCCGGAACGGAATTGGAATCCATGAGCATGCCAGCATTGACTTGCCAGGCATCAAAGGTAGCCTCTGGTGGACAAAGGATGCAACTCTTACTTGAGTGACTTTGGCCTTTGGCTTCATTACATGTTGTGAAGGCATTTTGGTGAGAGCTAGAAGAAAACATCAAATGAGGAGGAGTAAGAAAAGCCGTAATGACATAACATGCATAGAAGTGCATGTTTAAAGGACTAATAAAAACTGTAAAATATTGATCAAAATTGGGTACTAGTTTAGAGGAATGTGGAAGCAGACACTAAATGTAAGGGAACATGATGGAAAAAAGGAAAAGCTATATAGTGAGCCTTTTTAAGTATAAACAGGTTGGGCATAGTGATGCATGCCTTTAATTCTAGCATTTGAGAGGCAGAGGCAGGTGGATCTGTGTTCAGGGTCGGTCTGCTCTCCAAAGAGTTCGGGACAGTCAGGGCTATGAAGAGAAACCCTCTACATAGACAAAGAATATAACCTAAAACCATGACAGAAATGATAGTAAACAGCTGTCTCATCAGCAGGTGTGAGTGATGAGCAAGCACTTGTTCTAAAGGAAAAATGGCAACACTAAACAATACAGCAAAACCAACTTAGATTTGTGTGCAGGAGACACAGCTTTAGAAAATTGTCAGTCTCTAAACAGCCATATGGATTGAAAGAGAATGTTTAAACTGCAGAAGTCAATCAACTGAAACACTATCAACAATTCAAATGCATTAAAGAAGTAGGCTATCAGAGGAACAGGCAGATAGCAGCTTTTATGTGAGCACAGTAAATTAGAAATCAAGAGAAAGGCAGTTTGCAATAACAAAATGCTTCCTCTTCTCCCACATTCCCACACCTGAGGAACATGTTGATTCTATTACTAGGGGAACTTTAAAATACTCCTAAATGATTGAAAAGTAGATTGATCAAAGGGCTGGGTAGATGACTCAGTGGATAAAGCATTTGTCCCACATACGTGAGGACTAGGGTTCAGATCCTCGGGACCCATGTGAAAGGCAGGTATGACAGGAAGCAGCCAGGATTCTCAGAGCAAGCTGGCTAGTAGAATCCCTGGAATTGGCCAGTTCCAGGCTCAGCAAGAGACTGCTTCAGTAAATTAGCTGGAGAGCTCTTTAGTCCTCCAGAGGCACAGGATGCACAAGTGCTCTTGGTTTTTTTCGAGACAGGGTTTCTCTGTATAGCCCTGGCTGTCCTGGAACTTACTCTGTAGACCAGACTAGCCTCCAACTCAAGAAATCTGCCTGCCTCTGCTTCCCAGAGTGCTGGGATTACAGGCGTGCACCACCACCGCCCCGCTAGTACTCTTTTCAAAGATTTAAAAAAAGATTTTATTATTATATGTAAGTTCATTGTAGCTGTATTCAGACACACCAGGAGAGGGTGCATCAGATCTCATTATGGATGAGTGCCAGCCACCATGTGGTTGCTGGGATTTGATCTCAGGACCTTTCGAAGAACAGTCAGTGCTAACCGCTGAGCCATCTCTCCAGCCCCACATAAGTACTCTTGTTGAACACACACACACACACACACACACACACACACACACACAGGAGTGATAAAATAAAAAGACATGCCAAGCCGACAAATAAAAAAATTATAATTTTTTTAAAGATTTTTTTTTTTTTTTTTTGAGTACAATGTTGCTCCCTTCAGACACACCAGAAGAGGGCATCAGATCATGTGGTTGCTGGTAATTGAACTCGGGACCTCTGGAAGAGCAGTCTGTGCTCCTAACCACTGACCCATCTCTCCAGCTCCCAAAAATGTTTTTTTTGTTTTTTTTGTTTTTTTGTTTTTTTTTGGTTTTTTCGAGACAGGGTTTCTCTGTGTAGCCCTGGCTGTCCTGGAACTCACTCTGTAGACCAGGCTGGCCTCGAACTCAGAAATCCGCCTGCCTCTGCCTCCCAAGTGCTGGGATTACAGGCGTGCGCCACCACGTCCGGCTTTTCCAAAAATGTTTTTTTGACTCGTTTTTCTTTCTTTTTATTTTATTTTATTTTATTTTATTTTATTTTATTTTATTTTATTTTATTTTATTTTATTTTATTTTTGGTTTTTCAAGACAGGGTTTCTCTGTGTAGCCCTGGCTACACTTTGTAGACCAGGCTGGCCTCGAACTCAGAAATCTGCCTGCCTCTGCCTCCCAAGTGCTGGGATTAAAGGCATGCGCCACCACCGCCCGGCAACTCAAGTTTTTCTTAATGTATCTCAATAGAGATATCTATAACTTTTTTTTTTGACCTAAATTAGTCCACATAGAGAAAGAAAGAATATTGAGGAAAAACTTTAAAGAGACCAGTGAGAAAAGGCTAGTACTCCCACACACTAAACATGTTGTTAAGCCTCAGTTGAAAGTGTAGTTGGAGCTGGGCAGCGGTGGCACATGCCTTTGAGGCAGAGGCAGGCAATTTCTGAGTTTGACTTGTTCAGAAGCAAAACAGAAACATCATTTGCTAAGATAGAAATGATAGTCTGGGTAAAAGAGTTGGACTTCATCTTAGAAATCCTGTCTCTCTAATTTAAAACCTGCAATAACCATCAAAATCTTGTCCCCAAATTGGATAAAGATGGCTGACAGGCTTCACTCACAATCAAAGAAAAACAAATAAAAGCAAATGAGCGAGATGTGGAGTAATGTGCAGAATGTGCGGCCAGCCTGGGCTCCACTGTAAGATCTTGTCCCTGGTCTGCCCAGGCTCTTCCCAAAAGAAACAGCAGTAGGAAATAAGCATGCTCGTGCGCTCAAACTGAGGTGTAATGTTTCCACTGCTTCTCCGAGACCTTCCCATACATAGAGTGAGAAGTGCAGACCACCTCCTTCCTGGTGCATCTGCCCACCTAGATAGTCTGTGAGTACAGAACGTTCGTCTTTTGGTAGAGCTGTAGCATGCATTGCATATATTGTTAAAAGCCAAATACAGTTTCACATTTGTATTTCAAATAATAAAATAGAAACAGTCTGAACAATAACTCCTGATTACTAGTTTGGGGGATAGGTCAGAAGAGGTATAAAGTGAGACTTCATGAATACTTAACAATTATTGCTGCTGGCGGTTTAACTGGGGCTTCATAGTCTAGGTAAATGCTCTACCATTGAGCTTCATTTCACAGCCAGAAATATAAAATTTTAACTTTTAGTCATGAAAATAATACTCTTTTTTTGTTTTTTGTTTTTTGTTTTTTGTTTTTTGTTTTTTGTTTTTTGTTTTTTGATTTTTTTTATTGTATATATTCTATATTTACAATTCATTTCCCTTTTTCTGGTTCCTCACCCCCAAGAAAATAATACTCTTAAGAGTCAAGGTAAAAATAGAAAACTTCAGTCTCAAACAAATTCTAAAATCTTACTTCTTCAGAGTGTAAATATCAGGCAGGAACAGAAGGGATTTCCACCCAAGGATCTCTGCTGTCTCCTGGCTTAGGTGAGAGCTCTCACGTCTGGTGCTGGGGCCCGGTGAGCTGCTTTATGCTTTACTCCTTGTTCCAGGTTTATGGCCCCTGCGGTCTGACCCCAGTCGGGAGACTGATGACACCTTGGTACTCTCTTTTGTGGGCCAGACAAGGTAAGGGCAGGTCTGGTCCTTGCTTATGGGATGAAGGTGCAAGGTGAGGAAGCTGGTCCCAGGCCGACCTGAACCTTCCTCTTATTCTGCTACAGAGTTCTCATGCTGAACGGAGAGGAGGTGGAAGAAACCGAACTGATGGGCTTTGTGGACGATCAGCAGACTTTCTTTTGTGGCAATGTGGCTCACCAGCAACTTATCCAGGTAAAGGGTTAGAGGGAACAAATGACCATGACTTCACTTTGACCCAGAATGTTGGAGTAGCTGCTACTGGATTTTAAATTAATACATTTTTATGGCACTAAAAATAATGTAGAAATTCTTTGGGGTGGGGCCTGGTTTCTTGTTATGAAGAGGTAACTGTTTTAACTTTGAAATAGGTCCTTTTAGCTTTATTTTCCTTTCATCAGCACCTGGATACTAATTTACATTTTTTTCTATACACTGGGGTTATGCTAAATATAATTTATGGGGCTGGGGAGATGGTTCAGTGATTAAGAGCACTGGCTGCTCTTTCAGAGGTCCTGAGTTCAATTCCCAGCTACCACATGCTGCCTCATGACCATCTATAATGGGATCTGATGCTCTCTTCTGGTGTGTCTGAAGACAGTGATTGTACTCACAAAAAATAAATAAACCTTTAAAAAGCCATGGGTTGCTACAACACTGCTCAAATATTTTAAAAAATTTATAATTTCGTGGCATTAATTATATCATGTCTTTTGATACATTGTTTATCCTTTTCATTTTAACACTAACACGAAAACATTTTTCTTTGAGACAGAGTCTCTCTACATAGCCCTGGTTATCCTGGAACTAAGTATGTAGGCCGGATTGGCCTTGAATTCAGAGATCCATCTGCCTCTACTTCTGCCTCTCAAGTGCTAGGATTAAAGTCCACTGTGCCCAGCTCTACACAAGAATATTGGGAGAAAAAAAATTGGGAAATAGAAAAATGCAATGAATGACAACATTAATTATACATTAACACCCACTTGGTTTATGCTGGTCCTTCCTTGACATAGGTCTTTAGAAGGCTTGATCTGTACTCTCGTTTTCCATGAGAATTTGGTTTCTGAGCACCTTCCTAACACTCATCCATCTTTTCAAGTTTGTGGTGACCTAATGCCCTTCCTTCTCTTTGCCATTCTCAGGGGTCGTCTTTCCATTGGTGGACAAGATGTTTGAATGCCTTAGTATTAAACAGCTGTTCATCTTTACCCACTGGTCTTCCTTAGCCAGCTGGCAGTAGTAAATTGGTAAAAAATCTAGAGCAGGGCTGTGGTGGTACACCCCTTTAATCCCAGCACTTGGGAGCAGAGACAGAGGGCTCTCTGTGAGTTCAAGACCAGCCTATTCTACAGAGTTGAGGGCTACACAAAGAAATTCTGTCTCAAAAAGTTTACTTAACATTTTAGGGATTACTGTGTAGATCAGCATTCTCAGAACCCAAGTACCAAAACAAACATGTTATATATAGTACAGCCTTGCAGTCATCGCTAAAGACTTTAATTACTTCAGTGACTCATGAGCAGTAAAGAACATGGATATTAGAGATCTGATTTTAGGGTTAAGAAAAACTGTGAGCAGCCAGGTAGTGGTGGCGCACGCCTTTAATCCCAGCACTTGGGAGGCAGGGGCAGGCGTATTTCTGAGTTCGAGGCCAGCCTGCTCTACAGAGCAGGAAAGCCAGGCCTATACAGAGAAACCCTGTCTCAAAAAAAAAAAAAAAGAAAAGAAAAAAGAAAAAAGAACTGTGAGCATGGTGGTCCCTGCATCTGAGACACTGATACCTTGTGAGGGTTGCAGTTATCATTGCTCTAGCAAGCTTGTGAAATAAACACACACACAAAAGCATATTATGTAGCTTTAGGCCAACTTCCTTCAGTAGAAATGATGTCTATTGTAGTTAATTTTTGAGAGACTTTGGGGAAAAGTATATGGACATTGCTCTCCATGACCATGAGTCATATCCATGTATTGAACCAAATATGGATTAAACAATTGTGAATTGTGTTTATACCAAATGTGTGTAGGGGTGCAGGGGTGATGGTATCATTCCCTAAACAATGTAGTATAGCGGCTATTTATATAGCATTTACATAGTCTTAAATCTTATAAAGTAATCTAAGGTCTGGGGAAGGAACATTGTTCAGTGGCAGAACATGTAAGGCCCTGGGTTTAATCCTCAGCTTCAGAACAAGTATTTCAGAGATGATATGTAGAATATAGAAAGATATACATAAGTTATATGCAAATACTATACCATTATATGAGGGATTTGAGCATCTGCAGGTTTTGGTATTCTTGAGGGTCCTGGAACCGGAGGCTTGACTGTATGGTAGAACTGTAGTTTATTTGTGTTCTAATTGGGGGTGGGAAGGGGGAGCACTTTCACATTTCTGAAAAGATCCTTGCAGTTGCTTAGAGACATCTATTCTTTTGTAGATCACCTCAGCATCTGTGAGGTTGGTCTCTCAAGAGCCCAAAGCTTTGGTCAGCGAGTGGAAGGAGCCTCAGGGCAAGAACATCAGCGTGGCCTCCTGTAACAGCAGCCAGGTGGTGGTTGCTGTGGGAAGGGCACTGTACTACCTTCAGATCCATCCTCAGGAGCTCCGGCAAATCAGGTACATGTGTGACTGTGTCTGCTTAGTGTCCTCTGTGCTGTGGGACATCTTTAGTCCCTGGGGTCTTCCTCTGCCATGACCATTCCTCTTTGTTCAGCCACATAGAGATGGAACATGAAGTGGCTTGCTTGGATATCACCCCATTAGGGGACAGCAATGGCATGTCCCCACTTTGTGCCATTGGTCTCTGGACAGACATCTCCGCTCGTATCTTGAAGCTCCCATCCTTTGAACTACTGCACAAGGAGATGCTGGGTGGAGGTATGTGCTATTGGTCTTTTGAGTTAGGATTCCAGTCAGGACGTGGAACAAGAATTTAAAGCCGCTCTCTCCCACAGAGATCATTCCTCGATCCATCCTGATGACCACTTTTGAGAGTAGCCACTATCTCCTTTGTGCCTTAGGAGATGGGGCTCTTTTCTACTTTGGGCTCAACATCGAGACAGGTGCGTGTGGGTTCTTTCAGAAATAGGTAGGACGTGTTGGTGACTTTGAGCCTTAACCAGGCAGCTATTATTCTGTTTTGTTTCCTCCTCCTCATGCCTTTCTTTCTGCAGGTTTATTGAGTGACCGTAAGAAGGTGACGTTGGGCACCCAGCCCACAGTGTTGAGGACATTTCGTTCTCTTTCTACTACCAATGTCTTTGCTTGCTCTGACCGGCCCACTGTCATCTACAGCAGCAACCACAAGTTGGTCTTCTCCAATGTCAACCTCAAGGAGGTGAACTATATGTGTCCTCTCAACTCAGATGGCTATCCTGACAGGTGAGCCCGTTTTCTTTCTCCAGCAGGAGTCACTAACTGGGGGCATCATATTGCTTCTCCTACCCTGCTCAAGTCTTTCCCTCACCCCATCCTATCCTATTCCATCCCATCCCACCCACTAGCCTAGGTTTCCCTCCCCAGTGTCTAAGTCAGTAAATTGCTGTGATGGGAAGTATCATGGGAGTTTTTAATTAGGAACATCTGAAAGCTTTTGCAGGGCTGAAAGTTGATGAGTGAAGTATTCTGAAAAGAACGGCATAGAGTTTTTGATTCCTCGGATTCTGAGGTTATTACGTTCCAGAATCTGTATATTTTAAGAATTTTTCAGGTGAATCACATGAGTAGTTAAGTTTTAGGCAGGGTCTTTTTGCAGGAATAGTGTAGGGTATGAAAAAGTTTTACTCTGTAACATTGGCTGGCAGGGAACTCGTAGACAGCCACCTGCCTCTACCTCTGAAATGCTGGGCTTAAAGGTGTGTGCCATTGGCATTTTAATTTAGAACCCAGATTTAGTGATTATTATGTACTGTACTTCAGCAGCTGTAGGAGAAGGTGCTTGACAGAACTGTATTGCTAAAGAAAATGAGGGGTTGGGCCAGCCAGTGAGTCCTTGGTGTTAGATTCATTCTCCTACCCAGAGTTGTGATTCTCAACCTTGGCTGCACCTTAGTAAAAGCTGTTGGGCCTACCCAGACCAGTTATATAAGACTATCTTCATTGGTGGATCCTGGCATCAGCGGTTAGGTCTTCCGAAATGAAGTTTGATATGCGGTGGGGTTGAAACCCTGCTTTGGAGCAAGCTGGTGTCGTTGTGTCTTGGGAGAGTCCTTCCTTGTTAAGCCAATCTAAACTGCCACCCTTCTTTTCAGTCTGGCATTGGCCAATAACAGCACTCTCACCATTGGCACCATTGATGAGATCCAGAAACTCCATATTCGCACGGTTCCCCTCTATGAATCTCCCAGGTGAGTGCAGGCCAGAGAAGCCGCGGCAGGGGCTGGTAGATAGTATCTTAAGACTTTTCTGAGTGGAACTGTTGTTTTCTTGCTTGCTTTGCAGGAAGATCTGCTATCAGGAAGTGTCTCAGTGCTTTGGGGTCCTTTCCAGCCGCATTGAAGTCCAAGATACCAGTGGAGGCACGACTGCTTTGAGGCCCAGTGCCAGCACCCAGGTGAGGGCAGTGAGTGAAGAAGGCTGGCCATGGGATGAGCAAGCTTTCTTCATAGGGTGAAACAAATAATCTGCTTTGCAGGCTGCGTGGACTCTGTCCCAACCACCCTCTTTGCCACTGCAGCCTCAAAGGGTGCACTTACAGATAGATGGGTTGCAATAAAACCTTACAGAGAGCCGGGCGTGGTGGCGCTCGCCTGTAATCCCAGCACTTGGGAGGCAGAGGCAGGCAGATTTCTGAGTTTGAGGCCAGCCTGGTCTACAGAGTGAGTTCCAGGACAGCCAGGACCACACAGAGAAACCCTGTCTCGAAAAACTAAAAAAACAAAAACAAACAAAAAACCTTAGAGAGAGAGGTGGCACGGAATTCAGTGGTAGATACTGGGGCTGCACCGAACAGACTGGCCAGCACCACAGACGAGAAACAGCCCTCAGCCCAAACTTAACGGCTCTTACTTGGGGACCTCACAGCCTCAGCAGTTTTTTATGGGTTTGAATGCTCTGTACGATGTGCGTAGTTGACAATAGTATGATAACTGAAACCCAGTAGAATTGGTTTTATTGTGTATTGCTAATCATTTGACCTTAGTTGGGCAAAACTAGCCTTCAGGGTTTTTTGTTTGTTTCTGTTTTGTTTTGTTGTGTTTGGTCTGTGAAACAAGGGTTATAGTGTAACCTTCAGAGATACATAATTAATTCCATGGAGATAAGGGTGTGGATCATTTTCTTTCATTCTTGCTATACACGTCTGATAGAATTAGCTCCCTTAATCCACAGTACAGAGGTCTTTACTCTGTATAATTGTTTGCCTAAACATAGATGTGTGTGCTGTGCTCCTGTAGTGCCTGAGGAGGCCAGACAAATATGTCCCATCCCTGGAACTGGAGTGGTAGGCAGTTATGAGCCTCTGTGTGGATACTGGATCCTCTGTAAGAGCAAGAATCCTTACCCGCTTAGCTATGTCTCCAGCCTCTAAACTCCGTTTTTATTTGAGATGACTGTTGATGGTGGAGTCTATCACTGTCCAGGTTGCTTAAGTTCATGTTTTTAGTTTTGCTTGATTGACTTGTAACATTGCCATGGTCTTTAGATTTTGGCCAGTATGCCATTTGCCTGAGTGATCTGATGCTTGACCTTCAGGTCCCAGTGTACTCTGAAACCTCCTTCATCAGGCTGCTCTGCCAGCTTCAGCCCTCCCTGTTCACGCACACTCAGCCTTATGCACCCCCAGTCCCTGTTCTGCTCTAAGTGGGACGGCATGCTTTGCTCTGTCTGCAGGCCCTGTCCAGCAGCGTCAGCTCCAGCAAGCTGTTCTCTAGCAGTACGGCTCCTCACGAGACCTCCTTTGGAGAAGAGGTGGAGGTGCACAACCTCCTCATCATTGACCAGCATACCTTTGAAGGTGCAGACAAGCTCTTCTGTCCCTTTTGCTTATACCTAGCCTATTCTGAGGTCTGGGATGTTCTGGAGCCTGACAGGGTGGTAGGCTTTCCTAAGAGGAAAGGCCAGATTGGGGTTGGAACAGAGAAAGCACCGCTGATACCTGTCAGTTGCAGTAAATCTAGAGCATTGGGCATCTTAGCACAGGCTGGTGGGGAGCCTCCCTCACAGAAGCATGTGGTTGTGAGGGGGATGGAGGCAAGTATCTTTAATCAGTCTTCTCTCCTCCTAGTGCTTCATGCCCATCAGTTTCTACAAAATGAGTATGCCCTCAGCCTGGTCTCCTGCAAGTTGGGTAAAGACCCCAACACATACTTTATTGTGGGCACGGCCATGGTATATCCTGAAGAGGCGGAGCCTAAGCAGGGTCGTATCGTGGTCTTCCAGTACTCAGATGGTGAGTGGACAGTCTTTGGATTATGAAGGATATGAAATCCTGGGGAGGCGGTTACTCTAAGATCTCAGATCCTAAACAAGATGACCTAGAGCAGTAGGCAGACCTTGGTACCCGCTAGAAGCATCCCCATCATTGCCTTGGGACTTGTGCTTCTTCTCGGTATACGCTGACTCTTTTTTAAACGTTTATTCTTCTCTCATACATTACATCCTGACTGCAGTTTATCTCTGTCCACTCCTCCCAGTTCTTCTACCAGTTTTGCAGTGGGTTAGGAGCAAAATTTAAGTCGGGGGGGGGGTGCTCTTGACTAGATAAAATGTGGGCTTATATATTAAAAAAAAACCTAAAGAGTATCTCTCCTTCTCCCCCAGGAAAACTACAGACTGTGGCTGAAAAGGAAGTAAAGGGGGCTGTGTATTCTATGGTGGAGTTCAACGGGAAGCTGCTGGCCAGCATCAATAGCACGGTGAGGTCTATGGGTAGTGAATGTTTGTAGAACGTCTGTCCCTCAATGATGCTGGGGAGTTTGTTTTAGGGATAACAGAAATGTGGGAGTAGAATGGACTCTAAGCTGGAATTTGGGGAGCTGAAGTTGAACTAGACTTTGGATGGACTTGGTTTTGGAACCCCCAAGGTTTAGCTTGGTTTTGGATTTTTTTTTTGTTTGTTTGTTTGTTTTGTTTTTGTTTTTGTTTTTGTTTTTTGAGACAGTCTCTGTGTGTAGCTCATGCTGTCCTGAAACTCACTATGTAGACCAGGCTGGTCTTGATCTCACAGAGATCTGTCTCCCTTCTCCAGAGCCTTTGAATTGAATTAAAGGCATGTATTAGATATTTTTGAGTGCTGTGGAGGTTAAGCAGTGGGTACAGGCTGTGGTCTCTGTAGCAAGGTGTGTCCATGTTAAAAGAATATTTCATTTAAACAAAATGAACCAAACCATATTTTCCTTAGCATTCTTTAAATACTAGTACATAATTAGGAGAGATATGTAGCTTGGTGGTAAATATTGGAAGGACCTTTTTTATGAATATTAAAGTCACTAAGGATTATAGCCCTGTTGTATAGGGTTGGGTGAGGGTTTAGGTAATTGTTTTAAAGCCTGCCAGAGGATGTGAGCTTCAGCACTGGTAGCACATCTGAACAAGCAGCTGAGGACAGCACGGAAGGCAGTCCTTCAGTACTAATAAGGAAGGAAGGAAGGAAGGAAGGAAGGAAGGAAGGAAGGAAGGAAGGAAGGAAGGAAGGAAGGACGGGAAGAAGGAAGGAAGGGAAGAAGGAAGGAAGGGAGGGCCTCGTCTTGGTCGGGGGAGCAGGAGAGAGAGGTGAAGGGGGTGTGGTTAATGATGTGCTGGTCACTGACTTCTTCTAAAGAGTCTTAAGAGAGCAGGTGCAGAGGACTAGGGCTCTTTGAAAATTCCTTGAGAGATGGCCAAGGAGTCTGTAGATCGGCAGATGCTCTGGTGAGATGCCTAGACCGTGAAGGATCTGCTAGGAAGGCCTGTCACCTCAGCTAAGGCTCTCCTATGCCGTCTGGGCTGTGCTGAATACTGCTTATGAAAAACCACCACCAGTATTTTTGTTGGGTTTTTCCATTGTTTTGCCCATTGGGCTCATATAAAAATTTCAAGAGTGAACAGGTTTCAAGAGTGAACAAGAAGGGTTCAGAAAAAGGCAGTTTGTTGATAGGTAATACTTTTCTCCGTTCTGATTATGAAATTGTGTAGATGGCTTTTCTCTTCCTAGGGGGATATTTCTGCAGCTCTTACTAGACCTTACCCATAAGAGACAGAGTATGGTGTTATATTTACATCATTGTCTCCTTGACTTGAACTCCTCTTATGTTTGAAAAGAATTCCATTCCTAATTTTATATTAATTTTCTAATTCAGTAGTGTATAACACTGAAATAACTGTTCGCTCTGATACCATATAGACCACTTTCCAACCCACTGTGCTCTGTAGGGAGTGGAGGATTGAAAGGGGAGACAGTCATTCCCCAGAGGCTGGGCCCCCAGCCTCACACATCGTGGCTTTTCAGGTGCGGCTCTATGAATGGACCACAGAAAAGGAACTTCGCACTGAGTGTAATCACTACAATAACATCATGGCCCTGTACCTGAAGACCAAGGGCGACTTCATCCTGGTGGGCGACCTCATGCGTTCAGTGCTGCTGCTTGCTTACAAGCCTATGGAAGGAAACTTTGAAGAGGTAGTGCAGGGACTCGGGTGCAGACTCCGTATGCAGTGTAACCCCTTGCTGGTGGTGAGGGTCCTCCCTGAGCCTCATCTGCCCACTACACTTTTTAGAGATTCTCCTCCCTTCCCCCCACTTTGCCCATTCCTCTTCCATCTCTGGGAAATTACAACCAAATGGCCTTTGTTGGCTAGTTTTAGAGTGGAGTGGAATGGGATAAGGAAGGGGGTGCGGCTCAAACATAGTCTGTAAAGTGGCCATTATTACACACAGGGCTGCACCTTCTGCAGGTGAGATCTTGGCTTCTGACCAAAAGCTTGATTAATTTCAGAACTGGATTCCACACTGCAGACTACACTTGTTGATTGTCTGTTTTCAGATCGCCCGAGATTTTAATCCCAACTGGATGAGCGCAGTGGAGATCTTGGATGATGACAATTTTCTGGGAGCTGAAAATGCCTTTAACTTGTTTGTGTGTCAGAAGGACAGGTGAGTAGCTTCTGCAGCAATGTGCCTAGGGCTAGGCCTCTGGGTCTGGGGTTGAGCATGCGGATTATGCAAGCCCCTTGATGGGTAGAGGTTGCTTTTGTAAGACTGACCTCCAGAGAGTCTTCCCAGGACACTCTGCACGTTGTCCTATGTTGAGGCCTCCTTAGGGAGATGGTTCAGAAAGCGCCATTTCCTGTCTTTCAGTGCTGCCACCACTGATGAGGAGCGGCAGCACCTACAGGAGGTCGGTCTCTTCCACCTGGGCGAGTTTGTCAATGTGTTCTGCCATGGCTCCCTGGTTATGCAGAACTTGGGCGAGACGTCCACCCCTACACAGGGCTCGGTGCTCTTTGGCACAGTCAACGGCATGATAGGTAAGGCCATTCCTGTGGGCACACTCAGCTGCAGCAAGCTCAGGCCTGGCTTGTCTAGGTTTTGAAGTGCTCTCTAACTAACTGTCCCTTTCCTGCTCCTCAGGGCTGGTGACCTCACTGTCAGAGAGCTGGTATAACCTCCTGTTGGACATGCAGAACCGACTCAATAAGGTCATCAAAAGTGTGGGCAAGATTGAGCACTCCTTATATCCTTCCTTCTCAGAGCCTCTGCTTGTCGGGAGGCTCATTCCAGCACATGCAGAGAGCTTTGTTTATCATGTGAAGGAGCTGAAACTCCAAAAATGAAAGGGTTAGCTATCCATTTCTGTGCAGAGCAGTTGAAGCCTTCCAGGAAAGGCCTGGAAAAGCTCTTGCCTGTGCGACTGACTGTCCCAGGAAGAGCGCTCTGAGGTCTCTGCTCGCCCGCAGGGCTTTGGGTAGCCTGCTCTCTCTAAGCATTACTTTACTTAGGGCTCTGAGGCTAGACTTGGGTGGATGGTGATGTGGACATCAAATTTGCCTGGAACCCTTTTTGAGTCTATCCATATTTTTTTCTGGCCTTTGCCATAACTTTTTAAAGGTTACCCTAATTGAGAACCATTGAATTAAGCAGAACTTTCAATTCCAAAACTGTCCAAAAGTAGTATGAGTTTTAGTAGAAAGATTGTTTCCTGTTTTACTTCTCTCTCCCTCTTGCTCAGAGGTGGGGGTGAAGGAGAGCAGGGGTGTTTGCAGGGAAGCTATGTTCTTTGACTCACTTGTCCACCTGGAGATCCTTTCACACTGAGCGAAAGACAGAACCAGCCACAGGCTTCATCGATGGAGATCTGATTGAAAGTTTCTTAGATATCAGCCGCCCCAAGATGCAGGAGGTTGTGGCAAACTTGCAGGTGAGCTATGCTATGTTTGTGCTAGGCCTTTTAAAACAGGTGTCATTCCAGAGACTTGACTCCAGGTTTTCTCTAGAACTTATGGGGCCAGTGGCCCTTTGTGGCCTTCCATAATGCTTACCACATAAAGAGGGATATAAGGGGCTGGGCGTGGTGGCGCACGCCTGTAATCCCAGCACTTGGGAGGCAGAGGCAGGCGGATTTCTGAGTTCGAGGCCAGCCTGGTCTACAGAGTGAGTTTCAGGATAACCAGGACTACACAGAGAAACCCTGTCTCGAAAAAGCAAAAAAAAAAAAAAAAAAAAAGGGATATAAGAGGTGTAGTTGAGGCTTGTGGGTACTTTCTGGATATCTGTGTGTTGGGAACTGTTCCCCAGTTAGTACCTTCATTTTAGCAAGAGATCTGGGCTCTCTAGCAAGATTAGAAGGTAGAGTAAGGTTCCTACAGAAAGTAACCTCAGTTCTGGAGTTTAGGAGTCTGGAGTGGGAAGGTATTCCTGGGAGGGAATGTTCAGTAGTGACAGACTCAATTCTAGCTTGACTGACCTAAGGCCTGTGGCCAGGTTTTTGGTGAAATTGTTTTCCTTGCTGCAGCAGTGGTGGCCAGTAGGTATCTCTCACCCTGCTGAGGCGAGAGTACCTTCTTGTCTCCATGGCTTTTCTCCCTGTCTTGTTTCAGTATGACGATGGCAGTGGTATGAAGCGGGAGGCAACTGCAGATGACCTCATCAAAGTCGTGGAGGAGCTAACTCGGATCCATTAGCCAAGGACAGGATCTCTCTTCCTGACCCTCCCTAAAGGCGCTGCCCTCCTATCCTCCCCTCCCTTTCCCACCCTTGTTTTCTTGGCATGGGAGGCTTTTTCCCTAAGCCGCCTGCCCCTAGAGCCACAGCTGACCCGTGTGGAAACAGGGCTTTTTATAACTAAAACCAGTTCACTAGAGACCTAGAAATGGGCTGAAAGTGGAATATTTTCTCCCTGGATTTTTACCAGCCATCACCTTGGACCACCAAGCCTTGAATGGTGTTGCCAGTTGGCTCCTCCTGGGGAGGACATTTGTCACTCTTCAGCCAAGAAGCAGCTCTGTGCACCTGTGCGTGACACCTCACACTCATGCTTTGTCCTCTACTGTCTTACGTAGGTTGTGGGTGTGGGGAGGTTGAGGTAGGGGAAGAGGGTCGAGAGGGTTTCGTTGTCTTGAGCGCTTCCTTTTGCTTTCTTCCCTTGCCTCTGAGAACATCAGCCTGGAGGCCTGTCAGGCTATGGGCTGCCTGAGTGGAAACCTGGGATGGTGGATAATTCCCAAGCCACAGCCCTTTTGTCTCGGGGAACTCCCTTCTTCACAGAGAAGGAGGTGGGGGCTGTGAATTGGTTGTTAGTTTCTGAATTTTACCAAATAAAGTAGAATCTAAGAAGAAACTTTGTATTTGTCTCTGCTTTTTTCCACAGCCGTGCAGCATCCCTCATATACTCTGCAAACTGAAGTGGTAGCTGCAGTCACAGATCTTCTCAGATGTTTTCCACCTCCTTAGCTCATGATTGGTTTGAGTGGGATTCTAGAAGCACAACAGTTATTATGGCTGTTTCTGCTAGCAGTGAGGCAGTCTTGAAGCCACTTGGGCTGCCTTTACTGTCTTCATTGAACAAACCACTTTGTATAATGCACAACCAGCCTCAGGTGCTATTTTCTGACCTAGTGCCCCCTACTTCCTGTTGTGTTTTATTGAGACAGGGTTTTTACTGTGTAGCTCTGGCTGGCTTTGAATTCACAGAGATCCACCTGCCTTTGTCTCCCATGTGTTGCTATAAAGGCATGCTCTATCACAAACAGCTAAGATTTTATTTTAACCTCTATGTGTGTGTGTGTGTGTGTATGTCTGACTATATGTGGGTTTGTACACATTTGTGCAGGTGTCTGTGAGGGCCAGAAGAGGGCGTCCGATTCTGGAGCTGAGTTCTAGGTGGTTGTGAGTTGCCTGATATAGTTGCTGAGAACCAAATAGGTCCTCTGCAAAAGCAGTGTGTGCTCTTAACAGCTGAGCAGATCTCCAGCGCCTTATGTCGGATCTTATTTTATTTCTCTGGTTGGTAAATAGCGCCTGCAGTGCTTTTGGCCTGCCTCTTCAGGAATGGTTCATGTTTGAGAGTCACCCTTTGGTCCTGTATGGATTGAGTCTCTGTTCTTCCTTTGGGAATAAGGGATGTTCTGTCCCAGTAGTAGGGGCTTGATCCTAAACATGCTCGGTGGCTCCTTTAAGACCAGCCTATGAGCTAGACGGTAGTGGCACAAATCTCAGCAGAGGCACTTGGATCTCTTGAGTTCGAGGCCACCCTGATCTACATAGTTCCAGGACAGTCAGGGCTATACAGAGAAATCCTTTCTCGAAAAGCAAAAACAAGACAATAGACCAGGCTTTGATAAGATGTTTGGAGAATTGGGGATTTAAGCTATAATTTTGAGAGATTCTACCTTACAAAGAGCAAGCAAGCATCTCAGCATTGGGCATGCTGGCAAGTGTCTGTCCCTAGAGTAGCTTCATTGCTGCTTCTACAGTCATCTGCTCAGGTTCTGGATCCTTAGACTGGATTGTTACCACTTTATCTTCATGCACTCAAACTCATTCCAGCAAGGCTCCACATTCAGTTCTGAGTAATAGGCTGTCCTATTTGTGGACACTTCTGTCCCTTACAGAAATGGAAGAGAGGAGGTGGTAAAAATGCTTATTTGGGGATGAGAATGGACTAAACGTGGCTACAATGTGATACATGAAAGTCTGTCTCATTTATTTGTATGTATTGTATATATTCAATTGAGACTGAATTCCAGGAACCTCTGGATGCTGGCTCTCTGCCTGCACACTCTCAAATCCCCTCTTTTTTTTTTTTTTTTTTTAAAGATATGTTTAGCCAGGCAGTGGTGGCGCACGCCTGTAATCCCAGCACTCTGGGAGGCAGAGGCAGGCAGATTTCCAAGTTCGAGGCCAGCCTGGTCTACAGAATGAGTTCCAGGACAGCCAGGGCTATGCAGAGAAACCCTGTCTCCAAAAAACAAAACAAAGCAAAATATTTATTTTATTTTATTTTTTATTTTTTGGTTTTTTGAGACAGGGTTTGTCTGTGTAGCCCTGCCTGTCCTGGAACTCACTCTGTAGACCAGGCTGGCCTTGAACTCAGAAATCCGCCTGCCTCTGCCTCCCAAGTGCTGGGATTACAGGCGTGCGCCACCACGCCCGGCAAAAATATTTGTTTATTATATGTAAATACACTGTAACTGTCTTCAGGCACTCCAGAAGAGAGTGTCAGATCTCATTATGGATGGTTGCGAACCACCATGTGATTGCTGGGATTTGAACTCAGGGCTTCTGGAAGAGTAGTCAGTGCGCTTAACCAATGAGCTATCCAGCCCCCACAAATCCCCTCTTAAATACTATTTATCACTTCTCAGGGTGAAGGGTCATCCTCAGAGATCTCCAACCAGCTGGACAGGCCTTCCATGCAGGCACTGGTACTTTACTCCCAACCTGCAGAGGAGGAGTCCTCGGAGAGAGTACTAGAAATACTAATTCACATCACATGGCCATTTGGAAGGGCCTCAAACAAGGCCCTAGTTCTGCAGCTAAGGCCCTGGATCCTTTACTCAGTGAAGGGTGAGCCACAAGAGATGAGGACGAAGCACTGAGTGAACATTAGTCCTTAGAGACGAACAGATGTGTGAAAGACTGAACAGGGCCAGGAAGAGCAAATGAAGCCGTAGGATTCAACGGCTGATGTGATGGGACGGTAGACGCCAGAAGATTGAAGACACGCAGGGAGAGGAAATGCTGGGCCAGCTCAGGAAAGGACTTAGGGGTCCTCTAGTGGAATTTCCTACTATTTATATCCAGAAATCTATACTAGGGAGATGAGGGTGTTGATCTTCCACCTGCTAGGGACTGAGTTCTGCAGAGGCCTGTGAGTGGCAGAGGCGTGCTGGGTGGTGTGCAACACGTCTGGTGAGCCATGAGGGCTGTGGTAAGGGGCTTATCCCATGTGTAGTGGTTTCCGGGGAGCCTCCCAGGGGTGGGAAGGAAGAATGCTTGTCTTGTGACAGTAGCAAGCGCAGCCTCTGCCTTGTCCAGGCAAGAAAGATGCCCTAAGGAGTCTGAAGGTCCTTAGGGCCCTGAATGTGTAGATACAGAGAAATCACATTCATCTTCGGCAGTGTGCTTGCCGTGAGCTTAACTAGATAATAAAATGGGCCCAAACAAGGTGAGATACAGGACCAACAGTAAGTTTGGGTTCAGCCACATGGATTAAGGTAGAGAGATGGCTGGCAATTTGTTATGCCAACAAACCCCCATAAAACAAGCAAGCGAGGGAGGGGGAGAGGGAGGGAGGAAGGAAGAGTTTGTGCTCACAGGTGCAGCCATCCTGGCCGGGAAAGCATGGTGCTGCAGTCGAGAAACACGAAGGTTGGCACTCAGTTTGTGGTTGGTCCAGCCCGTGAGACGATGCCACTCACATTTAGGATGGGTCTTTACAACTCAGACAAACCATAATGGAAACAGCTCTGACACACATAAAGGCTTATTTCCTAGATGCTTCTAAATCCGTTCAAGTTGAAAATAATGATTAGCCATGACACCTCAACATCCAATAGTACTCGAAGCTTTCCTCTTACTGCAAATTAAGGGTTGGGGACCAACAAGCATCAAACACCCAAGTTACCATTTGCTCAGAAATGGAAAGGAAAGTGTCTGTGGAATGGCACCTAGCATCCAGGTCACAGTGCTCATCTGTGGTCACCAGTTTGTATAACCTTGGGCTCAGCCTGAGGCAGAACAAAAGGACTTAGGCCCGTTTGGGAAGCACAGACATTTTCAGACAAAATGTGGTTTTTAAACCAGCTGAGCTGATTTTTTAAATTTTTTATATTTATTTATTTTTTTGAGACAGGGTTTCTCTGTGTAGCCCTGGCTGTCCTGGAACTCACTCTGTAGACCAGGCTGGCCTCGAACTCAGAAATCCGCCTGCCTCTGCCTTCCAAGTGCTGGGATTACAGGCGTGCGCCACCACGCCCAGCTAGCTGAGCTGATTTTTAAAGGCAGTGAGGTTCTTATTCCTAGGAGTCTTTACACCGAAGCTTAACCAATCCAGTCTGGGTAGGGTTAGGCAGGGCCCACACTACCAGAACAAGGTAAAACTCCCCTTCCTTTAGCTTCCTCCCAGCTACATCTTTCTCGGTTCTATCATTTTGCTCTATATTCTTCAGCCTAAACCTCTTTCTAGCCTCGGCCAGCCTCGAAGGGGCCAGTTCTGTGTCCCTGGCTCCCTTGCCAGCTGCCCACTGCGTTCTTACGTCCCAGGTGATCTAGGAAGCTGTCCACTCAACCATTTGACTCCCACCAGGTAGGCTGGTGGGTTCAAATCAGGCTAATGTCCTTTGGCAAGGAAGCAGACTAAATCGCCAATACACTATCCTGACCATCTGGTGGGTTTGGGGAGAGTCAAACCTGCCTAGCTTCAGTGCCCTGGGTTTGAGTGCCCACAAATCTCACCTACTGAGAATACAGATTGGATTCTACGGAAACCCAAAAACCTTGTTCCTGAAGTTTCGTTCTAATTTGGTGCGAAGTCTTCAATCATTCTGTGGAAAGCGACTCCCAAACCCAGGCTGGGGGTGTGGGCAGAGGGTGAAACCCCGCCCTCGGGGTCCCTGATCTTTGCTCCCGCCCCAGGCTCCACGCCTCCCCTCCCGGAGAGGCACCGGCGGGCGGCGCTCCTTTTGTGTGTTTCTTTCCAAGGTGCAAGGACCCCCCACCCCCCACCCGCCTAGGCAGTCCTCCACTAAACACCAGCCCTCTTCTCGTCGTCCTCAGCCCCTGCCAGCTGTGGGGGAATCAGATCGCTTCCAGGAGGAGGGACAAGGTCGGTAGCCCCCTCCCCGGTGCGGGGCCAGAGCCCAGTGGAGTCCAGGATCTCTGCTGCCAGTCATGTGGGCTAGACTGTTGTTCCATGTTGCCTACATCTTGATCCCGTTGCTGGGGTCTTCGGCCCGAGGCTACACCGGGAGGAAGGCGCCCGGGCACTACTCTGCGGAGAGGTAAGAGCCCGGTGTCTCTCGGCGGCCCAGCCTTCGAGCGCCACGGCGTGGAGCTGTAAGGCGCTGGCAGAGGGCAGCTACTGGACCTGGATCCTCTGTGGCGTGGGCACACCAGGGGTCTGGACAAAGAGATAGTAGTTTGTGCCAGTTGGGTGGCCCTGGCTGGGGACTGCTCCGACTAGGGAATCTGGGAGATGGAGATCCCGGCTCCAAGTGGTACTAAGGCTGACCCTCTGGCTAGGGGACCCCAGCACATGCCTTTTGGTCTCAACTGTCTGGCTTTCTTCCTTGGCGGTGGGGGGGCCTCCTCTGCTTCTGCACACGTTGCCTTGGGGTTGGGGGTTTTCTCAGTGTCTCTTGCTCTCTGCACCCGGTGGACCTTGGAGCCACCGGCGGTGGCTCAGGGTTACGCTTTGGTATCTGCGCATGTGTGCACAGGCCGGGAGAGGCGGGAGGCGGCGGGGAGGAGTGTCTTTCCAAACCCAGCCGTTTTCCCTGAGTGTGTCTTAGTCCTCTACCACCAAGGAGGGATGAGGGAGTGGTGATTGTGTGTGCGTGATGCTAAGAGTAAGGGAACACGTTGTCAGCGGGTGGCCTGGCCCACGGCCACATTTTCCCAGGGGCGCACAGCAGGGGCAGCCCTGAAGGAAGGGGCTCACTGCTCAGCGCGTGGGTTCTGCAACTCTTGCGGTTCCTACAGATCTCCCACCACCTGTCTTCCTGGCATCACTATGCCACACACGAAAAGTTCCTTGGGGCTTTCTGGTGGGCACCCTAGCCCTGCCTGAGGTGGAACTCCACCAGCTTCCACAGGCACCTTACCATTTACCACCTCGATGGCACCTCACGCCCCTTTCAGAGCCCCCTTTGGCTTAGCTATTTAGTTGTCCTGTGGATCGCGGCTGCCAGACTCTCCTCCTCAGCTGTGGCTACCATCGTTTCTATGTCTGACAGCACTGTCGGTCTGGTTTGTCTTCACTGGTTTTGACTTCTGAGAGGGAAAAGGACTTGGCCCCAGGGACAGTCCCCAGCAAACTTTCCTGTACTGCCATGGTTCCCCTTAGGTTTCCACATGTGACACCGATTATTAACCCTAAGAGCCAGGCAACTTTGTTTTACCTGTATCATCTGTGTCTGACACACGGACAGGCAGAGAGGTGTTCTGGTGGGTGGGATGAAATTCCCATCAGCTCTGGGTATGCGCGGAAAGTCATCTGGTGCCTATTGCTGTGCCTGGATTCATTGCTCCGCAGCTCCAGGAGTTCGAGCCCTTGTTAATCTCCTTCTAGCCTATGCTCAGGTTGTCCCACCTGTCTGGATTGCCCTCTCCTTCCCCCTTTTCATACCAAGTCTCTGGTCTCCTTTGTCATGCAGCAGGGGAGTTGTCCTTCCAGGGATCCTTCCGACTCTCTTCAAGGCTCCATAAGCCTCCACCCTCCACCCCACCCCGCCCCCCAGAGTCCTCACAGCTCAGTTCCCATCTCCCGGGTCCTGGCTGTCCTACGAAAGAGAGGGCAGGAACATATTCATGGCTTTACTGATGGACATTTTGACATTTTAGACACTGGCTCCAGGTCACCTGACGCTCCAGTGGGCGGGGCCCAGCCTTGGGTACCTTGTTAGCATCCTAGGGAGATGCCACTCAAACCTGATTTCTTCCTTTACCAACTGAGCAGTTATGAGGTATTTTAGATGTAGAACTGAACAGATAAGAAGCCCTTGTCAGTGGAGAGTAAAGAGGGCATGGACAGTGACAATGCCATGAAATTAATCAACAAGCCTGGAAAGGAGGGTGGAGAACAGTAGACAGGCCGAGTTCAGCGAGAGAGGCTTCGGGGAAGAAGATGTGAGCAAAGGACCTGAGTGAGGGTAAGAATGAGTGCGGGAGATGTTTTCTTTCTGGGTGTGGTGTACACATGCTCAATCCCAACAGTCAGGAAAGTGCAGGTGAATCCCTGTGAGCTCCAGACCAGCCTGGTCTACATAGTAAATCCCAGACCAGCAAACCAAAACAATAACAACAAAAAATATAGTTATATAGGGCAAGGTGGCTTTGAACACATTAGGGAGCCCAGACAGGCCTCAAACTTGTGATCCTCCTGTCTCAGCCATCTGAGTGATGAGAGGACAGGTCCCAAAGCAGCCACCCCCATGCCCCTCAGCTGCAGTCCCCCCATGCCGCTCAGCCGCAGTCCCCCCATGTCGCTCAGCTGCAGTCCCCCCCATGCCGCTCAGCTGCAGTCCCCCCCATACCCCTCAGCTGCAGCCCCCCCATGCCCCTCAGCTGCAGTCCCCCCCATGCCGCTCAGCTGCAGTCCCCCCATGCTGTTCAGCTGCAGTCCCCCCCATACCCCTCAGCTGCAGTCCCCCCATGCCCCTCAGCTGCAGTCCCCCCATGCCGCTCAGCTGCAGTCCCCCCATGCTGCTCAGCTGCAGTCCCCCCATGCCGCTCAGCTGCAGTCCCCCCATGCCGCTCAGCTGCAGTCCCCCCATGCCGCTCAGCCTCAGTGCCCCCATGCCGCTCAGCTGCAGCCCCCCCATGCCCCTCAGCTGCAGTCCCCCCATGCTGCTCAGCTGCAGTCCCCCCATGCCCCTCAGCTGCAGTCCCCCCATGCCCCTCAGCTGCAGCCCCCCCATGCCGCTCAGCTGCAGTCCCCCCATGCTGCTCAGCTGCAGTCCCCCCATGCCCCTCAGCTGCAGTCCCCCCATGCTGCTCAGCTGCAGTCCCCCCATGCCGCTCAGCTGCAGTCCCCCCATGCCGCTCAGCTGCAGTCCCCCCATGCCGCTCAGCTGCAGTCCCCCCATGCCCCTCAGCTGCAGTCCCCCCATGCCGCTCAGCTGCAGTCCCCCCATGCCCCTCAGCTGCAGTCCCCCCATGCCGCTCAGCTGCAGTCCCCCCATGCCCCTCAGCTGCAGTCCCCCCATGCCCCTCAGCTGCAGTCCCCCCCCATGCCCCTCAGCTGCAGTCCCCCCATGCTGCTCAGCTGCAGTCCCCCCATGCTGTTCAGCCGCAGTCCCCCCCATGCCGCTCAGCTGCAGTCCCCCCATGCCCCTCAGCTGCAGTCCCCCCATGCCCCTCAGCAGCAGTCCCCCCATGCCCCTCAGCTGCAGTCCCCCCATGCCCCTCAGCTGCAGTCCCCCCATGCCCCTCAGCTGCAGTCCCCCCATGCCCCTCAGCTGCAGTCCCCCCATGCCCCTCAGCTGCAGTCCCCCCATGCTGCTCAGCTGCAGTCCCCCCATGCCGCTCAGCTGCAGTCCCCCCATGCCCCTCAGCTGCAGTCCCCCCATGCCGCTCAGCTGCAGTCCCCCCATGCCGCTCAGCTGCAGTCCCCCCATGCCGCTCAGCTGCAGTCCCCCCATGCCCCTCAGCTGCAGCCCCCCCATGCCGCTCAGCTGCAGCCCCCCCATGCCGCTCAGCTGCAATCCCCCCATGCCCCTCAGCTGCAGTCCCCCCATGCCCCTCAGCTGCAGTCCCCCCATGCCGCTCAGCTGCAGTCCCCCATGCCCCTCAGCTGCAGCCCCCCCATGCCCCTCAGCTGCAGTCCCCCCATGCCCCTCAGCTGCAGTCCCCCTTCACCCTTTCTTCCAGTGTCTCCTTCATTCCCTCTGCTCTGTGTTCATAGCTGATATCTGTTCTCATACATGTTTGTCTGGTCCTGCACTGGGGGTGGGGGGAGGGGAGCAGAGGTTGTGGGTCATTTAGACCAGTGGATGAAGTGTCTCTTGGGAGTGTCTCTTGCTTTCTTCATACAGATTGTGGAGAGTGCTCTCTTTTCTTGCAGACGTCGTTTGGGGCCCCATGTCTGCCTCTCTGGCTTTGGGAGTGGCTGCTGCCCTGGCTGGGCCCCTTCCATGGGCAGCGGGCATTGTACCCTGCGTAAGTACCCATCCCCCCATCCCTCCCCTCCCCGGACCCAAGCCCCCAAGCCTTCTCAGTACACACCGGGGCTGCGCCTTGCCAGTGCCTGCGGTCTCACTTGCGTCTTTCCCCTCAGCCCTCTGCTCCTTTGGCTGTGGGAGTGGCATCTGCATCGCCCCCAATGTCTGCTCCTGCCACGATGGAGAGCAAGGGGCCACTTGCCCAGGTAACTGGGGTGGACGGTGGCGGCTGGGGGACCACCAAAATAATGTGAAGATTCTGTGCCTGGCACTGGGGACTTGAGATAGTTCTAGCTCGGCATCTTCAAGACACCCTGTTTGGCAGGCATTTCCATACCTATGTGACCACGAGACAAAGAAGGTTTGGCTTTTTCCTGGGTCCCATTACACATTAGCTACATTTGTTGCGACTGTGACGAAATAACCGATAAAATCAACTTAACGGAGGAAAGGTTAATTTTGGCTCAGAGTTCAAGAGAACAGTCTATCAGGGTGGAGAAGGCATGGTGCGGGAAGAGCGAGGCAGCTGTTCACCCTGCACAGGCAGAAAGCAGAAAGATTTGAGCCCCGGGGCTGGCTCTCTTTCTCATTAGTTCGCTCCGCTCCCAACCTTCCACAGTTAGTGGGTCCCGTCTCAGCCCAGTCTAGAAACTCCTTCAGAGACATGACCAGAGGCGCTCTCCTAGTTGATTCAAGATCTTGTGAAGTTGAATTAGCCATCAACAAGGCTAGTGCTTAGGTGGCCGGGCAGTCCCACGCTGTAACAGAACTCTGGAGAAGCCCCGAGACATCAGGCTGACGCTGGCTGTGCTGCTGTGTTGACACACATCCCTGTGCTGTTTGTTTTAGAAGCCCACGAATCCTGCGGGGAGTACGGCTGTGATCTCACCTGTAATCACGGTGGCTGTCGGGAGGTGGCCCGAGTGTGCCCTGTGGGTTTCTTGATGACTGAGACGGCTGTTGGTATCCGGTGTGCCGGTGAGAGGCCTGGAAGGGGGGGGGGAGGGGAGGGGAGGGGGGAGGTAGAATGGTATCTACTCCCCGCCCCCAGCCAGCTAGAGTCCAGCACCTGGAGGAGAGGCCGGGGAGGCATGCAACCGGGGATGCATTTCTCCTGTTATCACACATGTACTCGTGGACAGCAGCAGAGCTGGCACTGAGGTGACAGGTGATCAAACGGTGGCTGCTATCAGGGAGCTTCCAGATATGGGACTGGGAGACAAGGACAAAGACAGCTCCAACATAACAGGGGCATTGAGTGAGAAAGTCCACGGTGCTGCCTCACAGCGGCACGCGGAACCAGGACTGAGTCAGCTGACATTTCAAAGCGAAGGGAACTAAAACCCAGTAGTTATTTTTTTGTCAAAGCATTATTTGTTTTGTCTTTTTAAATATTGGGATGGTTTAAATTTTTAAAAATTATTTTATGTGTATGGGTGTTTTGTCTACATGTACATGTACCCCATGTGTGTAGTGAGTGCCCCAAGAGGCCAGGAGTCATCAGATCCCTTGGAACTGATGCTGCCATGTGGGTGATGGGAATCGAACCCGGGTCCTCTGCAAGAACAAGTACTCTAAGCAGCTGAACCATCTTCCCAGCCCCTATGATTTCTTTTCTTGATTTTAAAGGTCACTATAGGCAGAGTGTGTGATCTTTACCAGAGGTGGTTGGTTACTGTGACCAGTTTCTTGTCCATCTCTTCAGAGGCAAAAGCCTGGTTGTGGGTGGCTTTGGTTTTTGTTTGTTTGTTTTTGTATGTGCGGTTGTGTCCGAGTGCGTGTATGTGTGACCTGAGGCGTGTGGAGCCAGAATTAACACTGCCTTCCTCCATTGCCTTCCATCTTAGTTTGTGAGTCAGGGCCTCTCGGTAAACCACGATCATTCATTTGGCTGGGCCGGCTAATGAGTTCCGGGGCTTCAGCTGTCTCCATGCCCTGAATCCCCCAGCGCTGGGCATTGCTGTGCCCAGCGGTTATGTGCATGCTGGGGTGTCTGAGCTCATGCTTGTGTGTCAGCCGTCTTACCAACTGGACCTCCCCCGCTCCCCCTTCGGGGGGTTGTTTGTTTGTGCTGTTTTGCTTTGTTTTGTTTTTTTTTTGTTTGTTTGTTTTGAGAGAAGATTAAACTCTGCAGACCAGGTTGGTCTCACAGATCTGCCTGCCTCTGCCTCCCAAGTGCTGGGGTTTAAAGGCGTGCGCCACCCCACCACCGCAGCTGCCCTTTTTGAAGTTTTAACAGTAACATTTACTGTTCTCTCAGTGAATAGTGAAGTACATGAGAATTCATTTGGAAGCGTTTGGA
Source organism: Apodemus agrarius (assembly GCA_964023405.1). Taxonomy (NCBI): domain Eukaryota; kingdom Metazoa; phylum Chordata; class Mammalia; order Rodentia; family Muridae; genus Apodemus; species Apodemus agrarius. The sequence goes on from OZ030005.1 coordinate 147,900,882, forward strand.
AGTACGTGGGACGTTGAAAATGAATGTTTTCTGGAGTCCTAACCCGTGTTACTAGTACAGTGAAATGCTCTCTCTGTTCCTTTATTGGGCATGCCACGCTCTTATGTATAAATGTGTATGTAAGGCTTATCTGTGTGCTCTATAAAACGAGGTAAAAACTCCTTGTAGCTGGTCTTTGCTACTGTGTGGTTCTTCTTTTTTTCCCACCCGTTATCCCTGGTTTCATCCTTTAACACTAGATAGGAGACAAAGAAGGAGAAAGCAGAGAGAGAGAGAGAGAGAGAGAGAGAGAGAGAGAGAGAGAGAGAGAGAGAGAGAGCCCTGAATCTAATCTCTTTCACTGTAACAACTGTTCTCTCTGCTTAGGGTCGCGCCTCCTGGCTCAACTGTCTCCACACTGTCTTCTGCCCCAGCTGCCTGCTCTTGCCCTCCGAGACCAACTCTCTCCCAGCTGCCTTTGCTTCTCACTCAGGGTGTTTGCTGAGGCTGTTGGGACATGCCCCACATGGCTGTCAGCAGCAGGTTTTTTTTTTTTTCCCTTTTCTTTCTCTCCTTTTCCTCATTTTAGGCTATTTTGTTTATAAAAATGTTGAAAAATTGGCTGGGCAACTGGAAAAAAAATACAGGTGGAAATGGAGAAACTTGGGAGTCAAAAAGTGGAAGAAAAATGTCAAGAAAAGGGAGAACAAATAGGTTCATTCCCAGGGACTGAACCAGAGAGACAAGGTGATCACCTGGGGTTAGAGCTGGCCCAGAAATGATTCTCCATCAAAACCGTCGGAGGGAGATATGGAAGGAAATTGCGCTGGCAGAGAGGGGGCAGTCAGTGCGGAAGATGTCAGAGCTGAGCTGAGCAGAGAGGCTGGAACAGCTGTTACAGTGAGGAGCTGCTGGTGTGGGGGAAGCTAGGGGGAGGGGCTACTGAGACAGGCGCTGGGGAGCTATGGGAGGAACAGTTGGGAGAAATGTTTGAAGGGACTGGGCTGTATACTGGGAGGAACGGCTGGGAAAGAAATTAGATCCCGAGACTCTCCTCTCCTCTCCTCTCCTCTCCTCTCCTCTCCTCTCCTCTCCTCTCCTCTCCTCTCCTCTCCTCTCCTCTCCTCTCCTCTCCTCTCCTCTCCTCTCCTCTCCTCTCCTCTCCTTCTTTGTCTCCTGTCTGGTGTTAAGGGATGAAACCTAAAGGGCGGGAAAAAGAAGAACCCACAAAGTAGCAAAGACCAGCTACAGTTCCTAGAGTTTAAAACTGAATTTTAGCTTAGTATTCAAAGCTAAATGGGTTTCATTATGGCCACCCCCTCCCCAGTCACTTATATGTGTGTGTGCCGTGAAATGCATGTGGAGGGCTGGAGCCCAGCTGCTATCCCCTAAACCCTCAGATCCTTCCCCACCCACACAGGCCGGCCTCTGTTGATGCTCCTGGCTCTCCTAGTCCCACACTCTTTCTTTTAGGATGCACCTGTTGTGGCAGGTCATTTCTGAGCAGCGCATGTCACCCTCACTGGGCGTTAGAGTGACCATACAATGTCTGACAGTCGGTGGCCCCCTCTGAGTCTCCTGCTCACACCTGGTGTTTGGTGAACACCCATCAGAGTGACAGTGTGCACTGGACCCTGTCATTTGCTTCCGCCTCAGTCCTGCTCCAGCCCACTCCCCCAGATGACTTGTCTGCATGGGTTAAGAGAAAGAGCCAGTCCCTCTGTCCTGTTGTCCCCTCTTTCTGGGGCTCCATGGCTTATGGCCATGGCACTTTGCAGATTGATGCTGCGTCTTCCACATAGAAGTTTCACGGGGAGTCACCTTTCCCGGAACCATGGCCGTGGTTAGAGTGGGCTGTGCAAGGGTTTCTTTTCCCAGACATCGACGAGTGTTTAAGCTCATCCTGTGAGGGCCACTGTGTGAACACAGAAGGTGGCTTCGTGTGTGAATGCGGGCCAGGCATGCAACTGTCTGCTGATCGTCACAGCTGCCAAGGTGAGTGGGGAGAGGGGTTGGGAGTGGTTTCTGTGCCCTGCTAGGTCCCTTAAGATACATTCTCCAGCCACAATCCTCTGAGAAGGATGCTGTGTCTGTCACTCCCACTGTACTGGGGGAAACAAAGGTTTACTTGCATCCATTCTTTTAGGAAGAAGTGGAGTTAGGCTTTGAATCCAGAATAGTGGACTCTTTGGCTTGTTTCTTAGAGACAGAATCTCCCTACACATCCATGGATGTCCTGGAACTATGTAAACCACACCATCCCACCCAGAATTCATGGTGGACTCTCTGAACTGAGATACTCTAAACTCTTCTGCTTTTGTAATAGGGAAAGATGGGAATGAAGGAATGGTCTCAGGGAGAACAAGGGGCAAATGCACCCAGGGCAAGAGGCACCAAGATGGAGGGGAGAGGGGGGAAGCAGGCTGTGAGTGTTTCCATAGGAACTGTAAGAGGAGCCTGTGATGGTCTCTGTCACATAATGTGTTTGTAGTGTCTTCCTGCCCTGGTACTGGTCTAGGCTCTGTGGGTATCTGTAGGACCCACCCTCCAGTCTGGTGGTTTGGGAAAGAAAATGATCGGGACAAGGTACTAGGGCTGCGGGTGCCCAGGGAGAAGGTGTCTTCCTTTGCTTCCTTTTCTGCAGACTGAGCGTTATTGTGCAGCCCTGTCTGCTTCCACCTGTTACTCTCCTGCCTTTCCTGCCCGAGTACGAGGATTATATGCATACCCTGGCACACCCGACAGGGTGAGATCTTTTACAACAGTCTACAACAGTCATCCTTTCCAAGTGACTTTGATTTGCATGAATATGTGAGGATGCCTCTCATCACGGTCTCATGTAATGAGGCAGAGGAGACAAAATAAGCCCCTTCGTTTTTATTGTCTCTGCACAGGAAGTTTCACAAAACACAAGAAGCTTGAGCGCTACGGTGGGAGTCTCAGGTCCCCTCTCCCATCACTATTCTCTGCCTGCTCTAGAGAACCCTTCTTTCCTAGTCTACCCTAATACAGTGCTGCTTAGGCCACAGGGATTTGTTCTCGCAGTCCCCGGACAGCCAGAGTCCAAGGTCAAGGTACTGACTGGCTTTGCTGTGGATTTCGCTGGCTTGAAGAAGATGGTCTTGCTATGTACTCACAAGATGGCAAGAGAGAGGGACTGAGGTGACTCTTCTAAGGTCACTAATTCATCATTAAAGCCCCATCCTTGTGATATCATCTAATCCTATGTCCTAAAGTCCTACCTCCAAAGTACCTTGGGAAGTTGGCTTTCAGCATAGATTTTCAGTCTAGATGTCCAGCCTGCCTACCTCCCTTAACCACATATGCATATATACAGGCATATCAATTACCAAACTTACAGGCCGGGTACCAGGCTAAGCACTTTCCATGTGTTTTTTCATCCTATCTGCACAATTATAAAGTTGGTATTGTTTATCTCCATTTTATTGATAAGAACACTGCGGCTTAACAAAATTAATTTACCCACAATCACATTGGAGCTGGAAGTCCGATCCTAGTTTCTTCTCCAATTTTCTTTCCCACATCGGGTAAACAGACCTGATTTGTTATTTTAACTGTTGCTTGGTTCTCTGTGGGGCAAGTGTTCCATATTTATGGGTTCTTCTGCTGATGAGTGGGTGAGTTATTTCTAGTTCTCTTGCAGCTTCAAACAACAGCCTAGGTGATTTTCTACATAAGAGGCTCTGAGAAAGAAGTTTTTTTGTTTGTTTTGTTTTTTGGATTTGGTTTTTTCGAGACAGGGTTTCTCTGTATAGCCCTGGCTGTCCTGGAACTCACTCTGTAGACCAGGCTGGCCTTGAACTCAGAAATCTGCCTGCCTCTGCCTCCCAGAGTGCTGGGATTACAGGTGTGCACCACCACCGCCTGGCTGAGAAAGAAGTTTTTGTTGTTGTTGTTGTTGTTGTTGTTGTTGTTGTTGTTGTTTTAAGAAAATGTACCAAAGGCTTGCCTACAGACCACTGCAGTGCAGTGGGGCATTTTCTATCTTTTTCTTTCTTTCTTTCTTTCTTTCTTTCTTTCTTTCTATCTTTCTTTCTTTTTAGATTTATTTATTTTATGTACACTGTTGCTCTCTTCTGACACACCAGAAGAGGGTATTGGATCCCATTACAGATGGCTGTGAGCCACCATGTGGGTGCTGGGAATTGAACTCAGGACCTCTGGAAGAGTAGTCAGTGCTCTTAACCACTGAGACATCTCTCTCCAGCTCTGAGGAAGAACGTTTTAAAATGTGCAGAATATTTCCTTTAGATCCAGACAAGAGAGTATGGCATTCAGGGTAGACAGAATCCACACAGAGGCCTGTAAGAGCGGGAAATGTCTAGAAGATGTGGGAAACTGAGCAAGAGTGAGGTTCAGGGCTGGGAACGACTGTGTGCCTTTGCCTACGTCATTTCTTTATTTTTCTGGCATTTAAGTGTGCATGTGGGGGTCAGAGAACAGCTTTTGGGAGTTCTTCCCTCACGTGGGTCCCAGGGATTGCACAGGGCTTGAGGGAGGCAGGCATCTTTACCTGCTGAGCCATTTCGCCGGCTCCTCCGGCTCTGTTTAAAGGTCCCATGAGTGCTGCTTATTAAGGGAGGGCCCTGAGAGGTTTGGAGCAGGGTGGCCCATCACAGGTGGCCTTGGGCAAGGACCTTCTGGAGATCATTGGAAGAAGGTTCCAGAGAGACACAGATAGAGGCAGAGGGCTCAAGGAGGCTGTGACTGTTCCTCAGCCTAGAGATAAGGCAGCCTGGGCTGGGGTGAGGCGGTGAGGGCGGAGACCATCAGCTGGTAGGGGAGTGGCCCTGAGTCTGGTGAGAGAGAGGGATGAGAGGATTTCAAGTCTTGTAACGAGATGGCTGCCAGCGTTGCCTTCCTCCTCCACAGACACCGACGAGTGCCTGGGAACACCCTGCCAGCAGAGATGTAAGAACAGCATTGGCAGCTATAAGTGCTCGTGCCGCGCTGGCTTCCACCTCCATGGCAACCGGCACTCCTGTATAGGTGAGATCTTTGGCCTGTGGGTGGTACACTTGGGATGACAGTCAGGAAGATGGACAGGTTAGTCTGGAACCTAGGAAGATCACCGTTTGAACCTTCCGGTCCGTGGAACCTTTGCTCAGAGCATGCCCACCCCATGATTGGTGTCTTTCAGTCTTTAAGACCCCAAGCCGGGCCTTCCCTGGCCATCTCCTCTTTCAGCCTGTTAGAGTCTCTTCGCTGCTCTCCCAGATGCATATCAAGGTTTTCTCTCTGCTCACCCATTTTTCTTGGCTGCCTTTGCCTTCTGGGCTAAAGAAAGTACTTTATGTCTTGGTTCCTTTGGTTTAGAAGGAAACTCCTATTTTCTCAGCCCATTAGAAATTTCCAGATGTTTGGTAGTCCCTGTAACCAAAAGTGGGGTCCCATGAGCTTGAAAAAAAAAAAAAACCCTTGTACTAGTGGGTTAAGTATTTGTTTTGTACCTGCTTTGAGCAGCACAGTGAGTATTGAGACACTGTTTACAAAGGAATGCCAGACAGCAGAAGATTTGGAAACGGGCTTCCCCACCAGGGTTGAGCTCTTCCTAACAGTCCTGGGACGAGATGCACACCACGCCCGGATGCAGGAAGCTCCCAAGAACACTGTCCTTAGACTCCAGCCCCATGCCTAGCATTCTGAGTCACATCCTGCGCCCTGGATGGACTCTATAGAGTTCTGCAGGTGAACTCTCCCAGTCTTTTGCCTCCAGGAATGGGAGGAGAAAGGGTTCCACGGTCAAAGTAAGGCAGCGAGGCTCTTCCACAGATGTAAACGAGTGCCGGCGGCCACAGGAGAGGAGGGTGTGTCACCACACCTGCTATAACACCGTGGGCAGCTTCCTGTGCACCTGTAGACCTGGTTTCAGGCTTCAAGCTGACCGTGTGTCCTGTGAAGGTGAGCCCCGGGCCCCGCCTTTCCTCCAGCTCTTAGCCCTGCCTACAGAGCTTGGTTCTGCCCTGTGGTACCAGACCTCACCCCTCACCACAGGCCCCCTCCACACCAAACTTCTTCTTTAACCCCCCCTTTCCCATTTTTTTTCTTGTTATTTCCAATACTCCCACTTCCTTTCTCACTTTTCCTGTTCCTTTACATTTTAAAAATGTATTTCCAAAAAATGTTTATGCATATGAATATTTTGCCTGTTTGGATGTGTGTGCCTGGCGCCTGTGGGGGTCAGAAGAGGTGGTTGGATACCCTAGAATTGGGGTTACAGCACCATGTGGGTGCTGGGAACCAAACCGGGTCCTCTGCAATCGCAACAAGTGTTCTTAACCACTGAGCCATTTCTTCATCCTGGCTTTTTTTTTAAATAAAAGTTTTGGGGTTTAAAAAAAAAAAAGATTAGCTGGGCGGTGGTGGCGCACGCCTTTAATCCCAGCACTTGGGAGGCAGAGGCAGGCGGATTTCTGAGTTCGAGGCCAACCTGGACTGCAGAGTGAGTTCCAGGACAGCCAGGACTACACAGAGAAACCCTGTCTCGAAAAACCAAAAAAAAAAAAAAAAAAAAAAAAGATTTATTTTATGCATATTATAAGTGTTTTGCCTGGTTATTTGGATATGTACCATGTGCTCCAGAAGTCCAGAAGGGACCTCCTGGGACTGGGGCTGTGGATTGTATGAGTCAGCATGTGGCTGCTGGGAACTGCGCTGGGCCCTCTGCAAGAGGAGCCCGTGCCCTTGACCTCTGAGATGGCTCTCCAGCTCCAGCCTTCGCCTTCTTTATCCAGTACTTTCCCCTTTCACTGTTCCCAGCCATCGCCTACAAATGGTAAAATGAAAAAAACAAAACAAAAAACCCCCAAACGGTAATAAGGGGATCCTCCCTCTTTGAGGAGAGGAGCAGTAGATGTTCATCTGTAGGGAAAATGCCTGTTCCGTTTCCAGGTTTTATGTGGGGGCAGGAGCCTCCTCCCCCAAGGTGACGTCTATAGTGCTGGAGGAAACCCTCTGCTGACCCCTCATTCTGAGCCCCTGCTCCCCTGTTAGGAAGCCACAGCTAGGTGGGAAGCAGGGGACACACTGAAACCCCAGCCCGTAGCAGCTGGGGAGAGTTGTTCCCAGAATGGACCCTGGGAGTCTTCAAGCCTCAGGAAAACTTGTGTGCCCCTGTGGCTGTTAAGGAAGGGAATCTTGGGGCTGCTGGACCTCCTTGTCACTGGCTTAGGATCTTTTCTTGCCCATTAGTGCTTTCCCAGCCTTCTTCCCTTGTGGTTGTCGCCCGTGGCCTCAGGAGTTCACGGCCAGTTACATTACGTTGCCGAGGAAACTGGTGGACCTCTTTAGGACGCTCGAACCCCACGCCCTGCCCCTGCTGCCCCCCTCAGGAAACCCTGTGCTTCCATTTCAGCTTTCCCGAAGGCCGTTCTGGCCCCATCCGCCATCCTGCAGCCCCGGCAGCATCCTGCTAAGATGTCCCTGCTCCTCCCTGAGGCAGGCCGGCCTGCCCTGTCCCCAGGACACAGCCCTCCTCCAGGGGCCCCAGGATACCCCACTGGAGTTAGAACGATCAGTCAGCCATCTACCACCCAGGCTCTACCTACGTTCTTTCCCACACAGTTGCTCTCCACCCCAGTGCCAAGTTCCTCCCCACTGGGGACCCTTGGACCCCCCTCACTCCTCCAGGGGGAGGCTGTAGGGACCCCTTCCTCACCTAGGGGTCCTGAAAGCCCAAAGCCGGGGACAGGGCCCTCTTCCTGCTGGCACCTGGGCGCCACATATGAATCGGGGAGCCTCTGGGACCTGCCCGGGTGTACTCAGTGCACGTGCCAGGTAGGTGTGAAGTCCCCAGGCTGCCTGCCCTAGGGGAGTGTCTAGGGTCTGCCCACGGCTGCAACTCCTGCTTGTGCATCCAGGATGGAGAGGTGACCTGTGGAGAAGTAAGGTGTGACTCTACCTGTTCCCATCCAATTCCCCCGAGCGATGGGGGGTGCTGCCCGTCTTGCACTGGTAAGAGCGGATGGGGAGGAGCACAGCCCCGCTCTTTCTTCCTCTAGCCTCCTGCAGCCTGGGCTACTTATTATTCAACTTCTCCCACAATCACCTTGGAGTCACCTGGAAGGCTGATTCTGATTGGAGGTTCATGGGTGGGGCCTGAGAACTCCCAACGCTACCAAGCACCTTGTGCAGCTTCTGCTGATGATTGGGGATCTCACGCTGAGAACCATGTGTCTAAGCTGAAGTGCTCTTCCGGGAGAGCCTTTCTTCAGGCCACTCGGCCCACCCTGCCTATCTGCCTGCTTTCTTTCTTTCTTTCTTTCTTTCTTTCTTTCTTTCTTTCTTCTCTCCTTCCTTCCTTCCTTCCTTCCTTCCTTCCTTCCTTTCTTTCTTCTTTCCTTCCTTCCTTCTTTCCTTCTTTCCTTGCTTCCCTCCTTTCTTTCATTCATCCTTTCCTTTCCTCCCTCCCTCCTTCCCTCTCTCCCTTCCCTCCTTTCCTTCTCTCCTCCTTCCTCCCTTTCTTCCTCCTTCCTTCCTTCCTTCCTTCCACTGAGTGCACATGCATTCTGTTAACTGTTTCCTTCCCCTGTCCTACCTGCCCCTACATTGCTGGAGGACAGTCATTTCACTTTCTTCCCACAGGCTGGGGCTGGGGCTGGGGCTGGGGCTGGGGCTGGGGCTGGGGCTGGGGCTGGGGCTGGGGCTGGGGCTGGGGCTGGGGCTGGGGCTTTGTGATTGCCTACAAAGTGTGAGGTGAGTCCTAATTCAATCCACAGCACCATAAATCCAAAAAATCTTTCCAGTCTTTGCTGAGGCAGTGCCTAAATTGCTGTCTTAGAGATCATTTCTGTTTTCTACCATGTTCCCCCTATGTATGGAAAGAGCTGAGTTCTCTCCCCCCCCCTCTGGTTTTTCGAGACAGGATTTCTCTGTGTAGTCCTGGCTGTCCTAGAACTCACTCTGTAGACCAGGCTGGCCTTGAACTCAGAAATCCACCTGCCTCTACCTCCCAAGTGCTGGGATTAAAAGGCGTGTGCCACCACCGCCCAGCTGAGTTCTCTTTATAACCAAGATTTTGGAGCCTTTCTAGTCTCCTGCTGGGCACAGTGATATTTCCATTTTATGGTGAGAATAGCTGAGGGGCAGAGGGTCGGACTCGGGCAGGGCCACTTGGGTAAACGGAGCTAGAATTCTAGGTTTGGAACCTAGAGTGTCCTGTGTGATGGGAACAAAATGCCCCTTCCTCAGGACACACTTCAAGGAACACCCTCGAGGCCACTGCTGCGAATCTTGCATGTGTCTCCTGTGCTGTTTGCCAGCAGCCCTAGGACCACCCAGTTCAAGGGACCCATGTCTGCCACTGCTGGCCCTTCCGCGGTGGTGGAGAGGGCTCCGGAAGCATTACGCATGGAAAAGTAGAGACCTGGTTTCCTCTCCTTTGAGGAGGCTGACGTCCCCACCTCCTGTTTGTCTTTCAAAGGCTGCTTTCACAGTGGCGCTATCCGAGCCGAAGGGGATGTGTTTTCACCTCCTGAGGAGAACTGCACTGTGTGTGTCTGTCTGGTAAGCAACCTGGGATTCGCCACCACATGTTTTCTTAACCTTTGGGGGTTGTCAGGGAGGGGAACAGGCTGGATGTTGAAGACGAACTTCTCCTTGGAAGGGAGCTTGCTTTGGGGCTTTGGATCTAAAACTATTGCGCTTGAGAAGGTCATTAGAAGCATCCAAGCTCTGGCCAATGGCCGTGGGAGGCATCTGCTGTGCGTATGAGAGCCTGGGCAGAACAGGGTCCATCTGTTTGGGAAGAGGAAGGGTAGAACTCTCTCAGGAACTTCCCCAGGGAGGCTGTTTTCTGCAGGCAAAAATATTTACTGCCACAACAAAGGTGTCCACATCGGGGGAGAGAGCCACCTACCTCATCAAGCCCTGGCTTTCTTGAGTGTGTTTGCTTCTGGCAAGTTCACACTCTCCAGAGAGTGATCATGAGCATTTACTGTGCCAGATGCTGCCTGGGTGAATCTGATTCTGAGCACCCACCGTGTGTCAGGCACAGGCTTCTTGCCCTTCCTCTGTTTCTTAACCAGAGGCTCCCAGCAAATGCAGGGTGGGCGATGCTGTCCCGGATCTGTAGGATCTGTAGGATCTGTAGATTCAAAGATGGAGGCTGGTAGCCGGCGGAGCTGGGGTTTGAACTGAAGTCTGTTCAGGCTTTGTCTACCAGTCCTTGCTGCCATACTCTGGCTACCTTTAAACACAGCTCTGGGCTGGCCACAATTGCTGATGGGGTGGTATATGATCAGGGACACAGAGAGTGCCAGTAGCATTCGTCTAGGTCTTCCTGTGTGTTAAGCATGCAGAGAAGAGGAATTTGTGTGCAGTCTCCCAGTTTTACGTAGTAAGATGGGAACTGAACCCACCCATGTTAGAAGTTCCTGGAGATGTGATGTCCCTTTGCCTAAAGTCTTGTTAGGAGATGCATAGATAGTGGACCTCAGGTCTAGATGATTCCAGTGTTGGACACTTTTAAAACTTTAACTTAAAAATTACTTTTAAAGGTGTATTGTGTACTGGGTATGGTGGCACATGTCTTTAATCTCAGCACTTGGAAGACAGGCAAGTGCATCACTTGAGTTTGAGGCCAGCCTGGTCTACATGTTGAGTTCCAGGACAGGATAGGTAGAGCTACACAGTGAGACTCCTTCTCAAAAAAAAAAAAAGTTCTTTATTATTTTGACTTTTTAGTTATTTATTTTTAAATTGTGTGCCTGGTACCCTCAGAGGCCAGAAAAGAGACTGTCAAATACCCTGGAACTGGAGTTACAGATGGCTGTGAGGTACCCTGTGGGAGCTGGGAATTGAACCTGATTCTTCTGCAGGAGCAAGAAGTGCTCTCAACCGCTGAGCCATTTCCCCAACTAACTTATATATGGATGTGTGTAGAGGTGCTCAGAGAGGACCTCCCTCCCCTTCCTCCTCTCCCTCTCCTCTCCTTCTCCCCTTCTCCTCTCCCTCTCTCCCTTTCTCTTTCAGATCTATTTATTTTATTTATATGAGTGCACTGTCACTGTCTTCAGACACACAGAAGAGGGCATTGGATCTCATTACAGATGGTTGTGAGCCACCATGTGGTTGTTGGGAATTGGCTTCAAGTGCCAGGAGCCATTCTCACATAGATCTCAAAACCCCCTCCTTTCAGCCATTTCTAGCCTGCTTCTTCTAGCCTGCTTTTAGAAGGAAAAATACCAGCTTAAAGATTAGCCAAGTAGTTAGATGGTCAGTACATGCAGAGCTCACCTGAGTGGGCTAGAACAAACAGAGGTCACCTGTGGTTAGGTTACCATAGCAACTCCTTTCCACTTCACCTCCTCCTGACCAATTTACCATGCCAAGTTCCTGCAGCAATCGCCAGCTTTCCCCTGAGATTCTGAGAGAAAATTCTGAGAAACTGTTCCTGAGAAATGATGCTAGCCCCTTGAGATTGTTCCCCGAATACAATGACTTTGCCCCTTCACCCCTCCCTACACCTTGCTTGCTTCCCTTTAAATTGCCTTGTGTAGCTGGGCGTGGTGGCACACGCCTGTAATCCCAGCACTTGGGAGGCAGAGGCAGGTGGATTTCTGAGTTCGAGGCCAGCCTGGTCTACAGAGTGAGTTCCAGAACAGCCAGGACTACACAGAGAAACCCTGTCTTGAAAAACCAAAAAACCAAAAACCAAAAATCAAAAAAAAAATTTGCCTTGTGTAAAAAATAAAATTTGACAGCTTAATCAGAATACTATCTTGCTGTCTGTCTCTCGCGTCTCTTGTCTCTTGCCTTCTCCTAGGTCATCCGGGGACCCTGTTGACTGTCCTGTGGGTCGGGACACTCATGACCTCTGGAAGAGCAGTCAGTGCTCTTAACCACTGAGCCATCTCTCCAGTCCTGGAACCAGATCTCTTAGAGTTATGGACTATTGTGAGATACCTGATGTGGGTCCTGGGAACCAAACTCCTATTCCTTCTAGGAGTAGAAAGGGTTTTTAACCACAGATCCATCTCTCCAGCTCCTAACCTGACATTTATTTGTTTGTTTGTTTGTTTATTTATTTATTTATTCATTTTGTGAATAAAGTCTTATTAGGTAGCCCTGGCTGGCCTGAAATTCGCAATGTAGAGCAGGCTGGCCTCAAGCTCACAGAGATCTGCCTGCCTCTGCCTCCTACATGCTGGGGTTAAAGGCATGGTTGGCAGTGAACCTGGTCCCACCCTTGTCCCCATCACCGTCTTTTGCCTCCTCAGGCTGGAAATGTTTCTTGTATCTCTCCCGAGTGTCCCCCTGGTCCCTGCAAGGCTTCCCCACAGTCAGATTGCTGTACTTGTGTGCCAGGTAGGTGACTCTTGGGAAAGTTTGTTGTTTGGGGTACGGGGGAGAAGTGCTTTTGGAGTGTGTACTGAGGTAGGAGAGGCGAGACCTACTCCTGCCTTAGAAAGGCGGTTGAAGGGTGGACCTCAGTTACTCATTTCTGGTGTCTCCTCTGCGCACCTGAGCCACGCTGTGCTCATGGCCTGGCTTTCCCTGCCCCTGCCTCTACAGTACATCCATCTTGTAGGGAGAGGGGATGTGGGCCCAGTCCTGACATTGATCTGCCTGCCCTGGGTGTGGAGGAATCTCTTTTAACCAACAGAGACATAAGAACATGCCATTCCGTGACTGTTAGGATCCCAGGCTCTTCTGCTAAACAGGGTAACCAGGCCCCACGGGGACAAGGTTGCTGCAGGGTGGAAGCAGCCAGATCCCTGATTCACTAACTAAGCCCGCTGCCTTGTGGGGGTGGGGCATCCTCCCTTTTCTCAGAACGGACACATTCTTCTTTTCTGAAGAATGGATGCCTCTCTTTGTCTCTCTTTGGAACTCTGCTGCACAGGGGCTGCCCGTTTGCCTGTGGCAATCATAACTCCCCTAATAAAACTTTCGCTTGAAGGATAATTTGTCTTAACACCCACCCCCGACCTGGAAGGACAACCTGCCTGTCTTAACATCTCTCCCAATCTTTTTTTTTTTTTTTTTTTTTTTTTTTTTTCCGAGACAGGGTTTCTCTGTGTAGCCCTGGCTGTCCTGGAACTCACTCTGTAGACCAGGCTGGCCTTGAACTCAGAAATCCGCCTGCCTCTGCCTCCCGAGTGCTGGGATTACAGGCGTGCGCCACCACGCCCGGCACGTCTCTCCCAATCTTATCTCCTTCCTACCTTCCCATTTCCAAGTTAAGTCTAAGGGTGACCTCATCAGTGAGAGGTGATGTTCCCCACCAGATGTTCCCCACCAGCACGTGCCCCTTACTGTTTGGGGCAGCTGGCACCTGTTGGTCTGCTGAATTCTTGAGTTGCCACAGTGAGGGAAATCTGCTCACTGCTGGCTTTTAATGAAAAGACAGATTCAGAGATGTTAAGTTGCTTTCTAGAGATACCCAGCAGCTAGTGATGGCGCCAAACTAGACCTCAAATTTGCCTGATTTCAAAGCAGGCAGTGGGGTGGCTTAGCTGGTGAAGGTACCTAATAACCTAGGTTTGATCCCTGGAACCTGTATGGTAGGAGGGAACTGACTTCTGCAAGTTGACCTCTTCTCTACACACCACGCCCCTCCCCCAACAAATACATGCATTTCAAACTTTTTCCCACAGTACTAGAGAGTGAACCCCAGGATCTGTGCACTCTCCCATTTTATACTTTTTCTTTTGACACAAGGTCTCATTAAGTTGCCAAGCTGGCCTAGGACTTTCTTTATTACCTAATTGGGCCCTGAGCGTTCCGTGCCTCAGTCTCCCAAGTAGCTAGGGATACAGGCTAGCTTGAGACATTACATTCTCTTTTGTTTTTCTTTTCTTTTTGGTTTTTCCAGACAGGATTTCTCCATGTAGCCCTGGTTGTCCTAGAATTCACTCTGTAAACCAAACTGGCCTCGAACTCACAGAGATCTACTTGCCTCTGCCTCCTGAGTGCTGGAATTGAAGTTGTCACTACCATCTGGCTGTTATTTTTTTCTTTTTTGTCTTGTTTTTGTTTTTTTGGGGAAAGGCTGTTATTTTTTTCTTTTTTGTCTTGTTTTTGTTTTTTTGGGGAAAGGGTCTTACTATGTAGCTCTGGCTGTCCTAGAACTCACTATGTAGACCAGGCTGGCCTCAAACTCAGAGTTCTACCTGCCTCCACCTCCCTAGTGCTGGGATGAAAGGCAGGAGATAGCATGCTGAGCTTTGGTTGTTTTTATTTTTCATTTTCTTCTCCTACGGTCACTGTGGAACCTGTGAGGGGTGAACTGTCAGCCCCCTTGCACAGTGAAGGGCAGCAGCTTCAAGAGAGTCATGTGTTTTGCCCTAATCAGCTCTGAGATGTGACTTGAACCCAAGACAGCCTGAATAGACAGACACTTTTCCAGACTTTGAGGCTGTTTTACCCTAAGGAAGATCTTCAGATTATCTTTATCTAGTGTCTGGCACAGTTCCTCTTGAGATTCTTACTCTGTAGCTCTTGGGGCTCCCTCTGCCTCTTGGCTAATGACCTCTTTTGTAGGTTTTTGGGTAGTCACTTGTGCGGGCCTGGGATTTGGAGGTTGACCAGCACTCCGAGTCCTTGCCCATCTGTCCAGGCTTGTAGCTGCTTCATCTGGGAAGCCCTGAGCCCTTCTGCCTTTGCCTCCTGCAGGGAGATGCTATTTCCACGGCCGGTGGTACACGGACGGGGCTGTGTTCAGTGGGGGTGGCGACGACTGTACCACCTGTGTCTGCCAGGTAGGGTATGAGGTTCCTGCACCTGTTGACTCAGTGGAGGATGGGAAAAAAGTTGGGTGGGCAGCATAAGAATTTACTCAGGATGCTTTGCTGTGTAGCAAAGGGGAGCGATTGAAGCTGTAGTCCCTGTGGTGAACCTCCCCTGTCTTACCACAGTCTCCGTGAGGTCCAAGCACTTCCTGAGATCTGAGAATATACATCCTCAGCCAGGAAGATCACCAGTCCCCTCTGACTGGCAGCCTATGGCCCAGGTGGGCATGGCTGGGTCCGGGATCCCCATGCCTTATTGAGAGGAGAGAGAGAGAGACAGTGGAGATCCGAGGGGTGACTCGGACCAGTCAGGTGAAATTCTGAGGGTGTTGTGCCCTCTGGTTGGAGCACAGAAGACTAGAAGCAGCTGGGCTTTTCTGGAATGTGTCTTTGGAGGGGTCCCCCAGGGAGCAGGCTGGGAGATGTGTGGTCATTATATAGTAATTTACTAGCTCATCAGTGTCCTCAGGAGACATGGTAGGTAGTGGAGGGCAGAGAGAATACTTGCAAGACACCTTTTCAGCTCACCCCGGGGACCGCTCTGCACCGTGGAGAGAGTGCTAGTTTAGAGGAAGGAGCTGGCCTCTCACAGCTGTGCATCAGACATGTCTGGGCATAAGGGGCCAAGCACTCTTGCTGTCTCAGGAGGGTGTCTGTGATGGACAGGTGGGAAGGGTTCCCAGGAAACACTGTGGAGCAGGCTAAGCCACTAAGGAGTGGTAGATGACATGAGGAGGTTGAGGCCTGGCAGTTTCCTAGCTGTGGAGCAGAGGCATGGGACTAGAGGGAGGGAGGAAAGCATCTCGATGGAGCCAGGTTTAAGAGGGAGGTCAAGAGATGGTAGAGACCCAGCTTGGACAGGAGGAACACTCCTGGGCCTTCTTTCGGCTCCCCAAAAGGACTCAACCATCTCTGCACCTCTGTCTCCCTGGGTGTTTCCTTGTTGTTTTTTACTTGAGGGTTTGGAGGAGAGCTGCAGGCCAGCATTCTCTTCAGCCCTCAGTGGCTCATGGCTGGGGAGCCACCGTCACTGGTGCATGCTTTTCCCGCTCTTCCAGAACGGGGAGGTAGAGTGTTCCTTCACACCATGTCCAGAGCTGGAGTGCCCTCGAGAGGAGTGGTCGCTGGGCCCAGGACAGTGCTGTTTTACATGTCGGGAGCCCACACCCACCACAGGTGAGGTCCGGCTATGTAGCCCCCAACACAGGGCTCAAGTGAGCTTGGACTAATGGTGTGTGTGTGTGTGTGTGTGTGTGTGTGTGTGTGTGTTTGTGATATGAGCATATGTGTTTTATATAGCATTGTGTTTGAGTTGTGACTATATAAGTGTATAAGTTTGTGTGTCTGTCCTTGTTTTATATGATGTGTTTTGTATGAGTGTATCTGTAGGTATGTATAGCTGTATATGCCTTTAAGTGTTGGTGTATGGATGACAGCTGTGCATCAACGTGCCTGTTTCATGTGATACACCTGCAAATGCATGTCTCTGTGTTTGTGCCAGTTCCCTGTGGTGCGTGTGTAATTTAATGTACATGTTTTTGTGCAACTGAATGTCTGTGTTTATTATTATTATTATTTATTCTATATTCTTTGTTTACATTCCAAAGGGTTTCCCCTTTCCCAGTTCCCCCCTCACCATATGTCCCATAAGCCCCCCTCCAATGTCTGTGTTTGATTGTGTGTGTGCAACTCTGTGGTCTCTGAGTGTATCTGTGAGTATGCCTGATATATATATATATATATATATATATATATATGTATATATATATATATATATTCATTTGTATATATGCAGATATACATTTGTATTTTGTGTATGTCTGGGTTTTGTTTTGTCAGCATAAGTTTAGGTGTAGGTTTGTGTGTACCTAAGTATGTGACTGATGATTATAGGTCATTTTTTGGGGAATGTGTGTGTTTGTCAGTTATCTTTGTGTAAAAGTTTGCATATATTTATTTTTTGAGCCGGAGCTCACTGTGTAGCACGGCTGGCCGGGAACTCACTGTGTAGACCAGGTTGGACTCTACAGAGATTCTCCTGCCTCCCAAGTGTTGGGATTAAAGAAGTGTACCCCCATACCCACACATACCCAGCTTTAAAAGCATGCACATTTTAAGCGCACCCTTGTCTGTGTGTTTGAGTGGTGTGTATGCCCGTGAGCTTGGGGTTTCATCTTCAGAAGTACAGTGCTGTAGTTCTGGGGGGGGGTATTCCTGCCTATTGTGTTTTTTGTTTGCTTGTTCATTTTCATGCTGTTGTGGGTCCCCTGAGCTACACCCCACCTCTCTGCCAAGCGTGTTTTCCTTTTGCTATCTCTCCCGCCAGGCTGCTCTCTGGACGACAACGGGGTTGAGTTTCCGATCGGACAGATCTGGTCGCCTGGTGACCCCTGTGAGTTGTGCGTCTGCCAGGTGAATGACAGCCTGCTTGCCGTCAGCTGCTTTACGGGGCTGTCCCACCTGCCTCCCTCGGAGGCGGGGCCGCTGGCTGCCTGGCCTCAGTCTCCCTCCTAGGCAGGGTTGGGACCCGCTTGTCCTGCTTTCAGTGGGTGACTGAGAACGGTTGAGCTTGGTGGCTGCCTTAGATACCGTAGGTGACTCTGCTCAGGCAGGGAGCCGCTGCCATGAGGGGCTTCTAGAGGCCTCTGAGAGGGTGGCCTGGGGTGTGGGCGGCTCAGGGAGCTGGTGTGCCTTTTCTGTGTCATATGTTGCTTCATCTTAACCTGCACCTTGTCACAGATAAGAGTGTGTGTTTAACAGTCAAATATGGGTGCTTATTAAGAAACTGGGTAGTGCTTTCCTTCCCACTCTGAGTATTTGGTTCCTGAGGGTTGTATTTATCCTATAAAGCAGGGCAGGGATGGGATCTCATCGGGGACCCCCTGTCAGTCATGCAGGATCTCCAGCCCCCACACCTTGATTAATCTCTAGATGATTGACACTTAGGGAGCTCTGTGAGAAGCCATCTTGAGGAGCTTGAGTTTGGCAGGGAGACGGGAGAGTAAAAGCCACCCTCTGCTGATCCCCGCCTTCGTGACTGGTCCTGGCCCTCATTTTATAAGAGTGAAATAAGAGGCCATAAACGCTCAAATTCTTAAGAAGAGGGGGGAGGAAAAGAGAGAAACCTCGTATGGCATCTTGGTCTTTTGAAATAGGCATTTCCGGTGGAATAGTTTTCTATAAAAATAGGATTTTATTGTTCTCCATAGGTTTGGGGTGAGCCAGGGTTCCGGGGAAATGCTGAGAAGAATGTGGAGGGGGGATGATAGGAAGCAGACAAGGCAAACCCCGGCTCTGACTTCCCTCTCTTGAGACAGGCGAGGCCTTCCAGAGGATTCTATCACCTGTGCTAGGCAGCTGGTCTTCATTGCCATGGGGGAGGAGTGGGGAGGGCCCGCCACACCACAGCCTCACCCTGGCATCCTTGAGGGCAAGGCCTGGACAGCTGGCAGCTTTGGCTTTCCTGTGGTGTGGAGAAGCAGGCCCTGCCGTCCCAAGTCTTGGTGAAGTTTCTTCTTCCTCTAGGCGGACGGCTCCGTGAGCTGCAAGAGGACAGACTGCGTGGACTCTTGCCCGCATCCCATCCGGATCCCTGGGCAGTGCTGTCCTGACTGTTCAGCAGGTAACCAGGGCCAGGCCCCACCTCACCCTCTGAAGCCATTGTCAGGGCTCCTGGAGTCCAGGCCTGCCCTGCCTCAGGCCCCTTGGCACTGAGCGTCACAGGAATGTCATCTCACTCACTCCCGGCCACCAGCACAGCACCAGCGCTCAGAGGAGTGGCCGGCCTGAGGCAGGGCCTCCATGCTAGCTCACAGGTGCAAATCCAGAGGTCGCAGTCCTCATGGGGTGGAAAACTGGGCCAGTGAGGAGAAGCACAGTAAGACTAGATTTTTTTCCACAGTAATTTTCACCATTTCCACAAATTAAAAATTAAGTTTGTGATAGAAAAGCTATAACTTCATTGTTTAAAAAGGCCCATCTCCCTGTCTCTGTTTTTGAGATGCACAGCTTTTGATGAGGGCTGGGCTTGTTGCACAGGCCTGAAACCTCAGTGCTTGGGAGAAAGAGGCAGGAGGATCAAGCCTGGGCCAGAGAGCAAGACTCAGTCTCAAAAACTAAGATGAGATAAAATAATATCAACTCTATTATGTCGAAGGGCATGTAGTTCAGTGGGAGAGTGCTTGCTTAGAATGCATGAGACTCTGGGCACCATCCCTGGCACCCCAAGTACAGGCAAACAACAACAAAACAGATAAAATAAATGTTAAAATAGTTTCCTACTGTCTCACTTGATTTTATTATATATATGTAAGAATTATATATACATATATGTATATATGTATGTATGTGTATATATATATACATATATATATATATATATACACACACACACACACACACACACATGCATACACACACACACACACACACACTTACTTTTCCTCTTTGAGTCAAGGTTTCACTATGTAACGCAGCCTGGACTAGAATCTGCATTTTAGCCAAAGTAGTTTTGGAATTCCATGCCCCTGCCTCAGCTCTTGAGTATTGGAATTCACAGACTTGTGCCGCCATGTGCTCTTGTACTTACCAGTATGTGAACAGTTTCATCAAAGCAGTCTCATTTACACCGAGTCTTTGGAGACATCAGGGCTTAGGGGTATGTGTCACGGCAGGGGCTGGGGCAGGGGTGGTTGTGGTGGGGGGATGGGACTGGTCTGGACAGATGGACTTTGCTGTTGACTAACTGGAGAGGGACAGAAACCTTGTGTTTCTTCAGCACCACCTTGAGCCTCATGGGCCATCTGCCTGTCCGACCCCCAAGGTCCTCAGTGACACTCCCACCCCGTGGTATGAAGACGCTGAAGCAAGACTCAGCCATGCCTTTGCTCTGTCCAGTCACAGGAAGCAGCCAGCGCCCATCCCGAGGCTGCTCACCGCTCAGCTAACCTCTGAGCTGCCTGGGGAGGTGCTGGGCCTGACCTTTGCTACCCAGATAAACTTTCAACCTTTGCCCTGGTCAGGCACCTGGCCACCACCAGCCACCCTTCTGTCTGCTGCTCACCGCCACATGCTCTGTTTGGCAGGCTGCACCTACACAGGCAGAATCTTCTACAACAACGAAACCTTCCCGTCAGTGCTTGACCCCTGCCTGAGCTGCGTCTGCCTGGTATGCACCACCCAGCCTGACCCCTGACCCCAGCATCCACTCCTGAACTCCAGAGAAGGCTCGCCCCTGGTCCTGGTGGAAGCCATCTCCCTGCCGCCTGGCTAGCAGGAGTCTTTAGCCAGGATCAGGGAATCATTTGAAAACTCTGGCTGATTCAGTCAGTATCTCTGCTTCTGGGTTGCTGGACTCAATGACGCTCACCATGTCTCATGAGAGACCAAGTCATTTGCTCCTACTTCGTGACTAGTTAAAGGGCTAGGCGCTGAGCCTTAGTGTGCACGCTCCTGGATCCACATGTGCACTCCAGAGCCTACCCTCTTCTCAGTCCAAAAAGAGTGTTAGGTTAGTGTGTACTGGATTTTCATATTTGGAGACGGAAGGACAGTCTCATTGCTTGTCATGCTGATGTAGTTGATGCTTCATGGGAGCTGCTGTGTATGTGCTGTGTATAGTGGCGGTGTGCCTTTGGGGTGTCAGTGAGCCTCAGCCCAGGTATGTGTGAAAGACAGCAAAGTCAACACATGGATTGGGAAATGCAGGGTAAACATCTCTTTGGCCTCTGAGTGACACGTTGCCCCGACCCTGTATATTCTCAGTCATGTGCTTTGGGAAATGTTGCTTCTGAGTCCTTTCTCCTCAGTTTCCATTCTTCCTTCCTTCCTTCCTTCCTTCCTTCCTTCCTTCCTTCCTTCCTTCCTTCCTTCCTTCTTCCCTCCCTCCCTCCCCCTCTCTCTTTCTTTCTTTTCTTCTTCCTTTCTTCCCCCTCCTTCCCTTCTTCCTTCCCTCCCCCTCTCCTCCCCTCCTCCTCCCCCTCTCCTCCCTTCTCCCTCCTCCTCTCCCTCCCCTGCCCCTCCTTCTCCTCCTTCTCCTTCTCCTTCCTCCTCCTTCTTCAAAGATTTATTTATTTGTTACTTATGTGAGTACACTGTAGCAGTCTTCAGACACACCAGAAGAGGGCATCAGATCCCATTACAGATGCTTCTTAGTCACCATGTGACTGCTGGGAATTGGACTCAGGATCTCTGGAAGAACAGTGCTCTCACCTGCTGAGCCATCTCTCCAACCCTCTTCTTCTTCCTTCTTCTTCTTCTCCTCCTCCTCCTCTTCCTCCTCTTCTTCTTTCCTTTTTTTCTTTTTGGTTTTTCAAGACAGGGTTTCTCTGTAGCTGGAGTTGTCCTGGAACTCACTCTGTAAACTAGGCTGGCCTCGAACTCAGAGGCCTGCCTCTGCCTCCCAAGTGCTGGGATTAAAGGCATGCGCCACCACGCCCGGCACTTCTTGTTTTTAATGATGCTGGAGTTGGAACCGAGGGCAGTGCACCACTGAACTGCACCTTAGTTCTCTCGCTCGTTTTTCTTTCTGCTGCTGAGCTTTTCTGGATAATTCTACATTTGTTCAATGGGTCACTATTGTCAGGTGTCCTCTTGGATAAGGTCAGGCCTTGTTCTTGACAGGTTAGGAAGGACGCTAACTGAGAGAGTGTCACCCCTTTCTCCCCATCCCACCGTGGAGGGCCAGTGCTGCTGTCTGCATGGGCCTGCTTTGTTGTGTGCCCCGTGCCTTCCTTAGCATCGATCTAGCTGTCCTCAGTGAGGGGCCGTGTGTGCTCTGTGTCCCGCAGCTGGGCTCGGTGGCCTGTTCACCTGTGGACTGTCCCATCACCTGTACCTACCCCTTCCACCCGGATGGCGAGTGCTGCCCCGTGTGCCATGGTGAGTGGGAGAAACCACCCGTGCCCAAGGCTCCCAGGTGGACCCGGGTCTCATCGTCCAATCTCTGTCTCCGTAGACTGTAACTTTGAAGGGAGAAAGGTGGTGAGCGGGCAGGTGTTCACCTTGGATGACGAGCCTTGCACGCGGTGCGTCTGCCAGGTGAGCTGGCCTGAGGCCCTGGGGCTCCCTGCCAGGCTGCACCTCACACATGGGGCCCCGAGCTAATCTGCCCATCTTTCTGCTCTTCGCGTTTCATGAACGGTCCAAGTGCCCTTGTCTCTGTCCACCCATCCCTCTTTGGAAGTTCAGGTGAAGGTGTCTTGCTGGCTGGCATTGCCCGTCATCCAGACCAGGGCCCAGGTATTTGGGCCTCTACCCAGCAATACTTTTCTGTGGGTCCCACTGTTGGCACAAGGGGCCCTAGGGAGTTCTGCCACTGGTTGTTGGGGTACTCTGGGTTTCCTCACGGGTGTCTCTCTGCTTCTTCAGCTGGGAGAGGTGAGCTGTGAGCCGGTCCCCTGCCAGCCAGTCTGCACCGACCCCTCCTGCCCAGGTAAGCAGGCCTGACCCTGAGCGTTCCTCGTCATCCTCCACTGCAAAACGTGCCAGAAACAAACGCCTTAGACGGGCCGCCCAGGAGCCCAGGCTCAGACAGAGTTACGGAAGGCCGCGGGGGTGTGGTGGGCTGCTGGTTCTGAACTGTTTGTTAGGAAATAACACGGTGTGTTGTGTTGTGTGACCCCTCGCTCCACCCTCCTCCCATTTAGCCTGTGTTTGGTGCGATGGGTCAAGTTCAGACTCCTGAACCTAAAGCTAGGCCAGCGCTGTGCCCTGAACCATCCCCAGCCTCGTCCGTGCCTCACCTCTCTTTTGAGACAGGAGTCTTTTCTCGCTGAGGCTGCCCTTAAACTCTTGATTGCAGCAATCCTCCTGCTTCAGTCTTGCGAGTGCTGAGACTACAGTCAGGTGCCACCAGACTTGGCTAGTCCACGTGGTTCTCTATTGCACAGTTACAAACAGGACCCGGTGATCTGTCATATAGCTCTGAAGTCTCGGCGTGGACCCCAGCTGCTTATCCAGGGAAGCTCCCCATTATCCGTGAGACCTCAAATGTGTCTGCAACTGTGGATGGAATTGAACCCTATATGATAGCACTGTCAAACCAGCAACAGAGAGGTTCCTAGGTGACTAACCGAATGGTAGCACACACATACGGATGTGTGGGACAAAGCGTGAGTCCCAGCCCGGACAGGACAGGGTGCGATGGTATATATACCATCATGCCACTCATAACGGCACACGGTTTAACATATGAACTGCTTAGTTCTGAAAACAGCAATTGACCATGGTAACTGAAGGGGCAGAAGAACAAAATGTTGGTTAAGGGGGAACTCCCCTCTTCTCGGGCTGGTTTTCCTACCTCAAGCGGCCTCCCTGCCCCTCCGTCCCTCCCCTCTTTCTTTCCTTGTCTTCCTGTCTCCCCGGGCCACCTTTCTTTCCTTTCTTTGTCTCTTTCCCTTCTCTCCATACACCTGTACCTGGGAAAATTCTGGGGTAACTCTTATTTTTTCAAATCTGGGGGCTGTGTCAGGACAGTCACCAAAACTGTTTAGAATTCTAATTTTTCCAGTTTACTCAATGCACAGATGTGTTTTCTTTATATGCTTTCAACACTCAGAAAGATGGCGGGTTTTCCCACTGTCTTATGGCCAGCATTGCTTCCTGGGAAGTGTCTGGTTTTACATCTTTGGCCTTCCAAGGGCACTCCAAGATCTGGTCTGCTCTGGGAAAGTATAGAACTGCCAGCAGTGCTGGGACCATGGGGACTTGGAGGCTCATGCCTCCTCCGACCCACCCCAGGCTCCTCTCCTATGGGTAGATACTCTGTTGCCAGCACACCCCACAGCCACTAAGCGTCTGCGGGTAACACTGAGCAACTCAGCCAGGATGCTTGGCCTCAGGGGTGCTATCTCTGTTTCCAGATGGGGTCACAGAGCCCGGGGTGGAAGGGTGTGTCTAGTGGCGGGACTAGACCCTCTCTCTCCTTATCCTTTGCTCTCTGTCCCTCCCCCATGCTTGAAAACTAAGACTCAAAGTGACCCTGCTGAGCCAACCTCTTTTCCCAGAAACACTGTCTCAGCTCTGCTCACCACCTAGCAACCACACCGCGGCTCACAACCATCTAAATAGGATCTGACGTCCTCTCTGGCATGCAGGTCTACATGCAAATCGAGCACTTATACATCACATAAATAAATAAATAAATAAATAAATAAATAAATGAATGAATGAATGGAATGCCACCATTTCATCCAAAGAGAATGGGAATTGCTTCCATTTGATGACTTAAAAATAATACAAAGAAGCTGTACACACACACACACACACACACACACACACACACTCGCAAGCACACAGAGGCACACATATACATACATATGCAATGTAATAAAAATAATTTTCTTCAGATACAGTTTTTTTTTTAAAGATTTATTTATTATATATAAAGCTGGGTGGTGGTGGTGGCAGCAGTGATGGTGCACCCTTTAATCCCAAATTCAAAAAAATATCATCACTCCCCCAAAACCCAGAAGGGACGGGTGAGATAAGACGCTTGCTTCAAAACTTGATGACACAAGTTTGGTCTCCAGAACAGATATAAGGGTGTGGTTCGTGGGGGTGGGGGGTTGGGGGGGCGGGGAAGGACGCTAGAAACAAAGAGAAGAGCTGGTGGAAAGCAAAGGAGAAATGAACATTAGGAAAGGTTCACCTGAGGGGGTGGCTGCCCTCCCCTCTGGCATCTTGAAATTTGTCCTCTGATTTCCACAAGTATGCTGTGACACACACACACACACACACACACACACACACACACACACGCAAGCACACAGAGGCACACATATACATACATATGCAATGTAATAAAAATAATTTTCTTCAGATACAGTTTTTTTAAAGATTTATTTATTTATTATATATAAATATATTGTAGCTGCCTTTGGACACCAGAAGAGGGCATCAGACCTCTTTATGATGGTTGTGAGCCACCATGTGGGTACTGGGATTTGAACTCATGACCTTCGGGAGAACAGTCGGTAGTCTTACCTGCTGAGCCATCTCTCCAGTCCCCAGACACAATACATATACCACCCAGTGCACATACTTAAAGCCTGTGCACAGCGGCGTCAACCCCGCTCAGGCGAACCTTTCCTAATGTTAATTTCTCCTTTGCCCTCCACCAGCTCTTCTCTTTGTGCTTAGCTTCCTCTCCCCCCATCCTTCCAGCGTGAGAGGCGGTAGGCTGGGACTGTTCTTCATTCTGTGCTGGGGGACTGAACCTATCCACTGCATTTGTCTTGTGTGCACAAAAGCCCTGGATCAGTCCCCAGCACCACAAAAACCAAGTCTGCTGGGCTAGGTAGCACAGGCCTTTAATCACAGCAGGCAAGCAGAGCTCCGTGAGTTCGAGGCCAGCCTGGTCAGCATACTAAATTCCGAAAGGACTCTGGCCAGCTTGAGTGTGGCAGTCATGGCTCTAGCAGGCTTCCTCTTTCTTCTCAAGTCCCTCTGCCTTGCTGAAAGCATTCATCAGATCTCATCTTAAAGCTAGCCCCTGAGGTCCGTTCCCTTATCTAACCTCTTCCTCCTCCTGAGGCTCACCACCAAGATCCAAAGCAGTGAATTCAGCAATCAAAAGCTCCCTTTGGCCCACCTAATTAACATGTCCAATTAAAATTAAACACCTTGTCCTAACACGGGGTTTCCCATTTCCCTTTATAAACAGTCATTTTCCTATATGCCAAGACTGTCTCTTATTGCCTGCCCACTGTTCCTCTGGGGCAAATAAATCTCCTTTGTGTTGAGAACTTGGTTTTGGGGTCCTGAGCCAATAATTTTCCTTTCAAGTTCTAGGACAGCCAAGGTTACATAGAGAGGCTATTAGTGAGTGTGAGGCTAGCCTAAATCATACAGGATACGGATTTGTGGTTTTTTTGTTTTTGTTTTTGTTTTTTGGATTTTTTTTTTTTTTTTTTTTTTTGCAAGACAGGGTTTCTATGTATAGCCCTGGCTGTCCTGGAACTCACTCTGTAGACCAGGCTGGCCTCGAACTCAGAAATCTGCCTGCCTCTGCCTCCCAAGTGCTGGGATTACAGGTGTGTGCCACCACCGTCCGGCTTTGATTTGTGTTTTTCTTAATAGAGTGTATATTTTTGGATAGCAGTAGATTGGATAGCAAAACTGAATGGAACATACAGCGTTCTTCTGTTTTCTGACTCCACACATCAATTTCTCCCACGAGCAACACGCCACAGTAGAGTAATATCCATCTGTGGTCATTGGTGGACCCAGGGTGACCTGTCATTGATGCCCACTGGCCTGAGGGCTTACGCTAAGTCATCCTGTGCAGTCCTGCTTCTGGCTCTCAGTCTGTTGGGATACCCATTTTGCAAGTGGGAAAAGAGAGGCCCAGCGCTGATCCTTTCTGTATCTTTTGCTCACTGGCACTCCTCTATGTGTGGAAACTAAGACCCAAAGAGGAGCATGCTGAGCCTTGTGCTCTCCAAAGTCACACTGCAAGTTCCTGGGAGGGGCGCTCTGCTGAACTGCCGCCTTCCATCCGTGGTCTCTTTCCAGCCTTCTATCCATGGACGCTGGCGGCAGCTCACAGTGCTCCCCACCAGGTGTGCGGAGTCCCCTTGAGGATAGAGTATGGCGTCTATCCCCAGAGCGGCTCATTTCAACTAGGGGGAACCCTTGTGACTGTGTTTTCCCACCTCTGTCCAGATTCCCTGTTTCCTCCAGAAGAAAAGCAGCAACCTTCCCCTCATGGAGATCTTGCCAAAGCTGCACGGAACCCCCGTGGAGACACTGAAGTCCCTGTCAACTGTAGCTCCTGCCCAGGGCCTCCATCAGCATCTCCTGCGAGGCCCATGGCCCAGCTCCTGCAGCGGCTTTTAAGAACAAAACTGTCTAATGCACAGTCTGCATCCCCAGGCCTTCCAGAAGCCCAGACCACACCCTCACTCCTGTTAGAGCCAGAGCGCACATCCCTTGGGAAGCCTGGAGCCTCCGAGCCCCCTGAGCCCGCATCAGGGTCACCTGCCTCTCCTGGACCGCCCACTCTACCTCCAGCCATTCCAGGGGCTCCGTCACCCCCTGTCACTCCAGAGAGCTCTTCTTCAGCCTTTGGGACTCAGAAAGCATCCCAGTGGCCTCTGTCTGCCACCCCCTTGACTGAGGCAGACACACCTTCCATGACCGGTGCTGACCTCTCAGAGACACTCACCACCCCCTCGAGGCCTCAAAGACTCTCTGCGGCTCTCACAGACACCCCTAACCCTGCTCCCCAACAGTCCACAACAGATACCTGGAAGAAGGAGGACTCTACCATCTGAGTGGTCACAGTGCCTGGAACATGCCAGCTAGAGCTCTGCTCATGGCCTAGTATGTATGTGACCACAGAGGTAAACCGGGTGGGGTGTTCAGAGAAGACCTTAGAGTGAGATGGACCATGTATAAATCAAAGAGAGAGGCACCAGAAGAAATAACCCAAACACCCCCTGGCTTTGGACTTTTAGTCTCCAGAATCGTAAGAACCTATGTTCCTGTCTGGCCCCCGCCCTTGTCTGTGTTGGTTCCTGGTGGCCCTGGCACACTAAGTCAGCAGTGCCCACCTCACTCAGGCAGATCCAGGCCTAGGGTGATCCTGTCAGTGCATACTCTTGACATCCATCCTAGAAGTGTTTCTGGAGTTGTCTGTCATCATTAGGCTTTGTTTTCAACACTGATTTCATGTAATACTCATCTCAAGATGTGTTCAGAGCGTGTGTGATGCCCCATGCCTAATTTAAACACTGGATGCTAAACCTCTCTTCATAAGTTCACAGTCCAGGGCGGGGGGTGGGGTGGGGTGGGGACAGGTGCTCAGAAGACAAGTGCACTTTAGGGTGTGGAGTGGGGATGTCAGAGGCCGGCGGAGGTGGGGGCGGGGACGGGTGAGGGAGGGCCAGAGCTTGCTCCCTATTGTTCTCTGTGTAGCCCACACTCACCACTTTTACAGCAGTAGGTGCTTTCCCCTCTCTAACTCCCTGCTTTTAGAATCTGTTATATATAGATTCCCTGGGAAAATCATTACAGTCAACAAATAATTTATAGCTAATAAATAAGTAAATAAATATATTTGTTATGAGGGACTAATAGGTCTAAAGGCAGGGAGGTTAAAGGACAGTAGCCTTGTGTTGCTAAGTAACTACTCAAATGGAAATGGGGGGGTAAGAGGAGATAGCGTGGTACCTGCACAAGTGTTTGTGTGTAGCGCCCACAGTGGCCAGCAGGGGTCAGCACATGTGTGTCTTTCTCTCTCTCTCTCTCTCTCTCTCTCTCTCTCTCTCTCTCTCTTTTTTTTAATTTTTTTTTTTTCAAGACAGGGTTTCTCTGTATAGCCCTGGCTGTCCTGGAACTCATTCTGTTTTGTTGTTGTTTGCCTGTACTTGGGCTGGCCTCGAACTCAGAAATCCGCCTGCCTCTGCCTCCCAGAGTGCTGGGATTACAGGCGTGCGCCACCACTGCCTGGCTCCTGTGGCTGTTTCTATGAAGAGCAATTCAATCCAGAAAGAACTCAGCAAAGCTAAAGTCTCCTTTCTATTGGGGATCTTTATCTATTGTAAAGTAATGCTAATTAGGGCACGGTGGCTCATACCTGAACTGAGGATACCGAGGCGGGATGATCAGGAGTTCAAAGCCATCCTGGGCTACATAATATCATATGTGGGAAAAAAAAAAAACAAGACTGTGTATAATGGTACATTCCTTTAATGTCTAGGTGGGAGGCAGAAGCAGGCAGATCTCTATGAGTACTAGGCCAGCCTGCTCTACATAGTGAGTTCTGGGAGAGCCAGGGTTCTGTAGAGAGACCCTGTCTCAAAAACACCTTCCTCCAACAAACAAACAAACACCCCTCCCCCAAAACAACACCAAAAAGCCAAGCAAAGATGTTTAACTTCCCCCATTATCTTAGCATTGACCACTGGAGGGGGAGAGCAGAAGTTGGGGGTACTAGAGGTGGGGGTCTCACGATAACTAAGAAAAATAGAATAAAAGTCCCCAGAACTGTCTGCTCTGGAACTCCAGCTGTCTGGACACTGAGTGTCGCTGTCTGGCTTCTGTGAGGGTTTTTTTTTTTTTCTTTTTTTTTGGTGGGAGGTTGAGACAGGGGTTTCTCTGTGTAGCCCTGGCTGTCCTGGAACTCACTCTGTAGACCAGGCTGGCCTCGAATTCAGAAATCCGCCTGCCTCTGCCTCCCAAGTGCTGGGATTACAGGCGTGCACCACCAAACCTGGCCTTCTGTGAGGTATTAAATAGCAATAGTTCATGCTGCCTGCCAGGCTGTGTTATAAAGGTCACATATGATTCTTTCACTGTCTTCACATTAGAAGGTAACAACTCTTTTTTCCTGTGGTGGCCACCGGCTATCTTGGTGAGGGACACTGGAAGTGAGAAATAGGGGCAAAGGACAGATGATGTCTGGGACCATCATAGGGAGGCAGGACATGGGCCTGGACGGCTCTTTTGGGTTGTCCTTTCAGAACTTGCAGCCTTTATGCACGCTGTGTGTGGCCTGGAAGCCCTTCCTCCCCCATCTCAATATCTCCCAGTGTCTCACACACACACACACACACACACACACACACACACACACACACCCTGTTTTGTT
The DNA here is from genome assembly GCA_964023405.1 of Apodemus agrarius. NCBI lineage: Eukaryota > Metazoa > Chordata > Mammalia > Rodentia > Muridae > Apodemus > Apodemus agrarius. The sequence goes on from OZ030005.1 coordinate 147,930,207, forward strand.
AAGCCTCCCCTGTACCTGTTCCTTGATCTGGCTCTATGACTCACAGGCAAGCTCCCAGGGAGGCCTCTACCCATGGTGCACCGCAGGCCTGACGTGGAGATGCCCAGTGACTGTGGACTGCATGAGCTGCTGCTGCTGCTGCTGCTGCAGCTACTGCAGTGCAATGGAACAGGCTCGGATTGAGACTTTACTCGTCTTGCGCCTTCTGTTCTCTGCCCATCCTGGGCCTGTGGGAAAAGCCATCCCAAACCAAATAGACCCTCCTTTATTTTTAAAAAAAGATTTAAGTGTTTTGCCTGCATCCAGAACTGTTTATAATTATACTTTAAGCATCTTTCTGAGCGAGGAGGGGGAGACACTGGAAGAGTCAGCTCAGGTGCTCTTCTCTGTCCAGAGCGTCCTGTACTTTATGGCTGATATCCACTTCTCAGCCAGTGCATTCCCTGCACATCCTGGAGAGCCCCCTCCAAGCGTGTCCTTTAGGTCTGGGTTTCCTCACTCAGGGTGATGATGTCTAGTTCCATCCATTTGCCTCTGGCACACTCTCCTCCACGTCCCTTATCTGCAGATCCATCTAGCTGTCTCTGCATGGGCCACCAGGTCCTATTTACATGAGGCCATCTAGACCACCCTGCAATTCAAGCTACCCTCATCTTTCCTCTGCAACCTGGGAAGCACAGTTGGGTACCACTTTCATCAGTGACCACTTATTCCAGCCCTATGGTTCTAAAGAAAACTGCCCATCTGCCTCCAGGTCACAGATGAGACCATCTGAACAAGCAGACCCATCTCTTTCTCCTCTGCCCAAGATTTTTGGTCCAGGATGGACACACCACTTCAGGTGGGCCAACCAGAGTCCTCTTACTATTCTAGGATTTTTTTTAAAAACCTCATGTGTGTCTTTCCTGATCAGATATCTTTGGATGTGAAATCCTGGCAGTGGTAGCAGTAAAACCATTGACCTTACAGCAGAAAGGACAGCAGGAAGGACAACAGGAAGGACAGCAGGAAGGAGCTGCGAGGCAGAGACTCAAGGGGGAAGCGAGGAGGGCGCACATGCCTGGCTTTCAGGCCCGAGGCTCTTCTCTTCTGCACCTTCCTTGAGTCAGTCCTAAAGTCTGTCTCTTCATTCATGCTGCCGGACTCCGCTGCTCTTACCAAGGAGACATCATGGTGGACTCACGCTTCCCAGAGTTCTGGAGACTGAGGCAGGGGGTGTGCTCAAAATTTGAGATCTACCTAGGCTATAAGAGTGAGTTCTAGGCTAGCCTGAGCTACAGAGTGAGAGACCCTGTCTCAAAAATAAACCAAATCCAAACTAATCCCAACATATCTTGTTAATTCAGAGAAAGAGAGAGAGAAAAAAAACCCATTAGTATCAGTGGCTTTGTGAATGCAATCTTTATTCCCTACATAGAAGAGGGCTTTTGGGGAATAGAGTTTCCCGTAGCCTGGGGTCAGCTCCCAGGATGAAATGCCCCGTGTACACTCAAGCCTGTGTTGAGGGGCATGTCTGGCCATTGCCTGAAGGAGGCCCAGTACTCATGCAGCAAGAGCCAGACCAATCCTGTTATTTGCCCGATCAAACACGGTGAAATACAGCCTCAGGAAGACATCCCCCAGCACCCACACCTCAGGGTCTGTCGGGTCATCCGTGCCTTCCTCGAAGTTGCTCCTGCAGCTGTGTGAGCGATCCTGGAAAAGCAGGGCGATGGGTGAGCTCAGCACCGCTGTCCAGCCTCTTCCTGGCTTTTCTTTTGAGCCGGGCTGTCAATCATTGCCCAGCTGTCTGCACACTCCCTGTGGAGCTGAGGGTGACCTTGAATTTCTGAGCTTTCTACCTCAGCCTCACAAGGGTGAGGAATACTGGTGTGCATACCACGCCCAGTTCTCAGCAGGCATTGTACCAACTGAACCACATCCCCAGTCCCACCACTTAGCTCTGTGTCCTCCTTTCGGGGAACTGCATGGCTCTCTCTCTCTGGCTGCTGCAGAAGTCCCTTGCATGGCTTGCATAAGAACTACGTGCTACCTCCACTGCTAAGAGTCTCCGCTAGAGTCGCCCTCACAGACTCCCTGAGCCTGCCCCGTCCCACCCACGTCTCTGGCACATCCTAGAGAACCCTTTCCCCACAGCCACTGATTTCTGTTCACTCTCTTCTGTCCTCTCTCCCCCGCTTTCCCCATGCCAACTCCCCATGCCCACCCACGCCCCTCCCCTCCCCCTCTCCCATCTACCTTCGGAAGGAAGAGAGACTACAGGGGGATGCCACCAATTCCCTCCCTCCATCACCTCCGATGACTATTTTATTTCCCCTTCTCAGTGAGATTCAAGAATCTGACCTTAGAGCCGGGCGGTGGTGGCGCACACCTTTAATCCCAGCACTTGGGAGGCAGAGGCAGGCGGATTTCTGAGTTTGGGGCCAGCCTGGTCTACAGAGTGAATTCCAGGACAGCCAGGGCTACACAGAGAAACCCTGTCACAAAACAAAACAAAACAAAACAAAACAAAACAAAACAAAACAAACAAAACAAAACAAAACAAAACAAAAACAAAACCTGTCTTTGGGTCTGTAGATTTTAGTATGGTTATCCTATACTTTATGGCTAATGCCTACTTATCAGTGAGTGCATACCACACATGTCCTTTAGGTCTGGGTTACCTCACTCAGGGTGATGTTGTCTAGTTCCATCCATTTGCCTCTGGCACACTCTCCTCCACGTCCCTTATCTGCAGATCCATCTAGCTGTCTCTGCATGGGCCACCAGGTCCTATTTACATGAGGCCATCTAGACCACCCTGCAATTCAAGCTACCCTCATCTTTCCTCTGCAACCTGAGAAACAGAGTGGTACCACCACGCCCTGCTGATCCCTCAATATTTATGGGAGGAGGAAAAATTGCCACTGTGGATTTTGAGGATGGTTGTGCGGCCCCGGCTTGCCCCGTTGGTGGGATCTGCAGCACCTGTAATTGCACATCCTCACCACCAGGGTGCGCCTTCCTCTCCCACAGAAGCCCAAGTCTGGTAAAGGACATCCCCACAGCCTCACCTTTCGGACATAGGCACTGGCTGGCACTGGGTACGCAACACGGCCGATGTTGAAGACAATGTCAGGTAGAGTGTTGATGGTGTCACACTTGAGGAAGTACTGTCGAAGAGGGGTTGGCTGGAGGTTAGGACTGTGTGGAAAACCCAGAATGGCCCTCCCATAGGACCCTTTACCTCGCCATCACCGGAAGCCGTGGCACCAATGAGATTCTGGATGTTAAGGATTGAGCTTGGGGGGCCGGTCAGCAAGGAAGTCCCTGTGTCCATAATACCTTGGCAGCCACCATCACAGGCAATGACCTCCCCATTCATGGAGATGCTGAGAGGCGGGGGCCAAAGTGGACACCAGGATTACCACAGAGTAACACAGTCCTCTTCCCTGACTCCGAGCAGCCAGTCGGCTCTCCACACCCTCCCTCCTGCATGGCTGGCTCACCCTTCCTGATTTATTTGTTTAGTTCTCAGCATGTTTTCTGAGCTGATCTCCAATGTCCGAACTCAGACAACCCCCTGTTCCAGCCTCCCCAGTATAATAAGGGAGAGAGACTACAGGGGGATGCCACCATATTCAGCTTTCCTTTCTGTTTGTTTCTTCCTTCCTTTGTTTTGGGACGAGGTCTTTCTTTCATAGCCCAGGCTGGCCTCACACTCAGTTCCAGTCAAGGATGACCTTATACTTCTGATCTTCCTGCCTTTGCTTCTCCAGTGCTGGGATTACAGGTGTGCCAGTGACAGCTGTGCCCGGTTTATCTGCTGTTGGGGATCAGACTCGGGGGTCTCCCACGAGCTCGGCAAGCAGTCTACCCACTGCAGTGTCCCCAGCACCACCCTTCAGTCCCAGGATGCACTGAGCGGTCTCTAGTCTCGGGGCCTTTGGCACATCACCCTCTGCTTGGCTAGATCTTGTCATCTCCCAGGTTCCAGACTATTTGTCACCCTTTCCAGCTGCAGACTCAGGGCAGCCCCTCTCTTGGTTCCTTTACTCATTTCTAGCAAGCAGTGAGGTGGTGACTCACGGTAGGACTTCCTGGTTGTGTATCCATGTATGCACTACTAGACGGTATGGTCACTAAGTGCCTTCCTCAGGCACCTCATATAGAGATGCTCAGCAAATGTGTGTGTGTGTGTGTGTGTGTGTGTGTGTGTGTGTGTGTATGTATGAATGAATTGAGGAATGAAATGACCAAGGAACAACAAAGGACACTTGTGCCTGACCAACTCCACAGCTTTGGAATGAGAGTAGCCGTCCGTGGGCATCAGTCACTCCGAGGCAGGGAGAAGAGCAGCCATTTGCTGCAGAAGAGGCCAGCCCTCTAGTGGGCTGCTTCTGTGTGGATGCTCCCGCCCAGGCAGCACCCAGGAAGCTCACACAGATGGCCAGGCGTCTGGTGTCCTTGAAGGGTGTGTAAGCTCCAGCTGATGGCTCTGCAGAGTCTGCTCAGGCTCATGCGTTTAGGTGTTTCGGGCTCACAGGTACCTGGCTCTCTGTTCCCGCCCCTTAGCCTGCTGCCTGGCTAAGACATGTATTTGTGGCTTTCAGGTCAGTGGATGGAGGCTTTTGTCTGCTTCTGTCTGTTCTCTGGTGTGGTAATCTAGTGTGTGAGCCCAGGGCTTAACCTGCTTTGGACAGGAAGGCCCAAGTCCTGGGCACACCAAGACGGTGCTCACTCCAATGAGTGCTCACTCCAGTGCCTCTTCAGTCTGGTCGAACAAAAGCCCTGGCCCGAATCTCACTTTAGGGGTTTCAGACCATACTTCCCACGTATCCCTTTCTACATGGGCCTTCTCCAGAGACTCCTGCCTGCCCATCCAGGTCTGAAGGTGCCCTACCCTTCAGTTAGCATTTGAGACCCAGGCCTGACTTCTGAGGTGACCTTGAGGTGTGGCTTCCAGGGGTATGTCTATGGTGTCAGAGGATAGATGTCTGTGTGTATCAGTATGAGGCACTGTATGTGTGTCTCCATGACTGTACATGTCATATACAGGTGTGTTTCTGTGTGACTGTGTGACTGTGTGTGTGTGTGTGTGTGTGTGTGTGTGTACATACATGTTGGAGGTAGCATCGAGGGGCAAGAATCAGGCATGTGGCTTACCTGTCCACGGCTAACTGCCAGTAGCTGGTCTTGGACACTGGTACCCAGTGAAGCTCCCCGTGGTAGTAGGAGGGATCCACGCCACCAAGCATCAGCATGCTGCCCTTTTCATCCTTGCTGAAGGGAAGAAGAGGAGGCAGGATTACTGCCCAGTGGAGACAGATCAGCACATCCGATCCCTCCAGCACTGCTTCCTGTTTCTGGTGTACTCAGCCACACCCACGCAGCCCCTCCCAGCAGCAGCCCTCCTTAGGGGCGCCATTACTCGTGGGCCAGGAAGTTAGGGCACCACGGATGTGCTCCAGGTCAGCTGCTTAGCTCATGAGTGGCAAAACTGAGCTCTAGATTGGCTTGAGAGCTGGACTCTGGACACCCCACGATTCTGTGGGGCACTTGGGCCCCTCTTGGAGCCAGAGCAACCTCATGGCTGTGTCCAGAAGGGACTTCCACCTGTCTAGATGGTCATTTTCCAGAATACCGAGGTTAGCCAAGGGTGTACTTTCCAGCTCATCGCAGGGAGCCCTGCCCCCACCTCAGACCTATTGTTTCTCTCTGCCTGTCACAGACAGAGTTACTAGTTGAGGTCTTTTTTCCTTTGTTTACTACCTTCTTGTCTTGTGCACACACACCCCCCCTTTCTGTGTATCCTCGCACAATCTGTATACAGAGTGGCACTCAGTGCTTAGTAGGTATTTAATAAGAAGTGGTTGAAGGAATCATTGTGGAGCAGACTCAAGTGTTCCCAAGGGCTAAAGACTGATCTTGCTTAATGCTAGAGCTGCTTGGTCATGCTGGATCTGCTTGGTCATCCTGGATCTGCTTGGTCATCCTGGATCTGCTTGGTCCTGCTAGAGCACTGGGATTTCCAGAACTCAGGTTCCTGAAGAACCCAGAGCCATAGACACACACAGACAGACACAGACACAGACAGTCACAGACAGACAGACACACAGATAGGCATAGACAGACACAGTCACAGTCACGGACACAGACAGACACAAAGACAGGCATAAACAGACACGGACACAGTCACAGTCACAGTCACAGTCACAGTCACAGTCACAGACACAGACACAGACACAGATACAGACAGACACAAAGACAGGCATAGACAGACACAGACATAGTCACAGACACAGTCACAGACACAGTCACAGACACAAACACACAGACAGGCATAGACAGACACAGATACAGACACAGACAGGCATAGACAGTCACAGACACAGTCACAGAAACAGACACAGTCACAGTCACAGACGCAGTCACAGTCACAGTCACAGTCACAGACACAGACAGACACAGACAGACACACAGACAAGCATAGACAGGCACAGACAGATCCCACTCTCTCTTTTGGTGGAGAGGAGACAAACATCGAGAGGACCCTGTCACCAGTGCTTTGCCTTCTGCCTTCTCCTCCAGATCCTCGGCCCCTCGGCAACTCGACCATCATGGGGAAGGATCCGGAGGGCTGAGCTCAGGTCCTGCCTCTCTCAGCACTAGACTTCTTGGCCATCTTGGGCAAAGCCTTTCTCAGAGCCTTGGTTTCCTTATCTCTGGCTGAAGGGATGGGACTGAAGGGATCAGCAAGGTCTCCTTAGCGGGTCTGACCGTCAGCACTGGAGGCTGTGCACACTGGGAGACATTCCTCCTCACTGCTCGGCTCAATGTCACTGCTGCTGTGCAGAAGTAGCGGCAGGCAGGATGGGAACAGATGCTCCAACGAAGCTTTCTTTGTAGAAGCAGGTGATGGACCACAGTGGGCCCTAGACTAGACGATGTCTAAGGAGCCTTCAGGAGCGGAGGGTCAACAATTTTTAATGCAACGGACAGCCCAGAAAACGGGCTGATCTGGCCCGGGCTCACCTGCTCAAGTAGAAGGCAAAGAGATTCTGGGGGATGAGGCCTTGTATCCACAGGTTGTCAAAGACAGGTGTGGTTCCCTGAAGGCCAAGGTCGGGGTATCCCAGCCCCAGGATGCCGTCAAAGACAGCATATTTCATGAAACTGCCAGGTTCTTCCAGGCTCAGGCCAAAGGCCTGGGCCACAACCGTGAGGTCTCCAATCTGTGAGGGAAGAGGGGCTCTGATAAGGCTCTGCAGCCAGGGCTGCGTTACGGCTGGGGTGGGAGAGCAGGTGGGGAGATGGTCTGACCCACAAGGAATAACTGAGCCCGGGCCCTGCCGTAGGCTGCTTGGATGTGAATCCCAGGCGGGAGTGGGCGGGAGTTCTGTGGTCCACACTCCCGGCATCACCTGAGTTTATACTGATGCTGAGAGTAACTAAGGGGATCCCCTTGGAGATGAGTGCAGGGCAGGGCGTCTCTTCCAGGGCACTATCCGTGCTTGTCTTCCCTGCCCCCTTGGGAGGTGGGAGCCCAGGTGTTTAGGGTGTTTAGGTTCAGGTGTTTGGTTGAGTTGAGTTTTGTTTCTAAGACCAGGATCACTAAGTGTCCATAGCTGGCCTGGAACTTGCTATGTGGATCAGGCTGGCTTTAAATTCACAGAGCTCTGCCTGCTTCTGCCTTCTAGAATGCTGGGGTTAAAGGCCGGTGCCACCATGCCTGATTCAGCTACCCCAGGGTTCTTAGAAATATTCAGACTGGGGAAAGTGTGTGTGCATGCACGTGCGCGTGCTCGTGCACTCTCAGGGGTTTTGTTAATTCTCAAAAGCCTCCAGGGCCTCTCAGCTAACAGTCTTCTGATGGAGCACGGCTCCCCTGAGTCTGGCCTCTGCTTTTCCTGCTTGGGAGCTCAAGGCCCCTGGGCTGCTGCCAGAGGCCCTAACCACAGGCTGTCCCCTGAGAGCACTGCTTATTCTAAGTCACTCCCCCGGTCTTTGGCCTCCCAGCTGTGTGTCGCTGGACAAGGCACTGGCTCTCTCTGTTCACTCACCTGTGGAATGAAGCTCTAGCAATATCTGCCTTGGGCTTATTGAGAAAACCAATGGAGTTATTTTGAAGAATGTGCAAAGGCCTGTTGTCTGGAACAATGTGGTGTGACCAAGTGGTTTATTTTTACACACCTCTTTCTCTTTGTCACTGTCGGGATCAACTTGTGTGCCCCTCTGGGGAAGGAGCTACAAATCTGAGCCTTGGGCCCCTGTGTCTGGGAGGACTCACTTGTGGAGAAGCGGCAGGGCCCTCCCTGCTGGGCCCTCAGCAGTGTTCTCACCCAGAGCCAACCCCCCACCCCCCACCCCGGGGCAGCCTCTGCTTCCTGTCTTACCTTGACAGTGTCATAGGCAAGAAATCCCGACATCTCTCCTGAGCCATAGGCAACATTCACAGGTCGGCCCGAGACCAGGAAAGTGGAAGAGCGAAGAGGGTTGAAGGTTCTGTGGCGAGCTGCAGGACACGGGCAGGAGGTGACCCTTAGCTGTGCTGGGACATGAGATGTGACGAAAGGCGGGGCAGGCTGGGGTAGGGCGGAGCAGAAAGCTCACCGCAGGCTGGGCTGGAGCAATAGACAGATGGTACCCACAGGACTGAAGATCCAGTATCCAAGACAACCCTGAACTCCTGCGGGGGCGTGCCAATGCTGATGATGCCAATGTAGACCAGCTGCAGGAAAGAGGGCTGTGGCTAGCGCAGGCCTGGCTGCCTTGTCTGTCCCCGGCTGCTGGGGTGCCTGCCTGGAGCGCTGTCCTGTCCGCACTGCTAAGCCTCTCAAACCTTTTAGGAGCACTCCACCCTCTCCCAAAGGTCCTAAATTCTTTCCACCGGTGAGGGTCCAGCCTGAGTGCGTCCTCCAGGGAGCCCCTGTGGGTCACTGCAGGCCTCTGTGCGCTTTGCTTTCTATAAAGTCAAAATAGTTACTCTCAAGACCACTCAGCCAGTCCTGTCCTTGGGTATTTGTTTACACCTCCCCAACCCACTGCCTTTTCCTCTCTCCTTTCCTCCCCCTTTCTTTTGGCTAGGTCTCACTATGTAGCTCAGGCTAGCCTCAAACTCATGATTCTCCCGCCTGAGTTGACTTGCAATTGGATTTGCTGGCCTTGGGTTAGATACAGTTTACCCTTGCTTGGGGCCCAGGGATTCGCCTCGGTGAAAAAGAACAAAAATCCATGGACTTAGTGATTTCCATAGGCACAGGCGAGGATGTCTGTGTGGTGGTTACTGGCCCTTGCTTGATTCACCCAGCCAGCACAGCTCCAGATGGGGCAGTGAATGGGGAACAACGGGGGACGCAGGTCCCTGTTCCTCACCCGTGAAACTTTTCTCTTTCGTGTATGCGCGTGTGGTGTACGTGTGTTGTGCATGTGAAGGTGGGAATTGGGGCCGGAGGAAGACACTGGGCGTCCTGATCTGTGACTCTTCCCCTTATTCTTTTGAGATAGGATCCCTCACCGAGCATGGAGCCAGGGTGGCAGGCTACAGACCCCAGTACTCTCCTGTTTCTGCTCCCACAGCTTGGGTCAGAGGCACGCGCGTGTGTGTGTGTGTGTGTGTGTGTGTGTGTGCACATCCAGCTTGTATTGTACGAGAATGTTGGGGATTTGAACTGAGGCCCTCACACTTGAACAGCAGGTGCTCTTAACCGCTGAGCCATCTCAGCCCCTGCTCCCGACCCATTCTGACTTTAGGAACCCCGGCTGTTTCTTCAGAGGGACTACAGTGCTGGGCAGAAGCCTTAAGAGGGTGCTCGGGAGCCCCACTCAGCCAAACACTTACATCTAGGTAGTTCCTCATAGGCTCATAAGTTACTGTTGGGTTCCGGCGCTGCTCAAGGAGCACGTGGGCGCGGCTGCGAGGGTACTTCTCCAGGTAATCCTTCAGCTCCTGGCTTTCCCGCAGGTTTTCTCGCATGGACTTAATCTTCATCAGAGGGATTCTTTAAATGAGGATCCGGAAGGAAACTAAGTGAGAGACAGTGGCACCACGGGGCGCCAAGAGGCAACCCGGGGGCCCACACCTTGCATTGCAACTGCACGGTGGGTTTTCCAACGGAGACAGTTACTGGAAAGGGCCACAGAACACTGTGCGAAGACAATGCAGGGTGCCTAGTTCCCGGTGCAGGCTCGGGTATTCGCTCTCGAGCCAGCCATGAGACCGGTCTGAACTTTCGGCTTCCCTTTCTGTAAAGAAGATGGGATAGCCGGGCGTGGTGGGGCAAGCCTGTAATCCCAGCACTTGGGAGGCAGAAGCAGGTGGATTTCTGAGTTCGAGGCCAGCCTGGTGTACAGAGTGAGTTCCAGGACAGCCAGGGCTACACAGAGAAACCCTGTCTCGAAAAACCAACCAACCAACCAACCAACCAACCAACCAACCAACCAACCAACCAACCAAAAAACCAAAACAAAAAACAAAACCAAAAAACCAAAACCAAAACCAAAACAAAAAGAAGATGGGATAATAACCCGCTTCACGTTGACTGCAGGTGGCGGGGGTGATGGGTGGGGACACCTGCATCTGTCCTAACACTCTTCCCGGTGTATTCATTGCCTTTCTCAAAGAAGCCCGGGAGGAAGGATGGAAGATGGGACTTTCTACCGCAACCCCCTTTTCCTTGTGACTCGGCCTTGGTCATCATGATGGCTACCATCAAAGCTAGGCCTATGAACTAACCCCACCCCCTCGCCACTTTGACGTTTCTTTTTGAGACAGGGTCTTATGCATGCTAGGCTGGCACCAAACTTGATTTATAACTGAGGATGACCTTACATTTCTTATCACCTCGTCTCCACCTCCCAAAAGCTGAGATCACAGGCACGTACCATTGCACACAGGTGGAAACAGCCCTCAGACGCACCTTGTTTCAATCAGAGGTGAGGGATGAGAGGAAAATGGGTAATGCCAGGGAGCTAAAGTGAGAAATGATGAGGTCTGAGCCCAAAGACAGAGAAATAGAGGACATAGAGATTCTGTGGACTCAGAGAGGTGTAGGGGTCTATAGGGACAGACAGACAGACAGACAGACAGACAGACATGCTGAGAGAGATCTAAAGACAATGTAGAAGCTATATCCCTAAAGCTGCACAGGGTTGGGTGTGCACTGAAGGATTCTGGTGAGAGACAGCCACACAGCCCATGGTGTGGCCTGTGCTGCACACTTGCCCCAAGACTTCTGGGCCTTCCAGTGTTCTAGGCAACTATCACTGATGAGTGTACACCTGAAGGTTATAAAGGCTGGGGGGGGGATTTCGTTTCCTCCCTCACCATGGAATGGGCAGGGGATAAGAGGGTCAGCCAGTTATACACGGGAGAGAGAGACCAGGGAGACAGCCGACAGCACTCAGTTGATACTCACTTGACCAAGCACTCTGAGAGGGCCACAAGCCCGAGCACCCAAAGCCACTTCATGATCCCTTCCCAGGCTCAAGGTGCCAGGGAGAAGTTCTGGGCCTGAAGCTGTGTGGAGAACTGCTCATTAAGTACGTCTGGCCTGCTCTAATCAGGCCGTGGAGGGCCACCATGGGGCCTGATAAGAAATGCAAACGTCCCCGATAACATCTTTACCCTAGTCAGGAGAGGAAAGGGCTAAAATTCTCAGAATTTAGGGAGTTTTCGTGGCTGAGAATGTAGCACCGAGTCACCTGATTTCACAGAGTGCAGAGACTCTTGCTATCTTGGTGATAAAGACACTGTGGATACAGTGACAAAGGTAAGGGCCAGGTGCCTCTGTGCCGGTCAGATCCCACCAGTTCCTAACTGGCCTGCGACCTGCACTCTACTGTCCCCAGTAGTGGGTTGCTGGGAAGAATGGAAGGTGTGTCTGACAACCTGAGTTTGATAGCCAGGGCCCCCGTGGTGGGAAGATAGAGCTGACTTCCTTAAGCAATTTTTAACGTCCACACACCCCTGTGGTAGAGGCACCTACCCACCCACATCAAACAAACAAATACATAAGTACAACAGTGAATGTAAAATGTAGCCGTGATAAGTGGAAGACTTTTTTAAAAATTTATTTTTCTTCAAAAAACCAAAAGAAGATAGGCAGTTAGTCCTTGCGTTCATGGAGTTTGCAGTCTGGGCAAGGTGGGCGTTTCAGGACCTAGGAGGCAAAGTGGGTAGCAATCTGGGTGGCCGTGGTGCTGCATTGTCTTACCACAAGGGGGCAGTCTTGAGTCAGCTCTGACCTGCCAATGCCAGGCTGGAGGGAAGCCACCGTACCAAGTTGGCCACATTTTTGAGAGAAGTCAGAACCTGGATTTTTTATGTGAAATTTCTGCTCTTTAAATGTTAGCAGCTGAGATATAATGATGTATGTTCTTTGACTTTCATAAACTGTTCCTGGAGCCTAAGTCCTTCCCTGCAAGTGAGAAGACACTTCGTCCCAGAGGGCACAGCAGGGACACCATGAAGAAAGAATCTTGGACTCCTGTGGGGAGAAGAGTATGAGTCTGTATTCTATGCTGTAGTGCCAGCTTAAGGAGATAAATATCTCAGGCCAAAGGCTCCTAGAGGTGTTTTTCTGACAAGATGCTTAAAAAGCATAACTATTTCTTTGCGTGTCTGGATGGGCAGACAGACCTACAGACCTGGGTCCTATCAGGGGAGCTGTGATAGGTCCTCATCAAGTAGGAATTTTGTTTTAAGTCATCGCTTTGTCTTACCCGGAGGCTGCCTCAGATTCCACAGCGAGGCTCAGCCCCTAGACTGCACCATGCTCTAGGTATCAGCACACATCTGCATGCTGCTCTCCCCAGCTGCATGTAATAGGGCTCCCGAGAGCCCTCCTGGAGTTTGGATCATTTGAGTGGCTCAGAGCTTGGTGGAACATTTCCAATGTGTTTGTTCACTCGTTTGCTGTAGGGGCTGGGGGAGTGGGCAGGCTGGAGAGATGGCTCAGCTCGTAAGGGCACTGGCTGCTTTTCTAGAGGTACTGGGTTCAATTCCAAGCAACCACATGGTGGCTCACAACCATCGGTAATGGGATGAGACACACACCACACACACACACACACACACACACACACACACACGCTTGTTCATGTATTTATGTGTGTATAGATACATGTGGGTGGATGCAGGAAGAGGGTGTTGGATCTCCCAAAGCTGAAGTTACAAGGGGCCGTGAGCTGCTCAGTATTGATGCTGGGGTCTTCTGCAAAATCAATAAGCAGGATTGAGCCATCTCTTCAGCTCCACCCACCCCAAACACTTTAAAAAATACATGTTTTATTATTATTTTATGTATATGGATGTTTTGCCTACATGTATGTCTATGTACCATGTACATGCCTGGTATCTATGGAAGTCAGAAGAAAGTGTTGGACCCCCTAGAATTGGAGTTACAGGCATCTGTGAGCCACCACGTGGGTGCTGGGAATTGAACCTGGCTTCTCTTCAACAACAACGGTTTAATCACTAAGCCATCTCTGAAGTGGTATAAAAGGAAAACTCATCTATCTACAAAGTGTCTTAGGAACCAGCAAACACTGTAGCAGACACGGGCACACTCTAGAGCCCAGGTCACAGTTCGAGTGATTAAGAAGCACTTTATTTTATTCGCAGTGCTGGGGATCAAGGCCAGGACCTCACACAGGCGCCAAGCACTGTGCTGCTGGGCTGCACTGAGCCCTTTAAAGGAATTTTAGCATCAAGGAAACTCAGACAGGGAACGGATACTGAGTGCTGTTAAAGGCAGCCGCGTGGGGCAGGGACTGTAGCTCCCTGCACTCCATCTCTGGCACCACAGGAATCAGATGCGGGATGGAAGATCAGCGGTTGGGAAAGGGAATGTGGAGTACTGGAGGTCAGGAGTTCAAGGCCAGCCTTGATTACAAAGCAAGTTTGAGGCCAGACAACCAAACAAAGAAAATTTGAACCTAGGTTGGTGGTTTGTGATCCTAGCTTTAGGGAGGCTGAGGCTGGAGTCTGTGGCCAGCCTGGGCTCCATAGTAAGTTTTGGGTCAGCCTGAGCTATGTAGTGAGTCCCTGCCTGCCCTTCCCCCAGAAAAAGGCAAACAAGCAACAAATAATAATCCTCCCAAACAAAGAATAAATTTACTTAAAAAAAAAAAAAGTATTGTGGGGTCTGGGGATGGCTCAGCAGTTAAGAGCAGTCTGCTCTTCCAGAGGACCTGAGTTCAATTCCCAGCAACCACATGGTGGCTCACAACCATCTGAGGCCCTCTTCTGGTGTGTCTAAAGACAGCTACAGTGTACTCATACATAGTAAACCAACCACCCAATCATTCAATCAATCTTTTTTAAAAGAGTATTGGGGCTTATGTATAAACATTTTAAAAGCTCCTAGGTCGTGAAGATGCACAAAAACATTTACAGTAAAAATAACACTCCTGCAAAAAATAGCCTGATGAAAATAAATAAAAGATAAACTTTTAAAAAGAGGGACGTGGGGGACAGGGATATAGCTTAGGTGACAGAGAGGTTGACGAGCACACAAAGCCCTAGGCTGGAGCTCCAGGACGCCCCCTAAAAAAAACAGATGTGGTGGTTCACACTTGTAATCCTAGAGCTTGAGAGGTAAAGGCAGAGGATCAGATTTCAAAGTTATCTTTGGCTACACTGGGAGTTAGAGGCCAACTGAGTTAAATGAGACTCTGTCTATAAAAAGAAGGGGGTGTAGCTGAAAATCTGAACACTGTCCCCACTCCTGTTGTTGAGTCATGGGATACTATTAAGATCAACTTGGATATTTAAAATTACTTTGGTAATACGTTGAAATGTTTTCTGTTTTTAGGTTTTACTTTAACTTGGTTTGAGATAGGGTTCTGTTGGCCGGCCTAGAAGTTGCCATGTAGGCCAGGCTGGCCTCAGACTTTGTGGTGGTCCTCCTGCCTCTGTCTTCTAAGTGTTGGGATTACACCAGTGTGCTATCACATCTGCGAGCATGTCCATCTTGAAGTCCTTATCCTTGGTGATATGCCCAGAGGTGTAAGAAGGGCAGACTTGGGCAGCTGGTACTGGCCACGTTGCTCTGGAGCCCCTGTGCCCTGCCTCTTCGCCCCGGGGTTACCTAGCCCAGTTTGCAGCTTTGATGAGTTTAGGGCAGGGCCGAGAAGTAGGAGAGATGGGGCAATGTAAAGAGGTAACACTTCTCAAGTTCTCAAGAAGGCGCTTCCCCTCTCGCTGGCTTTCTTGTCATTGGGACCATCTGCAGGGGAGGGAGAGAGCCCAGGCTGAGGCAGGGGGTTGTTCTGAAAGGAAAGGAGAGTGGAGTGACACTACAGTTGAATAACAGAGAGGAGAATTGTTGGCTTGGGATACAAGAGGGATCGGGCGGGAAAGGGACCTAAGAAGGGAACCATGTGCTTGCAGGGAGGAGAGGAGGTAAAGGGTCACCGAGGGCCGTGGGAAGTGTGAGATGAGCCGAGGGCCTCATGAGGTAACCAGATCAACTGGCAGGGGAAAGCAGACCTCAGACGGCGGCAGCGCCTACCCGGGGTCCCATCCCACACGCTTCTTTTTGTACATACATAGATGCTGGAGGCTGGACCCCGCCCTTTCTTTTTGGATTCTTGCTCCAGATGAAGCAGCCTTACACAAAGGCTGCTGTGTCACGGGAAAGCGAACAGCTGCATCCAGTGGTCCTTTGATGACTCTGGGTATTGAGGTCACCTCAAAAGCTCTGAACATCTAGAACATCTCTCATCTTAAAATTTACCTGCCCCTTGCTGGCATGCCTGGGCTCCAAAGTCCTCTTCCTGTTTTCCATCCGTTAGGGCAGGCGACTTGTCCCCCCTCCCCTGGATCAGGTTTCTATTGGAGAGTCCTCAAATTTCCCGTTGGGAACTTCTGCTCCGTGACATCTCACAGAATCCAGTGGCACAGTGTCTGTCCTCTGGACATATGGCTTCTCTGGTTGTTGGTGGCAGGTAGGTTGTGCCTTGGGTAGGTGGCACCTGGTCTGCCCTCTCCATCCTGAGCGCCAAGCAGACATCACCAGTTGATCCCAGCACTCCTGATCTCCGGATAAAGCCGTCCCGAGCCACATAGTTCCCCTTCAGCAGAATGTTCTACTATTCAGCATTGGCACTTGGTCAGGAGAGACTGGGGTTTCCCAAGCCTGACTCCTTTTTCTTTGGAAGAGAGGACACTGAGACCTACAGCATGTAACTTACCAGGATCTGTAAGGTAAGGAGAGAGGCACCGGAATTCATGGTTTCTGGGCTCCGGCAATCTCTTCCTGCCGTGGCGTGGGGAATAGATGCTGAGAGTCTGGACAAGGGGAGACAGAGATGCGCGATGGTGTGGGCCGCTTTCAGGGCATCGCAGCTGCCACACATTGAGGTTCTCGGCCTGACTCCACGGCTCGGCAGACCCACAGCCTCAGAGCAGCAGGAGACAGGGACCCCAGGAGCAACTGCAGCTGGACTGGCGGCGGGAAGCCACAGGTGGTGCTACAGGTTAGCGCTGGGCCATGCCCAGCTTGGCAGCCCACAGCGGTTCCTCCACTCCTGTGCCAGCATGGCGATGGCTCACACAAGCACAAGCACCTTCTACTTGGACTTTGCCAACTGGAACCAGGTTTCCTACGAGCCATGTCTACCCTGTGGTCCGCACACACCCTGGGAGAGCTAAGAATGAGTGTAGCCCAACACAAACGTTTGAACTTAAAATATTATGAGATTTGTATGTGTTTTGTTGTTGCTGTTGTTGTTACTTGACTGTACAGTTCTTGAATGTGAACTTTGAAGTGTCACCATGTTTTAGGGTTGAAAACACATTTCCGTCTTTCTTTGGGGAACCCACGGTTGAGTTGAGCAGCTCAGCTGAGGATGAGATCCGGGACCTTTTGCGTCTGTGGCTTGAGAGCCCCCTGGAGTGGAGCGGGCCCTGGAAGGGGGGGGGGGGAGACCGTGCATGCTTCCTGAGAGTCTCACTCCAGGGGTCAGGCTACCTGAAAAGGCCAGGCACTTCTCTGTCCCACTGACTGCCAGGCAGAGGCCTTGGGACAGGTGCTGACCTAAGTTCCTGTTCACCTACTGAGAGGAATGCAGGAAGCAGGATCTACCTAGGGTGGGGCCATCCCTGGGTGCCACATGGTCATGCCGGGGAAGATTAGACAAGAGTGTTTACACCCCCCTACAACTAGTGGGTGCACCTTCCAGGAAGGCTGAGAGGGCAGACAAAAGCACACCAAGAGAGCAGAGCCATTGTTCCAGGTAGACACGGAGATAGGTAGCTTATCCGTGTGGCCCGAGCCCAGGGTAAACTCGGTTTTGTTGACAGCCCTGACTACCTTACCTGGATCGCAGACAGCCGCTCCCCCTGAGCTCAGGAATCAAGTATGAATGGGGCCTTGAGGTCACAGTGGGTATGGAGTGCAGAGGTCCCCTGGGTGACTGTTGGACTCACGTACAGACGGAAGGCTGGAGATGGGCAAGCAGGCATTTGTTGAGCGTGATGTGATTACCTCAGGTCCGGGCAATTGCAAATCCCCCTCTCTGGAATGTTCTTTCAATTATGATTTCTTTGAAATATTTTAACTTTTATTATTTTTAAGTGTGTGTGTGTGTGTGTGTGTGTGTGTGTGTGTGTGGTGTGTGCATGTATGTCTGTGCAGAGGCCAGAAGAGGGGGTATCAGATCCTCTGGAGCTGGAGTTTCAGGAGGTTGTGGGTTACCTGACCTGGGTGCTAAGAACTAAGCTTGGGTTCCCTTTGAGAGAAATACAAACACTTAACTGGCGAGCCATCTTTCTAGCCCCATCATGGAGGATCTTGAAGGAGGATGAGTTCTGGGTCTGTCCTTGGCATTACACAGGGGGAACTGAGCGCTAGGAAACAGAAGGGACTTGGCCAAGGTTAGTGTGCTTTAGTGACACTAAAGCATGAACTGGGACTTGGGACTGGAGAGTCTCAGGTTGGGTCCTGACAGAGTGCCTTCCAGCTGTGAGGTCTAGTCTAGTAGCTGGGAGTGGCCAGCTGAAGGTTTGAAAGGAGAGCTGTGGCCTCCTGGCCCGGCCTGTGGATCGGGAGGTCTCCTGACCTCCAACTAGTGCTGGGGCTGCTTTGGGGTTCTATGAAGCCAAGTCGAGGCATCATTCCTCCTCTCACATGAGACCGTTTCCTGTCACTGCTCTCCCTCCCTCCTATCATGCTCCAAGTCTTGTTATTCAAAAGGTCAACCACCATGGTGCGGCACTGACTGACCCAGCGTTTGGTCAGCAGCAGACTTCTGTCAGTTTCTCAGGCTTTGGTTGTTTGGGATTTAGCTTTAGAAGTTTCCAGCACCTGCATAGAATGATGCAAAAAATAAGAGTCTGCTTGTCAGCTAAAAAAGAAAAAAAAATCACACAGTATAAGAGAAATGACAAAAACAATCAGATTCACTGCCCTGGCTGGCTCTCCCAACCATGGAGAAACCATGTCAAGCAGGCTTTCCGGAAGCTGCGGTTAACAGTCCTACTCTGACTTTAGGTTCTTATAAAATGAAATATTTGCAAAACAAACAGCAGTGAAGCCCTATCATCCTGTTTGGGTGGCACCTGAAGCAAGTCACCTGCGTGCATAGCTGTCTTCTGTCATGATTCTTTCTGTAGTAACTGTGCTCCAGGTCGGGGAGGTGGTTCAGTGGGTCGTGTGCTTGTCTAGCATGTGTGGGCCCTGGGTTCTCTCTCCAGCATGGCATAGCACGGTGCACTTGACAGGTAGAGGTGGGAGGTTACTCTGGACTACTTTTTTTTTTTTTTTTTTTTTTTTTTTTTTTTTTTTGGTTTTTTCCTGACAGGGTTTCTCTGTGTAGCCCCGGCTGTCCTGGAACTCGCTCTGTAGACCAGGCTGGCCTCAAACTCAGAAATCCGCCTGCCTCTGCCTCCCAAGTGCTGGGATTACAGGCGTGCGCCACCATACCCGGCTTCTGGACTACTTTTTATATGTTTATATATTTGATTGACGAAGGTGGATTATGTGACCAGGTAGCCCATGAAATAGTAAAGGGGAGGAAGTTCTGACCAATGATGATCATTTTAGATCTAGAATATGAAATACATTTGGGAGAGCCTGCTGAAATTTGATGACCCAAAGGAGAAACTTATGAAAAGGAAGTTCCCAGAAAAAAAATCACCACGACTCTGTTTATAAGGCTGATGACTGATTAGAACTTCTTGATTGAGGGGAGTTGGGATGTTGCAGACATAGGATCAATTGTCTCATAATTATTGATAGTCTCCTCAATAACTGTTGCTCGCTTCTGTGCCTTACCTCATATCACTGTGATTATTGGGTAAACCTTTTGGGATGCATTAACTCAGCAGACCCCAAAGCTAAAATGCAATCAAGTAGCATCTCAGACCCAAGCAGAGATTTCCCCTAATTGCTCATTACCCACTGACCTGATGGTCCCAGAAATGTAGTTGTAAAATGCCTTGGTGTATGCCTTATTCTGTTACTTTACAAACTTCACAAAAGCACTTCTACATTGGAACATGTTATTTAAAGCAACCCGAATCTGTGTCCCATGTCATGGTCACTCTTACTTGGCTTAGTACGAAGTGTCTCTCATTCCCTTTGGGATGAGAGCAGTTTTGTGTGGACAGAAGCCAGATTCAAGTGAAGGAGGAGGCCTTGCATGACACTGAGCCTGGTGTCATTTAGGGCCTCTGGACTTCTCATTGTATGACCCAGCAATTACCATTTTGAAGAAACCAGTTTGTGCTGGTCTCTGCTGCTGGCGACAAAAGTTCTAATGTATAACAAAGGATGCACGGCTTTCTTGGGCTGGAAGCTAATCTCCCAGCGCCCGCAGAGCCACTGTGGTCAAAGCAGAACCGCGTTCACCTCTCAGGGCTGCTTTGTTCCCATCCCTTCCTGGGGCTTGTCACTCTGGGCGAGTGAGGATGGATCAAGTCTGATGCTTACACAGAACTACCCATCTTACAGACAATCTAGGGTCCTGACAAAGGGTGACTTTAAGGAAAACGACTCTGAGCTGATAGCAGGGTCTAAAAGGGACAGTCAGAACCGCCGCCATTCTAGTCCTGGGGCCAAACTATAAAAAGGAATGTACGCAGGCCAGGCATGCCGTGGTGCAAGACTAGCCCATTTGAAGCCTCCCTTTGGAGATTCCACGCTTGTCTCTCAGGATACTCAGAACCATGCCAAAAGAAGGGAAACCTGCAAATCTGCGCAGGCGCGCTAACAATGGGCGGAGTCCTACAGCAGGGGCGGGGTTAGGGGTGGGGCCTTCCCGCGCGGGCGGGGCCGACTGGCCTTCCGCGGGTGTGGCGCTTGAAGCCACCAGCGCACGAGTGCAGGTATCGTGGCCACCCCGAGGCCCACAAGGCAGGACGCCCGGGGCGCGGCGGAGGGGCAGTGCGGCTCGCTCTCAACTGGACGCGGGAGGAAGTCACATCCGGTAGAGGCGGGGCTCGTGGATCCCGGAAGTGCGGGCGGCGGCTGATTGCCCGCGGTGGCGGCGGCTCCGGTAGGTGAGCGCCGCTGGGGAGGGTCTCGGGCGGCGGCGGGCAGTGGCGGACCGTGCTGGGGGCGTTGCCGACGAGCTCAGAGGCCTTCCGCCGGCCGGTTTCCTGGCCGAAGCCGGCGATTGGGCGCAATGGGCGCGTGACTCCTCGCAGGCCTGCGCCCCTGCAGCGCGGTGGGAGGGCTGGAGGGTGGGAGGCTGTCCTCGCCGGTCGCCTCAGCCCCGCCCCCTCCCACCTATCCACTAACGCCACGCAGCCCTTCACCCTCTGTAGGAGTACCTTGTGGTCACTGTGTCATTAAGGGCCTCTTTGCCTCTTGTACGGATTGGGAAACTGAGGCCTGTGTGTGCTCTGACATGCCCCAGCGGTATAGTGGAGTTGGAGGGACTCTGGCCTTTGTTTTGCTGGCCTGTATCTTTCCTCAGGTTAGCAATAGGTGAGGGTTCTTCCCCTTTCTTCTGGACCCCGACTTGGACGGTCCAGCATGGCTAAGGCATCCTTACTTCTGGGCCTTCCAGGTGTAAAGGACAGCACTGTATGGTCCCAGCATGCGCCTGGTTCTGCATTGTTTCCCCCCTCACAGCTGGTTAGGAGTGTTCTTCCACTTTCTTCTTTTTTTTATTTTTTGGTGGGCCAAGACATTCCCGGAGATGTGTTTGAGTTACTGGTAGAGTTGCCTATAATCAGGGTCACATTCCTTGAGTCCAGCCTACGCCTTGTCAGTCAGACTGGGGCTATCCACCTTGAGCCAAGGAGCCTCACAGAGTATCAGGGCTCCTTCATTGCTCTGCCAATTATCCTATATAGAATGTCACCCTGCATTCAGTGACTGTCATCCCTGCAGCTAGAAATGGTGGTGGTATAGGGACTTAGAAGGGAAAGACTCTTCTTTGCTTGGGGCCCAGGGAGGGCCCTGATCGGGGGATTGTGGAACTGAGGGCTGCTGGGTGAAATGGTGGCCTCTGAAATGAGGCTTTGTTCTTGGCCGTCCTAGTGCCCAGAAAAGCCTTTTTCGTAAGATTGTCTTGGTAATCTGGCCCAGTGCCTTTGTAATTTCCACTAAGTAGAAAACACGAGGGAGTGCTTCAGCGGGGCCGTTTTCTGTTGCTGTTTGCCAAGCAGTAGTTGGCTGTCCTGTGCTGGGTACTGTTTTGGGGGTGTTTTGAACTGGATACTGGATGCAGGGAACACCTCTGAGAGACTGGTGATCCTAGTTTACAGAACTGGCCAGTATCAACCAGTGAGTGGCTGTTAAGGATTTTTAACCCTCTTGTCTCTTTCCAAAGCAAATGTGCCTTTAACTCTAATACTGCCTTCCAGATGCCTCAGTTGCCCTCATGTGTTGGAGCTTAAGAATTATCTATGGTAATTCTGGTTGAAAATGCAGAGCCCCCATCTCTGGAGAGTCTTGTGATGTTATCTGGCTGGAGCCCCAGGAGTTTGTTTCTAACACACACACACTGACTGGGTGATTCTGATCTTACTGCATATTTGTAGATTTGCTGGGCCACTGGAGCTTGGCTATGAGATGGTCACTCCAGATTCTTGTTGCCTTTTGCTTATTGCTTTGACTTGTGCTAATGTGCCATTAAAAGGACTTTGAGATAAATAGCCATATGACTCATTCCTGGACACTTTTGGCTTATAGTAGTGGGTTTTTTCCAGTCTCACCAATGAGGTCATTGAGGACCTGTATTAGAGCAGTTGGATTGCTGTCGTGGGCGGTGGGGTTAGGGTGTGTGTGTGTGTGTGTGTGTGTGTGTGTTAGAAGTTTCCTCTTGGGATCTGGAGTTCCTGGAAGGTCCTGATCTGTCCCTACCCAGCTTGCCCTGTGACGCAGGTTTCGGTTGTGCAGGCTTTCATAGCGCGTTCCACAAATCCCCCCCCCCCGCCCCCCTCCATTCTCTCTCTGCCTGCTTTCCCTGGCTGCCTGGAAGACCTTAGATTTCAAACAGGTTTGCCTTGATTGCGCTGGAGTTGGCAGGAGACGCCCTGGGGCTTAGGATGGGCAACAGAAGGGAGTCTCCACTGTGAACTTCAAGGTAACATCAGCTAGGTAGGCCTCTTCATTGAAGACTTGTTTTAACTCCCACAGTGAGTATCTCCTCACCAGGTTCACAGCAGCAGAAGGAGCAGGCTAGGATTGTGCTGTTACCTTCTTTTCCTGCCCCGTAGACAACAACTTTGCATTTAATATCTTTGTGAGCGGAGGACCTAAGGGGCTGGGTACCTTTCTTGTTGCTGTGGTAGAAATGCCAGGACACAATCCACCAAAGGGCGAGGGGACGATCCCGGCTCACAGTTCCAGGGCACAGATCGAAGTTCTGGTAGGGAGCGATGGCGGCGGGGCTTGAGGTGCTGATCCTGCTGCATTGCCAGCCGCAGTCGGAGGAGCGCGGTGGGTGCGGCTCAGCCCCTGTTCGCCGTTTGTCCAGTCCAGGACCTCAGCCTAGGATGCTGCCCACAGGAAGACCTTCTTAAATTATGTGACTCCCTCACAGGCACGGCCGGTGATGAAAGAGCCTGTCTCATTGACAAACCATCATGGTTACTTTTTATTATTCTTTTTTTTCTCATAAAGGACAACATTTAATTAGGGCTGGCTTACAAATTCAGAGGTTCAGTCCATTATCATTAAGGCAGGAGCATGGCAGCATTCAGGCCAGCATGGTACAGGCAGAGCTGAGAGTTCTACATTGTCCTCTGAAGGCTGCTAGGCGAATAATAACTTTTCATTTTCTTTAGACAGGGCCGTATATAGGCCAGACCAGCTTTGCCGTGCTCTGTAACAGAGGAACCTTGACTTCACCTTCCTGCTTCCACTACCCAAGTACTGGGGTTGCAGGCGTGTCCCCCCCCCCCCACACACACACCCGGCTTTTGTAGTGCGTGGGATCACACCCAGGGCGTCACACGTGCTGAATAAGCACTCTACCGACTGGGCCAGGCCTTAATGTAAACTGCTTTAAATTTGCCATGACTCGTGTTGTGTCCCAGGATGTGGTGTATCTTGGTAAATGTTTTAGGGAAACTTGCGAAAAAGCGTGTAGTGCAGATGCGTGGAGCGTTGTGTAAACATCGGTGGTCAAGTCCGGTCTGTGGGAGTGCTGGCCGCCTGTTTTCTGTGTCCTTACTGACTGTCTCTTGTCATCGAGGGCGGGCAGTTGCACCTGTCACCGGTCTGTTGCAGCTGAGGGGTCTTCTCTGTTCAGGTGGAGAGCCCAGTTTAACTAGCTCCCTTTGTGTCTCCTGCTCTGAGCTTGGGCCCCCTTTGTTCTTACTATTATAGCTTTAGGGAAGCGGCCTAGCGCCCGCCCAGCAGCAGCTCTTCCTTAAACTCTACAGTCCCAGCCCCCTGTGTCTCCTGCCTTTTGTTGTCTCTGTTCTTGCTCTTCACAGCTCTTCACCTTCTGCAGTCTGCTCTCCCTGTCTGTCACCTTCCCAGCACCTCCCCACTCCTTCATCTTTGTTCTCAGTCTCCGTTCCTGAGTCCACTGCCACCTGCTAGCATTTGTGGGTGTGGAAAGCAGGCAGCCC
The DNA here is from genome assembly GCA_964023405.1 of Apodemus agrarius. Taxonomy (NCBI): domain Eukaryota; kingdom Metazoa; phylum Chordata; class Mammalia; order Rodentia; family Muridae; genus Apodemus; species Apodemus agrarius. Next base: position 147,954,223 of record OZ030005.1, read on the forward strand.
TGGGCGTTACCTGTTCTTCCACGCAGTCAGCTCTGATCCCTCTACGCTTGGGCAATACTGCGAGGAAGCTTCCTTGGGGCCTGTGCTGCCAGGAGGTTTCCCAGACTGCTGCTAGAGAGGGAGAGCACACAGTTCCTAGCTGGCCTCAGCCCTCCACGCTCACTAGCTCTCCCAGGTTGGGGCAGAGCTCCTCCCTGACTGGGTGAGGATTGGCTGCTATGAGGTCCCTTGAGATGAAGTCCAGAGTAGCCATGGACTTGGTCATCTGAAGGGCATCGCTGCGCTGATATGGCTTCAAGAAACCAAATTCTCCCAAGTAAAGCCTTTGTCTGGGTAGTGGCCTTGACAGTTGTATGGTTCTCTCTGGCCAGAGCAAAGTTCTTGGGACTGTCTGGCTTGGGTTTCCTCTGGGAGATTGGAGTCTTAGCAGCCAGAAAGGTTTGAAAACAGCTTGATTGTAACTTACAGAACTGTAGGAGAAGGGGATAATTGGTTGGCAGCAATTTTCATGAAAATGGGGGTTGCTTAGGTTGTCTGTCTGTGGTAACACTTAAGGAGCGGAGGGGGTTAAGGTGTTCCTGACAACCCGCCGCTCAGTCCGGGAGTCCGGGAAGATTGACAGCAGCAGCAGCAGTTTGCACCTCCTCTGTCCTTGCCCAGCCTCGGGCAAGCTGTTCAAGTACGGCTCTGGCTAATGGCATCTGGGAATGCAGAGAGAGGGGCCAACCGTGCCCGTCAAACCGTACTTAGTGCCTCATAGTGTCCGCCATTTAAAGGGAAAAAATGAAATGACACTTTCAATAAAGATCTCTTGTAAAATAAACATTTTATTTACTTACTTTTCGTTTTTGAAACAGGGTTTCTACATAGTGCTGGCTATCCTGGAACTTACTGTGTAGATCCGGCTGTCCTTGAACTCATAGAGATCTGTCTGCCTCTGCCTCTGCTTCTTTGATTAAAGGAGTCTCCCGTACACCATGCTCACAGGTCTTGCGTTTGAAGTTAGGGTTAGTGTTGTTGACCAAGACTGCCAAGGAACCCTGAAACTCAGTAACCAAAGCTGACAATTAGAAAGTGGACAAAGTACTTGAGCAGTATTTCTCCAAAGAATTTATGAATGACCAAAAGTCCCTAAAAAGGTATGTGTGTATCATTAGTCATCAGGGACATGCAAATTAAAATCCTAGTATAACTAACACTTGCTGGATGACCGTTAAAATTAGGAAGAAAGCCTGGGTGGTGCCTCTCTCAGTGACGTGCCTGCCATGAGAGCATGAGCACCAGGTCAGGGTCCCCAGCAGCCCCGTAAAGGCTGGGCGTACTGGCCTGCGTGGGGAGAGATGGAGGCAGGAGGCTTGGAAGCCCATTGGTCAGCCCATCCAGCCAAGTTCTCTGAGAGAGTCTGTCTCAAAAAATAAAGATGTATAGAAGAAATATGCCCAAGTCAACCTCTGGCTTGCACAAATATACATGCACACGTCAGTAACAGTATACATCACATATAGCACATACTCACATACATGTATACACACTAATAAGAATATACATTGCATATTCCATACACTCACACACATACATATACACACACCAGTGAGACTATACATCACATATACTACGCACGCACATATACATGTATACACACTAAGAATATATGTTGCATATACCACACACTCATACATAATAATGAAAATGTACATCAGAGTCATAACACACATACATGTACACACACTAATATACATCACATATACCACATACACATCTATACACACTGATAAGAATATACATTTTATATATTATACACGCACACATACATGTACACACACTAATAAATATACATCACATATACCACACTCACACATATGCACACAGTAATAAAAATATACATCATACACACATACATGTACACACATCAATAAGAATATACATTGCATGTACCACACACACATATACCCACTAATAAGACTCTACATCACATATACCATACACTCACACACATACATGTACACACACCAATAAGAATATACATTGCATATACCATACACACGTACACCCACTAAAAAGACTCTACATCACATATACCATACACTCACACACATTCATGTGCACACACCAATAAAAATATACCTCACAGTCACCACGCACATGTGCATGAGTCACACATTAAGTAAAAATAGGAAATAAGTGTTGATGAGGATGTGGAGAGTCGCAGGCGTGTTTGGTTTTTGTGGGAATGTGACGTGGCGTAGCCACTGTGGAAGCAGCACAGTGATCCCACAGCAGATCATTACTGTATGACACGGCAGTTCTGTTTCTGTGTCTGCTCAGGAGAAATGAAAGCAGGGGCTGACTCGGGCAGCCGCTTGTGTATGAACACAGCAGCTGTTGATGATGGTCACGAGGCAGCCACTTCCACATGTGAACAGGGGAGTCACACGGAATGAAGTCCAGAGATCAGGCAGCCAGAGTCCAACAGTCTTATACGGATGGTGCTCAGAGACAACATGTGTGAGCTGTGATGCCCAGAGAAGAACAACGTCTTGTTTTGGTTTGGTTTGGTTTTGAAACAAAGTCTCACTGTGTAGTCCCGGCTGGCCTATGGAATTCACTGCGCTCCTTCTACCTCAGCCTCCCAGAGCCCTGGGATTCCGGGCATGAACCATCACACCTCACTATAGTTTTTCTTCTGTGGAGTTTCTAGACTAGTCAGCTTCATTGGTGGTTGCCAGGAGGGACAGGGAGAAAAAGGTGTTAGTATTTAATGGGTGCAGGTGTATCAGTGTGGGGTCACGGGAAGTTTGGAGACAGATGGGTACTGATGGTTGTACAACAAAGTAAATGTATCTAAACGTCAAAAACTGAACACTTCACAGTGGCCAAAGCGGGGATGATAAAATGGCTTAATGCAGTGGTTCTCACGCTTCCTAATGCCGCAGTTCCCTATGATGCTTACTGTATAGCTATAACTTTGCTTCTGTTATGAATTGTAATGTAAGTGTCTGTTAAAGGGGCTGTGGCCCTCAGGTTGAGAACCACTGGCTTACCGGGCCCTGGCACCTGCCTCCAAGCCTGATGACCGCCATTACTTCCCAGGATCTGCTTGTTGGAGGAGAGAGCCAACTCCTGTAAGTTGTCCTCTGATCCGAACACACGTGCTGTGGCACACATGAACCCACATTCATCCAAATATTATAAATGAATATAAGAAATTAAAAATGACTAAAATGATAGGTTTTATAAATATTACCATTAGATAGTAAAACAGGGCATGGCTTTAAAATCTTATAGACTTTTAATATTGAAGATGATTTCTTACAGGCAGCACACAGAAGGGTGTTGCTTTTTTTTTTTTTTTTAATAAGTCTTAGAATTATTGCCTTTAAAACTTTTTAAGTTTTATTTTATGTGTCTGGTTATTTTGCCTGCATGTGTATCTGTATACTGCTTCTATGCTGGGTGTGAGGCATCAGACCCCCTGGGACTGGAGGTCGAGGTGGCTGTGAGCTGCTGGGGGTGCTGGGAGCTGAAGCTGGATCCTGTGGAAGAGCAGCCGTGCCCGTAACCACTGAGCCATGCCTCCCACCCCCAGTGGTGCCTTTTCATTGGGGTGTTTAGACCACATCCCTGTGAGAGACTCTGCTGTCCCTTTTCCACCAGCCCCGCAGTCTTGTGCTGTCCTCCATTTTTGTGATTCCGTAGGCGCTGAGTAGGTGTCCGGCCTCCTTTGCTTCTGCGCTGGGTTGTGGCGGGAACACTTCCTCTCAGCAGTCGCGTCAAGCGAATGCAGTCTGCGCTGTTCATTTGTCACAGCTTGTCCCCAGGGCCCTGTGCCTCTTCACCTTCGGGGTCGAACCTTGCACAACCTGTCCGCGTCCCTGTCACCCCCACCCTGCCCCCATCTCTCCACCCCTCTTCATGCTACGAAGCCCATGGTGCTCTGCGTTGTGAAGAGCATAGACCAGAAAGGACAGCCCTCTGTCTGTCTGCGGGCCTTCTGTGTTCCTCCAGGCTGACCGCAGCTCCATCTCCTTGCAGGTTCCTAATGTCGTGCGGATTGCTTTGAACACTGCTTGTAGTGTCACTTGATGATTCTTTCAGCTTTCGCATGGCTAAGGGAAGGCTTTGTGTTTTGAGAAGCCTCCCCAGGTCCTGTCTCTCAGTTCTTTACAGAAGCTGCTCCAGTGTCTGCGGCCTGCATTACTTACAGGCGCCGTCTGTGCCGTCTATGCCAGCGTTGTGTTCTTTTGTCCTCGGCGTTTCTTTCCCCACCCCTAGCTGATTTCTTTCCCCTGGGCTAAGCGGTCTATTGTTCAGCTGCTGTGTAGCTGTTCTGAGGCACCGGGCATTGAACTTGGGGTTCAGTGCACCAGGTGAGCACTCTACCACTGAGCTCTGTCCTCATCCAGCAGTTTAATTGCACTGTGTACTGCTTGTCTTCATGGTTCTCATTGGGGGATCCATTGTGTTTTTCTGGATCTGTGACTTATAGCTTTCATTTCCAGCCATTAATTCTTCAAACTGTCATCCCATCCCCCTCCCCTCCTCTCCTTTGGGAATTCCATTATGTGCACTGAGTGCTTACAGTCATCCCCCAGAATTCCTGCTTTTTTTCTTTTATCATTTCCTCTTCATGGCTCATTTCTGTTTCTGTTTGGATAGTTTTTTTCCCCCTGCAGAATCTAATCTGCTGATGTCCACTCCAATATACATGCAGTCTTATATAGTGTTGTTTTACCCTGTAGAAATCACCTTTTCTCTTTACATAATTACAGTTCAAGTCTATATTTCCTGTGCTCAACCTTTAAGAACCTATGCTTCTTGAGCATACCATATATAAATTGTGTGTGTGTGTGCCCGTATGTGTGTGTGTGTACATATTTATTGCATGAAATATGGTTGCCATGTTAACATCCTTGCTTGCTAATTCTGTTATATATATTATGGGCCCATTTTATTGGCTAGTATATGTCCTGTTTAGGTCTTTTTGTGTTAAGTTCTGATTGGAGGTCAGATGTAAGTTTTACCTTGTTGAATATTTTATTTATATATATTTGTCACACATCTTAGGACTATTTGGGGGTGTATTGTTACTTAGGAACAGAACCTTGAAAGCCTGCTTCTAAGCTTTGCTAGCTGCCGTCAGACAGCTCCCACGGCAGAGCTAGGTTTTCTCCGCTACAGAGGTAATGCCTTCTGTGGTGCTCCAACAGGCTGTAAAGATGAGCCGGCCATGCTAGTACTGATTCCTTTGAGTGGGCTGGCTGGGATCTGGGGGACCTCTGTACATTTCTGGGGTTTATTTCTATGTAACCCTTGTTCCCATGGGTCTCTGCCCTGTGAATGCTGGCACTCCTGGTTTCCTGGACTCTCCTAACTTTTCCAGATCCTTCTTCCTAACTCCCTCTGCCATCTCAGAGTCTGTTAGAGTAAGCTGAGGGCGACTCTAGAACTCACTGTCTCGTTTCCCTGAGCACCATTCTTCTAGGCTTCCTGACAGCCAATATTTAAAAGCTATTCTGCATTTATGCTGTCTGGCCTTTTAGTTCTTTGAGGTAATGAGTCCATGTGCGTGTATATGAGATGCAGGAGGATCTGCTCTGAAAGTGGAAATCCCTTGCGTACTCATTAAGTGCCCGGTATGTGTTCCACTTTTGGGGATGCTGATGTGATGGGCAGAACGCTTCGTTTCTCGCCAGTGAACCATGCTGTTTTGTCATAATAAATGCTGCATGGTATTTACATAGAACCATAAAAGGGCACAGATTCTTTAGGAGGGGAGAGCAAGGAAAACTTCATAGAGATGTGATATTTGAGGGATAAGCAGGAGAAAAAGGCAGGGCACACATACTGTTAATTCCTCGAAGGCTGCTGTTATTATTATTGAGTGCCTACAAGCGTGTTTCTGGGCAGGGAGAAGGTTAGGCAGGGAGAGTTGGGATGAGCAGAGCAGCCCATGGGTGCTGGAGGGCTCAGGGCTAGATGGAGAGGAAATTTAGGGTCAGCAGATCGTCATATGTCAGGCTAAGGAGCACAGATTTGACACAACAGCAAGGCACTAGGGAGCCACGGGAAGTTTCGTAGCTGGGGCATGAGAATGCCCAGAGTGTTCTCCTGAGCTTTCTGGGAGTGTGGAAGAGGTCTGAGTCCTTTGGAACCCAGTAAGTCGCTTCTGGAGAGGCTGGTTTGTGACCATAGCCACCTTCTAGCTTTGATGATGGCCTTCGTGGGCCATTCCAGAGTCAGAGGTGGATATGGGAAGCTCTCACTTGTTTTCTGTGCCTCCCCTGTTATCCTTAGTGGGCCAGTCTGCCTGTTTATGACTCTGCTCATCCCGGAAGTCCCTGGGACTGGACTTGGTGATGGCGAGAGTAGGCTTTGCCCACCCCATATCCTGTCAGCCTGGAATGGCCACCTACCATCATCCCATTGTCCTGGACTTGGAACACAGGCACCATGTGACCCAGGCCTGCCCTCTATCTTGATCTTTCTATAAGAGATGACTGACTGTCTGTTCAGCTTGCTCTGTAAAGCCTTGAGGTGAGGGATGGGAGGATGGACAGCTGCTTTCACAGCTTCTAGAGACTGTGGTTAGGACATAGCAGGAAGGAAGGACAGAAGGAAGGAAGCCTGTGTGTGGTCATCGAGCACGATTTTCTTTCAACTCTGCTGCAAGCTAAGGAAGGAAGAGAAAGAAGAGGCCTTGCCAAGTGGCTAGGTGTCTTTCAGGAAGTTCGAAGGACTGGCTGCCTATTCAGACATCTGTGTCATGGCAGTTCTATTGACTGACGATGAATGTTATTGATCTGGTCAGTCCAGATCCATCACTCTGTTGACAGATGATGTCTCTGGAGGAATCCAAGTGCCTGTTGTTAGAGGAGCTTGGGAAGTGTGGAGTGGTAGAGGTGTGCCGGTGTGTCCGTCTGACTAGGCACTGTGCCAGACGAGCCCTGGTGTGGCCTGGCCAACAGCAGGGTGGTAGACCTTTCAGGCACTAACGTATGTCATTCTTTCTAAAGCCCCCTCTAAGGGAAGAAACTAAGGCACAGGGAGATTGTATTCCCTGCCCAGGCTTCCCAGCTAGCGAAGGCTGTTAGCTTCCCAGATGTTAAGCCTGCCCCACAGCGCTGAGGTCTGGGGGAGGAACGGGTCCGGGTAGTACTATGCCCTGGCTGTGGACCTTAGCCGAGTGCTGGCAAAGGACTGCAGGCTTCATACTGCATTTGTTACAGACTGTGTCTCTTGGGCTCTGAACATAATCTAACAGGCCTGCTTCTTGGAGGCTGGCTGCAACCTGTCTATAGTAACCATCCTTTATTAAGTTCGTCCCCAGAGCCCGGCACTAGTTTACAGTCATGGGACCTAGACATGGGCATTTAGCCGGGTGTGGTCCCCTCTTTGCCCTACTGAAGAGATCACAGCTATAAGGAAGTAGCCGAGTGGGGCTTGGGGTGGTGCAGGTCAGCGTCAGCAGATGGGGACTTAGGACAGTGGTCTCCAGGCTGCTTCCTGCTTCGGCAAGAGAATGGGAAGAGGTGACTACCAGGTCCCCAGGGAAGCCAGAGGGGCTGAACAGTGACGGCAGGGAGGAGGCTCTGGAGGTGGAAAATCATCTTAGAGCCTGTGGCAGGGCAGCCGTGGCTGGACGGCGCTCCTCGGAGACTCAGAAACACCGGTTAAAGGAAGCATCAATGGTTGGGAATTGAACGCGAGGCCCATTTCTGGCCTGCGGTGGCCTACTGAGGCATTGGGGTGACTTTGAGACTGATGTAAGAGGGTGCTGGAGGGAGAGAGCCTGGGGTTGGGGATCTCATCCTGCAGGTCTGGGAGAGGTCTCTCCAGCACACAGGCTGGGCCATCAACAGGAAGTAAGGAGTCTGCAGCTTGCCTTTGTTGGTGGGGTACCCAGGCAGCTGGCGGCAGCCCAGGCGTGGGCAAGCCTGGTTGACATCAGAAGTCATTCTGGAGGCCCCACACTTGGTCCAGTGAGCTGCTCCCTCCCTCCAGCAGTGCCTTGCATGGGGGCCTGCCTCAGGCAAAGAGGTTTTCAGTAGGCCTAAAGAACAGTGGGCTAATTGTGTAAATATTTACATGGAGGAGGCAGTTTCTTTCCCAAAGCCTTATCCTGAGCGGTTACGTTCCATGCCTGCTGTGTCTCCGTCTTTTATTTGCAGACTTGCTCCTGTGGACTCTGTGCACACTGATGCCGAGCCAGTTGGAGAAGGCCACACCTGGCTGCTCTGCTCTGCTCCGTACCTAGCTGGAGGCCTAGCAAGGCTGGCAGGCAGCACTTTGTAACCGTAGGTGTGAGGGTGTTGTGTGTTGGAGTCATTGTGTCCTGTCTAGCGCCTTTAGAAGTTGTTTGATTCTCATTAAATCCTTCTGGCCCCGTGATGATGGCGGATATCAGGAGAGAACGGCTGAGGAGGTCAGCAGAGAAGATTCAGTGGGTTCAAGTTCAGATGCATTTTGCTACAAAGCTCTGATCTCTTTTGGGGACCCTTCACACTTGAGGGTGAGGAGGAGCCTCCTGCCCCCATTCTAGCTTTGCCTAGAAAGGCAGACGTGGTCCAGCAGGTAAAAAGCGCTTGTTGCACAAACCTGGTGACCTATTTGATCCCTGGGACACACACAAAAATGACAGAACCAAGTCCAGGAGGTTGTCCTCTGACCCCTGTCTCTCACTTGCGCACACTAATACAGTTTAAAAAAAAATGAAGATTAGGTTGGGGGTGTTTCTCAGAAGTGTTTCTTAGAAGCTCTTTCCTAACTTAATGATTTATTTTGGTTTTCACCCTGATGGGATTTAGAATTGCCCCAGAGACAAATTTCTGGGTTTGCCTGTGAGCGATGATCTAGATTAGATCAATTGAGCTGGGAAGATACATCCTAAATATACTGGTCCCATCTCTTTGTCCTCAGTGGGGTGCCTCGTGCTCTCGCCAGCATGCCTTCCTACCCACAGTAGACCGTCTGGAGGGGGAGCCAGAACCCCTCCTTCCTGAAGTGCAGTGTCAGGTATTGTGTTTCACCTTATTTGTGTGAGGCCTTGGGTTCCATCCCCAGCATGGTAGAAATGGCAGCGATAACCGAAGCCCCCACAGAGGTTCTCTTCAGTGGCTCATAGTCCAGCTTTTCAAGTCACAGGGAAGATCAGTTCCACGACGCTGGGTCTCCCGCGGGAGGCGGGGACTCCCATACTTGGGGCCATGCTGGAGTCATTCTAGGAACAAGAAGTGGGCCAGGCCAGCCAGCGTTTCTGCATGAAGCAGCAGGATTAGGAAGGTTCCCAAGGCAACAGCAGGTATCTTTGCTATAAGGGGTAGGTCAGGTCTAGTTCCCTGTAGCATGCACTTTGTAGGTTGCTATGGTCACAGTTTCTTCCCGTGCTCTTGGTAGATGGAGGCATTTATGAGAAACTGAGGGGCATCAGCTCTTCTTGCAGTGTGACAGCAGGCTGGCAGGTAACGTCTGCCGGCTGGCTGCAGTGAGAGGGGTGGAGCCCACAGAGCCTCAGAGCCTCAGCGTAGGGATGAGTTAGGGTTCGGCACTCTTGTGCCTTCTCTCTGAGCAGTTCTTCAGTTGCCTCTGCTGGGGTGTGGCCAGAAATAACAGTCTGGCTGGCCTAAATCCACTGGTCCTAATCTGGCTTACGGCCTCACTATCTGGGTCATATCGTGTTGCCGTTGTTCAAAGCCCGCGGCATGGTTTTGTCAAGATACGAAGTCATGAAAAGAAGGTGTGACCAGCAGCAGGGTGGATGGCAGCAGTGGACAACAAGACCCAGGCATCAGTTCGCCACTGTGTTCCCATCTCTTCCCCACTGGGAGCATCAGAGCATGTGGCATGGCTTGGCTCTCTCTCCTTCTATGATCTGTCATTCCCATGTGGGTGGTCACCAAGGGCATGGTGTCAATTTTTAGGTTACAGACTCCAGCTTCTGGATTTTGTGGCCCTCACCAAGTGGGGCCGTGCGTGCAAACTGGGCCTTGCAGCTCTCCTGGGGAGCACAGCCAGCATCTCTCCTGCATTTAGAGTCCAATGTGGGGTCAGGGTCCATGGCTAAAAAGGGTTCCCAGTCCGCATTCCGTGCTTGGCCTCTGACTCGCGGCCTGGCCTTCACACATGACTGTAGTTGAGACCTCTAGTGAAGGTGAAGACTGCAGAGGAGGCAAAAGTTAAAGGAAACTCAGGGATAGGATGGGGGTGGGGTGGGGTGGGGAAAGGAACCACGCCCGTTCCCTTCTCAGTGCAGGCCGCAGGGGCCCAATTCCAACCCCCAGTGCGAAGAAAAGGACAGTCGCTCCTGAGCTGTTGCTTTCCTCCTCACTGCAGTCTCATCTTCTCAGCTGAGGTGTCAGTGTCACCTCCGTGAGACCTGTTACCCTGCTGTACCTGTGACTGGGAGCCTCCCCAGCCCCCAGGTCCCCTCGATTCTGCAGTGGCCCCACAGGACCCTCCCAGCACGAGCGCCTCTCTGGCCACCTCCCTGCCACTGGCTTCTTTACTGGTCACACCGCCTGCCTCTCCTTCACCTGTGTTCATGGGTTCATAAGGACTCAGGGCTTTTAAACAAGGCAGGTTTAGAAACAAACTGACTTCCATAAGAAGAAGAAGAAGAAGAAGAGTTTTTTCGTTTTGTTTCTTAATGTGTCTGTTGAACCAGGCTATAAGGTCCAGTGTTTATAGACTTCATTCTGCCCCATGATATGGGACAGCCTGGGTCTTAGCATATAGTAATTGCTCAATAAAAGCCTGTCCTTAAAGGGACGGGGACGTGAAGGAAGGCTTGAGCAAGTGGGAAGCTGGGCTGTTCTGATTCTGCTCGTCTGACTTGTTCCGGCTGGCCTGGTGTCTCTTCTCTTCCTCCACCCTCGCTTGCCAGTTTCTGAATTGCCTCTGAGCAGGTCTGTGCTAGGCACTAGGAAGACAAAGACGAAGGCCCAGGGCCTGACCCATTCTCACATCCCTCCCACTGCCCCTCCCACAGCCCACTCCTCTGTCCTCAGGGAATCATCCAGCATCTCAGTGTCATGGGAAGGGAAGTCTGGGTCAGAGCCCTGGCACCAAGGCCTGAGGAAATTGGACTTGCCAGCCCTCTGGAAACAAAAGCCCAAGGACTTGGTCCCTAAATCATGTGTGATAAGCCCTGTGACAACCCTGGTCGTTCTGCCACGTTGGCTGGTTGTTGGGAGTTCATGGTTGCAAGCTGCAGAGGCCCCCGCCCCCCCGGCCCCCCCTCAGTTTCAGGTACCTGCGCCCTGGGCCCTGGGCACAGAGTTCTCCCTGGGCACGTCCTCTGCTGAGCCACGTGGAAGGCCTCCATGACCTCCATTTCTGTGGTGTTGAGATCTTTGGCCAGCATTTGTTCTGTGCCACTGGCGTGCTGTGCCCCTGACCCTGAGAGGGAGCTGCTGCCATTTGGTCCGTCTCGTGGCTGAGGAGCCGGAGCCCCCACTTGGCTGAGGACATAGCTGACGAGTGGCAAACCGGCCTGGGCCGCTCTGCCTGATGCCTGTACTCCAGGTGTGTTGTATTTTTGAGACTACTTGAACTAACTATGTGGCCCATGCTGGCCTTGAACTGTTGATCCTCTGGCTTCTACGTCTCTGGAGGACTGGGATCTCAAATGTGTGCCCACTGTGCCTGGTTCTCACTGTGCCAGGGTTGGAACCAGGGCTGTCTGCATGTGCCACAGACAGGCAGTCCACGGACTGAATCACATTCTCAGGCCTTCTTCTTTATCTTTCGGGGCTGCACTCAGAGTCCAGGCTAGTCTTGAACTGCTGATGTCAGTCTTTCAGGTGCTGGAATTGAGGGCATAGTGGGTCTCAGGACCTTTAAAGTGCTGTTCCGGTTTGCCACAGGTATAGTTGGGTTTAGGTGGAACAATATTGTTTCTCCTCAGAGCTTTGGTCCAACACAGGACCTCTTCTCTGCTCCAACTAATAGGCCTGGAGTTTGGGGTAGCAGTTTGAGGTATAGACACAGTGCAGGGTGGGATTTTGGGTCTTTTCATTATGAAGAATTTCTCTGTAAGAATTTCCTTCCTTCCTCTCCTTTTTTAAAAATTTTATTTATTATGCACATTGTAGCTGTCTTCAGACACAAGAAGAGGGCGTCAGATCTCCTTATGGACGGTTGTAAGCCACCATGTAGTTGCTGGGATTTGAACTCATGACCTTCGGAAGAGCAGTCAGTGCTCTTACCTGCTGAGCTATCTCTCCAGCCCCTCCTTCCTTCCTCTCACTTGTGTGTGTGTGTGTGTGTGTGTGTGTGTGTGTGTGTGTGAGATGTGTACATGTGCATGCATGCATATGTGGGTGTGGGCTCAAGGTTGATGATAAAGTCTTCTGTTGTCTCTCCCCACCTCTCTAGAGCCCTGGTCAGCAGCCAGGCTGAGCCTGAATTCACATGGGTTCTGGGGACCTAAGAGCTTGGTTGGGACAGTGTAGGCTACGCTGTAGCACGATGCTCAGAATCTGTTGCTCCTGCAGGATGTAACAGTGTGGAGTTATCCTCTGTGGTAGACCAGATCCATCCATGTCCCCAGGATGGAGTCTGGGTTTCCGGGCTCTTTCACGGCCTATTGGTGCTGAGGCATGGGTGGGGTGGGCACGTATCTCGTGCTGCCTAGCCAAGCTTATTAGAGGCTGGGCAGTGTGAAGCCTTCAGGGGATGAGGGCCAGTGGTGCTCCCTACTCAAAGGTGGTGCTCCCTACTCACATAGCCCCTCATCAGCAGGTGTCCGTGGCACTCATTCTTTACCCCAGGACACTTGGGACACGGAAAGAGAGAATCAGGCCTAAACCTGGATGAGGACCTCGGCAGAGGGAACTTGTCACCACTGCACATTACTTTCTCGCGTCACCCAGGGATGCCATTCCCTTCCCATTACACACAGAGAGACTGAGGCCAGAGAAGGTTGGCTTCTGTCTGACACCTTGGCTCTTCATCACCGTGGCTCCCAGGCCAGCTCTAACAAGGGTAGAGGGCCCTTGATCTCGCAGAGCCAGAACCTTCGGGAAACTAGCGTGCGTGCTCTAAAACACGTATCTAGGAAGGATAAGAAAACGTAAGCATGGACGGTCCTGTCAGCAGAAAGGCCATTCCTGGTGTGCTTGCTTCCTTCTGGCTGCCCCCAGGCTTGGCTGTGACTTGTCATACAGGTGACAGGTGGCCTTTGGGACAGGGACAGGGAGAGGACTGGTGAGTCCTGCCCTGTTAGAGCAGCTCTCTGCCTGATCAATTGTTTTTTTCTCTTCTGATGCCTGTGGAGGAGATTTCATGTTTTGTTTTTTGTTTTGTTTTTTTTTCCATTTCAGTGAGGGCATAGATGTGACAGTTTCCTTCTGTGACCTGTGGAGACCTGAGGTCACTAGAACACTAAATATAACAGGCAGGGACATAGCTGGGCCTGTGCTGTTGAGGCCTGTAAAGCCCTTCGGTGGGGGTGGGGTGGACATGGGTGTTTAAATCAGGTTCAGACAAAAGTCGTCGTGTACCAAAGTCTGGGGCCAAATTCAGTCTGTGTCCCTGCAGCCTGCCCCCCCCCCCGTCTTTTCCAGTCAGTTCCATGCCATCTAGTGCTGTGGTTGCCAAGTAGTTTTACAGAGTTCTCACCTGTCTTAGGGTTTGGGGGCTTTATCAAGGGGTTCCCAGACACCCTCATGCCTCCTCGGGCCCCTCCTGTGGAGGGACACTGGGTGGCTTTTCCTTAACCTGTATGTTGCTTTGTGTTTGCAGGAGAAGATGGAGGGGCTGAAGGACAAGACCCTGCAGGAGCTGGAGGAGATGCAAAACGACCCGGAAGCCATCGCCCGCCTAGCCCTGGAATCTCCCGAGGTACCAGGAAGCTGGCAGATGCTGCCGCTGCTGCTGCCGCTGCTGCTGCTGCTGCCGCTGCTGCTGCTGATTCTTTTTGCTCCTCCTCTTCTTCCTCCTTCTCTTCCTCTTTTTTTCTTTAAGTAATTGGTCACTTAAGGTCCTCAACAAATTTCTCTCCCTCTCTCTGTCTCTCTGTCTCTGTCTCTGTCTCTGTCTCTCTCTCTCTGTGTGTGTGTGTGTGTGTGTGTGTGACATATATATGAATGTGCACCAGGTGCATGCAGGCACCCAGAGAGGTCATCAGAAGATGATGGACGCCCTGGAACTGGAGTTACTACTGTGAGCTGCCATGTGGGTGCTGGGAATTGAACCCTGGTCCTCTATAAGAGCAATCAGTACTTTTAACTGCTAAGCCGTATCTCCAGCCTCACTTAAGGTCTTTTAAGTTTTTATTACATTTATTGTGCTTATGTGTAGTGTGTGTGTATGTCAGGTATAACTTGTAAAAATGATTCTTTCTTTCTACCATAAAGGCCCCAGAGAGTGCACTCACGCCATCAGTGTGGTGGCCCTAACACTGAGCCGCCCCACCCACCCTGACAGGTGCTTGTCAGGGATTCACGCTTAGCGGGAGCTTGGACCAGGATCCGCCTTGTGCTGTGAATTATCTTGGCTTTTACTAGAGGAGCCCTGAGGGTCCAAGCCAGGGCCTGGTTCCTCTGGGAGCCCAGGGAGTGATCGGGAGAGCTGGATCTGCCTTGGACAGCCAGGGACCCAAATGGTCCAGCGTGGGTCTGGAGACAGCTCCCTCATGCACAAGGTGGGGTGGGGGCATCTTCCCCACTGTGATACTCTCGTATCTCATACCGTTTCCCACTGCAGCCAGCACCCCACCTCTCAGCTTCTAATCGCAGGGTCCTTACAGGAATAAGCACCGCCCTGCGTCTTTACAGAGCTTGACTTGGCCCCACTGTCACGATTTCCCGTGACCTTCCTGTGAGCTGGAGGTCAGTGACTTGATGTGGCCACCCAGCTAGGAATCCCCACAGGGATCCAGGGTGGCTGCAGCTGGTCACTGGCCTGGAGTCATCTGTCTGTGGGAGGGAAGGGAGCACAGGTAATACAGGCTCCTCTGGTTGCCACTCAAGTGTGCTCCTTTTTCTGACGAGCAGATGTGGATGTGTTCTACGGATTCACCGTGTTAAAGAACAGGGAGTTGTCCAGTTAGCGTCCATCAGCCTCCCGGAGTGGGTTTGTGCGTGTTTGGTGCAGCCCTTTGGGGGCCAGAAGAGTCTGTTAGATCCCCTGGAGCTGGAGTGACAGGTGGTGCAAGCCACTTGACACGGGGCCTGGGACCCAAACTCAGGTGGTCTAGATGAGCAGTGTGTGCTGGTGATTGTTGAGCCCTCCTCCAGCCCGCTCGACTAACTTCACACTGACCGGTTTCTCTGCTCCTATGCCAGTGAGCTTGTCCAGGGACTCATGGCATTTCTGGCTGGGCAGCAGAACCCTGAGCCCCGGCACCCTTGTCTGTGGAGGGGTTACTGACAGCATTCCTCTTTCCAGTAGGCTACAGCCTGCTGTAGCTACAGGGCCTGAGGCCCTGAGCGGGGACCAGAGCAGGGTGGCCCTTCTGGAAACCCCTGATCCAGGATACCCCAGGCTTCCTGTGGCTGCTCTTGAGGAAGCCCGCCTGACCTGGTGTGCCATGTGCTGGCCAGGGTGGAGGGAGCTTCTCTGTGTTGCTGACCTCTTGCCCTGTGGAAGCTGGTCTTGACCTGACTTCTGTGGCCAGTGCTGAGCCCCCTCTGCTGGTGCCATATGGTACTGCGACAAGATGGGGCCCTGTCTCCAGCTCTCCTCTCAGGCAGATGCTAGGCCCGCTGGGCAAGGTTCCGAGGCTCCTGCCTGACTGGCAGTTACATAGGGGCCTGAAGGAGGGCTCGCTGGTGCTGGCTAGCGATGCATTTTCAGTAGACATCACTGAGGGGCTGACTATAGCTCTGTAGGCTGTGTTTGACCTGGGAGGCGGGGATATCTGTCCTGCTTCAGTGTCTTGGGCTACCACCGGGCCCCACCTGCCACAGGGCTTCCCTCCCTAATACCTTTGGGACCTCATGACATTTCTAGCTTCTGGTCTGCCCTGGGCCACCTGCATTCTCTCTAGCAGCCTCTCATGTGTATGACTGCATGGTGTGTGTCCACATGTCCTTTTCACTCGGGGCTAATGATGGGGACTCTGGGTCTTCTCCCTCACCTGTGGCCTGCACAGCACAGAACCGCTTGCAGCTGCTTGCCTTTTGGGTTAGCCTTGATGCCTGTTCCCCATGTGTCATTCTCACAGCTCTCTTGATCAGGATGAGGTGAGGCACCTGGGTCACAATGCCTGCCTGCGTAGCCTTTAATCCCAGGCTTCGGTGACAGGTTGAGGGCTGAGCAATGAGTCCAGGAGCGCCCCCTGCTGGAGGCTGGCCAGTTACAGTTAAGCTCATTGTCACTTCTGCTTTCCTTAGGTTCAGGACCTGCAGTTAGAGCGAGAGATGGCGCTGGCCACCAACCGGAGCCTGGCAGAGCAGAACCTGGAGTTCCAAGGTCCCCTGGAAATCAGCCGCTCCAACCTCTCAGACAAATACCAGGAGCTGCGGAAGCTCGTGGAGCGGTGCCAGGAGCAGAGAGCCAAGCTGGGTAGGACAGCTGACCGCAGACAAGCGCTCGGGCCTCTCCCTGCTGATTGGTTCTTCTGTTCAAGGGAGGACAGAGAGGAAAGGGCCAGCCATCGTAGCCACCGTGCTTGCTCCACGCCGTGGGCTGAGTGCTGTGCATGTCCTCACGTGATGATAAGCAAAGGTGTGGGCACTCTGGTTAGTCTAGATGTGGGAGTAGTTATAGGTTTGTATACCCTGGCAGTTTTCTTAGAGATTTAAAAATGGCCTGAATTCACTATGTTTACAGATGAGGAAAACAAGACTGGAGCCACTAAAGGCTTGCCTGAGGTCCTCCCTCTAGAGCTGGGTGGAGTTGGGACTGCTGCACAGCCTTTAACCCTGAGCACCCCACCCCACCCCCGGCCCTGGAGTGGGATTTGAATCTAGGCAGCTTTCACCGACTCTGCCAATGTAGCCCTGAGCCGTGCAGAGCTGGTCTGGCCTTGCAGAGGTAGGAAGGCTCCCTGCATGGCCGTGCCCTCCGGAGCTGCCTGGCCAAGACCTGAGCTCTGTCCTCAAGCTTCTCTTTGCTCAAGATGGTGAATGCCTACATGAACCAAAAGGACCCACAGCACCAGCTGAGGGACTCTCTCTCCAGTGGGCCCTGTTGCCGTGAGTCCTGAGTGCTCACCAAGCCAGCAGCGGGGACTCTATGGTGGCTGGGCCCAAGCACACAGACGGCATGTCACATGTCCTCCCTGAAATCAGGGTTCCCAGCTTTAATTAAGGCAGTGCTTTTGAAATGTCAGCCTCTCTGTCCTTCCTTCCAGAGAAATTTTCCTCAGCACTGCAGCCTGGGACCTTGTTGGACCTTCTGCAGGTCGAAGGCATGAAGATCGAGGAGGAATCTGAGGTGAGGTGGGGAGTGTCATCCTAATCCCTTCAACAGGGCACTGGGCCTTGGAGTCCGCTCTCAGGTGAGCCCAAGAACCACGGAGCGGAAGGGTTTGGAGCGTAGCTTGCGTAGATGGCCCTGGAGTGCTAGTGGACACACTTTGATCGCAGGACACACATTCTAAGACCCCTGGGGAACACTTGAAACCGCAGCTAGCACTCGCGTCTGTGTAGACAACACTGTTTCTCCTGTACATATACGTTTATGAAATGTATAAAGCAGGCTCAATGAGAGCTTAAGAACAGTGCCCACAGGCTGGGGAGATAGCCCTGGTGACCAAGGGCTTGCTGCATCGCACACCAACCCGAGTTGATCCCCCATGCCTGTATAAAGAGCCAGGCAGGTCCCGGGGTTTGCAGGCAGGCAGGCCAGCTGAATTGGTGCGCCTGTGATAGAGAATCTGTCTCAGGAAATAAGGTGAACAGTGCCTGAGGAGTGATACTTAAAGTTGGCCTCTCAATCCACATGCACGTGTGTGTGTGTGTGTGTGTGTGTGTGTGTGTGTGTGTGTACACCCTCACTCATCTGTATCCATACATGCAAACATACACATACATGAACAGTAAGTAATAATAGATTAGTTATAAAAGTATCTTATAACGAAAATTACTTAAAACTTAGATTATTTCTAGAATTTTCCATGCAATGTTCTTGGACATTCAGAGGATCTCTAGTATTTGAAATCATGGTTAAGGGGCTTTACTACATCAGGACCTCAGCTGAATCAGGAACGAGTGACTGTCAGGAGGCCACAGGGAGCTCACACACCTGGATGGTGGTGGTACAGAGCGAGGTCCCTGCTCCTGGGCTCTCTGCTGTCTCCTCCCTCTGCATCCCTTTTATCTCAGTGGGCAGAGATGTCTTTGCATTTTGGATGCAGCACAGGGGCCAGTATACAAGTCACTGGCAAAGGTCCAGCTGACGAACAGACTTGTGTGACCACCAAGGGCCTGGCACAGTGCTGGGTAGGGGGGCAGTGTGACCATGGAAGACATGGCCCTGCCACTAAGGAGATGACATTTCGGTGAGGGAGTCACTCTGAATGGGGGCCAGGGAAGGCTATGGAAAGGCCTCTGTTGTCAACAGTTCTTGTGTCCTGTAGGCCATGGCTGAGAAATTCCTGGAAGGCGAGGTGCCCTTGGAAACGTTCTTAGAGTCCTTCTCTTCCATGAGGACACTGCTGCACCTGCGTCGAGTCCGCGTCGAGAAGCTCCAGGACGTGGTGAGGCGGCCTCGAGCTTTGCCGGAGCTGGCTGGAGATGCCCCTCCAAAGCGCCCGCCACCCCCACGCCCAGCGCCCCAGGCAACACCCCCTGAGACTGAAGAACCGCCACCACAGCCCTCTGTAGCGACTCCCTACCCGTTGCCCTACAGCCCATCCCCAGGCCTGCCTGTGGGCCCGACAGCCCAGGGGGCCCTGCAGCCAGCCCCCTTCCCCGTGGTGGCCCAGCCTTCCTCCTATGGTGGGCCTCTGGGTCCTTCTTACCCATCACCTCAGCCAGGACCCAGGGCCATGGTGGGTTACTCTTGGTCTCCACAGAGGAGTGGCCTGCCCCAGCCTGGCTATCCTACGGTTCCAACTAACACCTCTGGTCCAGGATACCCCATAGTGGGGGGCCGGACTCCTGGTCCTGGTTATCCTCAACAGTCCCCCTACCTCCCACCAGGAAACAAACCCCCCTACCCAACACAACCTCAGCTCCCCGGCTTCCCAGGACAGCCCCTGCCTCCAGTGCCCCCTCAACCTCCGTACCCTCCTGGGGCAACCCCTCCCTATGGCTTTCACCCCCCAGGACCTGCCTGGCCGAGGTATTAGTCCTGTGTGCCCACCTTCTACCTGCGCCACAGCCTTGGGCTCTGTTTGCTGGGATTTGAGGTTAACACTGGATGTGGAGGCGATGCGCCCTGAAATGCTGGGACACACAGAAGCCTCGAGCCTCCGGTTGGAAGCACACAGGCCTCCCGAAAGGCCCTGAACAGTGCAGCATGAGTCCTTCTGGGAGCTCCTTCTGCCACGGACCAGCTCAGCACTTCCTGAGTGGAGTGGCCTGGTGGGAGCCCAGGGCTCTCTGGTGTCTGCATGAACGGGTGTGTTCATGTCCTACACAGCTACCTGTGCTTGATCCCTGACAGCTGAACCAATGTAGAGTAATCTTGACGGCAGGGCGACCCTGGGTCTCAGACCCTGCTCCTCCAGGCTGCCCCTTAGGACTTGGTATGTTTGATGTGGAACCGCTTGTCAAGTGATGACAGAGCTCTGTCTGTCTGTCCATTAAAGGGTGGTCTGTCCTACTTACCACAGCCGAGTTGTAGGAAGGAACAGTTAGGGAAACCAGGGACTTCGAGTCCTGAAAGCCATATTTTAGCTGCCGTGCCAATGTCAGGCAAGTGTGTCCTGTATGCTGGCAGGGACCAGAGCAACAGTGGTATGGTGAGAGAGCTGGGCATGCCAAGGGAAAGCCAGGCCTCAGATTGTATGGTTGGATGTCCTAAGGGTCACCCCGGAGCCTCTGGCTGGAGTGGAGGACCAGGGTTACCTCCCAGCCACTTTCCACCCCTGGGGCCCTCCACTTCTGGCTGGCTTTTTCTGAGGTTCACCCACACCTCCACTCCTTTAGTGCCTTGAATCTTGTTTGCTAGCAACCCCCTTTATCTTGTTTATCTCCTTCCTTTTCCCAATGTCCCCGCAGAACAGACACCAGACAAACCCTTACAGAACATCCCCATGGTGCTTCCCAGACACCATCACTACAGTGGGCTTGGTTTCTCCACACTCTCCTTTTCAGAATGTAAAGGGCAGGGACAGCGCAGCCCCTGCACTGGACGGGGCTGTTAGTAAGAGTGACTACACTATTCTAAGGGGTTGCAGCAGGTGATGCATCCGTGTGGCTGGTCCAGATGTGAACCAGGTCTCAGGGTGGACCCTGGAGCTGCTACGGGTTAGGAAATTGTATGTGCCTTGAAACAAACCCCTGCCTGGGTACCCAGCCTCTGGTGGGCCAAGGTGCTGGGGGTCAAGGAGGAACCCCATCTTCTGGTGCCACTCCGCCCACAGGCCACGGGTGCATTACCAACTCTGCTTGCTTCTCCCGAGTTATTTATGACATGGAATCACTAATGGAGTCTGTGGTAGACTGCTGCTGAACTGGATGGTGACCACCCGTTTGTGCAATTGCCATAATAAATGTTGATGAGTTCCATGGTCCGTGGCGTCTCTGATGACTTTGAGAGCCGATGTGGCTGCTTGTGGGGCGGTGACTTCTGCAGCCTTATCTGTAGAGCTCCTTCCATCTATGGCCCCCTCGATTCCCCACCCCCACCCTGCTTCTTCCTAGGGTTTGGATCTTTCCACCTTCTTTTCTGTGGTTTTCCTTAGCTGTTTCTTGGAGCCTACAATACTTGCTTTGTTCTAGGCCACGTGTGAAGCTACCCTGTTCCACCAGGGGGCACTAGTGCCTCAGTCCAGGTTGGGAGGTAAGTGTCCTGTCACCTAGTCAGCATGGTTGTGGCGTATCCATTTTCTAAACTAGGAGAGGGAGAGAGAGAGAGAGCGCGCGCGCGTGAGCGAGAATGAATGATTGTGTGTGTGTGTGTGGGGGGGTGCGTGTGCACATGTGTCTGGCCTGCTGTGGGCTTGGCTGTGTTCTCCATAGCATTCCTTTAAGCACTGTTGCAGAATGGTTATCCTGAAGTCTAGGAGGATGTGGGAGACCAGGTTCGTGGCAGTTTCCTCTAGTCCGCTCTCTGCCCTTTCTTCCTGGCAAGGTGATAGAGGCAGGTTGCCTGTGATGGTTGCCCAGAAGTACTAAGAATCACCAGGATGATGGCACGTGTCTCCACGTGTCCTCGTCACAGCCACCCTGGCCCTCCTTGCCCCAGGTTCACACAGGAGGCAGGCCTGTTTAAGTGGGGCAGTGGCTAGGTAACACATGGAGATAGGACTTGGGTTTTGATCCACAGAGTCCCAGGGCTGCAGGGTACCTGCACCATGCACTGTGGTCCTTAGAAGTCCTGGGGACACAGCCAAGAGTCACCAGCTTCAGTTTGATGTTCACTGCCCTTCACTGAGTTGCCTAGCATGAGTCCAGGGCTAGGCACTCAAGAGATCAGTCAGAAGCCAGGCGTAGTGGCGCATGCCTGTAATCCCAGCACTTGGGAGGCAGAGGCAGGTGGATTTCTGAGTTCAAGGCCAGCCTGGTCTACAGAGTGAGTTCCAGGACAGCCAGGACTACACAGAGAAACCCTGTCTCAAGAAAACAAAACAAAACAAAACAACAACAACAACAAAAAACTCAGTCAGAATAAGTTCCAGATCGTAATTACCGCAGCAGTTAAGGCACCTGCCTTGACTTATACCAGAGTGGTGGTGGAGGCTAGGGCCAACTTTTCCAGGAAAGGACTTGGAGAGCCGCATGGTCTGCTCGAGGCTCCCTCTGCCTCTCTTCCCTCCCTCCCTGCATTGCTACGCGGCAGCACACACTGTCGTAGTCCCTGTCTAGCGCCTCTGAAATAGTTACCAGGTCACGGAGGGCACTTCGGCAGTGACAGGCCCGGGTACAGGATGGGGCTGGAAGAGATCTAGCATAGAGACTACTTGTTGTGGAGAGCCCTGAAGTGTCCTCCAGCCCTGAGGCAGGGATTGCTGCCCAATGCTCTAAGGAAGCTTCCTGTTAGGCTTTCGGTTTCTTCGCCCTCTGTGAGGAGGACGCACTGCAATCACCTGTAGACACATGCCTTCAGAGGTCGCCCAGTGACAGGAAGGTGGGGCATCCAGGAGTGGGAGGGTCAGTTCCTACTCTGTTCCAGTGATGTAAAATGGAGACCCCCAAGGCAGCACAGGTCACAGCAGGGCTACCTTGGTGGCTGAGGAGGTGTGTGTCGAGAACTTCCCAGTGGAGGAGCAGCTGAGGGCCTGGTCCTGCATCTGAGCCCAAAACTGATGAGAGCTATAAGCTGTGAGACTGTTCCTCCTGACTGTAGGGATGAGACTGTTCCTCCTGATTGTGACCTCACAGGTCTTGTTGGGCTGCATCTCCCAGGCCCACAGAGCTTAGGAGTTTTATGTGTAATCCTACATGGAGTCCTCCTCAGCCCTCCTCCACCCAGACACCTAGAGTCAGTCTCTCACTGAACCCCAGCTCACTGATCGAGGTCGGCCAGCTGACCCGGGGGGCTCCAGGGCTCCGCCTGCTCCTGCCTCGCCAGTGCTGGGATTTCAGGTGCTTGCTGCTATGCCTAGCTTTGCATGCGAGTGCCAGGACCTGAACTCGGTTCCTCATGATTGCAATGCAAGCATTTTGCTGCCTGAATTCTCTCTCCAGCCCCGCAAACAGTTTTCTAAAGATTCCTTTTCTGTTAAGCTTTTTGGTATATTTTTTTCTGTTAAATAAGCTATGGAAGCTTTGAAACCACTGGTAGACATAAAGAGCTTTACAAGACAGACACCTATGGGAGGCGGCGGCTGCCGCGGATCCCGCTTTCTCTAGTAGCCACCTCTTAGTTCTCCGTCATGGGGTGCCTTCACCCCATTAGGTATGAGCAGGCATGTGGTAGACCCTGTTTCTGGGTTCCTAGTGTGATTAGTAGCAGATATGTGACCTGGGCTGTTAGAACGGAGGCCCAGGGCTGGAGAGGTGACCCAGTAATTCTGAGTGAATACTGCTCCTGCAGATGACCAGAGCTCAGTTCCCAGCACCCTTGTCAGGTGACACTCCAGCTTCAGGGGGTCTGAGCCCGCCCGTCCATTCACAAAGGCACGTCATATACATACGATTAGAAATGAAGAGAAGTGAGGCTTGGTGGTCGGAGGGTGCTGTAGGAAGGGCGGAATACTGGGCAGACTTCTAGAATGATGGTGAGCCTAGCGCCCCGATTCTCTGTCTCCCCCTCACACCCCCACCCCCAACCTTCTAGTGACTCCCCATTGCTTTCCAAGAGTTGGAACTGTGCCTGAAGGATTCATAGCCAAGGTGCAACCTATCGCTGGGTTAGGCTGGGGAGCAGGGGTAGATGTTGTCCCCTAGCCCATGGTCAGGGATATCTGAGTGGTAGAGGAGCCTGTTGCAGTTGAAGGGAATTATTTGGAGTCTAGGAACATAGCCAGCTCTGTTCTGCCGCCCCTCGATCTGAAGGTCGGCTGTCTGTCTGTGCTGCGGATTTCTAATTACTGTGAGGAATGGGACCTAATAGGTGAGGATTGCCTGGGTGTCCCTTTATGCTGGGCCCTGGTGGGGACAGGGTCCCAGTGCCCTTGCTGGCCAGCGGGCCTTGTGCTCTGGAGGGGGAAAGTGTCTTTGGATGAGGAATGTGGAAGGCAGGGAAAATGAGCACTCCTTGGCTCAGGTGAGCAGCTGTGCCCATGGTTTCCTTAGAAGGTTTGGAGGGTGGGGCCCTGGACACAGCAGCCTGGAGTTCTCACGTTCTTGAAAAGTAGAAAAAACATTATTTACAAAGAATATATTAAAACTACACTTGAGAAATCAGTACTTGTAAGTACCCCGCTTGGGTGTGTCACCTCGTCATTTTTTTCATGGCGGGCGCCAGAGTCAAAGGAGAAAGCCAACCCTGCGGGCCACGGCTCCCCAGAGGGCTGGAACGCCTCTGGATACTGGGGTCTCTGTCTGCAAGGACTGGTTGCTTGTAGGTTCTGTCTGCAGAGTGTTGGCTCTTGGAGGAAGCAGCCAGGCTGTCGCGGCCATAGGGGACCTAGGAGCTGGCCTGCCACTGCAGGGACCGGGATCTCGTCCAAAGGACCTTGGCTTCTGTCCAGGTTGTGGCTGAAGTGGCAGTGGGCAGCACTCTGAGTGGTAAATGCTTCCTCAGGGCGGAGGAGATGTGCGTGGCCTTTGTCGATGGCCTCAGGTTCTGTGAGGTACAAAGGACACATGTCAGAGTGTAGACACTGGCGCTGTGGAGGGAAACCCACCCAGGGCGGGACATGGGCTTTTGCTTTGTGCTCTGTTTGGGAAAGCGGCTGGGCGATGCTAGGGAGTTCTCCTTGCTTGAGGCATAGTGGATCTGAAGGCTGTGATTTCTCACGAACACTTAGGGGTCTGTGTGTGTGTGTGTGGGGGGGGGAGGGAGACAGGGAGACGGGGAGGGGGAGAGAGGGAGGGAGGGAGGGAGAGATGGGAGTGCATATGTGTGCACTTGCATGTGGAGCTTACAGGACAGCCTTGGGTATTATTTTGGAAGCCTCTTCTACTTTCTCTTGGAGATAGGTTCTGCCACTGGCCTGGAACTTGGTCACACAGGCTAAGGTAGCAAACTTACATGGTCTGTCTCTGTCTCCCATCACACCGTGGCTGGGATTACAAAGTGTATGCTGTGAGACCTGGACCCTTTTTTTTTTTTTTTTCTTTTTAAATATGGGTTTAGAGTTTCACACTCATGTCTTCCAGTTTGTAAGGCACCGCTTTACTGACAGCTATCTTCCCAGCTCTCTTAAGAATTGTTTTCAGTGGCTTTTCATGATGGAATTTTACAGGATGGCTTTAAGATTAATGATTCTTTGACCATTTGCCCTGGTGTTTGATCATCTAGATTGTTTTTGTTGTTGAAGTTGTGTGTGTGTGTATTTAATTACATATATATATATATATATACATATATATATATATATATATATATATACATACGTGTGTGTGTGTGTGTGTGTGTGTGTGTGTTTTGAAACAGGCTTGCTTTAAGATTAATGATTCTTTGACCATTTGCCCTGGTGTTCGATCGTCTAAATTGTTTTTGTTGTTGAAGTTGTGTGTGTGTATTTAATTACTTACATATGTGTGTGTGTGTGTGTGTGTGTGTGTGTGTGTGTGTGTTTTGAGACAGGCTTGCTGTGTGTCTCTGGCCGGCCTGGAACTAGCTATGGGACTAGAAGATTCACCTTAAACTTGTGACTCTTCCTAAGTGTTAGGATGACAGACTGGTTCACTCTCTCCCTTAATATGAAGAAGACTCTAGGGGCCTCTGTCCACTACGGACAGTGGAGAGATGCTGGGTCCCCTGGGCGGGGGAGGTTCTGGGTGCCAGGCACCAGGCAGGGTTGGGCTCACCTTTCACAGTCTCTGAGCCACTTGCAGGTCGTAGTCACTGTCGGAGGAGTTGTCAGGTTGTGTGGAAGAGCGGTGTAGGGCCCCTTCCAGGGCTAGAGAGAAAAGATTACCTATTAAAGAAGTCCCAGAGGCTGCACAGGCCCCAGGAGATGAGTGGGTAGCAAGATCACAGAGGTTTTCTGAGATGGCGACAGCCCTGCATCACTTTTGATCAGACTGGCCAAGCGTTCACTAATGATGCTGAACTTCAGGCCCCCTGGGAATTAATTGTGAGTGCCTGTGAGGGGCCGATCGGAGGCTCCTGTGGACCACTTAATGGCTCTGTCCTGACTCCGAGATCTGAGGGGCTCATTTATCATCTACCCCTCAAGGCCTGCAGGCAAACAGGCCCATTAGGTCACAGCAAGGCTGGGGTTAATGGCATCCATCTAACTGCATTCTTCTCTCTAGATGAGGGTTTCAAGGTCTCCAAGGGACAGCAGAGGCCTGTGAAGGCTGCATCCCTGCCACCGCCCTGCTGGGACCAGCTGTCAAGCAGGCAGTCTCATCCTCCACCCCCTGGAGCCTCCCTTTCCCTCTTTGGAAAAGCATAAAACTTCAAGGTCAGCACTCAGCACTCTCTGCCCGCCCTCTCTCCCACCCGGCCGCCCACCAGCCCCTGCCTCTCACCTGGGTAAGCAGACAGCCGAGAGTTCCTGGGAGGCTGGCTGTAGTCATTGTCCACGTGAGAGGCTGTCGGGTTCTCAACCTGGGAGCGCACAGTTGCTGTGTGGCCCCGATGGAAAGACACTAAGCAGACACGGGAGGCCCGTGGCGCTGTTAGAACTGGTGTGCTGTCCTTCCCAAGCAAGACCCCAGAGCCTAGCTGCCTGTTTCCATTAGGTCACGGGAGAGGGGTGGTACATTTCCCCTTCCTTTCTGGGGAGATTCATGGCCCAGAGTCAGCCCTCGGCTTGCTCAGCGATCTGACTGGCCTAGCGAGGCCTCCAATTGCCTCCTCAACCATCAAGCCTCTACCTAGCAGGAAGCTGGAGCACACTTGATCCTACTCATCAGGAGCGAGCTGAGGGCTTTTGTAGCTTTAAAACCAAATAAAACTGAGAATCTTCTAGAAAGATTTGGGCCTGCACATGGAAAGGGGGAGAGAAATCCACTGGTGTACCTCTGAATGTGGCTAGGAGAGAGCAGGCTGGGGAGGGGCTGGGCCGGCAGGATCTCTGTATTCTAAAAAAACGCCCTCTGAAGCTGTTCTGTGCTAAAAGTAGCTCAGCCAGGCCTTTGTCATGCCATAAATGGGGCTCTGGTAAGTCCTGAGCTAGACAGCCGGGGGTAGCTTTGCTTAGCAATATTTGACCATGGAAGGAAGGGCTGTGGGGAAATCTCTGCTAAAGTCGGCCACAAGGCAAGAGGCAGCAGTGTCTGAGGCTCAAGAGGCCAATTATGCAGAACCACTTGCCCCTAATGGAAGGCTCACCCCTCTTTGGTGTGGGGACATCTGTTGACCTCAGTCACACCTCAGTGAAGTGTGGTGGCGGGCAGAGGCCACTAGCAGCTGCTGGTTTGCTGGGTCCACAGCCACCTTGGCTCTGCTCTGTTGGCCTGAGTCCTAGGGCTGGGGGACACCCGCTTCCGGGAACACTTACTGTTCTGGTTCACTCCTGTGGGACCAATCCACTGACGCTGCTTCTTCTGTCGAACTGGGCAACAGACAGGAAGCTCATGAGGCCAGATGGTAGTGAAGGGGTGGGGTGGGGGAGGGGAGGTGCAGATACCCTAGAGACAGGACTAATGGGGTCCATGACTCCAAGCCTTCTGCCTCATTTCCTAACTGACTAGGGAAAGAGATTGAGGCCATTGGGTCCCATAGGAGTGTCCAAGGGCTTATTGAGATCCAGAATGGATAACCTCAGAGGGCACCAGGGATCCAACGCTCCTGCCTCTCTTCTGTATCTTCCTTCCTTGCCTCTGGATAATTTCTCTAAGGTTTGCAAGGCTGGGCAGGCGAGCCTCCTTATTCATAAGGTATGCAGCTTTCAGTAAACAGGGAAACTGAGGCTCTGCTGGAGGCAGCAGCAGTCAGTGGTCATTGGTAGCTATGGAGCTGGTCTTGGGCCACACCTCTTGGGCATCAGAGGCTGTGCTGATGTTATGTGGCCATTGCTTTCTTCAACTGCGGTTGGCTTTTGTCAAGTGCAGACAAGGGTAAATCAGAAGGTACAGCTTATCCTGACTTTCTAATACTTTAGACAGAAAAAGGCTTGTGGGCAGCAGGGGACGGGGGTGGGTGGTGAGGGAGGGAGGCTCGAGGTTTGGCTCCTACATTTCTTCACCAGCTTCTTGTAGATGAGAGGACCGCACATGACCAGCAGGACCACCAGGAGTACAAGGGTCAGGACGATGCTTGCCACAGTGCCTGGGGCCAGGCCCACTGGGTTTGGGTCTTGGCCTGGACAGGGGGAGACTTAAATCAGACCCAGCTCTGGGGAGCAATGTGTGGGGTGGGGGGAGGTGGGGGGAGGGGGTGGGGGGGCAGCGGCTGCTCCAATTTTCCTAGTACCTTGGCACTTCCTGCCAACCCAGCAGTGTGTTCAAAGCGGAGCTGTCTATGCGGCTGCCTCTCTGGCCATCTCTCGGAGTCTTTGCTGTCTCTTCCTTTGTCCACAGTTTATCACCTTCAGTGACCACCCAGCTACCATCTGCCACTCTTGTTAGCAGCCGTTAACTTTTTTTGTTTTGTTTTGTTTTTGTTTTTTTTCCGAGACAGGGTTTCTCTGTGTAGCCCTGGCTGTCCTGGAACTCACTCTGTAGACCAGGCTGGCCTTGAGCTCAGGAATCCACCTGCCTCTGCCTCCCAGAGTGCTGGGATTACAGGTGTGAGCCACCACCGCCCGGCTAGCCGTTAACTTTCTATCATCACTACTTAGACTAATCAAACTTCCATTACTTACCTTCAGGAAGATTCTATTAATTCAACCACCTATCTGTCATCCCTCCCTCCCTTCCCTCCCTCCCTCCCTCCCTCCCTCCCTCCCTCCCTCCCTCCCTCCCTCTCTCCCTCCACCCATCTACCTCCATTCGTGTCACCCATCCATGTATCCATTTCTCTTAGATATTTTTTCTTTTTTTAAAAATTCTTTTTCTTAGTTAATTTATTTATTATATATAAGTACACTGTAGCTGTCTTCAGACACACCAGAAGAAGGCATCAGATCTCATTAAGGATGGTTGTGAGCCCCCATGTGGTTGCTGGGATTTGAACTCAGGACCTCTGGAAGAGCAGCCAGTGCTCTTAACCACTGAGCCATCTCTCCAGCCCATATGGAACGCTTCACGAATTTGGATATTTTTCGGTTACCATTCATATAGTAAGCATGTTCCCCCACCCTGATTTTCTAGCTTGCATCGTGGGAGAGCAGGGGACAGAGGGAAGGGAGAGCGCGGGCGTCTGTGGGTGGTCACCTTGACAGTGACCGCCCGGGCCTCGCCCGCTCCCCTCATCACTGCTGATCTTTGCTCCCAGAACCCCCGTTACTGTTCTTTTCCCAGAAGCCTTTTCTGCCTCTCAGACCCGCTCCTTAGCTACGCTCACTGACCAGGCCCCAGAGGAAGAGCCTCTAACCGCCCTCCAGCCACCGAGCGCTGCAGTCAACTCACACGTGACGAATACCCTCTTGCAGTGGTTTTTTTTCTGAAGATGGTGACACCGAGACAGCTTCTCCTGGGTGCAGAGGAGCCCGGGGGAGGGGGAGGCCCTGTCGGCATCCACCGAATGGAAGGAGACGAGGCGGCCACACTGCTGCTCCTGACACAGCTCTTCCCACCGCGCCCGACCCCTGGCTGCGGAGCTGTCACACAGGGCCGCCCACTGTGACCTCTGGCGCACCTCAGCGACGCCCTCACACACGCCGCTGCCCCCGACCAGGCGGCTCTGAACCTTGGGCTGGAAATCTGTAGAGGGGAAGTGCTGGTGAGGCAGCAGGCCTGGCCTGGGGGGTGGGGGTGGGGGTGGGGTGGGGGCTTGACAGTGCTGAGCACTGCTGGGTAGGAGCTGTCCCTTTCCACAGCCCCTCCTCACGTCCTCTCTAGCACTTCTCTGGCCAAGCTTTGTGGCGCCCCTGGGGCCTCCGGGCGGCTGGTGGCGGCTATCTCAAGACAACAGTGGCAAAGGAGCCGGCAGGGTGGCCATGCCATCTTACTTTCTAGCTCAGGAAGAGGGCAGGCTTTTTAGAAGAGGAAACTGAGGCCTGGGGACGAGAAGGAGCTGGTGCACTTCACCGGTGGGACAGAACCCAGGAATTCTGCTGCGTGGGCCCCGAAAGCTGTGGATTAAGCTTTTGGCCACGAGGACTGGTACCTAGAGAGGAATTCAAGTCTGCTAATCAGGGTGGGGCTTGAGAATCTGGCAGGAGCTACTATGCTTGGGTGAAAGTCAATACTGAGCTTACCAGCTTTGGCTAGTTTCCATGGCAACACCCACCCTTCAAAGCCCCAGTGAATCTTCTATTTAGAAGAAACTTCAAAGCAAGACCCTGGGCATGGCTTTGCAGGTTGTAGCCTGCACAAGAGCTTGAGGAGTAGGTGGGGCTGGAGCCAGCCGTGAGCCTCTCATCTGGCCCAGAGAACCGTGGGGCCGCTACTGCCCGGAAGACCAATCACTGTCAGGTCTCCATTGGCGCAGGCTGCCCTCGCGGGCCTCGTAGGTCTGAGCCGTGCATCCTGTATTTGTGTAGGGATCCTGGGGCCTGCTGAAAGCGGCCCTCGCAAGGGGTGTGGGGAGCCGTGAGACCTTTTCAAGTAACACTGATACTATCTGCCTAGGACCACACCTTGAGCAGTCCAGGTTTAGAAAATGGGCTCTGGATTGACACTGCTTGCGGGCCCATCTCGGCTAGTGCTCTGTGATAGTGGAAGTGCGTGGAGCTGCTTTGAGCCCTGGCTTCCCCACTAAAGGAGAGGGTAACAATAGTTCCCACCCCCAAGGCGGGCATGAACACTGTCGGATGCCCAGCACCAAGTGGTCTGTTGGGAACAGAGTCCGGGATGCATCAAGGGCCCCTCCCCCGACACGGACCCACTCCTTCCCAGGCTTGGTGGTTATTCTGCCTCGCCTTGAACTGTGGTTTCTTCCAGCCTGTGCCTGATCCTGGTCGGGCCCCCATAGCGTCCCATGAGTTTAGCTTTCCCTCTCTCTCCAGTTCAGCTGCACCACTGCTGGTCTCTTGTAGCTCACGACTCAGGCAGAGCATCCTTTTAGGGGCTGCCTCTATGGCTTTGCTCTGAGCCAGGCCTTAGGGAGCTCCCCATGGGCAAAGGCCACCCCTCCAAGGGCCCTTAGCCTTTGCCCAAGCCTCAGTTTCCCTTTAGCTTCTCCCTACTGGGATTCCAGCTGACTCTGTTTGTCCAGATGGCCGCTCCTTTGGGCTAGGCAGGAGCTGCTCTGCGGTGGCCTGAGTCACCACCTCATCTAATGTGTTCTATTGTTTAGAGGCCATGGCCTCAGGCCTCCACTCATAGTCTCCATCAGGCTACTCATGATGCCTGAACTTCCGATCAGGGGATCCCATGTCCTTACCCCAGGCAACCAACAAATAGCCTGCTGAGGTGTGGTCAGCTTCTAGCTTACCAGAGCAGACGACTGTGAGCGCCTGGCCATCCTCCGGGGCGGTTGTTTTCTGGAAGCACTGCTGTAGTGAGGTACAGCTGCCATTCTGGGCCTCCCATCGAATTGGCAAGGGCCTGGGATCCCTCAGCTCTGCGGGGGCTGGAGTTCCTGCTGCCTCTGTCCCGGACAGGTGTGTCAAGAAAGAGCCACACTGCAGAGACTTACAGATGAGGTTCCCCAGGCCCAGGGGCCTGTCCTTGGCCTTGTAGAGGATGGTGCCACCCCAGCTACCGCTGTAGAATTCCACCACGCCTGTGCACCTCAGGCCCTCGCGTCCTGGCACCAGCTGCAATCTGGGAGGAGCTGGAGAGGGAAAAGCATGCCTGAGTGGGGGTACCTTCCAGAATGCCTTGTTGCTGAACCCCAACAGGGGAATGTTCAGGAGGTGGGGGTTCCAGACATTGCACAGGACACACCTGAACCTTCCCCACTGACATTCAGATGTAGATGGGCCTCTTAGTTTTTGTTTTGGTGATTCAGTGACTCTAATTTGGGCTATTTACAGGAAGCAGGGGGCACCTTCCCAGTGGCTACAGCATTGAACAAAATGTCTCTCCACCCCCGCCCCCAACCATGAGCTGTTTATATTTTCTTAAGGAGGGGGTGAGGCCTCCCTTGGCTAAGGAACAGCCTCATCTGCACAGTTAACCACAGAGCGCAATGGCTGCCATTCTGGTCCTTGTGTCTTTATTGTCGGCATCAGTCCATCCTCTCCCTTTCCCAGGAGGCCCAAGCACCCTCTTACCTGTGGGCTCCGGCATGGTGGTGGGTGGGGTGGTTGTGGGTGGAGGTGTCGTTTTCTTGGGCTCTGCAGTGAAACACAGACAAGGGTGGGAAGTGGGGAGCGGAGGGAAGGGGGGGAGATGGTGGCGATGTGGAGACACAGGGCTCATGACCTTAATGCCGCTTGTCCGTGAGCTGACTTGGCCCCCATCCCCATGCTGCTTCTGAGCTCCCTAGGCGGTGGCAGTGCCACACATCACAGGAAGGAAAACGGAGGCTCAAAGAGCAGAGGAGTTGGCGTTTGGTAGAGCCAGGCCTTGCTTTTCAGTCTTGGCAGATGGGTGTAGCACCCTTTGGCGTATTCCTGCCAGCCCATTCGTTCTCTTACCTGTCTGTGGTCAGGGCTCTGTGACTGGGAAGCCCCTTTCTACCCACTTACCCTCCCAGGTCTCAACCCAGGGTGTCACACACCATCACCCACCTAGACAGATCAGGCTCAGCGGTAGGCAGTGGGCGTGTGGGCTTGTGCTGCAGTTGGAGAAAGAACACGGGGGTCCTTGGCAGAAGATCTGGTTCTGGGGTCTGTTCCATAAAACGAAAGGGCCAAAGGCCAAGGGCTGGCCACACCCCAGCTGCTGGCACACTGCAGAGGCATGACGGGCGTTTCCCAGACGGTCATTGTTCAACCTCCAACTGGAACTGCACACCGTGCTCCACCCAGTTCCCATCAGGACCTCCAGTTGACCCTGACACTTGGAGTTGGAGCCACTTAGCGTC
Organism: Apodemus agrarius; assembly: GCA_964023405.1. Classification (NCBI taxonomy): domain Eukaryota; kingdom Metazoa; phylum Chordata; class Mammalia; order Rodentia; family Muridae; genus Apodemus; species Apodemus agrarius. The sequence continues at coordinate 147,986,860 of OZ030005.1, forward strand.
ACTGGGTAACCTGAGCATCAGAAGAGGTGGTGGGAGGCCTCAGGTGATGGAGGAAGAGGCCAGCTCTCGCTTCCCCATCCTGAGTTTCCCTCCTCCCCCTTTCAGGTACTGTTGAGGCTTCCTAGGAACTCAGGCAGGTCACTGTGTTGGCCCTATGCTACCTATGCTCAGGTTTCTGAGTTAGAGGGAACCTTGGGGCTGTGGACAAGATGTCCTGCACCTTCTGTCCAACGAAATCCCCTCCCCCAACCTTGGAAGTTCCATTTCAATAGTCCCGAGGCCTGATATCTATCTGGTGTCTCTGTATGTATGCAGATGTATGTGTGCATGTGTGCACATGTGTGTGTCAGAGGTCAGTTTTGAATGTTATTCCTCAGGACCTAGGTGTCCACCTTCTTTTTTGAGACATGGTCTCTCATCAGGACTTGGACATACCAATTCAGTTAGGCCTGCCGGCCAGCAACCTCCGCCCATTTCTTCCTACCTAGCTTAGGATCACAAGTGTACCACCATGTCCTGCCTTTTGGTTTTATTTGGTTTTTGTTTTTCAAGACGGGGTCTCTGTGTAGTCCTCACCGTCCAGAAACTCACTCTGTAGACCAGAGTGGCCTTGAACTCACAGAGATCTGCCTGTCCCTGCCTCTTTTGAGTGCTGGGATTGAAGGTGTGCACCACCACCACAAGCTCTTTACTGGACTGAGCCTTCTCCCTGGCTCTTTCTCCCGGGATCTTTTTGTCTTACACCAACAGTATTAGCACACACACATATCACACATCTGCAATCCCAGGACTTGGCAGTGGAGGAAGGAGAAATAGGAGTTTAAGGTCATCCTCAGCAATAAATTGAGTTTGAGGACAGCTTGGGTTAGAGAAGTATCGCAGTGAAACAAAACACTGAAAATGGTACGGAGGCTCGCTTTTCATAGGGAAGATGGACCCGCTTTCAGGGTTCTGTGGAAGCCGATGAGCGTCTACAAGCACATGGCCGGTCTGTGATCTAGATGCAGAGCCTGTCTCATCCGGACACATCCGGCTTGCCCCTCAGCAGCGGTTCATTTCCCTGGCTCTGCCGCAGGGAAGGACTGGCCTGCTTTCTGCCATGAAGTTTTAGTCCCTGCTCTTCTACAGGGTCACATAATTGAATTGGATCCCAGCATACCATTTGCTATGGCCTTTTGCCCTCTGTGTATATATGTGATTTGTGTGTGTTCCTTGGTAGATCATTAATTTGTGCCTTTTAAAAAAAAATAATTTCCTGTGGAATAATATTTCACTGTGTGACTTTTCTCTGTTTCTCTTCTATGTATCATCATGTGGGCTGTCTTGGGGTTTGCCAGCCATGTATCAAAATGATTATAAATGTACACGTGCAGGCCGGCATGTGGGCTCGCATTTCCATTTCTCTTGAGTAAACACCTTAAAGAGAAATTCCTAGGTTATGGGCAGGCTTGCGGTTTCGTGAGTTTATAAAGCTCGACGATGGGGGAAAGACTATCTTGTATGTGGCAATGCCCCTCAGGACCCACGGAAAGCGCTCCTAGGTTACGAGAATCCACAGATGCCCAGGTTCCTCGTGTGAGGTGGTCTAGGACCAGGCAAGGTGGCACATGCCTGTCATCTCAGCGCCCAGGTGAAAGGCAGAGGACCAGGAGTTCAGAGTCGTTCTTGGTAAGTGTGAGGCCACTCTGGACCACACAGCTGTCAGACAAACGGGCAAGCAAGCAAACAAGCTACTCCCCTGCCTCCCACCCCATGTCTGTAGCTCAGCAGAAAAACATGCGTGTAACATAAGGCCCTGAGTTCTATCCCCATCACTGCAACAACGAACAAGACGACCAAGTGTCTGCACCTGACCTACACACGTCCTCTGTGTGCCGCCATCATCTCTAGATTATTTAGAATTCTAACAGTGCAATGCTGTGTAAAGGATTGTGATTCTGTACTGTTGCGGGACATCGACAAGAAAGGCGTTTGTATGAGTCCAAGCCTCGCTGTTTGTTAGTGTGGTGTGTGTGTGTGTGTGTGTGTGTGTGTGTGTGTGTGTTTCCTCAGGCACTGTCTACATTTTTGGGACAGTGTTTTCCAGTGGTCTGAAGCTGGCTAGTGAGTCCCAGGGGCCTGCCCCCCCACCCCACCCCCCGCGTGGTGTCTGGAACCACACTCACCTCCTCTTCTTGCAAGGCAAGCATTCTGCACACTGAGCCATCTCATTTTTGATCTTCACTTGTTTGAAGCCACACACAGTGTGTTCTCTGTCTCTATGTCTCTGTCTCTCTATGTCTCTGTCTCTCTGACTCTGGCTGTCCATCTGTTCATCTGTCTCACCCTATCTCTTGGTCTCTCTTTCTCTCTCTCTCTCTCTCTCTCTCTCTCTCTCTCTCTCTCTCTCTCTCTCCCTCTGTGTGTGTGTGTGTGTGTGTGTGTGTGTGTGTGTGTGTGTGTGTCTACACAAAGAGGTTCTGGGAGGATATGTAACACAGTCATTACCTGGGGTATTGGGTGAGAGGCAGGGGCAGAAGCGGACTCAGCAGCTGATCTTGTCATAGGAAACTCTGAGCTGAGCAGACTTATTGCTCACTGAAGCAACACATCCAAAAATGAAAAGGTTTCTCAAATTTGTCTTTGGCGTAGAGCCGCCGGCCAGGCTGCCTTTCTCTTCCTTCCTGCCCGTGGGGATGTGTGGAGCACTGAGAACCCAGCTGTGGCTAACCAAGGTCACCGGCTGGCTGGACGGAGAGGGCTGGTCCCACGTCTAACCACTGTAGACACGCCATGTGCTCCTGGCTCGGTAAGCACCTCATGGAGTCCTCCCAAGAAAGATATTTTCTCCCCTTCCATAGGTAGGCAAGTGAGGCTCAGACAGCAAGTGACTTACTAGAACCTGAGGCTGGGACGTCATCTAAGGGCCCTGTTACAGCCTCTGAAGCTGCATGGTGGTTTCACAAGACCCTCATCTCTCTTCAGATAAATTCAGCACAGTGTTATCCAGTTAAAGTGGAGATGGGACTGTGGCACAGTGAGCGTGGAGACCGTCAACTTACATGATGTTTAGGTCTGGGATTGTAGTTCAGTAGTAGAGCACCCGCCCAGCACGCACAAGGCCCTGGGATCACCCCTAGCAGGGAGAACTAAATCAACAAGCTTCTGTACTGCGGCCGTCTCAGAGTCTTCACTGAGCCAGTGGACACTGTTAGTGTCCAGTAGGAGATGTTGTGTGGCCTGACCCCTTGAGAAATGATGGTTTCTGAGATGGTGGTATAGACGCTCTGCTCTTTGGCAATCTGACACAACCTTTCTCACGGCCTGTCTGCAATTGTCCATGGAGGAGGACCAGAGAGGAAACAAGGCTTTGTGAGGCGCATTTGTGGGTGGGTGTGTTTCCTGCCCAGGGAATACGGTGGGGGGCATGCTAGCTGGCATTCATGTAGTGGTTATGAAGGGTGCTGCCTGTGCGTGTACTGGCATGGCTGATGTGTGTCTGCGAGAGCGGGGTTCACATTGATGGAGGAGGCAGGTTTGTAACTGGCAAATCCTCACGTAGCCTACGGAGCCATTTCCTTTCTCATGTTCTTTCTTACCTGGGCCATCCCTTCCAGGCTGTCCAAGGCAGAAAGACGCTGTGGAGAAGGGAGAAGTAGATCAGAATGGGAAGCCCCCCTTCGTCTTTCCCCGGCTGACTGGCTCCCCACCCCACTGTCAAGGAGATTCCAGGGCAGGGCGGGGTTCTCATGCTGTAGCTTCCAACCCAACGTGCTTGTGGGATCAATGTAGTGGGCCACAGCTGTCAATTCCCTCTCTTTTTTTAAAATTTATTTTCTCAATGGATACACAATTGGAATTGATTTTTCTTTAGTGCACGATCCTGTGAATGTTAACACATACCACATGCATGACCTCCATCGCAATCAAGATGCACACCAGCTTCATTGCCCACAGGGGCTCCTCCCTCTGTCTGTCCCTGTATAGTAATGCAAGCATTCCTCTAGTTAAGGGGGAAATGGAGCAGAATGGAGCACAGCGCACCACGCCGGCAGTGGGAGGGTGAGAGCTGTTTGGAGGGGCAGTGCCGAGGAGGAGCAGTGCCGCCCTCAGTCAGGAGGGCGTCTGCCTTGCCAGCATGAGGGCGTTTGTTCTGTCCCACAGCTCATGTGTAAGAATCAGACACTGTGCGTGTGCTTGTAACCCTGATCCCAAGTCTAGTAGCTAGAGACGGGCAGATTCCTGGGGACCCTGGCCAGCGGGCTTGGCACTCAAGGTGAGCTCCGAGCTGGTGAGAAGTATTGTCTCAAAAGTAAAGTGGGGGCTCTTGAGAGAGTTCACCAGGGACAGGTGCCTGCTGCCCAGGCCAGTGACCTGAATTCAATCCCTGGGTCCCATATGGTGGAAGGAGTTGTTCTCTGATCCCCCCCCACACACACACGTGCTATGGTGTGCTGGGCACATGGAAACACACTTTTTATTTTTTTAAATAGCAATGTCAGGGTGTGGGAATGTAGCTCGGTTGTCAGGATGCTTGTTTAGCATCGGCAAGGACCCAGGTTCTGTCCCCTGCACCACAGAAGACGGGCGGGTTGGTGCATCCTTACAGTCCTAGCTCTGGGGAGGTGGAGGCAGAAGAATCAGGAGTCAAGGGTCATCGTGTACTGTACAGTTAGTTCAAAAGGACAGACAGACAGAGACAGACGAGAAAGAAAGGAACAGAAGGAACAGAAGGAAGGAAGGAAGGAAGGAAGGAAGGAAGGAAGGAAGGAAGGAAGGAAGAGAGGAAGAAAGGGAGGGAGGGACTGGGTTTGATGATCGCAGGCCCCATGTGTAGACACCACACAGAACAGCTGTGGGCCTGCTCAGAGAGTTTCCTTAGGAAAGACTGAACGATGAGCACAAACTGCCATTCTGAAAAGGAAAGTAACAGTGCTCGCCACATAGGCCCGATGGCCTGAGTTCTGTCCCAGAGCCTCCGTGATGAAGTCAGACACCGTGAGCTCATCTGTAATGCCTGCCTGCCCAGTGTAAGAACAGCCGAGACAGAACTGTTCAGAAGCTCAAGATCCAGCCTGCCTGGAGTCCACAGTGCAGCAGCAAAATGAGAGACGTTGCCTCCATAAGGTGGAAGGAGAGAACTGATTCCCAAAAGTTGTCTTCTGAATTCTTTCTCACACACACACACACACACACACACACACACACACCACCCCAATAATAATAATAATAAATTTAAAAAGGAAGGTGACCTGTTGAGAGAGATGGCTGTGCATTCCGGGGTGTGGCTCATCCTGTTTGGTCCACAGATGAGCTGTATTTCCTTTCTCTCCATCACTGCCACTGTAACCATCACCACCGTAACTACCACTACCATCACCATTGCTGCGATCACCATTATTTTCACTATTACCACCTCCATCTGTGTCAGCATCACCATCGTCACTGCTACCATTATCCTCAGTACCGTTATCACTGTCACCATCACCACTGTCACCACCATCACCATCCTCAGCACCACAGTCATCACACCACCGTTGTCCCTGTCACCAGTATCCTCAGTCACCATGTCCACCATCAGCATGGTCATTGTTCTCACATCACCACGGTCACTGCCGCTGCTGCGGCTACCACCACCACCACCACTGCCACCGTCACTACTGTCATCGCATTTTTATTCCTCACTCTTGTGGGAGTTCTTAGTTTAAATCTCTCGTTTTCTCCACTATGTCCTTGATAGATATTGCTGCTCTTTGATAGAAGAAACTGAGAGGGGAGTGTGTTGCCTGTACAACCAGCGGCCCAGAGACTGTGCTCTTCCCACTGGGCCAAGCTGGTGTGCTCTATGTGACATCAGCTGCTGCGTATTTCCAGCAGTCAAGATAAAACAAATATATCATGGGCAGACGTGGCACTGAATCGACTGTTCGACGCTGGCAACGCACTCCCACTGTCTGGTCTGTAAAGTGATGATGTTCAGTTTCATGATCCTTCACCTTCCTCTTGGCCTAAACATGCCTGATCTCCAAGCTGTGCTTCTAATGAGTCTTCGTGTCCGGCAGAGGAAGAGGTGGCGTCCTGCCTCTTGTCTTTTCCCACAGCCCATCTTCATTCATTTTGATGCTTCTCACAGGAACTCCCTCCTAGCCCCGGGCCCCGCAGGCTGTGCCCAGCATCTCTCTGACCTCTTCTCAAGCCACACTTCACCCATGCCCAGTGCTTTCTGAAACTCCTGTAGCCAACCCCAACCCCAACTCTGCTTGGAGACCCTGGGGGCTGCAGGGATGTGGGGCACGGAACCGTTACACCATTTCCTCCTCCCCCATCCACGCCTCTCCTCCAAGCTGCTAGGACAGCGTCTAAGAATTCCCAGGCCTTTCCCTTCCCTAGACAGCATCCTCCAAGCTCCTGAAAGTCATGGCGCGGACTGAGCGAGCCCAGACAAAGATCTCAGCAAAAGAAGCCACTGTCCATAGCTCCAGCCTCTTGTCTCCACACGGATAGAAATCCAGTTATTTTGAGACTTCCTTTTATTTTGCTTTTAAAATAAAATCTAGGACGGTTTTGAAAGTCAGGGACTCTGGCTGTGGGCTGTGTCGCCATCACCAGGGCCTCTGCCAGCTGTCTACACTTTTTGTCTTGTCATTTGCCAGAGCCAAGGCTCCCCGTGAGCCCTGCCAGGCTTTCAGCACGCAGAACGCACACGTTCTCGCCCTGAATGGGACGCATCAGGATTATAAATAGCCTCCCGTGACTTCAAGCCGCCATTTTGCACCAGACCTGTTTGCCAGGAATTTTAAGTATTTTTATGGGTTTTGGAATGGCTGAAAATGTTCACGGTCCTCTACCATGGGTCCCTTTACCAGGAGCCAGGCCGCTGCTGTTCGCAGGCGTAGGCACTCCGCAGGACAGAACCTCGTCCATCGGGGCAGCCGGCGGGCGGGCGGCAGAGTCCAACTCAGTCCTCTGTCTCTGACCTGCTCAGAGGTCCTGCTTGTCATTTGCAGCCTGGACATGCTCTGTGAGGCTGATTTAGTATCTGCTGGGCACCTGGGGTCAGAGGCAGGCCTGGGACCTTGGCAGTAACTATAGTTAGTTGCTAGCGGTCAGACCCCTACTCGTAAGCCTCTCTCATAAAGGCCCATTTCTTGCCTACCACCTCAAACGAAGCTCTTGCTCCATAAAGACTCCCCCCTCCCCAATCATTTCACGTAACTTAGAGATCAGGTGGCCTCTGTGCTCCGTAAACACTGGTGCCCTGACAGTTCGTGGAGCTCCCAAACTGCAGTCATCAGGTTATGCTGGAGGCTGCCAGCTTTGGGAAGGGCCCTAGGTTTTCTTCCTTCGGCTCCTCTTCATTGGCTCACTTGGAAGGTTCCAGAAACCCCAACATTATTTTTTCCTTCTTTCCTTCCTTCCTTCCTTCCTTCCTTCCTTCCTTCCTTCCTTCCTTCCTTCCTTCCTTCCTTCCTTCCGTCCTTTATTCCTTTCTTTCTTGTAACAGGGTCTTATGTAGCCCAGGTTAACCTAGAAGGCATCATGTCAGAGGATAACCTTGAAACTCCTTGGTGCTCTTACCTTCTTTCCTCAAGTGTTGCGATTACAGCTGCGCAGACCTTCACACCTTGCAAAGCTCGGTGCTGCGGCCTGTTCTCGCCATCACAGGCCTATAGAAACTGCCTGTGTCTGCCTCCACCTTCAGGTGGGAAAACCAAAGTTCGGAGGGGATAATGACTGGGTCATCATGGTGACGGAAGTACCTGGAGGCTCACACCCACCATCTGACCCTGCACTTGGGGTTCCTCTGGGTTCCCCATATCCCCGGTGTTATTGTGGAACTGGGCATGTGTTCTGTTCTGTCACACAGTGCTGCCCCGAGACGAGAGTGTGAGGCGCATACAGCTCTTAAAACGGAGCATCCACATTTGGGAAACATCTGGATTCCAGAGCGTGTCTGGCTAGATGTCTGGTTGTGGGCTCATGGTCCTGGAGGGGCCAGAGGAAAGCCTTCTGCACCGTGCCATTTCCCTGTTCGTAGGAGGGGGGCGCCAGTCCTTCAGGGGGCTCTGTGGGTCCCCTCTCTTCCCCCCACCCTTGGAGCTACTGAGCTAAAGGCCCCTGTGCTGGGTCCCCCGGCAGATTCCGCTCACTCCCCACACCTAGGTATGATCAGTTTTTCTTTTTTTGTAAGACCCATCCTGTGTAGAAGCAGCATGCCCCCACCCCACCTGGCCCTCCCCCATTGATTGCCAACCTACGAGTGACCCCCTAGCACCCACAGACTCACTGTCCTTATCTCGTCTATCTCCCTTCACACCCCGATTGCCGGGTCAGACCCACCAGGGCAGAGGCCTTGTCTCTTTGTTCTCTGTGTATCTCCAGCACATAGTAGGTACTCAGTCAGTGCTTGTTGTCTGGATGAATCCACAGGAACTCCCCGTTACCCTTTGAAGCACAGATCTAGGCTTCCGATAGTCTGTTCTGTTTGGTACTCACTGTCCAACACAGGCTGCCCTGAAACTTGTGGGATTTTCCAGTCTCGGACTACCCAGTTCTGGGATTACCGTCATACCCGGCCAACTTTATAGATGAGAAAACCAAGGGCCAGAGAGGTTCCTCTTGCTATGGGTGACTAAGAAGAAACCAAATTAGATACCCCCACCTGCACCGCACACTAACTGTACACACATACGTGTATATACACAAACACACAGAATCGATGCCCTTAGCTCTGCCGGCTCTCCCTGAATTCTTGTCCTGGTCACTGTAGGGAGACCATCTGACCCTTGGTGGAGCCATGCTGAATGACCATAGAGCTAGTACCCACGGCTTCCAGGAACTGTGGACCAGTCCGAGTCCTTTTCCTTTGTGCGTAGAGCCAAAGACAGCCTGAGCTCGGCATCCCGGGACAGCAGCTTACAGCCTGCTCTTAGCCAGCACGCACTCAGCCTGTCTTGTTCTCATGGCTTTTACCCCGTGGCCCCTTCTACCCAAGTACCTCCTCCCTCTCACTAGCTGGCTCTTCTTAGCGCCTGGGGCTCTGGGTGACAGGGGAAATGGCACTCTCTTCCAAATGGTCCTGTGCCCGCACATCCAGGTCTATATGCCAAGTAGGGGCCCTCCGGAGTGCTCAGGCTCGCAGACATGTGGGGATTCAGGCGCTGGCTTCCATACTGCTTCTGTCAGGTCTCTGTGAGCTGGGCAGGCCCGTGGGCCAAAATGTCTGCCTCGGCTCTCGCTGTTCCTGCTGCTGTAAGGAGCTGAGTAGCACATGCCCACAACAAATTTGTAGATGAATGAATGAGTGAATGAGTGAGTGAGTGAATGAGTGAATGAGTGAACGGCCTGTGCAGAATGGGGGTGGGGGGGAAGACCTACGGTGTGGTGAACGCTTAGTCCGACCCCCCCCCAACTCTATCCTGCCTTGTCTTGCTTCTGGATGACCCTAATGTCCACTGAGTACCATCTCCATCACATATAGGCTAGACCTACTGTGAATCAATTCATTTAGTTGCCAGTAACATCTACAGGGCACTGTTATTATTTTCTACTTACAGCGAAGGAGACTGAAGATTACTAAACCAGCCCAGGGTCACCTAGCCAAAAGTGGCAGAGTAGAACTCAAATTGGCTTTTGGAGTTACTGTGGGGGTGTCTGAGCCACATCCCCAACCCACTTCAATGATTGAGGCTCAGAAAATAGAGGGGACAGTGCCAGAACCCCTGGCTGACGCTCTGACCCAGCCAGGCTGTAAAGATCGTCATTCCTGAGGTCCCGGAGTGTCCACAGCCCTGTGCCTTGATGTCTGTGTATCTGCTGGTGGAGGCTTCTCCTGTGGCCCTGCTCTGACATGTGAGAATGGCTTGGGGACCTCTTACTCCTGTGGAGTCGGCGGGGCTGTATGAGGACAGAAAGGCGGGCCAGGCCCTCCATGCTGCTTACCATCTGTTCCACCATAGGCTAGCCACTCCCAGGCCTCAGTTTTCCCTCACTATAAAATGGGATAGCAGCTCCACATACTTTCTGTACTATTCAGAAGCTAACAGAAAAAAAAATGGATTTAAAAGGATTTCACGAAAGTTAGGCCTGGTGACACAGGCCTGTAATTTCAGCTACTGGAGAGGCGGAGGCAGGAGGATTGGAAACTGAAGGCACTCTTGGGTTATGGAGTAAGTTCAGGCAAGCTGGTCATTTATGGAGACCATGCCTCAAAAACCTGGGACTCAGCGGGATGGCAAAGTGGGTAGAGGCCTTCTCTGCCGAGACCGACCGATGTGCCAGATTCCATCTTTGCGACCCACAGGGCAGAAGGAGAGAACCGACTCTGGTAAATTGTCCTCTGACCCAGTGGGATTCCTGCAGAGCACACGTAAGACTTTGGGGGAGGGCTGATTCAGGATGGGAATAAAGGTTTGGTATGCACACACATACATATGTCTAAAAACACTTTTTTTTTTTTTAAAGTAAAGGCTGGCAGGATGTACCTCAGCCACAGCTTGCCTAGCATTGTGAGGTCCTGGGTTCAATCATAGGACCTGGCATTTTAATAAAAGTGTGGGCTTCCCCCCACCACCATCGGACTGCTTTCTACCTGTAACACTCTAGCAACAATCAGGAACCATGTGCTCCCAGACCTCCAGATGATTCCTCTACAGGGGTGAAGATTCACTCCCATCTCCTCTGGACTCTGCAGTCCTGCCCAGTGGGGAACATGAGTGGGTCCTGTCTCCCTGTGGTCTGAGGCTGCAGGGGATAAAGGCTTGGCTTCTGAGATTCTCAGAACCAAAGGGGCCGCATCAGTGCCCTGGTAGGGGTACAGGAAGCAAGCCAAGATTTGTCAAGCAGGCATGGTGTACCTCTTGCCGTCCTATGCACAGGGTGTGTGTGCGTGGGCATCCAAGCCATGGTAACAAGAATAAAGAGGTCATATAGTGTCCAGGAGAGTGCACACACAGTTCTCATTCATACATACATACATACATACATACATACATACATACCTACATTGAAAATGTACCCCCTCTACGTCCAGACTCACACATTCACTCACTCACTCACTCACTCACTCACTCACTCACTCACTCGTGCAGAAGCCCCTGACCCTCCCTGAAGTAGGGAGCCATTTCTTCTTTTCCATCCCACCTGGCGTCCAGCAGCCCGTACCCCGCTCTGATACGTGCACATGCTGTGGACGGGGAGATCTTGGGCCTCCAGGCCTAGCTCCACAGCATACCTCTGGCTAGTCAAGAAGCACCTACTTTCCTGATGTCACTGATGGCCCACCGGCAGGGTCTCAGGTTTGGAGCAAGGCTCAGGAGCTGAGGACTCCTCTAGGACTGACCCAGGGCTGCTGTTTGAACGTGGCACCTCTCTGCTCTTCCGCATCCTTATAAAGGGACCATTCTGCCGCAGCCCCCTCTGCCTGGAGCATCCTCCAGGTTCCTGCCTCCCTGGCAGTGACCCAATAAATGCCAGGCGTTTCTGGGAGGCACACTGGAGAGGGTGGCTGTGTAGGTTGGAACTAAGTGCGCACTGACTTCCAGTCCAAGGCTGAGAAAGACAGAGAGAGTCAGGCTTGGCAATGTTCCGGCAGAGTCCCGCGGAGACTGGGGAGTTGACCTAGCCTATGTGACCCTAAACCTCCCTGATATTGCACACGGGCCCAGAGTCAGACCTGGGAAGAACGGAGATCCCCTCGCTGCACCCCAGTGTGCCCAGCTATTCTGCCTGGAGGTCCTGGCAGAGACTCACCCAGTGTTCCCAGCAGGTATGTGGCAGCCAGCAGCACTTCGTGAGAGTCCATGGGAAATGGCCTTCTGCTGCCTCAGCCTCGGTGAGCTCAGCTTGGCCAGCCAGGAGGGGCGTCTGGCTCAGTGTCTTACTGTCTTGGAGGGCGGGGGCATACACAGGGGTGGAAAGGGAAGCAGGCAGTGTGGCCCGTGTCACTGCCAACCCTGTTTGAAGTTGAACTGTCAACTTCCTCTCTCTGAAACCACTTGCTCCAATTAGAATGGAGGCCCGAGTCTCTGTGAGCTTCCTGCATGAGGTGCCTGGAGTTGCGGTAGTGCCCGCTGGCCACTCTCATGCCTGGGCAGAACCAGGTGTCCTGGTGGGATGGGAGTACGGGGCAGAGAGAGGCTGGGAACTCCAGAGAGAGCTCACCCGAGGCGAAAGGGCAAGAGCCCGACAGGAGTCTTCCTAGAGATTCTGAGTGGGGCTGTGCTGTGCGGGTGAGCAACTTCAGGTCTTATTGCAGGGTTAGTGAGGAAAACTAACACAAAAACCCTGCTTACTCCTGATGGTAGACACCGGGCTGGAAGTCTGTAATCTGAATTGAATCCCTCTGCGGAACTAAGCAAAGAAACAAAACAGGGCTTTGTTAGGTAGCCCACGCTAGCCTGGAATTTGTAGTCAATCTCCTGCCTCAGTCTCACAAATGTGAGAATTACAAGTGTGAGCCACTGTGCCTAGGATTCCAGGAGTAATATTGTCCACAGCAAGTATAGGGAGGAGAGTGTCTTCATCTAAGTTGATGTGAGATGCCCATGTTGGGTGTATGATTTCTGTGCTGAGATATGTGATCTCCATGTTAGGTATGAGATATTCATGTTGGGTGTGAGATCTCCATGCTGTATGGTCTATGAATCTGGATCCATTAATTCATTTATTCATTCTTGCATGCATTCATTCATTAAGCATTATTGATACTATGCAAGAACTAGAAACGCAGCTGGCATGGTGGTACACACCTTTTAATCCCAGCACTCAGGAGACAGACAGAAGCAGGGTGATCTCTGTGAGTTTGAGGCCAGCCTGGTCTACAAAGTGAGAGTTCCAGGACAGCCAGTGATGTTACACAGAGAAACTCTGGTGGTGGTATGGAGGGGGGTCGTAGGGTGGTGGGGACAGTCCCTTCCTGACGTTTCTGTTATTTTTTTCCTTTGCTGCTGCTGGGGATGGAATTCAGTGTCTCATGCTTACAAGGCAAACACTCTATCAACTGACCGATATCCCTGGCATCCTTTCCTATTTCTTAAGTGCCCCTCATAGCCTGTTTCCTCACAGTTTATACAGAGCAGCTGGGAAGAACTCAGTTTCACTGTTCACTGACCAGCGCGCGCGCGCACACACACACACACACACACACACACACACACACACACACGGAAACTGACAACCCCTCCCACAGACCTCTAGACTCACCTCTTTATTAAAGGCAACCCAAACCCCGAGCTTTAGCCTTATTCCCCCCTCGCAGGCCTGAGTGTCATCTTCTAGGTGGCTTCCACTGTGTCCTATCCTCTGTAGAAGTCTGAAAGTATCACCTCAGTTACCGGCTGTGTACCTGCGGGAACCCTAGTGGCGGGGTCCTGCAGTCCAGGTCCACAGCCCCGCCCCTGCCACCGGCTCCCTGGTAATTACCCCACAAGGTTTCTGCCCTTGCATCCCTCTAGGCCTCTGGCCCTGGATCTGCTCAGGACCCCAGACCCCTGGCGGGCGGCAGTTTCCTGTCCTATCACCCGCACTTTCCATGACACAAGAGGAAGTCAGCTGAGCTGGCTGGGTTTTCCATGCTGCTGCTTGGTGGAGGCAAAGGTGGGGGAGGGGGTGAGCCCCCTAGGCCAGTTCAGAACCTCAGCGACCTGGCCTCCGCAGGACGGACTCTGCCCTATTGCCTTGGCGACACCAGGTAATCTCTGGAGAGCTGCTGTACTCTGCTTTCCTGGGTCACTCCTCAGAGATTCCAACCCCTGCCCCCTTGGATGGGGGGATGGGAGAAGGCTGCAAAGGAGCCACAAAGGGGGGGGGGCTGAGGGTAGGAGGAGAGCAGGGAGGGGCCGAGGGATGTGAGGGCTTTTTAGCAGGAGACCAGCATTGACTGAATGACTGAATGAAATCTGAAGGGTGGATATATTGGTTGAATGACTGAATGACAGTCACTGGAATCTTCTGTACTGTCAGCCTTGAGCACGATCAGCTCAGGCTGGCTTTCCGTCTTCCCTCCCCGGCCTAGGGGGAGCACTCCTCACCTAGCTTTGCTCTGTCCCCAGGAGTGGAGGGCCAGGGGAAGAGCTCTTGTCTGCTGAAGCGACTGTCTGAGGGAGGGAGGGGCGCTGGACCTCCAGCACCTGCCCTTTGAGTGTGGCCTTTGCTGTGTGACCTTAAGCGAGTCCCGTCGAGCTGGGGTCCTCAGTTGGTTTCTGTGTAGCACAGGGGAGTGGGATGACCCCAGGGCAGCCCTCCTTCAGATACCTGCCCATGGAGAGTGTAGAGGGAAGGGGGTGCCGGGTGCCTTCAGAGGAGGGACTTTCTGTTTTGGGACCTAGAGGACTTGACTCTTGGTGGGAGGACATCAGCTTGAACTCTTGGGGGAAGCAGAGGTCGAGGGCTTCCAGGGCGCTCATCCTGAACACCAAAGGGCCAGGCTCTCAGCAGGCTCCCCGTCACCTCCCCTGGAACAACACCAGCCTCTCACGTATGTGGTGAAACGGAGTCAATGAAGCAAATTACCTAAATTCCCCTTGTGTGATGCATTTAAGAAGACTACCTTATGATATGCCCCATGGAGTATTGGCACAAACACTGACTCAGAGGGAAGGTTCTAGAATCCATGGCTGTTAATTTCCAGTGACAACTGTCATGGGTAGAAACAACATGGAGTCTAGAAGCTGGCTTAAATTCTGAGGGGGAATCTTAGGCAAGATCCTTGCCCATTCTGAGATCCGTGTCCCTGCAGCTCAGGGTGTCTGGAAGCTGACCCCATGAGGACACACAGGGCTTGTGAAGTAGAGTACTCCCAGTGTGAGGCCAGCCCCCCCGGGCTCGGCCCATGCCTTCCCACAGGGCTGTTAGGTGGGGGCTCTCTAAAGTGACCAGCCTTCCCCACCACGGCCGTCTCTCTCCCTATAGCCAGCCCACAGTTCCGACTCCTGCTTTCTCTTCTGTTGGTGTTGTGTGCAGCACTGAGCCTGTTTGACCGCAGGGCAAACGTGAGAAAACAAGGACACGTGTTAACCCAACCCATTTTACCTGAGGGTCACTGAGGCTAGGTGGATCCCCCGAGGCGAGGCGCAGAGCTCACCAACAGTGAGGTTTGTGCCTCCAGGTCTCCCGGCCGGTGGATGCCCCTTTTCTTACATACCACCCGTCTCTTATTTCATTTGCCCAAAAGGAACTCTTGTTCTGTAGAGCAGGTAGACACACAGAGCCTGAGTGGCGAGGTAGACAGAGGCACCTGTAGGAATGCATGTAGTGGGTCTATACGGTAGAGAGCTGGGGGAGGGAGGGTCCTTCCTCTTAGAGCAGTGGGCAATCCCAGCCCTTGGAGCGGAGTTGCACCTGAAGAAGCTGCCTGCCTTTTTGATCACCCAGTTCAGGTCTGTTTCTTTGAGAGCGTAAGGCAGTCTCTCAAGGGACATTAGGACAGGATGTGGGAAGGGCCAGCCTGAGGGGGCTGTAGAGAAACCGTAGCCATTACAACTTGTGAGGAAATCAAGGAGGGAGGGATGGCACTGGAAGGGTGAGTGGCTTCCCATTTTTTGGGGGATGGGTTTTCTGGGTTGAGGGAAGAGTCTACACAAAGGCTTCTGGGTACTGCAAGGTAGTGGCTAGTCTGGGGCAGGTGAGAAGGTTGGGTACAGCGTTGAAGCTTGGGATGTGAGTCCTGGCCCAGTCGTTATCACTGTGTGTTTGAGGTGAAGGCTCTCCCCTAGACCCCGGTGTCCTTGTGATATAAAGGGCCTTCTCCAGATGGTAACAGAGTTCTCAGACTGCGACCTCATGGGTCAAGGTGTCATTTAGAAACCTGGTCAGGACCTGAACAATCTATGAAAGTTTTCTTAAAAGGACCAGACACTGAAAGCCACGGCAGTCTTTAGAAAGCTCACACTCGAGGGCCATTGAGGGGGCTTAGCAGGTAAACAGCCTTACCACCAAGCTCGATACCCTGAATTTGGTCTCTGACACACACATGGTGCATGGAGACAAGTGACTCCTGCAGGTTGTCCTCTGGTCTCCATGCCTGTGAGCTGACACACACACACACACACACACACACACACACACACACACAAATGGACAACTTGACAAGAGTTAATAGTTCTTTAAAAAAAGTCGGAAGCTCACCCATACAGCCCTCGTAGAGAGACTTCCTGGGTGGAGAGGGAGTCCTGTGCAAGGCATCTCAGCCACACAGAGGGAGAGGAAAGGGGAGGAGACAGGCAAGGGCCTTTCCACACTCCAGAGCCCACACAGGGGACAGCAGGCCTGATGCGAGGCTCAGGCAGGAGGATTGTAAAATCAAGGCTTTCCCAGACTGCAAAGTGAGTTCAAGGCTAGCCCACACATACTTTTATTTAAATAAAAAGTGAACGAAATCCACATCCCACAGAGGGCTAATATCCAATATATACAAAGAACTCAAGAAGTTAGACCCCAAAGAACCAAATAACCCTATCAAAAAATGGGGTACAGAGCTAAACAAAGAATTTTCACCAGAAGAAATTCGGATGGCCGAGAAACACCTTAAGAGATGTTCAGCATCATTAGTCATCAGGGAAATGCAAATCAAAACAACCCTGAGATTCCACCTCACACCAGTCAGAATGGCTAAGATTAAAAACTCAAGAGACAACAAGTGCTGGCGAGGATGTGGAGAAAGAGGAACACTCCTCCACTGTTGGTGGGCTTGCAAAATGGTAAAACCGCTCTGGAATTCAGTGTGGCGGTTCCTCAGAAAATTGGGCATGTCACTTCCAGAGGACCCTGGCATACCACTCCTGGGCATATAACCATAAGATTCCCCTGCATACAATAAGGACACATGCTCCACTATGTTTATAGCAGCCTTGTTTATAATAGCCAGAAATTGGAAGGAGCCCAGATATCCCTCAAAAGAGGAATGGATACAGAAAATGTGGTATATTTATACAATGGAATACTACTCAGCAATTAAAAATAATGAACTCATGCAATTTGTAGGTAAATGGTTAGATCTGGAAAATATCATCCTAAGTGAGCTAACCCAATCACAAAAGAATACACATGAAATGCAATCACTGATAAGTGGATATTAATGAGCCCAGAAGCCCTAAATACTCAAGGCACAATTAGCAAGTCAAATGACTCCCAAGAAGAAGAAAGGAGAGGATCCTGGGCCTGTAAAGATTGGATCCAGTACTGTAGACCCAGAACAGAGAAATCGTGGTGGCGGTGGGGGGGGGGATGATTGGGGAAAAGAAGCTGGGGGGGGAGAGGAATTATGGGACATATGGTGGGGGGGAACTGGGAAAGGGGAAAGCCTTTGGAATGTAAACATAGAATATAGAAAATAAAAATTAAATAAAAAAAACGTGAACGAAAACAGGGGATTGTAGCTCAGTGGTCGAGCATTTACCTAGCCTGATGGAGGCAAGTGATCCCTGCACTGAGCAAAGGAGACTGTGAAAGGACGCTTCCCAGGGCTCTGACGCAGGGGTGAGCGGGCGTGACCGTAGCTTAGACACAGCCTCTATTTGAGTAAAATGTGTATGAAATGGATAGTTAGGGTTTCAGTGTCCTCACAGAGGAGTTTGCAGAATTTTAAGTTAGGATGACAGACTAATGGTGGGCCGGGCTTGGAAGATCTGGAAGCGCATGGGCGTGGGTAGGCTTTCGCTTTCACCGACGGGCGTTGCCGGCATTTACTCATTTTCAGAAGTATATACACGTCTATTTTCTAGGCGTCGTTTAGAGACAACTCCCAAGGGGTTTGCAGAAAACCTCTTAATGAAAACAGTTCAGTGTGTTTGTGTCCAAAACATCTGAGATCTTCTTAGTGTGATTCTCCTTGCTAATAAAAATAATCCATACAATTGAGAAAAGTCAGCCAACACAGTGGCTCACGAAGAAAATCATAAGTGAAACTACGCACGGCCCTACGGTCTGGTGTAACCGTGGCGAACATCGCAGGCCTCATGCAAGCCTTAGTGTTTCTCTTTTCTGCTCCTAATTGCAATAATTATGTTGCGTTTCAAAGCAGGCAGCATATATGAATGAAATGTAATATAATATTTTATATTATGTATGTGTGTATATATATACATACATATTTTTCTAGTGCAGGAGATGAACCCAGGACCTCATTCATATATGTTAGGCAAGTACTCTACTTCTGAGCTATAGTCCAGCCCTATTTATTTATTGATTTATTGATTGATTTATATTTGTGTATGAGTGCAGGCATGCTTCAGCACCAGTGTGGAGATCAGAGGATAACGTTTGGGAATCCATTTTCTTTTTCTTTCTTTTTATTTTATTGAAAAAGGAAGTAAAAACATTTTATGATAAAATTGAAGGTTTACATGGAAATATTTCTGATAATATAGAAGAAATATATAGAAAAACACATTAAAACTGACAATTTTCATGGAAAATTAAAGAGTAAAGTGGTAGACATAAAAACATTGCTAAATTAATTGAAAAAGGAGGTAGAAACATTTTATGATAGAATTGAAGATTTACATGGAAAATATTTCTGATGAAATTGTAGAAAAAATGTAGAAAAACATGTTAGAAATGAAGATTATCATGGAAAATTTTATATAGGTATAATAATGGTAGGCATAAAAGTATTCCTAAGTTGATTGAAAGTGGAATTATAAACATTTTCTGATAAAGTTGAAGATTTACATGGAAAATATTTCTGACAAAATTGAAGAAATATATAGAAAAACACGTTAAAATTGAAGATTGTCATGAAAAATTATACAGCTAAAATGGTAGACATTAAAAAAACCTTTCTAAATTAATTGAAGATAGAATTAAAAACATTTTGTGATAAAATCAGAGATTTACATGGAAAACATTTCTGATAAAATAGAATATATAGAAAAACATGTTAAAATTGAAGATTATCATGAAAATAATGCAGATAAAATGGTAGACATAAAAATTATTAAATTAATTGAAAGAGGAATTATAAACATTTTCTGATAAAATTGAAGATTTACATGAAAAACATTTCTGTTAGTCTGTCTTGTTATTGGGGAATTGAGTCCAGTGATGTTAAGAAATATTAATGAATAGTGATAGTTGCTTCCTGTTATTTTTGATGTTACTTTTATGTTTGTGTGGTTATCTTCTTTTGGGTTTGTTGGAAGAAGATTACTTTCTTGTTTTTTTCTAGGGTGTAGTTTCCCTTCTTGTGTTGGCGTTTTCCATCTATTATCCTTTGTAGGACTGGATTTGTGGGAAGATATTGTGTAAATTTGGTTTTATCATGGAATATCTTGGTTTCTCCATCTATGGTGATTGAGTTTTGCTGGGTATAGTAGTTTGGGCTGGCATTTGTGTTCTCTTAGGGTCTGTATGAGATCTGCCCAGGATCTTCTAGCTTTAATCATCTCTGGTGAGAAGTCTGGTGTAATTCTGATAGGTCTGCCTTTATAAGTTACTTGTCCTTTTTCCCTTACTGCTTTTAATATTCTTTCTTTGTTTAGTGCATTTGGTGTTTTGATTATTATGTGCCAGGAGGACTTTCTGTTCTGGTCCAGTCTGTTTGGAGTTCTGTAGGCTTCTTGTATGTTCATGGGCATCTCTTTCTTTAGGTTAGGGAAGTTTTCTTCAATAATTTTGTTGAAGATATTTACTAACCCTTTAAATTGGAAATCTTCATTCTCTTCTATACCTATAATCCTTAGATTTGGTCTTCTCATTGTGTCCTGGGGTTTCCTGGATGTTTTGGGTTACAAGCTTTATGCATTTTGCATTTTCTTTGACTGTTGAGTCAATGTTTTCTATAGTATCTTCAGCACCTGAGATTCTTTCTTCTATCTCTTGTATTCTGTTGTTGATGCTTGCATCTATGACTCCTAAATTCTTTCCAGGGTTTTCTATCTCCAGAGTTGTCTCCCTTTGTGATTTCTTCATTGTTTCTACTTCCACTTTTAGATATTGGATGGTTTTGTTCAGTTCCTTCACTTGATTGTGTTTTCCTGTAATTCTTAAAGGAATTTTTGTGTTTCCTCTTTAAGGGCTTCTGCCTGTTGACCCATGATCTCCTGTATTTTTTTAAGGGAGTTATTTAAGTCGTTCTTGGATCCCTCTGTCAGCATTATGAAATACGATTTTAAATCCAACTCTTGTTTTTTCAGTGTGTTGGGGTATCCGGGACTTGCTGTGGTGGGATAACTGGGTTCTGATGTTGCCAAGTAGCCTTGGTTTCTGTTGGTAGGGTTCTTGTGCTTACCTTTCCCCATCTGGTTATCTCTGGTGCTAGTTGGTCTTGCTGTCTCTGGCTGGAGTTTGTCCCTCCTGTAGGCCTGTAAGCCTGTGTTGGTACTCCTGGGAGACCAACTCTTCTGTCAGGGTATGTGACCAGAAGGTTGTGGAGCTGTCTGGCTCCCTGGTGCAAATGGCAGCCTGAAGACCTCTGTCCCAGCTGTTTCACTGATGTCCATCCTGTGGGCTCCCACCTGTGCCCCTCTGGAGAGAAGGTGGAGACCTCAACTCTGTGCTCAGAAGTGAAGGCGCTGTTGGGAGGCTTGAATCACAAGGGACTTTTACCTGCCGAGCCGTCTTCTCAAGCAGGAATTTCGTGCTCACACTCACAGAATCCACACGCTCTGCCGTTGGGCTTCGTCTCAGCCCACTCGTGACTCTGAGACACGAGTGGCTTTGTACGTCTGCATGGCCGCTGCTGCCCAGCCCTGATGTAGAACTGATCCTTGTTGCTGGACATTTGTGTTTATTCTTTTGTGCTTAAAATACCTGTGCTATTTTTTGCATGATCATCTTTTTTTTCCCCAATAGGTCTTTATTTCCCTTAAATGATAGCATTTGAATAAAAAAATCTTGATGATTTTAAACTGCAAAAAATTTTCTGTGTGATATGAATGCTCATCAGCTTGGTTTACTTAAAAAGGGGTGATCTGAGTAAGTCTGTGTGGCTCATTGCAGGGTTCCATAGGACAGCGAAGGGAACAACTTTCAACAAAACCTGTTATCCCAGCTACTCAGGGGGCTGAGGCAGGAAGATCACAAATTCAAGGCCTGCCT
Organism: Apodemus agrarius; assembly: GCA_964023405.1. NCBI lineage: Eukaryota > Metazoa > Chordata > Mammalia > Rodentia > Muridae > Apodemus > Apodemus agrarius. The sequence goes on from OZ030005.1 coordinate 148,007,875, forward strand.
GGGCTACAAAATAAGGGTAAGACTAGTAGCCTTGACAACATAGTGAGCCTCTCTGTCTCTGTCTCTGTTTCTCTCTTCTCTTCTTCTTCTTCTTCTTCTTCTTCTTCTTCTTCTTCTTCTTCTTCTTCTTCTTCTTCTTCTCCTCTCTGTCTCTGTCTCTCTCTGTCTCTCTGTCTGTCTCTGTCTGTCTCTGTCTGTCTCTGTCTGTCTCTCTGTCTCTCTGTCTCTGTCTGTCTGTCTGTCTGTCTGTCTGTCTGTCTCTCTCTCTCTCTCTCTCTCTCTCTCTCTCTCTCTCTCTCTCTCTCTGTGTGTGTGTGTGTGTGTGTGTGTGTGTGTGTGTGTGTGTGATTTTTCAAGGCAGGGTTTCTCTGTGTAGCCCTGGCTGTCCTGAAACTCACTCTGTAGACCAGACCAGGCTGGCTTCAAACTCACTTGAGATCTACCTGTCTCTGCCTCATAAGTGGAGGCCCTGTCTTTAGAAAAGTAGAAAGAAAGAAAAAAATCAATGTGTTGGGATAAAAAAAGGAAGGAAGGAAGGAAGGAAGGGAGGGAGGGAGGGAGGGAGGGAGGGAGGAAGGAAGGAAGGAAGGAAGGAAGGAAGGAAGGAAGGAAGGAAAGGACAGACACCTTTTCTGTGATGTGCTGTCTGGGTGCTCCCTGGAAGACTGTGCCCTCTCCCGTGAAGGTTGAGGCTGTGGTCTGTCAACAGAGACTGAACTCTGAAAGGAGCCTTTGCCTCGGCTGGGGCAGGGCCAGGGGCTCAGTGTGGCCTGAAAAGTAGACTCTGTGGTCCCTTCCTCCTCTGCTCAGAGACCTCCCTGGGATGTGCACACTCGACAGTCCCTGTTCTTCAGGGAGGTCCTGTGTTGTTGATTCTCTAACCTCTGTGGAGTTCAGGGGCATGCCCGTCTGGACCAAAAGGAAGATGCAGAAATTTTCATCTCTTGGTTTTGCATGTGTGGTATTCATGCTGCTGCTGCTGCTGCTGCTGCTGATGATGATGATGATGATGATGATGGGGGGGGCAGCATGAGAGGTGATGATGTCCAGAGAACAATATGCTGAGATGACAGTAATGATGATGTCAGTGATGATGTTGTTGGTGACTGTGGCAGTGACAATGGCTTGCATGGTGTTAGGGGTCCCAAGATGGTTTGATGTGGCTCAGGTGGACATTTTAATCTTAGTGTTTGTGATTTTGTTTTAACTTGTCCTAATTGAATACACCAAAACCCAAATAATGAACATACCAAAGCCATGATTTATGCAAGTGATAGAAAGCTTTGTTTTTAAGTCAAGCAAGGTGCCACAATTCTAGCACTTTAGAAAGGAGGCAGGAGGGTTAAGAATTAGATAGCGCTCTTGGTTACAGGCCAGCCTGGACTACAGATCTCTCAAAGAAACAGCTTTGCTCTGTTTTTAAAGAGAGTTTTAATTTGGTTTGTTTAGAGTGCAAATCCACTGAGTTGATTTAGACCATTACAACAGTAACCGTGTTAATACTTGAAGGCATGAGCAGAAGCATGGGGTCTACTGGCCGAATCTCTGACCATCCGATCGGACCATTGTCTGTCTTGCAGAACACAGAGCAGGAACCTAGCGTTTCATACGCCTGAGATCACTCATGTGTAGCCACGCCGTAGAGCTGGAACTTGAACACAGTGCTGAAGTTAGGAGAAAACGACTTGAAGTGTAGGATGCCCCAGAGACGCTTGTGTGCCACAACTGAGCAGGTGACGTCACACGCTGAACACGCCCCCTTCCTCTTGCTGCCTCTGCTCAGGCAGCCATTACATCCATTAGTCTTTTCTTGTCATCATTAGTTTTGCCTGCTCTTGGATTTTCTCTGAATGGTACCACCCAGCTTGTATCCCTTCTCTTCTGAATTTACCCATGGTACTTTGTGTAGAGACTGTTCGTTCTCTCTTTGCGGCTGTAGAGTATATTGATGCATGGTCAAACAATAGTTGATTGATATACTCTACCGAGACGGGTGCGTTGTGTTGTACAAAGCATACAGTTTTAACCTCGAGGCTCTACTGCCACCCACAGATACCTGTACATCACAGAGCAAACAGGACTTTCAGAGAGCTGGAGATTGGGGAGGGCGTGAAGCACACAAAGCCACAGTGACTGAGAGAGCCGCTTTTCTGAGGCCCAGTGGCCTTGAGGGTGGGGCGCTCTCACGGTGAATTTTAACCTTGGCCTCTCTAGTCGGTCTGACTTTCATAACAGCGTTGGCTGTTCTGGTGAGACAGCCCATCTGTTGTCATGTGACAGGATAAGGAACCAACAGGGGCCGAGGATGCTGATGCTGAGCCTAGGGGTGCCACACTGGGCACTGCCCGCCAGAGGAAGTCTTTTGTAGAGACACACCCAACCCCGCAGGCTTGAGGCATAAAGCGTAGGTTAGGAGGGCCCATCCGTCTTGGGAGATGTCTAAACACACAGCAAGGATGGTCAGGTCAGCAAGAGCCGTTGGCGCCTTTGTCTGGCCCTCTGCAGGGCAGGGCCATGTGAGGAGGCTGAGGTGAGGAGACAGAGTGACAGAGGACCTCAGGATAGGCCTGCTCTAGAGCTCAGATGCCCTGTGAGGGCCTGGGCTTCCCCCACTCTGAAGCTGTTTCTTTCTTATGGGAGACTGCTACTGGCCAGCATGGCAGCACTGTCTGAAGGAGGTGGGGTCACCAAGAACCACTCCTTGGAGAATTCTTCAGACTGAAAGACACTCAATGATCTTAAGGGTAGAAAACTGCTGTTTTTTTTTTTTTTTGGGGGGGGTCCCATTATCCATTAACCTCTAATTGTGAAGTCGTTGGGGACTGGTGGAAGGACTGTTTGTGCATTGTACAGGGTTTGGGGACCTGGGGGAGTTGGGGTGATACCAACCAGGACAGGGTTGACTGTTGGGAGCCGTCTGGCCCACAGCTCTTTTCTGCTTTCACCGAGAGCTGCTTCAGGCCAGGGACAGTCCTAGGTTTCCCTCAGCCATGACCTGCTTGCTGGGCTTCCCCCAGATGCTAGAAGTCTGTGTGTGCATCGGGGCTTTTCTCCGTGGTAGGCCTGGGCTGTGAGTCTGAGACCTGTGCCTCCCTCACACCGGCAAATGTTCTGGGAGAGGGGTGGCTTTGTGTTTTCTTAGTCTGCTACAGAAAGCACGTTTGCTCTCCACTCAAGAAATTGCTACGCCCTGTGAGCTGTCACTTGTGCTCCCAGAGGTGACACAGGTCTGCTCTTCTGCCTCTCCTCAGAGCTGCCTTGAAGCGTCCCTGGGCCTAGCTGCTGGGGCCCAGTTTTATTCCTGTTCAGAGCTGATGTGAAGAGGCTCCAAGGTCAAGTGCCTGGAGAAAGGATGGTGCCTGGGAAGTCAGAGTCTTCCCCCGGGTCCTTTCTTCCTATTATCCCCCAAGTTCAGCCTTGTTTGTTGCTGTGGCAACAACAACAACAACAACAACAACAACAACAACAACAACGAGTTAGGGGAAGTTAATATTTTCTAGTACTTTCCTTGCAGTGGCCTCTTAGCCTGTAGTTCCCCACACCCCTCGAAAGCGCAGGAGAGCTTGTCTGTATGTGACAGCTCCATTGTCTGACCCCAGAGTGTGGAGCTCCTCCAGCTCATCTTGTGCCCATGCCAAGATTTTGATTTTGATTTGAGACAGAATCCCGTGTCTCCCTAGGCTGGCTTTCAAGCTGTTTTGCAGTCAGGGAGGACTTTGAACTCCTGATCCTTTTGCCTTTGCATCCTGAACCCCGAGATTACAGAAACGCACCGCTGTGCCTGGTTCAGGGTCTGACTCGGGGCTCCCTGTGTCCTGCAGGCACCCCGCCAGCTGAGCTATCACCCCCTACCATGTTTCTGGGTCATCATCTCAGACTCCGAGGAGAGACCACTTCTGTTCCAAGCCAAGGTCTACCTCCAGCTCCACAAAGTGTGACCAAACTCTGGGTATCGATGGCTAGCCCCACACACTGCTCTAGCTTTAGATGACAAGCCTGAGGTACTAGAGGACTTGAAGAGGCAAGCGATAAGAGGAGCTGGGACCACGGGTTGGTCTGCCTGAGGGACTGGCCCAATCCATCCTGAGAAGTGTCTCTTCCCCGTAAGGCAGGGCCCCTTCTGTGTTGTTGGGGCTTGAACTCAGATCCTAAGTGCTCTACAGCTGAGCCACATACCCAGCCCTTTATTTTTTTTTACTTTTTATCTGGAGTCAGAGGCTCACTATCTTTCCCAGGCTGGTTTTGTTTGAACTCTATGGCTCAGTCTGGACTCAAGCACCTGGTTGTCCGATGTCGGCTTCTCCGTGCTGGGACTACAGGCCTGTGTCACCATCTTGTCTCCTTTTTGATGTTCAATGCTTTTCCTCTGTCTCAAGGGTCAGGTAGGACCTGGGGGCTTTGGAATTCTTGTCTTGCTTGACTAGATTGCATTCTAGGGTCTCCTGTGGACAGGCGGAGGGGGGTGCGACAAGCACCCCAGTTTCTCAGAGGAAACAACTGATCTCCAAGTGTCAGATAAATGCCATAGATCACGTATCAGCCACACATTGCAGAGTGTACGCCTCTCCTGTTTGCCCTGACCGTGAGAAACAATCCATCGACTGTCGATTAGAAGGTTAGAAAAGAGCAAGCCGTCGACCCTGTGAATAGTGGACAATGAGGCTCCAGTGGGAACTGGGGAGACCTCCAGGCTCCCTGTATTCTCCCTCGCCCGCTGGCTCAGCAGGCAGGCCCATCTTCCTGTAACCGTTCTATAGCACCGACACACCCCGTCAGTTCCTGTCTGTATTAGACTCAGTTTCCTTCATAGATCTAAGGACCTGGAGTTCAGGTTGCTCTCTTTGCTTTTCTTTTGAGACAGGGTTCGTGCAATCCAGGGTGGTGTAGGATAATTTTGAGCTCTAGACTTTTCTGCTCGTGTGTCCTGGGTGCTGGGACTTTAGGCGTGTTCCACCATATCCTTCTGGCTTGGTTCCTTTCCTTTCCTTTCCTTTCCTTTCCTTTCCTTTCCTTTCCTTTCCTTTCCTTTCCTTTCCTTTCCCTTTCCTTTCCCCTATTTTTTTTTTTTTTTTTTTTTTTTTTTTTTTACTTTTTTGAGACAGGTTTTCTCTGTTAACTCTGGGTATTCTGGAACTCATTCTGTAGACTAGACCAGGCTGGCCTCAAACTCAGAGATCTGCCTGCTTCTGCCTCTCTGAGTGATGGGTTCAAAGGCATGCGTCACTATACCCATCCAGGCTTCTTTTCCTTATGCCATTTTTTTTCTAAGATTGTTCACTAACCCTTGGGCAAAGTTTGAAAACTACATATAATGAGCAAAAAATTAACGATTCTCAGACTTCCAAATTCCAGAGTGCCCCATAGCCTCTTTCACTACAGCACTGGTTGTCTCCCCCGGGCACTTCAACTTTATTTTAAAGTTTAATCTCTTCTCTTCTCTTCTCTTCTCTTCTCTTCTCTTCTCTTCTCTTCTCTTCTCTTCTCTTCTCTTCTCTTCTCTCCTCTCCTCTCCTCTCCTCTCCTCTCCTCTCCTCTCCTCTCCTCTCCTCTCCTCTCCTCTCCTCCTCCTCTCCTCTTCTCCTCCTCTCCTCTTTTCTCTTCTCCTCTCCTCCCTCCCCCTCTCTGCAAAGATGGCAAGGTTGCATGTTCCTTGGGCAAGATCTTTTCTCGTTTCTTTAAGCTAAAAAAGGAAACTTCTCTTTCCACCTCCCTAGGTAAACCACTGTTTGAAGGTTGGAACCACTTCCTCTTGTCCTTTTTGGAGGTTTTAAAAAGCATGTCTTTCCCCTGTCAAGAGCCTACTGTGCAGAGGATTCTGGGTCCAGGTTTGCCATGCAACTGTGTAACACAAGTGTTTCCATGTTAGTGAAAACAGCAGCTCTCGCATCTCCCAGCAGGGCTAGCATGTGCACATACCCGGCCTGGCTCTTTGCAGGCCTTGGGTTATGGAAAGGTCTCATTGCCTGGTGAGGCAGGTATTTCATGTTGAGCCTGCAGATAAGGAGGCCTGAATGATCCCAGCCCACTTTTGTGTGTGTGTTTGTGTGTGTGTGGGGGGGGGCAATGCACAAATGCACATTTGGGGCAAAACTGATTTATTGATTACCTATACACTTCCCTGGGGTTGGACTTTCAGTTTCAGAAGTGGTCTCTGAATCTATAATTCATAACTAATTCATACATTAAATCAGCTCCTGACTATGACTGCTTCTAAGTTTGTTCTAGATTCCCAGTCTGGGAGTTCCCTAGCCCCAGCTGGCTCGGAACTTGCTATGGTGGCCAACTTGGCCTCCCTGAGATCTACCTGCCTCTGCCACAAGTGCTGGGATTAAAGGCGACGTCACCACACCCTGTGAGTTTGTGTAGCTCTCCGAGGGCACTGTTTGCTGGTGTCTCGGTTATTTCTGTGCTCTGATGTAGCAGCGCTTGGCTCTCCCTGAATCAGGAGTCATTGGCGTCTCCGTGCGTGGAGTAGTAGCCTCTGTGTCAGGTCTGGCCAAATTATCTAAAACTGCGTGCGCGCGCACACACACACACACATGGGGGCGGGGGGGCGGGGGGGGGTAGTGAGTAACAATCAAACTTGACAGTATGTTAAACATGGCCCAAATCTGCACCATCCAATGCTACTGTTAGCTATTCCACTGTGGGCAGTGGCCAGCACACCGATATCACGGTTTTCTGCCTGGGACACTGGGGTCTCAGCGGGTGGTTTGTATTGATTTGTATGAGCTCTGTATTATGAATATTCATCTTTTGTCTCAACTGTCACAAATATTTTCCTCAGGTTGCTGTTTGACCTTTACTTCAAAATGTTAGGCAGCCAAATCAAGTTATCTTTTTTTTTTCTTCTATTTGTTGTGGTTTCTGATGCAGGTTAGGGTTAGAAAGGCTTCCCTGGCAGAGAGAAAGTCTTGGTGAAGGTTTTCGCCAACTTTGTGCGAGTCTTTCTGAGATTCTTTTAACCTCCTTCAGCCCTTTAATCCACCCAGAATTAGTTTCTCTGTGTGGCTGCCTGGGTCAGTCTTCCCGGTGTCTCCCAGAGGAGATGCGCCCCCTGAACTTTATCTGAGGTGGGATGCTTTGGCAGGGTGAGCAGGCACTCGGTAAGGAGACCGAGTGTAATAGCACATAAAACACTACTATTAAAAATGTATATAGCTATAAGTTTTATTTATTTATTTGCTTAATTTTTTCCCCCTGAAATACACTCTGTAGACCAGGCTGGCCTCAAATGCAGGGATCTGCCTGCTTCTACCTCCCAAGCGCTGGGATTGGAGGCATGTGTCACCACTGCCCGGCTATATCTTTACATTCTAATATTTATAAAGACTTAAAGTATTAATTTTACATGTTATTAATTTATTCTGTATTTGTTTATGTGTGTGCATGTACTAGTGCCACAGAGTGTGTGTGGCCCCGGAAGACAACTTTTAAGCAGTGACTTCTCTTCTCCTCTATGGGTCTCTAGTTCTGAAAAGAAAATGGAGGAGGAGTGGATTGGGAAGTTGGGGGGGGGGCGGATGGAGAGGGAAGGTGGGAAAGGCACTGGGGAGAGGAGAGAAGGGACACCAGTCAGGATGGAAAAAAAATCAGGTTCTTAAGCTTGGTGGCAGGTACCTGGACCTACTGTGAGGCCTGTCACCAGCCCAACTTATGAGGAGTTTAAAGACCTAAGAAAACATCCACTGTAATTTTAAAATATAGAAACTTATAATATTAAATGTATCACATGACATTAAATGTGTTTAAAGATACTGTGGCTAACTCAATGGTAGAGTTCTTGTCTGGCGTGAATAAAGCCCTGGGTTCCATATCCAGTAAACACACACACACACACACACACACACACACACACACACACACGGGGGCGGGGGGAGGGGGCGGGAGGAGGTAGTGAGTAACAAAACTATTAACAGAGAAATTTCAAATTACTAATAGGAATTACCCCAAGGCATTTGCTGTCCCTGCCCTCAGCCTGGCATGATCAGGAGCTTTCTTAAATACAGAGCTTGGCTTGCTATCTCCAGCGACCCGTGGCCCTTCATCACCTAGACAGGCAGGCGGACTTCATGTGGCCCCGTTCCTCACGTAGGGAGGGTGGGCTGTGGTGGGGAAGGGTCTTAGGCTTGGGATAACACTGGGCCCCTTTGCCGCTCACAGGGTGTGAGTTTCTTGGGTAAGTGGTACAACCCACGATTGTCTTCATTTTAAAAATAAAAACAGTCATAGCTTTGCTTCGGGCCACGCGGTTAATCATGCAGGCACAGATACAGGATATGTGTGTAGAACTGCATGCACCATCAAAGGGTACTCAGAGAACAGTGGCACAGAGCTTTAAGAGCCGCCTTTCTCCGGGGCTCATCGTGGCCTGCTCGCCCCTGTTAAACCCACCCATCGCTGAAGCTTAGTCTGCGTTTTTGCCTTTTCTAGTCTTGTAAAGAGGGACCGATCCTGTCTTTGATATTGCTGTGTGAGTGTTACTCTTTCCTCTGCTTTCTGATAAATCGTGAGTGACTTTTCCTGACTGCACCCACGGATTGTCTTTGTCTTTAGGACCAGAGGAACTGTCCACAGTTGGGACCTACTGTGGTTTATTTGACCCTCCTTCTGCTCTTTCTGTTACTGCTCTCCTGGTCTGAGGAGAGGCAAAGGAATGGAGCTTTAAGCAATGTTCTAATATGTTGAGTGTCGAGGGTGGATCCCACTGTAGTCTTGTTGGAGGAGCTGAGCACTTACAAATTCAAATAGTCCTAAATAGTTCTTTAATGAAAAGAAAATTGAACCAATGGACATTATAGGGGATTCTTTGTGGCCTCATTTCAATTCTGGATGTTACCTCTGTTTTTAACTTTTACTAAGAGGATAGGTCTAAAATATATAATTGTATTTTAAATCTGAATTTCTTTAGTTGAAGAGGAGCTCAGACCTTTTTGTGTTTTGAGAGCTGTTTTCTTCACTTGTCAGTTATATGTTCCATTCTTTCCCTGTTTTTATTTTGTGTCATTTTTGTCTTCTTAGTTGATTTCCAGGTGCTCTTTATATATAATGGCTGGGTTTCTTTTTTTTTCTTTTCTTTTTTTTTTCTTTTCTTTTCTTTTCTTTTTTTAAATTTTTATTTTCTATATTCTATGTTTACATTCCAAAGGCTTTCCCCTTTCCCAGTTCCCCCCTCCCTATGTCCCATAATTCCTCTCCCCCCAACTATTCCCCAATGATTCCCCCTCCCCCCACAGTTTCTCTACAAAACTGGATCCAATCTTTACAGGTCCAGGGTCCTCTCCTTTCTTCTTGGGAATCATTTGACTTGCTAATTGTGCCTTGAGTATTTAGGGCTTCTGGGCTCATTAATATCCACTTATCAGTGATTGCATTTCATGTGTATTCTTTTGTGACTGGGTTAGCTCACTCAGGATGATATTTTCCAGGTCTAACCATTTACCTACAAATTGTATGAATTCATTATTTTTAATTGCTGAGTAGTATTCCATTGTATAAATATACCACATTTTCTGTATCCATTCCTCCTTTGAGGGATATTTGGGCTCCTTCCAATTTCTGGCTATTATAAACAAGGCTGCTATAAACATAGTGGAGCATGTGTCTTTATTGTATGCAGGGGAATCCTCTGGGTATATGCCCAGGAGTGGTATGCCAGGGTCCTCTGGAAGTGACATGCCCAATTTTCTGAGGAACCGCCACACTGATTTCCAGAGCGGTTTTACCATTTTGCAAGCCCACCAACAGTGGAGGAGTGTTCCTCTTTCTCCACATCCTCGCCAGCACTTGTTGTCTCTTGAGTTTTTAATCTTTGCCATTCTGACTGGTGTGAGGTGGAATCTCAGGGTTGTTTTGATTTGCATTTCCCTAATGACTAATGATGTTGAACATCTCTTAAGGTGTTTCTCGGCCATCTGAATTTCTTCTGGTGAAAATTCTTTGTTTAGCTCTGTACCCCATTTTTTGATAGGGTTATTTGGTTCTTTGGGGTCTAACTTCTTGAGTTCTTTGTATATATTGGATATTAGCCCTCTGTCGGATGTGGGGTTGGTGAAGATCTTTCCCCACTTTGTTGGTTGTTGTTTTGTCCTTCTGACAGTGTCCTTTGCCTTGCATAAACTTTGTAATTTTATGAGGTCCCATTTGTCAATTCTTGATCTTAGTGCGTAAGCTATTGGTGTTCTGTTCAGGAATTTTCCCCTGTTTTCTTTTCTTTTCTTTTCTTTTCTTTTCTTTTCTTTTCTTTTCTTTTCTTTTCTTTTCTTTTCTTTTCTTTTCTCTTCTCTTCTCTTCTCTTCTCTTCTCTTCTCTTCTCTCCTCCCTCCCTCCCTCCCTCCCTCCCTCCCTCCCTCCCTCCCTCCCTCTCTCTCTCTCTTTCTTTCTTTCTTTCTTTCTTTCTTTCTTTGTGTCTTTTGTATGCATCACAAGTACCCCATCAGGCCTGTTGATTTGTTTGCAACTATTTACTTTTATGGCTTTTCCCACTGCTTATAGTTTTTGTTTGTTGTTGTTTTTTGTTTTTTGTTTTTGTTTTTGGTTTTGGTTTTTGTTTTTTCAGAGACAGGGTTTCTCTGTGTAGTCCTGGCTGTCCTGGAACTCCCTCTGTACACCAGGCTGGCCTCAAACTCAGAAATCTGCCTGCCTCTGCCTCCCAAGTGCTGGGATTACAGGTATGTGCCACCACGCCCGGCCTAGGTTTTAAATTTTAACTGATCATTTTTTATTTCAACTTTGTGACTTTTAAACTTGAAGTTGCTTTTTAGTATTATTTTGTAAGTAAGTGTATATGTGTGCTAGGGTATGTGTATGTGTGTAGGTCCGAGGACAACCTTCAAGAAATGCTTCTCTCCTCCCAACTTTACCCAGGTTGTAGGGACTGAACTCGGTTTGTAAGGCAAATGTGTTTAGCCGAGGGCCCTCCCACCGCCCTGACTTTCAGTTTTTGTAGCTGAAAGTCAATGCTTGGGATGAGCTCCATCACACACCAAGGTTGGAAATATTTTCCCCACGGTTTTTCTGGATCAAGTTGCATTTTGTCTTTAGTATGGCATGAGATGAGGCTTGGTTAATTATATCAAACCATCTTTGAGGTTTTTAATTTTTTCCAGGGGGGAGAACAATTGCTTCAAACCCAGTTTTTGAACGTTTCTTTTCCCCTATTGATAAGAAATGTATCACACCAGGTCGGAGTTCAACTCCGTGACAGAATGTCAGCTAGCAAGCTTAGGGCTTTAGGCTCGTTCCGTGGGACTAGGGGTGAGGCGAGGGCTGGGAGAGAGGTGGGGGTTACAGTACATCGCTGGATTCCTTATAAAGGGTGCGAATGTTCTCTTCTGGAGTGTTTCTTCTACTAAATAATCTGTTCCTAAAGTGGTGGCTACAGTGTGAGCTTCTGAAAACTTTAAATTTAACTAGATTCTTGATAATGTAGAGGGACATTATTCTTTCTTAGTGTCATCCATTTTAACAGAAAATTGTCATCACTTCTGACTAGGTAAAATTCCCCCTGGATTTATTTTCATTTATGCTAAGTCTGTATCTTTGAGTTTAAATTATACTTCGTGTGTGTGTGTGTGTGTGTGTGTGTGTGTGTGTTTGCTGATATATCAAATAGCAGACAGAGACCATTCTGAAGAATTGATTCTCAAACAAACAATACAACAGCAGCAGCAGCAACAACAACAACAACAACAGAACCCAGTTCTTCTGTCTACCACATGGCACCTGGGGATGGAACTTAGGTCGTCAGGCTTGGTGGCAGACAGTTTTACCCACTGGGCCATCTCTCTAGCTCCAAGTATATTTCATTGTGAATATTTAAAGTCTACAACATGAAGTTATGAGACACATACAAATAGTAAAATAAATAGCCATAAACAAGTTAGCAGACCCATCACTTCACAGGTGCCGTGTGTGTGTGTGTGTGTGTGTGTGTGTGTGTGTGATATGTGTACAGGAATGTGCACATGTGCATAAATGAGCAGCTGTAGCTGCTAAAATCCACCTAATTGTCAAAATACCCAGAATACAATACCGTGAGATGGACATTTACATGAATTATGCATTGGTCTGAGGGGACTCAGCCTCAGGACTGAGCCTCCACAACTAGGATTTGGCTAAAACTTTGTGCTCAGGGCCTCAGCCCCTCTCCCCCCTCATTGGTAAAGAGGAGGTCAGGTTAGAGTCGGAGTTCTATTTAGGAAAACAACACCAAGCCGGGCGGTGGTGGCGCACGCCTGTAATCCCAGCACTTGGGAGAGGCAGGCGGATTTCTGAGTTCGAGGCCAGCCTGGTCTACAGAGTGAGTTCCAGGACAGCCGGAGCTACACAAAGAAACCCTGTCTCGGGGGTGGGGGGGGTGGAGGGGGAAGGAAAACAACACCAGCGTAAGAGTAATTGCTGTTCTAGGACCCGAGGAGCATACAGGATGCTGGGTAACAACAGGCAAGCAACAGGTGTCCTACAGTACTTTCCATGCAGAGTGTTGGTCTGGGGTGGGGGTGGGGTCGGGGTCTCGCAATGTAGCTTCCGCTAGCCTTGAACTTACCATTCTCCTGCCTCAACCGACGAAGCATTGGTGTTTTAGTCATATGCTGTCTGGCTGTTCATTATTCTTAGTGGAAAAAAAAAAGTAAAATAAATTTAGTAAAAATGAAATGATGGCAGCACCTGTAATATAAATACCCAGTCCCTATTTCTCTTTTTGGTGTCTTTCTATAATATAATATTCTTGCCCGGTGTGGCAAGGTGACACACACCTTCAATCCCAGCACTCTAGATGCAGAGGAAGTCGGAGCTGTGTGGGTTCAAGGCCAGCCTGGTCTACATAGTGAGGTTCTGCCTCAAAAAAAAAAAAAAAAAAAAAAAGTCTAAATGAGTATTCTTGCCTGGCATGGTAGCATTCTCCTGAAATCCCAACACTCAAGAGGCAGAGGCAGGAAGATGGAGGCGGGAGCTCAAGGTCAGCCTGTGATACATAGGGATACATTGTCTAAAAAACAGAGCCAGAAAGTGAGTCTCAGAGAGGGCCAGGACTCTGCCTAAGGTTGCCCAGCGAGGGGGAGCTGAGTAACCTGTGCTTTGTCCTTTTCCTTGTGGAGGTGGAGGACACGCTCCTATGTGAGCACTGCCCAGTGCCAGGCTGGGTAGCCAGAAGGCCCAAGAGTGTTGGGAGGGTAGAGACGGGGACTGCCCCCTGGGGCGAACAGTCACCACATCCTGCTGAGGTGGGCCTCTCTGATGCCCTGACTCTAATCTCCACAACTCCTCCTGGTGCCCAACCCCTGGAGTCAGGGGCCCTGGCTCCCACCAGGATGCCCCATTCCCATACACACAGCCCAAGCTCAGAGGTTGGGTCTGCTGTTCTGCCTGTTCACCCTGTGGGTATGTGACATGTGACCGAGCCTGTGTGTGAGGGGAGTGGTGGCGGGGTCATTGGTCAGTGTGGGCTGGTGTAAGTTGCTAGCGTTGAAGATCAGGGTGGAGGGGCATGACAGATGGTGTCATTTTTGTGCAAAGCCAGGGGCCTATTTCTGTTCTGGCACCAAGTCCCACAGGGTAGCCTGGATAGCCCAGTATAGGCCCACAGAAAGCCTTGACACCCAGGCCCAGTAGCCTAACCTGAGTTTCCCCAACTGGCCATTCCAATGGGCAGGGAAGAAGCCAGGAAGAGAAAAGCTCAGTTCCCAAATCACCCGCGTACTAGTCCTTTCCGTGAATGGCAAGAACCGGGGCCTTATACATCATCTCCCACTCAGGGACTGCCCCTGGGGAGGCCCATCTTTTTCCAGAAGCCAGTTCCTTATGCCATGTGTTTGCTTGTTTGTGTAAGCAGGCATGGCTTTGCCTGCCCTGGACTTCCCGTCCTTCCTTGCAAACACTTTTTCCTTAGGGTCATAACTTGCACACAAGCACACAAGGTCAGAACTTTCGGAAACCAGTTCTCCCCTTCTATCATGCGGGTCCAACGAGGCTCGGTGGCAATCGTCCGAGCCGGCTCGCTGGTTCCTCTTCCCAGGTATCCTGACCCTACCGAGGTGAGCAGCTTTCTCTTGGAGGTGGGTGGGGGTGGGGTCTGTAGTGTTCTTCCCGATTTCCCTGCACCTGCACAAATCCTGCTTGGAGATGGTTGGGGATTCCTTTGATTGCCGTTTCATGCTCAATCGTACATCAAGGCTCCATGTTCAGCGGGGTCCAGTGTATGTCTGGGGACTTATCGCCTGCAGGTCTGGTCCACCTGCCACCCAGAGAGTTGGGGTGGAGGGCTGAGGGCTGAGGGGTGGTGCTTTGGGTCGGGGCTTCTCCCCCACAGCCACTATCACCTCCAGCCCCGCAGGAAGTGTTCTTTCTGTTTTCCTCCTGGGCACCCAGCAAAGCTCTGCACACACATTCTCCCACGGTGAACATGGGTCCCGCTACGGGCTGGACATCAGCCAGCTGGTCCGTAGGGAAGCCTCGAGAGGGCTGAGTTTGTAAAAAACCGGGTGCAGCTTTGGTGGTTAATGTGCTAAGCGTGTTGGTAGATGTTAGTTGTAAAATGACCCACATCATATAGAAAAGGACGAAAGGAGGCTTTCTTGCAGGTTTGCTGGTAGGAGCAGACATGTCTTTCAGGAGGCGTTTCGGTGCACACAGCAGTTTTAAGCAAAGGATGGTTTGAGGGACTGTGTGAGCTAAGGCGTCCTGCCCTGGGAAGTGCGGGAGGTGCGTGGTGCTTGCAGAGGCACCGGCTCCTCCTCCCACGGGCACTGCTCTGACAGACGGGCATCCTTCCCTTCTCCTGCCCCGTGCCAGGAGAGCTTCGTCTTAGGCCACAGGTTACCAAGTCACAGTAGTGAGCGTCGAAGAGCGCCGTTTCCTGTGTTGTGAGCGCAATCTACTTTTGGTTGTGGGAGAAGCCGAGCACGGGATATCTAGGGTGACCTCCCAGACCCACTGGAGTCCCCATGCCCCGTGCCCCATGCCGTCCATGTCTGCCCAGTCCCTTCCTCCTGGATTTTCTCTGACTAGGTTTCCCCCAGGGTCAGAGAGTCTATATGTTTACTGACAAGTCTCTCTCTCTCTCTCTCTCTCTCTCTCTCTCTCTCTCTCTGCCCCCCTCTCTCTCTGTGTGTGTGTGTGTGAGAGAGAGAGAGAGAGACAGAGACAGAGACAGAGACAGAGAGGTGGGGGGGTGGAGAGAGAGAGCACAAAACTGAATGACAGACATCCCTGGGTTTAGGACAAGGGGTCAAGGGGTTCTGGACCCTTCTGTGTTGCATGGCTTTAGTGGCCCCTCTCAGCCCTCTGTGCATTGGTTAGAAGTGGGACTTAGGTCATCGCTAAGACAAGACACCACTTGAAGCTTTGGACCTGAGTGACCTGGGATCCTGCCAGAGACACACAGCACCTGTAGTCCTGTTCTGAGTGATGACACTGGGCGGCCAGCTCTGTAGTCCCAGAGGAAGCTGCAGCCTGGATTCTTTCTTTCTTCCACAGCGTGTGGAGTAAACGTCTGTTACTCACTCTGCATCTTGGTGGCTACAACACTAAGCAGAGCAGACAAGATCTTCCTTACTGACGGATGTGCTTCTCACAGTCAATGTTGGGGAGACAGACAGTAAACAAATGAAATAAAAAAAGATGCTGTGTGTCAGACTTTCAGAACTGAATTAGAAGATGGGAAGAAATGGGGGAGGCGTGCATTTCAGGGAACGCCCCTGGGTTTCTAGAGGAAGGGAGTTCCAGCGGCCAGGGGTGGCGTGTACAAGGGCCCAAGGGCAGGAATTGTCCCAAGCATTTGGTGGCAGGAAGGCCAGTGCAGTTCCAGCAATAGGATGGAGTAAGACAGTGGGCCTCGGGGAGGAATCGGCAATGGGACCTTTATTTCAGTGCCATCGTCCTCTGTGCGAGGTACAGAAAATACACCCAAATAGCAATGGCAGGAAGCAGGAAGACCAGGCAGGAGGTGGAAGACACTGGGCCTGAGCCAGTATCCCCAGTCCTGGTGAGGGATGGAGGATTTGGGGGTGACACAGTGGCTTTTGGAAACAGCCCTTCTGAAGATGGAGACGTCTGCTCTGGACATAGGTGTGGTCACTTTCCCCGTGGCCGTGTTCTATGCTGAGTGCCTGACTGTAGAGTGTGGGTTTTTTGTTTTTTGTTTTTGTCACAAGAAAAGTCTTAACTGGGGACATGTTGGTATCATTACTGTGGACCAGAAAGGTGTGGAGCCTGGTACTGTGTCACCAGGATAATGTGAATCACTAACGTCTCTCAGCTATGCTTCAGAGCAAAAAGAGACATTTGCTCCCGAGCCTACCCAGTGCTGCCTGTCCCTCCTCCCCGGCCTTCTTTTCTTAGTCACTTGTCTGCTGTGGCTTTGGGGAGGGGCTTCTATTTTGGGCTCCCTACACCCCCACTGGCAGAGACAAGAGGCTGGGAGCCATCGACAACCTGTCCCAATGACAGGTCTGAAAACTAGGTCACCCCCAAGCCATGCCTACCATTGACCACGTGCCCAGGTCCCAGCAGTGATCCCACGTGCTGTATGTGGTTCTGGTCACCCCATGGGCCCTCCTCCTTGGAGCCGTGGTAGATGAACCAAGTGGGAAGGGGCTGTTCCATCTGCTAGGGCTCCAGAGGCTCCGGAGGCAGGAGGACTGGCCTCTGAAGGCACTGGGCCATACAATTGAATTGGGCAGCATCTCCAGTGTCATATTTCATAGGACAGATGAACAAACCCAGGCGGTGCTGGCTGGCGGAGACTCACACTGCTAATCCCCCGGTGTGGGAAAGTTCTGCGGACACAGACAAACACGAGCAAGAGCGTAAAGCACAGACTTCCGTGTGCACTGTGCGAGTGTGCACACATGTCAAAGCATGCCTTTGGAGGCCAGAGGACACCTTGAGGGAGTGGGTCCTCTCCTTCCACATGTGGGTCCCAGTGATTGAACTCCGGGAAGGCTTAGTGGCAAGTGCCTTCACTCATTGAGCCATCCTGCCAGCTCCTACAAACTTTGCTGGCTAAGTTGGGCGGTGGTGGTGCACACCTTTAATCCCAGCACTTGGGATGCAAAGGCAGGCGGATTTCTGAGTTCGAGGCCAGCCTGGTCTACAAAGTGAGTTCCAGGACAGCCCGGGCTACACAGAGAAACCCTGTCTGGGGGGGGGGCGGGGGAAAGAAAGAAAGAAAAGAAATAACATGTGGTTACATAATAACGGTGCGGCTCAAGAAAGAGACTGTTCTTCCTTCTAGAAGACTCCCTGAGCGCCTTCCCGTCTGCCAAAGGCTCGGCCCCATTTTGCCTAGTTATACTGTTGGTCAGCTCCGCCTCTTCTGAGTTTTAGACACAGGGAGCTGTGGAGCCTTTGTTCTTATGTATCCGGCCTCTGGGGCTTGTTGTTGGAATGTGGGATTCGCCTGTGTTTTTGATGTAGCGGGTTTGCGTTGTGCATCTTTGTTTTATTGCTACACTGTGTCCATCGCATTAATACACATTATTGATTCTCCTCTGAGCGGCATAAAGGCCTCAAAGCATTGTCCTTTTCAGAGCATGGCTGCAGGTCTGGGCACAGTTTTTTTTTTTTTTTTTTGAATGGAAGACCATGGTGAATCTGTGTTCTGACCATTAGTGGAGTTTAACCGAGGCTGGATTTATCCATGTACTGGTCATGATATTCATGGACTGCTCTTCAGACTCTATGAGAATCTCTGAGAAGAGCATGCAGGCACTCATGAAAACCTCTGGGGAGGATCCAGAACCTTCAGTCCTTGCCCCCCTCCCCAACTTGGTCTAGAACATAGCCCATGCTCCCCTAGGTGCATAGCAGTCAAATGGTTATCAGGGCCCTTGTCCTGATCCTGGGGTCGCACAAACCTGTGATGTGATCCCTTGGTCCTCCCCTTGGGAGAAGGAATTGGGACCCTTCTACAGCAAGTAGCCTAATGTCCAGGTCAGCATGAGGAGACCAGATGTCAGAGCTTTGCAGTGTGACCAAGGCCACACTACTTACTGCCATTTCTGAACCCTTTATTTCTGCACTAAAGGATTCCTGTTTGCCTTTGCCAGAGATGGCAGTGGGAGCCCGTGGGGAGGGACAGTAGGTAGCAGTCCAGGATGCCCCTTCTGTTGGCTGCTGGAGCCTAACATTGTCCTCCCAGAATAGCTTTTGCCTGGGGAAGCTCATCCCAGCTTGCTGCAGAGGAGCCCCCTCCCCTACACACACACACACACACACACACACACACACACACACACTCACACACACACACACCTCTGCCCTGGCCCCTGCCTTTGATGGTAACATGTGAAATCAGGAAGCGGCTAGCTCTTGAGTGAAGTTGTATCGAAATGAATCCATCAAGACAAACGGGATCTTGATTTTTCTCTCTGTTTCCTGGTTGCAGTTTCCTGGGTGGAAGCATAGATGGTGACGGGGTGCTTTCAATAGAAAACGGGGTGAGAGGGATGGCGGCGGCGACAGAAAGCTGAGCAGAATGGCTCTGCCTATAGACAGCTGACCTCCTGCCTCCACATGCTTAGTCTGTGGGTAGCAGGGGGTGGGGGTGGGGGTGGGGGTGGGGGAGAATGTTTAGGTTGTCCCCACCAGTGACAAAATGACACAACACACTTAGGATGGCCCCATTCGTGTGCTCCGGACAGACATCACTAATCAGTTGCTAAGCTTATTTCTGCAGGGTTCAGCTATGCTCAGAGTCGTATCTGAACTCACCACTACCTGTGGTTAATATCATCTCATCTGGCGTGTGAATCGAAACCTGTCTGTGAACCCTGGCCTGTGCAAAGGCAGGCAGTGTGGAGGCTTGGACGTGTGCACACATCAGCCTAGGCTCCATCAGTGCTTGGCGCGTCTTTAGCTTCCCTGTGGATCATTGACTTCATTCGATATAGATGCTCACTAGGTTGAATTAGGGAGCCCGGAGACACCGTCGTTAGAGGGGTACTCATTGGAAGCTTGGCATGTACCTAGGATCCTGGCACTCAGGAGGATGAGGCAGGAGGATCAAGACTTTGAGGCTGGTCACATAGCAAATTTGAGGAAAGTCTGATATTTATAACAAGATGGGGGTGTTGTAGATTGATACTTCTTTAAGTTTTTTTTTTTTTTTTTTTTTTTTTTTTTTTTTTTTTTTTTTGGTTTTTCGAGACAGGGTTTCTCTGTGTAGCCCTGGCTGTCCTGGAACTCACTCTGTAGACCAGGCTGGCCTCGAACTCAGAAATCCACCTGCCTCTGCCTCCCAAGTGCTGGGATTAAAGGCATGCGCCACCACGCCCGGCTAAGTTTTTATTATTTATATTTTATTACTTATATTCTATACATTTATATTTGTGTGTGTGTGTGTGTGTGTGTGTGCATTTACATATGTGAAGACCAGGGTACAACCTCCTGTTTCATTCCTTTGGTATCATCCACTTTTTTGGTTTTAGCCAGGGTCTTTCACTGACCAGAAACTCACCCATTAAGCTAGACTGGCTGCCATTGAGCCCCGGGGAATCTACCTGTCTCCCCTTCCCCAGCTCCGGGATTACAAGTGCAACCATCACGTTTTTAAAAATGTGGGTTCAGAGACTTGAACTCAGATCCTCACGCTTTCGAGTCTGGCACTTTACGGATCTCAGTCACCACTCGTGTTGTTTCAATATGGATTTGGTCTTTAGCACCCAAACCAAACAGGAGAGGTTAGGCTAGTTCGTACCCACGCGGTGTGACAACCAGCCCTCCTAGCCTCTTTCCTCACTCATGGAAGCAAAGCGACAGGAAGTGACGCGGCCCTACACTGACCGCCTTTGTTTCGGGTCTGGTGTGAAGCACGCTGCTCTGGTCCCCGCCCCCTCCCGGCTCTCCGCGGTGTGAGTCATGGTGTGTCATCCTCTTGGATACATTTTTCCCCTCCGGGAGCTCAAAGCTCTGTTGCTCTGGGCTGAGAAACTCGAGTGCCAAATGACTGTGTCCCAAACAGGATGGTGCTCTGAGTGTCTGGTAAAGTACCTGGGAGTTTTCTTTGCGCCCAGTGGGGTCGGATGCTGAGTTGTGGGGCCTTATGCGATGTTATGGTCATATACAGTAGCGATCCGGAACCTTTCAGCCCTGACGAATCACCTGCCTTTGAACTGAGGATTTAAAAACAGACAGAGCCTCTCTGTGGTCGCAACCAAGATGTGATGATAGACCGAGCCCCGAGAGTCTCAGCCAGCCCACTGGCACGTTCTGAGGGTGCTGTGAAACTCCGCTAAGCCACCCATCGTCAAAAGAGAACAAGCATGTGGGGGTACGAAAGGGAGATCGCACGGGTTCCGTTTCTCACTGGCTGCGCAAACAGGAGCTGCCCAGTGGGAGCGGAGCCTTGTGAGGCTTTTCTGGGAATGATTGGGAGGTGGGGGCGTGGCGATGGCTTTTGTTTTCTGTTTTTCCATTTTCTCATTTTCCATGACTCTTGACATATTTATGACCTGGGACTTTTTTGGGGTGGGATCATGACGGAATGTTAGTGCTATTCAGTAGTTCTGGTGGGAGTTGGGGTTTGGCAATGGGGTGAATCTGAAACTTGCCCCAAATTTGCATTCTAGTCATCAGTACAGATTCTATACATCTTCACCATTTGTTTAAGAGATGCATGGTATGGGGCTAGTAAGATGGCTCAGCCTTTAAAGATGCTTACAACCAAGCCTGAAGATCTGAGTCCAATCCCCGAGACTCACGTGGTAAGAAGAAAGCTAACTCCCCCAAGTTGTTCCCTAATTTCCATACATTAAATAGGTAGGTAGGTAGATAGGCAGATAGATGGGTAGACAGGTAGGTAGATAGATAGATAGATAGATAGATAGATAGATAGATAGATAGATAGATAGGCAAGCAGGCAGATAGGTAGGTAGATAGGCAGATAGGTAGATAGGTAGGTAGGTAGGTAGGTAGGTAGGTAGATAAATAGATAGATAGATAGATAGATAGATAGATAGATAGATAGATGGGCATATGGTTAGATAAGCAGATAGATAAGTAGATAGGTAGATAGGCAGATAGGTAGTTAGGTAAATAGGTAGATAGGTAGATAAGTAGATAGATGGGTAGATAAGTAGATAAACAGATAAATAGATAGATAGATAGATAGATAGATAGATAGATAGATAGATAGACAGATAGACAGACAGATAGGCGTGGCATGGCTGGTGTGAGTTGGAGTTAACCTGGCCTTCCTCTCACAGCTAGGTTGGATAAAATCCTTGACCGGATTCCTCACTTTACCACTTATGTTCTGCGATTGTGGGGGAAGACCTGAAAGGACAGTGTGATTGATTATAGGTCAGAAGGACCGTGGAACTAGAGAAGATCAGTCCTAGGGCTCCCCAGCACAGCCCTGGCCTTATCTGAGCTGTGTGCCTGTCTATATAGTTAGATATCAGTGATCTTGGCCAGCCGGATCACTTTAGTGGATCCTTACACTATCTTTACTTTGAACATGAGGAAGCTGGGGTCCAGAGAGCCTAGGCCACCTGAACAGTAAGTATGCTGTCAAGAGGGCCGTCACCTGCTCTGCCTACCTGAAGTAGTCCTCACTCCTACTGACTGTCTCACTGTCATTACTAACTCTCTCCTTTGTGTCCTGGCTCAGGGACTCCATCACAGACTACTACCACAGGGTGGACCAAGAGATGTAGATGGAGAAGCCACCTCAGGCCCTTTGTGGGAAGGTTCCCTGTTCTAAACCTCTCCAGGTACTTGCAGCAGCTTCTCCCCTGGCTAGGCTTGATGCTAAGGCGTGGCCTGAGCAATTCTACGTGTGAGAGGCTGAACACTGCCGGTGTATGCTTAGCCAGAGAGCGCACGCTCAGGCCGAGGGTGGGTGGTGTCCTGGCTAGTTGGGGCTCTTTGGGGCGGGGGTGGGGAACTTTGTGACTTCACTTGTTTCGCTGAGGAGGTGTGTTTGGAGTTGAGTCGTTAGAGGGGGAGGCTGGAGGGAGGCTGTGGGAAAGCCTGGGATGAGACCTAGGTGTTTTCCCAGGGAACTGTGGGGGTGTAGCCAGGGCACTGGGGAGAGGAAGGAGACAAACCCTTTTCCTAAGATAGGCCATGACAGGGCGCTTCCCTGATGAGCCAAGATCGGATGAGAACCCAAATGTGGCCACGCTGTGATTCCTTGTGACAGTGCTGAGTTCCAGTCTGGCTTTTTGGGATTTTTGTTTTGTTTGGGTTTTGGTCCTTGGAGTTCTGGACCTCAGCTTTTCTTGAGGATCTAGGGGAATGTGTCTACAGTTAAATAAAGCACTGTCTTTGCAGGTGTGTTTCTGACCCGTAAGTTAGGACTCTGTGATGAACAGCTGGCCAAAGGATTTTCTAATTCTGCTCTGCCTGAGCCTCAGACGTGTTGGCTATGTAGAGAAAACCAAGCACCTTTATGTTCGTTAGGACGCCCAGCCACAGTTATCCTGCCCATGCTGCAGGCCCACAGCTGGATGTAGGTGTCCTGCCCATGCTGCAGGCCCACAGCTGGATGTAGGTATCCTGCCCATGCTGCAGGTCCACACCTGGATGTAGGTGTCCTGCCCATGCTGTAGTCCCACAGCTGGATGTAGGTGTCCTGCCCATGCTGCAGGTCCACAGCTGGATGTAGGTGTCCTGCCCGTGCTGCAGGCCCACAGCTGGATGCAAGTGTCCTGCCCGTGCTGCAGGCCCACAGCTGGATGTAGGTATCCTGCCCATGCTGCAGACCCACAGCTGGATGCAGGTGTCCTGCCCATGCTGCAGGTCCACAGCTGGATGCAGGTGTCCTGCCCGTGCTGCAGGCCCACAGCTGGATGTAGGTATCCTGCCCATGCTGCAGGCCCACAGCTGGATGTAGGTGTCTAGAGCCATTGGGATTCACCATTGTGGCTTCCTTTCAGTTTCCTGCGCTGTGCATGAGGCTCTGCACATAACACTATGAAAAGGCAGCGTGAGGGGGCTGCACGTCAACGCCTCAAGCTCACCTGCACACACCTGGGGCCACCTCAGGCTCACCTGCACACACCTGGGGCCACCTCAGGCTCACCTGCACACACCTGGGGCCACCTCAGGCTCACCTGCACACACCTGGGGGCCACCTCAGGCTCACCTGCACACACCTGGGGCCACCTCAGGCTCACCTGCACACACCTGGGGCCACCTCAGGCTCACCTGCACACACCTGGGGGCCACCTCAGGCTCACCTGCACACACCTGGGGCCACCTCAGGCTCACCTGCACACACCTGGGGCCACCTCAGGCTCACCTGCACACACCTGGGGGCCACCTCAGGCTCACCTGCACACACCTGGGGCCACAGGAAATTCAGCCCTCAGGTCTTTTTTTGATCCATTGTCCAGGCAAAGAAGTGATTTGCTCTGAATTCACTCTCCCTCCCTGCCTGCCTGCCTTCTTTCTCCTTTCCTTTTAGTGGATACTGGGGGTCCAATCTAGACAAGCACTCTACCACTGATCTAGGTCCCAAGTCTTCCATTTGTGTTTCTGTATTTCTTCATTATTTGGGGGTGGCATTTTCAGACTTCTTTAGATTGACTCAGACACATTTTATTTTATTTTATTTTATTTTATTTTATTTTATTTTATTTTATTTTATTTTATTTTATTTTATTTTTTATTCTTTAATTTGGTATAATCTCTATATTTTCAGGCCAAAGAATCTTTTTAGCTTTCTCGGTGTGGGGCCAAGGTCCTTCATTTTCATTAATGCCTTTTCTTGGTCTAGCATTATCTGGGTGTTTTTCACAGCCTCTGTGTGTGTGTGTGTGTGTGTGTGTGTGTGTGTAAAAGCATCTCTGAGCACTAGTTTCCTTGGCTTGAGGCACAACACAAATAGTCTTCTGTTTCTTTGTGCTGGACAGATTGGGCTCTGCATTGCTACACCGTGGTCTCTTCCTGACCCAAGGATCCTTCCTTACCTACCCTTGTACGGTCTGGGGCCCATCTGGGGCGTCAAGGCTAACCTCACATCATGGGTGATGCTGAAGATGGAAGCGGCCATCTCGGGCCTGGGACAGGGCTCATGTCCCAGTCTGGCCTGAGGCTCAAGGGGCTGCAGAGCACCATCCGCGGAGTGGGGCCCTCTCGGACAGCCACCCTGTTCTGAGCTGCAGGGGTGGAACTGTAACAGAGGCGGCAACAGGCTGCAGTGTGCAGAGCTCATGGCCATGGGCAAGGCCAGTGCTACAGCTGTCAGCCATGTCGCCTTTATCCCAGGCACAGAGTGAGGTTGGTGCTGTCCACACTATAGAGTAGCAGGCTGCGGGTCCCAAAGGCAGAAGCCACTTGCCCTCAGTCTCGGCTGAGCAAGTGCTACAGCCCAGGGTGGGTTCTGGGCCTGGCGGTACAGCAGAGCACTCCCTGTGCTGTAGTGCACGATGAAGCCAGCTTGGCTCAGGGGTTGAGGGGTGGGGGGGCAGCGGGGGGCGGGGCGGGCAGCTTGAGCCTCACAACCCTTCCCCGTGTAGGCTATGAACCCTTTATGGCGACGCCTTTTCCGTGTGCTGTGGAGAACCCCTCTACCCGGGTACCTTGCATTTAATGCGGTTCGTTTAAACCCACTGGGCCATCGAGTGGGGTTTCGTGTTTTGTTTCGCTTTCAGCAAGTTTTTGAGGCGACTCCATAACCCATCAATGCAGCCCAACTCCTGTGGCTTGTGTAGCCCACTTGCAGTCGCTCACCCTCCCGTCCTGCATGGCTTTGCCAAGTGACTTCTGTTTCACCTGTGTGGCTCCAGATCTTTGTAGGGCGGCTTCACCTCACTTATGTCATGGGCTCCTCCACGCCTCGCTCCTTGTGCTCGGTGCAATGTCCCAGAGGCCACGCTTGCCGTTCTTCTCTTCTTTTTCCTCTCTCACCCCACGCACCCCCATCCCTCCTCTTACCTCATCTCCCCTTGCTGCTGCTGCTTCTTCTTCTTCTTCTTCTTCTTCTTCTTCTTCTTCTTCTTCTTCTTCTTCTTCTTCTTCTTCTTCTCCTCCTCCTCCTCCTCCTCCTCCTCCTCCTCCTCCTCCTCCTCCTCCTCTTCCTCCTCCTCCTCCTCTTCTTCTTCTTCTTTTGGATTTGTTTTTTTCTAGACAGGGTTTCTCTGTATAGCCCTGGCCGTCCTGGAACTCACTCTGTAGACCAGGCTGGCCTCGAACTCAGAAATCCGCCTGCCTCTGTCTCCCAGAGTGCTGGGATTACAGGCGTGCGCCACCACCGCCTGGCACTTTTTTTTTTTTTTTTTTTTTTTTTTTTTTTTAATATACAGTCTCATATAACCCAGGCCAGCCTTGAACTCTCTATGGAGCCGAGGATAAGCTTAAACCCCTGCTCCTCCTGCTGCTACCCCTGAAGTGTTGGGGTGATTGATGAGCAGTGTGTGCTGCCTGCCTGGGGTGCTCGGTGCTTTCATCTCGTGCGCCTCACATTGTGTACACTCCCTAGTTGATGGACATTTGGGTATTTTTATTTTGCCCAGGGTTCTTTGGCTGAGGATTTTGACTGCCCCCTTTTACACCTGAAATTCCTTTGGCCTGAACTGAAATATCTCTGCCCCTTTTCAAGCCCACCCCATGTTCTCCTAGAGGCCCCATGCCGGGCCCCCCCCCCCTTCCCAGCAGCAATCCACTCAGACGCCTTCTCATTTGTCTCTGGGAGTCTGCTCTCATCCCTCCGACTCGTCTGCCAGGGCACTGCCGCCAGCCAGCCAGCCAGCTGTGGAAATCAATTTAAATCGAATAGTGGCTTGCGCTCTCCCAAGAGGCAAGGTAATTTTCTTCGGTGGGAAGGAGGATAATGAGGGGCGGTTTGGACTTGACCTGGCTCCTCCAGGAAAGAGCTGGGAGTTCCAGAACTCCACTGTCTTGAGTGTTAATTAAAACAGCTCCTGGGGTGAAGGACAAGACAGAAGTGAGCTGAGTCCAGCTGCAGTGGGGCCCAGAGCCTGAACCTTCTGTCCTCTGCTTCCCTCTCCACGGTGTCAGCAGGGCTGTGCTGTTCAGAGTGCTCCGTGCGAGTGGTGTGGTCCCCAGGACATCCACCTTCCGTATCTGCAGCACCCATGTCCTTGGCCCTCAGGGATCGGGTCATGGCTGGGGTCCCATGTGGGTGTACCACCCTGCTCCCTGGACTTATGTGAACCGGACTGATGGCAAAGACAAGGATCTCCATCTCCCAATGTTTAGAAAGCTTGTGATAGGAGGATGAGGTGGGGGATCAAGGACAGGGACCTGCGCAGGCCACCCCTGCGTGGTATCTAGCTGCAGGCGCAGGTGGGAATAGAAGCGTTAATTCAATGCATGCGACTGTGCCTTTGACCTGCTTGCTTGCTTATTCAGAGCGACCTGTCTAGGGCTTCGGATGCTCATCTCTTCTCGGGATCCTTGGGGTTGGGGAGGGCATTAGATGCGTTCAGCTGCATCTTCTGGCATCCCAGCTCTGTCACGTACCTATGGGACCCTGGTCCTGCACTCTACTGAAGCTTGGTGTCTGTACTTTCCCGTGAGTGTGTTCTAGGTCTTGTCAGCTACAGAAGTGCCCGGGAATGTGGTTTCCCTGTGACCTGTGAGGCCTAAAAACTCCCATTTCTCTGATTCCTTCTGAGCCCCCCCCCCTCCCGAAAGTGGTTGCTACCAGTGCCCACAGGGCCCAGAAGAAAATAATTCTGTTCCAGCCCTTGGAGAAGGGACACTCACTGTTTGACTCCCTCTGGATGTGAAGCCTTTATTTTAGCTGGTGTTCCTAAATCAAACAGTCAGGAAGACACTTCACCGGCTCGCTCACGGAGCTGAGTGGAGCCGGATTGGGAAGAGCTTTTGAAGGCCTAGAAAAGGGGCTCTAATGACTCTCCCGTCCTGGCTGTGCTTTTATGACATTGAGAAGAGCAGTTGGCTCTGCTAAAAATAATGATTCAGCTTAATGGGAATCCCTACCAAGCAGGGGCTATGGCATCCCACTGCCCCGCTTCCTGTGGAGAATGAGATAGAAACCACACCTATGTCCTGTTTTATTTATTTAAAAAATAAGTTTCATCAATTTTTTGACCATTTTACGCGTGTGTATGATGTGTTCTGAGTCCACCCACCCACCCACCATCTCTTAGCTCTCCCACATCCCTGTCAAGACCCCCTCCTCCCTAAAATTTCCCTTCCTGAATTTGTGCCTTTTTGTTTGGTCCTGTGACTTGCTGAGTTTGCCTAGGGCCGCCTGTGTGACCGCGGGTTTGGAATTGTTCACTGGAGCCTGTTTACATCATGTGTTTCGGCTTGTAACTCACAGATCTGTATTCTTAGCCTTTAAAATCTTAAATATGTAATATACGAATAGAATTTTAATTCATAAAATAGTGGCTATCGAGATTTACTTATGAAAATGAGTTTCTGTTTCGATTGGCCCTGTCTAACGGATACCAACCATGGCTCGGTGCTATCCTCAGCCCTTCTCGTGCCTTTTGTATTTGTGTGAAACAAGGTCTCATGTAGTCCAGGCTGGTCCCAAATTCTATATGTAGTTGAGGGAAACTTCAGAACTCTGATCTTACCTGCTGTCGTGTGACACCGCATCTGCACTTGGTGATGCTGGTAGAACCCAGGGCCTGCAGCCTGCTGGACAGACACTCCTGCTGGGCCACACCCCAGCTCATTCAGTGTCTGACTTTCTAGAGACTTTGGAGCAGAGTCTTGTGGAGCACTCTTCCCCCCACCGCCATCTTAAAGGTGAGGAAACCGGGTTGGAAAAGGTTAAGTGTCACGCCAAGGCCATGGAGCCGAGGTCATGTGACCTAGAAGTGCCGTAGCCATCCGGCCTCTGTGACTCTGTTTCCCCTACTCGTCACACTGTTCTGTGAACATTCCTTTGCTTTCCAACATGCAGAGTGGGGACTTAGAACAAACGATGCTGGACTGTGGAGAGCCTTGGTGAGGTGCCATGCCGCCTGGCAGGAACTTCACTTTGGCCGATGTCAAGTGACGTTCCTCTCCCAGCCTTTGAGTGGGAACTCCTGTGTCAGCCATGATTCCCCTCCACCTAGGGTGGAGTGCTCAGATCAAGGTGAAGCCCATTGCTGTTCAATGACCTGCAGTTTCCTGAGAAACACTAGCCACCTGTGGAGCAACTGAACTGGTTCTGCTGAGAAGCTTCCAGACTTTCCCCCTCCCTATATCTATTGGGAGTTCTTCATTAAACTTTGAGACCTTGAATAGCAGGAGTTATCTTGGTCTCCATCTCTTTTTGCCGCCTTCCCATACATCCCCAGCTTCCCTTCCAGGTAACCCGTTCGATGTAACTCCGGGCAGTTACACTGGACTAGGGCGTTTCTGGCCTCAAAAGCAGAGAGGTCGCTTAAAGGTGATTTATATTGTTTTGTTCAAATGTTTATGCATTTTCTAAAATGGCAACTCAGTACTATGCAGGGGAGGTCGGACTTTTGTTTGAAACCCCCGCCCCCTTACTCTCTACATTTTTAGGCTCAGCAGCCAGGGACCAAGAGTCAGGCAGAGAAAAAGATTAATATCAGAAAAATGATACCTCTCACATGTGGGGGCTTCATGCAAAGAAGTAGAAACCACAGAAGGACTGAAACTGGGGACTTATAGAACACTCAGGACAGTAACTATGGAGATGGGACCAGAGAGGCTCTAGGGGTAGCTGATGTGGGAAAGATGTGGGAAGAGTTGTGTGCCCTGCAGATTCCAATTGGAGCTTTGCCTGTTGATCAGCAGTGTCAGTCCCCAGAGAGGCAGAGTCCCCTTCTCTCCCTATGGGCTCAGGGACACCTTTCCAAACAGAATTCTGTATCACTTGTATGAAAGGAAGTTTACACCCTGCTGTAAGACAGAAGGGGGAAGAGTAGGGAGCCTGCTGGTTTCAGCTCAAGGCTGGCCTCATATGGGGGTGGGGGTGGGAGAGCACATCTGAGGTGCTTCCACTGTATATTGTATTTAAACCAGAAAAAAAAAAGTGATCACACTTCTTGCTTTAAACACACTAACTGAAAGGACTCAATTTAGAAGAAAAAAGTATGGGTTTAAAATGCTCACAACAGGCTTATTATCTCTTGGGTAAAGACTAATGTGTCACTTAGGAAGTATCTAAAAGATAAGAACCAAACAAAAAGCCACTCAGACAAAAGTGCGGTTCCGAATAACAGGCGGAGAGGCCGGGGTGTAGTCTGTAAGTAGAGTGCTTGCCCTGAGTACACAGAGACCTGGATTCTGTCCCTAACATCGCTTAAGCCATGCGTGGAGGTACACACCTGTAATAGCTGCACGCCCGGGGTAGAGGCAGGACGGGCCGAAGAACGAGGTTGGCCTGGGTTACATAATGTGTTCCAGGCCAGCCTGGGTCATATGAAACCCTGTCTCAAAAACAAAAACAACACAACACAACACAAAGCAAACGAAGCTCCCCATTGAAGTGACAGGCCAGGAGACTACAGAAAAACCCAGGGAAGTGCCACATCCAGGCCCCAGGCTGAATCCAGGGAGGCCACATGGGGATCACGCAGCAGCTGAGGAGGGGCTGAGGGCAGGGCAGAATGGTTTGTGGGGGACAAAGAAGGGCTGTGGTGGTTTCTCCCTCCAGACTCTCATGTTTTCTCTTCTCTTCTCTTCTCTTCTCTTCTCTTCTCTTCTCTTCTCTTCTCTTCTCTTCTCTTCTCTTCTCTTCTCTTCTCTTCTCTTCTCTCCTCTCCTCTCCTCTCCTCTCCTCTCCTCTCCTCTCCTCTCCTCTCCTCTCCTCTCCTCTTCTCTTCTTTTCTTTTCACCACTTACAGAGAGCTTAGTAGGACAAGTAAAAGTACTAACCTTCAAGCCTGATGACCCAAGTTTAATCCCCAGGACCCACACAGTAGACCTGACTCTAAGCTGTCCTCTGACCCCCACATGCACACAGCATGATACAGCTCCCTTCTCCACACACTGGCACATACACACAAAAGAAACAAGAGGAGACAGGCAGTGGCGGCGCACATCTTTAATCCCAGCACTTGGGAGGCAGAGGCAGGTGGATTTCTGAGTTCGAGGCCAGCCTGGTCTACATACCTAGTTCCAGGACAGCCAGGGCTATACAGAGAAACCCTGTCTCGAAAAACAAACAAACAAACAAACAAACAAAAAGAAACAAGAGGAGAAAAAAAACCTTAGGGGCAAGGGCGGTATAGTTGGAATCAGCCAATTCATTCTAAAACAGAGAGAAAGAAAGAAAGAAAAAAGAAAAAATGAAGCTAAGGTAACATTCTATCACTGTGAAGCAACATTTCTCTACAAAATAAAACAGAAAGGAAAGCGAAGCCTCTTCTCTCTCCATAGTGAAACTGTGGTGTCTGTACAAAGAAGACAGTTCAGCACTGACAGCGTGTGAGCCACAGACATGAAGGGCTCTGGAAACTTAGACAAATTGATACGGCCAGGCGGCACCATCTGTCGGCGCTGGCTGAGCCCCATTCCTACTGGGTACTATCACAGTAACTCGATAATCCATACCTGGTATTCTTTTGTGATGGACACACCCTGGCACCGCAGAATCACAGCCACCCAAGGAGATGAGGAAACAAAGAGAAGGAAAGTAAACACTTCTAGGCACAGGTGGGCATGGTGGCCCTTGCCACACACAGAGGGAGGCCAGATCCTTTCTCTGGGTAACAGGAGCATGTGCAGTAAACATTGCCATGTGGTATCTGCATTTATTTCTGTACAGCCATTGCGGGTGGTGCTGGGCTAGGTGATGGGGCTGCTCTGAACATGGACTCATCAGAGATAACACAGTGTGGGGGGATTTAGCGTCGATCCTGGTCCCAAGCAGCTCTGCAGTTTGATCTGAACATTTGTTAAGCGGGAAAGGCTGCATGCAGCCAAGCAGGAAATTGACTGTGATCTCTCCTGAAACCAGACTAGCATTTCAAGAGCCAGCATCTGTGAGGGGCCCAGCGGTCGGGAGTGGGACGGTGCAGAATGTGCTGTCAGGATGATGGAGAGATGCAGTGGAGGGGGATGGACCTCTAGAGTTGTGGCTGCTCAGGTCAGAGGGGGTTGGTGGCAGAGGAGGGGCTCAGTGCTGGGATGGGCACAGAGGCCAGGCACAGATGTTAAAGACCAGAAGGAAGGTGCCCTCTGCGCCCCATAGTGGGGTGTGTACCTTATATGAGCATCCTTCCTGCGTCCCTAGACTCCTGTAGGCCCTGGATGCAAAGTGCTGGGTTCACAGACATAAGCTTATCATAGATCCTTTTATACACTGATTTTGGTGCCTTAACCTGCTAGGGGGAGAAGGACAGGGTTGTTTTAGTGGGTAGGAATGTGCATTGCGGGTAGTGGAGGGATGCCCCAGTTAGTAAGCATTTGCTTTACAAACAGGAGGAACTGAATTGGATGCCCAGAACCCAGGTCCAAATGTCAGGCATGATGGTCCGTGCTTATAATCCCAGTGCTGTGGAAGTGGAGGCAGGAGGCGTCCCTGGGGCTTGCTGGCTGGCTAGCCTGCTTACATAGTGAGCTCTGGACCAGTGAGAGCCCTGCCTCAAAGAAAGTGGTCAGCCTTCTCAAGATGATGCCAAGTTGTCTTTTGGCCTCCACCTATGCACCTACACACACACACACACACACACACACACACACCAAAAAAGACTGTGCAATGATTGAAGAAAGCAGTTACCTGTCCCCCCTCTCCTTCCATCATGGGTATGAATTAGTAGTGCAGAAGTTGAAAACGGTGGAAAAATAACCAGAAAGTAACTGGATGATGAGAATGTATAAAATTAGGTGGATTCGACGGGAAGGCTATCTGTAACTCATCAGACAGAAAGGTCCACCCACTTGGTAAGCGATGGAGCACGGTTTGCTGCTGAGCTTCCTGGGAGACAGAGCAAAGAGGTGCCCCCTCCCTGCTGTCCTGAACGATGATCTTAATAGATCCATAAGTTTCATGGGGCTGTTCCTTAGAAAACCTCTTTCCCTGTAGGTCTGCCCCAAAGCACAGTCACAAATATGTGTGAACTAATAGATGTAGCCATTGTCATAGAAGGAACATTTGCAGCAGATTAGATCTCCCTTTAATTTAAAAATTTCTGTTTTATTATTACTGTGTGTGTGTTCGCGCTAATGTGTGTATGTAGGCATGTGTAAGTGTGGTACCCTTGAGTTATATGTGTGGGGGCTGGGGGTTGACGTTGAGTGTCTTTCTCTGTCACTCTCACCTCTTCACCTTGTTTTTGGAGACAGGGTCTCTCACTGAATCTGGAGCTCACCATGTCGGTCAGCCTGGCTGGCCAGCAGGCCCTTGGGATCTGCCGGTGCTGGGGTGACGGGCTTGCGTTGCCATACCTGGCTTTCAGAATTCTGCCCCTCACAATTGCACGGCAAGCTCTTTATGCACAGAGCCATCTTCCCAGGTTTGAATTCCACTCTCAAGGCCGCTCTTCAGCTCGGAGGCTCTTTGCTAAGAAGCCTGTGTTCTAAGCACTGATGGGGGTGGGGCACAGTGTTGACATCTAGGGTGTGGACAGAGGCGCCCTAGAGCCAACCCAGAGCACAACACATTCTCTCCCCACCTCGTCTCTGTCTGACTCTGTTTCTCTGTCTTTCTGTTTCTGTCTCTCTGTCTCTGTTTCTCTGTCTCTCTGTGTTTCTGTCTCTCTGTCTCTCTGTCTCTCTGTCTCTCTGTCTCTGTCTCTCTCTCTTTCTCTCTCTCTCTCTCTCTCTCTCTCTCTCTCTGTGTGTGTGGGGGGGGCAGGGGCGACACAACTGTGCTGCTGAACACAGGGCTACACCCTCAGATGTTTGGAACACAACATGACACTGGAAACCACCTAGACACCCTGCAGATGGAGAACCCTTGAAGCCAGAGGGCTGGCACCGCACAGGTTTACAGATAAATAAGATCCTCGGCTGCATGGTTCACTCCCAGTTACACAAGCCCTGCCTTGCACTGCAATACCCACTCCCCGTCCCTGGTCCAGGCTCCAGTGGGGTGGGGGGATTAACTGGATAAGATGATAAAGCAGACGCTGGCTCAGCCCAGGCCAGTCATTGGTATGTCTGTGTCCAAGGGAAATACTTCAGAATATGGACGTCAGAGAAAAGGTACTTCAGTAAATAATCACACAGCCGAGCAAGATGGAAAAGCTTTAGTGCAGACCATTAAATAAGAATGAGGGAGACGGAGAGTTCTTGGCGTGGAGGGATGTCTATGGAATATTGACAAGTGAAAAGCAACTTGCAGAATGTGTGTGTGTGTGTGTGTGTGTGTGTGTGAGAGAGAGAGAGAGAGAGAGAGAGAGAGAGAGAGAGAGAGAGAAAGAGAGAGAGAGAGAGGTAAATATAGCCTCTTATCTGTCAATGTACAAGGTAGGTACCCCGCGTGAAGTTTTATATAATTGTTGCCTTCTCTCTTATGATTGATGCAGGGTTAAAGCCTTTAACTTTCTTCCTTTCAGTTGAGCCTGCATGTGCTACAAGTTACATTCACTTAAAATCTGTTCTTAATTTTTAACTTTTATGTGTCTGGATGTTTTGCTTGCATGTATGTATCTTTGCCACCTATGTGTCTGGTGCCGGAGGGGGCCAGAAGCAGGGGCTGAGTCCCCTGAGACTGGAGTCGCAGGCGTTTGGGAGCCGCCATGTGGGTGGGTCTGCAGGAGCAGCTGGTGCGCTCAGTCACGGAGCTTCTCTCCAAACCTTAAACTCATTTAAATAAAAAGTTAATTGCCTCATGTAAGATAGGTTATAAAAATACTCTAGGAAGACCGGGTGTGATGACTTAAACCCCCAACCCCAGCGGTCCTCAGGCAGAGGCAAAATGGCTGCAAGTGTGAGGCCAGACTAGGATGGGAAAGGTCCACATGTTCATGGTCTAAAACTTGGAAAGTTATTCTTAAAAACTGGGAAGCAAGACCTACATTTTGTACAAAGAATATACCCTAAAAAAAAAATAATAATAATGGTCCGGTCGGGCTCTACACTGAGATCCTCACAGGCTACGCCATCCACCCTGCCGAGTTTTAGAAGAGAATCATTTCTAAGCTGTCAGAGATCTCTCTGCTTTCCATACCAGAGTGTACGGAGTGGCTTTTGTTGATGCTAGGCACCTGGTTTCTTAGCAGTTTCT
This sequence comes from Apodemus agrarius, assembly GCA_964023405.1. NCBI lineage: Eukaryota > Metazoa > Chordata > Mammalia > Rodentia > Muridae > Apodemus > Apodemus agrarius. Next base: position 148,041,959 of record OZ030005.1, read on the forward strand.
AAATGCCATTCTCCCAGTGAAACCGCACAGGGTAAAGCCGCTTCTGGCTCCCGAAGAGAAATAGAAACGGAGCTTGCGATTCGAAATCACAAAGCAATCCGAGCTCGAATTTAAAGCCCTCGGTGTACACGCTCCAGCCTCTTCAAAGGCTGGCCTCCCCTCAGCTTCCAGCTGCCTGTGTGACAGGTGCCCGTGTTGCCCAAGCTCATCGCCTAGGGGACTGATATTTTTCTTTAAACATCTTCACTGATTGATCTGGATGTGGGTGAGCTGGTACTCTGTTTGCCTAGCATGAAGTCCGGGTTCTATTCCCAGAACTTCAGAAACAAACATTGTAGTGCATGCTTGTAATCTCAGCACTCTGGAGGGGGAGCCAGGAAGGTCAGGAGATCAAGGTTATCCTCAGCTGTGTATTGAAATTGAGGTTAGACTAAGCTATATAAGAGCCTAACTCAAAAACAAAACAAAACAAAACAAAACAAAACAAAAAGAAAACAATAGCTAAGGCAGTAGCTCAGCAGTTAAGAAGAGCTCACTGCTCTTGCAGGGGACCCAGGTTCGGTTCCCAGCAGGCACATGGCTGCTCACAACTGTCTATAACTCTTGTTTTAGGGGATTTGCTGTATCTTCACACACACACACACACACACACACACACACACACACACGGAACAGGGAGAGAGGGAGAGAGAGAGAGAGGCAGACAGACAAACAGACAGACTGACTGACAGACTATGGATATGATAAATGTTGAGGAATGTGAGCTTCAAAACCTCCAGTCACTCCAGTAGACTCAGGGACAGAGAGGAGGAGTGGGGTGAAGGAAACTACCCTGGATGCTGGACCTCAAGCCCCACAGGTCAGAAGCAGCCTTCCTTAACCCAGACAGCTTTCGTAGACAGTGATGGTGGCATTGATGGTGCATTTTAAATATTCTCAAAGTTAACCAAAGGATACATTGGCAAACTTTACCAACCATGTTTTTCCCTTGAGTTGGTATTCCTATGTAGCCTTAAACACAGGATCCTCCTGCCTCAGCACCCTGGGTGGCTCTAAGATACTCTTAAAAACCAGGAACACTAGAAAGGAGCTTCCACTCCAGGTGTCAGGGCTGGGCTGGGGTGCAGCCGGTGGCCGGGAGCTGGCCTGGCGAGCGTGAGGTTCTGGGCTCCACTATCAGGACTGTGGCGGCCTAGGAGGTGCTTATCTGATTTAAGGATGAATAGTGAGGCAAGCTCCAAACGAAAAATGGAGAGAGGTCTGCAAACTCTGCAAACCACAAAGCAACGTGAGCAAAACTCTCAGGTGTCTGATAAGAAAGAACAATAGGAAAAAGGATCAGCGCCTCGTTCGCTTCAGTTCTTTTAACCTCTGCCGAGGGCTGATGGGCTGTGGTACTGCTCTCCACATCGGAGACTAAAAAACACAAAGAAGGAAAAGAGAAGAACCTCAGGGGCAGATGAAAACGTAAGCAGGTTTTCTTTAAAAAGATGAAAATGTCCAATAAGCACATATATGCACACACACACACACACACACACACACACACACACTATCCAAACATTTACTCACTGGTAAAAAATATTTTTTCTGTCTAAAGTGACTTCTTTTTTTTTTAGAACAGCAGAGTAGCACGCTTCTTTAATTCCTTTAGTTAATACCTCTAATTTAATGGCCTTGGGAAGCAGCGGCCTGGCTCACAGGGGGTGGGGGGAAGAGAAGCAGCCTCCACGGCTGTCATCTGACCTCCCTGATGTGCACCATGGCAACGCCTGCCTACTACATACACAAAATACATAATTATTTGTTAATAAGCATATAAAAAACTTTAAATGTTTTCAAAATTGTATGTGTCTAAAGCTCTCTGTGCTCATGTTGTAGCGTGTATGAATGTGAATTCAGGACTGAACACATTAGAGGCGTTTTGGAACAGGTGAATTGGAGGTCTTGTTAGCCTTGGGAAGGAACCTCTTATTTCTGTCTACAATTCTTTACTTTTTTTTTTAAGACAGGGTCTGAAAAAGCCTCGGTTGTTCTCAAAGTTGCTACACAACTAAGGATGGGTTTGGATGCTTTGATCCCCCTGCCTCCAGCAGCAGGGTGCTGGATTTACAGGCACACACCACCATGCGATGCGGTCTGTGTGCTGCTGGGTTGGAGCCAGGGTTTCAGGCGTGCTAGGCAGCAGTCTACTTATTGAGCTTTATGCCCAGCCCCACTTATATTTTGTACTTAGTTCTTAAATTTTACCATGACAAGTCCTGGGCCTGAAAATAAGGAGGGTGTTTTAGGAACTGATCATATCACAGTAAAAAATACATTACGTCTCATTCGACGCACAAACACCCGGAGAACGACGCGGGGGAAAGTCGCATCGTGGTGATTACCATCTGGAGCCCTAAGTTTATTCTTTTTAGTTTTAATTTTTTTATATAACAAATAATAGTAGCTTTTATGTATGGGAGGTAAAAAAAAATCATTATTATAGCCAAGTGTCGTGGCACATGCTTTTAAAGATAGTACTCAGGAGGTGGAGACAAGCAGATCTCTGTAAATTTAAAGCAAGCCTGGTCTACGCAGCAAGTTCCAGGCTAGCCAGGACTACACAGTGGGACTCTGTTTTTAAATATATACATAAAACCTATAAAAGATCATTACATCCCTGAGGCTCAATGTATCGACCTCTATGCACTTTCTTAGGTGGAGTGGCTCTCAGTTATAAGCAATGGTTGCAAGCGTTCATTAGGGGAGGGGGTTGCAGTGAACAGTCACTGTTTTACCCCTTGTTTCTTTGGATGTTCTGCTGCAAACAGAAATCACAAACAAACAAAACAAAAACAAAAACAAAAACCCCATGTCCAATAAGTAGCTGACCTTGTGATGTGCTCCTACGCTGGGAAAGCTTCTGTAGTTTATTTTCTTTTTTCTACCTTAATCACAGAAAATTACATTGTAACCAAACAGAAAATCTATTTACCTTCAATAACAGAAAAAAAAAATGCAGACACAAAACTGAGTTTGTCGTCTAATTCTTTTTCCTCTACGGCCTTTTTTGTCTTTTGACTTTTAAAATTGTTTTTAAAAATAGAATATATTTTTTAAATAACGTCATCTATGTGATATATCTTGATCTCATCTGTCCTTAGATTTCCCCCTCCCACTCACCCTCAGGGACCCCCAGCATGACACCCCTGTTGGGTGCTGCCTCATTTTCCCGGCTCGATCTTAAGCAGGCTCCTGTAGCTGCAGGGAACTCAAGCGTGCGATGCCCGTGTCGCGTCTGGAAGACATCGTGTCAGCACGTTGTCCTCTCCATCCTTCAGCCCTTACGTTCTTTCCATCCCTCTCTGGCCATGGCCCCTGAGTCTCCAGGGAAGGGATTTGATGTCTATGTCCTGTTTAGGGCTGAACTCTCAATCCTCACTCAGTCTCCGCTCTTTGACTGTTATGAGTCTCTGCCTTGGCTGCTGCCCACAGCAGAGAGAAGCTTCTGTGGCCAGGGCCGAGGGCAGCGCTAATCTGTGCAGGTAAACATTAAGTGTTTAGAAGGCGGGTTGACAGGGTGTCCGTTTAGCAAGACACTGTTAGTGGACTCTCCCCAGGACTGGCAGTTTCTTACGCAGTGAAGATGCATCTATATATAGGACCAGCAAATGAAGGAGCTTGCCCGAGAGAAATGACATCTCATCCTACAGGCTGGAAGAGGGCGTTGGGTCCTTTGAAGTCAGAGTTACCTGTGGCTGTGAGTCTTCCAAGTGAGTGTGGGGCGTGTCACTCAGATCCTCTGGAAGAACAGAAGGTGCTCATGACCTCTGAACCATGTCCCCAGCCCCCTAACTGTCACTTAAAGTGGGTGCATTTTATTGCGTGTATGTTATATGTCAGTCAAGTGGATGTTTTAATTTTTTAAGGTTTTCCCATGTAGGGCCAACTACATAATTAAGATGGTTACAGAGTATGAAATGCAACGGGGAGCAGGGGCTGGAGTGAACCATTCTATACAGGTTCTGTGCCCATGCTGACCTGGGGGTGGCTGTGTGTGTGTGTGTGTGTGTGTGGAGAGAGAGAGAGAGAGAGAGAGAGAGAGAGAGAGAGAGAGAGAGAGAATGCAATTTTCCTATTCATGTTTAGCTTACCTCATTTTTTATAGTGTTCTGGGTCCTCTCCAAATCTGGCCCCCTGTCTTTCACGCCCCACAGTCCACAGTGTGTTTCATGGAGGCTGTGCCACCCCCATCAACCCATCTCCCCACTGAACTTTAGGATGTGTTCTGTTTTGCACCATTATCAACACCTCCCCTCCCCCACTACCTGCCTCTCACAAACCTATAAAGAAAGAAAGATAAAAAGGCTCCTCAATGAGTGGATTAAGGGTTTAAGGAGGCAGGGGCTGAGGTGGTATGCTGATGGACAGGGGCAGGTATCGGCATTCTGCCCCACCAAGGTTATTTTAAAAGAGTGAGTGACGTAAGTTTTCTGGGTATCAGAATTCTATCCCACTGAGATTATTTTGAGAGAATGATGTAAGTTTTATTTTAAAATTTCAGTCTTGAAAATATGACATTGGACACGAGGTATGAATCACATCCTGCTTCAGCGAGCTTTTGACGAGACGTGGCAGAAAACAGCTTTACAACGCGGGGGCCTGTGTGCAACTTGCTGTCAGCGCTGAGACCAGGGGCACGAGGCCTCCAGAAGCACCTTCCACACAGCGAGAAAAGAAGACGGTCAGGTCCCAGGGATTCAAAGTTCATTTTTCTAGATTAATTGGGTAGGACAAGTGTTAGTTCAGGGAGCTTGGGCGTGGCTTTTTAGGGTACAGCGGCAGAGGTGACTCCCACCGTTGACTATAGCTGTCACATCCTAAGGTATTTACTGGTCCCCTTGCCAGGCTCCTGACTAATGGCTAAACTTGCAAAAGTGCATTGTTTGGACAACAAAATCTGGGCTGCGTTTCAGCTCTAAGAATTTGAGAACTCTGAGAAAGCAGTTTGTGCTCAGGTATGCATGCCCAGCATCTCCCAGGAGAAGCCATCTTTTAGAATGACTCACCAGAAGGCAGGCCTCTTAGTGAGGAAGGAGCAGGGACTAATGGCCCCTCAGTGGACGGTGGGGTTAGTTGGCTGTGGACATTTTGGGAAGGCGCTCTTCCCAGACCTTCTGTTTCAGTGTTTGCAGTGGACAGATGAAGGTTGTGTAAGTCCACCTCTTCACTTATCAACGCCCTGCAGTGTCCCTGGATGCCCTTCGTGCTCCCTTCCCCGGTTACAAACTTCCTGGACCTGTAGCAGCTTCGGGGAAGCCAGGCACAGCAAACCAGAAGGGTGCTATGCCCATGCCAGCCCCACCCTGGTACACGCCTGAGAACTGGCACATATATCTGTGACCCACTCCATGGTCAACCTGGGCAACTTAGCGAGACTCTGTTTCCAAAAACATAAAAGTTTTAAAAATGAAGGAAAGGCCGCGCTTGTAGCTCGGTGGCAGTGCCCTTCCCTGGCCCATGTGGGGGCATGGGTTCACCCTCAGCATTGACAGACAAATGCTCATCTATACTGATTGGCCTCTGGGTTGCCAGTCTGAGGCCTTAGAGAGGGAAAAGTCTATGTGGACTCATGTCTCAGCTGTAGCCTGTGAGACTCTCAGCATCAGTGACCTCATCTCCAAAGCTGGGCAAAGTCCTGGAATTTCCCAGCAATCCTTGGGCCTCAGCCACTCCTCTAGAGAGAGGAGAGGGCTATGTGTGGGAAGGCCACTCCTTAGGACACTGCATCTCCCCTGTCTGGGCCTCTGGTCATGGTGTCTGTTGATGCTGAGGTGAGGTTGGGTCTGGTAGATCTGAAGCCCCTGTGGCATCTCTGTCCCTCCGTCCCTCCTGGGACAGAGGGTTGGGCCACTGGGGTTGTGTGCCAATGGGCACTCTCCCCTCGAGCGCTTAAGATGTTGCCAAAGGTCCCTTTGTAACTTCCCATCCCCCCCCCCCCAAGGAAGCCTCTCAGACCAGAGGTGCACTGCATCTACAGATCCAGATCTGGGGGAGGAGGTGGCTGCTAAGATGGTGACGATAAAATTGTTGCAGACACATAAAGCGTTGCTTTCTGGTTTTTGTGTGGGCGCTGTCCTGGTGGAGGAAAATCAGAAGTCCTCGAATGGGTGGATTAGAGGGGTCCCTTGTCTTGCCACACCCTTGGTGCCTGAGCAGGAAGAGAGGCTAACGGTAAGAGAGGAAGTCTCAGACTCAGTCTGGGCTGGCTCTGAGTCTTCCTGGGGCTAATGACTATGACTGCCACCGAGGGTTGTCACAGGAGCAGGCGAGAGATAGGAAGAACGAGGAGCCCTTGAACACGAACAGGCGACATATCCGCAAACTCAGTGAAAAGCGTGAAGAATGTGGGAGCAGAGGGGTGGCTTCTGCTCTGCATGAGTGTGGTGCGCAAACCATTTCTCAGCTGGCCACGGTAGCGCCGGCCTGTACTTTGTAGGCTGAGACAGGAAGGTCATACGTTAGGGTTAGCCTGGGCCACATAGTGAGATCCTGTTCTCTGCCCCGTTTCTCTCTGCTTTGGGGATAGTAGCTTATGAGTCTCACTCTGCTCATTTGAAGCCTCACTTCTAATTACTTTTAATTAGTTCACCTTGCTTAATGAGAAAGCGATGAACTTGGGGACCTTCCTGCTCAGATGTATCATTCGTAGCTCTGGTGGGGCCTGAGTGCCTACAGCCTAGAGAAGGACACCCAAGGGATGTCAGGGAACTTCAAATTAAGAAGGGGGCAGGAAGGTGACGGGTGGGGGTGGTGGTGGTGGTGACACAGGGTTCTTGTTTTAAATTGGGGCAGGAATGAAGGAAGGCAGTAACACTCAACTGTGACGTTTGAAGAACCTTTGTGGGACACAGATGTTCAGGTAGAAGGGTTGCCTATTTATAGAAACACGTGTCAAAGGGAGAAACAAGCCTGCTTCTTAAAGACAGACCATTAACCTTAGAGGCCTTCCCTGGCTGCACACACAGTGGGATGGCTGCCTTGGCGTTCTGTGGGCCAGGTGATCTGGGCAGGCCCTCGTGGAGGAGTCCAGTTCTCTATCCCGTCCCTTCCTTGTGGGTAGTGAGGGTACCCCGGGGCTGTGTGCGGCAGGCTTCTGAGCACCCCGCAGAGCGAGCTGGCTGCTGGCTCACGCACAGCTCTCACTGAGCTTGGTCACCGGAGGGTTTCTCTGCTCTGACCGTTGTGTCTCTGTTGGTCCTTGTAGAGCAGTGTCCTGCAAGTGCACTTAGGACGGTGGGTGGTGGGCAGAAGGCCTTTCGCCTGCAGATGTGGGTGATCAGGGGCGGCCACTGTGGAGGTCAGGGGACTCTGCAGTAATGGGGAAGTCTCGGAGGTCCAGACTGTGTACTTAGTGTTTCATAAATATCTCTTTTCTCTCATTAATTAATTAATTAATTAATTAATTAACTTTACCTTCTGATCCAAGCTTCCCTTCCTTTCTCTCACTCCCAGTCCAACCCTCTCACTCCCACCCCACCACCCGAAGAAGAAGAAAAAAAATTACACTTTTGAAAAGCTGCTCAGGGAGTTCGGACTGTTCAGAGACTGTTCCCCCTGCTGCTGCGCAGAGATTTTTGTTTGTTTGCTTGTTTGTTTTAACGATCTCTTGGTCTTGGGAGCAGCAGAGGACGTAGCACCCCATCTCATCTACCCAAAATAAGCAGAAAAGAAAAAAAGGCACAGTAGACGTTTATAAAGCCATAGGTTGTTCTGAAAGAGATGCTCGGGGAGATGTTGGGGACAGGAACAGAAAGAATAAACAAGCCACCAGGCAAGTCAGGCTTCTCGAATGTCTATTGATCTTTTCTTCTTCTGAGATAGGGTCTGACTACATAGCCCGGGCAGGCCTCCGGCTCATTGTCTTCCTGCCTCAGCCTCCTGAGGGCTGAGGTTAGAGTATGTACCACCCACCATGCCCAGCAACAATTTATAACCAGAACGAAGAAAATATCAAACTATCAGACAAACTGATACATAGGATGTAAGAATCCTGGTGGGGGGTGGGGGGGTGGGGGGGACAGAGGGCGGAGTCAGGCGTCCCACCCTTGGCATGGGGAGGGCTACAGACAGAGGAGAAGGCCAGAATGATACACGCCCACCCTGTGCTGGATTATCCCGGGGCATCAGTGTGCATTTAGGATCGCCTTTATGGAGACACAGATGGAGACATGCGGGACTGTTTATGGATTTGTGCACATACCTAAGCAGGTGCACACACATGGATGTATGTCAGTAGACATGGCTTAGGCAACTCCAACCCAGTAACTGGGGTGCCCCACCAGCACCCAGACCTTGTTTTCTTTTGTTTGCTAGCAAAAGAAATCAGGCCTCCCTGGAGAAATGACCAATTCTAAAGCGGGGAACATTTTTCAATTGTTTCATTGTAGTAAAATACATGTAACATAAAACTTGCTACCCTTTAAACATAGTTTCACACTGTAGCCCAGGCTTGCTGGGAGGTAAGGTCCATGCACCCAGATCTCCAGAGAAACCAGGAATGTTAAACACAGGACTGTCTTAACAATGGTAAAGATGGAAAACCTGAAATTCAGAAAGCTGGGAATTGGAAGAGATCAATAGCCTGGTGATCTGTGTCATCTATTGGGCCAGGACGTATCAAGCTTCCACAGTCAGGACCAGAAGTGGCTAATATCCCAAAGGGTGTTTACCCTATCTGCGTGACTGAGATCAGGCCAGACCCTCAGACTCCTAAGCTAGTACAGATAGCCTGTCTCTAGAACCCATCTTCTTGGAAGAAATATTACCCTGAGTCATTAGGCTTTCTTGTATAACACCAGGAACCTTATTTTTCCAAATCATACCAGGCTTAAATATATTGGGAATGAATTGCCTGATATCAGGCTACTTAAGAGGTGTGACCGAGGTTGAGGAGGTCAATTTGACCTCTCCAAGGTTCACTTCTTTGCCTGACCCCTGCAGAGACCACGCACAGGCTGGCCTCAGACTTCGGTTTATCCTCCTGCCTCTGCCTCCCAAGGGCAGGCAGTACAACCACCAGCTCTGGTCAAAGTTCAGCTTCTTAAAATATGAAAAATGTAAACATTTATTTTGTGTTGGGGGCAGGCTTGTGTCATGGCGCATGGGTGGAGGTCAGAGAATAGCGAGCAAAGGTCAGAGTCACCATGTGGGCTCTGAAGAGCCACCTCAGGCGGTCAGGCATGGCAGCAAGCCCCCTTTCTCTCTGCCATCTCTCCAGCCCAGTCGCAAACCCTGCCAAGTGTCAGTCAACGACAGTAAATTTGCTTGCAATCATCACTACTCACTTGCACAGCTGGAGAACTGAAACCGTATTTGTTGCCCCCCCAATAGCTGCCCCTGAACCCTCTCTCTGTTGTTGGATATCTTAAGGTTCCCTAAGGCATTTACCTTTTCCTCTCTCACTCACTTCTCCTACCGTGATGTCTCCCAGGTTCACGCAATCGTAATATGTATTCGAATCCCCTTCCCTTTGAAAGCCAGGAGCACTGGGTGGGGCCTGAGCATCAAGTGTTCAAAGACCTGTCTGGAACACGAGTGGGAAACAACCTGAGCCTTTGTGTGGAAGCTCTGCTCGTGCAGACACACGTGGACTAGAACCTCCCTGCGGGCTGTGAACAGCTGGTTTCTTCCAGAATGTTCCAACCAAACAGGGCTGGAAAACTGTAGCTTCACAGTAGAGAACGCTGACAGAAACAGCTTCAGGCAGGCCCGGAAGGTCAACAACTGTCATGGTCACTGGACTGTACGTGCCGTTGGTACGGGTTGAAGCTGCCAGTCATCCCTAGGTTTTGGACTCTTGATGAAGGGATTGGAAAGAAGATCAGACTGATTGCTGTTGGCCTTGAATTCTCCACCCCTCCCCCCTCAGCTCTCAAGCGCTGGGCTTGTAGGCTTGTACTGCCATGCCCGGCTGTTCTTCCTTTAATTGTGATAAATTCATGTTGCTTGTGCAAGTGGTTCATGACAGGAAAGTGAGCCCAGGGTGTAGGGAAATTTTCCATGCCATCTATGAAAGTCTTAAAATAATTTAAAATAAAAGATGTTTTAAAGGGAAATATGGCCCGAGGCAGATGGAGGGAAGGCTGCACCGGCAGGCAGAAGGGAACAGAGCCAGCCGGATCCAGGAGGCAGGGCGAACTTTTGAAGCCCGGTTTTCTTGGGTGTGCTGTGTGTGGGAGGAGGTTGGGAGCTGCCTCCTTGTCCCCTGAGCTGATGATTTTCCCTTTCCTCCTCAGCTCTGCGTCTACTCCTGGGATATGTGCTAGCCCCGAGGTCGACACCCTGAACTTCTCCTGGGACCCCAGGAATGTGGGATTCAGAGAGGCCAGTTCTGCTGGAGACAGTTCCACAGCAAGGATGCTTAGAGGACGACCTTCCCAAGGACACGGTCCCTGATTCTAGGTTCCTGGACTCCACATGGAACTGGTGCTAAGCGCACATGCCGGGTACTCCTAAAAAGTTCTAGAACCCACAGCCATGGAACAGGGCTTTCATGGCAAAGCAATGCCCTGATCGTTTACTTGTCTACTCTTGGAGGCAGGGTCTCCTGCCGCCCAGGCTGGCCTTGGACTCACTATATAGTTAAGGATGATCCTGAACCTCTCATCCTGCCTCAGCCTCCTGAGTGTTGGGGTAACTGGTGCGTTTCCTAAAAACAAGACTATTTCTTTACGGACTCTAGCATACACTCAGAGTGTGAAACTTGACCCTGATTTTGCATCCTGTTCCTTGACCTATGGACACCGCCCTGTTTGCACCTGCCCATGAATGCCTTCTTGGCAGAGGAAACCCTGCTTCCATGGCCGCCTCTCTCAGGCTCCTCTGAGAGGAAGCTGCCCTTGAGTCTTTGTATTCTGTCTTTCAAGAAACACGTGTCGGATGCTTCGTAAAACGTCAAAGATCCCATTGAAAAGAAATTTATTTTTATTTTATTTCCTACAAAATGACCTTAAGGAAAATCTAGTAAGGGGGCCAGAGGACCAAGCAGCTCATAGATAAAATTTTGACACACGGGGAAAATGGGCCAAGGACGTGTTTTCCGTCGATGGTGTTCTGCCCTGTGTCCTTACCCCACAGAGTGGTTGACTGTGGAACTAAGTGCTGACACTGAGAGCGTCTTATACTGTGAGCAGGGAGCCCATCTCGGGGGTGGGGGCTGGAAGCAGGATGCAGGTCCTCCCGAGCTGCTCGGTGTGGTTGGGATGTGCTCCTAGACGGGTGCGAGGCTAAGCGTGAACGTTGACCGTGTGTCTTAGAGGAGCCAGCTGTGACATCGGGCTTGGAGCCAGACAAGCAGCGAGAGCGCAGAAGGGACAGGCAGTTCCCAGAAGCCCCGGCAGAGTCTCTCAGGGTCTTCACGGGGCGGGGTCCAGGGCCAGTGTCACTGCTGTCATCCTCTCTAGGGAGCTCCCTACTGGCAGAGCCTTTGCAGGACTCATTAACTGCGCTGACTGTCCCCATCATATGTGTGTGTGTGTGTGTGTGTGTGTCTACATGGTTGGCCCTAGGCCCTGAAAGAGTTGGCTTGCTCTTGGGGAAGGGTCAATAGTCCTGCAGGGTAAAGGTCTCTCTGTTGAATGTCCGTGTGTCTATAATTGGTTCCTCCTGCTGCTTTAAGCTGCAGAGAGGTGGGAGGAATGAGGGCCACGGCAGGAAGCCTAGAGTCAAGTTTAGGGGTCGGGATTCTAGCCAGAGGTGGGGCCACAGGTCTGGGAGCACAAAAGGTGACCATTGAGGTCATGTCACAAAGGCGGTCACTGTGTTGTAGCCAAGGATTAAGGATTAAGAGGTGCTGTGGGTGTTTTAGGGTCTTGTTCTCAGAGGCACGGTGCGTACCATACTTGGAGGTCAGAGGAAGATTAAGTGAAAGGATGGAAACCAGGTGAGGGGATAGAGGTCAGGGAGGGAGAGATGGAATCCAGGGGAGTGCTCGCGGCACCTAGTCAGGGAGACTGCAGGGCGGGTTGGAGCCTAGCACAGCGCCTTGCCCTGAAGCCCAGCTGTCTGGAGGATGGTTTTACGGCCGTTGAGGAGCGTGGAAGGCATGCTGGGAGCACCTCTACTGTATGATGGGAACATCTACATGGGAAGCCGAGGCTGTGGGAGCACCGCCAGAGACAGGAGGTGTGCTTGGAGCGCGTGAGCTCTAGGAGGCAGAGCATCCTCCATCCTTGGACTTGGGTGACTGCGGTCAAGTGAGCCTAGGTCGGGTGGGGGGCAGCCACCTGCATCCAGGATGGCGTGGCTCTTCTGGGTCATCCATAACCCTTACCCAAGACCTGCCTCCTGACGGTCCCCGGGACTCCAACCTACTTGGCCCCTCCAGCGAGTCTTCCCACACATTTTTGTTCCCTGGGCAATATCTTATGGACCTGAACCAGGGCCCACCGTCCCACCTAGGTGACCTTGGCCTACTTTGAAGACTTTTCTGGGCTTCATAGTTCTCACGGAAGAAGTGAAAACCCTACATCCCCGGGGCCGGGACTCACCGAGGCTGCGGGATGCACCTTGCCCCTGATATTCGTTCTTTTACTCTGTCCCCCTCCCCTAGCTGCTATTTTGGTCCTTCCTCTGCGATGGTGCGGGGTGAGCCTCTTTTCATGTCAGGATGCCAGGCCCCCACCACCCCGTAAACAGCTGAAGGATGTGGTAGGAGACAAACTTTCCACTGAGATGACTTTGAACTGGGCCCTTCACACAGGGGCTCCCCTGCTCCTCCCAGCCGAGAAGACCCTATCCCATCTTGCCAGGCCAGAGGCTCAAGGTCAGTTCTAGAGAGGCCCCTGAGGATCAGCCACATCCCAGAGTCCCACCCACCTTGAGGACCCTCATGGGGGGGCATCTTCATGAATCTGCAGACGCCATAACATCATAGATGGAGAATAGGGTTTGCCAGGTGTACCCTGAAGGTTAGCTTTCTGGCTTCAGAGTCTAGCAACCAGCCTGCTAGGAAAGGAGCCTCCTGGCCATGTCTATGCCAGCTCTGGCTAGATAATCTTTCAAATTCCTCCTGGCCTGTCCCCTCATCTCCACTCACCCCCATTCCGTCTCCCCTGCCCCACCCACTGGGGCTCTTTTAGACATCTCAAGGTTGTAAATGACCTGCAAGGTTTGCATGAAGGCACATAGTTCTAGCCTGGCACACAACAGCAGACACAGATGTCCTTCAGCATAGACCTTGCCACCCTCAGGAGGCCACTCCGAGTGTCAGCTAGGGCCTGGCCACACCGTGCCAAGCAGATAGACCCAACTCAGTTTCTTCCTGGTGCCCAGCAGTCAAGCTTCTGCGGGCAAAGGACCAGAGAAGGTGAGCGCCCGGCCTGAGGCTGCACAGGGATTTACAGACCAGCACGGGGAGCAGAATCCAGGCTGAGGAGCCAGAAGCTTTCCCAGTGGTTCAGGACGGGAGGATGCCCTGCCCGCCGCAGCTGCAGCTCCTCCCCTAGGAATCCCCCCAGTAGTTGTGGGGAGTCTTGACTGGGAGGTACCGCATCACAGGCAACCACATCCTGGGACGGTTGCCCCAGGAAAGGCTGTGGCTGATACAGCAGGGACAGAGGGGAGAGCAGGTCTGTAAACCAGCACCCCAGCTCCCAGAGGAAGGCTGGACTCTGCAGGTGGGGTTGGGCGATGGCTGGAGCCAGGCTTAAAGCCGACCGGGTGCGGACACGATCCCGGCCAGGAAGCATGGCAGCAGCATCTACTTCGTTCCTGTCTGGGGGGGGGCTTGGGCAGCCACTCCTGTGGCAGAGCCAGTCTGACCCACAGGCTGGGAACAGCTGGGTGGCTCCCATCTGCAGCCCATCCCTTGGGAAGACCTGGGTCTCCTTTCTCTGCATTGGTCAGAGTGCCAAGACACCATGGAGAGCTGCCTCCACTTCGCCCACGGCTAGCACGGACCCCAGGCACAGTACATGCACCGGGGCTCCTACTAACAGTGTTAAGAGAAGGGGGCTGCTCCCAAGCCACTTACCCCTTGAGAGTGTTTTATGGGGGCCCTGAAGCACTGGGGTCATCTCCTAAGGTAGGGAGGAGAGGAGGCACGCCCATGTCCCCATCCAACCTCAGGATACCATCTCTTATTCATTGGAGGACAACTTTAAGGTGTGTGTGCCCAGATGTCCCTCAGGACTGAACATAGGTGGCCAAAATGCAGGTGTACTTGTGCATGGTGTCGCTTTCTTTATTCTTACTGGGGCCTCCAGAACATTCTACGATAAGGACTTGGGCTTCTCTACCCCTGAGGAAATGTACGTTGTCACATGTGTGCACACAAACATACACACACACACACACACACACACACACACACAGCACCGAGTTTAAGGAATTGTCAAGACACCCCTAGTTTTCACTCAGTAATCGTTTAATCGTGGACTCAGGACAGGTCACTGTAGCCTGGCTGGGACCCCACCCCACCCCAGTTCTCTGACGCTGTGGGGAGGACCTGTTTAAGGTCTTGGCTGCAATAACCACTCACCCAAAGTGTTCCTGTCAACCCAAGGGGATCTGTGGGGACTCAGAGCTCTCGGTGCCCTCTAGCCCTCCAGGACAGATCCCTGCATTCTTGTCCCAACTCAGCTGCTGATCCCCTGACTCAGGCAGGACAGGGGTCCTCTATAAAGACAAGGAATTAGAATAATGTTCAGTTGTCCAAGGATCGAGAGAGGAGTCTAGTCAGTGTCTGTGGTGGACTCAGAACCCTCTGGTCGGCACGGCTGGCCTCTGCCTGACGCTGGACAGCAAACATGCATGGCTACTCTTAGCGGACGGTGCCCAGGGAGGCCATCCATGCCTGTGCTGTCGCGGCTGCTACTCTGAAAGCCCCGGCTTGCAGCGAGGCATCGCTGGCTTCCTGACTGATAATGGCAGCCCCTGTATTTCAAGGGCCTGCATTTCAGCCCCTCAGACGCCTCCTGAGTCTTAGGATCAAAGTACTTGATACGGAGTGAGATAAGGCCTCGGAGTTACCCAGCATGATCGTCCCCCACTGCCTGTTCAACCCAGGACCCAGCTCTCACACCACTGGCCATGCCTTCTGTTCCAGGCTCCTGCAGGTTAATTGATGGGTGGAGGACGAGGGGCTGGGAGAATTGCCCACCCTTCCATCTCTGCTAGGGGCCTCAGCCTCTCAGAAGCTGATGGGTGGTAGAGGAGGAGAGCAGAGGGAGGGGTCATCCAGGAGCCTCGGGGACCCAGGCTACGCTGCTCCGATGTCATCGTAGTCCTCCTCCTCCTCCTCCTCATCAGTGGAGTCTGCTTGGGGGTCAGGGGCTCCTGTGGGGGATAAGAGAATCAGGTCAGTAGGAGCACAGTGGCTACCCCTGCCATGAGAGAGAGAGAGTGAGCAGGCCTGTGTCCATCCCCTGCCGCAGTTCCTGGGGCACCGTCTGAAACCATCTCATCCTTTTGTGTACTGTGCCTCCAGCCAGAGCCCTGTCTGGTACAGAGCTGAGGTTCCCAGGCCGGTGCGTGGCGCAAGCGTGTGTGCCTTACCGTTACTGATTCCCCCCCCCCCCGCCGCCATTGTGGCCAGCGAGCAGCTTCTGCTTGAATGCCTCCCTTGACAGTAAAAGTAAGCTCACTTCCTCTCACAGAAACTTCCCAATATTTCTCCATCCTACCCACATCCTCTGCGACCCGCCCCCAACCCCAGCTACCTGGACATTCAAACTGTTCCACCGGAGGAGGCTGGGCTGGTGGCTGGAAGTTCTGGTACCACTCTCCGGATGAGGTGCTGGAGCTGTCATCGGCTGAGGGCCCTGCTGAAGACCCGGGCTAGTTACTCTCTGCCAGGAGCCAGGCTGTGCATAAGCTACCAGAGACAGCAGCCCTGAAGACTCAGGAGCGCCAAGTCTGAAGCTGGACAAATGAGGAAGTGAAGGCCCAGAGAGGGGAGGAGACTTGTCCAAGGTCACACAGACAGCCAGGGTTTGGCTCTATGCCTCTTCTGGGTATGTTGGACACAGGGTTGGGAGCTTGGAAGGACACACGGTTACCTGAAAACACTGCCTGAGAGCCAGCCAGTTCCAAGTTGGGGGGCTGCTGTGTGAGGGGACTCCTCTCGGAAGAAAACGCCTGTGAGTTCCACGGAGGGGGCTTGCTGCTGGGGTCATTGCAGTACCCCTCCTCAGAGGAGGTGCTGGAATCACTGTTGCTCCTCATGTGGTACTGAGAGCCCAGAGAGGGGGCATCTGCCACGCAGGGTCTGGGGTCAGCAGGCGGGATGTGGGGAACATGCAACTCTTCAAGTCCTGGGCCAGAAAATGGGGGGGGGGGAAGAAGTATGGAAGCAAGAGAAAACTCTAAGTTAGACTCCCAACAGAACTTACTACCTATGGGAATGTTTGGGCCTGAGACACTAGTTGAGGGAAGTTGCTACTAATGTACCCTGAGGTGAGCTTAGCTACTGAATTGGAGGCGAGGTTGACACCCTGCTTCTCTTCTCCAAGCTCCGCCCCCTCTGGACTCACCCTCCTCCAACGGTGGCATCCGAAACCTGTTCTGCTGAGCTTCCTCCTCCGTGACCCGGTGTCTCTGGGAATCTGTAGGAAGCAGGGTGGGATAGAGGGATTCAGGCTCCGTCTCCTGCACCAGGAGCCTGGAGGAGGGGTCAACTTTCATCTAGATTTTCATGTAGTCTAGAGAGTCTCAGGGCTACCACGAACCAGTGTGGAGACAGGCGGCTTCTGGCTAGAAACCTGCTACCCTGCACCTCTGCTCCCTGCCCATGCCACGGATGCGCTGCATAAGAGTGTTACCAACTCTAGGCTTGCATTCATGTCCTGGTTGCTCCAGAAATGGGCTGGTATTTGCCCTGGGAGGCCCTTCTTAGGGTCAAGGAGAAGCCACATGACCCAGAATATTGTATCCTGCGTAGTTTTAAGGCTCAGGATCAGGCTTAAGGTGAGTCTTAAGAATGTGGGTCAGCTCTTTGAAGCCTGACAATGATTTTGAGTTCCAATGTCATTGCATTTGAGACACAACATCACACCTCCTACACAGGGGCTCCGATGTCCCTCAGTATCTGAGTAGTTACCACCCACCCACCCGTAGGCTAAGGGGAGTGGATCCTCCATAGCCCAGAGTCCCCAAGTCAGCAGGTGGGGTGGAGATATAGGCTACTGCCTAGTGTCTAATCCTCCCCTGCCCAACCCTCAGCTCCCTGGTGGAGTCTCCCTGCCCCGCCCCTTGTGCTCTGTGTGGCGGGACAGAGGTGGAGGATGTCCTTGTCCTCTGTGGATATGGCAATGACTGGTTCTGAGTCATGTAGATAGAGACAATATTCTAGGGAGTTCACCGCAGCATCAAAGGAATCTGGGGTTCGCACAACTTTCAGGACTCTGGTATTTGGAGGGTTTCTGACACATAGAGCTGAACTCTGGTCCTAACTTGATGGTACAGTAGGTATAAATGAGGTTCAAGGTTTTTGACATGCTCCAAGTAGTTCCAAAGAGGATTCTGGCCTAGTCTGTCCTCCCAGCATTGCTGGGACCCCGATGCATGCACCATCTTCTCTGGTCCTGTTCCCAGCAGGCAGTGGGAGAGCCAGACAAATTGACTAGGAGGTGCAAGCTGGCACGGTGGTGGAGGGAGCTGTGCAGGCCAGAGTGAGACATGGTTTGCTGATGATGGATGTGTGAGGATTTGCCTGGATTGTGTCTTGCCTGGACCCTTGGCATTTGCACAGTCTCAAGCATCTAGGCCTGGCCATGGTTCTGAGACCTTACCTAGCCAAAGACGGCACAGGAGACACGCCTGTGAATAGACAGGTCTCCAGGGTCAAAGGGCACATTAAAAGCTTTACTTTAGGACCATTCTGAATCATCCCAGAGGAGCATGAAGGACATCATGTGAATGCCCCGTGGGCACCAGCAGATGCCCTCCTGCAGGTCCCAAACCTCTGAGGCCAGCCCAGCACTCACTGTAGAAGGTGGTCAGGGCCACAGGCGGCTGGGAGCTGAAGTCATAATGCTCATAGTCCGAGTCAGAGCTGGTGTCCGAGTCCTCAGGGACCCGGGGCTGGAAGAACAGCGTAGGAGCTGGGGAGAGAACAGAGGGTTGGGGGGCAGGGCGCAGCCCCAAGATGTTCAGATGCTTAAGGGGAAGAGCTGAGAGCCCAGAAACAGGGAGAGGGGACAGAGTAGCCAGTGACCAATTTTGTTTCAAAAAATGCAATGAGATTGAACTCAAACTCTTTGGAAGCAAATTATGTGTCCTAAAGGGTGAGCGACCCAGTGTGTGTGTGTGTGTGTGTGTGTGTGTGTGTGTGTGTAGAGGCTGTTTATTTGTTTTAGATATGGGCCTCACTGTGCAGCCCTGGCTGGCCTGGACCTCTCCATGCCAATAGGGCTGCCCTTGAACGCATAGCAATCTTCCTGCCTCTGCTTCTGGGGCCCTAGGGTTAAAACCATACGCCACTATCCACCATGCCCTGCACCACATTTCCGTAGGTTCTCTCACTGGGACCTGGAGCTTGCTGAGCAGTCTGGCGTAGCTGGCCAGCAAGCCCCAGCATCTGCATCTCAGCTCCCAGCACTAGGGAGATAGCCTCATGCCACCATGCCTGACTTCTGCAGGGATACTGGGGACTGAATTCAGGTCCTCACACTCGCGAGGCCAGCACTTTAACTGACTGGGATATCTTTCCAGTTCTAATTGTTTTACTCGGAGAAAATGAAAATAAAAAATAAAAGATTTTTTTATTTATTTAAAAAAAGGGGTCTCGGGTAGCTCATATTAGCCTCAAACTCAGGATGACCCTGAACTGCTGATCCTCCCTCCTCTACCTCCAAAGTTCTGACATTACAGGAGTGTAATGAAGCATCATGTCTAGGTTATGTGATGCTGGGCATTGAACCCCAAGGCCTGTGTGTTATAAGCACTCTACCAACATAGCCATACGTCCCAGCCCTAGTTCCGGGAAGATGGTGATGGACTCTGTTGGGCATCTGGTTGGGAAGCATCTCAAGAACTGACATTACAAATCGACTAGGCAGTGAGCAAAGCCAACCTTTCTTCTGAGAACCAACATCTCAAATACTTGGCTTGCATTTGCCCCGAACTCAAAAGCCCAGCACTGGTACAAGCCTGGGCTAGAAGGTCACTTGTCTGCTAAGCCAAAGGCTGGCCTGGGCTCCTCTCCTGTTGGTGTCACTTCAGACCCTCCAGAGTCTGCCCTCCCTGTCCTCCCCCTGCCTTCCCCAGGGGGGACATCCTACCTTCTTTGGCAATGGTGATAGGGACAGGATGGTAGTTATTGATCCCTGATTGGTTGTCAGTGGACAGCTGCTGGTAGTTCACTGGAGCAGGGAGGGCTGAGGAAGGGAGGCAGAGAGCCTGTGCATCATTTTTATTGTCTCTGCCTCCCAGTCTTTCAAGTTCCAGGTTCAAGGACGCATCTGCTTCACCCATACCTAACATAGAGTCCGCTTCCCCCAAGAAGCCTCAGCTAGCAGGCTAACTACTGGGCATGCTGGGAAAATCTTTCCCATCATCAAGAGGTTCTCCCTAAGTCTGAGCTGGGTGGCCCTTGCAGGTCTCTTCCACATCTCACATACTGGGGCAAGCCTGTGCCTCACAACTGCCATTTCCTGTCCAGTAGCTCTGGGAATGTCACACTTACCGTATCGTCCTTTGGCTCTCAAGAGAAGAATAGCTATGACGACGAGGGAGAGAAAGAGGAGAATTCCCAGGACAATACAGGGAATGAGAAGTGTCAGGTCTTGAGAGTCCTTATCCTTCACGCTCACCGGCACAGAAGTCTCTGGAAACAGGAAGTCCAATTCAGGCAGAAAAACAGATATGGTCTCCCTTCGCACCTTTCCTTGACGTTCTACCCCATGAACGGGTCCACTTTCCTTCTCACGACTGTCCTCCTCCCTGCTTTTATTCAAATCTTCCCATCTTGGCTTTTAAGTGCCTCGTATATGGTAAGTGCTTCATAAGTTGTATATTAAATAAGCAATTGACTAAAAGCATTTATTGCCAGAAATTCTCCTCTTGCTAACAGCCCACAGCTTGTTCCCACTCCCCCCCATCCCTCCCCCCTCCTGGCCTTCAGCACTAGTTTTTGTTCAGTAGACAATTATTCAGACACACACAAATATTAGTGTGCCAGGCATCATATCCTAGGGTTACAACAGGATGACATTATCACAGGCCTGGAGGCTCTGCCAAGTGGGAAGATCGACAAGTTGGGCCACGTGCTTTGGCTGGCTGTGTCTGCTTCCCCAGGGGAGAATACAATCCTTAGTCCTCATTTTCTTCCCCTTTCTTCCTGGCTGCTGACAGGGTGGTTTGGGCAAAGAAGGGAAGGTACATTTGGTAGCCAGAGCAGTGTGATGGTTGCTGAGAGGTGGGGGTTTTGGGGTATAGA
The DNA here is from genome assembly GCA_964023405.1 of Apodemus agrarius. NCBI lineage: Eukaryota > Metazoa > Chordata > Mammalia > Rodentia > Muridae > Apodemus > Apodemus agrarius. The sequence continues at coordinate 148,062,381 of OZ030005.1, forward strand.
CCTCAGGAATCCCCTGAGGCTAAGTGAAGTGTGAACAGTGGGCCCACACACGGCCCCGGAGGCTGCGTCTGCCTTTGCACTCCGGAGTAGGTCTGACTCCTCACCCTGACTCCAAAAGGGGACATGGGAGCTGCAGGTCCTGCCAGCCTCACCTTCCGTAGCCTGGGCAGCTCCCAGCATCTCACCCTGTCAACCTCTTTCTCCATAGCCCGGGTCTCTGGCAGGACTCTGGTCCTTCAGTCCCTCCTCCAAGCCCTGCCCTGGACATATTGAGGGTCTGCGGTGCGGCAGGATGTGAGTGACCCAGGCAGTGGGAAAGGGAAGCCAGCCAGTGCTTGGCCTCTGTATGGCTCTTACAGCTCAGAATCATTCTAACTGACAGAAAACTATCTGATGAAATGACCTCATAGCAGTATCCCTGGAAAGATGTCTTGGTCGCCGTCCCCCAAGGAGCCTGAGGCTCAGAGACATGACACACAGCTAGCACTCACAGCTGGGATGTCAGCCCCAGGAGTCAGCCCTGCTGCTGGCCGAGCTCCGCAGATCCGGCAGACAGACCTGGCACAGGTCTGTCAATAGAGTTAAAGTTTGTAGCGCTGGCCCACAGGGCTGCTATCACTCTAACCGCTGAACCCCAGCCTGCTCCTCAGTATTGGATCGTAGACAGGCTCGGCCCAGTTGATTCCGGAAGCAGAAACACTTGGGAAATAATGCAGGAAGGCAGCAGACCCCAGGCTCTAAACCTCGCTCACGCTGAGTGGTGGTCTTGGTACCCCACCGCATCCAAGTGGTTCCAAAGCATTTGGGACCTTTCTGGCTCAAGGAGGTGTGTGTGTGTGTGTGTGTGTGTGTGTGTGTGTGTTGTGTTGTGTTGTGTTGCTCACATAGGTTCTATATGGCAGGATGTTCCCCGAAGGATTAGTTCATTCACAGGATTGGTGGTGGGGGAGGGTCCTAGAAAAATGCCATCAGTTTGTCCCCAGGCAGACGGCCATGAGTGTATGAACATACGTGCACACCTGCACTGACGGGAAAAGCTACACTCACCTACGGTGACCGGCATTCTGGAAGGCACTTCAGAAGTGGACAGATTGGGATGCCTCTGGGAGCCTGTTGGAAAGTACCACACCTTCACTTAGTGAATTCACTGAGTCCCTATTATGTACCTAGAAACTGAACAAGACAAAAGCCCTAGAACCATGGGGTATTCTTGTTGGGGGCACAAGGGTACAGAAACTGCCCAGGCCGCCAACCGTGAGAGGATCCCCTGGAAAGCTGGCCAGGCACTGCTTCAGTTAGAATGGGGGTGGGGTGGGTAGACCCATCCCTCCTTCCTGTGTAAGCTGTGTCGACCCTCTGTCCTTTCTCTACTCAACTTTCATTTTGCAACTTCAGTGCCCGGAGAGCTTTGTCCTCATTAGCATAATCCACACCCCCTTCTAATGGCTTCCTAGGGTACGGGGCTTACAGAGCCCATTAGCTATAGCCTCCTGGAGTCTCCAGCTACCTGGAGAAGCATCCTTTATTCTGAAGCCATAGATGTTGAGGAACTGTCCCAGGCCTGGCTGTAAACAGCAGAGCTGGAGCTCAGAGTCAGGGCTCTGAACTCCACAAGGAGGCTAACACCGTGTTCCCACAGGTGGGAATATAACGCCTCTGCCATTGGAATAACGGCCTCACTAAGGTATGACAGCAAGTCAAGAGTTTGGACAATTTTTAGTTTCTTCCACCACGCCAAACCTCTTTCCTCCCTTCTTTCCTTCCCTGAGGTGCTGAGGTTTGAGCCTCAGCATACTGGGAGAGTGGACTACCACGGAGCCACACTTCCAGACTGCATTCGTTTGCCTTTATGATCTATAAGACACCAACGCTGTGACTTGCCATTGTGGTGTTAAGAGCTGGAGAAGGGCAGTCGAGGCCCTCCCACCGTGGGTATAAGGCTAAACTGAGATAAGCTGCCGAGTGCTTGGCAGTGCTTGGCATGTGATTTATAGCTCCTGATGTTGTCTCGCATGTTGTTTCCACCCGTGTTTTCTAATCTGATTTTTCCCGGAATCACCACCTTTGGGATAACAAGTTGGCTTCACCTACTGGGCCAATTCCAATAAACAGGAACCAATTATTTAGCACATAATGATGACTTCCTTGAAAAACACTTAACCCACAAATTTGGGTCTGAGCTGACTATATTGCAGGAAAAAACCATCCTAATGTCTACCGGTGCATGGTAAGTGCAATGGTCTTTCTTGGGACAGAGTACGCCATCTGTACGCAGGGACAAAATTTGTGGTGGAGGGACTGGGGGTGGGGGGGTGAGGAATACCTGAGCAGAGAACCCTGGCTGCCAGCGACTGGCTGCACAAGTTGGAGTTGTTGAACCGCCAGGAACAGGCGCTGAGGGTGCGCTCCTCGCCCTCACAGGAGTAGTACATTCTACCCTCCAGGGAGTGCGGCAGCCCCCTGGGCCAATCCACGGCTGATCCGCAGCCCAGTGACCGGCAGAGCACATTGGCCTCCGATGAGTACCACACGCTGTCACACACGGTGCTCCAGACACCCCGGAAGAACACTTCCACTTGCCCTTCGCAGGAGTCAACGCCTCCAGTCAGGCGCCAGGACTGGTGCTCTGTGGGCAGGGGATGGGGGACAAGCTAAATGTTTTGGGCCCCAAATCCCTGCCAACCCGGAACATCATCAATGCAGAGAAGAACCCAGACAGTCCTATGTGTTTTCTCTTTCGTATCTGTGACCCCTTTGTCCACCCCAGCTGCTCTGGCCCTCTCTAGATCCTGGTTGCTCAAAGCGTGGGCTGCGGACAGGCAGAAGCAGCTGCATCTGGGGGTTGTTATGATCACTTTACTAACACCGGCCGTTTTTGTGGAGATGCCCAAGAAGCACAGGCCAAACCGAACCCCTGGTAAACATACCCTGTCGTCCAGGCTCACTGACCTGAGCACACCACTCCTGCGTCCTCCTTGTGACCGCAGTACTGGTCTCCGGGCTGCCCCGGGCAGTCCCACAGGTAGGCCTCGGTCCCCGAGCAGTTCACCTGGTCACGGTGGATGGGTCCTTGGCCTGGGGGGAAGTGCAAGCCGGCCAGGGCCTTCACCGCCCAGCCGCACTTCAGTTGCTTACACACTATGTGTGCATCCTCCAGGTCCCACGTGTCATCGCACACTGTTCCCCATTCACCATGCTCCAGCATCTCCACGCGGCCTGCGCAGGGGCTGCCGCCATCCACTAACCGCACAGCCTGGTTCTCTGCGGGTGGGAGGGTTTCCGATTGTTAGCGGTGGGGGCAGGAAGCGCGGGGGCGTTGGACGCTGTGGGAGGGGCTGTAACCTGGAGGGTTTTGGGGGTCCCTTCAAAACTGAGAACCCAGCCGGTGGGCGTGGTTTTGAGATAATGTGGGGGGAATTTGAAATGCAGGAGGAAGGACTAAAGACCGTGGAGGTGTGGCCTTGAGTGAAGGTCTTGGCCACCAAGCCTTAGGCAAAGGCAGCCTCAGCATGTGGGGAGTTATGTACCTGGAGGAAAGGCTGGACGTACAGGTCCCCATCAGGAAGGAGACAGAGAATACACAGAGACTGGGTTAGGATAGAGGACTAAAGGAGACTACGGGGATGCCCTGGAGATCTAGCAGGGGCGGAGTCTGTAGGCCACACTCGGAAGCGACACTCAGATCTGGAAATGACATAATTTGATGAGGGCAACACGCGGAACACTTGAGTTTGCGTGAGTTTGCGTGACTTGGGAGGCTGGGGGTGGGGGTGGGGGTGGTAGTCCGGAGACCAAGGTTTGGCTGCAATGTTTAAAGCCTGAGGTGTAAGGTAGGTAGCGGGCAGGCGCGTGTACCTGCGCAGGTGACCCACACCAGCCGCCTGTCGCCGCTGCACTCCTGGTCCTCCACCTTGCATTGCTGCCAGGTGGCTCCGCTACATCTCACAGTTGGTGCCCGCGCCCACATCGTCGTATTCCCGACGCTGCTCGTGTTCCCAGAAGGGGGTCCTGGTGGAAGCTCAGAGGCGGGTGGCATCGGGTAGGTAACCTTTCCGGAATCGCCACAGCCCAGCGCGCTGCACACAGCCACCGTAGCAGCCCAGTCCCGGTGTGCCGCACACACCCACACCGGCTCCCAGGACTCTAACAGGACCTCCACGGATCCGCTGCAGCGACTGCTCCCGTTCACCAGGCGAATCCCCAGCTGCTCCTCTGGAGGGGTCAAAAGCGAGCTGAGACTTCACCAGAGCTTTGTTCCCCCACCAGGGTAGGGTGATCCCTCGGCCCTGTTTCAAGACCTTGGCCGACACCCCTTCCAACTCCCGGCCTCAGGCCTTCCAGCCTCGAGGAAGGGCAGGAGAACTTCAAGGCCTGACCCTAGCAGTCAATCGGGAGGAAAGGGGAGGCTCTGGGGCGTAGGGAGGCTTAGATCAGAAGTTGGGACCCACAATCCCCCCTCTGGGGCTTAGGGAGGCTTAGATCAGAAGCTGGGACCCACAATCCCCCCTCTGGGGCCCCTGTCTCCATTGGAACGTTTTGTAACAGAAAAGCAAGGTTTTGGCTGGGCGGCCCTGTTGGACCAGGAGTTCCTTCCCTGGTCCCTCAGCTGCGCTAAAGGGCACGACAGTGACAAGACCTGCAGCTGCAGTGGTTGGGGTGGCCTTCCTATAGGAACCTTTCTGAGGTCCCAGTTACCTTTCTATACGAATGACCCCTCTGATTCTGCTCCCCAGTATGCACCCCACTTCTCCCTCACAGCTGTGCACAGAGAAGGGTCTCAATAAACACATGGAGAGAAAATGAAAGACTGGGCTGGCAGTGTTCTCGACCCCACCGCAAACTCTAGCTCGCTCTGCACAAATCCCTTGAGTATCTTGGGTGTACATGAGACTCTCAAATACAGGCGTTCTCATGCCTCGAGGAGAGCCTATTGGTGGAACCTGCATCCCTGGACCAGGAGGAAGAAGTGACCTTGAGAGTCAGAGGACTTCTTTGGTGCCTTAAATTCCACTGTCCTTGTCATCCCAGACCTGGTCTATGTGGTCCCCGAAAGTTGACTGTAGTGCCTGGAACGTGCTTTGCTTACCTAGGTCCAAGGGCGTTTTCGGAGTGCTGCCGTTTCTGTGCTGGCCAGAGGGGGCTGGAGGCGGGAGACCTGAAACGAACCAGCAGCGGCCAGGGTGGGTCAGGGAGCTGCAGGGGCCCGGCGGGGCTTTTGGGAAACTGGGGTCCTCAGCCTTGGTTCCTCTGCTCCCCTCAGGATGGAGAAAATCCTCAAGCTGTGTGGGAACTGCTGAGCTACAAAATGCTTTCAGACATGGAAAAACTAGCTCTCTCTTAGGACCTTTTCCTACCTACTCTGCCCTACTGTAATCCATGTACTCTCAACCTCACAGGGCGGCATACTGTTAGTAGTTCCACCTTACAGATCAAAAAGGGAAACCCAAGTGGTAAAAATCCATTACTGGTGCCGCGTAGGGTGCATTTGTCCCTTCAGAGCCATTACTGTCCACTCTGTCCCAGGAGGCTGACCTCAGCATCCGCCTAGGGCTTTGGATTTCCGTGGGATCCAGGCTATGGGAGCTACAACAGAGCTGCCAGGGAGGAAGGAGAGGAGCGTATGCCCCGCCCCAGCTCCCTCCCCGAGAGATTCCTTAAGCAGACTGTCCCTTATCTGAATGCCATAGCTTCTCTCACAGTATCAGCCTCTCCTCAATTGTCTCCCTCTCTGTCCCTGATCACTCTCTGTCTCGGGTCCAGGGAAGTTCCAGGGCATCACCCCTGTAGACACAGCTCTCCCTCTCTAGGCGACTCCATGACCCTGACAGAAAGAATTCAGGTCTTCAGTTGCAAGTCTTCACCGACTCCCTCCTTTGCTGCCTGGCTTGATCTAGATGGGGCAACGACTCAGAATTCAGAGCACAAACTCCACAGTGATTGTAACACTCAGAGCGAGAATTCAGATGTGCACGAGTGAGGATTGCATAATTTTACAGAGTTCTGGTTCCCACAGCAACGAGCCCAGTGCTCCAGTGTGGCTTTCGATATTTCTGCAAATGCAGGGAGAGGGAGCAGAAGGGGGGGTGGGGGTGAGGCTGGTGGCTGGGGCGGGGAGCCCTGTTAGCGTGTGGGTGAGACTGTATCCATCTGGCCATATGTCCAAGCGTGTGTGTGTGTGTGTGTGTGTGTGTGTGTATGTGTGTATGTAATACCATGTTGGGGTTTAGGGGTTCAGCTCACTTTGGTATCATCTCTTTCTCTTGGTATGGACAACCGCTTTCTTGTGTGTAAAGGTGCATAGTTTCCCTAGACTAGAAAGTCCTAGAGGACAGATCCCAGGGGACTTTCCAGGATTTTCCAGGATGCTCAACACATTGTTTGTTGATTGGCTGACAGAACAGATGCACGGAGTAGGAACTGCCAGTTCCCTGCCCCACCCCCCAAAATCATCCCCAGTTCATTGAGATTGGCTGCACTCGAGAACGGCAGGCTTTGCTTTACAATCATTGTCCCATCCCTGGATGCAAAAAAGAACCTGATTTTTGTGATCTTGAATTTCCTTGCTACCTCGAGCTCTCCTCCCACCATGGTCTCTGTTTACAGAGGCTCCAGGACAGGACAAGTGTTGCCTCTGTGTCACCAACACTTTGCCCAGTCCCACAGTTCCCATTTCAAATTGGGTTACCTTTTTTCTTCAAAAAAAAAAGTGTATTTTGAAAACAAACAAACAAACAAACAAACAAACGTTTGCCTTCCCCGCGAATCTGCTTTGTGCGACTAAGATGCCTGTGGACCTAAAAAGAAAGCAGCGCTGAGTGGGAGAGACAGCTCAGCCGGCAGAGGCACTGCCACCAAGTCTGATGACCTGAGATCAGTCCCCGGGCTCACATGGTGGAAGGAGAGGACGGACCCCACGCGCACGTCTTGGAACAAACACGAGCAAACGAATAAATGTAATTTTAAAAAAGAAAGCAATGATCAGTGCATTTTTATAGAACAGTACAAAACTAACACGAGTCAAAATACCTGCCTGTGGGGAAACTGCTTAGGGAAGTCTGGTGTGCTCATAGCATGGGGTTGGGTGCAGAAGCAGCCCACAAACAAAAGAGAGCCAGAGAGAGACACACAGCTTTAATCCAAGCACCCTGGAGGCAGAGGCAGGTGAATCCCTGTGAGTTCAGGGCCAGCCCGGTCAGTAGAGCACATTCTAGGGGTGGGGGAAGGAGAAGAAAAGGAAGGAAAGAGAAATAGAGTCGGCGTTGGTCTAAGGGCTTTTCAAGTGTATTAAGTAGGAAGAGCAAGACGAGAAGAAGGCCGTGCAGGGAGGGCTTGGTCGCACGGCTGTACTTTAGAACACGTGTGTGAACGGTGCCTAAGGGAAAAGGAGAGAACGCTGAACCGCAAAGCACCTTCAGACTGCTTGTGTGGAAACAGATGGCGGGTGTTCTAATAAGCATATTAAATTAAAATTAAGGAAAGCCCCGGGGCTGGGGAGGTGGCTCGTTAGTAGACTGATCCCCGACTTGTCCTGGGTTCCATCCTCTGTATCACATAGAACTGGGCACACTGGCGCATGTGTATAAGCCCAACACTTGGAAGATGGAGGCAGGAGGATCCGAAGTTTAAGGGCATCCACGTCCTTCATTCTCTCAAACATGACCTTGGGCTGTGCTTCCCATGCTGAGAAGCAATGGACCAAGAAGGGGAAGGGCTGGAGTGGAAGAACTGGAGAGAGCAGCGCCAGCCAGCAGGGAGGCTGGCTTTGCCGTCCAGTCCCAACCTGAAGCCCAAGACCAGCCAGGACGGGCAGAGCCCCTGAGGAGAAAGTTCCAGAGGAAGGTGCCACCAAGGGGACTCTGAACACAGGAGGGACAAAGCCCAAAGGAAGCCAGGAACAGCGTAAGCTCACTGTCCCAGCAGCACCCAAGAGACTGAGAGGGGAATATGGAGAATTTCGAGTCAGCCGATGCTGCATGGCAGGGCCCGTTCTCAGGAAGTGAAATAAAATCAAACCAAACTGGGAGAAGAGCCCAGGTGCAGTGGTATACATCTGTAATCCCAGCACTTCAGAGTTAGAAGCAGGAGGGTTGCGAGTTCAGGAAGTGTGGCGTGTGTCACTGCTAGAATCGTGGTTAGAAACCAGCAGTAGCCCTTACTTCTGCTTCTGGGCACTTAATCTGCAGAAGTAGCCTTGAGGGCGAGGGTGGGAGGTCAGAGCTCAGAGACACACGCCTGAGCTGTGCAAGGCCTTTTGTTGGGTTGAAGGGAAGGGAAGGGGGTGGATAGAGGAGAAGAGAAAGGGTGGGGACTCCTGGATGTGATTCTCCATGGAAATCAGAGTCCATTCTTGGGGCTAGTGGTTGGCGTGTCCTTCCGGCTGCTGGGGCAGGTCACCGGCCATCTCTGAGCCTCAGGTGACCTCTTTACAAACTTAAATAAGCCTCGCCATGTTATCGGCTTGTGGGAAAGATGAATCGACATGACATTTAGTCACCCAGGGCCTGTGGTGGGGACAGAGCGCTCCCATATGCGTTGTCATTACAGATAAAAACTTCTTGTCCGGCGTGGTGGCGCACGCCTGCAATCCCAGCACTTGGGAGGCAGAGGCAGGCGGATTTCTGAGTTCGAGACCAGCCTGGTCTACAGAGTGAGTTCCAGGACAGCCAGGGCTACACAGAGAAACCCTGTCTCGGAAAAAAAAAAAAACCCAACAAACAAACAAAACTTCTTGTTTCCATCATATGAAGACTACCAAAGCACACAAAAATCCACACTCCCTCCTAGGCATACCCCCTCCCAAAAAAACCCCAAAGATAGCTGAGTTCTCGAAAGCCACCGGGATCTGGCTAGAAACATGTAGCACATTAAAAATATTTGTCATAAGCTACAGAGGATTTTTCATGATAGGGTGGAGGTTTGCAGTAAAATGGCAAGTGGCTGACGGCCAGTTCACAGACTTCTGTGCTTCCCTCCCGCCCTTGCTTGCCCCGGCCGGGCTCCAGCTTGTGGGGGTCTTCCAGAGACCCTGAAGGGTTCGAACTCAAGTCTTCTGTAGTGTTCCCTCATGGTGGCTGGAGGCTTTTCTTTGCGGATGGAACCAAGAGGATGACATAGTTATTTTGGTCATGAGCTGATAATGGCATCTGTCCCGGTGAAGGTTAATATTGACCAGATAGAGAATCATCCAGAAAATTAGGAAACTGGATAAAGGTGCTGGCTTCCAAGGCTGACAACCTGAGGTTGGTACCTGGGGCCCGTAGACAGGATAGAACAGGTGCCTGCAAGATGCTCTCTGAGTATCCCAACCACACACATGAAAATAAATAAAAATGTAATTTAAAATGGCAATTTTTATTTAGGTATGTCTGATGACATTTCCCAAGAGGAGGATTCACTAAGGCAAGGCAAGGGATCTGTCATGAATGTGGGTGGCATCATCCCATAGGCTGAGAATCTCTCTCTCTCTCTCTCTCTCTCTCTCTCTCTCTCTCTCTCTCTCTCTCTCCCCCACCCCCTGGCCACCATGTGGTAAATGCCTCTACCCTGCCATGTGCTCCCTGAAGTGATAGATTGATACCCCTGAAACTATAAGCCCAAATCAACTTCCCCTCCCTAATTCATTTTCGAATGTATGTGCCACAGCAACAGAAAGCCCGGCCAGCGCAGCCCTGCTCTGTAAGCTACACATGGGCAGCATCCTGGTCCTTTTTGCTGGCCACATTCACTAGGCAGAACCTCACCCCAAAAGGATGCTAAGAGGATAGAAAAAGACGGAGGTCAGTCTTTGCCAGTGAGGAAAGATCATCAGAGGAAAAAAAAAAAAACATATTCTCCACAGTGAGTTTCCCTCTCTGCTTGCTTTGCGCTCTTCTAGAATGTCCATATAGTCTACGTCAAAATGAAAAGGAACTCACCCACCCACTCATACATCTTCAAGTAAGAGCACCAGGTGGCTGCTCACAGCACTGGTAAAATGAGATTTTGCGCTGGCTGTCCAGGCATTCTGCTCACATGACCCTGTAAATAAAGCTAGAACAAACCATATGGCCAGGTGAAGCAAAGCCAACTCCCTCCTGGGAAGAAGCAGCTCATATGATCGCAAGATCTGGACATTTTCCCTGAAAATGTCAGTATTCTCTAGCGGGAGGCACTGCAGGGACCACCAGGCTAAGCACTGGCACATGGGGATCTCCATTGGTCCTTGTTGTGTGGCCCCTGTTTCTTGTCATTACCCTGCTGTGTGGCCCCTGTTTTCTCACAGATATAAAGAGTAGATGGCCATTTCGATCTTTTCCACCCCTTGCATTCTTTGATAGTTAGATTAAAATCTAAAATGAGAATTATCAACTACTGAACATTACCCTGTGTCTTATGGATGTCTGTCCTTCATCTGTTTTGCATGGAAGATGGACTGGACACCTCGAGAGCTCTCTGGAATGAGCCCCCTTATCAGGCCTGTGTCACCATCAAGTAAACAGACACGGGAAGTTTCAGCCAATGGTGTGGGGAGCTCGTTACAGCTGGCCAGTGATGAGGGCAAGATCTGAACCTGAGAAGCCCAGCTTGGGAAGCCCTTTGGCTGAACCCAGGTGTAGAGGGGACCACTTCTTTAGACACTTGACATCCGGCTGCGGAGGCTGGGCTACTGTCACGGTGTGTGGAGTGCTCACAGCTGAAAGGCCACCAAGTACATAGATCTGGGAAGCCTGTGTTTTCTTCCTTTGTTTGGACCTGTGTTTAGAAGATTGTCCTATCCAGCTTGGAGGGAGAGCTGCATGCACTGTGGCCCCCGGGACAGTGGGCACACACAACCCCTGGGGTGTGGTTTGTGCAGTTGAGGGATGGAAAGCTTCATTTTACTTAACTTGATGTATCTCTATTTAATTTTAAGTTTACTTCAACCACCGGAGAACTTTTTAAAAGAATGAATCATCATCATCACCATCATCACCATCACCACTACTCTCCTCCTTCCTCCTTCTCCTCCTCCTCCTCCTCCTCCTCCTCATCATCATCATCATCATCATCGTGTGAGGTGGGAGCTCATGCCAGTGCATGTCCAGAGGTCAGAGGACAACTTCGTGGAACTGATCCTTTCTTTGCTCCTGCAAGTGGATTGTGGATTCTGGGGATCTAATCCACATCATGGGGCTTGCTCAGCGATTATCTTTACCTCCTGAAGCATCTCCTTTGGGCTTGGGGAGCTTTTTAAAAAAACGCTTGGAACAACTTGGGTATAGCAGTCTCCCTTTCTTTAGTCTTCTTTTTGAGCCAGGATTCTGTGACACAGCCAGCTCTTCCAGTATTTGCTTTGAAGCCCATACTAACACTCAAACCCACCGCCATTTTCTTGCCTCAGCCTCCTGAGTGCTGGGATTCCAGGTGTGTGGTACTCACCACACCCAGTGCAGACTGCTTATTTCAGAACATTAACGTCTAAGTTTAGATGTGCTTTAAATCTGAAGTCCAAACTTCAGACCTAATGAGGGAAACAGGATACAGAGGAGACTCACTAAGAAATGAAAACTTTTAGATAATAAAACATTATTAAATTAACTTTATCTGTTTGACCAAGGCAGCGTCACTAGTTTGGAGTTTCAGTACGATTTTATTTTGCTTCACAAGCCTTACATTTTCCACTCACCCAGGCTACCTAGGAAGAAAGACCCGGGGATGGCAAAGAAGAATCTATGTACTTAGCCGGGAGGTGGTGGCGCACGCCTGTAATCCCAGCACTCTGGGAGGCAGAGGCAGGAGGATTTCTGAGTTTGAGGCCAACCTGGTCTACAGAGTGAGTTCCAGGACAGCCAGGGCTATACAGAGAAAGCCTGTCTCGAAAAACAAAAAACAAAACAAAACAAAAAACCAAAAACCAACCAACCAAACAAACAAACAAAGAATATATGTACTTGGTTGACATAGATGCGATTTTCAGAGACTCAGAGGCTTCCAACCCCAAAGAACTTTAGTCCCTCAGTGTCTCTCTGTGTGTGTGTCTCTGTGTGTGTATGTATGCATGTGTATGTGTATATGTGTGTGTTTGTGTATGTGTGTGTTTCTGTGTGTGTTATGTGTGAGTGTGTGTGTGTTTGTATACATATGTGTGTTTGCATATCTATGTGTTTTTGTGTATGTGTTTGTGTATGTGTGTGTTTGTGTTTGTGTACATATATGTGTTTGTGTATGTATGTGTTTTGTGTATGTATGTTGTGTGTGTGTGTGTTGAATGCACACACCTTATTGTGCAGAGGCAAATGAGCAATGCTGGTGTCCTGATCTATCACTCTCTGCCTTATTCTCATGAGACAGCGTACTTTGCTGAGCCCAGAGCTTGGCTGAAGACCAACAAGCCCCGGGGATCTCCCTGTCTTCCCCTAATCGCTGCAGTGCTAGGGTTGCAGGTGTGCGGCCATGCCTGGCTGTTTTCATGGGCACCAGGATTGAACTCAGGTCCTCACACGTGCGGAGTAGGCGCTCTTACCCGCCAGTTCACCTCTCTAGCCCAAGAACACGGTTTTTAAAAGCATTACTATCACCGCACCCCACAGCAGAAGATGCTCACCTGCTTGGCATCTTTCCTGCTTCCCTGAAATCTAATGTTCCCTTCCCTCTCTGCCAATGTGTCCAGGGAGATGAAAAGGGCAGCTTAGAGCCTCTACCTTAGGGTCTTCACAGTCCAACAGGCTTTGGGCGTCCCCTGCCCCAACGGAAGACAGTGGGAATCTGTGAGCCACGTTCTTCTCGGTGCTGAGAAACAAGCCTGCTGCCTACTTGCCAATGTGGACACCGAGCCCGTTAGCATTTGCTGAACTCAGCTTCCTGCTGGGAGCTGGGGCGGGTGTGAAGGGGAGAAGCGGAAATACAGAAAGCAGAAGCAGCTTGACGTTTCCAGAGCAGCGATTCATCCCTGTCACGGCTGCTGCTCTCAGGACATTCTTTTTTTTTTTTTTTTTTTTCTGTGATTTAGAAGAGGGACTTGGGGATAGAGAAACAGTGATTTAAACCATCACTGACAATTACCAGCTACATGACCTGGCGAAGTCAGTAAGCCTGGCTAGCTGTAACCTGGCATTGGGCACAACACATGGTGCACATGGACTTGCTTTGGAGGGTGATGTGTGTAAAATATTGAGGACCTGGAGCACGGTTGCCGCCGTTATTACCCTTCGCCCTGAGGCTCCACCCTCACATCTCTAATTCAACCTCAAGTGGATTGGAGAGTGCAGAGGACGATTAATTATATAATCCACCCTTGACACCATGTGAGTTTGAAGCCTCTCAGCCTTTGTCTTAGCACGGGGACAATGCTACCCTCCCCAAGGCCACACACTCTCCTCTCCACCTCCCCATCTTTCCCCTTAATCATATCAGAGCTGCCTCTCTTGCACAACTTAGCTGCTGCTTTCCCTGACTCTGCAAACATGGCCTCCTCTGTTCCTGAAGAGATGTGGGCTACGGTTGCCATGACAACAAGAGTTTCTTTATATGAAAAGACTCCCTCCTTGGCCTCCAAACCTGCTCAGCTTGCTCCTACTTTGCAGCTAGCAGACTGTAAGATGAGACGCTACTTAACCAGAATAAAGAACACTTGAAATAAAATTCCCAAGGAGCAGGAGGGAGGCTTTGCCGCCAAGAAAGCCCGGCAGCCAGGAACACTGGATTCTCCTTTGTCTCACACCTTTGCTCTTCCATTAAGGATGGGGATTACAGAGTCAGGAGAAAAGTCCAGGTCTCTTCCCAGCATCTCACTCACTGGGAGATCTTAGACAGAGTCTTGGTATCTGGTTGGGGAAAACCATCTGTTCTAGCAGATGTTACATAGCAGAAGGAATATCAGATTGGAATTAAATATGAGAGGATTCGAAACTTAGCCTTGGAGCTAGAGATGTCGCTGTACAAAGTGAGGACGTGACCACTCCAAGGCATGGTTGAGAGGAAAGTTCTTACTGTAGATATGAGGGAAAGCACAGCCAGAGGCATCCGGAAGAGCCCAGAGCTGGGAGAGAAAGGATTAGACTAAACATAGCCACGACTGTACCAGGCCACGAGAGAAGAGATGGGAACAGGGTGTGAGTGACAGTGAGAGAGGAAAAGAAGAGAGAGCAAAAAGGAGAGAGGGCAGAGAGAGGACCAGGAGCCAGGAGAGCACATGACCACTATAGCAGGGTTATATGGGAATGAGGTCCGGGAGCAGGAGAGGCTTAGGGTGGAGGGCAGGGTGAGAGGAACTGAGAGAGGGCAGGATGCCAGCAGGGACTGTAACAGGCACTTGCAGTGCTCAGAGAGCCTGGAGGCCAGCTGCACTTTGGTATGCTAATAGTACCAGTGTTAGCCATTTGTCCCCAGTGTCTTTTCGATCTGACAGTAGCTCAGTTGGGCGACTCCTTGCCTGGCATTCATGAGACCCTGGCTTCCATTTCCGTCTTCACACAAATAGATGTGATGGTGCACACCTGTACACTTAACAGTCAACGGGTATCGGGAAGAGAATGATAAACCCAAGGTCATCCTCAGCTACATCGTGAGTTAGAGACCAGCTTAGGGTACGTGGGACCCTGTCTCAAAACACAGCATTTATCTTAACATACTCAGTTTTCCTTTTCAGTGGAGTGACCTCAAGCAATTCTCCTCATATGCTGTTTCCTCATTGGTATAAAAACGTCACAGGACTAATGCATGATCACAAGAAGAACCCATTCAAGGTACTGACTCTGTGAGTGCCCGATGCAATAGATACCTATGTGCAGGTATGTCTGGTGATGGGGAAGGCAGATTGCACCCTAAATACACAGACTGTCCCTATATTTATCATAGAAGTAGCACAGAAAAGGGCTGGTGATGAGTCCTTGATAAGGACTCAAGATGTTGGAAATCATACCTTTGTGTGTGTATCCTAGGGAAAAACCCCTGTAGGGGTGTTTCCATACTGATGCAAGGGATGTTCACTGTTAACAGAAGAAAGTGGGAAGCAATAGAACAGCCTCCCTGTTGTGTTTAGTTGTAGTGTGTTGTACACAGACTAGATTGAAATAGCACATCTCAGAACACAGGGTGAAAGTTTAGAACAGTGTGTCCCATCACACGTCATACATATCGTCTGTCTATGCCCTGTGCACTTTTTTTAAAAAAGAAAATAGATGTGAACCTGTTACTCGGGGTTTTGTTTTTTGTTTTTTGTTTTGAAGATTTCAGACTCACCAGAAAAGGGCATTGGATCCCATTGCAGGTAGTTGTGAGCCACTATGTGGTTGCTGGAAATTGAACTCAGAACCTCTGGAAGAACAGTCAGAGCTCTTAACCACTGAGCCCTCTAGTTTTGGTTTCTTTGAAAAACACAACTAAGAATATGTTTTCATTTTAATCCCAGGCATGGGGCATGCGGGGCTGCTTCAGACTGTCTGAAATTTGCTTCGTGCTCTAGCAGAGGCATGATTTTGCCACCTGCAGATAGTTTCTTCGATTGTGTGACGTTTGGACTGTTAGGGACTTTTCAGAGATTAAATGCTAGGGCCCTGAGAGGCAGGGTGGATTTGGGTTGTTGGTTGTTGGTTTTTCTTGTTGGTTGTGGTATGTTACGTTGTCGTGTGCAAAGAAGAAATTAGATATCCTGACAGCAAAGATCAAACTTGCCCCAAGGAACTCTATGCCCCTTATCAACAGGAAGTAGTCTAACTATAATGTCACCCCTTTCCGACCCTTGACTTTATTCAGGGATCTCTTTCCTTTCCTCTCTACCCTTTTTTTTTTTGTTCTTATCTAGTGTTAGGGGGTTGAAAGGGTAGAAGAAAAAAGGGTGGAAAAGGTTGGTAAGAGAGAAGAACCCACAAAGTAGCCAAGACAGCTGCACAGTAGTGACCTTGTCTGCTCACACAAGCTAAGCAGGGTGAGGGAGAGCAGCCTCTGTACACAGCTCGGCTCGCATTCCGACACTGCCCTCTGGGCACCGATGAATTTTTGTGTAATAAAAGTAGAAAAACGTGGAAGAAAAGATGCATATACCCTGCTGGTTCTGGAGAGTGGATGCCTTGGGTAGCAGAAGACGAGGAATGCTTTTGATGACATCTGTTATTTTCATTCTAATTAATAATTTTCTTATAAGATTTGGGCAAATATGGCAAAATGAAAACATTGCTTATTTGAAGGCTAAGGATGGCGTCGGCTTGTTAGAAACACGTATAGTATGTGTACACACACTTGGGTGTTTATGCTATTTATCACAATTACTGAAGATTTTGTCATAGGGTATTAACAAGATCCATCTCTGAGGATCATCAAAAGGGGCTTGCCGCCAAGCTTGATGACCTCAGTTCTAGCTTCAGAACCCACGTGAAGGAAAGAGGGAACAGACTTTCCAAAATTGTCTTGTTTACTGCCACGCAGACGCTGAGGCATGCATATTAATTAAATAAGAACTACCTTGGATTGGCTCATTCTGTACTTTCTAAATTCTGTAACATTTACTATGTTCAATTTTAGTGATAAATATAAAAAGTATTAACGAATGCATTGTGTGGGGCCCTCGACAATGACCCGAGTCACAGTGCTGTGCCCTGCCAAATGTCTTCTTGCCCTTTTTTGGTTGAAAAACTATGGGTCTCAACCTCTGTAACAGTGCTCAGAGGTAAATTCACTGGTAAAGAGCTAGGATTCAAGAGACGAAGGAACGTTCTGGAACAATAGACCTCCCGAGACACAGCAAAGGATCTGAGCCCAGATGGAGACTATTCTGGACTCTATCAGTCACCTCAGGGTCACTCACGCCTTGGTGATGGATAGACCAGTGTTTCCTGAGCCACACCCAGGCCAGCTGCTCTTCTGTAAGGAAGCAGAGGTATGGGACCCTGCCATTCCTTCTGGCCACCACCCAGCTTGAAGGCCCAAGTGTTAAGAATCCTATCCACAGGATAGATGGTGACAGAGAAGCAAACGAGCCTCAGAAGGCGAAGGAGGGGGACAGTGATGTGACTGCTCTGCCGAGGCAGGCCAGCCAGCCAATCCAGGATGACCTTGTTCTGTTTCCTCAGTCCTAAGAGTCACAGCCAGGGTCTAGCGTAAGCGAGGTAAGCAAGTGTTCTGCCTGGAACCACATCCTCAGCCCATTGTTCTTTTGGTATTTCGTTTCATTTTAAATAGACTGGCCTTAAACTTTGCTGTGTAGCCCAGGCAGGCCTTGCACTTACGACCCTCCCACCTCAGCCTTCTTAGTTAGGGTTACGAGTGTCACCACCATGCTTGTGTGAATTAAGGAAGTTACCGAATCAGTGGTTATGGAGTCCAGTGACATTCAGGTTAAAGACCCTTCAGGAAGGTGCTTTCTTGCTGGTCTGATGAAGCATATCCACACGTACCAAGAACTTCCTCTGTGCCTTGTGGTTGAAATGCATCACATCATATGAGGGAATGTTACAAAACACATCTCAGGGGCTAGAGAGATGGCTGCTGAGAGGAGCCGACTGATCCTCCAAAGGACCCTGGTTCGATTCCCAGCACCCCCATGACAGCTAACAACCACCTGTAACTCTGGTTTCAGGGGCTCTGAGACCCTCTTCTGGCCTCCATGGGCACTGCACACACAGAGTACACAGATATACATGCAGGCAGAACACCCATACACATACATAAATCTCATAGGAAAAGAACTCACCCATTGTAATTACTAAGAGACTCAGAGAAATTACGTTTTCAACCCAAGGTCACGTGGCTAGGAGATACCTGAGAAGGGACTGGGTCTAAGCTTGCTCTCCAGAGTCATTCTTTCCAGTATGAGCAGCTGGCTTCCACATGCAAGGAGGCAGAAACTTCAGGAGATGCCATGCGCAAAGGCTGGAAGGTAGGATAGCCTGGTGTGCTGGACTACACCTCAAGAGTTTAAAGTCAAGAAGGAAACTGTCTACAGCCTGGTCTCTGCGTGAAGGATGGAAGGCACAGAGGTTGAAACTACTGGGCTGAGTATCACCTCCTGGGGCCTGTCCCCACCCACTGGCTGGTGTGGGTTGGGCTGCAGTGAGGCCTTCCTGGGTTGCTGGGGCAGCAGTTTCTAGGCAAACAACGCCTGAGTGCGGGTAAGGGATGACCAGTCTCCCTGCGGTGGGGTGGATGTTGGGGACGAAGGAGGACAAGACCTTTCTGAGGCAGCTGAAATCTCCCAGGAGAAGGGTACCTCGATGCTGGGTGCCAGAAGCCACTAGAAGTCAGGCTCGTCATTCACACCTCAGCAGGAAACACAGACTTCTCCAGGCTGAAGCAGAGCCCAGGGTTCCCTAGGCCCCAGGAACAAGCCCTAAGTCAGCAGTCAGGCTTATAAGCATCCCTCCTGTGTCCATAGACCCCACAGTTCAGTGGGCCTCCTTTTATCCCCCACCTGGCTTTAAATGAAGTCAGGAATGGTGCCAGATTCAAAGAGGAGCTAGAGAAGGACTGCGGGGCACACAATCTGATGTTCTTTGACCACCATGTGTCAGTAACAGTTGGAGTCTGTGAGTCACCAATGCCCCATATATCTGTGGTTCAGGGTCTAGCTATGCCTAGGTAATGGAGGAAGCATCTGAATGCCCACCACTAACTCTGTGTGTGTGTGTGTGTGTGTGTGTGTGTGTGTGTGTGTGTATGTATGTATGTATACATATATATTGCATGCACTCATTTATCTCTGTTAGGGACCCATGAAAGGTCCCTAACCCAATCCTTTACATGAAATCTAAGGTTCCAAATGAGAGAGTTGAGGCTTAGCAGCGTGTAATGACCTCTCCAAAATAATAGTTACTAAGCAACATGTCCAGAATTAGATAGCAGGAGCCTCTGTATCCAAAACCATACTCTGAACTACCTGGCCATATGGTTATCCTATGCAATCACTGTAAGTCATGTTGTGGATGCCTCTGTGATAGCGCCAAGCCTTTCCAGTTCTTAGGTTTTTCAGCTCTCAGTCTGGGAGGTGTTGGTTATTTATTCTTCTATGGGTTACTTTCTCTTAGCCAGCTCTGTGCCAGCCTGTCCTGATAGAGATCACAGATGACTATGATCAGATGAAAATACTTCTCAGGGTTTGAAACAAGGTACTTGGAGAGAAGAAAGATGAGAAAGAATGATGTCTTAAAGACCAGGAGGGTCTCTCAAGGATGAGGACGTAATAAAGGAAACAGGGATTCTATTCAAAGACTCATCTCTCTGCCTAACAACCTAACTAGCTAGCATGTACCTTCTCAGAGGGTAAGTGGTCAAGATATATTTGTGTAGAAGAGGAATCTGCCACTCCTACGGTGCCCCATCCCATCCACACCTTTCCTCACCAATGTGATGCTACAACAGGGAACCCATATGCTTCTTGGGAAAAATAACCAAACCTCAGCTTTAATGCCAAGCATACAAAGTTGCTTTCTCAGACTCTGTTTTTGTTTTGTTTTGTTTTGTTTTTCGAGACAGGGTTTCTCTGTTTAGCCCTGGCTGTCCTGGAACATACTCTGTAGACCAGGCTGGCCTCGAACTCAGAAATCTGCCTGCCTCTGCCTCCCAAGTGCTGGGATTACAGGCGTGTGCCACCACTGCCCGGCTATTTTCTCAGACTCTGAATATCATTGGTCAATACCTCTCCTTCATACAGAGTCCATAAGGCTTCAACACGAGGCTGGCAGTGACTTGACGGAACATTTGCCAAGGCCAAAGTGCAAGGAATGCTTGTGAACGTGTGAAGAAGTGTGAGGAGGCCGCCCGAGGCTCTGCGGTCAGTGCCCACTGCTTTGGGTGATGGTCTGTGGCAGTTTTCCCTGTCCAATTACAATAAAATATTAGTGCAGCAGGAGGCCTGCGATTAGACAGGGAAAAGGGAGACAGCGAGAAGAGTTGTGGGCTTTTATCATTATCAATTGGTTCCGAAATTATTGAACTGGCATCTTGTGAATTGAGAAGTTATTGATAAATAAATCTGACTTGTTAATTATAAGATTCTAGAGTTTTCTTTCTACTGATGACCTCGGGGAGGATGGTTCTTGAGTGGGGCTGGCATGGCAGTGAAGGGACCTCGAAAGCCCCACTGGAGAGGTGGCGGGCAGAGAGTAGCTGGATGGAGCGAGGGAACTTGGGAGTTTCACTTTTACTATTTCCTGCAACAATGGTCTGCCTCATATGAATGGCCACCTGCCTGCTCACCCCAGCCTCCTCTTCTTGTTTAGGATTTCATTTGTTTGTTTGTTTGCTTGTTTTGTTGTTGTTTTCGGTTTGGTTGTTTTTGTTTGTTTTCTTGAGTTTTGGTTTTTCAAGATAAGGTTTCTCTGTGTAGCTCTGGCTGTCCAGGAGCCCACGCTAACCTCTAACTCAAAGATCTCCCTGCTTCTACCTCCAGAGTCCTAGGATTAAAGATATGCAACACCACACCCTGCTATGACTTAATTTTTAAACTCTGGAATCTTTGGGAGAGGAGAGTCAGCTCCACAGCTTGGAAGTATGTGGGCTTTGGATCCAGGCTGAGGTGGGTTCAAATCCTTTGCTTTCTATTTCTGAGCCTCAGTAGGTTTTGTTACCCGAATCTCTGCCTGAGGAACGTTAGGCAGTGAAAGAAAGTATAGACACGGAGGGCCTGCCTTAGTAGCCGCCCTGAGGACACTTGCATAGCCATACTGCACATCTGAGAACCTAAAAAATGTTTTTATAACTCTGTTGGTGATGAGACCTGACCTGAAACACCGTTTGTAATCGTTATCTGTCTTCTGAGTGTGAGATAGTGTTATCTATCCTCAACATGTTGCTGCCGAGGTGTGGATGTACGTGTTCCCAGTGGCTTCCCTTCCTCCTGCTGAGACATTGTATCGTGGATCAGCATTTGCATCGTGCCAACTATTAAAAATCCAGACCACGTGTGGAAAGTGACACTTGTTCACTGCTGCTATGGGTGCCAGCTAGCATAGCCTCTGTAAAAATCAGTAGGGAGATTCATATATATATATATATATATATATATATATACACACATATACATATACATACACATACACACACACACACACACACACACACACACACACACACACATATATATATATATATATATATATATATATATATAAAGGAAACAACAATACTCCAGGGTACATGCCCAAGGGACTTTGTCCCACTGCATAGACACTTGTACATGCTTCTCAGGAAAAGCAACCAGCCTAGATGTCCATCAACAGATGAGAGAGTAATGGAAATGCAGTGTAACACAGTGGAATTGTTACTGCTAAAATAGTGAAGCTACTAAGTTTTCAGGAAATCAGGGAGAATTAGAAAAAACTGTATTGAGTGAGACAACCCAGGCTCAGAGAGAAACCACACATGTTCTCTCTGCTACACAGAGCCTGCCCTTTAATGTGTTTGTGTGTGTGTGTGTGTGTGTGTGTGTGTGTATGTGAAGTTGTGATATGGGTAAAGACTCTATGAGACTAGATAGGAGACCATTAGAAGGGAAAGAAGGGTTGAGAAGTATGAGGTTAAAGTCACGTGACAGACAAGTGGAAAGATAGCTATTGGTGGGAGGCAGGGTCTGGTTGGTGGGAGAAGTTGGGAGAAAAATAACAACAATTTTTCAAGTGCCATATCGAGGGCTGGGGAGATGGCTCTGTGGTTAAGAGAACTTGTTGTCCTTGAAGATAACTTGGGTCTGGTTTCCAGCATCCTCATGACACCTCAGAATCATCAATAATTCAAGTTCCAGGAGATCTGGTGTCCTTTTCTGGCCTCAGAGAGCACCATGCATACACATACTCAGGCAAACATCCATACACATAAAATAAAAATAAGTAAAAACTTTCAAATGCCATATGAAATTTAGTTATTTTGAAGCTAACAAAAACATAGGCATTATTCTAATACACAGAAATGCCATAATTATCCATTCATGTGCTTTTACATTTTGTTATATGCATGTGTATAATATTTTTACTATTACAATTAAATGTTAGAATCTAAACTCCAGCTACCCCAGAATGTGGCCTTATTTATAAATAAAGTGTAGAGTTCATCAAGTTAAAATGAGGCCTATGGGGTCAGGTCTTAATCCAGTATTACTGATGTCTTCATAAAACCACACAGTCTTAGTGCCTAGGAAAAAGCTAAGTTAAGGTGAAGGCAGAGACGGGAGTGGTATTTTGCTCTTTGTTTTCTGAAACAAGGTCTCCTGCAGCCCAAGCTGACCTTGAACTCGGTGGGCCTGAGAATGGCCTTGAACTGTTAATCCTCCAGTGCCTCCACTTCCTGAGTGCTAGAGTGACAGCATACACCACCATACCTAGTTCAGGCAGTGCTGGAGGTCAAGCCTAATGCTTACTACATACTAGCAAAGCAGTCTACCACATGGGCTCCAGCGCCAGCCCTGAAGTAATGTTTCTACAGGCCAAAGGACACCCAAGATACACAACTGCAGAAGCTAGGAGATGGGACACACACTCCCTCACAGGAGATGGGAACACACGCTCCCTCACAGGCGTTAGGAACACATGCTCCGTCACATACACTTCCTCACACATGCTCCCTCACACACACTCCCTCACACATGCTCCCTCACACACGCTCCTTCACAGGAGACACACTGTCCCTCACAGACCTTTGTAAGAACCCCAGAGGCTGACATCTTGACCCTGGGCCTTAATTCAAACCTCCAGGACTGTGTGAAATAAATTATCTCTTATTTATTTCACACCTAGCGTTTGAGACTTTGTCACTTAGCCCTAGGACACTAAATCACCCACCTCTACAATCATTTCTGCAACAGAAATTCAACAGCAGCTCAGAGGGAGAAGTCTAGAACTCTAGAGAATTCTAGAAGAGGGGACAGGAGTCAGAAAGAGGGAGGGATGCGTCTTTCTTTACTTCTGGGTGTTTGTAGGGTCTATGAGCAAGCAAGTCTTTCTAAAGCCTGAGTTTTGTGACTGTGTTGGCATTACTAGTGCTTACACAGCCTCACAGATGTTAGTGGCTAAATATTGTCTCTAGAAGCTTGCAGGCAGCCACAGGGTCTGTCACAGCTCTGGAGTTGAGGGTCTGATCTACTGGCTTCATTCATTTTACCTGAGAGAGGGTGGGGGATTTTCTCAAATTCGCGGTGGAAGGGATAGACGTTGCTGTTGTTGGCAGAGCACAGTGGACCGTGGGCTCCCTGCCACTCCACAAAAGCCGCTCAGAACCGGCCAGCCAGTGCCTTGTTAGCACTCCCACCTGTGTGCTGACGGGTCAAAATGTCCTCTGTGCTTCTGAGAATTAACAACTGCCTTCTTCTTCGAGGACGAAAGGTAAGCTGTGTGAAGGTGCTGGGTGAGACTTCTGATCTCTTCCTATTCTTTTTTAATGTGGTTGTTACAAGGTTTTTACAATAAGGATGACTAATGTTTACATTGCTTCTGAGTTTCACTAGAATCGGATGGGAATGGGGGGGCTCCTAGAAGAGGCTGTCCTCCTGAAGTCCTCCCACCCTTTCCAAGGCATCCTTTTCTCTATTATGAAAGGGGACCAGCTGGAGGTGGGCTGAAGGAGCGAGAGGGCACTCCCTGGCTACCAGCCGGGACTATAAACTGTACTCCCACCTCTCACAGCACGTTCCCCTCCCCACCATCCCATTTGCCTCTGTCCATGACTGCTCCCACTAGTCAGTGAAACTTTCCCCACAGCAGCCTTGGTCCCGAAGTTAAAAGATTAAACAGCGCTGAATTGCACAGCACACAAAAGGCACTCTTTCTCCTTTTCCATTCCTTCAAGAAAAATCTGAAGTGGTCTCGGCGGCTCCGCGGGCACAGGTGCTTGCTGCCAAGCCTGGCAACCTGAGTTTCATCCTTTAATCCCCGGAGCCCACACTGTGGAGGGAGAGAAGCGTCTCCTGCAAGTTGTTCTCTGACTTCCATACATATGCTGTGCTTTGCTAACATGCACACACACGCGCGCGCGCACACACACACACACACACACACACGCACGCACGCACACACACACACACACACACACACACCACGGCAGCTATTCCCTGTGCCTGGAATAACGCCTTCCCTGATACCAGCATCCACAGCTCTGGGGGTCACTCATGGGGCCAGATGCCCTTGGGGCTCTCACAAGCATCTCTAACCCAGCCTGCTTTATCACTTTTCCCATATTACTTCTGAAATAATACCATTTAAACATGTGTTTATTTAGCTTTTTTTCCCATAATTTTTGTCGCTTATAAAGATATTCGACTCATCAGACTGGAGTCCCGAGTGGAAGGAAAGTGTCCCACAGTGGCAGAGTTGCTGTGCCGAACTCCAACCTGAGGCGGCACGAGATGGCAGCCCTCAGAGGCTCCCCTGAGGGCAGATTCCAGCCTTGGTTTCGTGCCTACCAGCCTTCCACGCTCCAAGTCAGCCAGATCTCACCCACTGAGGCAGCTAAGAAAACCAGATGAGTAATGCTAGACCAAGAAGGAGATCCTGAGGTCACAGGCTTGGCAGCCATAATTGTAATAACTGATTTGGGCAAGAGTTATCCATCTTATGATGAGTCAGCAAAGGAACCAGAATACTTATGTATTTATGTGTCCATTCTCAAAAAAAAATCTACCTAGAAAGTGTGCATTAATCCCAGAGCAGGAAGAGAACGTTCTAATGGAACAGCCCAGCAGACAGTGATCAGTTAGGCCAACAGCGATGGGACAGTCCGTCCCATGTGCTTCCTGAAAAGAGGCACAGAGATGGATGCACATCCCCCAGTGACATCTCCGCCCGCATGGCTCAAATCTGTCAGGAGCAATTGTCAGACAGAGTTAAGGGACATGTCACAGAACAACTGTTCTGCGTGCTTCAAGATCAATGCCGTGAAAGAGAAAGAAAAGGCTGGTAAGGACTGGAGCGACGCCTCCATCCGTAGAGGCTAGGCTCACAACTGAAAAAACCTGGTAAATCACTGTAGGTGAAGGAGAACAGACGTGAGAACCTTGCACAGGATGGTAAGCAGAATTTTCTTCTCGATGTTACTGGACTGATCCACAGAATCTTCTGGGCTAATTTCCTGATTTTTGTAAAGTGCACTGTCATCGTATGAGAATATATACATACATGTGTATATATATACACATGTATATATATATATATATATGTATATATATATATATATATACACATATATATATATATATATATATATATATATATAAATGGGACATCTTCAGGGGACATCTCGGAAGGGGAAGCAGAAAAGCAGAAGAAAATGGAGAAGTTAGAGGGTGAGGAACGGGGCCGTGGCATGGCTTTTGCACACATGAGCTCACCACAGCTGTAGTCATAACTCAGGACGAAGCCAGCAGAAGTTCCTACCTAGAAGGGACCCTCCAGGCCATATCCCTTACTGAGTAACTGTTGGCAGTTGATGGCTTCTACAAGAAAGAGAATCATTCTTCGGACGCGGTCACTGTGGGTTTCCTACTGTGGATGACCCACACCTGTGTACTGACGAGCATTGACAATTGGAGTTACTGGGTTGTGAAAGGGGGAGCAGGAAGTGGGGGGGTATTGCAGGGGAAAGGAGGATATATCTGACCAGACGTCATTGTATAGATGTATGAAATTCTCACAAAGGGGAAAAAAAAACTAGTGATGGAGATGGCGATACTTGAATATAGTTCTAGCTGCTTAGGAAACTGAGGCCGGAGGATTACTTGAGCCAAACCTGGGTTACATAGTCAGATTCAGAGGCTCTGTCTCAAAAACAAAACAAAACAGCAGCAATACAATCTAAGAGGCAAAACTAAATCATATTGGAAGACTTAGAGCAAAAGAGACAGAATTCCTCAACCTAAAGTCCACTTTGAAAGAAAACGATAAAGCAAATGAGATGTACATTGAGGTTGGGAGTCTGGGCGACGTGCTATTCCACCTCTGACAACTGCAGCAATGACTGGCCACTCGGAGTTCCCTCCAGCTCGGATACTACTGTATGTCTAACGTCTCATCTGGGAAGAAGACATTTCACCAAGGAACTTAACTTTTGTGTCCAGAAAGAAAAAGGGAAGAGTAGAAACTGGGTTTCTATCACCCTGACCCCAAGTCTGTCCCCCAGGTACCCCTCCAGGAAGAGGTAAACACCCTAGCTAAAACCATCTTGTCTTGCAGATAAAACCCTTCCTCCTAACCTCATTGAGGAAGAGAGGCAAAGAGACAGGCAGTGTGTGGTGGTGGCGAGGAGGGGCATGCAGGGGCGGGATGCTGGTTAGCAGGTCTATCAGAAACCGATGGCTCAACCTTCACCTTACTCTGCTGAAAATGAGGCAGATCCACGGTAGCCTCGCCCCCACCTCAGAAGATACTTCTTTTTTGTTTGTTTGTTTGTTTTTTGTTTTGTTCTTTTTCGAGACAGGGTTTCTCTGTGTAGCCCTGGCTGTCCTGGAACTCACTCTGTAGACCAGTCTGGCCTCCAACTCAGAAATCCGCCTGCCCCTGCCTTCCAAGTGCTGGGATTAAAGGCGTGCGCCACCACCGCCCGGCAAGATACTTCTTTAGTGTCCTTCCTGACCCAGGCAGCGACAGGTGACTTCCTAACTGAGGGTGGGGTATTCAGAAGAGACCCCAGCTCTGAGGCCTCTCCTCTTCCAACCTGCCCCTATTTCCTAATAGCCCACGCCTTCAGCTCCACACAGACCCCTTGAGCAGCTGTTGGCACTGTCTGGTGGCATCAGCCAGGCCAGGAGTGGCCTGGAAACACGGAGATGGCGCTCACATTCTCCTATCATGAACACTTGTGGAGACCCAGGAGCTCTGTCTCTGGCAGAGGAAGGAAGAGATTGCTTCCCCAAGCAAAGACCCTATCCCCAAGCTCTCGGGTATGCCAGGCCCGGCCCCGTAGCTCGCCCAACAGCTTATCAGCTACACTCACTATTGGTCTGTGTCAGGTGCCATTTTCAGGCAGGAAGCTATCAGGCCACTGAACCTACAAAATGGCGGACGGGAGCCTACAAAATGGCGGACGGGAGCCTACAAAATGGCGGACGGGAGCCTACAAAATGGCGGACAGGAACCTACAAAATGGCGGACAGAAACCTGCATCGTGGTTTATTCCTCTCTGTCCCATGCCTCAGCTACATGCCAAAGCAGCTGTGGGACCCACGCAGCGTCCCAAGACACCTAGTCTTTTTTTTTTTTTTTCCTTTTAGTGTGTCACGGCTAACATTTCATGGAGGTAGGATCTCTCACTGGCCAGAATTGTACTATGTTGGCTGGGCTAATTGGCTAGTAAACCCCAGAGATCCACACATTGTCACTGCCTCCCCTGACTGGGATTACAATTGCACACCACCATGCCAGACTTTTGTTTTCTAACATGGGTCCTGAGGTCCAAATGCAAATCCTCATGCTTACAAAGCTAGCACCTTACCCAGTGAGCCATCTCCCCAGTCCCAGATATGACTTTTTTTTTTTAATTCAGCAGGAGCCACAACTGAGACAAATTATATAACCTTCTGGGCCTCAATTTCCCCACCTACAAACTGGGGATGGTTGCCTCAGAATTGTGAGGATAGGATAGGATAAACATCTAGCTGTCTCTGTAGCCATGCTAGGCCTGGTTTGTTTACCCACTTTCTTCACAATGATACTATTTTTGTATCTCGTATCTTGATGCCAGCACAAGGCTTGGGGCAGAATAAATATGCCAAGTTGGACCCTCCCACCAGACAAACTTCTGTAGGTGCCTGGTGCCTCTTCTGGTGTTCATCTTAACGGCCAAACCCTCTGAAGGAACGCCACTGCTGAGCAAGGCAGCCACACAATGTCTTCTGTATTGCTAAAGGTCTTCTAGAACCCCAGAACCCCAGATCTCCTCCAGGCAGACCCTGAACTCAACGATGAGCAGACAAAAGAGGGGGTGCCGTTTGGGGAATAAACTTCAGAACCGGACAGAGTGCCAAGCAGGCAGGCCACTTACTCATGGAGAAAAGGGCTCTGGGCTGCTCAGGTTCCTGAACTCACTGGCTATGGATTTTGCTAAATCTCTGAAGTACGCTGAGCCTCCTGTGCATCTGTGAAAGCGTTGCTTTATGCATAAATAGGTTCACTGTGTAAATGGTGCCGGTTTAATGATCAAATCCTGTGCTTTTGCACAAGGCTAATTACTGTTGGCTTCGTGTGACATGTTTCTAATATAATGTTTTGAATGCCACAGTTTGCTCAGGAACTTTGGGTGTAAGATCTAAGTTGACGTGACCACCTAGGCAAGCCAGCCATTGCTATCTGTACCTTGCAGGCCATGCAGACCTGGGACTGGAAACAAGCCTGTCTGACCCCAGGGTCTTGGTTAGGGTTGTGATACACCGTGTTCACCCAGAGGTTGGGTGTCTACTGGGTCTCTGCTCTTTCAGCCAGTAGTCTCCGGGGACATATTTAGAGGACAGGAATTTTTAGATCCGACCAATATGTTCATTTTCCAGGGAAGAAACTCGCATCAGAGAGAAGGAGGAACTTGCCTGGGATTACCCCACAGAGTTAGTTAAAGTGAGAGCTGGTTCCCAAACCCATCCTGACTTTACCCCTTCAAAGACACCCCATCTTTCCCTGGTCATGGAGAATCCATTTCCCAGAGGCAACTGTGTAAAGGGACAGCTTTGCAAGCAAGCACAGGGCCTGATTTCAATCCCCAGGTCTCTCGGGAAACAAGCTGAGCATGGCGGCATGCGTCCATAGTCCCAGCACTTGGGGGGTGGGGTGGGGTAGATCCCTGGAGCTAGCTGGCCAGTCACACTAATCTAATTTGTGAGAGTTCCGGGCCAGTCAAAGATGCTTTGTCAGCAAGGTGGAAGGCTGCTGAGGAGCAACACCTGTGGCTGAAGTGGTTAGACATACAAACCAGAGCTGGATCACAGGGCATAAGTTCGGGTGTCCTGTCTATTTCAAGGCTCACCAGAGAAATTGAGGGGCTTCTCAGAGTACCTTGGGCTGCCTAATATGGGGCCTTTACACCCAAGAATGTTCCAGGCAGCTGAGATTGAATCTTGTCATACACCCAAGCCCTCTGTCCTTTCTTCAAAGAGCAAGCACACACCCAAAAGTTTGTACGATGGCTTTGCTGGCCGCCATCTCAACACTATCACCACGGAGCTGTTTCCCTTGCAGCCTGTCATGGAGGAGAGGGCTTCCTGTGGGCCTAGTTGCAAATGCCTCTCTGACACACACCACCCTCCTTTTGGAGCAGTGGTTCGCAGCCAATCTTAAAGCTGCAAGCTTTGAGCACCGTTCCTCATATTGTGGTGACCCTTGACCATAAAATTATTGTCATTGCTACTTCAGAACTGTAATTTTGCTACTGTTGTGAATCATAAGGAAAATATCTATGTTTTCCAATGGTCTTAAGTGACCCCTGTGAAAGGGTCCTTTGACTCCCCCCCCCCCCCCCCAGGTTGAGAACTGCTGCTTTGGAGAGCAGAAAGGACAGCAAAGCATATGGCTGGCATCTGGTGTCTAGTGACATTTCTTTGCTTCTGTGGCATTTATTTTTGCTGATAGCACATCCGGGTGCTTTTCAACAGTTTTCCCTGTGAGCCATGTGGATTTCGAGACCACTTTAAAACATCATTTACGAAAGGTTAAAGGGTGGTAGGTCACTGGCAACCCGGAATGCCAGTCCACAGGGGCTTCCAAGCACTAGTCTAAGGCCAGGCACGAGTCATTGAAATTGGTGGCTTCAGTCTACGATCTAGGCTTAGGGAAGGTGACCTGGTTCCTAGATGGTCTTTTTCTATTAAAGCCCTGTGCTGATCAGAGATACTCACTAGCTCACTGACACTCTCTCCCTACTTTGTTTCTTTCTTTGTTTTTTGTTTCTTTCTTTGAGTCTTTGCTTCATTGTTTCTTTCTTTCCTATGTATATGGTTGTGCTACAGTATACACAGGGAGGTCAGAGAACAAGTTATGCGAATCTGTTCTCTCCTTCCACCACGTGAGTCCCAGGGATCTAATTCAGGTCGCCAGGTTTGGCTGAGCCATTTTTTCCGCAACTCCCCACCATCCCCAACTGCGCCTTATTCTTCCTCGCTCCGGGAAAAGCTTAGGGTTTTTAGCCTCAGAATCTAACAGTCAAGGCCTGGCTACATCATGAGCTTTCTTGTAAGGGAGTGAGGCCGGTGTGGGCAGCAAAGAAGGCCTTGACAAACCCAGAACGAACTCCGGGCGCTGTCGGCAATGTATCTCAGTCCTTACAGACCATTCTCAAACCGTCTGCATCTGCCTAAATGTGCCAGCTCTACCGCATGAGACAGCTACCCGTGTACCAGCCATGCCAATTGTCCCCTATCAGTTGTCATCTGTGGCCAGACAGCACAAGAAGCCAGATGACGTCGAAGCTTGTCCTGTGTCACTGAAGCATTTGTGAGCGGTGTTAAAGGCAGGAAGTATGGGACACAGAATAGGATGGGAAAATGGACATGTGCTGGATTTTAATCCCCAGGTGAGGACACAGACATAGAAGATTGGTTTTTTTTTTTTTTGTTTGTTTGTTTGTTTTGTCCTTTGTGCCCAGTAACTGCTGGTCAAAGGATTGCCCAGCTGGAGGACCAAAAGATGGTTATTGGCAGCACAGAAGAATCACATCTTTTATTTTGCTAAAAGGACAAAGCCAACCTCAACTGAGTCCACTGAGATAACAAATTCTCTCTGATCGAGAAATCCCCAACCTTCCTGCACACCTTTCCAGGGAAGCTAGGCTTTACAAAGTGTACATCATTAAATAAATAGAACCTTCTAGTAGTTCTAGAGATGCATGGAGTGAACGCTGAGTCAAATTCTGTACGTTAGTTTGTAAAAATCCTGTGTTTGTGATATCTGAGGACCTGTGGCCCTCAGAGCTCCTCATGCGTGTGACGGAGCAACTGCTTTCACTTCAAAGCTTAATTTAAAAATTCAAAGGCGGCTGGAGAGATAGCTCAGAGGTTAAAATCACTGGCTGCTCTTCCAGTAGACCTGAGTTCAATGCCCAGTGTTGTGTATGCACACACACACACACACACACACACACACACACACACATACTCACGCACATGGCCGCTCACAACTGTCTAACTCCAGTTCCAGAGGATCTGGCACCCTTGCACAGACATGCCGGCAGAACACCAATGCACAGAGAAATAAATCTCAAAATACTACTACTACTACTACTACTAATAATAATAATAATAATAATAAATTTAAGAAGATCTGATAATGTCTGTCAAAATCATTGGAGTATTTAGGAGAATTTCACAGTCACATACATCAGAGTCTTAGGTCAGAGAATTACCTTCTTAGGACAGCTTTGCTTTCTGCTGGGAAGGAAAGGGATCGGTGGATCTAAGAGTTAGCTCACAACAGCCTTTGCCTGGCACCTGTAAGGACCTGAGTTCATCGAGGGTGTGTGTGTGTGTGTGTGAAGAGTTGAGTCTTTTGATTCCTAAATTTAATTTAGAATATCAAAGATGGGCTGGCAAGATGGCTCAGTGAGCAAAGGTCCTTTCAACACGAGTTCCATCCCTAAGAGCCACAAGCTGAAAGGAGAAAAACGATTTCTAAAAGATGTCCTTGGACGTCCACGTGGGCTGTGGGATGTATTAATTTAAACGCACACACACACACACACACACACACACACACACACACACACATATATATATATATAATTTATTTTGACTCATTTTCAGAATTTTTTTTTGTGCTTCGCACTGACACATCTCAGAAGTAACACAGTGACCGCCATATTGATATAGAGCTGAGGGAATTAATTAGCTAGAATTAATTAGTAAGGAGGCATTTATTATTTTTTAAAAAATGTTCTCTCCTATCTGGTTGGCTCAAAGGCCCCTTGAAATGATCAAGCTTATAAATAAAATAAAACTTACATTTAGTAATAAGAAAAATAGATTAATGTTTAAAAATTAAACAATGCCTGTACGTATGGTGCCGGGTGTCAAGGTGGGCCTCTTGCACACGCTAGACAAATGCTCAGCCACGGAGCGGTATCTCTAGCCTGAAGTATAATAATTTTAAAATAGTTACAAACTGCCTTCTCAGGACATGAAAGACTTTATCCAATAACCGGGAAAATGAGGACGGGGAAGGACGGGAGCTCAGGTTCTAATTCGGTGAATTAGAGACACTGGTTGAAAACTCCGGTTCCCTACCCCCACCCTCCCTCCAGTTAGGGCTTCTAGTTCGCTATCTCAGTCACTTTCCTACTTGGATGCTCAGGAAACTGAGGCACAGTACGGGGGATCTGTCTCCCTAAGTCTGGGTCACCCAGTAGCACACAGGCCTTGCCAGAGCAGAGGGCTAGGTACCAGCCCTAGGCAGAGGAGAGTTCTGCAGCTCCCAGGAGAGCTGGCACCCACCAACCCCTGGCACTCGCCAGCCCCTTACTCCCAGAATAGAACCAAGCAGGGTGTGGACCACTCAGGTTTGGACTCTGCTCCCGGACAGAGAGCTCCGGAACTCTCTCCTGGGTTCAGGTTTCTGCTCCGTTTCCTCCTGTTGTTCGTCACTCTTTCTACCTGTCCTTTCTCTTTTCTCTTAACATCTTTTCCTCAAGCACGTGTGATCCAACACAGATCTGCTACCCCATACACAGTTCCACAGATGTGTGCCCAGCCAGTGGGGCCTGCCAAATCGGCCAGAAAGGAAGGGACATTCAGGCCCTGGGCCCAGAGGCTCGGCCTCCTAGACATCACCGAGAGGGAGGCATAGTGTCACTTTAGGGTGCGGTTTTCCTTACACCGGCAAAGCTTGTCCTCTTGGGACATCTCTCTGTGGGACACAGACCATCAGTCACTGATGAAAGAGCATTGACCCACAAGGGGCCTGTTCCTTACTCAGAGTGACCAACAGATTCTGAAGAAAATAACGATTCAGAGCCAGGATGTCCTTACCCCCTTCCTCTAACTGGGAAAGAGGAATGGCGTAGGCCTTGGGCTCTAGGGCCTTGATGACACCATTTCAATTACCAATTACCTCAGATTGGGTTTTGCCACCACTTATTTTTATGCTTTCCTCATTCCTTTAATTTCTGGCAAATAATAAGGCTTTCCCACTTACAACAAAACCAAGTTTTCTTTCTTTCTTTTTCTTTTCTTTTCTTTTCTTTTCTTTTCTTTTCTTTTCTTTTCTTTTCTTTTCTCTCTCTCTCTCTCTCTCTCTCTCTCTCTCTTTTTTTTTTTTTTTGAGACAGGATTTCTCTGTCCTGGAACTCACTCTGTAGACCAGGTTAACCTTGAACTCAGAAATCCACCTGCCTCTGCCTCCCAAGTGCTGGGATTACAGGCGTGTGCCCCCACCATCCGGCCCGTTTTCTTTCAAAATTAAACTTCTATCAATGACTAAAAGCAGACCAGCTGACACCAACCCAGGGACAGGAATGCGCTGAGGGCACTGATACTGTGCATGGGGCAGGCTCTCTGGAGCCCGCCGGCTGCTGAGGTCTTGCCTTCCCGTAGGCATCACCTGGAGCCATCATCTGGCCACCAAGGACCAGCCAGCTCCCAGATTCAGCACAAAGGGCTCCGCGTTCAGCTCAGCCCCAGCCCTCTTCCCTAGCGGGAGGCAGCGGAAAGAGAAGGAGCTGGCTTGGTTGGGGCCCCGGTCTTAGCGGTCAGCAGGCCTTTCCCTTTAGGACTTAATCCTGAGCCTGTGGTGGGCCTCTTAGGAAAGACACGGTGGTGGCGCTGATGGACAGGAAGAGGCAGGAGATCTTGCAGTTGGCCTTGGGAGGTGGAGGCTGAGCTCCGAGAGCCAGTGCTTGGGAGACGGCGGGTCAAGAAAGAGCAGCAAAAGCCCAGGCCTCTACTGTGCAAAACACAAGCCAATTTAACACCAGGGGACTTGGGTGACATGCCTGAAGATCCAGACAGAAAGAAGGCCCCCCTTTAGAAGTCCCCAAGGGCTCATAACCTCTGACCAGGTTGGTATCCTCTGCCTGGGCTCCCCTTCTGTATGGCAGACCTAACTCCTTAGACCATGGTCTGTGTCTATACCATCTTCCTACCTGAAATGTGAAAGCCCACCATGTACAGGGACTTCTGAGCCCCTGGGCTATTGCCTGTTTCTGCTAGGTTAGTCTCTGCACTCTATGGCACCTCACAAGTATCTGGTGACCTCGAGCCTTTGCTACAGAACCCTAGCCCGGGATGCAAAACTACTTCAGCACTTGGGGGCAGCTCGGGAACTCGAGAGCCTTCTTAATAATGTGTGTCTCACATTAATCTAAGAGGTTGAATCGAAGTCACTAACAACGATGGTCTAGAGGTTCCCTGGATCTCCCTGGATTCTGTCTCTGGTCCTGGTGAACTCCACCAGGAAAATACTGTAGCTGGCTGGTCCTCCTTCTCAAAGAGTGGTTCCCTCCTTCCTGTGAGACGGGAAGAAGCTGGGAGAAGGGGGTGCTTCCTGAGCCTGAGGTGAGTGGGGTGCCTCTGTCCTCAGACCTAGGACCCAAGTCAGGCACAAAGCTCTTTCACCTCGCTCCCAGGAGGCCTTTTAAGATGAGAGCACCATCCAGCCTTTCCGGGGTCCCTGTGTCATCTCAAGCCCCAAGCTGTTGTCACACCAGCATGGTCTTAGGTTAAAAGGCTCTACAGAGGTGGCCACGAGGGAAGAGCTAGCCAGGGACCAAGCAGACAGGACCCCGGTCCTCTAGCACAAGATGGAGGAGGTGACAGAAGAGATCTACCTGAGAGAACTGCGGTCAGCAATCCAGCGATCCCAAGGAAGAGCCACATGTCTGGTGCCGTCTCCGACTGCTACCCACGCCTGCCTGCAGGAAGTGCCATCCTGGTTCGGGGAGGCAGCTGTGCCGACGATGGCTTGTCTCGCCCGCGCTGCCCTTTCTGTTCTTGTTCTCAGCGACGCTGCACACTCTATCTCCTACTCACAGGCCCAGCCTGTGAGTATCTCACGCCTCTACCTTCTGCTTGTGGTTTTGGTCTCCAGGAAGCCAGGCTGCTGTTACAGGGTTGTTGGGGTATAGGAGCCCAAACTGCCTTTCATAAGCCCACCAACCAAAGTGAACCTTAAGAATCACAGAGGCCCATGTCCAATGAACACATCCCTGAGAGTCTTCCAGGAAAGACAAAGAGGCCGTGCCTACTTGCCTTGAGAAAAAGACAGTTCACTCCCGGAGATGCTCTAGCAACTGGTGCTAGAAGAGTGAATTAATGCCCCCCTGCTGCCCTTCCACAGAATCCAGCTCTCGTGGGGCTCCCTCCAAGGTTTGCCTTGTCCTTGGGAATGTGGTGACTAAGAGGCAGGAGGATAGGGTCTTGAGGGACTTTTCTTTTGCTTGTGTTTATCAAGGAGTATGTCAGGTATGCTATGTGTTGTGTGTGTGCATGTGTGTAGTGTATATGTGTATGTATGTACATATGGTGTGTATGTGCATGTATATGGTATGGGTGGTATATATGTGCATGTATGTGTGTATACACATGTATGTGTGTACATATATGTATATGTCTGTTTGAGTGTGTATGTGTATGTGTGTGTATCTGTGTGTAACTATGTGTATGCATCTCTCTGTGTGTATGTGTGTATATGTGTGTGTGTGTATATATGTATCTGTGTGTGTATGTGTGTGTATGTATGTGTGTGTATGTGTTTGTATGTGTATGTAAACTTGAAGCTGATGTCAGGAGTAGTCTTCAATTCAGTTCGCTATGTATTTATTTATTGAGGTTGGCCTCTCACTGAACCAAGAGCTCCTGATTCCACTAGTCTGGCTAGCCGGCTTCCCCTGGAGGTCTTCATCTCTGCCTCCCAAGTGCTGGGATTACAGGAGGCTGTCTACCTGCCAGGCTTTTTATATAAGTCCTGAAAGTCTGACCTCTGCTTCTCATGCTTCTCTGGCAAACTACTGAGCCATTTCCCCAGTTCTGGGGTGCACTAGCAAGGGTCTAAGCTTTTCCAAAGGAAACCCCAAAGAATAGGGGAGCTCAGAGTAGAACTCCCCCACCTCCACGTGCCCCATCCCAGGTGGGAGTCGCACAGAGGTGCCAAAGAATCTGGACCCCACCTTTGAGGGCTGCTGGCTGTTTATGTCCTAAGGGCTGGGCAAGAGGGCAAGCGGGTTTTCAGCAGACGGCCTTGCAGGAAGGCTGCTGGGGAAGGAAAGATTCGGGGAGGAAAGGGCTAGAGTAGGAACGACCAGGCTGCCTGGGCGTGCGGCATTGTGCTAAGAAGTAGACTGTGTGCATCTAGCTCACCAATGAGCTCCCCTTGGAACACATAGTAGGTGTTTAGTTTTGTTGAGAGAATGCGGGAATGGATAATTTGGCTCACTTAGCAGAACCCTAGAGCCTAGAAAGAGACTGGTTCCCAATTCCAGCCGAGCCTCATACACACGACATTTTCTGGTTCTCCACTTCCTCCATTCTAGCTTGTTTTCATTTCCTCACTTGTGTAATGGAGAGGATTTCTCCCACTAGTAGGAGTGTCTTACCAGCTGAGGGGGATATTTGATGTGGCAAGTTGGGAAGCCATAGTGAATCAGGCCCCACCCACTGTGAGACCCCGCCCAGCTCAGAGAGAAAGAGGGCAGGGTGGGGACAGGGTCAGGAATCGGTTCTGGTACCGGCTCAGGGCGCCCTCTAGTGAACAGTGTCTGGCCACACAAAGGGCCCCGGGGCCTATGCAGTTCTGTCTGGTTTCCAGAGTCCACTCCACTCATCGCCAAGAGGCTTGGGAGTGTGCGGTCTTGGAATTACTCCACCTCCGGGAGAAAAGAGATAAAACAACTTCCCTGCTTTCAAGAAGCAAACAATTCTCAAGAGTGGGATGGCTCAGTGGGTAAAGGTGCTTGCCGCCAAGCGCGATGGACTGAGTTCAATACCTGGGACCCACGGATCCGTATCACATGGTAGAAGGAGAAAATGGACTTCGGCAACTCTCCCTCTGACGTGTGACCTCCACACATTCACCCACACAGACACGCGACTAAAACAATAAAATAAAATAAAATAAAATAAAATAAAATAAAATAAAATAAAATAAAATAAAATAAAGCAAAAAATTAGTGAATCCAAAACCAGAATGGAAAGGGAGTCTTCACTAAAGGTAAAAGAAAAAATGGAATAGAAAGACAGGGCAGGTTTCAGTGGCAGAGGGAGGTACAGGGGTAGGTGTTCCTGGTAGGGGAACTGGGTATCTCAAGGCAGGACAGCAGACAGTGACTGTTATTGTGTCTAGACTGACATGATATACTCCAAGCCACTCATGCTTGGTGCTTAGAGCAGGAAGCTAGAAGATGTGTCCAGCTGGATGCTCCTATCGGTGAGGTCAAATTTATTTTTAACTCTTAGAAGCAAGACCTTTGGCTCTCGATTTTCAAGGGACACCAGTGGCTCTCTGGATTTGAGGAATGCGGGCATTTTTCAGTATCTCTCCACTGATCTTAGCCCAGCAAAAAAAAAAAAAAAAAAAAAAGGGATGGGTGTCTAGGCAGAAGGAAGAGAAAGCCCACAGAAGCAGCCCAACTGCATACATGTGTCATGGCATGTGCACACCCCACTCCCACTATCTATGTATGTATATGTATATATATGCACATATACATACATACATACATACATACATACATAAGACAGGGTTGTTGAAGGTGAATTGTAATGTGGAATTTAACATCATCATAGCTTCACAGAGACTAACATTAAAACCCAGTCAGCCCTCCTGTGCTTTAAATGTGTCTTTCCCCCACTTAATGGCTTTGTACTAACACACATGGGTCATATGGGACAGACTGGTTCATTGAAGTAAGAATTATTTATCCCAGCCGGGCGGTGGTGGTGCACGCCTTTAATCCCAGCACTTGGGAGGCAGAGGCAGGCGGATTTCTGAGTTCGAGGCCAGCCTGGTCTACAGAGTGAGTTCCAGGACAGCCAGGACTACACAGAGAAACCCTGTCTCAAAAAACCAAAAAAAAAAAAAAAAAAAAAAAAAAAGAATTATTTATCCCCTTTCAAGTATCAGTGTACTTTATCACACAATATCAGGAAATCAAAGTCACTATATCTCTGACCCCATCCAGGAACTTGAGCTGCTGGGAATTTGTCTATATCACGGTGGCAGGGTTTTCTAAAACTCAGAGTTTTCACTTAAAAGCCCCAGTTCCATCAGAGGCAACAAACATCACTTGTTTCCCTTGATGTGACAGGCTTGCTTTCTTCCCTTTCAAAACACGTTGCCTGACAGTTTCTTCAGTGTGAACAATTATGGGTCCAAGTAAATTTAACATTCTTTTCTTGGAGATTTATTTTATTTTATTATGTGTGGGGAAGGGGGCACATGGGCGCAGGTGCCCTTGAAGGCCTGGAGAAGGCTGTGGAGGCCCTAAAGCTAGCTAGAGTCACAAGAAGTTCAGA
The DNA here is from genome assembly GCA_964023405.1 of Apodemus agrarius. NCBI lineage: Eukaryota > Metazoa > Chordata > Mammalia > Rodentia > Muridae > Apodemus > Apodemus agrarius. The sequence continues at coordinate 148,100,728 of OZ030005.1, forward strand.
GCCACCTGCATGGGTGCTGGGAACTGAATCCCAGTCTTTTGCAAGAGCAGAAAGCACTCCTAACCCTCTCAGTGTCTCCACCCCCCAAACATGGCATTCTTTAAAAAGAAAAACAAATCCAGCCAGTTCAGCGGGAAAATTCCAGAACCAAGAGTCAGGAGCTTGCCTAGATGCATCCATTGTGCACAGCACTCTGAAATGCTTAGTACCTCTGCGCTCACTACTTTTATGTCAACTCAGTAGAAGCTATGTCATCTGAGGGGAGGGAGCCTCAGCTGATAAGTTGCCTCCATAAGATTAGGCTGTAGGCAAGCTTGTAGGCCATTTTCTTAATTAGTGAAGTAGGGAAACCCAGCCGATTAAGGGAGGTGCCACCCCTGGGCTGATGGCGCTGGGTCACGAGGAGCGATCCTGTGAGCAGCATTCTTCCTCGGCCTTCGACCAGCTCCTGGTGCCAGGCTCCCCTCAATGAGCTGTGACTCAGAATGTATGGGCCAAATAAACCACTTCCTCTCCAGGTTGATTTTGGTCAGTGTTTCATCAGAGCATAGTAACCCTAACTAATCTTCTTCCCGTTTTGTTACACATAATGTGTATAAAGATGGTGCCCATGGCCTGTAATTATTTTGTGTGTATGATGTATTATGTCTGTGTGTGGTTGAATATGTTTGCTCCTCTCTTTCTCTCTATCTCCTTCCTACCACCTTCTCTCTGTGTGTGTTTGTCTGTCTGTCCGTCCATCCGTCTGTCTGTCCGTCCGTCTGTCTGTCTGTCTGTCTGTCTGTCTGTCTGAGAAGTGGAGGTCAGTATCAGGTGTCTTCCTCAGTCTCTCTCCACCTGATTTTTCTAGACTGAAGCTCTCTCACTACACCCAGAGCTCACCGATTCTGGTAGCTGGCTGGCCAGCAAGCCCTGGGGATCTGGGAAGGAGGCAGCATGATCCCATACCCACTTTGTATGTGGTTTTCTGAGGATTCCAACTCGGCTTCTCAGCATTTCACTCACTAGGGCCTCTCCCAGCTCTGGGGTGTGGCTTCCTAAATGAACAATGCTAACTATTTCCCTGAGGATATCACGTGAACCCAGTTGCCACCCGGATCTCTCCGAGTAGAAACGTTTAATCCAAAGGCTACAGGGATTTTTTGGGAGGTTGCCACGTTTGTGACTCTTTGATAATCAAAGCCTTGGAGCCACAACAGGGTGAGCTCTGGGAAATTAGGGGCAATGTTGCACGCAACCAGTGTACTTAGAAAATGCTTTGATTTATGACTTTTTTTTTATCCCATAACTATGAAAATTTCATGGAACCGTTAACAGGTTGAAACTTATTATTTGGAGTGACTTGAATCCATATTCCCTACCGTGGTCACTGAAATTCAGCTTAAGAATAAACTATCTTAGCCGGGCAGTGGTGGCACATGCCTTTAATCCCAACACTTGGGAGGCAGAGGCAGGTGGATTTCTAAGTTTGAGGCCAGCCTGGTGTACAGAGTGAGTTCCAGGACAGCCAGAGCTATACAGAGAAACCCTGTCTCGAAAAACAAAACAAAACAAACAAATACACAAAAAGAATAAACTTTCTTGGCCAGGTGATGGTGGTGCACATCTTTAATCTCAGCACTCTGGAGGCAGAGAGGCAGATCTCTGAGTTTGAAGCCGGCCTGGTCTACAGAACAGTGAGTTCCAGAACAACAGGGATATACAGAGAAACCCTGCCTCAAAAAAACAGAGAGAGCTAGCTATGTTTTGCAAGTGTGCGCATCTGAGTTTAGATCCCAGAACCCACTGGAAAAGTCAGGTGGTGGTGGTGGCCTGCTTGTAATTTCAGCTTTAGTAGACAGAAGCGGAAGACCTCAGAGCAAGCTGCCTATTAAGAGGAGCCATGTTGGTGAGCTCTGTGTTTGATTGAGAGACCCTGCCTCAGCGAATAAGAATCATGGAGAGTAATTCCCAACACCAACCTTAAACCTCTACATGCATGAACACTACCCCCAGTATGTTCCCCTATACATGCCTACAACCATGCATAATACACACACTCACAGAGGAAGATAATAAATCACTTCTTATTCCCATTGACTGCACAGCTGTGTTTTGCACTAACAGGCTGCACATGGAATCACCATTATCCAGTCAGTGGTTCCCTGTAACTTCCCATCTGGGCCTTTGAACCTTAGATCTCAAGGCCAATGGCGAGGCCACACCCACTGATACTTTAACCCTTCTGCAGCCATTCCTAGGTCAGTGGATCTCACACTGTGGGCCACGACCCCTTTGGAGGCTAAATTACGCTTCTATAGGGGTCTGTCTTCTTAAACCATCAGAAAACACATATATTTACAACTTACAATAGTAGCAAAATTACAGTAACAAAAATAATTTTATGAGCCGGGCGGTGGTGGCGCACACCTTTAATCGGAGCACTTACAAGGCAAAGGCAGGCAGATTTCTGAGTTCGAGGCCAGCCTGGTCTACAGAGTGAGTTCCAGGACAGCCAGGGCTACTCAGAGAAACCCTGTCTCGAAAAAATAATAATAATTTTATGGTTGGAGTGGGGTCACCATAAAATGAAGAGCTGTATTAAAGGGTCACGGCATTAGGACGGCAGAGAACCAATGGCCTAGGTTTCCATAACAAATGACCACAGACTTGATTTCAAACACAGAGATTTATAGGCATCATTCAACAGATATTTATCTACTCCTTCCACTTATCTACAGGAGAACGGCTTTCACCTCCTGGAATGCTGTGCCTGGAGGCATTTTCAATGATCACAGCAAACATCTGTGCAGTTTACTGTCCCCCAGGATCCACGCAGCTCCTGGAGCTGTTGGAAGGCAGTGTAAACTTTAAGAGGTGGCGCTTGTGGCAGACAGAGATTAATCTCACTGCCATTTGTTTGGATTTAGAATCGGCTCGGAAGCATAGCTCTGGGCGTGGCTCTGAGGGTATTTCCAGAAAGGTTTAACTGGTCAGGAAAGGCCCACGCTGACTGAGCCTCACAGTTCCTTAGACTAGTGTCTGGAACTGAATTAAAAGCGAAAAAGGAACTGAGCACCAACATTCACCTCCTCTGCTTCTTTTTGTTGTTATTGTTTATTGGATATTTTCTTTATTTACATTTTAAATGTTATTCCCTCTCCTGGTTTCTCCTTCAAAAGCACCCTATCCCATCCTCCCCTCCCCCTGCTCACCAGGCCACCCACTCCAGCTTCCCTGTGTTGACATTCCCCTACCCTGGGGCATTGAACCTTCTCAGGACCAAGGGTTTCATCCCTTTGATGTCCAACAAGGCCTTCCTCTGCTATATATGCATCTGGAGCCATGGGTCCCTCCTTGTTTACTCTTTGGTTGGTAGTTTAGTCCCTGGGAGTTCTGGGGGTACTGGTTGGTTTGTATTGTTGTTCCTCCTATGGGGCTGCAAGCTCCTTCAGCTCCTTGGGTCCTTTCTCTAGCTCCTCCACTGGGGACCCTGTGCTCAGTCGAATGGTTGGCTGTGAGCATTCACCTCTGTGTTTGTCAGGCACTGGCAGAGCCTCTCAGGAGACAGCTATATCAGACTCCTGTTAGCAAGTGCTTGTTGGCATCCACATTAGTGTCTGGGTTTGTTGCTTGTATATGGGATGGAACCCCAGGTGGGACAGTCTCTAGCCAGTCAGAATGGCTAGGATCAAAAACTCAAGTGATGGGGCCGGGTGGTGGTGGCGCTTGCCTGTAATCCCAGCACTTGGGAGGCAGAGGCAGGCGACTTTCTGAGTTCGAGGCCAGCCTGGTCTACAGAGTGAGTTCCAGGACAGCCAGGGCTACACAGAGAAACCCTGTCTCGAAAAAACAAAACAAACAAACAAACAAAAACTCAAGTGACAGCAGATACTGGCAAGGATGTGGAGAAAGAAGAACACTCCTCCATTGCTGGTGGGATTGCAAGCTGGTAAAACCACTCTGGAAATCAGTTTGATGGTACATCAGAAAATTGGACATAGTATTATTACCAGAGGACCCAGCTATACCACTCCTGGGCATATATCAGGAAGATGCTCCAACATGTAATAAGGACACATACTCCACTATGTTCATAGCAACGTTATTTATAATAGCCAGAAGCTGGGAAGAACCCAGATGTCCCTCAACAGAGGAATGGATACGGAAAATGTAGTACATTTACACAATGGAGTACTACTCAGCTATTAAAAACAATGAAGTCATGAAGTTCCTAGGCAAATGGATGGACCTAGAAAATATCATCCTGAGTGAGGTAACCCCCTCTGCTTCTTGAATGCAGACAGAAAGTAACCAGCAGTAACCAGCTTTCCTGCCACCTTGCCTTCTTATCATGGTAGAGTGTAGACAGGACCCTCAAACCACAAATCCAAACAACTCTTTCCTTAAGCTGATAGACAGGTCTGGTCATAAGGAGTGCCCTCGATGACAGGGGACTGTCCTGGCTTAGCTTAAATGTTTATGTGACACTGCCTAGATAGAGTCCCTGAGAAATTGACAAAATTGCCTAGATCAGGTTGTGCTCTCCATGTCTGTAGGAGACTGTCTTGATTGTGCACTGGTGGGGGCGGGCCCAGCCCACTGTGGGTGGCACCATTCCCTGGGAAGGTGGCCCTGGGCTATATGAGAAAAGTACTTTTCTGTCCTCTTCCATGCCTTCTTTGTTTTTTTTGCCTATATCCTGTCTTTCTTTGTCATCTGTTACCATCTCTTGATCTCCTCTCTGATATGCTATACTCTCACAGCTGTTACATATATGCATGTATGAATTCTAGGCAAAGACCCACATATAAGGGAGAACATGTGGGGTTTTTTTTCTTCCTGAGTTAGGGTGACCTCACTTAATATTATACTTTCTAAGCCCACTCATTTTCCTGAAAACTTCATGACTCCATTTTTTTGAAGCGGAATAACTTCCATTTTATATCACACCATTTTCCATTATCCCTTGGTCTGTTGATAGACAGCTGGGTTGGTCCCACTTTCTTGCCACCAGAAACAGAGCATCAGTAAATATGGGTGGGCAAGTTTCTCTAACAGGTTATGGAGATCTCTATGAGCATGCCCAGGAGGGCAATAGCGGGTTATCCGGAATTCTTTTAATTTTCTGTCAAAACTGATCCCCACAATGGCTACATTTCTTTGCATTCTCACCAGCAGTAGGTAAGGTTTCTTCCCCCCACCCCACCCCCACCCCCATTCTCTTCAACAATTTATTGACAGATTTCTTTTTTAATATTTATTTATTTATTTATTTATTTATTTATTATATGTAAGTACACTGTAGCTGTCTTCGGACACCCTAGAAGAGGGCATCAAATCTCATTACGGATGGTTGTGAGCCACTAGGTGGTTGCTGGGATTTGAACTCAGGACTTCAGGAAGAGCAGTCAGTGCCCTTAACCGCTGAGCCATCTCTCCAGCCCTATTGACAGGTTCTTGTTGACAGCCATCTGACTGGGTGAATGGTGTAGTATTATCCAAGGTGTAGTATTTATCTGACGACTGGGAGTATAGAACACTTCCCAAAACAGTTATCGTGTCTCCTCCTTTGAAAACTGTTCATTTCTTAGTATTCTGAGTTCTGCAGTTCTTGGTGAATTCTGAGCATCAGTGCTTCAAGTGCGGTTTGTAAAGATTGTCTCCCATTCCTTGGCCTATCTGTTCACCCTGCTGATGGCTTCCTTTGCTGGGCAGAGAGACTTTTTAACTTCGAGTGGTGATGTCTGTTGGTACTTCAAGCTAGTTGCTGTGCTATTGATGTTCTGGTCAGAAAGGCCTTGCCTATGCCAATGTCTCAAAAATGCTTTCTCTGTTTTCATCTAGAAGTGTGAGCATTTGGGGATTTAGATCAATATCTTTGATCCAGTTTTATATAAGATGAAATTTTTGAATCTAATCTCATTATTCTGTAGGTGAATATCAATTCTGTCATTGTAACTTTTTTGATAAGTGGTATAATCACGTAACTGATAGCCAAAGTGTAAAACCCTAAGAGAACTCCATAGCCTCAATAGTCATTCTAGCTGTATAGAAGCTAGAGTTTGAGATGAACTGTTCTACTTTAATTTCTTGAACTGTGACAAAATACTACTTTTCCCACCCCCAAAAAAGTAGCTTAGAGGACAAAACCAGGTTTTTTTGGGCTCACAATTCCATGTTATAGGCTATCATAGCAGAGAGGTCACAGTGGCAGGAGCTCAAAGCAGGTATTCATACCATATCCACAGGAGAGCAGAGAAAAACAGATGGATGAAGACTTGCTTAATTGTTTAGCTTGGTTCTTAGGGAGTTCGGGACACCCTGCCTAGGGAACGGTACCCCCCACAAGGAATGGAACTTCCCACATTGTTTAATTTACAAGATAATCCCCCACAGAAATGCCCGCAGGCCAACCTTTGTAGACACTCCCTCAGGAGACTCTTTCCCTGGGAGACTCAAGTCTTGTCAAGCTGACGCAGGTAACCATCACACCGATTAAGGTATAGATATTGATTGGCCCTCTATTGCATGCCGGCCACAGGACTAGGTTATCGCATGTTAATGCTCACAAAGAATTCTACTGTAAGTATGGTTCTCCTATAGTTTTCAGATAATAACTTAGACAATCGACCATAAAGGGTTCTGACTGTGCCTGTTTTCATGTTAGTCAACTCCAGAGTTTGTTCTCTTGGAGAGGAGGTGGCTACCATGTGCTGGGCATGTTGCTAGGTGCTGAAGCACAGAAAAAACATAACCCCTGCTCCCCACAGTCTCTAATCCCCTGGAGAAAGAGACAGATGAACAGAGGGCATGACATGAGTCCTCACGGGCGCTCTGAGGGGTAACCCAACCTCCCTGGAGAAAATTAGGGGAGACTTTTAAGAAAAGGTGACTACTGGGTCGAGTCCTGGGGGACTGTAGTAATGAGTCATGGAAAGTTCTAGGCTTGAGGAACAGCGTGGGTCAAGATGCACTGCCAGGCAGTGGTGGTGCACGCCTTTAATCCCAGCACTTGGGAGGCAGAGGCAGACGGATTTCTGAGTTCGAGGCCAGCCTGGTCTACAGAGTGAGTTCCAGGACAGCCAGGGCTGCACAGAGAAACCCTGTCAGGAAAAAAAAAAAAAAACAAAAAAAAAAAAAAAGATGCAGGTGAATTGGAGCTGGAAGCCGGGGAGAGGGCAGAGTGAGCCAGGAAGTGTACAAGGAGTAGAGCGAGAGATGGAGCTCTGGATGGGCACAGGAGGGTTTCACCAAGGTGAACCATGGCGTTCTGACTAGTCCCAACACAGGCGAGGAACCGGAGGCTCGGGCTATCAGCTCTCATCCCGCTCATTAGCGGATCTGGTTCTCCTAGTGGTGGTGGGGAGGGAGTAAAACCAAGTCTGAAGTGTGTCTCCTGTGGCAAGAAAGTAAAGAATTACATTCTTTTACTTGCACCTGACCCTTTAAGAATGGGCGTGTTCAGGTTGGAGAGATGGCTCAGCCTTTAAGAGCACTGACTGCTCTTCCAGAGGTCCTGAGTTCAAATCCCAGCAACCACATGGTGGATCACAACCATCTGTAGTGAGATCTGATGCCCTCTTCCGGTGTGTCTGAAGACAGCTACGGTGTACTTATATATAATGAATAAATAAATCTTAAAAAAAAAAAAAAAAAGAATGGGCGTGTTCACTCCCTTCCCTTCCCTTTATACCTGCAGGAACTCGGAACCCTCATGTAAGGGGGTAAGGCTGGTAAGAGCTGGAGCTGCAGGGGTACGCCATCATGCCCAGTGCCATGGTTTTCTTTGCTGCTTTTGACTTCTCTAAGCAGAAGAGGAAATGCTCTCTTCCTGGATTCCTGAAGATGACTGGCATTATCAGTTTGTCTCCATCTTCTGGACCGGCATTTGTCACCTCTGCCTACCTCCATGGCTACTGAAGGAAAGAGTTGGGCCTACGTGACCTGAGCTTCATTGCCACATCTTGGTGCCAGAGGATCCTGAAACATCCTCCAAGAGAAGAAGGGGTGGGTTGTTGGGAAGGGTCTCTCCTGTCCCTGTCTCCGCCTCTTTGTTTCTTCCTTTATTTTCTTTCTTTTTTCTTTCCTCTTGCTCTCTAAGCCAAGTCGGCTCTGATCTCGCAGAGATCTGCCTGCCTCTGCCTCCTGAATTCTGGGGTTTAAAGTGTGCGCCTCCATTCCTGGCCTCGCCTCTGTCTATCCTAGTCGGACTGTGTCGCCCCTCTCTACAGTGAGCCGTGTGCGTCCATGGATTCTTCTCTGCCACAGCTGGGCTTCTTCCTGATGTAAAGTGTTAAAAGCTGGGATGAAGGCGCTGGGGAGACGGCTCAGAAATTTAGAGTCCTGGCTGCTTTGCTGGAAAAAAGGTTTGGTTTGGTTCCCAGCACCCACATGATAGATAGCTCACAATTGCTACTACTCTAGCTCCAGTGGATCTGATACCCTCCTCAGACCTCTGAAAGGACCAGGCACTCATGTGGTATACATACATACATACATATGTACATACATACATACATACATACATACATATGTACATACATACATACATACATACATGTAAAACATTCACACACATAAAATAAAAATAAATGCCTCGCCGGGCGTGGTGGCGCACGCCTGTAGTCCCAGCACTTGGGAGGCAGAGGCAGGCGGATTTCTGAGTTCGAGGCTAGCCTGGTCTACAGAGTGAGTTCCAGGACAGCCAGGGATACACAGAGAAACCCTGTCTCAAAAAAAAAACCAAAAAAAACACCAAAAACAAAAATAAATGCCTCATCGGGCAGTGGTGGTGCACGCCTTTAATCCCAGCGTTTGGGAGGCAGAGGTAGGTGGATTTCTGAGTTCGAGGCTAGCCTGGTCTACGGAATGAGTTCCAGGATAGCCAGGGCTATACAAAGAAACCCTGTCTCAAAAAACTAACTAAATAAATAAATCTTTAAAAATAAATGAATGAAGCCAGGCTGTGGTGGCGCACGCCTGTAATTCCAGCACTTGGGAGGCAGAGACAGGCGGATTTCTGAGTTCGAGGCCAGCCTGGTCTACAGCGTGAGTTCCAGGACAGCCAGGACTACACAGAGAAACCCTGTCTCGAAAAAATAAAAATAAAAATAAAAATAAAAATAAAAATAAAAATAAAAATAAAAATAAAAATAAAAAATAAATGAATGAATAAAACCAGGCTTGGGCTGTATGTAGCTCAGTTTGTAGAGTGGTGGCCTAGCATGCCCAAGGTCCAGGGCATAATGACCAGCACCACTTCTTTTGGACACGGTGACGCACTCCTACAGTCGTAGGACTTAGAGGTGGAGGTGGGAAGATCAGAAGTTCAAGGTCATCCTTGGCTACATAGTGTGAGATACAGGCCAACCTGGCCTACATTGAGACCTTGCCTCAAAAACCAAGCAAACGGGGAGTTGAGAGTTAAGAGCACTGACTGCTCTTCCATAGGACCCAGTTCAACTCCCAGCAGCCACATGACAGCTCACAACTGTCTGTAACTCCAGTTCCAGGGGATCTGCAACCCTCACACAGACACACATGCAAGCAAAATGCTAGTACATATAGAATAATAATAATAATAAATAAAATGTATATGCAAACAAAATAACAAAATTATACACACAAGGGTAAAGCCCGTGTGTTTGATGGCGACTCTGGTTGTTAGCGAAGAAGCTCTTTATTTTGGTTTTCAGCTCTCTGATGTTGTTCCTGCTGCTGCTTAAGCTGCTCTCGGTCTCATTCATTTATTCAAGCGATACTTACTGGACGGCTGCCGTTGCTAAGCACTGAGCAGTACTAGGAATCGGTGGCAAAAGGCTCTCAAATGTCCCTGCCCCAATACTGAGTCCTTTCGCACCACGGGACAGAGCATGGAACAGTGACTAAGCCACGGAGGTTGAGCTGAGACCGCGTGACCTGCCTGCTGCGGGGCTGGTGATGGTGAAGATCCAGTGGCTCTAACCTCAGAGCATCTGGGAGGGGGATCTTTCCACCTAAATAAAGAGAAAGTACCCTTGTGAAGGGCTTGAGGAAGAGCCTGTCTGGACAAGAGACAGCAAAACAAGGCACTGAGCCAGCCTCCTGGGGCTTAGCCTAGGAGGCGAGCAGAAACAGCAGCAGACCACACTCAGTGGGTTGAGGCGCGGGCAGAGCCCTTTACACTTTTAGGTCAAGACATGACTGGCTGGTCTTATGGGATCCGAGCAAGGGGTGGCTGTGATTTAGCCTGAGGTCAGTGCCCCTGGCCATCTTGTGGCTACTATATGGCGCCACTTCCTTCCCCTCCGCCGCTTTTGCAACGCTCGCGAAGCACATGTCCCCACTTCCCTTGACACAGGCCGCAGTGGGCCCTGGGACTCAGATACCAGGATCCAGTCAGTTCTCACCTCCCTTCCCCACCCCTGCTGGGGTTGCCTCTGGGTCTGTGAGGGGATACCTGGGCCTACAAATGCTCCGTGTGGCCTTCACCGATCCAATGGACCGATCTCAGCATCACCACCCCGTGTTGGTGTTGAAGGATCCCGAACTTCCTCCAAACGTGGCTCCCTGGGCAGAAGATGCCCCTCGGTGTCTGCCTGCCTCATCCGAAGTCCCCGGCCATAGAGACAATCAGACTCCAGCAGAAGAGGATGCTGCTTTCGGACGGACGGAGGGAAGTGGGTCGGAGTGAAACTGAAAGGAAGACTCCCTTTCTGTCCCGACAACCGCCCGGGGGAAGGGACATTCTTTTTTTGGATAGCTGGATGAGAAGGGACCCTGTGACCCACAGACTTTCATTTCTCCTAAATCCTGGGTGACGTAGGCAGCCACAGGGCCAGTGAAAAAGGGGAAGCCCAGAGTTTCTTAAGAAGCAGAAAAAGGGGACAGAGGCCAAGCTGGGAGGAAGAGAAAGAAGGGGCTGGGGGAGGAGGAGAAGCAGGCAGGCGAAGAGGGGGTGTGTGTGGAGGAGGTGGCAGGGCCCGGGGACACACTGAGGCCCCGGTGTCCTAAGAGAAGGGGACAGCAGTTGAGAAAAGGGGGGGGGGACTAGGAGGGAAGGAGGATAGAGAAGTGGAGCACGCAGGATGACGGGGTGGCGTTGGCGGGGACACTAGGCCCGAGTGGAGGAAGGAAAGGAGACGGCTGGGTGGAAGCACGGGGGAGATGAACACGAAGAACTGGGGAGCGGAAGGAGAGAGTGGAGAGTTAAAGTGCAGATAGGGACTAGGTAGCAAGGAGAGGGACCTGAGGGGAAAAGAGAGGGAGACAAGGGGTGAGAGAAGAGGGCAATCCGGGTTAGGGGAGAAGAGGGGAGGGCAGAGGAGAGAGTCTGGGTCCCGGAGACAGGAAGCCCACGATGTCCGCGCCTCGCGGCGGCGATGAGCGGCCAAGCAGGTCGGGAGAGCGGCAGCCGCTGGTGGCCCGGGGCCCGCGGGGTCCCCGACGGTGGAGACGGACAGCAGCTGCTGCAGTGCTGCTAGTGCAGATGCTGGAACGCGCTGCCTTCTTCGGCGTCACCTCCAACCTCGTGCTCTACCTCAACAGCTTGAACTTCAATTGGGACGGCGAGCACGCGTCGCGGGCCACACTCCTCTTCCTTGGGGCCTCCTACCTGCTGGCTCCAGTGGGGGGCTGGCTGGCCGACGTGTACCTGGGCCGCTTCCTCACTATCTCGCTCAGCCTGCTGCTCTACCTGGCCGCCTCTGGCTTGTTGCTCGCCACCATCACCGACGACGGCCGCAGATCCTTCTGTGGAGAGATGCCCGAGTTGCCACTGGGACCTGCCTGCCCATCCCCAGACTGCCGAGGCTCCTGGTCCAGCCCCTACTGCGCGCCCACCCTCTACTTGGTGTTGCTGCTCCTGGCGTTGGCTGCCAGCTCCGTCAGGAGCAACCTCACATCGTTCGGGGCTGACCAGGTGAGTGGTCAGAGGCATTGTGCCACCGAGGCGGGGGGTGGGGGGTGGGGGGTGCGGGGGGGATGGAGGTGGGGCTGGAAATCCTGAGATGGAGGTTCTAGCCTCCAGAGGGACTTCAGAAAAACCACTTCCCCTCTCTACATCAGTTTCCTTATATGAAAATAGACGGGCTGCCCGCTCTAGAAAAAGTCATGTAGGAGCCTCAGTAGGATTAGCCCCAGGTCCCATGGCCCTCTGAGCCATGCCCCATGCCCCAGGCCTATCGCCTTTTATTTTTTTAAGACAGGGTGCCAGCATTCCTGGCTGGCCTCCAACTCGATTTGTGTCTGTGGAGCGCTATGAACTCCTGAACCTCCTGCCTCTACCTCCCAAATGCTGGCGTGCTACCAAGTCTGCCCCAGTGGCACGTGTGAGTGTGTGTCTGTCTGTCTTTCTTGTTTTAACATCAGGTCACACTTCTGTAGCCCAGATGGGTCTAGAATTCTTTAAGGAGCCCAGGTTGGCCTCACATGATGGCTATGCCCCTGACTCTGACTCCTATGTGCTAGGATTTCAAGTGTGAGCCACCATGCCCCGTTCCTTTCTCTGTTTTAACGAGGCCCTCTTAACTCTCTCCCAGGTGGGAGGTGTTGTAGCCCCTCAACTAATCTCAGATGACAGAGTGCAGGTCCCGAGGGACGGCGAAGCAGCCGAGCCTCAGGGCCCAGCTTGAGGCACGCTGTCTAAATGTGTCACTGGGACTTGGTGCTGGTGCAGGAGCCAGCCAGCCTTCTCTCACCCAGAAACCCCAGAGGCAGTGGGTAAGAGACTGACTTAAAGTCTTGCTGACATGACTCTGTTTTTGGCAGCTATGCACAAACTGGAGAGCTGATAATAAATACACTAGTAGAGGATATTATTGAAACAACCACATACGGTGTGAATAATCACAGGCAGCCTTCAGAAACACAGACACATAGACAGCCATGGGAAAGAGGAGCTGCCCATGGGAGGGGACTGGGGATAGTGGCAGTGTGATCAGGTTACTGGGGGAATTGTACTTCTCTCTAATTTACTTTGTTTTCCTCAAAAGCACACACAAGGTAGACAGTTTCAAATTAGTTGTTTGGCTGACATCCACAATCCAGAACTCCCCCACTGTGACCAGAGTCCTTACTAAGGATTTCCCATTATTTTTAATAGCACTTATTAGTGGGACAGTGGTGGTGCACACCTTTAATCCCAGCACTTGGGAGGCAGAGGCAGGTGGATTTCTGAGTTCGAGGCCAGCCTGGTCTACAGAGTGAGTAACAGGACAGCCAGGGCTATACAGAGAAACCCTGTCTCGAAGAACAAAAAACAAAACCAAACAAACAAGAAAAATAGCACTTATTGCATTTGCTTATGTGTGTTTGTATCTTTGCAAGTATATGTGCACATGTGCATAGGAGAGGGCCACAGAAGGTGCTGGGGCCCTTGGAGCTTGAGTTACAGGCATTTGTGAACAACCTTAGACCGGGAGATTCCCCTGAAAAGAATGTCCCATCTTCTACTAACTTTACTCTTTGATTGACATCCACTACTTACCCACTCCCGGCTGCCCTGAAACCCTGGCGTAGATAGGCGTGGATGACTATTAACAGGCGCTAACAGGCAAGTAACAAACCTACTCTCCCAAACTGAATACAAAGACAAGTGTATCGATAGTGAATGTGCTCTAAGGGATAGTGCGCGGGGAGTGGCTCTCACGCTGCCCACAGCACAGGGTAGTGAGTCTCCATTTGGTTAGAAAGAGTCTCTTTGTGGGCCGTTCCTGGCACGTGATTTCGGAAGGAAGACAGCTCAGACGGGTAGTGTACACTTCTGGGAGGTTAGCACGAGCTGCTATATATAGAATTTTCTGTTGGGTAATATTGACTATGCAAATGAGAGTTATGCAAATCTAGGCAGTTCCTGTTTATCAAAATTCAGCCCTGATAGGGTCACAGGGCATCTCTGGCCCTAGCAGTTGGGATTCCTGGGCCAAGCTTGTGAACATTTTCTAAAGGACACCATCTCCTTTTCTGGTCTCTCATCAGGGGCCTTTCCACCATGCTTCCAAGGGCTTCAACCCCTGAGCATCTCTTCTCCTCCTCCTTCTGGTGGAAGAGCCGGCTGCCCAGACAGCAGATCACTGAGCCTTTGTAACCTCCACGGTTTGGCTCAGTAAGTCATCTCTTGAGCTCAGTCATTGTCATTTTAACACAAAATCACTATGCATAAGATAAAGATTATTTCTGTGTTGGCAACCATCACAACAAATTCATTGTGCTGAAATTCTCGAATCTCAGCCTGTGAGAGGCTTCAAACCAGACTCAGGGTTGAAGGGCTCCTTTCCCTTCCCACAGCCCTGGAATGTTTAAGGTCTTTGTCTCTCAATCCCTTAGGACAGTGGAGAGACGCCAGACTGCCTTGAGGCCGTGTAGAGTTCTTTAGAGACCGCTCTACTCAGTGGAGAGAAGGGTGGGGCCACAGGATTAGGGTTAACTGAGCACTGAGCACCGAGCACTGAGCACTGAGCACTGAGCACTGGACAGGCTGCTGTAGCATTCAGGAGATAAAGTAGTCAGTCTAGGCACGTGGGGAGTCTGGCACCATCTGGAAAAGAGCCATGCCTGGGAGCTGCGAGTTCAGACACTTGCTGGTTTCAGGAAGGGCCATCCATCATTCCCCACAAGGTACTTGCTTGCTCCAGAAGGACTCATTTATATCCGGCATGGGCTGCCTGCTCTTTCCCTTCCAACTACACTTGTCATATGTACTTACGTCCAATTAATAGATGGAGTAGCTGTTCCTAGTGGGGTGTACTCAGCTTCCCGCCTGAGGGTCCAAGCAAGGATTCTGGGCAAGCTGTCATGGCCGTGCCCCTCCTGCATTCGCCAAGGGTACCTCATGGAATCCCAAAGGCACTGCAATTTGAAGCACATCTGTACCGATTATAACTTTACATTTACCTCTTCCTCAGCATAGCAGCTGCAAGGAAAGCATGGGAGAATCCTCTTAGGAAGTGGAGATACGTATTTCATGTTTGGAAAGGGTGGAAGGGTAGTGATGGATTCTGAGATCTGGTGGTTACTGGAATACAGCTGTTAGCCAGACCTGTCATGGCAGGCCTGTAATCCCAGCTACTTGGGAGGTTTGAGAAGGAGGATGGTAAATTCTCCCTTAGCTGAAGAGTGAGTTCAAGATCAGACTCTACTGCTTAGTGAAAATGTGTTTCAAAATAAAAGTCAAAGAGGGCTGGGGATGTATCTTGGTGGGAGAGCACATGTGTAGCTTGCTTGAGGCCCTAAGATGGATCTTCAGCACGGAAGGTAGAGAGCAAAGGGGTAAGACTACATGCTACAAAAACATGAGGGCCTGAGACAGAATCCTAGAAGCCCTGAAAAAAGCACAGTGTAAACACACATGCCTGTCACCCCAGTGCACACTCACACATAGATAAACCTCAGCACATACATTCACATGCATGTACATATATGCACAAATACACAATGCATGCACACACATAGATAAATCTCAACATACTTGTACACATGCACACATAAGCATACACATAGATTAAACACCAACACAAATGCATAAACACACACACACACACACTCACAGAAATTCTTTTGAGAAGTGACCCTCAGTTCTTATGACTTTTTATAAATACAGTAGTGTGAGCCTTTCTTCTGAGCTTTTGAATCAAAATCTAAGGGTCATGGTCTAAGAATGCAACCAGTGCAGGCCAGAGTGGGAGGATCTATGTAGACTGACCTAAATCCTGGGGTGAGATCGGACCTTGCTAAGGGGTCTGTGAAAGATACTCTTTCATCAGATCAGAGCCTGCTTCGAAGGCTCTGCATTTAGAGGCACCTCTGCCCACCTGCTCTGTTTGAACATGGATAGGAGGGAGGGAGGCACATCAGAGGGGCAAACTTCCACGCCGTGCTCAGCTCGCAGCTCAAGCTGCAGATGAAATTCTTGATCAATCTCAGTCCAATCTTTCAGTAGCCAGCAGAGGTCACATTTAACAGTGTGGAATGAACTGAGACTTTCATGACTTTTTGCTGATTTTGAAAGTAATGCACAGTGCGGGTTGTTCAAAGACAAAGGAATAAATCGACCAGAAGTGAGCAGAATGGCTTTGAAGACAGTTGTATGTCCTAGTTGGGGACAATAAAAAAAACAACGTGTGTCATGAGCATATAAAAACAGCTGGGTGAAAGTGTTTCAGTTGTTAACTGGCTCTCAGGAGAAGAGATGGGAGAGATTGCTCAGCAATTAACATGTTCACTGTGCAAGTACGAAGACCAGAGTCTGAATTCCCAGAACCCACACAGATTGGCAAGCGGACTTGGTGTCCCACCTGTAATTTCAGCCTTGGAAAGCGGAGATAGGATCCCCAGAACAACCCGGCTACGGAGACTAGCGATATTGGTGAACTCTGGGTTTGATTGAGAGACCCTATACCTCACGGAATAAGGTGAACTAGCAAATTGAGGATGATTCCTGATAACAGGCCTCAGACCTCCATATGTACTCCCACACATGTGCATGAGCACCCTCAGGACATGTGTACCTATATATAAGCAAACCACGCATGAACACATATGTATACCACATACATGAAAAAAGTATGCTCATTTTTTCATTTATGGATAATATATATTTAATGGATATCTTGTGTGTGTGTGTGTGTGTGTGTGTGTGTGTGTGTGTGTGTGTGTAGTGATTAGAGATTAGCAATGTGCTTACCGGCTGACCCCAGAAGCATGCCTGTGGGCCGTATGTGTACAAAGAACCCCTTGGGCCCTCCCTCACTCTCATTCCTGGCTGAATGGCAGGTGATGGATCTCGGGCACGATGCCACCCGCCGCTTCTTCAACTGGTTCTATTGGAGCATCAACCTGGGTGCCATATTGTCCCTGCTGGTGGTGGCCTTCATCGAGCAGAACATCAGCTTCCTATGGGGCTACAGCATCATCGTGGGCCTCGTGGGGCTGGCATTCTTCATCTTTCTCTTCGCCACGCCTGTCTTCATCACTAAGCCCCCTACAGGCAGCCAAGTGTCATCTATGCTCAAGCTTGCATTCCGAAGCTGCTGTCCCTGCCGGAGGCCCTCTTCCAGGTAACAGAGGGCACACGTGGCTGCCAAGCACCACCCCATGGGGGCAGGGGGCAAGTCCATCTTGTTGGCTTTCCAGATCAGCTAGCTTCTCATTCGGTGCCAGCCGGAGCCACTATGACTAAGGAAGGTGGTTAAACTGGAAATGATGGGGTGCCGGTGCTGACGGTGGCCGTGGTGTCACTGGTGATTCCTTAACCAGAAATCATAAGGACAGGGCTGCGGGGATAGCCCAAGCAGTAAAGTGCTTGCTTTCCAAGTACTCCGAGGACTTGAGTTCCCCCCAGTCATGGTGGCACCAACCTACGGTGTCAGCACTGGGGAGGTAGAGACAGGTGAGTCCCCAGAACTTGCTGAACATCTGTCTTAGCCTAATTCTTGAGCTGCGGGCCAATGAGACCACCTCAAAGAAGGCAGACAGTATCTCTAAAAGTGAGACTCAAGGTTCCAACATTAATTCTCTGGCCTCTCCATACCCGAGCACACATTTGCACCTGTGTAAACACACAACGCAACACACAAAATGGCTTCAGAGATGTCTGAATTTATAAAGTGTTTGCTGCGAAAGCATGAGAGTCTGGATTTAGAGCCCATGTAAAAGCAAGCCACAGTCACACGCATGCTTGTGATCCCGGCACGGGGCGTGGAGGGAGTGAAGACAGAAGGATCCCTGGTTTTCTGGTCAAGAGCCTAGCCCAGGTTCGATGGGAGACTCTGTCTCAGTCAGATGCCCTCTGGTCTCTGTGTGTGCTTGTGCTTCTCTCTCTCTCTCTCTCTCTCTCTCTCTCTCTCTCTCTCCCCTTCTTCCCTCTGTCCCTCCCCCTCCCTTCTTCTGTCACACACAACTTTTAAGACATGTTAATAGGTGAGAAGTACTTAAGAAAGATACTCAGTGTCACCTCTAGCCTACACAGGAAAGTGCACACATAACGATGTGATTTCCTTCTGTTGCTGTGACAAACATCATGATCAAAAGTAACTTAGAGCCGGGCAGTGGTGGCGCACGCCTGTAATCCCAGCACTTGGGAGGCAGAGGCAGGCGGATTTTTGAATTCGAGGCCAGCCTGGTCTACAGAGTGAGTTCCAGGACAGCCAAGGCTACACAGAGAAGAGAAACCCTGTCTCAAAAAACAAAAACAAAAACAAACAAACAAACAAAAAACAAAAAGTAACTTAGAGAAACTGGCAGTAATGGCATGCAGGCCTTTAATCCCAGCACTGAGAAGGCAGAGATAGGTGGATCTCTGTGAGTTAGAGGCTAGCCTGGTCTACAGAATGAGCTCCAGGGCAGCCAAGGCTACGCAGAGAAATCCTGTTTAGAGTAACAAAAAAAAAAATAAAAATAAAAATAAAAATAAATAAATAAATGGAGGAGGAGCAACTTAGAGAAGGAAAGGGTTCATTTCAGCTCACAGGTTGGTTCTAGCCCATCACTGAAGAAAGTCAGGGCAGGGACTTGAAGCAAAAACTATGAAGGAATACTCCTCTCTGACTTGCCCAGGTTCGTGCGGGCTTTTTCCATCCAAGCCAGGACCACCTGCCCAGGGATGGTGGCCACCACAGTGGACTGGATCCTCCTACATCAATTAAAAATCAAAACAACTTCCCATAGACATCCCCACAGGCCAGTCTTATCTGGGCAACCGCTCAGTTGAGACTCTCTTCTCAGGTGACTCTAAGCTGTGTGACAAAGTTGACAGTTAAAGTTAACTAAGACACCCGTGCTCATGTACTGAACAACAGCACACATGCACATACATATACACACACATACATACACACATATACACACATGCACATATACACACATATACACATATACAAACACATATACACACAAATATGTATTTATACACATTCACACAAATATACACACAAATATAGACACACATATACACACATACACACATAATACACAAATACACACACATACATGCACACATACAAACATGCACACATACACACACACTCACACTAAGTAAATAAAGTTTTTAAAGGCTGTCCAGAAAGGACCGAAGTTGACCACCAAGCACCTCCATGGGCACTGGTAATCCACTTCTCTCGGGTGTGCGCTCATGAGGGAGGAGCCATGCCAATTACTTTCTGAATATTCTATTTCACTTAATAACAGGACTGTATTTTAGAATAATTAGATCAACTGTGGCCCCACCTTTGACCTTTACTCTTTGCCCTCTATCCTGAGAATACCTGATTTTTTTTCTTGCCCAAGAGCCTTGTGTCATCCTTTGAGATTCAAGAAAGGATAACACCTCTCCAAGGACTCAGATCATATCTCAGGAAACTTCCCTGTGGCCACTGTGTTATCTGCCCGTCCTGATTGTAATCGACGGCCCACTGGCAGTGTTGATTTTCACTGCCAGTTCTCTCCACACATCACCACTGCTGCCAAGACCATCACTGGCGTCTGGCTTTCTCTCTCTCTCTCTTTTTTCCTTTTTAATATTGTGCATGTGTATGTACATCTATGTGTGTGTGCATGCATGTGTGTGTGCATGGATGTGCGGCATACGCTACAACATGCGTATGGAGATTGTGGGAATCGGTTCTTGCATACTATATGGAGGCCAGGGATCAGGTAGTGAGTCCTGGTGGCAAGAGCCTTAACCTACTGAGCCACCGTGTTGTCGCCTCCAATTTCTTTTGTAAACTAGCGTACAGAACCGCAGGTTTCCTTCTGGCATCTTGACACATCCTAAGTCTTCGTCAGCCCTCCCTCCTCATCCCTCTGCCCCGCTCCTCACTCTACCCTTCTGACCCCACCATCTTCCCTTCCTGCTTTCCATCACATGCATTCTATCTTCCTTCCTGACCCTCCCTTAAGCCTCTTTTCTTCTCCTTTCCTGGTCCCCTTTCTAGTTTCCTAGCATCTAAACACAATCACATACATATACACATGTAGCAATAGTTAGCAGCCGGGCTCCACACACGCGAGCGATCATACAGCATTTGTCTTTCGGAAGCCTGGGTAACCTCACTTACTAGGATACTTTCTGTTTCCACCTATTGCCCTCAGATTTCATAATTTCATTGTCCTTTACAGTTGAATGAAATTCTATCGTGTACAATTGACTAATTATGGCAAGCAGCTCTGTCTGTAATTTCTGGCTGGACCCAGTCCCAGCTGGGGTCAGTGGGCTCTAGAGCCGAAGGAGGATGCGCCAGCCTTCCCCGGCCTGTTCGGCTGCTGGAGGTCAGTCGGTGAAGCGTGGGCGCTGAGGAGTCTGGTGGTTTTAATTAGCTCTTACTGTTTCACAAACCCCATCGCAGCTGACTGACCCAAGCGCCAGCGTTTCGTCCTCTCTTGACGGCTGTGGGTAACCAGGGTGCGCCGGGCTTGTCTTCTGCTGCTCTCGACATCACTGGGTCATTTGGAGCTTCAAAGGGCTAGATTCTAGGACCCTCTCACATGGTGGGAATAGATGGTGAGGTCAGAGCTCGGCTGGGACTGCTGGTCAGAGCCCCGGTTTCCCCTTCACATGGCCTCGTCTGTCACTTGCACCTCTTTGGGGATGGTGTCTGGGATGCGAGAAAGGAGAGCATTCTAAGGAGGAATGTTCCAGATGGTGGGTCTTCTTGAGGCTCGCAGAGGCTTACACGTGCAAAGCATGGCATGATCCGAGTGTCGCAAAGGTAGCTTGGATTTGGCAAGAGAAGTAGACCACGGTGCTGGTAAGGCGCAGCACGGAATGCTGGGAGAGAAGGAGTTGGTGGCAGCTGTCCCTGAAGAAGACCAGCTGGACGGTTTCCCTTTGGCGTCTCAGAGGACAGCTCAGGAAGCCCTGAGGGCAAAGGGTAAAGGTTATAGTGGTTGTCAGTCTCTCTGGGCTCCTGGCAATGGTTTTCCATCTCTGCCTCTCTGCTCTCTACCTCACTGTTAAGTCCACTGAGGATAGACTTGGGATCAGCCGCAAGGGAACTGGGGTACATCAAACCTGTGACAGACTCTGTGTCAGGTGTGTGCTGGGACTTTCGTGGTTCTTGTGGTAAACAGATGCCATGGGCTGAAAGAAAAGAAGGAAGGAAGGAAGGAAGGAAGGAAGGAAGGAAGGAAGGAAGGAAGGAAAAGAAAGAAATCCCTGAAGACTGCTTTCGTCTGACCCCAGTTTTACCACCCCTAATCCAAATGCTGTATATAGCTTGAGAGAAAAATAATCCGGAGGCCGCCCATGATAGCCTGAGTGGCATCACTCACCTTACTAGTGATGGTAAGGGCGATGGACTTGCTGCTAGTGTACTTAGTGTAGTGGAAGGGAGGAGTAGCTGGGATGCGGGGGATCTGGGAGTTGGTCCTCTCCATCCACTGTGTGGGCTCGGGGGACTAAACTCAGATTAAAGGCAAGTGCCTTTACCAGCTGAGCCGCCTGACTGCCCTCCCTGCCCCCATCCTCATCCCTCATGCAGTGGGGGTCCTGGGAGGAGGACGGGGGAGGCAGAAACAGTGGCCTTGGTCGTAGAGTCGAGCTGTGGCTGTCTCTTTCCTTCTCTCCCTATTGCCTTAAAGGAGCTCTGAGGGTGCCCACCTGTTGCTTGACCAGAGGTCTAACCAGCCTGGACCCTCTCCACAAGAAGATATGGCCAACTTCCAGGTCCTGGTAAAGATCCTGCCTGTGATGGTGACCCTTGTGCCTTACTGGATGGTATATTTCCAGGTAGGCACTTCTGCCTTCTGATCAGGGAGAGGCCTGGCACCCCAGCCCCTCATAGGCTCAGCCTCTGTCTTAGAAGCCCATAGCAGCATTACTTCCTCAGGGTAATGGTGTGTGTGTGTGTGTGTGTGTGTGTGTGTGTGTGTGTGTGTGTGTGTGGTGTGTGCAGGCATGTATGTGCATGTGTGTACACAGACTTCATGCACATTTGAGTGTATATATGTGCATCATATATGTGTGCACATGTTTTCACCTGTGTGGAACCGGGGCAGCAACCTAATCCATTTCTAACCCCCAAGTAACAAGGCCATTGCCACCTACGCAGTTGTCACTGGAGAGTGCTTAAGATCCCTATCATAGGCTGCTAGTCTAGGGTGGCAAGACTGTCCCACATGATACAGGGACATGCGCAAGATGTCCATAACAGGACATTGACATCCTTTTGCAGTGGTCAATAAGTGGCTGCTGACCCAAGGGACCCCAGAGCACCCCCTGTTTGGTCCCCTCCCAGGAGTCTTCTGGAACCCCTGCTCTTCAGGGCAGCTAGGCTGGCGATGTCTGGTACAGCAAGGGTTGAGGACTCCAAACCTGCTCCTTCTAGCGGCTGTTTCCAAAGTCCTGAGGCAGAGCAGTACCCCTCCACTGGCTGTGTCAACCTTCAGCAATCAGCTTGGCTTCACTGTTAGACACCTCCCAGTGGAGACAGCCGTGTCATTATGTTCCCCATTCAATAAACGCTTGCCCATACCCACCCTGTGTGAGCCCTGGAGACAGACACAAACGGGAGGAGCACGTGAGTGGCTGCGGCTAGCTCTGGGATCCTCTGTGGGCACTGCCCGTGGTCTGAGAACATCTGAAGCCCCCATCCCCAAGGCTGCCTCTCAATGAGAAGTAGGTTGGAGGTACCTTTCCCGGATGTGGGGAAAGACCAGCTGCCCGGGGCTGCTGTCTGTGGCTAAGGAATGCTCATCCTGAAGCATCCTGGACCCAGAAGTTGAGTGACCACCTCCACCCCCAACCTGTCTCCATCTCTCCACAGATGCAGTCCACTTATGTCCTACAAGGCCTCCACCTCCACATCCCCAACATCTTCCGCACCAACCCTAACATCTCTTTGTCACTGAGCTCGGAGAGCAGTAACTTCAGGGTAAGAGAGTAAGTGCCTGGTCAGCCCCAGCAGTGACATTCTGTGTGAATAGGAGGAAATGAAGCTGGCCACGCCCCCCCCACCGCACCCCTCAGTGAGGCAGCATGCTTAGGATACAAGGAAAGCACCTGCAGGGTTGGGGGATGTGTGCAGCACCAAGGCCCTCTCTCAGCTTGATCAGAACTCATGATCCACAG
This sequence comes from Apodemus agrarius, assembly GCA_964023405.1. Classification (NCBI taxonomy): domain Eukaryota; kingdom Metazoa; phylum Chordata; class Mammalia; order Rodentia; family Muridae; genus Apodemus; species Apodemus agrarius. Next base: position 148,123,751 of record OZ030005.1, read on the forward strand.
AACTCAGGCCAGGCGTCTCCCAGCGCCGCCGCTCACCATCCATTTTGCACGCCCAGGTCACACACAGGTCACTGCTCAACACTGCCTTTTCTCCTATTTCCCTGGCACCCTTTCCATGTTGTGCACAGGATGTAAAGTTGTGTCCAGGAAGAACTTCTTTGCCTTCCTTGAGATAATCCTGCCCCCTCGTCACACAGTTGCGAAGGCTGAGTTCCACGGGTGTTGGCGTTGGGACAGGGCCACTAGCCCTGGGTTACTCAGGGGATATTGTCCGGCCCAGAGCTCTTTCTGCTCAGCTAGCCTGCCTATCCTGGCCCTCTCTTCCCCAGATCCCAGAAGCCTGGCTCCTGCTGGCCAATGTTGCCGTGATACTGATCCTGGTGCCTGTCAAGGACAACTTGATTGATCCTCTGCTGCTGCGGTGCAAGCTGCTGCCCTCGGCTCTGCAGAAGATGGCCCTGGGCATGTTCTTCGGGTTCACCTCCATCATAGTGGCAGGTGCGGGGTGCATCATATTCATTCAGACCTTGAGAGGTCCTGCCCTTGAGACGCATAGCATAAGAGAGTGAAAGTCACTGGGTGGTACACACTTGTAGCCCTCAGCACTCAGAAGGACCAGGATCTCAAGGCCAACCTGGGCTACCTGAGACTGTCTTAAAACAAAGAGAAAAAAATAATAAAGCTAAGTGAACACTGCCTTGTTGACCACGTGCACCACGAACTGGATTCTCTTATGGTGCTGCTCTTTAAAGTATTGTGTCTTAGGCCATCCTCAGGCATCTTATCCCCAGGGAGTTTAGGGCTTCTTGGGTAAGGGGGCGGAGTCTCCACAAGGTTAGGTGACTTGACCAGGTTACACAACAAGCCAATGGAAGGGCCAGGATTGGAATGCAAGTCCAATCTGATTGTGGTGCAGTCACCAGGGCAAAGGTGTCTCCCAAGCACCGAAGGGGAGAAGATGATAAAATCCAGGCTGGAAGCACTGCCATGATACCTCACCTTGCCCTAGAGAAGCCATGTGATCTTATGGAAAGTAGCCCAGCTTGAAACCCAGATATACGGGGACTAAGAGTCAGCCCTGATTATCACCTGTGTGATCCTGGGCTGATTGCTCAACTTAAGTTTCACTTTCTTCATTTGCAAAGAATGTGTCATAACAGACTGGATTAATGAGAACTCCTACGAAATGCAAGACTCAGCTGAGCTTCCTAGCACCCAAGGTGGCAGGGTGGGGTGTTGGAACTCAAGCTCCAAGCTGCCTGGGGTGGTCTGACTGTTCTCTCGCTCCCCACCTCCCCTTAGGAGTCCTGGAGAAAGAACGCTTACAGTACATTGTTGCCAACCAGACAGTGCCTCAGCTGATTGGGAAGGACTTATACTACGCAGCACCGCTGTCTATCTGGTGGCAAATCCCCCAGTACCTGCTCATCGGGATCAGTGAGATTTTTGCCAGCATCGCAGGTACCCTGGATTCCTTCGCCAACTCTTCCACTGGTTCTGGGCTCTGCTTGGGTGTTAACTCCAGACCAGGAGGGAAGCATGCACACAGGACTGTGGCCTCTGCGTGGAAGGGAGCGGCGATTTTGAATGAGGTCTGCATGTTTCGGTGAGGTTTGAGGGACTTATAGGCTCGAGCCAGCAATACAACAGGCCCTGTGGAGTTGGAGGATAAAAGGCACTTTCCATATACTCCCATGTGCTGTGGACTGGCTGCCTTTTGCCTTTGCCTCTTTACTCAATGATCCTCTGCCTTGGGGGCTCTACCCTTCTAGAACTCAGGACTATGTCTGTGTGTGTGTGTGTGTGTGTGTGTGTGTGTGTGTACTCCCAATCCTGTTCCAACATGGTCAGGGAGCCAGGACTGTAAGCAGTGGGTAGGCTCTTCCACTAGACCCTGATGGAAATTGTACATCTTGATGATAAAACTGTGAACTCAAATTGCAAGCAACAAAAGCATAACCAGTGGCAGCCTGGGGACTGTAGAGTGCGGCTGGGTTGTGGGTAAGGCAGGGAGGGACAAGATGGGCTTCTGGGACAGCTGAAGTCAGCAAGTGTGGGAAGGACCTTAATGCAATAATAACTGCATGGGGCCAGGAGCATGGCGTGGAGGGAGGGGGAGGGCACTGGAGAGGAGGGGCATGGGGAGCAAAGTGACAGTGGGTCCAGTGGCTGAGCCTGGATGGTGACGCGTCCCCTGAGGCCAGCAGCACCTTTTCCTCCTCCCATCAGTCTGACAGGAATGGAAGCCTCCGAGAAGTATCAGAGACCCATCCAGCCATGTGTGGGGGATGAGTTCAGGGCCCAGGAGAGAAGGGACAGAAAGGGAGGCCTCCATTTGCAAACTGTTGTAGAGGCCGAATGGAAATGATTTGGTGGTGGTGTGGAAGGAAGGTGGGCACAGAAGGTGGGGGAGAAGCTGGCTCAGCTGCACCCCACCCCCCACCATTGGGGGACCCAGGAGGAAGGGAAACAGCCAGAGCTCGTGGTCGCCTTTATGGTATCCTGGGCAAGTGCTTCATCAGGTGTCACAGATACGCCAGTGCTGCCAGCCTCGAGGGCACAGCCATCCGGGAGAGTTAGGGTAGAGGCTTGGAAGAGTGCGATTCCCTACACTCGGACCCATCTCCGCTCGCCCTGTGGTTCAAGCCCCTTCCTGTCTCTCCCACAGGTCTGGAGTTCGCCTACTCAGAAGCCCCACGCTCTATGCAGGGCGCCATCATGGGCATCTTCTTCTGCCTTTCGGGGGTCGGCTCACTGCTAGGCTCCGGCTTGGTGGCCCTTCTGTCCTTTCCTGGAGGCTGGATGTACTGCCCCAAGGACTTTGGTGAGTGGGAGGGGACCCTCCCCAGAGAAGACAGGATCGGAGGGAGGCTTAGGGATGGGAAGAACAGCTATGCTTTAGACTCGTGACCCTCAGAGGCGCCTTCTTGCTTCTGGAACTCAGCCATTACTACTGTGGTGTTTGTTTGTTGTTGTTTTCGGGTTTTTTTGTTTGTTTTGTTTTGTTATTTTTGCCTGATGTTTGCTTCAAGCCTTCGAATAGACGAATGGGAGCTACACCAAGAAATTCTATATCACCAAGATGAATTTCCATTAGGGCCTAGTGGAAGAGCCCACCCACTGTTGGAAGGCTTGAAGCAAACATCAGTATTAGTTAAAATACTGGAGGGCTCTCTCCCCAGTACTCTTGTTGTTGTTGGTTTTTTTTTTTTTTTTTTTTTTTTGGTTTTTCGAGACAGGGTTTCTCTGTGTAGTCCTCCTGGCTGTCCTGGAACTCACTTTGTAGACCAGGCTGGCCTCGAACTCAGAAATCCACCTGCCTCTGCCTCCCAAGTGCTGGGATTAAAGGCGTGCGCCACCACTGCCCGGCCTTCTCCCCAGCACTCTTAGACCACGCCAGTTGGAGTGTGGCTTTGGCTTCTAACCCATCAAGCCTCGGCCCACCCTCATGCCAGCCCTCCTGTCCCCAGGGAACATCAACAACTGTAAGATGGACCGTTACTTCTTCCTGCTGGCTGGCATTCAGGCTGTCACAGCCGTCCTGTTTCTCTGGATTGCTGGTCGCTATGAGAGGACTCGTCAGGACCCAGCCTCCCAGAGCTCGTCCAGCAGGGTCAGGGGCTAAAGCGGTCTCCACCCACCCTGAGAGAGAGCCACGGCAGGACCAGCTATGCCCGTTCTTTTCTCATTTATTCTGTACCCAATAGTAGAATGGAGTGGTTCCCATAAATAAGGGGCATGCGCCCTCCCCTCTTGACCATAGTCCATGACAAGGGGTGGGGGTGAAAGGGGCCTGGGATGGGGTCCCTGTGGGGACCCGGCAGGGGACTCAGATCAACAAGCACCAGAGGATGAGGATGAGGGCCAGCAGGAAGTACAGCCAGATATGCCACTGGTCCCAGGGCCTGAGCTGGCGGGCAAAGCTGCACCTCGCAGGCCAGGGAGTAGTCAGGAGCTGCCCCGGATCCTCTCCATGTAGTTCCGAAGCTCCTCTGGGTCCTTCAGCCCCATGTCCTCGCACACCCAGCGGATGTCCTCCTCACCTGCCACCAGGATGGACTGTACAGCCGGGGCCGCCACAGGCTCCTCGGGCAGCTGGGCCGGGGGTGCTGGCGCAAACGTCACAAACTCGACTCGCTTCCGGCGTCCCCCAGCTTCTTTGCGGGTCAGGGTGCTGGAGGAGCCAGCGGGACTCTCCGAAGCGCTGGGGGCCACGGCGGCGGAGGCATCCCCTCCTGCCCCACTTTCACAGGGACAGCCCCCCTCCCCTTTGGGCGGCCCCGAGGAAGAGCATCGGTCCAGCTGACGACTCAGTTCCTCCTGATTGGTGCCCAGCCAGACCCAGTTATGGGGCTGAGGGGAGGCAGGGTCTGTAGCACTGTCAGGAGGCTCTTTGCGCTGGTAGCGCAACACAAAGACCACGCCATTGACCAGGAAGATGAGGATGGCCAAACAGAAGATGCCCAGCAGAGCATACATTCCCAGCTCTAGGTCGGTGACATGCTGAGGGGCAGGCACCATCTCTTCCTCCTCTTCCTCCTCTTCTTTGGCCTCATTTTCGTCCTTCCCAGCTTCTTCCTCTGCCCGCTCAAACTTGCCCCTAATACCCACATGGCCCCCCATATCACCTGCTACCTGCCGCTTTCCCTCCACAGTGGCGTCTGTGAACGGCGGGGTCCGGGCAGGGCTGGATGGGAGGGCAGGAGCTGGTGTGGGCAAAGGGGGCAGCCCCAGCCAGGCGGTGCCTGAGGCCAGGGGAACACGATGGCGGCCCCGGCGGCAGGGTTCCGGTGGGTGCAGAGCCACGTGCAGGGGCAGCCCTTCGGCACCCACACCACTCACCACCACGCCAAGTTGGGCTCCCTGCTCTTCGGCTGGCAGAACAGCCCCGGGCTCCTCCGCTGAGACCGACAGCCCCAGGTCACTGCGGTCGTAGAGCTCGGCCGGGGCCAAAGTGTGGTCAGAGAAGGCCAGCCACAGGGAGAGGGCCACCTCCTGCAGGGCACACGGACACAAGCAGAGACACGCGAGGGCACGCACGCATGCACACACAGACCACTCCCACAGTGACAGGCCACACGGAAGAAAGAGCACGGAGCAAACAGAGACACAGGCAAATGGACAAAACACAGGGAGAGAGGGGACGCGTGTCAATCACCTGTCTGCCACTCAGCCCAGGGGTCTGAGTCCTCAGGAGAACCTAACGAACCTCCCAATGCCACAGTCCAGCCAGACACTGCTTCATCACTTCCAGCCAGAGAACTCACTACCTCACAGGGAAGTAGACCTTATTTGGAAAACCCTAGAACAAGGGGTCCGGGTCCCAGGAGGACCCACTTCCTCCCAGCCTCCTCCTCCCTCACCCCCCATCTATAGCAGCTGACCATGCTCTCTCACCCCCAGCCGTCACCTGCTTTGGGGCTGGAAGAGCCGACTGGGCCCAGCATGTGGCTGTGACCTCTCCAGGGTGGGACGTGCCCCGGCTCAGGGACAGTGAGATGCCCATCACCGGCTGCACTCGCAGATCCAGCACCGACACCTTGTCGTCTGTCACAGCCAGTGCCTGCTCCCCCAGAATGGAGTCAGACAGTGGGGAACGAACCTGAGTGGAAAGCAAATGAAAGTGGGGGGTCTCCCACACACAGTCTCCCTGAATTACCCTGTTTTGGCATCATCTCTACACTGTAACACATAAAGACTCCAATCCACACCAGAGGACAGTGTCCTTTTTCCAGAGACCTGGTCCCTATATACTATACACCTTAACAATGATCTCCATTCTTATTTAACCCCGCCCCCTGCCTCGCAGACTGCCCACCTATTCTCCCCCACCACAGTAAGCCCCTTCTGCAGCCTTCACGTCTAACCATGAACAGTCTGGGGACACCAGTACCCTGGGGGAAGGGGACAAAGTCTAGCTCTTTAGCGTCCCCTGTGGCGGCTCACCTCGATAGAGGTGACTCCAGGCTCCCGTCCCACTAGGATGCGGCCACCTTCCAGGGAGGCTATGCGAGGATCTTGCACGTGGGCATGGGCTGCCACGAGGTGACTCACATCCAGCAACCAGTCGGGACCGAGTAGGTGGGTAAGGCGGCGCCCACCGTCCAGCGGGTGAGCCACAAAGGGCACCAGGAAGCGCACCCCAGCTCTCTGGTATTGCAGGCGGCAGCTGCGGGAGCGGCGCTCCACCTCCTCAGCAGCAGCCTCAGGCTCCAACTGCCTGCGGGGAGGGGCGTCAGTGAGGGGCCCGCCCCCTGGAGACCACGCCTTCCCCAAACTCCAAACTCAGCAAGCCTCGGCCCAGCCACCTGTCTACGGGTTCTAGATGAAACTTTAATGCCCTTGCTCCAGACTTAGTTTGCACAAATGATAAAATAACAATAGTAACAAGACTGGGGTATGCTTCCTGTTCTTCAAACTCTGTCCTGAATACTCTCTTTTCTGGGTGCTGACTTGCTGCTCAGGTCAGTGATGCCTGGCTCCCAGTCAGTCGGACGGTCGAAATGTGCCTGTCTGTTCTGCTGGCTGCCGCCGTTTCTGTATACCTCCCGAGGGGGAAGGTAACAAGGCGATGGGGTGGCAACTCGGTGTCTGCAAGGTCTGCGAGCTACACTCCTTCCAGCACACCTCATCCTTGCTCTCGGGCTCTGGTGAGCCTCCCCACTACCCAGTGTAATTGATTTCTATGGAACTTGGGGCCATTCAAGGCTTGGAATAGTGAACGTTCGCAGGGATGGATGAAAGATGGACAGAAAACCAAGCAAAAAGAATTTGTATGTTACAACAGACTCAGAAGCCGGGGAGGCGAGGGGGGAGTATGGTGGTTGCCAGTTTACACTACTACAGTGGCCAGGGTTCTTATGGTCAAAGGTAGGGCGATAGCTAATATTGTCAACTTGACAAAAACCTAGACTCATCTAGGAGACAAATCCCTGAGCATGACAGCAAGGTAGCTTTTTAATCTGGGTGACTGAGGTGGGAAGATGCACCCTAACTATGGTCAGTACCATCTCATCAGCTGGAGTCCCACTACTGAATAAGAAGCTCAAACTGGGATGAGCACCAGCATCCATCCATCCATCCATCCGTCTGTCTGTCTGTCCGTCCATCCATCCATCCATCCATCCATCCATCCATCCATCTGTCTGTCCATCCATCCGTCCGTCCATCTGCCCATCCATCCATCCATCCATCCATCTCCAGCTTCCTGACTTCGGTTGCGATGTGGCCTGTCCAGCGGTCTAACCTCCTGCCACTATGACTGGTCTGTACCTTGAACTGTGAGCCAAAATAAACCCTGTGTCTTTTTAAGTTTCTTTTGTCAAATATGTTGTCATGGTAACACAGAAAGTAATTAATACAGGTTGGGTGGGCAGAAAGCACTGCAAGTAGCGAGCAGTATTTCAGACCCCAGCCCGGGTCCCCGGAAGTGTCCGCTGTGTAGCTTTAGTCCCAGAAGGAATTCACGAAGCCGCATGCCCCGTGGGCTCCCGCATGCCTGCACTCACCCTTCTGCTGGGCCGGGGACCCTCCAGCCTCGGATTTGTTCCAGCGTGGTGTCGGTCAGCTCAATGCGCAAGGGCAGGAGCGGGGCCCATACAGTCAGCTTCAGTGAGGCCCGAAGTCGGCGCCACCAGAAGTCCACCCGCACCCCCTTGGCACCCCGGCTCTCCTGGCCATCCACAAACACGGCATCGCAGGCCTCAGATACCTACGGCAAGGCAGCGACGGACTGAGACACACAGGACACAGGACACACAGGCACCGACAGAGCAGCGCCTACTCCAGCCACACAGGGCTACAACTCAAACTCAGCTCTGATAGCCCAAACACACGTCTGGCGGTGGGCTGGACAGTGGGACTCGCTGTTCTGAGCTTAAGGTATTTTGCTGCACCACCAAAATCCACTCCAGAGACACTGGGCCATGCCTTAGGTTCTCCGAGGGATGAGCGGGGCCATTTGCATGCCAATAAATATAACACAGCCTAGCAGGGCCCTCCTAGCAGGGTCTGGGTTGAACTTACAACTTTAGCTCCTCCGTGCCAATCTCAGACATTGGTGCTGGAGGCACCAAACAGCCAGCTACAGCTAAGTGGGTGATGGCAGAGGGGCTAGACAGGCCCACCTGTCCACCCAGGAGCCCCCCACCCCCTCCCCACCGGGTGCTGTCACTGCTGCCTGGGATCCGGGTCAATGCTTCCTCATTAGGACCTCAAGACAGAGAAAGCTGTCTACCCTCTTAACCACCCCCCCATCATTACAACAGTGCTTATTATGATTAATCCATCATCCTATAACAGCAGTGACTGCTGATACTTCAGTTCTTGCTATCCCTGGGTACTGTCGCAGATACTTTAAGTCTTACAACCTAACAATATGTTAAAGTGGAGAGACTGGAGGCTCAGAGCGGTTAAGACACTTCACACGATCACACAGCTAGTAACAAAGACGGGTTGTGATGATTAACCCTGTCAGCTCGACAAGACCGAGAACTCCCCCGGGAGACAGTGCCCCGTGAGCCTCCGGCTCCTCCGCTCTTCCTTCCTCGCTGTCCTGGACCGTATCCTGGCAGTACGGCCTTCCTCCCTAAGTTGCTTTTGTCAAGCATTTTGTCTCAGCAGTGAGAAAAGTAACTAACACGGGTCTCCCCAAGACCTCCCCGACTCCGAAGCACACGGAGTCTTCCAGCGTAGCTCCCTGGCCAGGGCCAAGATGGACAAGTGGACAATAACTGGGAAAATAAGCTTAAGTCTGGGTGCTGGTGGCACGGCCTTTAATCCTAGCACTTGGGAGGCAGAGGCAGGAGGATCTCTCTGAGTCCAAGGCCAGCTAGGTCTACAGAGTGAGTTCCAGGACAGTCAGAGCTACACAGAGAAACCCTGTCTCAAAAAACCAAAAAAATTAAAATAATAACAATAATAATAATAATAATAAGCTTAAGGCTGAGCTTTTAGATTTCCCATTCTACTCTAGAGAGATGATAATTGGGACAAAACCAAAAAGAAAAAACAAAAACAAAAATAAAAAGGCTGACATCATGTCCCTGCCCACGAGGTCCGTGGCTGAGAAGCTGTCCTCTCGGAGATGTACTGCAGAAAGGAATAAAGCTACTTTGCTTGGCTGCGGAGACTCACAGTGACGGGCGCTGCCACTCACCTGCAGGACCTGCGTATTGGCTGACTCACAGCCAATGTGCTCTGTCACCTCCTCCAGGGCTCCCCCACTGTCCACAGTGACAAGCCGCACGGGGATACGCTGGGCCACCCCGGTCAGTGGGGCTGTGTTCACCAGCTCCTCGGCCTGAGGGTGTAAGGGGCATTCAGTTCCAGGGCTGGCACCTTCTGGGTCCCTGGGACCAGGAGTCCAGTGGGGCTGAGCACAAAGTGTAGGCTCTCACCTTGGTCAGAGGGATGAGGGCTCTGATGTCCCGCTCAGACACCAGGATCTCCCACACCATTTTGTCCTTCTCTGCTTCGGGGGCCTGACCTGGGTACTCCAGCTGCCACGTGACAGGACGAGTGACTGTCACACCCCCACCAGTGCTGTTCTCCACCGCAAAGTCCACCCACAGGAACTCAGACAGTTCAAGGGGGCTGCCAGCAGAAGAGACATGAGCTGAGAGTCTGCCGGCTGCCAGGTACCCCCTGCATTCATAAGCAGGCTCCCCAGTTATCCCCATTTGAATGACAAGAAGGCCAAGGCACAGAGGTAATGTGAGTCCCCCAAGATCACAGTGGAAAGTGACAGAGCCTAAGGCTACGTTCTAGCTACGGAGCCGACTTGGCCTCCAGGCCCCTTTTAAGATCCACAGAACCACTAATCTATGTCCCCAAATGATCTGGGGTAGGAATCCATCAGAGCCCCAAACCTGTTCCCCAGCTCTAGGGCTAGAACTCTGTAGGCACCTGGAGTCTGGCCCTGCAGGCCCAGTGCGGTGACAGGTGATCAGGCTGGTGTGGTGCTTTGAGCCCTTGAAGCGGTCTAACTTAGCAGTCCAGAAGGCGGGCTGGGCTGGGCGGGCAGCTGTCACCTGAAGTCCTTTCTTCACCTTGATCCTGCAAAGAGCGTGCAGATTGTTGGCCAAGATGGAGACTGGGCTGCTGATTGCTTTGGGAAGGCAGATGAGGAGCCAGAGATGTTACCGCCCCATCTGGCCTTCCCAGCTCTAATGGGAATCTCCTATTCTCCCCAGAATGACCCCAACTCAAGACAGGTCACATCACGCTCCTATCTCTACCTACCCCGGCTCAGCCTCAGTGGAGCAGTGACATCTCTTCATACCTTCTGGGTTTGGACCACTCCAAGAGTCACCCCTTCCTAGCCCAGCTCACATTCATGTCCCCAGGCCTTTGCCCAGGCTATGCCCACAGCCTAGTCTACCTTTTTTTCCCTAAACACTATTTCATGGAGTGGTAGATGAATTTTTCCCCTTACTCTGCCCCCTGGTCCAAGTCCTCAGGGTTCATCATAGCTTCAGCTGAGCGCCCCAACCCCACGCTGTCTAATCTAGTTCATTCTTTCTCTTCCAGTCCTTGGTACAGAAGGGGGGGGGGCGCTTGCACACTTCTGTGCAACGACTCCAGTGTGGAGACACAGGACTGGTACTGGAAGATCTGTGGAGCCAGTGGATGATGGAGACTGAGCAGGCAGGAGAGGTTCGCAGGGAGACAGGTGGGATGGAACTCCCATATACCCGCAAATGTAGGAGAGAAGTTATACTACACGTCCTTGCCAGCTTTATTGGGTAGGAGAGAGGCTGCTTGGGGGTAACTTCCTATAGAAAAGGATAACAGAATGGGGGTCTCTGATGGGCAGGAGTGGGCTTTGTCCAAAGGCCGCCCCCCTCAGCGAGAGCGGCAAGCAGGAGAAACTTATGGGTACTCAAGCCCACAGAGATATCCATCTTATCATTGTTTGGGCGTGACCCAGCACCGGACACTACACTTCTCAGGCTCCAAGCCTCTCCTGCCTCCTCTACCCCAGGACAATAAGTCCCAGGGAGGCTTTCTACTCCTGGATTGTGCCCAGCACAGCATCTTGCAATTCTCTACATGGGACTTTTATGTAGAACTCACAGTTGGTAGAGACCCAGCGCTCCAGCGAGACCACAGGAAAACTAGAAACCCGCTGTTAAGTCCCTATCACCTCTTCTACCCATTTGGCCCGAGTCCTCACCGTAGAGTAAGAAGGCTGGCGGTGAAGTTGTGCCGAAGCAGGAGGGTGGCAGTGAAGAGCTGGCCAGGCCGCATTGGCACATCGGGTGCACGCAAAGTCACTGCTTCATCCAGAGGGACCTCCTGGTACTGTGGGGGGTCTTCAGGGTGCAGCTCCACACCACCCACTGGGAGAGCCTGCTCCCTGGGTTCCTCCTCCGGGCTGGGGCCACAGCCCCCAGGGCCCTCACCCGCAGGCTCCAGCGTGTAGGCCAGCTCGGCCCTTGTGGTGGCACTTTGGGAGAACCAGTGAGAGGGGAATTCCAGTTCCACCACACAGGCACCCAGAGATGGCTGCAAAGACAAGGAGAGCGAAGGCTGCGGTTGGCCCCGGGAAGGGTGGGAAGGAGTCTTGCTCCCGTAGAAAAGCCTATGAAAGTCAGAACCAAGGCTGTCTCCTGGGTGCCACCGTAAACTAGGGACCCACCAGGTCCAGGTCTCAGACTGCTCTGTAGGTCACTCTTCTTGAACACACTCAGAGCAAAATGGGACCATCTTTACCACATCCCAGGACTTGCCTAGAGCTCAGAATATCAAGAGCAAGAAACAGTTCTCAGGGCTCAGGGCTGGAGAGATGGCTCAGCGGTTAAGAGCACTGACTGCTCTTCCAGAGGTCCTGAGTTCAATTCCCAGCAGCCACATGGTGGTTCACAACCATCGGTAATGGGATCTGATGCCCTCTTCTGGTATGTCTGAAGGCAGCTACAATGTACTCATATAAAATAAATAAAATATTGAAAAAAAAAGAAAGAAAAGGAAAGGAAAGAAACAGTTCTCCCCAGTGGGTGTTTGGGCCCAACTGCACAATAATGAAAATAGAACCCACAAAAGTTCCATCACTACATACAAAGGTTAATGGCTCTGTTACAGTGACGGACATTTGCCTCATTTCTTTTTTCTCCAGTTCCCTATTGGTGGGAACTGGTGCCTCAGAGACACTATGTGCCCAAAGCACACATCATGGACTGAAATCCTCAGGGGACCCTCTCCTAGGGCGATCGGGGACCAAACCAGAGCCAGGTAGCAATGCCCCTAGGCTCTCAGACTGTGGTAGAATCCTCTCCTTTCCACCCAGGCACCACACCTGCAGGGTCCACCCAGATCAGGGTCAACCACTCACCTGGAAGCGGCATGCTTGGTGGACAGTGCCTGCAGGATGTGTCGCATGTAGTCGGGCACAGGGCAAGCTGCCAGGCCCTGGTGGCCAATCCTGCCCTTTGAGATGGAAGAGGACACGGGCATAGGGCTCTGCCGGAGTCACCGCTGCTTCCACGGAAACAGCCCGCACATCCCAAGGGACAGGCCGCCGGTGGGGCTCGGTGATCCTAGGAGGGACCACCTGGAAAAAGACAAGCGTGCTCAGCTGCAGGGTCGGGTGGAGAGGCAGACCCCACGATAGCCAGGTCTGGGACGGTGGGATCTCAGTGGAGCAGGAGATTAGAGGCCTCAGTCTTTCTATGTAGAGAACGGGAAAAAACTATCTATGGCCACATCACCCTAATGGGCCCAGTCCCTTGCTGGTGCTTAGATAGGAGAATGAGAAGAGCCCCAGAACCCCATGAGTCTCATTTGCCTGGGAGTCCCTGGGCCCTATCCTTACCTGCTGAGCGGCAAAAGGTGGGTAGGAGGCCCGGAGAAGTGGCTGTGCCCTGGGCCAGGGCTGCATGAGCAGGAAGGTCTCGGAGCGCGAGGCCAGGGACGAGTTGGCAGGCGGGTAATGGCCCACCTGCTGCACGCGGAAATGCTCAGGGGCGTCCAGGAGTTGTAGGGCCACTGGCAGGTAGATGGGGTCCAGGGCGTCACGGTTACTGCCAACTGAAGGGGAGTAGGGAAGGGTGGATGTGGGATGGCTACAGAACTCACGGGGGCTGAACTGGGCTTATTGTCACTCTGGGGCTGGGGAGGAGAGGGCAAGACGGACCGCGAATGGACCATCTCCCGGATGCAGAGAATCGTGCCATTTCACGGATGAGGTGACTGAGAGCCTCACAAAAGCAGACAGAGTTTGAGAGCCAGGGACCGGAAGTAAACTTCCTAGCTACTCCTTCTGCCTCACCCAGAACTTCTCTCTCTCTCCAGCAGAGCCTTTTCATCTTCTCTACACACCCCTACTGCCCACCTGCCTCAGACAGGGCATTCGGAGGACAGATGCCCTGGGAACTACTCAGTGAAAGATGGCTCCCAGCTGAGCTGTGTGGAAATGGGGGCTCATTTTGCTGCATCTTGTCCGTTGCTGGGCTTGGTTGGTCACCCCCGCCAAGTCCAGTCACCGTCAGGGCACACCCACATCAAATTTCCGAACTCGAGTGCTCGCTTCGGCAGCTCAGATACTAACATTTCCAAGCTTGATCCCTTCTGGGGGAACCAAGCCCTAGTCCTAGCTGGGGATTGGGGTTCAGGAATGAGACGTGGGGAGCGTACTAAAGAGGTCCGTGAGGCTACTGGCACTCACTAGGAGTGGGAACACAAATCCCAGGAGATGGGATATTTGTTCATAAGAAGCACCAAGGTCCACCATGGCTATATTGATTTGTACTACAATCCCCAAAGAGTAACAATTTTTAAAGCACTTAACCCCACACAGATTCAATTTTACATGTAGTAGCTCTGTGAGTTCTCACACAATTCTGTGGATTAAGTTCTATTACTACAAATTCCACTTAATGGGTCTAGAAAACGACGTACGAGGGTTCTCCAACCTGCAGTGGAACTCAGTACCTGAGAGGCCAGTAAGGAACTCACCACCTAGCTACCCAGCCTTTCCATCCAGTGCAACAGCAGCACGCCACGTGGGCTTCACACTGCACCCTCTCTCTCCCTCAGGGTCAAGGCCCCCCTCAGGGAAGCCTTCTGTGGTCATTCAGCCCCTGTTAGACACCTTGCTCGGACTCTGTTTGCTCTACTGCTTTTCTAAGATGGGGAACAATCCTCCCGTTTCTCTAGAGTTCCTGGGACCCCAAGTACAGTCCATGTGCTTGGCTCTGCTTGCCTCTCCTGAATTATGTCAACCCCAGGCTCTATCTTACTCATTCTGGAATTCCCTCCACTCTCCCTGAAGAGGTTTGGGGTCTGAGGGGAGAGATCTGACTTTACATCCTAGCTCTACTCCATGAAAGATGGGCCAGTCACCAGCATCTTAGCGCCTGGGTTTCCTCACTGGTGGGAGTATTTCGTAACCCGGTAGGCAGGGGAGGGCTTCGTAAGCTTGGTAGATCATACATGAAGTGAGGTTGTTAGTGAGGGGAATGACAAAGCTTTCCTGCCCTCACTGTGGAGGGGTTATTAGGTCTCCCACTGGGTCTGCAGGGTGTGGAGCAGAAGTCCCAGACCCAGCAGTCTCAGCTCCACAGCTGGGCTGGGACAGCGGGGCTTTTCTCTAGAGCAAACCCGCCCCCGGGTCCCCACCCCCATCCCGCACACCAATATCCCTAAGGGTAACAAGTAAGTGACTGTTGGTCCTTAGGGTGGCTCCGGTCCACCTTCTAATTCAATGCTTCCATAATTACAAGATGCTCGCTCAGTAGCCTGACTCCCACGGACTTGCATGGTTTCCCACCACTGGGAGCCCAGTCCTCTCGATGGGGCCAGAAGGGTAGAGAAGACTTCACCGTCTCCCAATTCCTATCACATCGTCAGCCCCAGCTCATGTCAGGCACGCGAAGGCTTGGGACTCTCCCAGAAGACTCCAAGGTTGGAGATCTCCTTGGAACGCGGAGAGAGGGAGAAAAGAAGCCTATCTCTCGGGTCCCAGGCAATGAGGCTGTTTTGCATTCCTGTGACTAACCAGCGGGCTTCTGGGGGCTAGATCAGCAGGTTAGGGAGACGTGGTGCACCGAGAAGCAGGGCAATCGGGTTAGATGTCGGGGCCGGAGAGGGAGCTCGCAGAGGAGTTGGGACCGGGCTGGTGAGGATGGGGGTGAGAAGACCTTAGGCTCTGGTAGGAGCATCCAGGTGGTGCACAGAGAAGAAAGCAAAAGGGATGTTGGCTGGGTGCCTGTTTCCCAAGGTTAGACCTCTCCAGGGCATCGCTCTAGGTTTAGTTCCAGAGCCCAGAGGCTTGGGGACATCACTGGCGCGTGGCCTCGGCCGGGCAGGGCCAGGTCGCCCCTCCCCTCCCTTCCCTTCCCTCTGACCTCTCACGACTTCCAGGGCGAGAGCCACCAGGAGGCAGAGCCAGGCACCATAGGGCCCCCGAGGGGCCGCGGTCGCGCGTTCAGTCATCGAGGCGCACTCCTTCCCACCAAAGGCGGGTAAGCGGCGCGCGGCTCAGGTGGCTGCGATCTGGCCCCGCATCTCCCGCGCCCGCTCCGCGCCGGCCCCGCTGTGGCCAGCCAGTTCCCTGCGCCGCCGGCCCGCGGCTGCAGTTCCCAGACAATGGAGCGGGAGCAGTGGGGTGGGAGGGAACACAGGCACATGGGCTGTCCCCTTCGCCCCGCCGGGTCCTAGTGCCCTACGGATCCCAAAACCCAGAGGGCCCGGTGCCTCGGGTCGAAGAAAGGTATTGCCCCTGGAGGCTAAGCAGATTGATGCCCTCTTCCAGGAGGCACAAGGTGAGTTCTGGCATTCCTCGTGGAAGCTGATGATCAAGGAAAAAAACAAATAAGAAACGTTTCCTCTGCCTCATGCCCTCCCCACAAGCATCTCACCTGTGAAGGCATCTAGAATTCAGAGACATGAGAGAATAGAGCTACTAGGGTGGAAAAGGAGAGGCCAAAACAGGCCTGATGACAACCTTAGGCCATCCGTGGAGGCAGCTTGCTTCATGCCCAAACCTATCCCAGAAAGAGTCTCAAAGGATGAAGGGTGTAGGCTAGTCACCCCTTCTGAGGGAGTTCTGACTCTCCGTGCCACCTAGCCTTGCCCCCAGGTAGTGTTGGGAGAGGTCCAGAAGCTCTGGCATCTCCATGGTAACTTAAAGAGGAGAAAGAAACAAAACCACGGCCGAGCCTTACACAGAAGAGCAGAACCACCTGGCGCCACAGCGAGGACCTTACTGCAGTAAACTCCTAAGTCTGGGAGGGCAAGCCAGTTTTTCCAGGTTCCCCAGGCTAGCAACGCAAGCGCCCGCAGGAAGGGGCAACTCCAGTCCCAACACTGCTGCCAGATCTGCAAGTTTGACAAGAGCGCGCAAGCCTCCCTCCAAGGTCCTGGAGGGAGAGGTACCAGGTACACCCTGGGCCCTCCCTTCCTCCCAACAGACTCCTGCCGGAAGTCCAGAAGGCTGAGCTGCCCCCACAGAAGAGCTCGGCAGCAGAAACTTTGAGTAAATACATTTTATTCAGAAGAAGATAATAAAATAGCATGCACTTTAAAACCACCTGCAGCCGTGATTCCACATCAAACCTTATGTGTAAGAATAGGCATTTATTCTTCACATCTTGTGCTGGACCTGGCAGAGGACACCTCCCTCCACCAGGACCCTAAAGGCCAAGGCCAAGAGTGAGCAAGTGGCGGGGAGGGGCTGGTGGCAGGCTCACTCCTAGCCATGCCCTTCCCAGCTACTGGGGCACAACACTGACCAACGGTAGCTCCGGGGCCGTTGCTTTGTTTGCTGGAGTGGGGATTCTGCAAGGGACCGCTCACTCTGAACACAGAGTGGCCACGGCACACTTTCCTACATTCAGTGTGGCAAGGGGCAGCCGGAGGGTGCTGCTGACTCCTGTTAAGGCACTTGTAACAGAGCTTAGACGCACAGGCCTCCAGGGGTCGGCCCCTCCCCCACTTAGCCTCAGGTCTCCAATCTCCTGCCCCCTCCCATTGCTGTGCGACAGAGAGGGCCTCACGGGACTTGGGATGGTCGTGTGGCAGGGGGTGGGGTGGGGGTGGGGGTGTGGGAAGAAAAGAGCTGGGGGTGTGGTCAAACAGGAGCTTCAGCCCAGGAAGGCCTTTGGTAAGGAAGCCAGGCAGCAGCAGGTTAATCATCACGGAGCTCTGTGGCAGTGGTGCTGGCTGAGAGCGGAAGCCGGCGCTGAGGGCTCCAACCTGCCCTGGGGGGAGGCAGGCTGGGCGCAGAGGCAGGGCAGGGAGCCGTCCCTCGGCTGGGCACCTGCGGCAGAGGGCAGGTTCTCTTCTCCCAGCTCGGGGCTAGCGCAGGGGTAAAAGTGTGAAGGGTTCCGACACGAGGCAAGGAGAGGGCAGGGGGCTGCACGAGGGCCCTGAGGCCCAGAAGCAGCTCAGCTCTTTGGTATGGGGTCACTCTGGGACACCCTTGTCATTCCTCCTCCACGCTCCTGGCCATCTTGGCGGCTCGCCTCTGCCGCCCTCGAAGCTCTTCTATCTGGCGCTCCAGCCCTCTCACCTTGGCTTCCAGGTGGCTCCCTGAGCCCCTGGAGCCGGTGAGCCGACTCAGCAGGGCAAAGAGAGTGAGCAAGGCCACGAGCAGCAAGGCCCGGGTGGACGGGTCGGGCACCGACCTCACCAGGCCCACAAAGCCCGCCACAAAGAGCACAAGCTTCAGACCCCCCAGGATCCGCCCTAGCAAGGCCAAGACCAAGCCTAGGAGCAGGGAGAGCAGCCAGTAGATGACCAGTGCTGCTGCTCCCCACAGCAGAAGGGTCTGGACTTGGCTGGGGCTGAGCTTCAAGCCCTGGGTGAGCTGTTCACCTGAAAGGGAAAGGGACAGAGTCAGCGGATCTAGCAGTGTGGTGAGGGCAAGGCTAGGCGGGAGGGGCAAGACAGAGTGAAGCGGAAGGGACCAGCCACCTTACAAAGGCATGGCCCATCCCTACAGGCAGCGGAAACAGGTTCGAATCCCAACCTCCTGGCTTGGGACTCCTGGGAGACTACTGTTCTTGAGGCAATGGAGTTTTATTTATTCTATGAAAACAGTGCGTGTGTCTCCATGGGCTGTGCGTAACCGAAGAGGAGACAGTCCATCTTTGCATGATGTCCAACGCAAGCAAACCTCTGGCATGGAGGTGGTAAGACTCTAAGCCTCCCCTCCCACTGTACCTCTGGGGACATCGGCAAACAGCTGGGGGAATGTCCAGCCACACCCGGATAAACCCCCACCGCCAGCAAGGTCAGGCCCAGCCCTGGCTATCTCTCTTTCCACGGTACTCACCATCCAGCCCCAGGGCACTCAGCAACTGGGCAGCAATCCCAGACAGGGCAAAGCAGGCCACAGAGATGGCTGATGAGATGGCCCACATCACCTGCAACAGGGTCTGTGAGAAAGACAAAGCCATCATGAAGGAGGCTCTTCTCTTCCTGCCCGGCCCTCACAGCCTGCATAATACCTGCAGGGAAATCCCTGACCTGTTTCTTCCCCAGGGGAGATGGGTCTGGGTGACAAATCCATGGACTCTGAGTCCAGTGAGGGGCCTTCTGACATACTTCCTCACTGACCCAGAATCCAGGACATCTCAGACAGACATCAGCTGGTCCGCTGAGCTGCTTTGGAGGTAGCAGGACGTGCACTTGTGTGTGAATGGGGGAATCACTATATCCCTACGGTAGCCACTCTATGAAACTGGAGGCCTCCAAGCCTCCTAGGGAATCAGAAGGGTATGTGAAAGAATGTCCATGCAGGGCTAGAACATGTGAGGAGAAAGAAGTCACTATACTACCTAATGGGTTTGTGTGTGTCTGCCTATGTACCCACACAGGACTGCGTGGAGACGGGAAGCTGACATCAGGATGCCTTCCTCAGTCCTCCACTTGCCTTTTTTAAAAAAAAGAGTTCACTATTATTTATGTGTCTGTGTATGAATGAGTGTTGGGGGTAGGGTGCAAACCAAGAAGCCAGAAGACGATGTTGGATCCCCTGGAGCTGTAGTTACAATTGATGTGAACCACCTGGGGGTGCTGGGACCCAAACTCTGGTTCTCTGCGAGAGCAGCAAGCTTCCATAATTGTGGAGCTGCCTCTCCAGTCTCTCTCTTTTTTGAGAAAGGGTCACTTACTGAACCTGGAGCTCTAGTTTCCGCTAATCTGGCCAGCCAGCGAGCTCCTGCTCACTTCGATTTCCACTGCTGGAGGCTACAGACATACACGCCATGCCCAGTTTTTACGTATGTTCTGAAGATCTGAACTCAGGTCTGCATGCTTGCATAGTAAACGCTTGACCCACTGAGCCATTTTTCCAGCCCTATATTCCAGACTTTATAAACCACTGGCTTGGTGCTTTGGTATGAACTATCAGAAGGATGAGGCACCACACTAGAAATGGCACTGGGCAGAAGAACCAACCCTGCCACGGGCTCTTCATGAGCCCCACCTCGCTTTTGCAAGTGAAGACTTGGGACTCAGATCTCTGTGCTCTGCCAGCTCAAGGTGACAGGTCTGACTCAGATCAAGTCAGATGTCATGGATACCCATCAGCGTGAGTTTATAAGGGTAGCTCATTGTGTAGCCTTTCTGGCCAAATGGACCAAGCCTAGAGAATGATGGGGTGGTGCAAAAACCCTGGAAGGCAAGAACCAGGCAATCGGCCTTCAGAGACAGAAGTGCCGGGATGTGTTTGTGGAAGTTGGGGCTCTCTCTCGGCAGCAGGGACCAGGACAGAAGATATGGCAGTGAAGTGAGGGGGCGTTAACAATGCCTTTCCTTTCCTTTCTGCACACAACCACCCCAGGCACAACCTTCCTTACCTCTGAAATCACATGCATGGTCTCTGGCCCCAGCCAGGTATCCAACGTCTCCTTCAGAGATCGGCCGATCTGGGTCAAAATATCAGCTGAGGCCTCCCTCTTCTGTTGTCCAGGTGAGACAAACTCTCGATGAGCCTGGGCTGAGGTCGAGTGGACGAGGAGAAAGGCCACTAGGACCATGAGGGCAGCTTTCAGCAGATGCCTGCTCCGTAACGGGGTGCGGGGTGTGCCTGCCATGTTTGTGTCTGCCAAGAGAGGGCCACAGGGTAGGTCAGGGTGAGTCAGACCCAATGGGCATTTTTACTCTCCCTGCTGATCTGTTATTCCCCTTCCTCACTCCTGGCTTACATCAAACATCCCGGCCAAACCTGAAACGAGCTGTTTGCCAAAAAAGATGAACCACAACTTGGAATCCAAGCTGGCACAGCCATCTGATTTACAGCTTCCTCTTTGTATTGTCTACCAGATCAATACACCACCAAGCACATCCCTGTGCCTTAAAGCAGCCAAGATCCCACTGCAGTCTATTCTTCTGAAGGCCTGTCTCTACATCTTAGGCACCATGGATGTGAATGGCTCTTAAGTCTCTAAAGGCTTCGTCCTCAGAAGCTCATAATGTACTTAAGCCGAAGATGATAGGAAAAAATAACTTAAAAGTAGCACATAAAGCCGGGCGGTGGTGGCGCACGCCTTTAATCCCAGCACTTGGGAGGCAGAGGCAGGTGGATCTCTGAGTTTGAGGCCAGCCTGGTCTACAAAGTGAGTTCCAGGACAGCCAGAGCTACACAAAGAAACCCTGTCTCGAAAAAACAAAAACAAAACAAAAGAAAACAAAAAAACAAAACAAAAACAAAAAAATAGCACATAAGTAGGATTACCACTCTGTACATCAATATAAAATAAAGCCGTCCTAGGTTAACAGAGATGCAAGAATGACTGCATTTGCAACAGTATCTCTGTGAGGCCCAAGCTGTAAGGTGGTTTTTCTCCCTGGCTCCTGTGGGCACAGATGTGAAGAAAGAGACTGCGGGTAAGCACTCGTGCAAGGTCACTGGGCTTAGAAGGCTGTCAACCCAAGCCTCTGCTTCCATATCCTACCCTTAGTGGGGGATAAAGTATTCTGCTCAGTGACATCACCTGAGAGTGGCATAAAGTGTCAGTGTCTGTGTCTAAGCACAGACTGGTTCTGATGGCACTATCTTCGTGTGACCTGGTCGTGGAGACAAGCCCTTCAATAACTCTACTATATACAAAGTTGAGAACCATTCTAAGGCCAAACTCTGTTTCTCCACCACTGTTTCTCCACAGTCAACACAAGATTTATTCGGTGACTACCTGTTCCAGGTGTTCTGTTCCCATCCTCAGCAAGCAAGCAATCCCTTCTGCACTGAACATCTTCTAATTCAACTTGGTTGTGACACTACCGACCTGGAGACTGAGTCATAGCCCTTTGCCTATTTGGGAGTGGGAAGCTGAGGTCATTCTGTGTCAATGGTTATGATATAGTATATACATACAGACATACATATAAACACACCTAAACATGCCTAAACACACACACACACACACACACACACACACACACACACCAGCAGTTTGGTTTTTGTCTACCCTTTCTGGCTCAGAGCTCATATATTTCATATAATACATGGAAAGAATTTAAAAAAGGTACCTTTTTCAAAGTAATTAGCCTTTTAGCCTGGCTTCCTGCAACATCTTCAGAGATAAAGGGTGAAAAGACAGCCCTTTCCAACATGCCTTTCATGATAATAAGACCATTTTTAGAGCACTCCCTAGATAACCACAGGATTAGAGAGGTAATTACCAAGGGGACCAGCCATGCCTTTAGAGGGTTGAGACCCTCATCCCTAATCTCTGAGGAGGAAGGATGGTTAATGATTGAGTTAATTCCTATGACCAGGGATTTGGATGATCACACCTATATAATATGACCCTTCTTTGAGGGGTTATCCTTGCCAGGGTTATTTCCCATTCTTTTACCCACTAATTCATCACTACCCTCTGAAGAGAAGCTATACTATAGTGATTAAAATGTTAACTGTTGCTGGGAGCAGGTCCTAAGTGACAGATGGCTTGCCTACCATGTGCACAGCTTTGGGTTCAATCCTTAAAGGGACAGACAGAAAGATATCAATTGTTTTTTGGTTTTTTTTTTGTTTTTTTTTTTTGGTTTTTTTTGTTTTGTTTTGTTTTTGTTTGTTTTTGTTTTTGTTTTTTGAGACAGGGTTTCTCTGTGTAGCCCTGGCTGTCCTGGAACTCACTCTGTAGACCAGGCTGGCCTCGAACTCAGAGATCCTGCCTGCCTCTGCCTCCCAAGTGCTGGGATTAAAGGCGTGTGCCACCACCGCCCGGCAAGATATCAATTGTTAAATAATCTTTTTTCTTCTCCTTTTTTAGTTTTTGAAGTAGGTTTTCTCTGTGAAACTCACTGTCCTCTACAGACACACTCTACAGACCAGGCTGGCCTCAAACTCAGAGACTCACCTGTCTCTGCGTCCGAGTGCTGGGATTAAAGGTATAAGCCCCCATCACTGTCTTAAATAATCTTTATATGTATAGAATCCATAACATCTGGTGAATTTTGGACTACATCATCAGGATGTGTAATATTCTTCGTTCCTTAATTCTGTGCTTCAACTAATAGAAAACATATAAATGGCTCCAGAGTCTAATTTACAGACAAGTAATATCTATCTAAGAACTACAGGAACTAGCCCCGGGAGGTGGAAGTCACCGTCTACCATGACATTCTGGCCAGAAGGGAAAAAAGGGGGGGGCTACATGCCCCAGGTGAGAAGACCCCACTCAGTATGTAGCACCCCCACCCCATACTGTCCTCTCTACAAACCCCCTTATATAACTGCACTCCATAAAATGGAGGCTTGAGGCCAACAGCCTCCCACTTTCTCAGAGGCAGGCCCTGAGTGAATCTGATTTCTTTCCCGCCAGTTCTTCTCTCCCAGGTATTTGCTTTCGAGCAGTGAGAGGCAGGACTTGTGTCTACAACTTTAGATACCAGTCACCGAGTCCTAGCTTATTTTAGTCCTGTGCTCTGTCTGGCTGTAAGTCAAGGGTCCTACAACCCCTCTGTCAAGTTGAATTAATTGGTTAAAGAGAGTCAAGAATTTAGAGAAGCGCTTAGGTTCACTAGATAAGCACAGATATTCATTATCAAGGACACTGATGTACACGAGCTGTAAAGATGGCAGCACGAGGTCTGGGAGAGGGAGTGCTGAGCTCCCAAGCCCTATCTAGGCACACCACCCTCAGAAGGCCTCCATATGTTCAGCGATCAGGAAGCTCGCTAAACCTGGTCTTTTCTGTATTTTCCTAGAAGTTTCATTATCTAAGTGTGATCAACAAAATCTCTGGCCATAGGAATCAATTCAATCAGTAGTCACCCGTCCTCCTGAGAGGTACCAACTCTTTTAAGACATGGCTGGTTCCCTGGCAACACTCTCTCTAATCCTTTGGTTATCTATGGAGTTTTCTTTCTTTTCTTTTTTTTGTTTTTCGTTTTGGTTTTTTTTTTGGGGGGGGGGAATTTGTTTTTTTCGAGACAGGGTTTCTCTATATAGCCCTGGCTATCCTGGAACTCACTCTGTAGACCAGGCTGGTCTCGAACTCAGAAATTTGCCTGCCTCTGCCTCCCAGAGTGCTGGGATTACAGGCGTGCACCACCACTGCCCCGCTATCTATGGAGTTTTCTAAAAATGGAGTTACTGACATGGAAGGTATATTTGAAAGGGCTGTTTTCACCCTTTATCCTCTGGAGACAATGCAGGAAGCTAGGCAAAAGGCTGATGATTTTGACAAAGGTAACTTCCCAGGCATAAGAGATATATGAGACCTGAACAAGGAAAGACAGATGAAAACTAACTGCTGGAGTGTGTGTGTGTGTGTGTGTGTGTGTGTGTGTGTGTAAGAAAACTGCTGGTGTGAATACTATATCACACCGTTGACACAGAATGACCTCAACTTCATACTGCCAAAATAAGCAAAGGGTTCAGGAACAGCCAGCCTTTAAAGAAAGATTATCAGGAATACAAAGCAAGACACTGGGCTGGTCTTGCATGCGCTTTTCTCAATCTCACAGATACTTATCGGGTAGGCATTGTCATCCCAATGATGAAACCGAGGAAGGATAGGCAGTGTGTGGGAAAGCCACGCTGTGAGTTCAGGTGTATCTACTGAGCGCTCCTTCTTGGTCCACAACCTCTTTGCTAAATTGTGTTCAATTTAGAAGTTACTTATAAAGTCACACAACAGATTATCCATAAGCTAGAACACGCTTGGCACCCACCAACCATCCCCAGCGAAAACTTGCCCAAGCACCTCGCGCCTTGTGCTCTGATCTCACCCTTAACACGATGCCACACATGAGTTAAGATTCGGCAAGTGCCGACTGGGAATGTTTGCAGGCCCGCCTTCTTCTCTGCCACTCTGCTGGAGAATTGTCAAAGGGCACTAGTACATCCCCTTCTACCTCGGTCTCACAAAGACACCTGCAGCTCCAGAGAGTTTCGGTGACTCAGAGCTGCTGAGCAGAGGCTGACACAAGGCTCTAAGGTGGTGGAGAGGCCAGGTTTTAAAGTGTTTGCGGTTACCGAGTACTGGGGGAATTGGCTGCAAATCTAGAGTCATCTGGATAGCAGAGAGGGAAAAGAAGGGTGTTCCGCCATTTGGGCAGATAAGGTTCCAAAAAAAAAAAAAAAAAAAGACTTCTAAAAATACATTACATTTGGGGTAGCTTCTGGACCAGAAACAGCTGCCAAACATCCCTCCCAAGGTCTGTAAGGTCAAGTGAACTTACAAGACACACAATTCAAGTGAAAAAGCCTCACGCTGAGAACCTTCTTCTCTTTGGCACAAATCAAGAGCCAGATGGGTCCTGCCTGCTGCTGGTGGGAGGTGCGGGAAACATGGGTTATTTCCTAAGCTATCTGGGTCACAATCATGACTGGGGCCCTAAAGAGCAGGCTTGCTATCTTGGGTTGGATCCTGTATCCAAGGACCTCCAACAGGAGGAATCAGGTGTCGTCTCTTCCCTGCTAGAAGGTCAGGGTGACATGAGCTGCAACTCCCATAGCAGCCTGTTCTCTGGGCCAGCTTCAACTTAAAGCAGCCATCTGCCTCAGTCTAGGGAACCTCGAACTAACCCCTCCACTGCGAGGCCAGCACTGCTCTCCCAGGTGACTTGGAGTGTGCCAAGAACGGAACCTCACAGGATTCTGGAGAACACTGGGTGTGAAGAAAAGTGACAAGCTACTTTCTTTACCAGTTCCTCTTCCTTTCCTTTCCTCTCCTTTCTTTCTTTGAGTGAAGCTCAGGCAATATGAGTCTGACCCACTATCATCATGCTTCCTTATGTCTCATTAAGAACTTGGCAGTTTTACTATTGTTGAAGCCAGGGCCTGATGTAGCCCAGGCTAGCCCAAACTCCTTATGCAGCTGAGGATGACTTTGAACTCCTGATCCTCCTGCCTCCACCTTCCAAGTCCTGAGTTTACAGGTGTGTGTCCCCTGTGTGTTGCACTAGGGATTGGAGGACCCAGGACTTTGTATATATAAAAGCCAACAGTCTACAAACTGAGGTACATAGGAGCCCTCATCAAAACACTAATACAGAAAGATGCTACGGTCATCAAGAGACAAGCAGAATTTGCCTCTGAGAGATGGAAACATGTCTGAAACATTTTTGTTTCCTCAAACAGGAGGTACTCGATACATGGACATGTGTATATGTTATCAAAAAAAATTTTTTTTTTTTTTTTGGTTTTTTCGAGACAGGGTTTCTCTGTGTAGTTCGGGCTGTCCTGGAACTCACTTTGTAGACCAGGCTGGCCTTGAACTCAGAAATCCCCCTGCCTCTGCCTCCCAAGTGCTGGGATTAAAGGCGTGCGCCACCACCGCCCGGCTTATGTTATCAAATTTTAACAGTGATTAGTAATTTACAAAGTGCTTATTGCCTACTTTATTTAAGTCTTATGACAATCTGTGTGTGTGTGTGTGTGTGTGTGTGTGTGAGAGAGACAGAGAGAGAGAGAGAGAGAGAGACAGACAGACAGACAGACAGACAGACTGGAAATCAAACTCAGAGCTATCAGGTAGGCAAGCACTTTACCACTGAGTTACAAAAGAGCAGAACAGTGTGTGTACACAAGTATGTATGCCTGCACGTGTGAAAGCCAAAGCCCATCTTGAACAGGTTGGTTCTCTCCTTTGCCGTGGGTCCCAGGGAGGAGTTCAGTTCATCAGGCTGAGTGGCAAGTACCTTTTCCCACAGAGTGTCTCGCCAGCCCTAGAGTTCACATGATGCCCCATTGTGCTCAGAACAGAAGTGGGGACCGTATCCCCAAGCCCAGCAGCTCAGGCTTGCCCTTTTGCTTGTCCCCTGCTTCCACACTGCCTCAGGAACGCCTGCTCTCTGCCCACGGAGACATACAGTTCCCCTCCCTGCCATCTAGCTCAAAGCCGAAGATACCCAAACCTCCCCAGACAAGCATTCATGCTAGATAGCTGAGTTTACAAGTTACACACCAAGAAGGTAAGAAGGGACAGCCAAAGATAGCACCGAGACTGGCCACTCCTCTTCAGACAGCTGCAGTTCAGCTTAAGGAGGGACAGTCTCGGCGGGGGAACTGCTTTACTTACTATGGTGGTGAGATGACACTATAGGTTCAGCTGTGGTTTGCTCTGCCCGGGCAGGGAGGGGTTGTCCACACCACCCCCAGTCAGTGCTCCTTCCTCTTCTTTTTCCTTTCACACTATAAATCACGACAGGGGCAGGAACTAACTTGGTGCCCTCTGCTGGCCCCAACTGTTCCTTCACTACTCACAGCTGCCCCGTGGATCCGCAACTCTGGAGTGCCCGTCTGGCCTGCCTGCACAGCCTGTTAGACAAGGATGTCCGCCCCACCCGGGCAACCCACTCAGACCCTCCCAGGGAGGAGCCCAGCCTTTCTGTTTTGTTTTTAAAGCTCCTCAGGATTCCTGAGGCATAATCGGACAGCGGTTGCAGGTTGCAAAGGTCAGCAACCCAGAGAAAAGTCTACTTTAAGCAAAGTCTCCTAAGAGCTCTCTGTACAAAGGACACAGGCTCAGTTCTATCACAAACTAGCTGCCACTACCTTTACACCTGTTACTTAACCTATCTGAGTTCCAATCTCCTCAAATGTAAATCCTGTTGAAACTGGGTTAAGAGTTGCTTCGAGAAGTTAAATAATTTGTGCAAGCGCTGTGTTCAAAGTTTGTCCCACAGCCTCCCAGCAACTCTGCAGACTAACTTGACATTAACTTTTCTTGGAATCCCCAGCACCTAGCATAGAATGACTAAGTGCTGGCTAAATGAGTATCAGAAGCCTTGCCAAGAGGCCACAAGTGTAGGACATACAGACATGGAGAGGTGGGGGAGAGGTTATTTGAATACTCGGTCCAATTATACGACAGCCACATGAGAAGCAAAGCTGAGATAGAAGATCCTAAACGTGACGAAGTCACCACTAAGGAGAATGAAGTCAGCGTTCTGGCAGGTCAGAGGCAGCCCTAGCTAAACCTCTGACAGCTGCTACCCAGCAACTGGTTGTGGGGCAGGGTGTTTGCAAAGCGGGGGTGGGGGGTGGGGGGTGGGTGCTGCCTTGCCGCTCCCTTCCCAAGGCCCAGACTCCAGGCAACAGGGTCAGTGGCATGTGCTATTTCGAACAGTACATCCCCTGCCAAGCACTCCATAGTGGCGTCGCGAGGCCCATGAGGTCAGGGTACCCAGAGGGGGGCTCCTGAGGTGGCAGGAGGCTGGACCATGGCACTGGGGGAGGTGTGCAGCTCAGCACTGGTGGCCTCATCCCCCAAATCTGGCAGCTGCTCCCTCCGGAGAGCTGGACCTCAGCGCTCTCGAACCCACTTATCCCGGGAAACACTCTCCTCCTGGGTTACCTAGTAACAACGCCCCTGGTTGCATAGCAACGTGGATCTGGGTCCCAGACTTGCTAAGCCCCACGCTCCACGTTCGACCCCTCCCCACTAGGGCTCACAAGGCCTCGCCGCTCCGCCCTGTTACCTCCTGCAAAGCTGACCCTTAAGCTGCATCCACAGCCCTGATCTCGGCCCTCACTCACCCTGCTCCGGCCACCGCTATGATCCTTCACGTGGGACTTCGCTAGAAAACGCGCCACCAAACCGGCGCCTCAACTCCCGGGGTGTTGGTTTATAGTATGCGCATGCGCGGGGCGGCCGCCGGCGGAGACTGGCAGGCCTCTCTGCTCCTGGAGCAGGCGGCGTGGACGCATGCGCTCTGGTGGCTCCATTATGGTTTGTGTGTATGTGTGTTTTTCCCTCCCAAGTATTTCCAAGAGAAGAATGGAGTCGGAAATTGGAATTGGAACGGAAGCGAAGCCTTTGGCAGGAAAGAGGGGGGGAAAAAAGAACTCTGTCGAGGCTGTGGCGTGGGTAGAATTGATGCTCGATGCGGGATTCGGTGCAGATCCGAGTCTGCAAGGCATTTAGGGCGGCACAGTTCCCTCGCGGGAAATGTAGTTCCTAAGGCGGGGCGCTGGCGAGCACATGTAGAGCTGAGAAATCTTTCACGCTAAAAAAGGCACACAAGGGGGAAAAGGCACAATGTGTTAGTGGGCACATTAACTGTGTACGGTCTTGGGGAACCTCATCCGCTCTGGGAGAGAGTAAAACCTTACCCTAAATGTGCGGGTGACCACCAAAGCTTTGCTTGTTAGGAAAAGGGAAGCAACCCTGGTGCCCCGAGGTTTTTTGTTTTGTTTTTAAGAACCTTAAAACGCTGAGGTATCTTTGTGGATGAGGTAGGTGTAGATTTTTTTTTTAATTAAAATTGTAATTATATGAATACACTGTAGCTGTCTTCAGACACACCAGAAGAGGGCATCAGATCCCATTACCGGTGGTTGTGAACCACCATGTGTTTCCTGGGAATTGAACCCAGGATCACTGGAAATGCTCTTAACTGCTGAGCCATCTCTCCAGCCCATACTTTTTGTTGTTGTTGTTTTGTTTTTTGTTTTTTTGGAGACAGGGTTTCTCTGTATCTCTATATAGCCCTGGCTGTCCTAGAACGCACTCTGTAGACCAGGCTGGCCTTGAACTTAGAAATCTGCCTGCCTCTGCTTCCCAAGTGCTGGGATTAAAGGCGTGCGCCACCACCGCCGCCGCCCAGCTCAGTCCATAATTTTAAAATTACATATATTTATGTATTCTATGCATGTGTTTGGTTGTGCGCACTACAGTGCTCCCATGGAAGTCAGTTCTCTCCTACTATGGATCCCGGAGGTCGGATTGAGGTTGTCAGGTGTGGTGAACAAGCCCCTTCACTGCTGTTGTTGTTTTTAATCCCATCAGTCTGGCTGCCATAAGACATCCTCCTTTAATGCTAAAATTCCTTCCCCAGAATCAGCCTTCTAATCCTTCCTTCATCCCAATCTGTTACCTCACACCTTGTTTCTCCTTCAGAAGTTTCTCAGGTGCACCTGTCTTCATCTGCATTTTTGGTGCCTTCCTGTTTCTCAATTGGGAGTCTTCCTTTCAGAATCAGTACTGATAAAATCCTCATTCTGGGGCCTTCTAATAGTTGTAACTTGACATTTGCTTGTTAAATTTTGTCTCCCTGCCGGGCGTGGTGGCACACGCCTGTAATCCCAGCACTTGGGAGGCAGAGGCAGGCAGATTTCTGAGTTCAAGGCCAGCCTGGTGAGTTCCAGGGCTACACAGAGAAACCCTGTCTCAAAAAACAAACAAACAAACAAACAAATTTGTCTCCCTATTTCAGTTTGCCTTAGTGGAAAAGATCTCAGGGGTGGTGCAGTGGGAGAGGTGTTTCTGGATTCTTCCTAGACTTGGTTTTAGGTTGCAAGTACCCTTTGGGAAATTAACATAGGGACCCATATTGAGGTAGGACAGAAAAATGGAAATGTATGGGAACATTAGAAGGGAAAGGAGACCCTCCCTCAGGAGTCTGGTTAAAGCTTCCCACTTGCTGCAACTCAAGATTCCAACACAAACTACTTAAGGCCTTTCTCTCTTCCCAGCTGTAAACCTACACGTTTCTGGGAACTTCACTAGATGCTCCCATTTACAGCAGGAAGGAGCTGTCCTAGCCCTCCCCTAGAGGGCGCAATCCTAGTGGCTCCTGGTTGTATTTTACTAACTTACACTCCTAACCCAGTTACTTCCGGAGCCACCCATTTATCAGAAAGGGAGAAAAGTATAAAATATGAGTCTTAGCAAACTCTGAGAGATGCCAGAATGTTTTATATGAGCTAATGGCGTGACACCTAATTGTGACTCCCTTTTGAGAATCCTATATAAACATTTGGTTATGTCTTCTCTCTCTCTCTCTCTCTCTCTCTCTCTCTCTCTCTCTCTGTTAAATCATGATGTTCCTAAAAATATATATCAATGTATCTTGAATTAACTTCAACTCTACTTCTTTTGGGTAAGGGATTGGAGACAAAGTTTCTTTATGTAGCCTTAGATGTCCTGGGACTAGCTCTGAAGACCAGGCTACATACTTGAACTCACAGAGATCTGCCTGCCTCTGCCTGGAGTGCTGGGATTAAAAGTGTACACTACTACTGCTCAGCTAGCCTTAAATTCTTTTCTGTGTTAAAAAAGGATCAAGTTTTACCTGAGTCAAGATCCCTAAAAGATTGGATTAGGGAGATGTCTCCATGGTTAAGAGCACTGGCTACCCTTCCAGGGGACCCTGGTTCAATTCCCAGTACCCACACCCACATGGCAGCTCACAACTGTAGTGACAGTTTTGGAATTTTTTATTTCTTTAAAAACATAAAATTATGGGCTGGAGAGATGGCTCAACAGTTAAGAGCACTGACTGCTCTTCCAGAGGTCCTGAGTTCAATTCCCAGCAACCACATGGTGGCTCACAACCATCTGGAATGGGATCCTATGCCCTCTTCTGGTGTGTCTGAAGACAGCTACAGTGTACTCATAAAAACAAATAAATCTTTTTTTTAAATCCATAAAATTATTAGAAGAATGTGCCTTTATTTATATATAATGTCTTAATCCCAGGTGCAGGGATTCGATTCGAAGCATGGTTTTGCCAGCTGCAGATAGTTTTTGTGATTGTGTGACATTTGGAATTCTTTGAGCTTTTCAGAGGGTATATAAATGCTGAGCTCCCTGATAGGTGGCAGTGGTTATTGGTCATTATTGTGGTTTGTTAGTAGCTCCAAAGAAGAAACAAAAGGAAATGAATTAGATTCAGGGATTTTTCTAATTTTTCTCTCCCCTCTTTTTTTCTATCCTATCTTCTGTTAGGAGGTAAAGTGGGGAACGGGGAAAATCCACAAAGTAGCAAAGACCAGTTACAAGTGGTGCACAGTGTGGGGCTTGAAACTTAAGGATAAAAATGAGATGTTGGAGGCTGGAGAGATGGCTCAGAGGTTAAGAGCACTGACTGCTCTTCCAGAGGTCCTGATTTCAATTCCCAGCAACCACATGGTGGCTCACAACCATCTGTAATGGGATCCGATGAACAATTCTGAAGACAGCTACAGTGTTCTCATATAAATAAATATATTTTTTTTTAAAATGAGATTTTGGGCCAGGCAGTGGTGGCATACACCTTTAATCCCAGCACTTGGGAGGCAGAGGCAGGCAGATTGAGGCCAGCCTGGTCTACAGAGTGAGTTCCAGAACAGCCAGGGCTACACAGAGAAATCCTGTCTTCAAAACCAAAAACAAAACAAAACAAAACAAAAAAGCAAAGAAGACAGGGTTTCTCTGTATAGTCCTGGCTGTCCTGGAACTCACTCTGTAGACCAGGCTGGCCTTGAACTCAGAAATCCACCTGCCTCTGCCTCCCAAGTGCTGGGATTAAAGGTGTGCACCACCAATGCCTGTCTGAGGTCTTGGATTTCAAATGCAGTAGAGGAAAGGGCAGGGGATGAAGGAGCAGATTTTTTTTTTTTTTTTTGGTTTTTTTCGAGACAGGGTTTCTTTGTGTAGCCCTGGCTGTCCTGGAACTCACTTTGAAGACCAGGCTGGCCTCGAACTCAGAAATCCGCCTGCCTCTGCCTCCCAAGTGTTGGGATTATAGGCGTGTGCCACCGCTGCCCGGCGGAGCAGAATTTTTTAAGACCCCAGCAAAGAAATTTATCATGTTTGTTGTTGCTGCTGCTGCTGCCCCAGCTGCAATATCTCCCACTACGATATCCCCTACTTTGCTGGGGGGGGGCGGATTTTCTGTCTTTAATTTTTCTTTTTCATATATTTTGTTTCAAAAAAGTTTGAAAGACTGGCTGAGCAGTTGGAAAAACTGTGAGCAAAAATTGAGGATCCTAAGACACAAAAAGTGGCTTAAATGGGACAACAAAAGGGGTCGCTGTGCTCACTCATTTCTGAAAGGGTTGTAGAGCTGACTAGGCAACTGGAGAAGTTGCAAGTGGAGGTGGACACACTTGGGAACTGAGGGACACCGGAAAAGAGAAAACAAATAGTCTCAGTCCTGGTGACTGATCCTGAGAGTGGGAGCATCCCACAGGAAGGAAGAGGGAAAGAAACTGCACCAGAGAGGGGTCAGGTCAGAGTAAAGCTGAAAAAGCAGGAGGGCAATCTGATGAAACAACCTGTCTTGAAAAAAAAAAGTGTTAATCTCAAACCAGCTGCACTGCCAGAGTTAGAGGTGGCCTTTGGTTAGAGATCACCACCAGCTTTCCTAGTAGTCATACAGCACATGCCTGCTAATGGTGTGGTACAGGTTATAATAAGATAGGATGTCATCCTATAGAAATGACAGATCTAATGCATTTTAATGAGGCCATGATTTCATATGGAATGCACTCGCCTTATGTGAAACAAATTCTGAATAACTAGTTTACTCAAAATAGAATTATTTCCCAAGACTGGAAGGGATTGTTGACAGCTGTACTAGAGGCCAGTCCATAGTTGCAATTGTTAACATGTCATAGGGAAGAAACTGTGAATATTAGACAGTGAGCTAGAGTGAGCAGAATGAATATAGTCAAAGACTGGTTGCTAGGTGAAGGGTGGTACTGTGATTGATATACAAGAGCAGATTCAGTTTAATGCTGCTGCTATAGAAGAATGTTGCTTAATGGCTTGAGACAAAGTTGAGGAGCCTGGGGGAAAGTCCACCTTATTTACAAAGATTATTCAAGGCTCTGGAGAAGCTGTCACTGATTTTTGTTCGTTTGTTTTTGTTTTTGTTTTTTTACAAAGATTAGTCTTAGCTGTGAACAAAGCTGTATCAGACCCTGATGCAAGACAAGTGTTGATAGAAACCTTGGCATTTGAAAATGCAAATACTGGGGCTCGAGAGATGGCTCAGAGGTTAAGAGCACTGACTGCTCTTCCAGAGGTCCTGAGTTCAATTTCCAGTAACCACATGGTGGTTCACAACAATGGAATCTGATGATGCCCTCTTCTGGTGTGTCTGATGACAACTACAATGTACTCATCATATATATATATGATACACACACACACACACACACACATATATATACATATACATACATACATACATACATATATAAATGAATAAATAAAATCTTTTTTAAAAAAGAAAATGTAAATACTGATTGTGAAAAAGTTATTGGACCATTAAAGGCCCAAGCAGCACCTATGGATGAATGGATAAGGGATATGACAGATACTGGTTTAACATGTACCATAATAATATCATAGGTCAAGCTGTAGCTGGAGGTCTTGGAATAAAAATGGCCAGTGCTTCAACTGTGGAAAATATGATCATTTGCAAAGAGACTGTGACCAAACCAAAAGCCTCAGCTCTCAAAATGCCCAGTGCATTAACTGCAAGAAATACAGTACTTTGCACAAGAAACGTGACTGAGCCATTTCTACCAGCAGTGGTTTTCCTAAATCTCAAACAGAAAGGATGACTAGGCTTCCTGGGGTGGGTATGCAATGGAGCAAGGGCTGCCATTGGACTTAGGAGTTGTCTTAGTTAGGGTTTTACTGCTGTGAACAAACACCATGACCAAGGCAAGTCTTATAAATGACAACATTTAATTGGTGCTGGCTTACGGGTTCACAGGTTCAGTTCATTGTTGTCAAGATGGAAGCATGGCAGCACCCAGGCAGGCATGGTGCAGGAGGAGCTGAGGGTTCTACATCTTCATCCCAAGGAAGCCAGGGACAGACTGAGTATCCTCAGGCAGCTAGGAGGAGGGTCTCCAAGCCCACCCCCACAGTGACACACTTCCTCCAACAAGGCCACACCTTCTAATAGTGCCACTTCCCTGGTCAAGCATATACAAACCATTACAGGATTATAGATCCAAAAGAGATAGTCAAGATAATTTCTTACTGTGGGGACATGGCCTTGGGGGGCCTGACTTGGAGCCATGCAGCAGCAGCAGCAACAACAACAACAAAGGAACTGTTTCAATCAGGGAAGAACAGCAGCAGAGAGACACTGGCTTATAAAAACAAAACAAAACTGTGGAATTAAATCAGCCTGTATACTATAAGGCTACTAGTAGAAGCTAGTGAAACTTTTGCATTAGGGACTTGGATGTTTTTATATTTCCACAGAAAATTAAAGCTGTGGATATCATCAAAACTGATAAAGATTAGAACAGAGCAAGAGAGGTCTCCTGAAAACCTTGGCCACTGGCCCACAAAGTGCTTATCCCATTGAAAATGTCTGTGTTTATAATTTCCTGCTACACACAGCACAATTAATGACTTAAAACAGAACGGAAAACTGTAGTGACAATTTTGGAATTTTGGTTTCTTTAAAAACACAGAAATATTATAAGAATGTGCTTCTGTTTGAATCCCGGGTGTAGGTATGTGGGGCTGCTTCGGACTGTCTGCAGCAGCTGACTATGATTTGCCTCGTGCTCCAGCAGAAGCATGCTTTTTCCAGCTGCAGACAGCTTCTGTGATTGTGTGACATTTGGAATTCTGTGAACTTTTCAGAGGATATGTAAATGCTGGAATCCTCTGATAGGTGGTAGTGGTTATTGGTCATTTAGGGAGGCTGTCTGTAGTTTGTTAGCAGCTGTACTGGCTGGTTTTGTGTCAACTTTGTGTCAACAAGCTGGAGTTAGCACAGAGAAAGGAGCCTCAAATGAGGCAATGCCTCCATGAGATCCAGCTGTAAGGCGTTTTCTCAATTAGTGATCAAGGAGGGAGGGCCCCTTGTGGGTGGTGCCGCTCCTGGACTGGTAGTCTTGGGTTCTATAAGAGAGCAGGCTGAGCAAGCCAGGGGAAGCAAGCCAGTAAGGAACATCCCTCCATGGCCTCTGCATCAGCTCCTGCTTCCCTGACCTGCTTGAGTTCCAGTCTTGACTTCCTTTGGTGATGGACAGTAATATGGAAATGTAAGCTCAATAAACCCTTTCCTTCCCAACTTGCTTCTTGGTCATGGTGTTAGTGCAGGAATTGAAACCCTGACTAAGACAGCAGCCATGGTCAAGGAAGAAACAAAAGGAAAGAAATTAGGTTCAGTGATTTTCTTAATTCCTCTCTCCCCTCTGTCATTGTTTCTCTTCTATCCAGTGTTAGGTGGTGACGTGGGGGAGGGGGATAAAGGGTTGGGAAAAGAAGAACTCACAAAGTTTCAAAGACCAGCTACACACTACTGTCTGTAGCTCCAGTTCCAGAGGATCTGACACCCTCACACAGACTCACTTGCAGGAAAACCACCAATGCACAAAAATAAATAGGTAGGTAGATAGATAGATAGATAGATAGATAGATAGATAGATAGATGTATATATTTTTTAAACCCCTGAAAGAATAAAGGAACCCCTCAAGCTTTTGTGGGTGACAGTGCCACAGACACAGGGAAAGGGAACAAGATCATCTACCCTCTCTATCAACTGCTTAAGAAACCCTGATATCTTACCTAAGCAGGCCTTACCTGCTCTCAGGCCACACTCACAGTTAACAAATCTCACTAGAAGCAGAGATACTTCGGGGGTTTGGGGCAATGTGTCTCTATATTTCCTAAGCAGCAGCAGCTCTGGCTTTAGAGATGCCAGTTGGGGGAACAAGGCGTAGAATTCCCCCTTCGGGACTCACACATCTCATGCACATAACTTTTCCCTCCACAGTTCTTTTGTTTATTCCAAAACCGAACATTGCTAGAATTGAGGAAAATGACTCCCCAAGGTATGGCACGTCCGTGTATATCCTGGTTTGCTTTCTATTATGATAAACGCTATGACCAAAAGCAGCTTGGGGAAGAGTCCTCTTACAGGCTCCAATCCCAGTCTCTCACTGAACTCAAAGCAGGAACATGGGGGCGGGAACGAAAGCCAAGGCCAAGGTAAGATCCTGTTTACTGGCCTGCTCCTGTGACTCACTCACTCTGCCTGGTTTTTACACACACCTGGACCACCTGCTCATGGCAATGGCCACTGTGAGCTGGTCTCTCCTACCTCTAGCATAAATTAATAAAATGTCCCACAGACTTGTCTGCAGGACAGGCTGTGGAGGTGTTTTCCCTCTTCCCGGATGACCCTAACTTCTATCAGGTTGGCCAAAACCGCACAGTAACTAATGAGTCAGTATGGCACACTGAACTGTAGACACAGAAGCAGTCTCAGAACCAATGTCTCTTTGACCTCCAGGCCCTCCTGTCTCTTGTCACCTTTACCCATCCCCGGAGTGTGTGTGTGTGTGTGTGTGTGTGGTGGGGCTTTCTCTGAAGTACCCGTATTGGCCTAAAGATAGTCCCTGTCCCTCCCCTAAAGGAATTCTGTTGTTGTCATGAGTCCCTTGCCTGGAAATCGAATCAGCCTGGGGAGGTTCCCTCACAGGAAAGAAGATGCATGGCCAATTTCACTTTCTCCCTTTCCCTCCCTCCTCCTCTTTCCCTCTCCATTTCTTCCTCTCCCTCCTCCCCCTCTCCTTTTATTGAGATAGGGTCTCATAATGCCCAGGCTAGCATCAACTCACTGTGTAGCTGAGGATGACCTTGAACTCATCTCCAGAGGGATGAGATTACAGGTGTTTACTGCCACGCCTTCTTCAGTGCTGAGGTTGAACCTAAGACTTCATGCAGACTAGGGAAGCCCTTTCTAGCTGAGCTGTCCTCCCCCCCTCTGCCCCCCTCCCGTGTGTGTGTGTGTGTGTGTGTGTGTGTGTACAGGAGTTGAACCTCATGGCCTCAGCAAGTGAGGTAACTGTTTTACCCTCTACCTCTAAGATGCATCCTCAACGCCTCTCCTCTCCTTAGGATTTAGTACAAGCTCATTTTTTCCTCTTTTTCATCTCCTGTCACCTCGCCATACCCAGAAGCATCAAGCCCTCACTCCCTTCCAGGATACTATCAAATCCTCATTTACCTGGCCCTTCTCTGTTATGTTACACTTCTGTCGGACCATGGTGTTTGTGCACACACGCGCATGCGCGTGCGCGTGCACACACACACACACATACACACACACACACACACAGAGTTTAAAATGGTTTACTTCTACTTAATTCTCATAATTTTATTTCATAGACTCAATTATTAGGACTTAGTAGGGTAGGAAGTTTTTCTTTCCTTTATAACCTGAATCCTTTCCATTCTTGGAGGAGCTGGCCTTTGAAACTAAAAAGGCTTCAAGAGGCTCCTTTTCCCCTGATTTCTGGAAATTCCCCATTTACATCACAGCTATAAGGTCCCAGTATAGACACAGTTCTGATGTTGCTCATGGGATGTCACCAATTTGTAATACAGTATTTATGAGGCACATGGTATCAATAATTAATCACCAGGTGTCACAGTCTGCTTTCTGTGATGTTGTTTTATTAAAAAAAAAAAAAAGGAGAAAGAGCCAGTATATGTTTGGTAGAGGTGTGGTATGTGAGGTGGGAGGGGGCACCTCTGCGGGCCCTCACTTGCTGAGGGGTCACTTCCCCCTGAGGTACCAGCGGGTGTTATAGTATGGAATAGAGTTTATTTAGGGCATGAAAAGGGGAGTTGAGAAGGGAGTAGAGACAGAGAAAGCCAGGAACACATGGAGAGAGAGGCGAAGGGGATGGGGAGAGTGGGAGAAGGGGCAGGGAATAAGAGAGTAAGAGGATCAAAGGGTAAAAGCGTGAGGAGGGGGCAAATAGCCCCTTTTATAGAGAGTCAGACATACCAACTGTTGCCAGGTAACCGTGGGGCGGAGCCTGGAAGGAATGGTAACACCGGAGGCTATTTATAAAACAGTGGAGGTTTATTTAGCTCAAGTATTCAGAGGCCAGGAAGTCCAGGAATGGCTCCAGCACCTGAGGAGTGCTACAACACATAACACAACAGAGAATCACATGGAAACTCAAAGCAATATGCCAGACAGCAAAGTGTGCATGTGTGTGTGCACATGTGTGTGTGCGCGCGCCTATGTGCATGTGTGCTGTGTGTGTACACACCACTGTGCACATATGGGAAGTCAGAGGCCAACTTTCTGGAGGTAGTTCTCCCAGCCCCCTTTACATGGGAGCTGGGATTGAACTTGGTCATCAGGCTTAAACGACGAATGCATTTTCCTGATGAACCATCTGGCTGGTCCTATTTTATTTTTATTTTTGTGCTGCTAGAGATCAGGCCCAGGTCTTGGACTAACTAGGCAGGCACACTCTGCCACTGGGCTCTGCCCCACCTCTACAGAACAAGTTTATATAATAAAACCACTCCTTTAATACTAACCGATTAAGTTTGTTATCTATGCGGTCAGAACCCTCACGGCCCAGTCACTTCCTAAAGGTCCCCTCTCTCAACACTGTTGAGAGGGCCAAGTTTCCAACATGCCAGGTCTCGTGTGTTGTATGGCCTTTTCCTGAGGAGACAGCCAAAGAAACAACCCCACCCAAGCCTGGCTTGGTGAAACAGAGTTTATAGGTGTCACTTACAGGCCCATGGGTGACTCAAAGTCAACTGCATGACTAAAAAGCCCACCCCAGCATTAGGGAGAATTCACAAAAGCTGTTTCCCTGGGGCTCCCCGATCAATTTGCAGGCAGCTCCGCTAAGAGTCCTTTCTCTCCCCTAAATGATTTACTGCTTTTTTTAGCAGTGGGGAGAGACTTTGAAAATCTTGTAACATTCTGAATTTACTGAGCCTGATAACTGTCACTAGTTTGTGAGTCTTAAAGGCCTCCCTCCTCCCAGCTCCTTCTTGAGGGAATGTTTCAATTCAGAGGACATAGATACTCAAGACTTACTATGCTGTTCCAAACCCTATAGTACGCATCTTCCAGAGGAAATTTCTGGAAGTACGGTTATCAGCTCAAAACTCAATCAAATGCTGCTTTGTTGGCAGACCAGTGTAGTCTAATCACCTTTTGTTCAGGGGTCCCACCTAGATTCATTTATTTCCTACCATACATCTAAATACTTGAGATGCCTGGCCGGTCAGGCAGCCAGCCATTCAATAAACAAAAGTGACAATGTCCCGGCTAAGAGCCAGGCCCTGAGGTCACACTCTTGGACCCTGGAGAACTAGAAGAGAGTAGTACAATCTGTCGAGGAGGAGGACTCAGATACCAAAGGGGATGTTCTAAAAAAAATCAAGACAACAGCAGTTACTGAAAATGGGTTGGATAATTAAACAAAACAACAGCAACAACAACAACCCCCCCCCCCAAAAAAAAAAAAACTGCCAGAGGTCAAGAAAGGCTCCGAAGCTAAGGCCATACTTAAGATGAAGCTTCGGTTTGCCCTGGAGGGTTTGGCCAGGTAGGGGAAAGGGGGAAGGGGCCGATGCAAAGTGGCCACATAAACCTTTTGAGCCACCAGCCAAAGGTTTCCTGGGGCCACTGAGGGCCAGTGTGGTCGGGAGGACGGTGAGGTGACTGTGGAGGAGGCTGGCTCATCAGGTATCTGTGGTCTCCGGACGACCATGAGCCTTATTTACGTCTCAACGAAAAGGTTGCCAGCCTTTGGGTTGGTGGGATAGCTCACTGGGGAGAGGAACTTCCCTGACAACCTGACATCATTGATCCCAAGACCAACATGGCAGGAGCGAGCCAATTCTCTAAAGTTCTCCTTTGACTTATGTCCATGTGCTGTGTGGCATTTGCATACACATACACACTAACATAACATTTAGGTGCTAAAAAATAAACATCATCTCCCCCCAGGGGGGCATACCTTTTCCATACCCTGCCTAAGCAGTCACCCCTCCAATCCCCAGTGCCATCTTCACAACCTGCTCTAACTCTGCTTGTATTTAGAGCATCTACCCATCTGGAATTTTCTTCTTATTGTTTATGTGCCCATCGACCCATAGGCTGTAATCTATGTCAATGTTTGTTTCTTCATTTTATTTCTGCCTCTTGGACCAATTAGATCCCATTAAAGATTTATATTGGCTATATCTTTTTTTTGTTTTGTTTTGTTTTGTTTTTTCGAGACAGGGTTTTTCTGTGTAGTCGTGGCTGTCCTGGAGCTCACTCTGTAGACCAGGCTGGCCTCGAACTCAGAAACCCGCCTGCCTCTGCCTCCCAAGTGCTGGGATTACAGGCGTGTGCCACCACGCCTGGACATGGCTATATCTTATGATTCTAGAATTGGGCAACACCTCATTCTATGAGCCAGAATGTGTTCTGATGGCTTGGAGGGGAGGGATTTCCTAGACAGG
Organism: Apodemus agrarius; assembly: GCA_964023405.1. Lineage (NCBI taxonomy): Eukaryota > Metazoa > Chordata > Mammalia > Rodentia > Muridae > Apodemus > Apodemus agrarius. The sequence goes on from OZ030005.1 coordinate 148,164,176, forward strand.
AAGCAGAAATAAAACAAACGAAAAGGACTGAGCATGGTTTCCTTGGGAGGTTGGGAGACCCAGAGGAAGCACAGAGAGCTGATGGCTTACTCGATCAGATTTCTCCAGCATGCTTTTCATCCAGACAACAGCGGGCAGAATGTGCTTCTCATGCTTGCTGCGACTGGCACGGCTAGGAAATGTGGCCATTGCTTCTTTCTGTCCTGATTTCTTAGAAGGTCAGAAAGCTAGTTGTTTTTTTTTTTTTTTTTAAGATTTATTTATTTTATGTATATGAATACACAGTAGCTGTCTTCAGACACACCAGAAGAGGGTATCAGATACCATTACAGATGGTTGTGAGCCACCATGTGGTTGCTGGGAATTGAACTCAGGACCTCTGGAAGAGCAGCCAGTGCTCTTAACCGTTGAGCCATCTCTCCAGCCCCCAGAAAGCTAGTTTTAATTTGGTAACATAGAACTCCGGTATGATGGAGGTAGGGGGTGGGAGGAGGGGTTGGGGGTCTTTGGGGAGGGGGGGGAAATCGGGAAAGGTTTTGCCATTGGCAATGTAAATGAAGATGATATTCAATTAAAAAAAAAAAAAAAAAAGAACTCCAGTATGACTGACACCATTTTAGTTTTATTTTAACTACTTTTTTTTTTTTTTTTTTTTTTTTGGAGACAAGATCTCAGTGTGCCACCAGGCCTAGCCTATTTAACAGGGTCACATTGTTTCTCAAAAGGCAGCCAAGGAACACAGGCCTCAGAATCATGCCTGTGTGTGCGCTTGTGTGTGTGTGTGTGTGTGTGTGTGTGTGTGTATGTGTGTGTGTAGTTTGGAGGATAATATGCAGAAGTCAGTCCTCTCCCGCCATGTGGGTTCTTGGGAACTGAACTAGGGTATCAGGCTCAGCAGCTGATCTTTTCTTTGTAAGAGAAAACAAAAGAACTTGGTAGGAGGCAGGCTGCTGTAAAGAAAAGAGGGTTCCCCTTGCTCAAAATTCTAGAAGCACAAGGTTCAAAGAGAATAACACAGGCAATGTCTAGGGCCCCTTTCTTGCTGGTGTCACATTACTATGGAAGTCAATTCATTTATTTGTGCTTGTTCACTCTTTCTTTCCCTATAAAAACCCTACCAGGATTCTTGTAATGTCCTATTCTAATTCCAAAGATCCCACCTCTAAATGCCACAGTTAAGCTAGATAGTAATGGCTCACACTTTTGATTTCAGCAATCAAAAGGCAGAGACAAAGGAAGATCTTTGAGTTTGAGGCTAGCCAGGACAGCCAGGGCTATACACACACACACACACACACACACACACACACACAACCCTGTCTCAAAAAACAAAAACAACCACCGAACACCATAGTCATGTTAACTTTCCACTCTTATTGTTTGTTTGTTGGTTGGTTGGTTGGCTTCTTTATTTTGTTTCTTTCAAGACAGGGTTTCTCTGCGTATCCCAGGCTGTCATGGAACACTTTGTAGACCAGGCTGGCCTTGAACTCAGAAATCCACCTGCCTCTGCCTCCCAAGTGCTGGGATTAAAGGCGTGCGCCACCACTGCCCGGTTTGTTTGTTGAGACATGTTCTCTCTACACAGCCCTGACTGCCCTGAATTGGAACTCACTATATAGAGCAGGATGGACTTGAACTCAGAGATCTGCCTGTCTCTGCAGCCCAATGCCTGTGTTTAAAGACTTGTGCAAACACGCCCATCAACTTTCCATTCTTCTTCTTTTTCTTTTTTTTTTTGGGTTGTTGTTGTTGTTGTTGTTGTTGTTTTTGTTGTTTGTTTTTTCGAGACAAGGTTTCTCTGTGTAGCCCTGGCTGACCTGGAACTCACTTTGTAGACCAGGCTGTCCTCGAACTCAGAAACCCGCCTGCCTCTGCCTCCAAAGTGCTGGGATTAAAGGCATGTGCAACCACCACCCGGCTAACTTTCCATTCTTTTAAATATTCACATAAGATGCTGGGAACTAAATTCCCTTGAGTTTAGAAAACAGACTATATTTAAAATGTAGCAAGCAAGGAAGCCAGTGGCTTGCCCAAATTACCAGAGCAAAAGTAGAGACAAAACCTAGGCAGTGTTAGTTTCTTTATTCATTTGTCCTTTATTTACAGGGTCACATTGTTTCTCAAAAGGCAGCCAAGGAACACAGGCCTCAGAATCATGCCTACGGACTCCTTAAGGCAGACCCTAGAAATCTGCATTTTTACAAGCTCCTGAGGAATCTGTCCTGCACACGAACATTTGAAAGACTAGTGTTCCCTAGGTGACATCAGCTCCATCTTAAAAAAAAAAAAAGAAAAAAAAAAAAAGAAAAGCTCTGGCCAGATTCCAAGGTTTAAGATTCCCGCAGCCTCATGGGAAATGTAGTTTCTGCTCTCCTTCCCGCCTCAGACCTCCTGGAGAGCTCGCCGGAAGGAGCCGAGCCAATGCGGAAACAGCCGAGTGTTTCGAGGCGGGCCTTTTCCTGCTCGGTTGCATGCTGGGAAAGGGCAGTTTCCGTTAGCTGCAGAAGGCTGAGGCGCGCCACCGGCCACCTCCCCACGTGAAGCAGTTGTGCGAGCATCGCCACGCTGGGCAGCTGTCTACCCGCGTCCGAGCGCTCCGGAAGCGGCGGGGGACCGGAAGTGGCCCGAGGAGGCTGCAGAGCTAGTCCGGGAACCCTCTGTGAGGCGACTGGCAGCAGCGCTACTACGGCGCCATGTCCCTGATCTGCTCGAGTGAGTGCTGGCTGCGGCGGGAGGCGGGAGCGTGTGCGGCCGCTGTGGCTCAGGCCCTGGAGCCCCCGGCCCTGCTTGCAGGGTGCATTTGCGCAGTGCTGCGCAATTCACGTAGCTGGAAAGAATGACTGTCTCAGGGGTCTTTTGAAACCAGCGTCGTCTTACCGAGCTGAGACAGGCCTGAGCAGAAGTGGGGGGGAGGAGCTGGTGCAGTGAAAAACAGCTCTTGGTGTCAAAAACCCGAGGACGTGTCCACGATCCGCCTCCAATTGTGATCAGGGCTCTAGTGGGTTTGGGCCTCAGTTTCCCCATCTGCAAAATTGAAAGCATTGCAGAGGGTATTGCTTGGGAAACCTCCCTTAGGAATCGGAGTTGCCGATTTGCAGAGATCACGCAGTGACTTCGCGACAGGGCTGGAAGCCAGGTGTCTGGCTTCTAGCCTCGCGCAGTATGACTAATGAAAACAGGGAATGTTTAGAAAACCTGTATTGATTTACGATGCATTTCCAAACGGTGATCTCATTTTATGCTTACAAGAATTGTCTGAAGGGAAATAAAGATCCGTGAGTTACAGAGGGTGTCGGAAGTCTTGAAGAATGGGTTTATCCAGGGGTGTGCAATGAAGCTAAGCAATGAGCTCGGTTCTTTGAGCCTGGATTCACGGTTTTCCCGTGCAGTATGCTGTCTTGTCTTTGGGTGTTGTATTACGGCATTGCGGGTGTTCTCCCATATTGTTTACCACATTGCTAGTTACCTCACCCTCTCTATTTCCCTCTCAGAACGTTGCCATTAATTCAAAGAGAGAAAAGAAGGAGGGAAATGACAAACAGAAAAGAAATCTCATACCGAACAAATTGTAGTTTGCAAAGAATTTAGGAACCATTTGTTTTCTTTTCATCTTCGGGACAACACTTTTACATGCCTAGGGCTATCCTGCCTCTGGTAGAAGAGGGAAGGTTCCCAGAAAGCCTCAGTCGTTGAGTAGTGAGATAAACCAACAGAATAGGCCTGGGAAGCCATATAGAAAATATGGATTTTAAATATGGAATAAATCCTAGTTAATTACATATGCATGGGAGTCCTGCAAAAATAGGTGATTCTAGGGGAAGCTACAGAGAAGAATAGGAGCTTGAAGCCTTAGGATGGTGACTCACAACTTATGGGAGGGTGAATAGAATTACGTGGTGAATAAGAGCTGTTTTAAGTCGCTATCTTAGAGCAGCAGCCTTCAAAAGAGTCTGATGTGGGGGTAGCTTCCATTTGTCTGCTAAAGTAAACCAGTTGTCCCTGTTTAGGGGAAGGTAGAGAAACGAGAAGGTCAGAGAGACCTTGGTTCTGAGCCTGCTTTGGGGACCTTCATTTCTTTATTTTTATTTTTTTATTTTGGTAGTTCAGCATGCCCAGGGCTTCAGACTTTGGGATAGTCTTTTCTGGGCCCCAGGACTTTTGCACTCATTTACCCGGTTCTGATATTTATCAAGCGTCTGCTTAGTGTCTGCATTGTCCTGGAGGCCAGTGACAGCTGTAACGGCCATCTTCAAGGGACACAGACTAGTCTGTCAAGCGCTTAGAATAGAATCTTGCTTGGCACGCAGTAGCCGGAACTATGGAAAGTGTTTGTTTGTTTGTTTGTTTGTTTGTTTTTAATTTATCAGTGCTTGTCATGTTGCTTCGCAGTTTTTCCTGTTGATCCGCCTAGGGCTTCAGATGAATGGCAGAGGTTTGAGTTGTGCTGTGTGTACTTCTCTGTGTGTGACGAGTCATCTGGGTTCAAAAGTGAGATGGCAGGACTCGCTGACCACCCTGTACAGTACTGGCACATAGGATCTGGGCAGTTATTATTTATTGACTTTTATTATCAGCAGACCAGAGAATCTAGCTAAGTAGTGGGCAAGCATTGTAGGACCAAGTACAGCAGGCTTGCAGTCACAGACCCTGCTTCCTGCTAGCTGACTGTGAGGACGGGGTCTTGTTGGCTGACACAATGAAGGGTCTCCTCTAGCCCAAGTCTCCTTTTGTCCTGTGCTCACTACCTGTCTTTCTCCGTAGTCTCCAATGAAGTGCCAGAGCACCCGTGCGTGTCCCCTGTCTCCAATCATGTGTATGAGCGACGACTCATTGAGAAGTACATTGCAGAGAACGGCACAGATCCTATCAACAACCAGCCTCTCTCGGAGGAGCAGCTCATCGACATCAAAGGTGCCTGCCCAAGAGCCTCCGTCCAAGGCCAGCTCAGCTCAGCCTTTCAAGAGTGGGAGGCGGAGCCAGTCTAGTGGGGAAGATGGTGGCTGTGAGTGGGGAGGGGAAGAGTTCTCTGGGTTCTAGTTCTTCATACCTATTTTTCTGCCTCTCTTGGCAGTTGCTCACCCAATCCGGCCCAAGCCTCCCTCTGCTACCAGCATCCCAGCCATTCTGAAAGCCTTGCAGGATGAGTGGGTGAGTTCTGTGAAAGGAATGCACTCTGGGCTAGGACCTGGGGATTGGAAAGATGGGGCCTCCCTTCCTCTTTTCTTTTGACTTTCTTTTCTTCGCTTTTCTGTATATGGGTCTTTTGCTTGCATGTATGACTGTGTATTACTTATGTGCCTGGTGCTTGGGAGGCAGGGAGAGGGTGTATGATCCCTTGGAACTGTGGTTATAAACAGTTGTGGGGTTTGGGAATCGAACCTAGGTCCTCTGGAAGAACAGCAAGTGCTCTTAGTTCCTGGGCGCTCTCAACTCTCTGCAGGCCCTCTTATTGTCTTGAGTAGGACTTTGTGGCTTGATTGGTCTGAAACTTGTGATCCTTTTGCCTTAGCCTTCTAGTGCTAGCACTGTAAGTGCTGACCACTAGGCCTGGCTCCTGTGGGGGTGATGACATACGGTTAATGTAATCCCGGGCCCACTGAGCAGCCCCTCATTCTGTGCCAGCCTTATTTCATTTGTGAGGAACAGAATGGCAGTACAAGGTTTTCTCTACTGTCAGCCTTTGTGACTTAGGATGCAGTGCTCCGTCTCTGGGGTTTGACTTCCTGACTCCAGGACATTCATTAGTCCTGTCTATCTTGATTCTGTAAGAAGTAGAATGCAGTTGACACCAGAGACTCTTTTTCATTCCTGGGCTCTGCATTTGCTGAGGGTAGCCAGTAAATAACCACAGCAGTGTAATTATTTCCTTTCAGAGAGGTGTGACGTTAACACCTATGATTTGCTGGTGAATAGCAAAGGTGGGGTGGGAAGGAGCTAACTCCCCCTCTGTGTGTGTGTCCAGGGCGTGCTGTGGGGTAGGAGCCTGAATGCCGTACAGGGCATCCAGGGTCACCAGATGTTGGCTTGGGTCTCTTAAGTAGCTCAGGTTGGTTTCAGTGTAGAATAGGAGGTGGTATCCTCTTCTCTAGGGTTGGCCGAATTCTCCGGCTCTCCCCCAGTCCTCACAGTGGCCTACCCTCTCCCAGGATGCAGTCATGCTGCACAGCTTCACTCTTCGCCAGCAACTGCAGACCACCCGCCAGGAGCTGTCCCATGCTCTGTACCAGCACGATGCTGCCTGCCGAGTCATTGCCCGGCTCACCAAGGAAGTCACTGCTGCTCGAGAAGGTCTCTCGTATTCCCTGTTGCTCCCCACCTTCTGCTGGCCCTGCTTTGTAATGTCCCATTTCTAACATCATCTTTTCTCTCAGCTCTGGCTACTCTGAAACCACAGGCTGGTCTTATTGTACCTCAGGCTGTGCCAAGCTCACAGCCCAGTGTTGTGGTAAGTGTTCCCTTCCAGGCCCCAGTACCTGTCCCTTACAGAGCCGCTTTTGGTATTGTGAGCCCCTCCCACTCTCCTTTTCTTTTCTCCAGGGTGCAGGAGAGCCCATGGATTTGGGTGAGCTGGTGGGAATGACCCCTGAGATTATCCAGAAGGTGAGTGGTGGGCTCCTGGTGGGACTGCAGTCCTCCCTTAGTGCCATAGGCACTGGGGGCCCGTAAGAGTCTCACGGAGGGCAGTGTGGGGGCCGCGCTGCCAGTCGAGAGCTTTCTGGTGAGGCTTACTTTAGACTGACTTTCTTTGTCTCATTTCCCTGGCTTCTGAATAGAATGAGGTGTGTGTATTTCACAGGTTTGTTGTGGGAAAAGTTTAATTACTGATAAGGGCAATTTTTAGCTCTTAGAGTTATTCCAACTTTATCTGCCCCACCTAGCAATTTCGTTACAGACTTTGAAGGTTTTGCATTAGAATAAGAGTTATCTTAGCCGGGCGGTGGTGGCGCATGCCTGTAATCCCAGCACTTGGGAGGCAGAGGCAGGTGGATTTCTGAGTTCGAGGCCAGCCTGGTCTACAGAGTGAGTTCCAGGACAGCCAGGGCTACACAGAGAAACCCTGTCTCGAAAAACAAAACAAAACAAAACAAAAACAAAAACAAACAAAAACAAAAAAAAAAGAGTTATCTTTATCTTGATGAGTCTGAAGTGGCAGGTGCGACAGCCGAGGAGAGGCAGAGCTGAGGAGAGGCAGAGCTGAGGAGAGGCAGAGCTGAGGAGAGGCAGAGCGGCGTCCAGACCGTAACTCGGGTTCCGTTGAATGGAGGCTTCCTGTGTGGGTCCAGCAGAGTGTGAGCCGCTCATCTGAGCTCACACGTTCTTAGCCTAGACCCGGTCCCAGAGCACCACAACCTCGTCCTGTCCTACCCCCTCTGGCAAGGGCATTCTTTTGATGTTCAGTTTTCTCAGCTGTGGCATAAAGTCATAGATGCCTCACCTTGTAAGATCAGGTGGAAATGTGTCAGCTTTTATCCTATAGCTTGGCAGATAGCCTGTTTTTGATGGTTCTTATGATACCAGGTGTCACTAACACCCAGTGTGCTTTGTCCTTACAAAGTTATTTTTCTCACAAAATTATTTATGTTCTCCACAGCTTCAAGACAAGGCCACTGTGCTAACCACGGAGCGTAAGAAGGTGAGTTATTACCTGCTGTGAACACTCGCCTTCTTGGAGAAAGGGTTAGTTGAAGCCTGCTTTCATTGCTGCTCTTTGGGGGCTTTTGTTTTCTTAGAGAGGAAAGACTGTCCCCGAGGAACTGGTGAAACCTGAAGAGCTCAGCAAGTACCGGCAGGTGGCATCCCATGTGGTGAGTGGCTGAAGAGGGGCCCTAAGGTGGCCCCGCCTGAGGAGTCATGGGAAATGCTACTCAGGGCCCTGGCATGTTGTCTCGACTTGGCTGCTCTTCTGTCCTGCTTTGCAGTGGGGGAATTGGAGCATCCAGGCAGCCAGCCAAGCTGGATGGATAAGGGATAGAATTCACTCTTGTTTCCTGGCTGGGGAGGAATATGAGGGGTGTGGGGAAGGGGAACGGAGGAGCTGTGTGGCTTGGATTTGGCTGTGACTGGGTTTCGCGTGGCTCTCTTTGCAAAGGGGCTACACAGTGCTAGCATTCCTGGGATTCTCGCTCTGGACCTGTGTCCCTCAGACACCAACAAGATTCTCACTGGTGAGTCTAGGCCTGGCCTGACAGCCAAAATAAGGGATGGCAGGACCCAGGGAAGCCCTTGGCCATCTGCATGGATTTAAGGACAGAAAGACCTTCTGTGGCCGAGGGTACTTAAAGGCCTGGCTCATTTTTGTCTTCTTTGGGTCTTCTCTAGGTGGGGCAGATAAAAATGTTGTTGTCTTTGATAAGAGTACTGAGCAAATCCTGGCCACTCTCAAAGGCCATACCAAGAAGGTTACCAGTGTGGTGTTTCATCCTTCTCAGGTAAGGCACTCTTGAAATCACCCTTGTCTTTCTAAGTCCAGTTCCAGTGGCTTTGAGTCTCAGAACTAATTGCCCAACCCCTAGCGTTTTGGTGAAGCAGGCATTGATTTATGGTCTCCATGATGACCTGCAAAACAGTGGCTCTCAAACCAGGGGAGAAACTAAATGCCATCAACAAACACCCTAGAGTGTTTATAGATAACTCTTACAGCTCTATGCAGTTCTGACTGTCAGGTGCCTGTTCCCATGACCCTACGGGGTCAGGCTCAAACTTTAACGTTGACTGTTGAAAGTAGTGTGAGTTCAAATAGATGAGAACCCTTGGCTTAGAGGATAAAGGTAGCTTATTAGACTAGATTAATGGCTTCATAAGATTTGAGCCAAGAATCCAGTGGCCTGGTGTGCTGCTGCCTCGTGTCAGTGCCTCCCAGTTTGCCTTCCTCTTCAGGCGTTAGGAGACTGCGAAATAAAGGAGTGTGTATGTTTTAGTCGCTGTTCTGTTGCTGCAAAGAGACACCATGACCATGGCAACTTTTTTTTTTTTTTTTTTTTTTTTTGGTTTTTCGAGACAGGGTTTCTCTGTGTAGTCCTGGCTGTCCTGGAACTCACTCTGTAGACCAGGCTGGCCTCGAACTCAGAAATCCGCCTGCCTCTGCCTCCCAAGTGCTGGGATTACAGGCGTGCGCCACCACCGCCCGGCTGACCATGGCAACTTTTAAAGAGAAAGCATTTAATTGGGCGCTTGCTCACAGGTGCAGAGGGTCAGTCCATTATTACGGCAGGGCGTGTGGCGGCAGGTATGGCACTAAACAGTAGCTCAGAGCTGTGTCCTGCTCTGAAAGGAGACAGATGGACAGATACATGTGCACACGCACAGACAATCATACGTGGCATACTTCCTCCGAAAGGGGCATGCCTTCTAATCCCTCACAGAGTGCCACTTTTGGTGACTAAGTGTGAGCCAGTGGAGTCCATTCACACCACCACAGCTGTGACAAACTGAAAAGCTTAAGTATAAGGGAAAGCACAGTTTTCTTGTTTATTTGATAGTAGGGCTACATTTGACTTTTATAAAAATGTGTTAATGAAAGAGGATAGTTGCTTTTATCTTTTAACTGTTGTTATCCTAACTAGTTGAAATAATTTGTTTGTTAGGGAAACTAAGTAAGTTCTTTCTGCCCCAAGTCTTTTGGATAATCGACTTGCCTGGTTTAATTGGAGGAAACTTCGGCCCATGACCCTGTGGCCCTGTGGGCCCGGTCTGGGCCATGTAGCACAGCCGTCTTCAGCTGCAGGTGGCACATGGCTCTGGCCCTCAGTTGAACTAGCCATGTCACCCACTCTGAGCATGGGCCCCAAGGAGCTCTCTGATGCAGTTGTGCTTTGTCCTGTAAGTAGTGAAAAGTCTCGCTTGGCCTAGTGCTGACCGTTCAGCAGCATGGTTTTTGTCTTGCCTAGGCTTTGTTTACATAGATGGTTACAGGCAGGTCTGGGCTCGGAGCAGTTGCAGGCAGTTGTGGCTGTCCTCATCACTCTGGGAAAGCGTATTCTAATGCATCTCACCTCTTGGACTCTGATTCTTGCTCTTTTTCCTTTCAGGAACTGGTATTTTCTGCGTCCCCTGATGCTACTATCAGGATTTGGTCGGTCCCAAACACTTCTTGTGTCCAGGTTGTTCGGGCCCATGAGAGTGCGGTGACAGGCCTCAGCCTCCATGCTACTGGAGACTATCTCCTGAGCTCCTCTGACGATCAGGTGCATCACAGCCAAGGGGCCCTGAAGGGACTGCTTTCTCATCCTGGGAGGAGGGACCATCTTTCTGGGGGTAACAAGGTTTCCAGAGTTCTGGAAATGTTTCCTCTTTGTGGAAACTAACTCTGTACGTGGGTACTAAAGCAGGGTCTGTTGAAGGCCACCAGACCCACTTTCTCATTGGTTTTTCTGTCTCATTTCTAGTACTGGGCCTTCTCTGACATCCAGACAGGGCGTGTGCTCACTAAGGTGACAGATGAGACTTCTGGCTGCTGTAAGTGGCCACAGCGGCCGTAGAGGCACTGAGCTCTTTTATTTGTAGTTTGTCAGTGTGTTTCATGTAGTCATTTGCTTGTGTGTTCTGAAGACCTTGTTTACCACTGGCCCCAGTATAGTGCTTGTACTGGGCGCAGTGAGGGCTGCGGAGCTCTCCCCTTCCTGCAGACTCCTGACTACAGATCCCTCTCCCCTTCCCTCAGCTCTGACCTGTGCACAGTTCCACCCTGATGGGCTCATCTTTGGAACAGGAACCATGGACTCCCAGATCAAGATCTGGGACTTGAAGGTAGGACATGCAGGCCTCATCTGGGGCCCAGTGGGAGAAGCAACTAATGAAATGGCGGCAGGCCCTGTGGTATCTCAGGTCTGGAGAGGAGAGCCTGGCTCTGTTTGTGTGGATGAGTGTGGCCAAGGAACTGTGGTGTGTAGGACATCTCAGAATAGGAGTTTGGTAAGCTCTGGTTTTTCCTGACTTGACCAGTGAATGTTATTTTATTGCCCAACCCCACCTGTAGGAGCGTACCAATGTGGCCAACTTCCCTGGCCACTCTGGCCCCATTACCAGCATCGCCTTCTCTGAGAATGGGTACTACCTGGCCACGGCAGCTGATGACTCCTCAGTCAAGCTCTGGGACTTACGCAAGTTGAAGAACTTCAAGACATTGCAGCTGGACAACAACTTTGAGGTGTGCTCCTCCCCAGTCTCAGTTGTTTCTCCTTACTCGGCGATAGTTTCTGAGTTCATGTAAGCTGCTTCTGTTTGTTCCCAGTTGTTTGTGTCTTCTGGTCATTTGTGTAATTGCCTCTCTGGGGTTTGGCAGGTGAAGTCACTAATCTTTGACCAGAGCGGTACTTACCTGGCACTGGGGGGTACAGATGTCCAGATCTACATCTGCAAACAGTGGACGGAGATTCTTCACTTTACAGGTAAGGCTACCTGTGGCTTCCCAGGGCCTGGGGTGTCTGTTCTGGAGAGAAGTGGGGATACAGCTCTGGGCTTGGCGTACAGATGTCTGTCCTTTCCCTCTCCTTTTGCTGTCATGGGACTAGAACCCAGCCAAGGTTTCTATCGCCGAGCCCTCACCCCACCCCCACCCAGCAGCTTTTACTTAGGGCTAGGGGCAGTAGGGCATTGTGGCCTAGAAAAAGTACTTGTGAGTCTGTTTGGCTGTGAATATTGTTATTTGCTGGCCTTTCCCGAGTTGTGTGTTGAGAGGACCAAACTGTGATCTCTGATGATCCAGGAAAATTGGAGTAAATGAAGCCACTTAGTGGGGATTATGAGGCTTGCATGAAAGTGCATAAGTTAGCAGTGTCTTATGGTGTATTTGGTATTGGGTCTTGATTTGAGTAATGAATAAGAACCAGTCTGGGCAGTAATGAAGTTTTAATTTATTTATTTTAGCTTTTAGAGATAGGGTTTCTCTGTATAGCAGGGACTGGTAGTTCTGGAACTCACTCTAGACCAGGCTGGCCTCAAATTCACAGAGATCTGCTGCCTTTGTCTCCTGAGTGCTGGGATTAAAGGCGTGCACCCCCATGCCTGGCGCATTTTTTACTTTTTGTGAACTTTTCATTGGGGTCTATCTTGGGTGAGTCATGAAGCTTATAAATGAGGTGGGGAGGAGCAGGTGGAAGTGGTTAAGTGTGTCCGCTCTCTTTGTGTGGAGAGGGAATTCAGGGCCTTTCCCACAGTAGCAGGTGTGCAGGCCCCAACACAGGCACTTACTTAAGGGTAACGAGAATTACTAAAGCAGAGGCTGAGGCTGACGGCTGAGCAAGAGCATTCCTCACCCCGGAGGAACCCGTGGCCTGGGTTGCTTGAGCTTCATCTTCACGGTGGGATCTTGCTGCATGTGGTAGCTCATACCTGTAACCCCAACACTTAGCGGCTGAAGGGAGAGGATCACCTTGAGTTGGGCCAGCTGGGAGTGCAAGAGGGCTTTGTCTGGGGAGCTAGGGAGCTCCAGGTGTTGTCCTGTCTGGAAGGAACTGCCCATGTCTCCCGCTCTCTGAGTTCCGTGAAGAGGATAGCTCAGCTTTGTCGATTCCGGATCTAGCCCTATGCTTTAAGCCTATGAGCTGGAACAGGCTAATGGACTATTCCAGGTCCAAGCAGTGAGCTAGAACTTAACATATACCAAGATTTTCTGCCAGACTGAAGTACCCTTGCCCAAAAAGCTCAGGTGAGAGGGGGATTGGTATTCCAGTGTTCATTCACCCCAGCAACAAAGAGTGCTGCTTCCTGCCAGGGGCTGCGTGCTGGCTAAAGATAGGGAGTGTGCAGAATCCTGCCGTGGAGGGGTTGTCATGTAGTGCATTACCATCTGGCTTGGTGCCAGAAGCATGCTCTTCAAAACAAGATCATTGTAGAGTCCTGGAGAAGGAGCAGCCTTCTCACCCTTCCCTTCCTTCTCTCCTCAGAGCATAGTGGCCTGACCACTGGAGTGGCTTTTGGGCACCACGCCAAGTTCATCGCTTCAACCGGCATGGACAGGAGCCTCAAATTCTACAGTCTGTAGGCCCCGTGCCTTCTCAGAGTTCTGGGCCTCATCTCAGTAGTGGGTTAGAGTTAGGGGGTGGGGGTGGGGGTGGGACTTTAGGAGGAGAGGGAGGTCTGGTGGGGGGGACATTCACATCATTTCATTCTGGTCTGGGCGATGGTCTGAGCCAGGGCACACAGAGCACTGCTATCCATGCAGCCTTTGGGCCCCAGGGAACGGACATGGAGGGACTGTCACCCTGTAGAGTGCTCAGAGTCAGAGTCCAGCACCTCCCCCAGTGGTGGCAGCTGTTCCATGCCTGCTCTGTTTCAGCTCTTCTCTGAGACAGGGAGGTGAGCCAAGGGAACTGAGGGGTGGGGGAGGGCTCTTGCAGGTTTTTGTAAGCAGCGATCTAGTTTCATTAAAAAAAAAAAAGCTACACAGTAAACAGTCAGCTTCTTGTGTCTGTCTGCCAGAAACCCTGATTTGGGAAGGTCATGGGAGAGGGAGCACGGTGTGGGACACGGCTACCAGGAAGCCTCCCCTGCAGCAGAAGTGAAGGAAAATCCTAAATGCCGTCTGTCACGAGCCTCCATGCTCCTGAAGGCCTTGACCTTGTTTCCAGTCCTGTGCTTGCTCCCTGGCCTGGAGGTAGTGAGGAGCTATGTTGGCCTGGCTGAGTTGTAGAGCCCTGTAGAGCGAGTGGATCGCTAGGGCAGTACTTCAGTGTGAGGTGACAGGCTCTGATTCCTCACTCGCTCGACCTGGCAGGTTTTCTTGACTGGCAGCTAGTCCGTTGGAGTCCAGCTGTTCCCAGGGCAGACAGCTAGTGCACAGTAAATAAAAACATTAGATGATAAAACAGGAGGGACTGACTGGGCTCCTGTGGCTGCTCGACATGTGGAAGCCCCCTGGGACTGGAGCAGAGGAGGAGAGGTCCATGCGGCTGTGCCCAGGGAGTCCCTAGTGTCCGCGTAGGGCCACCCCAATGGAACATTGGCATTGGGAGCTTTTGAGGCTATGAGTGTGGTGAGATGAGGGAGAAAGGGGCGGGGTGGTGTGAGGTGGGGTGGTGAGTCCACAGGGAGGCTCACAGGAAGGCAGACCTGAGAAGTGAGTTCTCGCCCAGAGGGTTGTGGGGAAGTTGGGGAGCCTGACAACCACAGAAGGCTGCGTGTTCTGTCAGGTAGTCCCGTGGGCAAGGAGATCTGCATTTACCTTGTCTGCCGGGATGGAAAATCTGTAGAGTAGAGAAGCCGTCTGCTGAGATTCTGCTCCCTGGAAGTGTAGCCAGTAAACTTCGGGGGCTGGGGCGACTGCTCAGTGAGCGAGGCGCTTTCCAGGCACGCATACGCCGAGTTCAGCCCCCAGCCAGGCATGGTGAGCCCTTCATCCAGTGCTGGGGAGGCAGGCAGGCACAGAAGGATACACACAGGCGTGCTAGCTTAAATGTGGGCTCCACACTAAAGCCGTAGCTATGTCAAAAGAACTTCCTGAGACTGACACCCAGAGTAATCCTTTGCCCGTTACACACATGTATACACCCCTGTGAATACACAGACTTAAAAATGGACCAGGAGATGACTGAGTGATAGCTTTCACTGTGACGGAGCTCCCTCTGACTGTTGGGAAGCAGCAGTGAGCATGCCAGCCAGGGTCAGTGGGCATCCTGGGCCGTGGAGCTCAGTGGTTTGACCCTGAAAGCTGGAGCTGTAAGGCAGGCAGTGCTGAAGTGCTTTCTACAAGCTCCTGAAGCTGTGGCTTCTTGTGGGATTGCTCTGGTGTAACATGTCCTCAAGCAGTCTCCCTTCATTTCTTTTTTCTTTTGAGGCATGGTTTCTCTATGTAGCCCTGGCTGTCCTAGAACTCACTTTGCCTCCTAACTGCTGGGATTAAAGGCATGTGCCACTACTGTCCACTGAAAGTGATTTTTTTAAAAAAATTGTGTCTTAATAGTTCTTCAGGAATGGGGTAAATGTAAAGTAAGTTTCAACAACTAAGTAAGATGGACCATAACAGCTGTCTGCAGTGGGGAGTGGGGTGCAAACGGAGGGAGGGCTGAGGGCATCGCCTGGACATCCTGGGCTCAAGCTGGCCCCCAAAGCTGGCCAGTGCAAATCCATTGAGGAGTTCATTAATGTGCGTTTTTATGGTCCACCTAAAAAGATAGTGAAAGACAAGATTTGGGAACCCTTTCTGGGCACAGCACTGTGGTCATCCTGAAGTTGTTTAAAGTGTGTGGTGTGTACACAGATATGGCATATACCAGAGATGTAAACAAACAGCCACCCCTCCTTATCAGGCAGTTTGTATAGTACCTCACAGGACAGGGAGATCACATGCACTTAGGGCAGAATTATATACAGTTGGCCAGGAAGTACAGGAACAAATGTCTGGAAGTCAGCTGAGGGTCCAGTGTCTCTCCGTCCACTCCTTGTATGAAGGAATATTCCCAGTCAACAGGCTAGTCTTGGGGGGTTTCTTGCTAGTGGTTGCAGCTACTCTGATGGAAGACGACACTATAATAGCAAGCTTTAATTTGTGGGCCACACCCGTCCTAGCAGTTAGGGTCTAGGAGCATCACAGGGCCTGGTGCCCAAAGAGAATGTGTTTGCTGTGAAGTGGATCAGTGCTTACTACACCCTATGAACATTTGAGCCTCCAGATGTTCAAGACCATGTCCCTTTGCCGTTGAACTGACAGTCTACACTGTTATTGAACTTGGAGCACCAACCAAGGCCACCTAGGTGCAAGGAAAGCTCCCAACTAACCTAGCCCTTTGGCTGAGCTCCCGCAAAGCATGCCTCTAGCCAGCAGGCGGTGCTAGTTCCCTTCTGCAGGTGAGTGTCCGGGAAGCCGCTTGTCTTCTTGGCCTTGAATTGGAATTTTAAAGCATAGTTTCAGAGACAAAGCTGAGGCGGCAGTGGACAGCTAGTGATCTCCTCCCTGGGTCGTGGAGTGTAGGGTCATAGATGATTAGTATGGACTCTGGCACCAAGCATCAGTTTGACTCCTAACTCTACCTTTTACAATGAGTCTTGTGTCTATGAGTTTGTGGTGCCTACCCTGGTTGGTAGAGCTAAGTGAGCTGTTGCAGGGAGTGAGCACAGGGTGGCCCTCAGTAACTAGTGACTTTCCCTGCTTTGGGATGGCTGTCAGTAACAGTTACAGAGGTGCCTAGTGCTTGATGCCCATATTCTCCGTCTTTAAGCCTGACGTTAAAGCTCATCAATCCAGCTGGGTGTAATGGTGAAAACTTCTAATCCAAGCACTCAGAGGTAGGCAAATCTGAGTTCAGGGCTAGCCTGGTCTACAGGGTGATTTCCAGGACAACCGGGACTACACAGAGGAACCCTATTTTGAAAAGACAAGCCAGGCAGTGGTGGAACATGCCTTTATTCCCAACACTTAGGAGACATTTCTGAGTTTTGAGGCCAGCCTGGTCTATGGAGTGAGTTCCAGGACAGCCAGGGCTACACAGAGAAACCCTGTCTCGAAACAACAACAACAACAACAACAACAACAAACCCAAACAAACAAAAAACAAACTCTACAAAATCAAAAAGCTCATCAGTCCAGCCAGGGAGCAAGATGAAGCAGAGTCCTGCCAGGACTGGGCACCTGAAGGAATCCCCTGTCCCCATCCCCCATACTAAGAATTTGGATGGCACACGTTGGAAAGAGATTAGAGGTCTCATTATTAAGGCGGAGTTCTTTCTAGTCCAGCAGCACCAGGACAGACCAGATGTCCGCCTTGCCCTGACTGGATGGAGCCTCTGCTATCTCCTCCCTCAGAGGCCTACATCCAGACTCCTGCCTTTGGCTGGCCCCCTGTTCTCATCCAGGCCAAATGTCAACATTGTCAGGATCTGAAGCGGCCCCGCCCCCACCCCAGAGTTCCCAAATTAGAAACTGTTTTTACTTCCCAGAGGTTTTGTTTTTATTTTCATCCCATCTGTGTGACTTTTTCTCCGTCCCCCACCCACCCACCCCACATTAGTTCAACAGTGACTTAGTGCATATAAAAATAAAAATTGGCATCTTTGTTGTTTACTTTTAAAGACTGGTCTGGTATTGTCCATTATTGGAACAGAAAAGGCCTTTTGCATTAAATGTTCCCACAGGAATGCCTGGATAGAAGCCACACAGATTAAGCTGTAGCAGTGAACTCTGCAGTATTCTTTTTTATACCATTTATTTTTATCTTATATATGTGTGGTATGTGCCCTTTCGCCCCAGCACGTGTAGAAGTCAGAACACTGCGTGCAGGGTTTGGTTCTCTTCCACCATGTGCGTCCCAGAGACCAAACTCGGGTCAGCTGTCTGGCAGTAAATTCCTTTACCTGAGCCACTGAGCGGACAGGGTCAGCCCTCACTCACAGGAACCACACGGAAATAATTTGTTCTCAGTGCCTTGTTGGGGAGAGTGGAGAGGCAGGAACCCTTGGGTCTCCTGTAGCTGTGGCCGAAAGGCAGGAAATCTGATGGACTGAAAGCAGCCATGCGTCTCCCTCAGGACTGGTGGCCTGCCTTCCTCCCCATCAGCTCTGATTTACCTTGTCCCAGGCCCGGGCTAGAAGATGGGGATGAAGAAGGGAGCTGTTTTCTTCTGAGCTCGGTTCTTGTGAGATTTTGGTATCTAGGAATATGCCTTCCACCACTGAGAGTACAGGAAAGCTAGTTTTGCAGACAGCTTTGTTGTGGTGTTTTCTCTGTGTTTTTGTTCACAGAACCTTTTGGTACAGAGGTATTGGCAGAACCTGTATACCATTTCAATCATTACAAAGTTCCTATCAAAAATCATGTGTAACTTGAAAGTAAGAAACCATTGATAAAATAACAGCCGCAAAGGGCAAATGGATACGTTTACGTTTGTACAGGAATGGTGGTCTTTGCTGTATTCAAAAATGAAAATGAGAGAGGAAATGCATGGAGGAAACCAGCCCCATGGCCACTTGCTGGGAGCTATGAAGAACCCCTCCTGGGTTTCTCAATGCTCTATGGACTAGGAAGACAAATGGAGCTGGGACACAGCAGGTTACAGGATGCAAGCAGCTATGAAGATGCAAAGCTTCTACCAACAGAATCGCTTTGAGACAGGAGCGGCCGCCCCCGGTGCTCAGATGGGCAGAGATCTAGAACCATCTGGAGGGGCAGAGAAGGCAGGTCTCAGCCCACAGTCAGAAGGGATGTGGCTGCTGTCTGGCCCAGGAGTTCTGTCTAAGAATTTCCTCTGAGAAAGCAGTGCACACAGGTCCACACTTACATAACTGCATTCACACTTTGTACCTGAAGTGATAGGCTTGGTTTCCTCTAACAGATCAGATGTGTCCTAGTTCAACAGAAAGCTGTGCGACACAGATGCTTACGAGGATGGAGAATGGGGCGCTGGGGCAGGAACAGCTCGCTCAGCTGAGACGGTGCTTTCTCCATCTGCACCCAGGACTGAGTGAAATCAGGCCCGTGGCTGTCAGCTCAGCAGGAGGCTCAGAAGTTCAAAGCCATCGGTTGGCCTCCGTTATATCAGATCCTGTGTCCAAAAACCAAAAACAAGAGAAGTATAAGGATAAATATTTAGAATATGGTTAGGGATGATGCTTGGCTTAATAAAATGGTGATTGTGAACTCTGCAAACATACACATTATACATAACAGACTGTGTGTGTGTGTGTGTGTGCAAAGTATATGAAAGAACAAGAGTTTATATGGGAGGGGTTGGAGGAGGAAAGGGAAGAGGGAAATATGATTAACTCGAAAAATGTAACAGGAATCAGCAAGATGGCTCAGTGGGTAAAGGTGTTGGATCTGCAAGCTGACAACCTGGATTTGATCCCCAGAATCCATATAAAGGTAGGAGAGACCCGACAACAGTCACTCTCTGTATATACGCCATGTATATATACTCCGTGTATACGCCATGCCACGCTCATGCCTTATCCTCCAGGCGTATATACACAGGTAAATAGGAAAGCAAACAGAAGAATGGCACAAGGCGGTGACTGTTTTGTTTTTAACCGGGAAGTGATTGCAGGTGGCCCCTGCCGGGTGGATGTCCGTCCTAGTTCCGGCTCAGGAGGAGTTGTTGATGGAATCAGCTTTCTAACCCAGCCATGCCGATTCTCCTGCCTCGAATAAATACATCCTACCCTTGCCTGTGCCTGTGTGGCCATGTCACTAGCCACAGCTGGGAGGCAGCCCTAAGAAGGAACATTGGCTTTATGGCCAGTATCTGGATCTCCTGCCCTGGTTGGGTCTCCTGCCTTGGTGGTGTGCTGCCTCTTAGAAAAAAAAAAAAAAAAAGACGGAATTTTCCCAGTCCTGTGTCTTGGTTGTGGACATGACCTTATACCAAAACAAAACTGAAAACAAAACAAAACAACAACAACAACAACAACAACAAAAAAAACCAACTAGGCAAACAATAGCTTGGAGTATGAAGAAGAGAAATTCTGGTCAGTGGCTAACATCCACATGGTCTCACATGATTCTAGGTATCTTTAGCAACTGGTTTGAGTTGGTATACCTATGGATTAGGCTACTATACTAGGCTCATTTAACAAGATAAAACAGACCCAGGGAGTTTAGCTGCTGCCTCGAGGCCCAGGGAAAAGCAGCGATGCTGAGTCAGGTATTGGAGTCTATGTTTAACCGTAACCTGGACAGATGGAGTAGGCCTGAACTAGGGTGAAGGGACCTTGTGTCAAAAGAGGGCTGCTGGCTTGTCGCCCTTGTGGCAGCTAAGCTCATGCCCTGTCAGAGGCCCAGAGATCACTCTGGCTTTTCAAGATTCTTCTCGAACCCTTTGCTGAACCTGCCTCCCTCCCAGCCTACACCAATCAGCATGATATTCTTGAACACAGCCTGGTCCTGACCTATGGGGTGGCGGCCATTTCCAAGGGGCAGGCAAGATCAAGGCCAGCTTGTTGCTACCCTGTGCTGCCAGTGGGTTGGGCATCGGTTGACTTTAGGAGGCCGGGAGTCAGCGGTACATCCTGTATCCTTTGGTGGATGCGGTGGGAGTGACTAACTCCTCAGGTTCGGGTTTGACGATTCTGTCCGTGGGACTTCTGGCTTCCTCTTGTCAGGAAGGCAGCTTCGCAGGCGCTCTGGGAACACTCACATCTAGATGAGCTCCTGCCAGGTCATCAGAGCCCAACTGCTGCTCTTTGCCGACTGCCTGGTTCTAACCGTCTCCTACCTCTGCTTTTGCTGTTATGCCTGAAAGACCACCTTCCCTTGCTTAGTGGCATTCTCCCCGGACCCTGCCCTGGGAAGGAGTAGTGCCAGGTTGTAGCATGTGTTAAGCACTGAGTTGCTTTGAGGACAGCATTAGATGTCATTGTGTGGATTAGTGGGGCTCAACACACACACACACACACACACACACACACACACACACACTTGCTCTGCAAGCCTGACAACCTGAGTTCCATCCTTTATGTCTAAAGGTGGAAGGAGAGAACTGACCCCATAAAGTGTCTTCCAACTCCCACACGTGTGCACCTCTCCCCTAGGAATAAGACATTTTGCCAGTTGTTCCACAGAGACTTTTGAGTTTTTTGAGACAGGGCCTATGAGCCTTGGTTGTTTAGGAACTCATAAACAGACCAAGCTGGCCTCAGACGCAGATCTGCCTGCTTCTGCCCCTGCAAGTGCTGGGACTGAAGGCGTGGGCCACCGTGCTCAGCCTCCTCTAGCCCACTGATTCAGTCAGGAATGTAGTAAACCTGAGCCGTGGGAAGCTGCACATAAGTCGCCTACTGGCATAAGTGTCCGGCTTTAGTCAGTTGCTGTAAGCAGGAGTTACACTACAAATTAATGGCAAAGGCCATGAGGTGACTTCTTCATCACATCAAGACACTTGCTATGCACTCCAGATGACCTGAATCCCCAGAACCCGTGTCAAGTGGGAGAACTGACTCCACAAAGTTGTCCTCTGGGCTCCACATGTACAGTTAAAAAACAAGTTAAAAGATTAAAATAGTGGTTAAAAATGTACTATCCGGGCTGGAGAGATGGCTCAGCAGTTGAGAACACTGACTCCTCTTCCAGAGGTCCTGAGTTCAATTCTCAGCAACCATATGGTGACTCACAACCATCTGTAATGGGATCTAATGCCCTCTTCTGGTGTGTCTGAATACAACTACAGTGTACTCATAAATAATAAATATTTGAAAAATTGTCATACAGGAAATATGTAAACCAGTTGTCAGTCCTCGGTGATAATCAAGTATTCTGTCCTGAGGGTGTGGCCTGTGTACTCACGCTCTCCGAGTACACACTTGGCACAAGTGTGTACACGCCTGTGGCACTGCGTCTGTTACAGTGGCATCGTGAGTGACAGGAGCATCCAACCTCTGTTGTTATTTTACAGACACACTGCCATGAGGGTGGAACTTGTCGCTGAAATGTTCTGGGTTGCGTGACTCTGTAGTAGGGTCGAGATTCTGAGAGGACACTGCTGACGCCAAACAACAAGTCTCTTATGTGGCTTACCCCTGGATTCCCAGCACTCTGAGGCAGAAGATCACTGAGTTCAAAACCAGTCTTAGCTATAGAGTAAGAAGACCCTGTTCCCCCCTCAAACATCCACACCCTTGGAAAAGACACACATCAGATTTCGTAAATAACTTCCCCACGTCGGCTCTGAGTAGTTTTCAAACAATGGTTTATTGAGCCCATTTAATATCTGATGCTTTCCCAGAGATTCTGGGCCCAGGCCCAGATCAAACCCACAAAGATACCAGCCACCAGGGCTACGGTGACGGCCAGTAGCAGGAGCAGCACTCTTGAGCTGGAGTTCCTGCTGGAACCTGTCAGAGAAGGGAGTGGGAGAGTCGCTTGGAGCTGTCCGTCTGCAGATAAGGGGCTGGGCTGTTTTTACTTCGTTCCTCATTTAGAGGCGTTACACCATACCTCTCTGCCTTCCACACGGCCCCAGAGCTTCCCTGTTTCATCAGCATTTATACAGCGAGCTCTGTGACCCTTTGGGACACTCCCAAACCCCGGTACCTGAAGGCTCGAGTTTAGTAGCGTCCTCAAAGCCCACTGCTCCAGGAGAGCTCACAATGCCCAGGGCCTGGACAGTGCTAGTGTGGTGACCAGAGGATCGTCGGCGCCCTGTCCAGGAGAAACGCTGTCTGGCCTCCAAAGCCTAGTGGCCTGAGAGCCAGCTACAGGTGTAAGGATGCATCAAAAGACAAATACTAAGCCGGGCGGTGATGGCGCACGCCTTCAATCCCAGCACTTGGGAGGCAGAGGCAGGCGGATTTCTGAGTTCGAGGCCAGCCTGGTCTACAGAGTGAGTTCCAGAGCAGCCAGTGCTACACAGAGAAACCCTGTCTCGAAAAACCAAAAAGAAAAAAAAAAAAGAAAAAAGAAAAAAGAAAAAGAAAAAAGAAAAAAGACAAATACCCCAAGACTTACTTGCTATCCCAGAGTCACATGTAGTAGAGCATGTCTCGGACTCTACAGGGTGGCAGGCAGAGGCACTACAGAAGAAATAGACCTGGCAAAGAAATGCAGTCAAGGGTGGCCTAGGTTTGTGTGGCTGTACTGGCAGCACAGGGGCGGGGCTGTGTTAGTGCAGGGGAGACATGAGAGAGCAGACACTATGACCACAGCTGCCCTGCACTGGTGGGGATGGAAACTGTGGTGTTCTCAATTTGGAGTTCAGAACCTTCTGCTTCCTGAGCAGGAACTGTGGCATTCGAGAGAGCTACGGTTCTCTGTCTGTCCTGTCCTCTGTCCTCTGCCCCTGGGAGCAGAACCGTTGGAAGGCACTAACGGAAGAGGGGAGGTTTGGCCACAGTGCCAGACAACAGATGTCTGCTGTCCTCTCTTCCCTCTGCAGAGAACACCTGGAGGTAGCAAAGAGGACAAGGCACCACTGCTCCAGAAACAGCTCAAGGGGGGAACCAGAGGGACCAGCCACACCTCATGAGTTAAGGGATTTAAACATGAGAGATCCAGGTTGGAGAGATGGCTCAGTGGTTAAGAGCACTGACTGCTCTTCCAAAGGGCCCGAGTTCAAATCCCAGCAATCACATGGTGGCTCACAACCATCTGTAATGAGATCTGATGCTCTCTTTTGGGGTGTCTGAAGACAGCTACAGCATTACTCATATACATTAAATGATATATATTTTTTAAAAAGCCCCCTCCCCAAAAAACCATGAAAGATCTGTGAACATTGGATTGGCTGGACCATACCAGTGTGTTTCCTATGGTGCCGTGTGTACGCCATACAGAAAAGCTTAAGAGGCTGAAAGACCCTAAGTACATCCATTTTTATCTTCTGGAGAAGCTGCTATGCTAAAAACCAAAGCAGAATAATACGGAACACATTATCATTTCTAGAATCAGACGTGAGACCACACAGAGATACCACAGCTGGTGCTGAGATTTAGGTTGATTGTAGCCACACTCAAGTGTTTTTTCCTTCTAAGTTTTAGTTGTTTTGCATCTGTATGCATGTAGGGGGATGTGCGCACAGCACGTGTGTGGGGCTCAGAGACAGATCGTGGGCGCCGGTTCTCTCCGTCCACAATGCACCTCTATCTAGAACTGAACTTGGGTCAGCGGGCTTGGCAGCAATTACCTTCACCCTCAGACACCTTGTCAGCCACCCCTCCCTTCCCTCCTACACCATGTATGGGTCATTGTTCTGAAGACCTCGCCTCCACTCTGGAGCTCTTGTCCCCAACACTTGATAACAGCCAATCCACAGGCTGGGATCTTAGTGTTAGCCTGTGGGGTGCAGGGAGGATGTGGTGACCCGCTAATGACCACTCAGGCAGGTGGCATGGGACATGGGGGGGGGGGAAAGGTCTTCCTAACCTGTCCCCTAAGGGCATTCTGGGAGCTGGAGTCGAGAAGAGTGAAGGTGGCGATGGCAAAGCGCTGGTAGTGGGACCAGAAGGGCAGCGCCTCCCTGTCTGCGGCTACCACCTGTGTTCTGTAGTTGTCACCCTTGAAGGGACACCTGGATTGAAGAGTTCAGAAACCTCGGTAAGGAGGTGTGTCAGGCAGGAAACACCCCTCCCCCATCCCGCCCTGGGGTACAGCTTAGTCATCTGGTATCGCTCACCCATCTGACAGAATGGGCCATTGGGGCTGCTCAAAGGGGCTGGCGGTGGGCGTGGCCCAGCACTGGTGCAGCACCAGGACCAGACTGGGATCGGTTCTCTGCAGGAGACGGACCTCTACATAGACTGGTTCCTGGAGCAGTCTGACAAGCGGATAGTCACTCCCCCGGTAGTAGGAGCTGAAGGTCTTATCTGCAGAGAAGAGGGGCTTGTGAGCCTAGGACAGACTGTGTATCAAGGCATTAGAGGGAGGAAGGGAGCGTGGCAGGTGGGGTGGGGGTGGGGGTTGTACCCGTGGCGATCCTCAGCTCCATCCTCAGGGGTCCAGACTGGGACACGGGGGCAGGTGGTTGGGGGGAGAAGATGGAAGCCTGGATGGGCAGGAGATCGCTAGCATTGAAGATACAACGAATATGAAGCCTAAAAGTCCAAGCACAAGAGGTTGTGGGAGACCATAAGTCCGAGCCATCACCAGCATCCCAGCAATGGATGCGACAGACCGCTTCCTCCACAGGCTGCAGAGGGCCCGGGGATGTCGTTGTACACCCTTTTCTGCTCTTCTGCCCACCGAGTCTGCCTAGGACAGCTCGGATTGGCTACACCAGGCCCTTCTCTAGGTGCTAGATACCACAGTGTCAAGACAACGGGGCTCTGTCCTGGCACATGAGGTCTCTGAAGTGTGGTGGGAAGACCTGGACTGTGGAACCATGAACAAGCCTTTAATGCCTAAGCCTTGCATTATCCTCTTTGCCCCATTGAGAGGCTCTAGGGAGCATTGTGGAGGTCACAGGACTGGGTCTTGGGGGCCTTGCTTGCCCTTGCAACTAGCCTACCATTGTCTCCCTTAGCCTCAGTGCCATGTGGTCACCGATCCACGCCTCCAGGGTCCCATGCCCAATGCCCCGATAGCCATTGCAGCAGCCATGAAGGCCTCACATTGTTGTCTTGTGCTCCTTTAGTCTAGTCCTGAGAGACTCCAGCTGTCCTCCTGTACTTCTGATTTCCCCCTCCCCTAAAGTCCTTGATGTCATGCTGACATGACATGCCTGACAGGTTGCCTCAAGCACTTAAGTCCGAAAGCTTGAAGCATGCCACAAGAACCGTGTCGTCCCCACCTCTAAGTCATAAGTACTTTGTGCTGAAGCAAAAGACATTTGGACTCCGACGCTGGTCTCACACCCTACATCCAGGCCTGGAACCCAGCCGGTACTCACCGGAAGACACTGTCCCGAGTGATGGAACCCTGCGGCCCCTGTTGGACGTCAATGCCAGACACCAGCTGGTTCTCATAGATGAGCTGCTCACCCACCACCTGAGGAGGAGGTGGTGACTGAGGCTCCCTAAGGGTGGGACTCACTCCCAGCATGCATCTCACCCCTACCTGGACCGTGATGATGTCCCAGTGGATAAAGGGGTAGCTGGCTGGCGATGCCCCTCAGGAGGTGGGGCTCACTTCCAGCCTAAGTTCCACTCCTACCTGGATGGCCGTTCCACAGAGGGTGAGAGGGACATGGAAGACCACGAAAGCACTTGTCCTCTGGGTAGGGGGGCAACCATTGGGGGCATAGGCCAGGTGGACATTGTCCAGCAGGACCCCGTGTGTCAAGGCTGTTTCTTGCGACATGACCAAGGTAAAGTAGCCGCTTTTGAAGCACTGGAGAGTGACTAGGACAAAGGCAGATCCAAGAGGTAGATCAGGACTTTGGGATTCAGTCCAGCTCAGGGACAGGGGATGGGCTCTGGGGCACCAGTCAGGAGTCAAGGGAGCTGGATAGTGTTCTTCCCACTGTTGGCCTAAGCAGATGTCCTGTAGATGTCATCAACAGGACAGAGGGCTGATGAATGCTGCAGAGCGAAGTCAGGGTCTGAGGGTGGTTGCATCTACTTGGGAGCTGGGTTCTCTCAGGCTGCATACAAAGCACTTCAGCTAGATGGAAGGGAGACTTGCCCTGCTATGCAGGGACCACAGGAGCATGCTTGGGATGGGAGGTTGTACCTGTGTTGCCATAGTAACAGGGCACGTCTTTGGTATTGTCATAGCAGCAGCCAGCCTGCTGACAGGCTTCCTTGGAACCACCTTCTACCATGCAGGGGATGTGCCCGGAGGCTAATTGACACCGCTCCTGGTGCAGATGGGTACCTAGGGTTGGTGACAGAGCAGTGAGGAAATGACTGCTCAGAGCCCAAAGGTCCCAAGACACACACAGGCGCGTGTACACAGAGAAGGCCCACATACCTACAGAATCCAGCTCAGTCAATTCCCAGGGCTCCAGCGTGCCCCACTGGGGATGAGGCACGGTGGGTCCTGCAGGTCCAGGCCCCGGGGATGGCGGGGCAGGAGTTGGATGGGTGAAGCTGGGCTCTGGGTACAACGTAGTGAGACCAGGGTGGCCAGAGCCGGCCACGGTGCGCCTAGTGATGGGTCGAAGGGCAAACACATGAGGTGTGAAAGGCTCAGGTGTGGTGGGCGGAGCCAGGTCGGGGTCCGGAGTCACGATGTGGTCTGGTTTGGGACAGATCAGAGTGACATCTTGCGCTATATCCACACGGCCATTGGGTAGTACGGCTTGTATGAACACCCTCAGGTGGAACCGCCCATCCTGCGGGCGAGAGGGTCACAGAGGGCAGCTGAGTGTGGCCACCTGACGCTTCAGGTGTGCGTGAGGGCTGGGCTGGAGGCCAGAGCATGGTGCCCAGCTGCTGACGACACCCAGCCCTGGAGCCGGTGCCACCCAGCATGGCTGGTGTTCATGGGAACGGAGCCCTGGTGGAGCGGATTTGTGGCATCTCAGGATCGAATGGGTCACCTCCCCGCTCCCCACCCCTCATAGGCTCCATTCTTCTCTGGTCATGAGGGGCTGTTAGGACAAGCTCCCTCTGTCCTCGCACGCACGTGTGACTCTCCTCACCTTCTCCAGAACATGGCAGCCTTTGTAGTCAGCCGAGAATACCGCAGGCTCCTGGTCCTCACTGGTCACCCAGTGGTAGCAGATAGAACAGTTATTCACCTCAAACCGGTTCCCAAACTCATCTGGGTAGGAGGAGGAGGAGATTGGGGAGGGAGCCTCAGGTGCTGGAGGGCAAGGGGCCGCTGGGAACCTCTGAACCGCTCTAGAGGCAGGCTTGTTCTCAGACCTAGTTTTGCTGTGTGTGGCCTAAGCCAAGTGTCTTTCCCTTTCTGGTTTTGGTTTTCATCTCTGCCGCCGGCTCTTTGTAGCTAGGATAAAGGAGTGCTGACAGGGTGTCAGGCACAGACTGAACACCTTACAGTCTTACTTAGCCTTGTACCTTGGCTGAGGCATCTGGGAGTCCCAAAAGCCAGAACTGTCTCAGGCACACACATTAGGGGTGGAATGAGGGCAGAGTGAAAGAACGGGGACGCTCGTCATCTTCACTGGCTCTTTCCCTCACTTGTTACCTCAGAACAGCAAGCACCAACCCTGCCCCACCCCCACCCCGGGCCCCTGCCCTCACCCTTCCTTTTCTGTGCACAGGGCAAGTGTGTGTGTGTGTGTGGGGGGGGTCATCTTTCCCACCTTGCAGATGCTGCTCTGAAGGTGAGGTTCGAATCCTCACACAGAACCTCCCACACCCTTTCTCCGAACTACCTCACATCCCCGAGGGTGTTCTGTGGGCCGAAGCTTGCAGCTGGGAGATCAGAGCCGGCATTTTGAGTCAGAGCCTGTCTTTCCTACAGGTGATCGGTGTGCACAGGGGCACAGGAGAGCCCTGTCTCTGTGTGGTGCTGGGCAAGAGGCTGGCTCTCTTGCAGTCCTCTGAATGTCTGGCATCTACTCTTCCAGCTCCTGCTCCCGGGAGGAGGTCTAGCTCCCTCCTCTCAGCGCAGGCTGGGCTTGGGACAAGGCATGGGAAATTGGGAAGGGCGCCTGCCAGCACTCACCCAGCACCTTGAATTGGATAGTCTGGTTTGGCTTGTGGAGCACCAGGAGCTGCATGCCGCGTACCCCACAGTCATAGCTGTATTCAAAGCCAGGCTTGAGAGGCAGGCGCTGACCCAATCTCAGGGGAGCTGCCACCAGCAGAAGCAGGACCACAAACCAACCCCAGGCCATAATGGAGGCTCCTGTCGGTCACCACAGACACCCACAACAGCCCCTGTGAGTTCCCCATCAGCTTGCCTGGGTCCAGGCCTTTATATGGATTAGGGAGGTAGCGGTAGCCTCTAGGGACAAAGGGGATCCACCTGGGGGAACAGCTGCTTGGCCTACAAGGGGCTATGGTGAAACTCCCTCCCTTGAAGCAGGGGAAGGCATGGCCCATCCTGGGTCTATCAAGGATCTTCAGAAAGCTGCCCTTGACCCCTCCCCAGTTTTCTGTGACAGCTGGGACCACCCAGGGATTTCTAGCAAAGAGGCTACAGGCAGGCTACAGGACGGCAGTCATATTCCTGAGTACTTCAGTCCACTGAGAGTGCTTCCCGAGTGTCAGAGTACGCAGAGTGGTGGGTGGTGAGCGGTCAGAGACTGGCGGCAGCGCCTCTCGCCTCTCGGTGTCCTCGGAGTTAATCCTTGGCTGTCACATCCTCTGCTTGAAAATGCAAATCCCAGACGCACGCATGTCGGAAATATCCTGAGCAGCAATATGACAGCAGAAGTGGAAGTCTGTGTCCTGACGTTGTGATGAGTCACACGTCACACACGTGATACGGCACAAATCGAAATCCAGTTGCTGGGTCCACGGTGGTACATGCCTGTAATCCCAGCACATGGGAGGCTGAGGCACGGGGATCATGAGTTTGAAGGCAGCCTGGACTACAGAGGGAGACCCAGTCTCAAAATCCAGAATAAACAAGACCGCCACTACCAGGAATACCTCCAGGCTCTGTGTGTAAAGTGTGTATGGGACATCCGTGAAACTTCTGTTAAAGTCTTGGGTGCCATCCCCAGGAGAATGCAAACATTCCAAAAGAAAGAAAAACAGAAACAGAGACATATATATATGGAGAGAGAGAGAGAGAGAGAGAGAGAGAGAGAGAGAGAGAGAGAGAGGGAAACAGAGAGGCTCAGCTGGTGAGAGTGCTTGCTATGCAAGTATGATGATCTGAGTTCAAATCCCCCACACCCATGTAAAAGGCCAGGTGTTTGTAACCCTATCACTCTTGGGATCAGAGATAAAAGGGATTATCGGGACTTTCTGGCTGCTAGCCTCACTCCAGATTCACTGAGAGATCCCTTCCCAAGGGAATAAGGTGCAGTAATGAACAGGTGTGCTTTTTTTTTTTTTTTCCCAACTTGACATAAGTTAGAGTCATCTGGAAAAAGAAACTTTCCTCAATTGGAAAGATACCCTCATCAGATTGACCTGTTGGGGAATTTTCTTGATTGGTGATTGACACAGGAGGGCCCAGGCCACTGTGGGTGGTGCTACCCCTGGCCAGGTGGTCCTGGTTTATACAAAAAAGTAAGTTGAGCGAATCAGGACGAGCAAGTTAGTAAGCAGCGTTCCTCCGTGTTTCCTCCTGTGCTGACTCCCCCAGTGACGCACTGTTCATTACCTGTAAGTATAAAAGGAAACAAACCTTTTCTTCCCAGTTTGCTTTTGGTCGTGCCGTTTATCACAGTATCGGAAAACAAACGAAGACATCCTGCTCTGGCCTCTTCTCATGCATGAGTGCCCACAGAACACACTGCATACACATGCACACACGATATAAAAACACCTTTAGTCCCGAGCATTTTGGATAAGCAGTGCTTACGCATAATAAATGAAATAATATAAAAATAAAAATAGATAATGGAATAAACGTAGCATCCTATTTAGATACCAGGAAAGCGTAGGAGATGTATCTACCAGGTTTATTGACAGCGAAACGTGCCTGGGATGATTAGAAGCATTAGCTACGGGGAAAGTGGCGAGGGGTTGCCAATCACCTAATGTCATCTTGGTTTTCTATTCAGCAATTGTAAGAGAAAACGTCTATGAGCCCAGGAGAAGGGACAGGTGGGTCCCAAGCCTGTGCCAGCTCCTCACTTTCCCCATCCTCTGACGGGTGTTACCATCCTCCCTTCAGGGCACTGATTCTCCCAGAGCCCAGCAGAGTCTGAGCTCAGCGAAGCCTGGTCACATGGGTCACTGGTGTTTGTGCTTCCCTTGTACTGCAGAGAGCATGTACTTACATGCTGGCTGCAATCTAGCTGCCATGGCTTCCAACTCGCTGTGCCATTCCCCCTGCCCCCCAAAGCTTTCTCCTTGGAGAACTAGAGTTGAAAAGTTTTGCTTATCTGGCAGGGTGAACAAGATCGACAGAGACCCATAATGGATGTATTGAATTGGATGGGACAATGGCTGGATGCATGACTTGATTCGTGGCACTGGTGGCTGTTTGAGCAGAGTAAGGAGCCGTACCCACCTGGGGTAGGATGGGGTGGGATGGAGCTCCTGGAAGTATTTCCAACGGGAAGTTGACTTCAAGAATAGGGTCTTGGACAGGAGAGATGGCTCTGTGGTTAAGAGCACTTGTTACTCTTGCAGAAGACCTGGCTTTAGTTACCAGGACAGACATGGTTCACAGCCATCCAAAGCATCCCTGGGCTGGTAGTCTTGGGATCTATAAGAGAACAGGCTGAGCAAGGCAGAGGAAGCAAGCCAGTAAGTAACATCCCTCCATGGCCTCTGCATCAGCTCTTGCTTCCTGACCTGCTTGAGTTCCAGTCCTGACTTCCTTTGGTGATGAACAGCAATGTGGAAGTGTAAGCTGAACACACCCTTTCCTCCTCAACTTGCATCTTGGTCATGATTTTTTTTTTCTTTTTTGGTTTTTCGAGACAGGGTTTCTCTGTATAGCCCTGGCTGTCCTGGAACTCACTCTGTAGACCAGGTCATGATGTTTGTTTAGGAATAGAAACCCTCACTAAGAAAAATTGGATGGCTAAGATGAAAAACTCAAGTGACAGCAGATGCTAGTGAGGATGTGGAGAAAGAGGAACACTCTTCCATTGTTGGTGGGATTGCAAGCTGGTACAACCACTATGGAAATCAGTCTGGCAGTTCCTCAGAAAATTGAACATAGTACTACCTGAGGACTCAGCTATACCATTCCTGGGCATATACCCAAAAGATTTTCCAACATATAACAAGGACACATGCTCCACTATGTTCATACCAGCCTTATTTATAATAGCCAGAAGCTGGAAAGAACCCAGATGTTCTTCAACAGAGAAATGGATATAGAAAGTGTGGTACATTTACACAACAGAGTACTACTCAGTTATTAAAAACGATGAATTCGCCGGTCGGTGGTGGCGCATGCCTGTAATCCCAGCACTTGGGAGGCAGAGGCAGGCGGATTTCTGAGTTAGAGACCAGCCTGGTGTACAGAATGAGTTCCAGGACAGCCAGGGCTACATAGAGAAACCCTGTCTCAAAAAACAAAAAAACAAAAACAAAAAACAAACAAACAAACAAACAAACACATGGAACCTATAATTTGAAGGTTCCCAGAAAAATTAAAAAAATTAAACCATGAATTCATGAAACTCTTAGGCATATGGATGGACCTAGAAAATATCATCCTGAGTGAGGTAACCAAATCACAAAAGAACACACATGGTATGCACTCACTGATAAGTGGATATTAGCCTAAAAGCTCCAAAATACCCAAGATATAATTCACAGACCACATGAAACTCTACTAAACAAACACTACTACTACACAACTACTAAACAAACCACACCACACAACACAACACAACAACACACCTTAAGGGCTTGGTAGAGAAGGGCGGGGACAGGGAGAAGAGGAAGAGGGAAAGCGGCCAGGACGTGGGCTCTGCCATAGGAATGACGCTTTGTCACAGAGCCACATCCCCAGTGTCACACTGGTCACTTTAAAATGATCTCAGTCTTTAACTTTGAGTTCCGGGACAGCCAAGGCTACAGAGAGAAACCCTGACTGAAAAAAGAAAAACAAAGAAAGAAAGAAAGAGCAGCAGCCCCGAGCCTCACGCTCACAGAGAAGGACTTGCTTGCCTTTGTTCTAGCCCCTGCTTTCTCGTATCCATGTGAGTGTGTGAGTGTATGAGTGTGTGTGTGTGTGTGTGTGTGTGTGTGTGCATACAGCACATTTTCTTCTGTGCTGTTTGAGTCGTACAGCTGGATTCTTCTTTACCTCTTGCCATGCACATTAATTATGTTGGTAAGTTGTTCACCGAGAATCTGGCTCTGGAAATGGGGGTTGCCTCCTCCTCCCACTTCAGACCCAAATATGTTTATGTCAAGTGTCCTCCAAAATTCCCTGACCTGGGTTAGGCTGGTCTTCCAACTCTAAAAAGGAAAAAGGAAAACATCAAACAGTTCGGGAATAAATACAGTGCACCCTGATGACTAAGTAGACCATAAATCATTTCCAGAAGTGAGGCTATCACTTCTCATCCCACAATATAAAAATGCCTGCCGAGAGAGAGACACAGAGACGGGGGGGGGGGGGGGGAGGACACAGAGAGAGGGGGGGGAGGGAGGGAGGGAGGGAGGGAGAGAAGGAGGGAGGGAGGGAGGGAGAGAGAGAGAGAGAGAGAGAGAGAGAGAGGAGGGAGAGAGAGAGAGGGGGAGAGGGAGGGAGGGAGGGAGAGAGGGAAGGAGAGAGAGAGAGAGAGAGAGAGAGAGAGAGAGAGAGAGAGAGAGAGAGAACTGATGCCAACAAAGAGGTAAGCTCTAACACGCACGACTGACTGTTCCCCAGGGCTCCCCACTTGGTTTCTGCTGGATGTCTGTGGGTGCTGTCTTAGATGGTAGGTGTCTGTTGCTAGGTGATTCTTTGGAAGTTTCAACCAAGTGGGGCTTCTGTGCTCTTCCTGGGGCTCTTTGAATTGAGAACTCCAGCTGCGCACCTCAGTGGGGTTTCCCCTGTCATTTCCTGCTGGAAGATGATCACTGGTGATGTTACTGTTTGTTCTTGTTCTCACTCTGGTCACCTCTGCTGGATGCTCTGAGCGCCGGGCTTGGTGGCGCTTTGCTATCTGGTGCTGTTGATCTTATCCTTATTGTTTATTCTCTTACATTTGCTGTACACTTAAACTCACTTGTTCAAAACCAAGAGCGCAGCTATCTCAGATCTTTCTTCAGACTGTGCAAAAATACCCCTAATTACTTGAATGTACATTTTCTTTTAAAAGGGATGTATCTATGATAAACTGATTCAAATCAGGACATCAACAGTGGTTGACACTCATTTGTCTGATCTAGAAATTTTATCACGTAATGTTTGTTTTGATAACGATTCCTGTGTGTATCTCTCTATGCACATCTGTTTGTATGTCTCTATGCGTGTATACACTGTCACATACAAGTGCATGTGAAGGAAAGCGGATTTTAAGAGTAATGGCTTGCAGACACATGAGCACGGTGGGACACACTTTTAATATCAGCACTACAGAGGCAGAGGCAGGAGGATCTCTGCAAGCTTAAGGCCAGCCTAGTCTACATAGTGAGTTCTGGAATAATCAGAGGATATATAAAGAAGTCCTGTCTAAAAACAAAAACAAAAACAAAAACAAAAACAAAAAACAAAAACAAAAAAAGCCTACCAAGCAGGGCTGGAGAGACGGCTCAGTGGTTAAGAACACTGACTGCTCTTCCAGAAATCCCGAGAGTTCAAATTCCCAGCCAACCACATGGTGGCTCACAACCATCTGTAACGGGATCCAATCTCCTTTTCTGGTGTGTCTGAAGACAGCTACAGTGTACTCATACATAAATTTAAAAAAAAAAAAAAAAGCACCAAGCAACACAACAATAACAACAACACAACAGTCAGGGCGCCAGCTGGGAAGGCAGCTCAGGTGTGCTTGTCTGCCACGCAGGAGGCCCTGGGACATACTGAGGCCAGAGATCAATCTTGGGTGTCATTCTCAGGAGCCATCTGCCCTGTTTTTTGAGAAATGGTGTCTCTCTAGCCTGGAACTCACCACATTCATCCTTCAGGCTGGGCTGTAGGCACCTGCTTGTCTCTGCCTCCCCAGGACTGGGATCACAAATGCTCACCAGGCCTGGATTTTTAACCTGGGTTCTCAGGATTGAACTCTTTTCTTGTTCTTTTTTGTTTGCTTGTTTGTTTTTTGAGACAGGGTTTCTCTGTGTAGCCCTGGCTGTCCTGGAACTCACTCTGTAGACCAGGCTGGCCTTGAACTCAGAAATCCGCCTGCTTCTGCCTCCCAAGTGCTGGGATTACAGGCGTGTGCCACCACTGCCCCACTGCCCCACTGCCGGGCTTCAGATCCTTGTTCTTGCCAGGCAAGTTATTTAACAACTGAGCCCTCTTCCCCCAATCCCAAAGATAAAGACTTTATCTTTGCCTTTAATCCCAGCACTACAGAGGCAGGGGCAGGGGCAGGGGCAGGGGCAGGGGCAGGGGCAGGGGCAGGGGCAGGGGCAGGGGCAGGGGCAGGG
This sequence comes from Apodemus agrarius, assembly GCA_964023405.1. Taxonomy (NCBI): domain Eukaryota; kingdom Metazoa; phylum Chordata; class Mammalia; order Rodentia; family Muridae; genus Apodemus; species Apodemus agrarius. The sequence goes on from OZ030005.1 coordinate 148,198,613, forward strand.
GCAGGGGCAGATCTCTCAGTTTGAAGCCAGCCTGATTTACAGAGAAACTCTGCCTCCGCGCCCCCCCCCCATCCCCCAGCTCTCAGCCAATACTTTTGTAGCAGAAGACAAGTGTGTCCTAGTCTGGGATTCCACCCAGGATCCGGAGTGCCTTCTCTGGTGGGGACAGTCCACCTGTTTTCCTTGTCATTCACACGTTGGCTTTTGGAGCAGCTACTTTGCTGTGTGTGGATTTGCCTGGTATTTTTTCTTATTAGATCCGGGAATTAGATTACACATTTCTGGCAGTTGTAGTCAGCCTTGCTGTTGTAATAAAACACCAAACACCGGCTGCTTTAGTGAGGTATTTATTTTCTCACAGTTGGAGACTACAATTCTAAGTTTAAGAGGATGGCAGGTCTGGTTTCTTCTCAGGCCCCTCTCCTGGGTCTGCAGATGCCTAACTTCCTGCCCTGTTCTCACACAGCCATTCCTCTCTGTGTGGGAGTTCCTCGTGGTCATTTGTGTGTCCCAGTTCCCTGCTTAACAAGGGACACTGGCCAGGCCACTGGGTTTTCATAGTGGCTGCTAGGTTTCTCTACAGGAAGTTACAGACACACAGGGCTGTATGTCGTCTTCAAGATTCTTAGAAGTAGAGATGCTTAGAGATTGTACACACACCCTGCTCCTCCTGGGACATGTTTGTTTAAGTGTGTGTGTGTGTGTGTGTGTGTGTGTGTGTGTGTGTGGTGGGGAATCTGTGTGTTGTGTCCTCTGACCCCAGTGTTGCTCCTTCCTCTACTACCTTCCCATTGTGTGATGAGCACTCTTCCCACTGTTAGGCAGTGAGGGCAGGGGTTGAGAAGTGGACAAGCCTGGGTTTTGTCTGGCGTTCATGGTGCCGCCTGAGCAACTGAGGAGGGTGAGGTCACGTGACCGCTTTTCTCGGGCCTCTGGAATTAAGAGATAAACAGAGTTGTCTCTAACTGTGGGGCCTTGGAAACAGGGAGCAGAGGAGACGGCAGCTTGCTCACTGCCCAGACAGATATGTTGTTTGGATCTTAAAAGCCCTTCAGGGGACAAGCGCCGAAGGCTGGCTTGCCAGCCCCTGGAGCTGCTGGGAGAACCTCAAACTCGCTGAGGGAAGGTGTAGAAGAAGCAAGTTCTGACAGACAGTTGAGGCCTGGCCTGGAAAGGGACACTGGGACTCCGGTCTCTCTGTACTCTCTGCTTCCCGGCCTCGTGAGGTGAGCAGTTCTGCTCTGTCATGGCGCTCTATCTGCCTCACAGCACTCCCAAAGCACCGGAGCGACGAACCACAAGGTTGGCAGCTCCGAAACGGCGAGGTAAAATGCATAACCTCGTGAGCTGACTCCCTCAGATGCCCTCTCACGGCGGTGAAAAGCAGACTCTCGCAGACGCCTTTGAGAAAATGGCACCAAACCATCCTGGTTACAGTCCCACAGCCTTGCGAGCGCTCCTGGGTACTCACCTACCGGAGACTGGGGAAGTGTCTTGTCTGCTCTGTGACTTGCTTTCCTCCTCTGTGAGTGGGGATAGTGACCGTACTGAATTCATAGGGTTGCTAGGCAGAGTTTTTCCTTTATTCAGTTGTAGACGACCAGGCTTGACCTCAGGCTTTTTCTATCACAGTCTTTCCGGTGTTGGACTTATAAGTATGAGCCAAAATGCCCAGATCTTATTAAACATTTAATATTAGATATTTATTTATATTTAAATTTATTTATTGAATTAAATATTTGCTTATATTTATGTGCTTTTGTTTTTTGAAACAGAATCTCACTCTGTACTTTTGACTTGATTGGAACTGGCTGCGTAGCCCAGGCTAGCCTCCAGTTTGTGATGTTCTTTTTTTTTTTTTTTTTTTTTTTTGGTTTTTCGAGACAGGGTTTCTCTGTGTAGTCCTGGCTGTCCTGGAACTCACTCTGTAGACCAGGCTGGCCTCGAACTCAGAAATCCACCTGCCTCTGCCTCCCAAGTGCTGGGATTACAGGCATGCGCCACCACCGCCCGGCTTGTGATGTTCTTTTTACTGCTGCCTCCAAGTATTGAGATCACAGGGACCTGTCACTACATCTGTCTTCCTATCTTAATTAATTCATTCATTTTTGTATGTGTGCATAAATTTTGTATCTGTGCCATGTCACATATATGGAGGACAGAGGACAACTTTTGGGGTATCAATCTCTTCTCCTACCATGAGGGGCCCAGGAATAGAACTCAAGTTATCAGGCTTGGCAGCAGGCATCTTAACCTGTAGTTTTTCTTTTTATTTATTGGTTTATTAAAGTCAAGATCTCACTATGTAGCTCTAGCTGTCCTGGAACTCACTATGTAGACCAGACTGATGTCAAAAATCACAGAGATTTGCTTGCCTTTGACTCCCAAGTGCTGGGATTAAAGGCCACCACACCTGGCTTGTTTTTACGTTTGCCCTTCTTCTTTCTTCCTCTTCCTCCTCCTCTTCTTCCTCCCTCCCTCCCTCTTGTTCTCCCTCTCCCTGCCCCCCCCCAGTCTCTCCCTCTCTCTCTGAGACAAAGTCTCATTATGTAGCCCTGGCTGGTCAGGAACTGGCCATTGTAGACCAGGCTGGCCTTAAACTCACCTACCTCTGCCTCCCTGGTGCTGGGATTCAAGGAAGGAGCTCGCTACCAGACCCAGGAATGTACTTCATTCTTTTTTTCTTTTTTAATTATGTGTACAGGAATGTGTTTGTGTCTGACTTTGTGAATGTGAGCGCAGTGTGTGCAGACCCAGCAGAGGTCGTCGGATCCCAGAAGGTGGAGTAACAGGTGGCAGTGAGCCCCTGACATGGATGCTGGGTCTCAAGCTTGTGTCTTCACACAGTGCTTGTTCTAACCACTGAGCAATCTCTCACTTTCCTAATCTGCAAAGAGAGACCAAGAGTAAGGCAGGGTAAGGGTGCCTGTAATTCCAGCATTTGTGAAGTGGAGGGAGGAGGAGCAGAACTCAGGGTCATCCTTGGCTAGAGAGTCAGTTTGAGGCCAACCTGGAGTACATGAGATCCTGTCTCGACGAACCGACATAACAAATGAACACAACTGGGATGCTGTGAGATTTGAGCATCACTTATCCACGCCCTTCATCTTCCCTGCTAACTCAGTGGAGGATGGGCCTGTCTGGGAGGCTGGATGTCGGGATGCAAGCTATTCTATGGCAGACACGTGGTCCTGCTGACCGCTTGACTTCAGCCTTCTCTGGCTCCCAGATTACATGAGAATAGCATCTACTGTTAAAAGCTCCCGAGTGTGAGTGTGTGAGGACTTGTTATGATATCACCAGGGATCTAATATACGGCTGTTCCTATGGTGAGGATTAGATCGGATGTGGACAGAGCATAGGTAGAGGGAGAGTCCAGGCCTGGCTGCTTTTCCTTTTCTCCTTCTCCTTCTCCTCCTATTCCTTCTCCTCTTTCTTTTTAATTTTTTATTTTTATTTTTTATTTTTGGATTTGGTTTTTTCGAGACAGGGTTTCTCTGTATAGCCTTGGCTGTCCTGGAACTCACTCTGTAGATCAGGCTGGCCTCGAACTCAGAAATCCGCCTGCCTCTGCCTCCCAGAGTGCTGGGATTACAGCCGTGTGCCACCACCGCCCGGCCTTCTCCTCTTTCTTTAAGGGTGGACTTAAACTCCCCACGCAGTTAAGGATGGTCCCCCTGCCTCTACCTCTCAAGTGCTGGAATGTCAGGCACACGAAGCCTTGCTGGATGTGTGCAGTGCCAGGGATGGAACCCGGGACCTCAGGCACGCTAGGCAAGTGCTCCACCAGCTGAGCCAATCTGAGACCCTGACTCCGCCTCCGCCTCTGTGCTGTCCCTCTGTTGTTTTTGTTCCCAAGACTGTGCCAGGGAGAGCTGTAGCAGGCTCTGGGCTGGTGCGGGCCCACTAGAAGGAGGAAGCGTGAGCCTCTCTGAGGGCTGGGGGAGCTTTTGGGTCTGCACAGATTCCAGCACCAAAGAGCTGAGTGTCCAGCAGACACGGCTTGGGGCTTGCACATTACCCCCCCCCCCAAGCCCCTGCTCAGCTTTGGAGCCTAAGTATAAACACATGAACAGTCTCTCATACTGTTCACTGTGAGGGCGGGGAGCCAAGAGTCACCATGGAGGACAAGGGTGGCTGTGAGTCGAGTGAAGACTCGGGGACAGAGAAGAGGTGGGGGTCAGCGAAGATGTCCCTGAGGAGGCAACTTTTGCCCAGGGCTTTGAAGGGTGATTAGGAGTGCACCAGGGCAGGAGACAGACACTATGAGCAAGGTCATGGGAATGGCCTGGTGCGTGCAGAGCAGGCAGGGGTGATGATGAATGCTGACTGATAATAAGGAGGAGTGGAGAAGGTGGAGGAATCCATGGGCTTTGTGGCTGGGTGGTGGTGGCACACGGTTTAATCCCAGCACTTGGGAGGCAGAGGCAGGCGGATTTCTGAGTTCGAGGCCAGCCTGGTCTTCAGAGTGAGTTTCAGGACAGCCAGAGCTATATAGAGAAACCCTGTCTTGAAAAAAGAAAAAAAAAAATTCCCGAATGCATGGGCCTGCTGGCTGTGTGAGGAGGTTCTCTTTCCATGGGTGATAGTGGCTTCTGGGTGGCCCCCTCTCAGTCTCCTGCAAGATGTTATGTAGAATCCCACCCTGCCACTCCTCTGTGAGGCATGGGCACTTTTAGGGGCCGCTGAGCTGGGCCTAGAAGATTTAGGGTTTCCTGACTGCATCTCACTTCTTATTTGGTTGACTTATTTAAAAGTGCCCAGAAAGAAACTCAAAAGACCAGCTTCCTAATGCAGCGGGGAGAGAGCTCAGCCCAGCAGGAAGCTGCACCGCTCTCTTTCCCCCACAGTGAGTATTTTCAGGAGGTAAAGGCCTAGATGGACATTCCAGGCAGCAAGATCCAGGCAGAGGCAGGAGGCTGAGAGAAGGGTAGGGTAGTTGAGTGTGGGGAACAGGGTGCAGGGACTGGGTTGTCTTGGTTAGGGTTGCTGTGCAGGGACACTATGACTGGGGCAATTCTTATAATAGAAAACATTTAACTGGGGCTGGCTTACAGTTGCAGAGGTTTAGTCCATGGTAGGACATAGCGGCACGCTGGCAGACGTGGTGCTGGAGAAGGAGCTGACAGTTCTGCATCTTTATCCAAAGGCAGCAGGAGACTGTGTGCCACACTGGGTGGAGCTTGAGTATAGGAGACCTCAAAGCCCGCCCCCACAGTAACACATTTCCTCCAACAAGGCCACGCCTCCTACTAGTGCCACTCCCTATGGCCAAGCATTCAAATACAGGAGTCTATGGGGTCATTCTTCTTTTCATGGGGGACACAGTGATGGATTCCGAGGGGCCTTGGATGCCCCATCTGGGCCACATCTCACACAGCTTTCCGGGATCCATGTGCTAGGAGATCACAGGCTCTGATTCTACATGGCAGAGGAAGTGAGGGGCCCCGCTGGGTCTGCTCCTGTTATTCCCGTAGCACTGATTTTGATGCCATGAAGAAGTGCTGTATTCAGGGACCGGGCCAATGGCTGTGGGGTGTGTAAGGTAGTGGGTGGGAGGGTGGGCAATGTTTTTCTCCAGGTGTCAGGGATCACAGACATAGAACCGGGCACGTGCTGGGTCTGAAGTCCTCGTCCTCCATGTCTTCTAGCTGCATGGGGAATCTAGGCCGGCACGGCTCTGCCGCCCCAACCCTTGCCCCTCACCTTCAGTTCAGAGATCTCTGACTTGAGTGACTCTTTTCAGTTGATGTGTCATTCTTTCAGGGCAGCTACAGGTGCAGGTGCTATGCCACCAGGCAGGCTGAGTCCCACTGATGGGCTACATCTTCACAACACCAAGAGTCAACCACAGTGGCTAGCCTTCACGGCCTCCCTCTGGGCCAGGCTGGGACCAAGCACTTACCTGGCTCATGACTTCCTTTATCCTTTAGGGCCAGACGCCAGGCCCAGAGAGAAGCGGTTCTGTCTAACGTGCTGCTGGTACACAGCCTTTGGGGCCCCATATTCCTACCACACTGGTTTAGCCCTTCATGTGGTTTGTGTGGTCCCCTAGGAATGCATGTTCCCGGGCTGCTCTTTAGTCCTCTGGAGTCAGATACCCTAGCAGGTAAGGTAAGGGAGGCCCAGGTACTTGGGTTCATCCAGAGCTGCTGTGTGTGTGTGTGTGTGTGTGTGTGTGTGTGTGTGTGAGAGAGAGAGAGAGAGAGAGAGAGAGAGAGAGAGAGAGAGAGAGAGAGAGGTGTACATGTGTGTATGGGTTTGTATGGGCATGTGCACATGCTTAGTATGTTCGTGTGTTTGCATGTATATGGTGCATGCACATGCATATGCCCGTGCACACACAGGTGGAGGTCTAAGCGGCACATTGACTTCTTCCTCTCTCACACCTTATCTGCCTCGAGACAGGGCCTCTCACTGGATCAGGAGCTCAAAGGTTCCGCTTAGGCTGGTTGGCCACAGAGCTCCAGGGCTTTGCCCCTGTCTCCCAGGGCTTCAGGCATGCGCAGCCACACCTGGCTTTCCGAGGGGCACTGAGGGGTCACACCCAGGTCCTCAGGCTTGTAGAGCCCTCCCACCAGGCCTCTGCTTTCTTCCTCTTCCTCCTCCTCCTCCTCCTCCTCCCCCTCCTCTGCTTCTTCTTCTTCCTCTTCTAACTAAAATGTAAATTTTATTTATTTGTTCTTCTTTATTATATCTTTATTATTTAAAACAGTTTAAAATTTAAATATATTTTATTTATATGAAAATTTATAATATATTATAACATATAAAATTAAATATATAGTTCCCTCTTCTAAGCCTTTCCTAATCCTCTCCCTGTTCCTACTCATCCAACTTTAAGTTCTTTCTCTAAAAAAAACAAAAAACAAAAACAAACTCCCCCCAAACCAATATAACCACAAAATCCCCTCAAACCAAGAAATAAAACCAAAAACCACTCAAACCCACCAAACTGTAGCCAATAAAAGAGCACGCACACACACATACACACACACATGCACATACACATAGTCTGTGGAACACACACACACACACAGTCTGTGGAACATGCACACACACACACACACACACACACACGACCTGTGGAACACACACACAGACAGACGCGTGCGCGCACACACACACACATACACATGCATGCATACACAGTCTGTGGAACACACACACACAGTCTGTGGAACATGCATACACATATACACACACACAGTTTGTGGAACACACACACACATGCACATACACAGTCTGTGGAACATGCACGCGCACGTGGACACACACACACACACACACACACACACACTCACACACAGCCTGTGGAGCTCATTATGTCAGTTAACTGTTCCTGGACATGGGGCCTGCCCTGCCTGAGTGCTTGATACACAGTGTCACTCCTTTGGACAAAGCTGATTTTCCCTCTCCCAGAAGGCATACGTGATAGTTCATTTGTTAACCTTTACCCTAGTGGCTAGGTATTCATTCATTCATTCAAAAAATATAACAAAATAAAATATAATCAGAGAAAACAAAGTCTATCACATCAAAGTTGGACAAGACAAATCAACAGAAGGAAAAGAGCCCAAGAGAAGACACAAGATTCAGAGACCTCATGGGGTCAGATGACCTCTTCTGGCCTGAAGACAGATGGACATGCAGACAAAACATCCATATACATAAAATAAACCAATTAAGAAATCAGAGACCTATTCATTCACACCTCCTGGAGTCCCATAAAAACACTAATCTGGAATATACCCTCCACAGAGGCCTGGTGCAGACCCCTGCAGGCCCCGTGCCTGCTGCCTCCGTCTCTGTGAGTTCGTAGTTTTGCTGAGTTGACTCAGGGCCTATTCTCCTGACGTTCTCCACACTCTCTGGCTCTTACCCGTTCTGCCTCCTCTTCCTCCAGGCTCCCTGAGCTCTGAGGGGAAGTATTTGGTGGCGACATTCATTTTGGGCTGAGTGTCCCTCGGTCTCTCACTCTCTGTAGTGTCTGGCTGAGGCCCTCTGTGTTTGTTCCCGTCTGTTGTAGGAGGAAGCCCCTCTGATGAGGGCTGAGCAAGGCGCTGCTCTGTGAGAAGAGATGAGACAGTCTTAGGAGTTATCTTATGGCCACGCCCCTTTTTTTAGAACAGCCGTGAGGTTGCCTTCAACAATGGGGCCTTGCTGTCAGTTTTTGAAGCGAGATCTATAATTCTAGGCAACAGCCTGGGTTGTTTGGGACCCCTTTGACTAACAACTCACTTAGGTGTAACCCAATCCTGGTCCTGGAACCTTCATTTGGTGACAAGTGATGGCCAGTTGGAATTTTTAGAACAGCAGTATTTGGTTTTACCTCATGTCCCTTAGGATATCTAGTCTCAGGTTCTTGGTCACCCAAGCGGTGTCAGGTATGGGTTTCATCTCGAGGAGTGGGTCTTACATCAGTCATTGGTGGGTTGCTCTCACAGGCTTTGTGCCATTATACAGGCCTATCTTGCAGGCAGCACACCATTATAGATAGAGAATTTGTGGCTGGGTTGGTTTTTATGATCTGTGGATAGCATGCTGAGTACCTTCCTGTCCCAAAGATGCTGGGACATGGAGGCGAAGGCTCTATGTAGGTTCCAACTTGACATCTTCGTGTCCGATGAGCTGTGTAGGTGTCTTCAACAATGGGGCCTTGCTGTCAGTTTTTGAAGCGTGATCTATAATTCTAGACAACAGCCTGGGTAGTTTGGGGCCCCTTTGACTAACAACTCAGATGTAACCCAGTCCTGGTACTGGAACCTTCATGCGGTGACAAGTGATGGCCAGTTGGAATTTTCTCCCCCATTATTTGGCGATTTCCATCCTACGTGTATATATTAGGAAGTTTCTACTGTGTTAGATTTTCATGCTACTCCCTCAATGGCCCTTAATTTTAGCTGTCTCTCCCCATATTCCCTCCCCAAACCCCCTTTTCTCTCCCTTTGCACTTGATCCTTCCATTCTAGCTCCCCACATCCATCCATAACCATCTTTTCTTTCCTTTTTCTTTTTTTTTCTTTTTCTTTTTTTTTCTTTTTCTTTTTCTTTCTTTTTTTTTTTTTTTTTTTTGGTTGTTTTTTTTTTTTTTTTTTTGTTTGTTTTTCAAGACAGGGTTTCTCTGTGTAGCCCTGGCTGTCCTGGAACTCACTCTGTAGACCAGGCTGGCCTCGAACTCAGAAATCTGCCTGCCTTTGCCTCCCAAGTGCTGGGATTAAAGGCGTGCGCCACCACGCCCGGCTTCTTTCCTTTTTCTAACAAAAACTATCAGTTCCCTCTAGATAGAGTCCCCCACTCTATACCTCTCCTCTGTGGTTCCATGGATTTCATCATGGTTATCATTGGCATAACAGCTAATATTCACATGTAAGCCGATACCTCCCGTATTTGTCTTCTGAGACAGGGCCTTTCAAACGAACTCGGAGCTCACCGATTTGGTTAGGCCGACAAGCCAGCGAGCTCTAAGGACCTGTCTGTCCCCACTTCTCCCAGCACTGGGCTTACAAGTGTGTGCTGCTGTGCCTGACCCGCCGTGTGGATTCTGGGAATCCAAACTCAGGTCCCCATGCTTGCATAGCAGAACACTTTACAGAGTGGGTCTTCTCCCAGCCCTGGGGAGCTTTGGTCAACGCCGTGTTAGCTCCTTCCTGAGGCCTCAGCCAGTCATTCACATTTGCTCTCAGCTTTGATGGCCTCCTGGTCTCCTTTTGACTGGTCTTTCTCCTCCTACTTTAAAGTTAAAGAGGACTGCTGACCAGTCATGGTTTCTGCCGGCCACGCCTGACTGGTGACCCCACTCCCCAGGGCCTCCATTGCTCTGGCACCCTTCAGATACTCTTCCTCTTGAAATGGGCAGTGTTGAGTCAGATCCTGAGACTCTAGAGTAAGAAGCATGAGCCACATCCTGCTGCCATCGGTTCTCACACCTCTGTCACCTCATCTACAGAGAGGCTGGGCTCTGTAGATGCCTGTAGAAGCTGCTTTCCACCACACACGATCAGCCAGGATCCCACAAGCCCCTCTGGGGCAGGGGGAAGCGGGTATGTGCCCTTCGCTTCTCCATAAAATGTGTCAGAGCCTCGCTTTAGGGACTCCCTGCTTTGGTTTGTTTTTGTAACTCTACTAGGGCTTTGAAACATTTTTTATTTAGCAATAAGAGATCCTCAGGGAGGGTTGGGACCTGAGAGTGATGACAGGATTAGGACTGAGAAAAGGCAGACAGGGAAGGATTTTATCTGAATGAGAACCCCTTAACATGGTTACCATAGAAGCTGTGCAGGGTGTTCACTTCACAGAGGCATGCTGGGAGGACTCAGGGGTGGGCTGAGGGCCGGTGGGGAGTCTGTACAGGCCTCGTGCCTTGGCGCTGAGATAAGTCTATTAGGGAAAGAAGGAATTCCTAGTTCAGCGAGCAGGCTGAGCACCGACCTCCTTTAAGGCTGAACTGAGCGGAAGGACGATCTTGTGAAGGTTCATTTTAATTTCTAGTTGAGTGTGTGTGTGTGTGTGTGTGTGTGTGTGTGTGTGTGAATGTGTGTGAGAGAGTACAGTTGCCTGTGGAGTTCAAAAGAGGGTGTTGAAACTGGGCGTGGTGGCGCACACCTATAATCACAGCACTTGGGAGGCAGAGACAGGCAGATTTCTGAGTTCAAGACCAGCCTGGACTACAGAGTGAGTTCCAGGACAGCCAGGGCTACACAGAGAAACTCTGTATGGAAAAAAAAAAAAGAGGGTGTTGGATTCCCTGGAGCTGGAGGTACAGGTGGTTCTAAGCCTCTGCCTACAACTGCTGGGAAACAGACAGATGCTAAAGTGTCTCTCCAGCCCCCTGAAGACCTTTTTTTTTTTTTTTTGGTTTTTCAAGACAGGGTTTCTCTGTGTGGTCCTGGCTGTCCTGGAACTCACTCTGTAGACCAGGCTGGCCTCGAACTCAGAAATCTGCTTGCCTCTGCCTCCCAAGTGCTGGGATTACAGGCGTGTCCCTCCACGCCAGGCTCCTGAAGACCTTTTAAGAGTCACATTTTACTGCTGTGGAGTTATTCATCCAAGGTCCCATAGCTAGAAAACGTCAGGGACAGATCCAAATACTGGCAGCCTGGCCCAAAGGCCCTGGCCTAACCACCACACCATGCCGTAGCCTTATGGCCTTGCCCATGCTTATATGGTTTGGGCAACATATTAGTTATGTTGGTGTTGCTGTGACCAACATAGCTGCTTGAGGGTAGGAAGGCTCATTTTGGTTCATGGTGTTAGAGAGTCTCAGCCCAGCATGGCAGGAAATGGGGGGCAGAGCAGTTTAAGTTCACAGCGCTGGAATGTGTGGGGGAAGCTATTCACGTCGTGTTGAAAAAGGAATCAAAGTCTGAGCCAGGAACTGAGGGACGGCTCTAACATAGTCTCGCCCCTACTGTCCTACTTCTGCCTGCCAGTTTCCACAGCCTCCCAAAAGCTGCACAACCAGCTGGAAACCAAACCATGAGCCTGTAGGCACAGTCTGGGTATGGGTGAATGTTATCCCAAGAATGTGTAGGACTATGTACTGTTCGGAAGGGCTGCAAGCGTCATGAACCAGGGCAAGGGAGATCTGTAGTGCGGCTAAGGGTCGGGACAACCAAGGTGCTGACCTGTGTCTTGAGGCACTGCGAGGAGCACTCATGCTGGCATAGCATTGGTGGCATTTTTGTATTTATATAAGTATATATTATATGACATATTACATATGCATGCACATGCACACATATATATGGTACAGTGATGGCTCAGTGGTTAAGGGCACTGATTGATCTTCCAGAGGATTGGGATTCAATTTCCAGTACCCACAAGTCACAATTGTTTAAGTCCAGCTCCAGTGGATCCTATGCCCTCTTCTGGCCTCCATGGGCACTGCATACACAATGCCCACACACATATAATAAATAAATCTGGAAAAAAAAGATAAGGTGGAGGATGACTGAGGAAGACACCTGGTGTTGACCTCTGGTCTCCATACACAAACACATGTGTATCACTGCGCACACGTGTGCGTGTGCATGCACACACACACACACACACACACACATACTACACATACATACAAGCACCACAAAGGCGGATGACCGCTGAAGAACAGCTGAGGTGTCCTTTGGCCTCTACATGCATGCTCATCTGCCCCTGCGTGTATGCACACCCGTGTGTGTGTGTGTGCACACACTCACACAAGTTAGGCAATTAGGAAATGTAAACCTGTTGTTGTTGTTTTTCCAGACAGGGTTTCTCTGTGTGACAGTCCTTGCTGTCCTGTAACTTACTTTGTAGACCAGGCGGGCCTTGAACTCCCAGAGGTCCACCTGCCCCTGCCTCCCTAGTGCTGGGATTAAAGGTGTGCAGTGCCATGCCTGTATAAAATGCAAACTTCTAAGACTCAACCTTCTCCTCCCCTGGACCCGGGCTCTATTTTCCTTGTTGTAAAGCAGCTACCCACTTTCCACACTTTTCTGCGGATGGGAAAGAAGCTGCCCTTGTGAACACCTACTATGTGCCAGGTGTTCCCCTGACCCGCCTCATTTCATCCTTCCCACTGGCTGTGAGAAGACTTTGTTCCTGGTCACCGCTGCAGCACCCAGTAAGGAGAAGTGACTAACGTCCTGGCCAAGGGTCTCTGTGCTCTTCCCACGGCCCCTCCCTGTTTCCTCTAGTTCTCTGGGGACAGGGGCCCATGCTGCCTCAGAAGAGCTGGAGTGCTTCTCCTTGGAGCATCGTGGTGTCCGGGGATTGGCAGTAAAGGACTAAACACACTGTCTTCTGGGTGTTCATCGAGGCTCCCCCATGAAGAGAAGGGGTGGACCAGGGGCTGGTGGCCTGGATGGAGATGAAAGACTTTGAGCAGAGTGTCCCCGCCCCTATCCCCGGGGCTGACAGCTATTTCCTCCTTCAGCTCACTCCCCTCCTGCCACTCGCCTGGCGCTCAGTCCTACTTTCAGAAGCTGCCAGGCTCCACGGCTCAACCCCACACTCACTGTGCTCACTGTGCGGCTCGGCTCGGTAAGGGGCAGCCTTCCAGGGGCTGCTCAGCCTTGGTGTGCTCTCAGGATTAGATGGAGGGCTGCTCCTAGCTAGGATAAGGGGATGAGCTTAGGAGCCTGGTGGGAAGGATGCCCAGAAGGAAGGACTGTGTTTTCCTGGGTGCTGGCTAGATGGTAGACCCAATGCGTGAGCTGCCCGAACATGGCCACCATGCTGTCTTAGCAGAGGGGACATGATCACCCCGTGAGCTTAGAGAAACTGACAAGTTCACCCAGCTGGATGCCAGGTTCAAGGTTGGGGGTGTTGCAAAGCTGGGGTTCCCACTAGAACAGGATTCTAGCTCCTCGGGGAGCTTGGGTCTTGAAGCCTGAGGGGTCAGAATGGGTGGTTCCAGAGAGTGCAGGAGCACCGTCCTCTGAGCAACCCATGACACTGACAGTGCAGCTGAAGGGATGTCTCAAGGCAGAGAGATAACAGCTCACATCTGTCTGCTGGGAGGAAAACCTTGGTCTCCATCCACAGCACCGGCCCAGCTTCTGAGCTTCTGAGCCTCAGTTTCTTCTTCTGGAAAGCCAGTCTCATTGGGTTAATGTGAGTATAACTGCTCTGCAGATGCTGAAGCTTAAAAATTAGGATGAGTGAGAATCCAGCAGCCACAGGTGTCAGATGGGTCTGCTCCCTCTGACCTAGCTCCAAGAGGGAGTCTGTCGGGGACTCCTAGGCTGGTGTCCCAGAGCCCCACCCTGTGAAGAGCAGTGGTCTCTGGACGGGAGTAGATCTTTTCCATTCTGGCCAGTGGAGTTTGAAAGAGGAGTTCTGAGCTCTCCGGCAACCTCCTATTTCCCTGTCTTCTATCATCCCGCTTTCGAAGCTAGACAGACAGCAGCCTGAGGACTGAACAATCGCTCTTCCACATGGCGGTGCTGGGCGGCTTAACAAGCACTTTAAACTCTTGTGTCTCCGTTTTCTCATATGTACAATGGGATGGAGAGAGTCTTGGCACATTTCTTCCAGAGCCACAAGAAAGACTATCTATTACAGGATCTCCCACACCTGGAGGGTGTGGTAGGTGCCTGTCACAGACCGAGTCCCTACACCCTGCTTTCATTTCCTCTCTGCTCCAGGGAGTGTACACTGTGATTCCCTTAGCCCTCCCTGGCCCCAGCTTCGTTACCGGGCCCTGGGGGTCTCCGTGAGGCTGTGCGCATGCAGAGAACCTGGCTTTTCCAGAGCTCCTTAGTTGATGCCTGTCCTGCCTACCGGCCCAGCGTGTGGGTGAGTGAATGGGTGTGGGTGTCCCGGGATACGTGGGACTGTCGCTGTCTCCCCTGGGTCCTGCGTGACAGTTCCTCCGGCCAGGTCTCACGCCTGGCCCTCTTATCTTATTTCCTCTCCTTCTAAGAGGAAGGGCCAGCTCCCCTGCTCTCAACCAATCAGCACACCCAAGCAGTCACTTCTGAGGCTGACTACTACTCTCTAGGAGGAACTGCAGAGAGGTAAGGCCTGCGGGCTGAGTGGTCCAGACCTCCCACCTCATAGGAGGGGCCACCCTTCTGTGAGACTGGGAAAATGAGTCCTGCATGACCTGACCTTTGTGATCTTGGACAAATGCTCAATAGTAATCGCAATGGTATTGATACAGTGCCTGCTTTATGTCAGTTCCGTGTGTGTGTGTGTGTGTGTGTGTGTGTGTGTGAGAGAGAGAGAGAGAGAGAGAGAGAGAGCGAGCGCCAAACGTCAACCTTAGGAGCAGTCACCTTAAAAAAAAGGCTTATTTTTATTATTTTAAATTGTGTATGTACATATGAATGCAGGTATATGTATGTGAGTGTATAAATAAATGTCTACTTTGAGTGATGTTGCTTAGGCTCTGTCCACATTAAAAAGCCTTTTTTTTTTTTTTTTTTTGGTTTTTCGAGACAGGGTTTCTCTGTGTAGCCCTGGATGTCCTGGAACTCACTCTGTAGACCAGGCTGGCCTCAAACTCAGAAATCTGCCTGCCTCTGCCTCCCAAGTGCTGGGATTAAAGGTGTGCACCACCACTGCCCGGCTAAAAGACTTTATTTTAAAGTGTGTGTGTGTGTATGTGTGTGTGGGAGTACGCATGTGAATGCAGGTGTCTGCAGAAGCCAGACGAATTGGACCCACTGGAACCGAGTTATATAGACAGTTGTAGGCTGCCCCATATGGGTCCTGGGAGTCAAACACTGGTCCCCTGAAAGAGCAGTATATACTTGGCCGTGGAGCCATCTCTCTAGTCCCCCACATTTTAAGCTAAGGTCTCTGGGACCTGTGTTGCACTGAGTAGTGTAGGCTGGCTGGTGAGCCCCAGGATCCACCTGTCTCTCTCTCCAGCACCGAGATTACAAGCACATGTACCACACCCTCCCTTATACCTGGGTGCCGGGATCAAACTCAGCTCCTCGTGCTTGCATAGCACACACCTGTATTTTCCCCATCTCCCCACGCCCTTTTAAAATCGTTCTCATTTTGTTCCAGTAGGCCTACAAACTAGAGACTGTTAGGCTCAGGAAGACGACACACTTGGCTTGCTCTGAACGGCACTACTCCCTTCCTTGTCTTGCTCCTCCTCACAGATTCCCAGTGCCCACCCTGTTACCAGGCAATACTGGCAACTCTGAGATCGGGTCATCTCTTGCCCAAGCTGCAGGCTTCTGGTTCCTGGGCGCCAGGCTCAGCCCTCCTTTTTTCCACCTCGCCATGGCCAACGTCACACTCATGCCGCTCTGTCCACTCTTGGAGGAGATGGTCCAGCTTCCAAACCACAGCAACTCTAGTCTCCGCTATATTGACCACGTGTCGGTGCTGTTGCACGGGTTGGCCTCGCTGCTGGGCCTGGTGGAAAACGGACTCATCCTGTTTGTGGTGGGCTGTCGCATGCGCAAGACGGTGGTCACCACCTGGGTGTTGCACCTGGCGCTGTCCGACTTCTTAGCCGCCGCCTCCCTGCCTTTCTTCACCTACTTTCTGGCAGTGGGACACTCTTGGGAGCTGGGCAACACCTTCTGCAAGCTACATTCCTCGGTCTTCTTTCTCAACATGTTTGCCAGCGGTTTCCTGCTCAGCGCCATCAGTCTGGATCGCTGCCTGCAGGTGGTGAGGCCAGTGTGGGCACAGAACCACCGCACGGTGGCGGTCGCGCACAGAGTCTGCCTGATGCTCTGGGCTCTGGCGGTGCTCAACACAGTACCCTATTTCGTGTTCAGAGACACCATCCCGCGGCTCGATGGCCGCATCATGTGCTATTACAACATGCTGCTCTTGAATCCAGGGCATGACCGCGACACCACGTGCGACTACCGCCAGAAGGCCCTGGCCGTCAGCAAGTTCCTGCTGGCCTTCCTGGTACCTCTAGCCATCATTGCCTCGAGCCACGTGGCCGTGAGCCTGCAACTGCACCACCGTGGTCGCCAGAGGACAGGCCGCTTCGTGCGCCTGGTGGCGGCTGTCGTGGTGGCCTTCATACTCTGCTGGGGCCCCTATCACATCTTCAGTCTGCTGGAGGCGCGTGCCCATTCTGTCACCACGCTACGGCCGCTCGTGTCACGTGGGCTGCCCTTTGTCACCAGCCTGGCCTTCTTCAACAGCGTGGTCAACCCACTGCTCTATGTGCTTACTTGTCCCGACGTGTTGCACAAGCTGCGGCGCTCGCTACGCGCGGTGCTCGAAAGCGTGCTGGTGGAGGACAGCGACCAGAGTCGTGGGGGCAGCAACCGCCGCCGCCGCGCCTCCTCCACCGCCACCCCAGCCTCCACCCTCCTGCTGGCTGACCGACTTCCCCAAATGCATCCTGCGCGCTTGATCCGCTGGATGAGGCGCGGCAACACAGAGGACCCACAGAGGGCCCAAGGGCAGTCCCAGGAGAAGCGGGGCTCATTGAGTTTTACTTTGGATTAGGCCGGCACAGCCCGGACAGCATGCCAACACATCCCGGGGATTGATACCCAGTTGAAAATGTACATAGCCAATGACAGGCCCGGGGCGTAGCTTCCTGGGTAGGGTCTAGGAAACCAGCTTGTGGAAGTGCCCTGGGCGCCACAATCCTCAAACACTTTAACCTTGCAGTGTGGGGCTGGGAGAGCAGCAGGATGCAAAAGTAGCCCTTTGAGGAGTTGGCTGGTTCCTGACTTCTTTTAAGAACAAAAGTACGGGAATTGCCTAGGGATCTTGCTAGGGTAACTGGTAAGGGTTGGGGAAGATTCTGAACTGCTAATCTCGCAGGATAAGCTCACAGCCTGCATAAGGCCTGCTTTGAGTGGGACAAAGGGAGAATGCTGTTTAGCAATAGTGATCATGGGGTCAGTGAGAGGACGTTTCCAGCCAGTCCCCCATCTGGCCTGAGAGTGCTTTAACCACACCTTGCTAGTCAGCTTGTTAGCCCTATGGCGTAGTCACCTCCCACTCAGGATCTTCGCTGCCCAGTTTTTAGGGCTGTTGCTGCTGCCAGAGGCCTGCCCTGGCTCTCAGTGTCACTGGATTAATCCTCTCCAGAAAACAACCTACCCTATTAGCTGCCTCACTTCCAGGTAGGGGCGCCTTGTATCAGTCATGGACCTCCCACACATCTCGCCCTCCTCACCATGGACTGCAGGGCAGCTGGCCGACTCATCTTTCCCTTCTAGGGGAAGGAAGCTGATGTGAGACACCGGTAGATATGGAACAGGGATGGGGTATTCTCAGGATTTCCTGAACCACTTAAGGCCAGGCTGGTTGTCAGTTGTCATGAGCAGGCCTCAAGCCTGCGGCAGGTGCTTCTCAAACTGGACAGTAAAATGTCACCAAGTCCCTCCTGCTTTACTCTGTGTACCTGTCACACCATGTATTTTGATGGTTTATTATAATGAAAGCCCAGTGGGACAGGGGCTTCTGTCTTTGGGGAGCCCAGTGCTGCACTTAGATACCAATGAATACCTCTGCGGTAAAGCAATGGGCACGGCTGGAGCCCCAAGGCGCCTACAGCCCAGCGTGGGAAAGGGGTGCTGGGGACAAACCCAGCTCCCTGCAACTCGACGCTTTAATCTTTCAGTGCTAAATTAGGCAAGGGCTGGCTTCAGTTGACTGAGGGAACCAAATCAGCAGAATGCACAAGTGGCCAAGGTGTCACCGAAAAAATGGAGGTGCTGACTTCTGACAACAGGCCTCCAGGCATGTGTAATACCCAGGACCCCAAGACCAGCTCACCCGGGAACAAGAATTCATAGTTCAAGACCTCTTTTGTTGTTTTGTTTTCTTGAGATAAGACTTCTCTGTGTAGCCCTGGCTATGTTGTACTCTACAGACAAGACTGGCCTCAAACTCTGAGAGGTCTGTCTATCTGTCTCCTGAGCACTGAGATTAAAGGTGTGCATTGCTGCTGCCACCCGCAACAGTTCATGATCACAAGGCACTTGGCACAGGTGGGGAAGGGGATGAGGACAGTTAAGCTTCTCTTGAGTCCTAGCACAGGCTTCAGTTCTCTGGGCTAGTCTCCATCTTAAGGTGATAGCATTGTTGTGCTGGTCCCAGGAGAGGTGTCAGTCCGTGGCCTGAGAGGTCCCTTGTTTGCTGTGACTCTTGCCTTGTTGAGGCCTCCGCACTGTCCTGAGCTCAGACCTTGGCTACCGGCCTCTGGGGTGGCTGTTTCTGGAGCAAGGCCAGGGTGTCTCTTTTTTCAATGGAGCGCAACTGCTTCTTCTTTGCTTTCTTGAGCTTGGCAGGGTTTCGGATCTGAGGAAAGGGGAAATAGGAGGCGTCAGTGTGGATGAGAGCCCCCTGTCTGTCTCTGGGGAAAAGGTGGGCAGGGGCCCAGAACTGCAGCAGGACAAAGGAGGACGTAAGGCAGTGAGCCTGAGCACCGTAAGCCTCGTCCACCTTGCCACAGCCGGCACCCTTGGGTGGGTACTCACCACTTGGACAATTTCAGCCTTGCGTTCATTTTCTAGACGGCGTCTCAGGTTTTCAGCCCGGCGCTCTTTCTTCTCCTGAAACACACAGAAAGGGAATCTCAGGCTAGGAGCTGAGACGGCCCTAGCTCTCAGGCCCCTGGTGAGTGAGAACTGACACAGTCCTAGGAGGAGAAGCCTGCCCGGCCTCCTGGTTGCTCCCAGGAGGAAGGGCAGAGGCCTAGGCACTTCTGGGGAAGAGCAGGGATGCAATGGCTGTACTGAGGGCCTGCAGCTGAGGCCCACCACAGCAAGAGTGCCCAGTTCCACTCCAGAAGGAAGGTGGGTAAACAGACAGACATTTGAAGGCAGGGTTTTACACGGGGTGACTGTATGGGCCAAGATGTGGGTGCCTTCCCACCCACAAGTCACGCACAGGCAGAGGGCCTCTTGTACTAACTCATGCACTAGCTGCAGGAGAAGGCTGGGCTGGTCCCAGGTTTTCTTCTGCCCAGGCTCGTGTGTCCCAGAATGGGAGTGCAAGGCCAGGCTATAGCTGGGCTCTGCACCTGGCCCTGGGTGGGGCTGGGCAGGATGAGCTGTCGCCAGGCTCTGGAGGAACCTAGTCCAGCTTGAGTCTTCATCCTGTCTTCTAACTAGGGTGCTGTGGCTGAGTCCATACCTTCACCCCCTCACCTCTACAGTAAAGCTGACCACAGGACCTACCTCACCAGGCTGACTTAAATAGTGTGACCAAAGCCTGCAATAGTGTCAGCTCTCCAGGGACTCTCAGAGCCTGTTCTGGGGTGGGAGGTCCAGGGCTTCCTGGCCATGCTGCCACTGTCCTCGCAGGACTAGGGCGTGATGGCTGGTGGCTCCAACACTGTTATGTGGTCAGGCCTTTCTGTGGCTTTGACAACCTACGGTCACGGGGTTGGCCTGGGCCCTCGGGGAGGAAGTGACCTGTGCTCTTAGTGTGAGGAGGGCTGGGAGGATGCACCTCTCCAGTTGCTCACGAGTTGGCAACTGTTTTGGCCGAGAGTCAAGGCTGCACCGGAAAAATGCCAGGGCCTCAGTGCCAGCTAGATCTGGAGTGACTCAAAGCTAGGTGAAGGATGCCTTAGTGGTTGGCCCATCCCTCCTCTCAGTGGCCAAGCGGGAACCACAGATCTGACACAAGTCGTTTGAATCAGGGTTGCTTCTGTACCCTGGGCTCAGCAGACTAGCAGTGACAGCTGAACTCCACCCTGGGGACAATTCTGCTAACCCATCCAGCATGACCTTGCTTACTCAGTACTGACTGCTGAAGTCAAAAATGGGACTCTTTTCAGCACTTCCTGGAGGCTAAAGGTGTCGGGAACAAGCCTTTGTGGTGCTGGTGATGAGCCCCAGGCTCTGTGCACGCTAGTCAAGTCCTTTGCTCGTGGGCACAGACCTCAGGGAGGGCATTTTGGATCTGAAATGGGGTAGAGGGGAGTGAACCGGAAGCAAAGTGCAAGGACACCCCAGGGCGCTGTGTGGGAGTGTCTTCTAGAGTGACAGCCACAAATCTGAGGCAAGCTCTTCCCTCATAGGCAGGTCTCAGAGAGGTGCCTGACCCCACCACGCTGACCACCCCTGCCACCAAGATGGCTTGCTGGCCTTCATCTTGGGCTCACTCTACTTCCAGGTCTCCTGCATGTCTATGAGGAGAAGCTTAGCTGGATGGTAGAGTGGGAATCCTAGCATGGCCCTAGATGATTCTCTTTACCCCTGGGCCCTCATGCCTAGGGGCCCTAAATCACACGAGTCTGTCATACTATCAGTGTCTGGTGCAGCAGGTATGTATTAGGTCTCTGGGATCCAGACTTGAAGGGATGGTCCCTTACCTGCCGGCGCCTCTGCTTCTCCTCCTCCAGGTGCCGGGCGAAGTCCTTTGCCAGCTTTCTCTCTTGTCGCTCTTTCATCTTCCGCTGCCAGGAGGTACGCAGGGGCTTGTCCTGAACCATCTGAGAGAACCTTGGCAGGAAAGGAGGCACTTCGGATCTCTGTGGTGGGGCCTTCACACCCTGCTCTCACTGGGCTCTGGGTCTGCTTTTTTTTCTTAATTGAATAGTTTCTTTACATTTCAAATGTTATCCCCTTCCCCAGTTCCCGGCTCCCCATGGAATCTCCCTATTCCGATTCCTGCCTCCCACTGTTTCTATGAGGGTGCTCCCCCACCCACCCACTCCCTCCCTCTGCGTCTGCTTTTTGTCCTCTCCTGCCTGCCTGGCATTCAGTTTTCTACAGAAACTTAGAACAGGCTGCTAGGTATGTAGTCCTGTTTCCTCTACAGAGGAACTAACCAAGACCCCAAGAGTCCTCTCACTCCTGAGTGTAGGTTGGGACTTGAAGCTTTTTGTACTCATACAGCCTCAGCTGTGAGGTTTTGCTGCCAACAAACATGGTAACCTGTAAATGAATTCCTCTGGAGATTCATTCCCTAGATGGGTGTGACTTTTTGTCCAAACAGCGATAGCAAGGTTTTTCTGTAACAAATTCAGATTATTCTCCAGTTCGGGGTGATGTGAAGGTGGAGACGTGGGATTTGGGGATTTCTGTTAAGTCTGGCTTTTCTGGAGTCAAATGTTCTTAGAGTCGCTAGGGTGTGCTAAAACTCTTTAGGAGGGGCTAAGTGCAGCCGGGCCAGGAAATGCTGAGAACTGCTGAAACTGGTGCCAGGCTCAGAAAACTCAGCTCTTTTCTTTTCTGTGATAAAAAGTAAAATAATATGAAGACAAGCCTCTATGTCTGCTCTTTCCCCACTACCTGCTGAGTCTGCCGGGTGGCCCATTCTTTCCCCCATCTTATCCCCGGAACTCTAAGGCTTCTCAGCAGATCCTTTCACAGTGGCCCTTCTGCTTCCCAAACTACAACCTTGACTCCTGTAGGAGTTCCTATTTACCCGCCTGTTAGAGGATATCGAGGCAACCCTGTCTCTGAAGGCCTTGGTGCATGCTGGGCAGTCTGTTGCTGACCAGACACAGGTCAGTACTGTCTGGAGCTTGGCACCAGGCTTATTCACAGGCATCCTGGTTCTGTCCCCTTCCCACTGTATGGTTAGCTTCTGATACCAACATGCTTCTCTCCTGCCAAACTTGCTCAAAACCCAGCTTCCTAAGAACAGAGCAGTGGGTACCTTGTGGACTTCCTTTCTACTCTTAAAAACAAAACAAAATCCAAAAACTGAGATTTGAGCATCCTGAAGGGACAGGATGATGGAACCCTGGAGAAGCCGGAGCCGTAGGACATGCTGCTGCTCTGTCTTTTTAGAGTATCAGTGCCGACAGAATGTCCTATCAGGGGAACGAGCCCCTCCTCCTCTGTCCTGGCAGGGAATCACTACGTATAGGTTGCGCAGCACTTTATTTGTGGTTCATGTTAAGAAACCTCACAGAATATTTCATTTTATAAAGTTAATGTAAAAGTCACACGTGGCTGACGGCTACGGTACTGAGGCAGAGTTGATGTTCAGCACTAACTACGGGAGATGGAAGACAGCCTTGGATGTCTGGTCCCGAGCCCATTACTCTACCTATGTGACCCCGGGCAAGGAAGCCTCTCAGCCACACACCCCTTCCATGTGCAGGTAACAGTGTAGAAGGGTTAACAGCTGAGAGCCTGTTTGGCTGATTACCCGTGGCCTGGCTACTGTGACTTGCTGGGACAGGGAAAAGGAGCAGCTTCAAAGTTTCTGTGATTGGTGCCTTTCTCTTTTAAGCTTCCCTTTCTTCTGTTTAATGGGGTATGCTGGGGGAGGGGTTACACCCAGGCACAGGGTTTAAGAGGACAACATGACTTCTGTAAAGAGCTTGCACAAAGCCTGGGGCAGTCCACCCTTCATCGATGTCATTGTCTTAAAATCTCTGATGCCCTGTTCCCTCACTGTTTTGCAAGTTCTTGTCGCTGGCCAGTAGCTGAAATTTCAAATGAACCCTACATCTCCTTCTCCAGAGTGGAAATTTTAACTGAACACCGCTTCTCTTTCACTGCTGCCCAAACGATGCCCTTTCCATATGAACCTCCTTATTCCTTTACTGAAAAATATAAACTGCGCACTACCATGCCCAGCACTGAAAGGACAGGGAAGACCTCATGTCTTAAGAAGGCTGGAACTCAAGTGAAGCCGGTCAAGAGAAGCAGCCCAACGGGTTCCCCTCACAGGCTCTGCAGTCAAATCTATGCTCCCACCCCGTGTCTCAATTAGCATTCTTGTGCCTTGGTTTCCTCAGATGTACAACATCAATACTAGTAACACCTGCTCCAAAGGGTAGACGAAGATTAAATGTGCTTACATGGGCTGCTGGCTGTGAAGGACTTTCTTTGGCCATCCCTAAGGAAGTGAGACACAACCTGTGTCCCAAGATACATTCTATCAACGACAACAGCTAGCAGACAGCAGCGGAGAGGACCCCACGATGTGCATAAATGGCTGCCTTTCTTGCTCTGCCTCCCTCACGAGATATGGCAGACATGGGAAGGTGGCGCATGTCTTCAAACCCAGCACTAGGGAAGCAGACGCAGGCATATCTCTGTGAATTTCAGGACAGCCAGTGCTACAGTGAGAGCCTTCCTCATAATAAAAAAGGATGGGGCTGGAGAGATGGCTCAGTGGTTAAGAGCATTGACTGCTCTTCCAAAGGTCCTGAGTTCAAATCCCGGCAACCACATGGTGGCTCGCAACCATCCTTAACGAGATCTGACACCCTCTTCTGGTGTCTGAAGGCAGCTACAGGGTACTTATATATAATACATAAATCTTAAAAAAAAAAAAAAAAAAAAAAAAAAAAGGATGGAAAGGAAGTTCAAAGGAACACCTCCTAGGGCAGACATTAAAGAAATGACCATTGAGAATCTCCCTCCCCAACCTTAGGGCATTTTGACATTATGATCCTGCTTGTTCATTTCACTCAGGTACGCTCTTTCCAACCCTGGGATTGCATTCAGGCGAAGGCAAGGTCCAAATGCACGGAGGACCCAACACATCGCCCATGCTACCCCCGCTTTACCTCTTCTTGGAGCGGTCTTTCCACACACGCCCGGATTTGGGCTTCCCTTTCGGAATTACAGGGAGTTCCTCCTTCTCCTTCAATTTCTTGGGCGCTGGGGCCTGCGGAAAAGCTATAACTCGTTTCTTTAGGTCAAGGCTTTCTGTCACTGTTTCTCCAGCCGGAGGCGGCTTGCTTGGCTCCAGCTGGCGCTCTGGAGAACTAGGAGCCTGAATTGTCAGCTCCTGTGCTGGCTGAGAGGGCTCGGGACCCGGTGCTTGCTGGCCCGGGCAAGGCTCGAGGGATCTTGGGATTACCTCGTCTTTAACGTGGGCTGCCTCAGAGTCCAGTTCTCCCCGTGTGGGAGATAGTTTGGATGGCTGCTCTCGTTGCGGGGATTCCGGACTCGACGCTGTCTGTCTCGCAGTTGACTCCAGGTCCGGATCTTGATGAGGTTGAAGGGCCCCAGAGTGAGGCTCTGGCTGCCTTGGTGAGGACTCAGAGCCTGCATCCTGTCTAGGGCAGGGTGATCCAGGGCTAGTCTCTGGCTGACGTCGGGGAGACGCAAGGCCCAGTGGTGGAACGCTCGGAGACTCGAGCTCTCCGGTTTCTTCTGGGTTAGACTTGAAATCTACAAGGGCCCGTTTCGCCCGAGGGACTTCGCGGTCCGGAAGGGTCTCTAGAGACAGAGGTTTTAAGCCTTCCAGCCGCCGACTGCGCCTCAGCGGCGTATCCATGGCTCACGTGTAGCCTCCACAGCCTTCCGAACCCTCGGCGCCTTCATATGACGTCAGAGTCCTCCATTTCCGTACCGGACCGGAAGCGCACTTGCGGCAGAGCGACTGGAAGGCGGAGACGTCTGCCCGGGGGCCGGGCCTAATAGACGCATGCGTGTTGTGCATGAGCTCAGTGTTTACTGAGTGTGGGTTTCCGCGATTCTTCCCCCCCCCCCCCCAACCGCGAGTTCTAGGTACAAGAGAAGCGGGGGTGGGGTGGGGTATACTTCTCTCCTTTTTTTTTTTTTTTTTTTTAAAAGGCGGAGGGAGTCTGTAGGCAGAACCGAATGAGCGTATTAACTTACTCTGGAACAGCTGGGCCCGCCAACCTTGCGCTTTCTTTTGTTTTACCTTTTGTATCAGTAGCTTTGCGCTGTGTAACAAAGGCGGAGGTCCTGGAGGTCTGCATGAGTGGGAAAATCTTCAATTTTTGAGTTGTCTTAAACGGACCCATCTTTGCCACCTCTCTCTTCTCTGCTACTGTGCCCAAGTGTGGTTCTCTTTGAACGGTTTCAGTTAATAATCAGCCAAGTGTAAGGTCTGTGTAAAGTCAAGAAAACCTTGACTGCTTGTTGTCAATGTTGGGGGTCACAACCTGTGCCCGAAGTCAGGTCTGGCTACCTCATCCTCAATAAGCCAATTGAAAGAGCCAAATTAAAATTGGAAACCTTTAGAAAAAGGAGATGTATTCAATGTAGTCATACTAGGAAGAGGGGCAAAGCGATTCTGGGAATCACCCAAATTCGGCCTCAGGGTTCTAAAGTTAGATAAAAACGTTAGATAGAGGGCCAAGGATAAGTACATCTGGGTAGTCCTTATCAAGGCACGATTCAGTCCACCATTGACCCATTTTTATCTGGGTTTTAGTCTCAGCCTGTAAGGTGGTCTGACAACTTTTAGAACTCTGAAATCTCTTTCCAGGAGACAAGTTTCCCCTCTGGCTGGTACCCTTTTCTTCTTCCAGCAGGAGAATTCTGGGGAAATCCCCATTTCTTTGGAGTCTGATAGGCTGAGAGACAGAAGTGTGTCTTTAGCATACCTTCATTTCTGTCTGGATGGTTACTCTTACGGATGACCCAGGAGGAGGCGGGGAAGATGAAGACCCAGAGAAAAGTTCTTGCAGGATAGAAAGCACAATTCTTGGACACACCCTCTAGGCACTGCCACACATGATCTCTTAGGGGTAGGGAATAGCACAGCTTCTCCTTGTCACTAGAAACAGTTGCACCCCAGTGTTGTAATTGTATGTCAGTACCTGCCTTCCTGATATGGGCTCAGAGCTCTCACGTTCCTGATTTAAGGAGAGCTACAAGGAGTTGTAGTTAGGTACCAACTCACCCAGTTCCTCCAGCCTCTCAGTTCTCAAAGGAGTAGGTTCTGTTTGGTTGTGTAAATTCCTGCCCCTGCTTGACTGATCCAATACTCAAAGCCACAGTGTGGGGTGTCCTGGACTCTGGAGGAGATTATATGCCTCCACTCCTGCTCCGGGCTGCCTCAGAACCCCAGCCCCCTTCCTGACTCTCTATCTGGAGAAATCACTAACAAATGTTGATCAGAGCACATCCTGGGTCTACTTAAAATAAAGGAGGTCTAATTTTGTGTCTCTTCCAGGGTGGTGTGTGTGTAAGAGAGACCCATTTTGTTTTTGTTTTTTTTTTGTTTTTCGAGACAGGGTTTCTCTATTAAGCCCTGGCTGTCCTGGAACTCACTCTGTAGACCAGGCTGGCCTCGAACTCAGAGATCCACCTGCCTCTGCCCCCCCAAGTGCTGGGATTACAGGCGTGCGCCACCACGCCCGGCCTTGCCTTTATCATTGTATGCACAGGTCAGGGGAGGCTCCAGCTTTCTTCCTCAGTTTCTTCTAGTAGGAGGATGAGAAGGGGTCTTTGTGCCCCTCCCCCAACAAGACCTCCCCGGGCTCTTGTGAAGGTGATTCACACGCCCTCAGGCTTTTCCCTGGCTCACTTTCCCAGTCACTGATTGTTGCCTCTAAGGAAGGGGGACACTTTGTAAACATTATTTGCATATAAATCCTCAGGCTTTTGTTAGCTATCAAAAGATCTCCAGGACTTTGAATCTCCTGGAGGAACCAAGAGAAGAGGGAGGACTAACAAAGGTCTGTCTGTTTCTTTGTGTATGTCTGCAGGTCTGGGCTTGTCTTTCAAACTTCCGGTGGTGTGTGTGTGTCCCTGTTTCTTGACTCAGTATGCATATCACTGTGTGCTCCTGCTTGTATAAATCACATGGGCCCATCTGTGTGTGTCTGTGCACCGCTATGTGTGCATCTGCCAATGCAGTCCATTGTACTAGGGTTGACAACCTTCTTCCTGGCTTGGTATTCCAGGGGACTAAAGGAACTCCAGGAGACCCCTGGTAGGCAACAAGTGTTATAGTTAGTTCTGGGGGATTTAAAAACTCAACAGTGCTGCCCCTAGTCGGGTGAACGATGGAAGCCTAGGAGAGTATCTGATCCACGTCGTGGGCCCGTCTGTAGGCACCGGCTTTCTTCAGTCAGCAGATCTTAGGTTACATAAATAAACCAGGGCTTGCCCAGTCAGCACTTCATGGCATGCCTGAAACTCAGCCCCTCCAGTGCAAAGACCAGAGGCCGTCAGGGACAGGAATGTCTGCAGGAGGGGCAGTTGCCAGGCAACCTTCCATCTCTGTGACTAATCCTGGCTCACAGGGTCACTGCCTGGCTTTGGCCAACTGCTTTATCCTTCCTGTGTCTCGGTTACCTTCTGGGGAACAGGAAGATTTACTATGAAAAGCAGAGGCTTCAGAGTCAGACCGACCAGGCACGACTCCCACCTCTACTTATTTGCTGCATGATCTTCACCAGTACCCAAGCCTCTCTGTGCTCCAGTTTCTTTATTAATAAAACGAGTCACAAGAACAGCACAGCTGCCTCCCGGGGTTGTGCTGAGCTGCACGGTACACACCCGGCAGCTGGCTTCTCTGGGCTACTCACACGTTTCCTATAGCTTTTCTAGAATCCTCTTTTAGTCAGGCTGAAATCTCCCATCTCTCCAACTGCCCCCCAGTGCTCCAAAGGCCTCCTTCCTCTCCCCCATAGCTGCACTCATCATCTTTCTATTCCACAGTTCCCACTAGTATGGCCAGCTCCCCCATGCTCTTCCTGGCAATAAGCCACCATGTGGGCCTCTTGCGGAAAAAAAATCCATGGAATTCCAGCTGTCTCCTGGTGTTATTTTAGATATTGTTTTTTTTTAAAAAAAGATTTATTTATTTATTTTATTTAAGTACACTATCGCTGTCTTCAGACACACGAGAAGAGGGCATCAGATCTCATTACGGATGGTTGTGAGCCACCATGTGGTTGCTGGGATGTGAACTCAGGACCTTCGGAAGAGCTCTCTACAGCCCCTATTTTAGATATTGTAAGCTTTCCTCCCCTCTTCTTCCCTTACCTCTCCTTTCTCCCTGTTCCTGCTTTCACCTCGATTTTTCTCCTTCCTTCTCCCCCATCTCTGAAGCCATCTTGGTTAGCCCGGACCTCGTGGCAGTTCACCTACCTCCTCCTCCTCCTGAGTGTGTGCTACAGGTGTGAGCCATCGTGCCTGGCTGGTCCAGGCCCTCCGTTGAGTTGTTTTGGGGTCTGGCTCCTTTAATGTAACCCTTGATCTGTCTCCTGCTTGGCAAGTGTGCACAACTATTTTCAGGTGTATGCCGTGAGTCGGTTCCACAGAGTACACAGAGCAGGACAGGCCCAGCTCTTACTGCGAGCGCTCATCTCAGCCCCCATCCCTGTGAGCCATGAGATGGGGAAGGAAGCCCGAGTGGGAGGAGAAGCACACGGCCATTCAGCTGTGGCACTCACAGGGACCTGGGGAGCAGCTGGGTTAGGGAAGGGTCACTCCAAAGCTTCTGGTACCCTCTGCTCAGGGTGGAGAACAGAGCTTATCTCCAGATCTTCTCAAAGCATCTGCAGGTTTTGCTGAAACAATAAGGGGCACCGCTGCCAACCCTTGGTCTGCAGAGGGTAGAGAAGCTTGCATGTGTATGGGCGTGTGTGTGTTTGGGGGGCGGCGGCGGCGGGGGGGGGGTCTTTAAGCATGCTCCCTGACGTGTGACAGGTCAAAAGGGGTTAGAAGTGACCTGAGCCAGTGGAGGAAGGGACTCCAAGATGGTTGACATTTTATATCCATCCCATCCCATCCCTAGTGCATCTGACAACAAGGTTTCTCCAGCTTCAGTAAGAAACAGTCAAACTCAAGGTGCATCCAAGCCTTAGATGTTAGGATTCAGTATGTTTGGGGCTTGAGTTTCTAGCAAACTCTCAGGTGCTGCTGCTGGTGGTAATGGTGCAGGCAGTGTGGTGGTGCTGGTGCTGGTAGTCCACAGACCATACACCAAGGATCAGTGTACTAGAGAAAGGGGTGAAGGAACCCCGAAGAGCCTGCCTCCTTTGCCTTCCACGGTACAGAGGTTATGTTCATTAACACCCTATCATTCGCCAAGAACTGATTATTTCCCCTGGGCCCGATACTAGAAACAACCAGGGGAACAGGTAGTCATGGTCCCTGCCTCGGAGGAACTCCCATCACTTTGGGGCTACCCCTGGAGAACACAAATCTGAAAGCCCCGAGGTCCTGTGAGTAGGAATGAACAGGGAGGTAATGGCATCTCAGAGAGGCCGTCTACTCAGCTGTGACTTTAACCCTGACTCCTCAGCTTGAGATCTCACCCTAACTGAGGACGGGTGGAAGCCACCGCCAGAAGTGCGAGGGGCTGGCCTTGAATGGGACAGTGATGATAGACCCTGTTCATGTTACCAGAGGCTTTCAGCTGGGGCTCATGAGAAAGACGGGTAAACAGCAATTACACACTCAGTTCTCAGAATCTGGTCAATGGCAGAGTTTCAGACTAAATCACTTCCCTCCTTTCCTTTCGTTACCAGCCTGCCCTCATTTCCTCCACTTCTGGCTTCTGGACCGCTCTGTTTTTCTCACAGTGTTATATCTACTTCAGTGGTGGTTGTCCCTCTCAGTCAGTGTGGTGGCCTCATCTCCACAACAACTCTTGGAGATGCTGTCTTTTTGTGATGCTGGGGATGGTACCCAGGGTTTTACACACGCTAAACGAGCATTGTAACACTGAGCCATACCCCCAGCCTTTGGAGATATTGACTTGGTGACCAAGAAAGGGCATCCCAGAGCAAAGTAGGAGGTCCCTTCTCTGATCCACAGATTAAATTGGTCTCTGGTTTAGTGGTGGGGAATCTCAGTTCTTCATTGCAGTAGCTCAGACCAGCCCCAGATCGCAGCCAGGTGAGACATCCAACCTCAGCTGGGTGAACCGGGTGTCTCCAAGTCAACAAACTATCTAATCTTACCCTAGGAACAGGGCTGCCTGTGGGGCTCACAGGGTCCCTGGGTACGGCCTGGCTTACCATCGTCTTATTGTTTACTTAACATCAAGAACTGACTGACTGTTTGTCTTGTGATCATAATTCTGCACCCCAGATGCTCTGGCTCACTCTCCCGAAGGGGTGTCCTAGAAACAGACGAGATCGTTTCCTCCGCAAACACCATTTATCTGCAGGTTAAAAGGCATGCTGCTAATAGGACAGTTAGACACACCGATAATGCATTTTACTGCAGGAGATTAGAAAGTCATAAAAATGTTTAAGTTTTGCCGAGTTTAAGCCATCAAGATTCTGTCCAGAGTAGCTAGCACACAAGGGTGGTGCTCGCAGGTCTTGTCTGAGTCTCCAGGTAATCTTGGTTTTCAGAGGTGCAGGGATAGAAGCTGGTTGGGAGACCAGCAAGGGTTTGGATCCAGAGCTCTGCTTCTAAACCACAGGTGATTTTTACCCACAGCTCTCTGCCTTTGTGTACTTTATCTAAAGCTTAAGTTCCCACTGTAGCCTAGGCTGACTGTTCTTTCTAAATAAGCCAGAAGTTGCAGATCTTTAAAAGTGCCTCTCATCTGGGTGTGGTGGTACATGCAATCCCAGCACTTAGGACATGGGGGAGGGGGGCATCAAGAGGATCAGGAGGTCGAGACCATTTTGGATAGATAAACAAATAAGTTAATTAAAATAAATCAAAATAATTAAAACAAAACTAAAGCAGGCTTTTTATAGAGATAAAAGACAGATTCATCAGAGTGATATTTTCTGTTCTGTGCATCTCAACATAAAACGACACTCAGATGTTATCCTTTTCTGCTTCTGTGGTTTTAGCTCTCTGCTTTTGAAATGACTCTGCATAAATCTAGACAGACTTTCTTGGAAAGGTGTTAAAGACTGAGATTTCCAAAGCTGGCCTGAGCAGGGTCTCCGGTCTATGTGACCCTCTCACTGTGTCTCCTGGACACCCCTCAGGTACTGGAATCTACGTCCCTCATTCTTCAGGCTCCGGGATAGCCCCCAGCGAACGGAGGGCAGCAGAGCTGTCGTGCATTTCTAAGGTGAGATCACGGAGGGCTGAGCACTTCTGCTTGGCTTTCATGGGATGCTGGCTCTTGGAACTCAGCCTCCATGTTGTGAGGAAATACAAATCACCCGATGTGGAGAGATCTCCTGGAGCTGTCTTTGGTAGCCTGAAGCTGCCAACACCCTTACCATCTAGCAGGTGGGAAAGGAGTTGCTTCTGTGATGATTCTACCCACAATTCATCAGGTCAATCCTAACTCTGAGCCTGGGACCAACAGAGGTCCCAGAAATCATGAAACAGACATACTTCCTCCCTGTCCATATCTGTCCTGCCAAACTCATCAACAGTTTTTTTTTTTTGTTGTTTTTTTTTTGAGACAGGGTTTCCCTGTGTAGCCTTGACTGTCCTGGAACTCACTCTGTAGACCAGGCTGGTCTCGAACTCAGGAATCCGCCTGTCTCTGCCTCCCAAGTGCTGGGATTACAGGCGTGCGCCACCACTGCCCAGCCGAACAGTTATTTTTTACATCACTAAGTCTTGAGCCGGGTGGTGGTGGCACACGCTTGTAATCCCAGCACTCTGGGAGGCAGAGGCAGGTGGATTTCTGAGTTCGAGGCCAGCCTGGTCTACAGAGTGAGTTCCAGGACAGCCAGGGCTACACAGAGAAACCCTGTCTTGAAAAACAAAAAACAAACAAACAAACAAAAAAACCCAAAGAAACAAACAAACTGGTCCTTGACAGTAGAGAAATAGTTCACTGGTTAAGAGTGCTTGCTGCTCTTGGAGAGAGCCTGGTTTCAGTTCCCAATACCCATGTTGGTTGGCTCATACCCATCTGTAACTCAAGATCTGGGACATATTATATTCTCTTAGGGCCTACATGGGTATTGCATGTACATACATTCATACAGACATGCACAAATACACATTAAATAAATAAACATTAAAAACTTAAAATAACCTTTTAAGAGAATCTTGCTAGCATCACCTTGTTCTAGATGCTACGATCATGTGACATCATATGCTGGGCAAAGACAAGTTCACATTGTGGTGTGACTAGAGCCTCATAAGAGTAGTTCTAGGTCTCAATGTTTTTGTTGTTGTTTTGTTTTCTGAGGGCTCTCTTTGTAGCCCTGGATGTCCTGGAACTCTATATGTAGACCAGGCTGGCCTCAAACTCACGGAGATCTGCTTGCTTCTTCCTCCCAAGTGGAGGTGCTGACCTTGAGCTCTGCAGAGTCTGGGTGTGACGAGAAGAGCCTAGTGTGTGTGTGATCCTTGAGGTATGGCATTTTCCAGGGCCATGGAGCAGGAGAACACTGAAAGTAGAGAAGGAGTTATTAGAAGTCATTTCATGTGGCTCAGACTTCTACCTGCAGCGCTCACCCAGAGGGAGAGAAGAAATTAGTGTCCCTCTGCTTCAGGACGCTTTTCCCAAACTAGATAATCCCTTTACATAGAAAGACAAATGACTGGCTTCTTTATCTAGCTCGTGTCTGCCTCTGTGGGAAGGGCTTCATAATGTACTCTATAAGTTCATGACCACTGGTCTGCCTGACTCAGGAGTCAGCAGTGGGCAGCCCAGATCTCAGTGAACAACCCAGGTATGATATGCAAAGGTCATTTGCCAAGAAGGAATCTATGATCCTTTAAAAACATTTTCTGAAAAGTCACCTGGGGGCTGGAGAGATGGTTCAGTGATTAGGAACAAATGTTGCTCCTGAAAAGGACTGAATTCCATTCCTAGTACAGAAGGTGGGTGGCTTACCAGTGCCTGCAATGCCAGCTCCGGGCCTCTGACGCCCTCTTCTGGTCGCTGAGAGGTCTTGCACTCACGTGCTCCTAACTCTGTCCCCACATACACATTTTTTTTTTTTAAAGTTATCCTTTGCAAAAGAAAATGACAGGGAATAGCATAAAAGAAAAGACATAACCACACCACCTGAAAAACAGTAAAAACATCTTTAGAACGAGCCTTAGTATTGTCCCTCAGTAAGTCAGCTCAGTGATGTGTGAATGGGAAGAGCAGGGTAAGAGCCAGGAGAGGTAAGACAGATGATGTTCTTCTGCTGTGCGGACTACAGTGCCATGCCGAACAGAAAGAGTGAGGGTGACAATTTGTATTAAAGAGGCACTGGCTTCCCCTTTCCCCACTGGACTAAATCAGATATATTTTACAAGTTACCACATGCCAGTGACATATAACTTCAGAGTATCCCAAAAGCTACAGCTAACACCCAGAGTGAGTTAATCAGGGCAGTAGAGTTGGGTGTGGGGTAGAAGCCGGAGATACCAGCTTGGTGTTCCAGACCCGCAATGTTCTTCTGCACACCCATACCTTTGTGTGTGCAGCCTTGTGCGGTATCCTGCTGGGCACGAGTCCTATGGCCAGGCAGGCACCATCTGGGATTCACAGGCATCTGCAGAGCTCTCAGGGAAAGAGGGGTCCTCCTCGCAGGCAGGTGCCCAAGTCCAGTGCCCAAGGCCACACCACTGCTGGCCTCCGGGCGAAGTCTCTGGGGCTTTCTACTCGTACTCCCAGGTCCTTCAGTGATCATACAACACACTGTCCTAACGGGAACGTCTGTGCTGATGGGGATAACAGTTACGAGCAAGGTGTGTGACTTCCTGGGAGACATGAGGAAATGTCTATTTGCCCTAGATAACAAACCAGTGACAATGGGGAAAATCCCATGTAAGTATTACCTGGTGAGCCAGTGAGTCTATTGGGGTTGCTTGCAGGAGCATGGGTGAGAATCTACTTCTAGGAGTGTAGATGACTCCAAGGTGGTTGCATCACCGAAAGCCCACGCCAGGGTCGGTGATGACTCATGAAAAACCACAGCGCTGGAATATCAGTATATATTGAATGAAAAAAATTTTTTTTTCAATGAAAACTTAATTGACCATCTGGGAAAGACAGAGGATCAGGTGCCCGAGAAAGGGACAGTAACAGCTTTATTCCTTTGGGACAGGAGAGGCGTAAGGCTGGAAGCCTATTACACAAAAAGGCCAAAGCCTCCCTCACCTGTTAGCGTCTGTTTTACAGGGCTCTAAAGTTACTGAATAATCAATGCAAATCCGGACTTAGAGTGCCACCTAGTGTCAGAGATTAGAAAGAACTACAGGTCAGAGAAACTGCCCAAATCAAATTCAGAAATCCTTTCTTAGGTGCACTGGGTCTTTCCCAGGCTGAGCAAACATTATTAGATCGGTGGCTGTGCCTCCCTGGGCAAGTCACTCAACCGGCCTGAGGGTGAACAGTGGAGGGCAAGATCGCACAGGCAAGAAGCGTCCCGTGCCAGGCCCAGGGCTTGTCCTTGAGTCAGCAAGTGGTGCAGGTAACAGCATCTCGGCAGGAATGTCTCCTGATTTCCCACTCTATGGACCTAGTCAAAAATTTCCATAACATACACAAATGACCCCTAAAGCACCATCCTGGAGCCCAGGCCTCATCCGAGCATCGGGATCCCCAATATTGGAATCGGGGGTCTGTGTGTTTGTTGTGAGGGCCTGTCCTGTGTTCAGAGGAGTGGTCAGACGCGTGGTTGGCTATTCTGTTAGAACCCAGATCTTCCCAGCCACGATCTCTCTTCTCTCTCAGCTGCCGTGAAGAGCTAACAGCCCACCCCAAGTACAGCCAGCCTGGCAGAAATGATATCCTGAGGAGAAAATGTGGGTTCCTCCAGCTGACTATCAGACTGTTCAAACAATGGCCTCCGAGAGGTAGGATTTCCCTGGGAATCTCAGGCTGGGAGAAGGAAGTGTCTCCAGAAGGGGGGAGGGGACTTGCCTCCTAGAAGTGAGATTTCACACTTTAAAGTTTCATTTCTTTTTTCCCTTAAAGATAGGGTCTCACTATGTGTCCTGGAACTCACCCTGTAGACCAGGCTGGCCTTAAATTCACAAAGACGGGCCTGCCTATGCCTCTATGCCTGTCGTGTGTGTGTGTGTGTGTGTGTGTGTGTGTGTGTACGTACATATTTCTAATAACTTTGCAGATCACTTTGCCCGGACACTGATGTCACACCTTGACTGACTGCTTAGATGTGTGTATTCCTGTCCTGGAGATGAACTGGGGGAGGGGGGATAGCAATGGATTTTTGTTCCCCTTCCCAATGCAGCCACATTGAATAAATCTATGGTTTCTGCTTTTTACTTCTAATTTGGCTGTTATAATGGGCTTCTCAAGTGGCTGGGAATTGGCTCAGTGGTTGAGAACACATTGTGTTCATGTAACGGACCCAGGTTCTGTCCCTAGCCCCTGCATGCACAGTTCACACACACACACACACACACACACACACACACACACCTTATACACCTCGTTC
The DNA here is from genome assembly GCA_964023405.1 of Apodemus agrarius. Lineage (NCBI taxonomy): Eukaryota > Metazoa > Chordata > Mammalia > Rodentia > Muridae > Apodemus > Apodemus agrarius. The sequence goes on from OZ030005.1 coordinate 148,234,017, forward strand.
TTACATATCTCGTCTGTTCTACGGTCCCTGGACTCTAGGAATCCAGTCCTGGCAATTTTGTGCTTTTTTTCTTTTTCTCTATAGGGTCTCACTATATAGCGTTGTCTAGGCTAGAACACCCTATGGAGAACAGGTTGGCCTTGAACCCGCCTCGGTCTCCCAATTGCTGGGGTCAGAGGTGTGCACTACCTCGTCCAGCCTCTTGCGCTTACCCTCCCGCTCTCCAGAGCTTCTGATGGACCACTCACTTCTAGGTCAGCAGTGGTCATGGCTCAGATGAAGCTCTGAGCCCTGTCTGTGGCTCCATGGCTTTCATGGTGTGCCTGTCGTGGAGGGCCATCTCTATCTGCATCCACAAGCCCTTCCCCTAACACCCGTGAGGACCAAGAGAGGATGCTGACACCCCTGCTCAGCTGCCACCAGCAAACATGAGCCAGCACGATTGACACAACTCATAAAAGATGCGCCTGTGGGGCTCATTGTCCAACTTGAGGGTAGATCCGAGGTGGACTGGCTTCTCCTCAGTACCTGTTTTTTTTTTTTTTGCTTTTTGGTTTTTCGAGACAGGGTTTCTCTGTGTAGCCCTGGCTGTCCTGGAACTCACTCTGTAGACCAGGCTGGCCTCGAATCAGAAATCTGCCTGCCTCTGCCTCCCAAGTGCTGGCATTACAGGCGTGCACCACCACGCCCAGCATTTAGAGCCTGTGTTTTTAACGGTGGGGCGTGCCCTCATGAGGCTCCTGACTTTCTGACCTTTCCAAGCCCGTAGACCTGCGGATTGGAGGATGGCGGAACGCTCCTGAGTTCGGGCTCAGGCCTGTGACTGACTGGAATTTCTGGTCCTCGCACTCTCTTGTGGTGACTGTATTCCGCTACTTTTCGGTTGTTGTGGTAAAACACTGACCGTGGCAGCTTACAGAAGAAAGGCTTTATGTGGCCCTATGGTTCCAGAGGGATTAGAGTCCAGAAGGAAGCACTGCAGGGGCCTGTCGGCAGGAACAGGAAGCAGAGCGCGCACATTCTTAACCGGAAGCACGGAGCAGAGCGAGAGCTTGATGTGGGGGAGACTCTCTTCTCAAAGCCCAGCCCCAGTGATGTACCTCATAGCAAGGCTGCATCTCCCCATAACCTCTCCAAACAGCACCCCCATCACCCTCTGGGGACCAAGCGTTCAGATGCTGAGCCCGTGGAGAACATTTCTCATTCAAACCACGTGAATATGAGGGACGACCTGTCTGCCCGAGTTTTCTCAGCTGCAAACTTTATTTTTTAAGACATGGTTTCTTCTGGGTAACAGCCCTGGCTGTCCTGGAACTCACTTTGTAGACTGGGCTGGCCTCAAACTCACAGATATCCACCTGCCTCTGCCTCCATAGTGCTGGGATTAGAGGCATGCACCCGCAGCTGCCTGGCTCAGAAACATTTTCAGGGGCTAAAAAGTACTTAGAGGGCCGGGCGTTGGTGGCACACGCCTTTAATCCCAGCACTTGGGAGGCAGAGGCAGGTGAATTTCTGAGTTCGAGGCCAACCTGGTCTACGGAGTGAGTTCCAGGACAGCCAGTGGCTGAGAGCCACTGGGGCAAAGTTACTGACTGTTCACCCCCCAGGCCGTGACGGCTGTGGGCCTGACAGGAGGAGCTCCTGGAAGAGACCTACAGGCACCAGGGAAGCACGTGTGTGGAGGCAACTTGAGTCACTTTGGAACTGGCCGAGAGGCACCTTAGAGCGGCGCTGTCTCCTGTTTGGAGGAGCAGTGGTGAAAGACAGCGGGGCTGCCTGCTGCAGACCGGGCTTTAAGCCTCCGCTGTACCCTGGACTTGCTGCATGACCTCTGGCCACTAATTTATCCATTTGGCATCTCAGTGTTCACTCCCATAAAATGGGGGCAGTAAGGGGGACTTAGCCGGTTCTGCAAGGAGGTGCTTTAGCTGTGGAATCGCAGTCCTAGGGCGTGGTCTAGCAGTCAGCTGGCTGCTCAGCACCAGACCGGGGGTGGGGGGGGCGGGGAAGGGGGGGCGGGGTTTCCCTCTCTCTGAGCCTCAGTTTTCCCACATGTAAAAGGAGGACTGGACAGTTTCCTACTGTGGACGCACGAGGCCAGCCACGCTGCTTCCACCTTGCCTCCAGAGGGATGTGTGTAGACTGGCAGTGCCTGGTCCCGGGACAGGTTTTCTGAGCATTGATTGCTTCTTCTCAGTCACGCTCAAGGCTGTTCCCTCCTTGGACTCTCGTGAGGGGAGGGGAACTCACTGTGTGGTTCTGTATGGTCTCCAGATTGGCCATGGAAAAGGACTCCCCAGAAAGAGGTCCTTGGCAATGACAAAGAAGCCGGCCAGTGCGCAGAACAAGCTGGTGACGTTTGCTAGCACACACAGACTCTTCTGCAAGCAGAGTTGAAATGTTAGAGCCGGTGGCCAAAGCTTAGTGATTCAACTGAAGGACCCCCTACCCCCTTCCAAGAAGTTGGTTTGTGACACTCTCACCCCCATCTGGAGGCTCTGCCTGTCTTTGCGCTCGAGGCTGCTAACATAGCAGGCCCCGATTGCTGGGAAGGGCCCTGGCATGCTCATCTTCTGTTGGACACATTGGAAGGACCAAGAGCCGCTGTCAAGTGCATGAGGCTTATACTAAAGAAGGATGCGTCTCGACACGCTCCCCCATGGCCGTCCTACATCAGAGTCTAACATCAGGAGGACCGCACAGGGAAGGCAAGAAGAGCCTGAAAGGGTTCTGCCCCTTCTCTCTCTCTCTCTCTCTCTCTCTCTCTCTCTCTCTCTCTCTCTAATGTGAGTACGCTGTAGCTGTCTTCAGATACTCAGGAAGAGATTTCATTACAGATGGTTGTGAGCCATCATGTGGTTGCTGAGATTTGAACTCAGGACCTTTGGAAGAGCAGCCAGTGCTCTTAACCGCTGAGCCATCTCTCCAGCCCCATGGTTCTCTAGCCCACAATTCCCCAGGGTCTTCCTTCCTCCCCGTCTATTCTGCTGGGGGTCCTGAAACAGGGCCTCCCCGTCAGTCAGGTCTCTGCCAGGCATTTCCTGCCTCTGCTGGGTCACATGCCCACTCTCTATGGCCCTTGAGAAGCTCAAGGACATGGTAGGACTTAAACTCCAGAATGAAACCCTTGGGCTGTGGGGAGGGGAGAGTGTGGGCCGACTCCTCCAGATCACAGTCGATGGGGATAGAAGTAGACGCCAAGAGAGGGTGTGGTCGGAGAAGGTGAGGACCTCAGGGCTCCCGAGAAGTGGCTTTAGGACCTGGGAAGGGATGCAGAGCCGGGTGGGCCTCGGGCTGATGGCTTAGGTTTGAATTGCCAGGCCACGAATGAGGTCAAACCGTCCTAGATTTGCTCTGAGGAGCAACAGGCTGTTAGGCTTGGGAGGGAAGGAGGCGTCGTGTTTCTCAGGGGTGCAGGCAGGGGTAGACTGTCCTGGCTCAAGTACATAACTCCCACCCATGTTCATGTAGGTAACGCTAATTAAAACACAATGGGGTACAAACCCCCAAACAAAACAAAACAAAACAAAACAAAGAAAAGACATGAAAGAAGGAGAGGGACTTGAGTGCTGAGGGAGGGTTTGGTGGGAGGGGAAGGCATAAGAGGATAAAGTGGGAGCAGAGACATGATCAGAGTATACAATGCATATGCATGGAACTGTGGAAGAATAAAGATTTGACAGATTTGGAAGGAAGCCATGACGCCTAATCTTCATGGTTAAAGTGAGGAGATTTAGAATCACCTAGGAGACACGCCTCTGGGCGTGTCTGTGCCGGTATTCCGGAGAGGTTTGACTGCTGAGAGAGGACCCATCCTAAAAGCAGGTAGCAGATCCTACTGGTGGGGGAGGGGCCAGTGAGCCCCTGCGGCCATCTCTCTGCTCTCTGCTCCACTCAGATGTGAGAGGGCAGCCTCCCGCTCTTGCTGCCAAGCCTTCCTCACTACGGTCGCCCGTACCCTCTTGAATCTTGAGTCACTCTCTGTCAGGCATCTTGAAAAAGCAATTGATAAAGAGGCCACGGTTTGTTCTAGATGGAGGGGTGCATTCCTGAAGCCGTTCCTGAGAGGGCAGGAGCTCCAGGTGGGGCGCCCCTTCTTCCCTGTCAACTCTAGTCACCCAAAGCCTCTCAGATGCCTTCCTCTATCCTGAAGGTGCATCCCGGGTCACCCCTGCATGCACATGCCCTTGTCCCTCTCCCTCCCTAGCTTTGAGAGAAGGATCTCGAGGTGCCAACTCACCAGAGGGGTCTTGGGAAATGTCACCGTCGCCATGGCCAAGAACCCTGCAACGAGAAACTGCAGAGCAGGTTTGGAGGTCAAAGGAGAGGAGGCAAGGTGCCTGGAGACCCCAAAGTCCCCTTCATTCTCTAAGAAATTAGAGCCCTGCCGGGCGGCGGTGACACACACCTGTAATCCCAGCACTTGGGAGGCAGAGGCAGGCGGATTTCTGAGTTCGAGGCCAGCCTGGTCTACAGAGTGAGTTCCAGGACAGCCAGGGCTACATAGAGAAACCCTGTCTCAAACAAACAAACAAACAAACAAACAAAAAACCAAACAAACAAACAAAAAAAGAAATTAGAGCCCTGTTGGCGGGTGAGGTAGAGGACACACTTGGACAGAGAAAGCCCATGCCAGCCTCTGCCCTCAGTGCGCTTACCCATGGAGGACACAAGCCTCCAGACTTCATGCGGGTCACAGCTAGGTCACAGGAGACAACCTTGCTCCTGTGCTGTGGAGGACATTGCTTCTGGCCCTGAGGCCTGGGGTGTTTCCCGAGTCCTTGCTGTGTTGCCCATCCTGGGGAGCACGGCGCGTCAGGCACCTCACGTGTAGAAATACCTGTTACTGTAGTAGGAACACCAGGCTGGGGCAGTGGGGCTGGAGGACTGAGGGGAAGCTGGGGATGAAGGCGTTGGCCCAAGAGGACACTGTGGAGCTAAAGGTGAAGGCAGTATCCAGGGCCAGGACAGTGCTCTGGAGTCCTGGAGGAGCATGGTTCCTCCGGGGGAATGAATGGGGTGTGTGTGTGTGTGTGTGTGTGTGTGTGTGTTTGTGTGTGTGTGTCCCATACTGTCTCTCATTCTAGCTGATGGCCCAGGAAGGACAGAAGTTGTGGGTCACAGCTGTGTGTGGCTGCACAAAGAGCCTGAGAGTAATGAGAGACTTTGGGGGTGTTTGGAAGCCTTGTGAACCTAGCTCATACTGGCTCTTCTCTCTACCCAACACACACGGTCAGTTAAAGGAGGGTCCACAGGGTCCATGAGTGACAGGCACTCTCAGGAAGGAGCCAAGGGCAGGGAATGGAACACAGAGAGGGAAGATGGAGGCGGGCGGGCTTGCTCTTTGAGCCTCTTGGCTGTAGGCAGCCTCCAACGCCAGGGCCTCCCAGGGGCCCCGTGCACCCCTGTACCCACTGATTCGGGCTCTTCCTCACAGAGACAGCTCCCCAGAGTGGATGCCAGCACTTCAATACCACCACGTGCAGACTGATTGTGGAGACCAGGTAACCCCCAAAGGCCAGGTGTGCAGGAGCCATGGCCATGGGAAAGCCCTGGGTGGGAAGCCGGAAGTAGCTAAGGTGAGGTGGCAAATGGCTAGCCCTGCAGGACGACCAGTGCCTGGACTCACTGGCGGGAGTCCCTTTCCTTACTCCTCAGGGGTCTTGGTCATCCCCAGGGCCCCCTGCAGGGACAGGCAAGGATGTCAAAGCCCCACTGAGGGCGTGGCTGGCATCTTGGGCCCTGTTCACACTCCACAAAGCACCAGCCTCTCTGCTGCATATGTTTCAGTTTTAGGATGAGTGTAACTGGGAGCTGGGGGCTCCCCCCCTTTAACCCCTTCCCTTGGTGTCACCTCCCTACTCACACCCAACTTCTGCAGAAGGCCATTTCCCTCCAGGGCTTTCTCAAGGCGCCCATCTGGAACCGGATGCGGGGGCTGGGCCGCTTTCAGGGCAGGGTGGGCAGGCCCTAGGTTCTGCCATTGAGAGACTTCTCCAGCAACACTGCTGGTAGTCACTGCGGGAGCTTGGACAGCCAGTGACTCTGGCAGGGAACCCTGGCTGTAGACTAAGACGAAGGCCTTGTTAGGGTTGAGCTTGTGTCCGAGTCTCGGATGCAACTCTTGCTGTCACCTCTGCCCCCTGACAGTGGTGGTCTTGTCCAGTAGCTTTTGACCTTGATTTGTTTTCAGATGGTAAAGCAAGGCTTTTTATTAGGGGCGAGGAAACGCACACATAGAACAAGCACACAGAGAAAAGGACCCTCTGCAGAGCCAAGTGGAGACTCAGAAAGTAGACGCCCAATCAATGACTTTGATTTAAACAATCTAGAGCCTGGCGATGTCCTCAGTCTCTCTGGGATCGCAGGGAAATGAAGACCAGATGGACTCCATGATCAACCAGTACGAGAAGGAGCTTCCACTGGCTCCTGGAAGGTAAGCGGGAGCTAGGGTCAGGAGGCCTGGCTCATCTGAGCATTTGTAAACAGTCCCCAACTGTGGCTTAGAACGAGACTACTGAAGGCCATGGGGACCAAACTGTGGTCCTTCAGTGACGCTCATGTCTTCAGGGTTTGAGGGGATAGGGGAGAGACGGGAAGGAGATTCTGCCCAGGGCTTCCTCTGAGCCCACATGGAGCCAGAGAGTCAGTGCTCAACAATGTTCGCAACACCAGCACTCACGAGTCCTTTCTCTGTTCCAAGCACTGATACAAGCATTTTATAGGCATCGTCGGTTGCTATCCCAGGCCTATGAGGGAAATGATGTTCTCACTCTCATCTTGCAGATGAGGCTCAGAGACGTTAAGCCACACATCTAAGGTTGTGCAGCCAATAAGTGGGAGTGGAAGGATGGTAAGCTGGCCTGACCCCCTCTCCTGTGTTCTTGGCCTGGGCTCCTAGTGGGAACCCCTGGTTAACATCTCCATTAACCGGCAGCGACAGCCCCTGGCTTAGTGGGAAGGATGGGAGGGCATTCTCTTCCTTGAGCTTTAAAAGATGAACCCAGAGAGATGACTGTGTGGCTCTTTCCTGGGAGCCTATCTGGGAGTGTTTGGCTCCAATGGTGTAGTTTTCCCCAGGCCTTTCTGATGTAGCTATGACTTCAAATGAAGCTTCTTGGGGGCAGGGCTGGGATGGCCTGTGGTGTTTGGTGGTGGTGGCCATCTGGCCCCTGGAGCTGGGGAGGTGTTTACACCCGGGTGCTTGCTTCTGTAAGCTGTGGCAGCGGAAATGGTTCCAATATCCAATAAGGAACTGGACTCAGGAGGACAGAGTACCCTTTCCCATAGCACATTCCACGAAACACTGGTCCTCACGGATCTGTGTTCAAAGGGATCACATTTAGGAAACCTCACACATCATCTTTTGAGGACTTTCTCAAGGCCTGGAGGACTCCTGCAGGGATGTGCTCTGTTTTGATGCTAAGGACATTTCCTACATTTAATTTTCTGTAGAATCTTCTTCCTTAGAGTCCAGCCATACACTGCAGTTGATATTCTGTAGGGTCCGCTTTAGGTTTAATGATAAACTTCCAGACCTCTGGTTCTAGGAATTTTTGGGTTATTTATTGCCCCTGTTTGTGTCTTCATGGCTGCCTTATAGTGGGGCTTGGGATTGGGCTCTGATCTCAAGGCTTATTTCCAACTTGAAATTGGAATGAAATGATGCCGAGAGGAACTCTGTATGCTCTTAAGGGGGAGGGGCCCGAGGGGGCAGACATTAGACACCAGAGGGGAAGAGGTGCAGGTTATAAAGTCCCTTGGCACCTTCCAAGAGTGTAATGGCAGTAGGTGACAGTAGGTGACAGTAGGTGACAGTAGGTGACAGTAGGTGACAGTAGGTGACTCTGTCTTGCTGTAGCCAATGGTGACTTTATCTTGCTGTTGGCTATGGTGACTCTGTCTTGCCCTGTTTTTTCCAGTTTTCATTGCCTGGCTCCAGCCTTTAATCTTTTGTTTGTTTGTTTGTTTGATTTTTTTGAGACTGGGCTTTTCTGTGTAGCCCTGGCTGTCCTGGAACTCACTCTATAGACCAGGCTGGCCTCGAACTCAGAAATTCGTCTGCCTCTGCCCCCAAGTGCTGGGATTACAGGTGTGCGCCACCACCGCCCTACAGCAGCCTTCACTCTTGTTCGAGTTATGTCCTTAAGATAAGGACCTGACCAACAGGAAGTGGTCATTACTGGTCTGCAAAACACAGGCTGCTGGCTGAGCCATGTCCTCAAGATAAGGGCCACACAACTAGAAGATCAGTTACTGTTCTGAAAAACACAGCCTTCTAACTTCCACACAGTGCTCCCAAACTGACCCTCTTGTGAACTCCCCCTCTTCCCTAGACATGAACTTGAGACCTTAGTCTGCAACCCGGTGTCTTAGTGACTATTCTCCTGCTGTGAAGAGATACCATTACTCAGGTACCTTTTGTGAACAAAAGCATTTAGTTAGGGGCTTGCCTACTGTTTCAGAGGTTTAGTTCATTATCATCATGGCAGGGAACGTGTCACCATGCTGCCAGGCAAGGTGGCACTGGTGAAGGAGCTGAGAGCTTTACATCCTGATCTACAGACACACACACACACACACACACACACACACACACACACAGAGAGAGAGAGAGAGAGAGAGAGAGGGGGGGGGGCTACTAGACCTGGAATGGGCTTTTGACATCTCAGAGCCCACCCCATGACACTCCTCCTCCTCCAAGGCCACGCCTCCTAATCCTCCTAATCCTTCTAATCCTTTCAGATGGTGCTGCTCTCTGGTGACTAAGCATTCAAATACATGACCCTAATGGGGTCGATCTTACTCAAAACCACCAGGCTGCTGGCCTCCTCAATAGAGGTCATTCCTCCCTCCTCACCCTCCTCTCCTGGGCTTAGGTTTTCCCAGCAGTCCTTTTGTCTTTTAAAGCTGTTGTTGGTAATGAACCTATAGAACCTATAGAACCTATAGAATGCTTGTGCCCTGTTGCCTTGCCTACCTCACCTCCAGGATGGGGCAGACTGCCCTCGGGTGAAGGCAGACTGGCAGCATGGGAGGGGCTGAGAGGATTAATCGGGCCAGGGGCAGAGGTTAGAGTTTAGTAATAAAAGCCAGTGATCCCTGTCCGACAGCCCGAATCTCACCTGGTGCTTGTCCGGTTCTCTGCTAAGACAGATCCCAATCTAATCTCCAGGATGGGAAGTTCACTGCTTCCCTCTGACTCCTGCTCAGAGCAGGGAGAGGAATCAGCCGAGGGTTCCTGATAGCTGGGAAAGCAGTAGCGAGGAGAGTGTGTGGAGATAACCCACACTGCCCTTCAGGACTCTGTCTGCAGAGCAGTGAGCTGGGTACCAGGGAGTGTGTGGGATGGGTAAGATCTGTCCATGGGAGGTCTGGGTTAGGAGGTTGAGAAACCCTTGATGTGAATGTGACCCTAAGCAGACAGTGCAGAAGAAGGCAAGAGAACAGACAGGGTAGCGTAGTGTGTGTTTACACATACGTGTGTATGTGTATATAATATGTGTATATATGTGTACATGTGTGTATGGGCATGTTAGGCAGAGAAAGGCAGGAACCAGAGGTAAGGAGTCATACTGTGTGACAGAGTGGCTGCTGGCAGCCACCCTTAGAAGAGATAGCTCGGGGGGGCTGCAGAGATGGCTCAGCAGGTAAGAGCACCGACTGCTCTTCTGAAGGTCATGAGTTCAAATCCCAGCACCCACATGGTGGCTCACAACCATCTGTAAAGTGATCTGACAGCCTCTTCTGGTGTCTGAAGACAGCTACAGTATACTTACATATAATAAATAAATAAATAAATAAATAAATAAATAAATCTTTAAAAAAAAAAAAGAAGAAGAAGAAGAGATAGCTCGGAGATTAGGAGCACTGACTGCTCTTCCAGAAGTCCCGAGTTCAATTCCCAACAACCCCCATGGTGGCTCACAACCATCTGTAATGGGATCTGATGTCCTCTTTTGGTATGTCTGAAGACAGCTACAGTGTACTCATAATATATAGCAAATAAATAAAATCTTAAAAAAAAAAAAAAAGAAGATTGGGTTTTCAGTTATGTTAGGTCAGAAGGAGCCCTGACATCTGTGAAGTAACCTTTCTCAGGGTCTCGGGGCCCTTGGTGTAAAGGGAGGCTCTGGGAGACAGCGAGTGGGCTTCCCCAAGTCTCTTCCTTGCTCTGCCTTTTCAAATCTGTCTCTGTGTGTGCTCAAGGTCCCAGGGTTAGAAGAGAAGGGGTGATATTCCTCTTAGTTCTCAGGATCACCAACTGGTAGTGGGCTGGGCTCCTGGTAGCAGACTCCTTCTTGGAGAGAGGCCAGTAGTAACCCCACTTCCCAGGACTCCATAGCATGGAACATCTGTCCTCCAGCTGCTGCTGCTATTGCTCGATAAACAGGTCCTGGTCCCTTGGGGGGGGGGGGTTGGGGTCAAGTTTCAGCCACTCTCCACCAGCTTGCAGCTACTGACGACAGGCACAAGAGGCTGATCTCTTGTGTCAGAACCCCACTGGAGGCCCTGGAGACCTGATCTCTTGTGTCAGAACCCCACTGGAGGCCCTGAAGACCCTCCCTGTTTGTTTCTGCTGTGGAGAGGGGACACTCACCTGGCCCAGGACCCCTGCTGTTGGCTTCAGCTGTGACTTACCACCCAGAGCTGCTTCAGCACAGAGCCATGGGTGGAAATCAGAATGCCTTTATGGCTTTAGACTTTGGATTCTGTTCTTTCTGGGACCCGCCCCTTGCTCACTCCCACTCCCAGCTAATCAGAGATGCACATCTGGACTGGATCCTTCGAAACCATCTGGCTTCCAAACCTGGACAGGCAAAAATCTGAGTCTCCTTCCTCACGTCTCCCTCCAACAGCAGAGACAGTCACTGTTGCAGTGCCGACATTTCAGATAATGTATGGACTAATAAAGGCCTTTGTCACGTTGGCGGAGGCAGCATTTGAATGATTGGATTATTCAAATTTTTATTTTTGTGTGTGGTTGATGTATGTGATTGATGTGTGTCTGTTATGTGTGTCTGTGTCTCTGTGTGTCTGTGTGAGTGTGTGTCTGAGACACCTTTCTGGGGCCTAAAAGAATCTTTTAAGTTTTTGCAAGTCAAAGTATCCACATCAGGAGTTACAATGACCCTGCCCCCTGCCCTCTCCCTTGTGTCCCTCTTCACATTAGCCAGGGCCATCCTAAGTTCTTGGTTGTTTTTGATCTCTGGTGGTAAACAAGACAGATGTACTGCCATCTGTGTAAGCATGGTAGTGTTTATCTTGAAAAGGTATTGTCTTGAAAAGGTTTAAAAGGTATCGTCATGTGACCACAAGTAACAGGAAGCCCTTCGTCTGAGGTCCACCCGCCGCCAAGCCTGCAGCCCATGTGACTCACAGAGGACTTATCAAAGGCATGTCCTGATCTTGACTATGGACATGGTGAGGCAGGGAATGTGTAGCTTCAAGCTGTCCAGTCTGTAGCACTCAGAACTAGACAACTATTGTGATTTTTCTATTTATCTTTTCTCCAGTTTTTAAGAACAGAGAATATATGTTTAATTGTTAATATTTAATACATATACTAAAGTGTATGAAGCATTTGCAGTTAGGTAAATTTGTATGTGTGTGTGTGTGTGTGTGTGTGTGTGTGCTTTATTCATGTGTGTATCTCTCTACCTATGCATGTGTGTTTATGGTTGTATGTTTGTGTGCATGTGTGAGCATGCACACATGTACATACATGTTGAAGCCAGAGATCAATGTTGGGTGTGTTCCTCAATTATTCTCCACCTTACTTTTCTTTCCTTTTTTAAAAAATGATTTTATTATTTAATATGTATAATTGTTTTGGTTTGCACGCATGTCTGTGCACCACATGCGTGCCTGGTACTCCCAGAGGCCAGAAGAGGGGATCAGATCCTCCTGAGTGAGAGTTCCTGAGAGTTGTGAGCTGCCATGTGGCTGGTGAGTGCTTGGGAGGAATAAACCTGGTCCTCTGGAAGAGCAGCCAGTGCTCGTAACTACTGCTGAGCTGTCTCTCCAGCCCTCTTACTCTGTGTGTGTGTACATGTGCGCATACATGAAAGTTTGTTTTATTGATGATGCCCCCAAGTGGAATTAACCTGGCTATCCATCAACAGGTAAATCAATGAACGTGATAGAATAAAACAAAATGTTTATAATATTAAAAATAATAAAATAAAAATACAAGATGTTACAGGTAAATCTCTAACATTTCATCCAGTGCAAAGAATCAGACACAAAGACACACACACACACACACACACACACACACTATATAATTCCATTTGTGTGATAATTAAAAGCAGGCAGAGCTAGTGACGTTTAAAGGAACAGATAAGAACCCAGCTTTTTACAGAGCTTCCCACCTCTGGGCAGAACTGACTTCATAGTGGGAATAAAGCCAAGAATTTGTTTCTTTGTCCCACCCACCTCTGAGTATGAAGTATAGTCTCAACAATTGTGGAATGGCCAAATAGGGAGCTAGGTAAGGGCCCCGGGCGTAGCGAGAGCGCCCCCTACAGATCCTCCTGTGGAAGTACCACCCTCTTTGTCATCAATCAGAAACTCAATCTGATGGCAACTGAGGGGTAGCCTTGGGGTGTGAAGGATTAGAAGGCTGTCAGGATGAGGGCCTGTAAGTGAATCCTAGTATCTTTATCAGAAACAGAGATAAATCGGACTTGCATGCAAGATCTTTCTGTCTTTTGCTGAGTAATCCCTTGTGCCACTTTTAGACTGCTAGAAGGCCACCGCTACATGTGAACTTTTGACCTTCAATCTCCAGAACAGTGAGGGAAACATATCTCTCTCGATTTTAACGTTATAATGAACCGGGGGTCTCTCGTGGGCCCCGGAGCTCACTGATTCAGATAGGCTTGCTGGCCATGCAAGCTCATGGGTTTCCCTACTCTGTGCCTCTCCAGAGCTGGGATTACAGAGTGGCCCTGCGCCCGGCCACATGCCGACTCAGGTTCTTACCCACGGAGCCATCTCTCCTGTCTCCACTTAAGTTAATGTTCACATATGCAGTTACCCATGTGACCATCATCAAAGTCAAGGCATGGAGATGTCCCTAGCTGTAAGAAGTTACCATATCCTGCCTGCTCTTAATGGGGGTACTTACTGGAACCTCTGATTAACCATGGGCAGCCCTCAGAAGACCCCAAGCTTAGCAAGCAAAAGCCACCACATTGAGACCAACCTAAAATCTAAGCCACGATGTTTATTTTTCTACAAAGTATAGATGATACAAGCCACATGTCAGGATCCGTAAATACTGGACTGAAGGTGTCTTCTTATTCCTGTGGGGACCCAGCCTGTTCCCATGGTAACTCTCAGGGGCACTCCTGCTTTTCTGCAGGGTTGGGGGAGTGTGGAGTGGTTCAGTCTCCTCCTGTCCTGGTGGGTGGACAGAGCCAAAGTCAAACCAATCTTCTGCTACAAATAAGGGGAAGGAGATTCTGGATGGAGAAGAGAAATGTGGGGCTTAGACCTAAGGACACCGGGGGGGGGGGGAGCACGAGGTGCTGGATTAGTCTTATGTGATGTAGTTTAACTCTTTAGTTTCCAGGTGGGAAAATGAAATCCCAAAGGTGTAACAGCAGATGACAAAGGACAGAGCTGGTCTTGGGAGCGAGAAGCCTGGAGGTCAGGCCTTGCTGTGCGCCTCTGAAATGCCATTTTATTCTGGAGCATTCTGAGTTCTCTGTGCTTAATGATCTTGAAGGCAGACCCGTGAAACCTCTGTGAAGCCAAGATTTCCCATGATGAGCAGGGGCTGCAGAGGGGCATATGGGATGTCTTTCAGGTGACAGGGCTGAGGATGGGGGGGGTGCTTAAGGACACACCCTGGACACCAGCTTTAAGTCTTTTTTTTTTTTTTTTGGAAAGACACTACTGGAGGACTTGGGAAACAGATGAAACACTTCACTCAGTGACACAGTCATGTGGCTTGGAGAGCCTCGCTGGGGGACCGCTCGCTGCCTCAGAACGGACAAGGTGAGGGTGGAGAGACGCTGGGTAGAGTGGGAAGCCTGGACTCCAACCTGCAGAAGTTGCAATCTCCTACTCCGATGACTCTTTGGGCATATATGCCACGTTGTCATAGGCAGGGGGCGGAGAGACTGCTGGGCTGGGGATGTTGAAATCCGTGCCAAAGGCATTGGGTAGGAAAATCACAGACTGCAAAGAAAAAAACAAACAAAACAAAACAAAACAAATCCCAAATTTTGGGTGTTTCTGGTCTTGGGAGAGTGTTGCAATAGTGCCATCTTGTGGACACTCTGAGAACAGCAGCTCACACACACAAAAGCATCGTGGAATTGACATTTCAGCAAACATTTTCTAGGGTCAGTTACGAGCTAGTGTTTGGACACACTGCAGCTAGTGAAGTAGACAAAACCTCATTCTCTAGGGGCTAGTGAGCTGATATTTTCTTTCTGGAGAGTCTCTGCTGAGTTCGGGGCTTCTTTAGTTCTTCCCTGAGCTGGCTCCTGGCTGCTTCCACACTAGTAGCCATTCACTGGGCTCCTCGAATCCAGTTCATCCTCCTGCTCCAACCTTAAATAGCACCCACCAGCCCCTGGCTGCATCTTTCTGCCCAGGCAAGCCTTTGTGCTATCAGAACCCCCTCTTCTCACGCTCTTTTTGTCCATCGTCTCTATTTTCCCCTGGAAAAAATGAGATTAACTTCCACTGAGTCATGCTGTCTTTTCTAATGTGTCTATCTGTTGGCAGTCGGTGGGCACCTCTGCGCATGGTGTGCTCCTCGCCCTCCCAAACCCTGTCCTGATTCCGGAAGGATCTCAGCTCTGCCAATAGTGTTGGCGCCCCCCTGCGGCCATAGGTTGAATAGTCCCATTTCACAGCTCAGCTACAAAGGGGAAGCCAGAGGGGCTGCTGGCACAACCTCTTCCTAGACAACAGGCTCCCTAGGGGGCTCTGGACGTGGTGTGAGAGCACTCACTGCGTTAGTTTGGGCACGGGTGGCTTGGCACCCAAAGTGGGTGGCAATGACAGCAATGAAGAACTCCAGGATGGTGAAGATGGTCAATACGGCAAGGTAGCCCCTGCCCACATCCTGAGAACACAAACCCACAGTCAAGGCAAACCGCGTTTAAAAGTAAAGAGACCCCTGGACCAAGAATAGCTTTCCCAGGCAAGAGGCAGGGGTGTACCTGGATCCAGCCTCGGGCCCCACTCCTTCCATTCTAGGGGTCTCAGGGTCTCATCTCCCTTCTCCACCTCCTTCTCCAACCGCTTCCCCACCCAACACTGGGGTAGGGTCAAGGCGTCAGTACACTCATGAGGCCTATTGGAGCGGCAGGCTCTGCACCTAGCCCAGGACTGCAGACTCTTGGTCTTCCCTAGGCCTGGCTATAGCCCCCATCTCTCTGGGTTTATCACCCCTTGGGACGTCTGCCAACACACCCAGTTAGTGACACCGAAGTCCATGAGAAGAATGGCTGTCCCCGCGAAGGCTGCCATGGCGCTGAGGATGTTGGTTCCCAGACTGCTCCTCACCTGCGGGAGGGAGAGGAACAACACGAGGAGGCAGAGCAGAGAAAGGACGCCGCTCTCCGTGCCCAGCCTCCCGCACCCTCCTTCCTGGCCCGGGGGCTTGGGGCCATGAGCACTGTAGGAGGCTGGTTTTCCTCTCTCCATTCCTTCTCTTCTCTTTCCCTGAGACCCCAAGAAGAGGCCTCAATGCCTCCCTCTGCTTCTTCCATCCTCTTGGGAGCTTCTGGGAAGGAAGCCTAACCCTCCTAGTGGCTTTTCTGGGACTGTTTATAGCATGCATCTGCCACCCCTGACCCCCATTTGTCTCCTCCCCCCCTCCCCCGGCCCAGGCCCACCCACTAAGACAACTTGGTGGCTGTTTTCCTGGGGACTCTGTATCTGCCTCCTCTAAATGTCTGTGAAGACTTTATCTCCAGACTCTTACTATCTTATCTTGGGTGGCATTTTGCAAGTGTCCCCTCTCCTCCTCCTTCTGTATGTGGATGTTTAAATTCCTTCTGTGGACACTTAGAAATTCCCCAAGGAGTGCTTGTTGAAAGTGGGTCAAATGAGTGAGCAGATGGGAGCGGGGGTCCTGAGGACGCCCAGGGGAGTGGGCACCGTCCCCATCCCTGGTTCTCTGTGCCCACTCAGACTTACCAGGCAGCTGGTGTGGTTCCTCTCAGCTGCCACGGAGAGGGACCCAGAGACGATAAACTGTGGGGAGAGAGAGCCCCAGTGGGGTTCTGGCTGAGACACTGAGCAGAGAACGTCATACCCAGGTCCCATCAAGAAGGTAACAGGTAGAGGACCATCAGCTTCCTTGTCTGCAGCCTGGCCAGGCATCTTGGACTCCTAAAATGTCTTAGTGGTTCTGTAAGAGGCCCCTGTCCTTGGGCATGGTGGCACACGCCTTTAATCCCAGCACTTGGGGGGCACAGGCAGGTGACTCTGTGAGTTCAAGGCCTGTCTGCTCTACATAGTGAGTTCTAGGACAGTCAGGGCAACAAATAGAGACCCCAATTTCAAAAAACAAACAAACAAACAAAATAAAAAACACTCAAAGAGGCCTCAGTCTTGAGACCTCAAGTCATGGTTTACTAGGCATGCTTATTTATTTATTTATTTATTTATTTATTTTCGAGACAGGGTTTCTCTGTGTAGCCCTGGCTGTCCTGGATCTCACTCTGTAGACCAGGCTGGCCTTGAACTCAGAAATCCGCCTGCCTCTGCCTCCCAAGTGCTGGGATTACAGGTGTGAGCCACCAGGCCTGGCAGGCATGCATTTTCATTGACATTATTACTAAAGTGTCACAGTGTATTCACCTTTACATCAAACATTCACTCTACAAATATTTACCAAGTAGCAGTTGGGTGCCATGAACATAAAATGAAGAGATCCTTCTCTCATGTGCATGTGAGGGCACGTACATGCGTGTCTTTGTGTGTGAGCATGTGTGTGTGTGTGTGTGTGTATGTGTGTGTACACCTGTGCATATGTGCCACTGTATGTGTGTGTGTACTTGTACATGCATGCCTCTGAGTGTGAGTGTGTGTGTACACTCGTGCATATATGCCTCTGTATGTGTGTGTGTGTGTGTGTGTGTGTATTTGTGCATGCGTCTCTCTCTCTCTCTCTCTCTCTCTCTCTCTCTCTGTGTGTGTGTGTGTGTACTTGTGCATGCATGCCTCTGAGCTAAGGTCAACCTTGGGTGTCATCCCTCCTCAGGAGCTGCCTGCTTTGGTTTTTGAGATACGACCTCTTATGTGGACTTGGACTCTCTGAGCTCATCCAAAAGCCCGTGCTTCCTGGAGGTAGCTGGAGGCTCCCCGTGACCAGGGGTGCTGGCACCGTTGGTAAGGCACAGCTGGCACCTTTGGTAAGGCCCTGCAAACTCTCTCTCTTTGGGACCTCAGAGCAGGCAAAGAAGCCCTCATTTGGTTCTCCAGTGAGGTATGGCCAGAAGAATGGACATCGGGCAGGGAGACTCCCTAGGGATCAGCTCAGGCAGGGCTGGAACCCACAGAGGGAGCTGAGGGGTTTCTTGGGGTGGGGGGTATGGTTGTGGCGTTAGGACTCAGGTAGCCCAGGTATGACTAGGACGCTGGCCTGCTCACTCCTCACCCATAGTTTCTGGTGGAACTCTGCCTGTGTGCTGGGGGTGGGTCAGGCTGAGGTTTAGGGTGATAAGTATTGGTCCCACCTTAGTATGGTGGCGGTGAGTAAAACCCTGCCGTAGGGTGGGCTATGGCTAGGAAGGTGTTGGGAGTGGGGCAGGGTGAGGAGACCTGGGCTAGCCACTCCCTAGCAGAGGATGGCTACTCCTGCACTCACACAAGCTCCTCCCCAGAAGGGGACGCCGCCCTCGATGAAGAGCATTCCCAGGTGCCCTCGTCGAACCATAAGCAGGACGCTGCCGAAGCCAAGGTGGATGAGGCCGATCAGGATCTGCACCGTCTGTGGGAAGCAGAAAGGCTCATGCCAGTGACCTGGGGCCGCGAGCTCCACACCGCCCCCTGCTGTCGGGCAAACCCGGCTTTCCACAGCTCCTGGGGAATGACTGCGGCCAGACCTTTTTTTGTTTGTTTGTTTGTGTTTTGTTTTTGTTTTTTGTTTTTCGAGACAGGGTTTCTCTGTGTAGCCCTGGCTGTCCTGGAACTCACTCTGTAGACCAGGCTGGCCTCGAACTCAGACATCCGCCTGCCTCTGCCTCCCAAGCTCTGGGATTAAAGGCGTGCGTCACCACCACCCGGCCAGGCGGGGCCAGACTTATAACCAAGATAGAACCAGCTCTCCTCAGACTAGGAGGAGCTCCAGGCCAAGGAGGGATTTGCCACTGGGGGTTGTCAAGCTCTGAGGTGTTTTTCTGATTTTCTTAGCCTTGATTCCTTGACTCTCAGCACGTTGGTACCAAATGCCTAGTTTGCTTTCTTCCTGTTGTCTTTCTGTAGCCCACCCTGGGGGTGCGGGTCACACTGCTTCCACTGGCTGGCATTTCCTCTTGTTTATCTTCCAATCTCTCTTCCTCCCGGGCCCCCTCTTATCTTTACCTCCTTCTCTTTCTTCTATTTACCAGCGCCCCATGGAACCATTCCCAGAAGCAGGATGGTTTTCCTAAGGGTGGGGACTCTCTGGGAAGTGTGGCCCTGTGGTAAGTTCTGCTGCATTGCCTTTCAAACATTTTTTTTTTTTTTTTTAGCAATTCGCATGCCTATTTATCCATCACTTATTTTCAAAAACCTTAAAATTTATTATCTATCTTATCCATCAATTGCCACCTAATATATTTTATATACTCTATCATCTACTTGTCTAACCTATATATTTATCCTATCCTATTTATCCATCCTGTCATCTCCCAATCATATTTATTTATCATCCATCCACCTCTTATCCTCTTAATCAATCTTACTCATCTACCATCTATCTGTCTTTCATCTATCCATATCATCTATCTGATCTCTATTTCATTCCTTCTTAGAGACGGTTATCTCAGGCTCTTTGAGATGGGAGAAGGGCTTGGAAGCCGCACCTCGTGGGCTGTCAGCTCTGCAGGGTTGGCCCCTCGCCTATCATTTCGGTCTCATCCCTTGTCAGCCCTTCCTTTACTTATTACATTCCAGCCATGTCAGTATTCTGTATCTTCCATTGATAAGCCACACCCATCCCACCTCAGGGCCTTTGCATTGGCTAGTCTTCATTATAGCTAATCCTACCCTTCACCCATCCTTCTGCCCAGCCCGCTCTTGCTGGGCTGGCTTTAATACGTAAGATCTAGCCGTCTCCCCGGAAGGATATTTCTGTCTTTGCTAGCGTTGTGGTTCCCCATCCATCATTCTTAATCCTTTTTGGAGTTCTGGTCATTTATTTACTGACCTATTGGATGAGCTCCAAGGGGAAAGGGAATCCTTGTCTGTCTAGTGCATGAATGCGTTCTCACATCTGTGCCCTGCCCTCCACCTTTCCGCCCAGCAATTTTGTCTCAAGTCACATGATAAGCTGACCTTACCCCTAAAGCTTTGGGTTCTCCGGTCAAGAACGTCTCCATTGGTCTAAGATCAGGTGGCTGGGTGGCTCTGGGCGCCTGCGCCCCCAGCGGTGACTCTTCGAACTGCATGATCCCTGGAGGCTGGCACAAGGAGGTGGGCAGGATGGCTGGCGGTGGGCGGAGGCCGCTGGCGTTGCTGGGCGGGATGACAACGAACACACCATTGCTGGCAGGAGGTGCAGACATCGTGTTCAGAGAGCCTGGGGGACGAAGGCTCAGGAGATAACAAGGCAGTAATGGTGACCACACATATGTTTTAAGGCTGTCGATTAATAAATGGCGTTTCTCCCGTCTCTTGCTTACTGAGGTCTGGAACCCAAGTTCTCAACTGGGAAAAGAAGAGACTACAGAAGCGACGTGGGTTCTTGGCTTTTTTTTTTTTTTTTTTTTTTTTTGACTCGAATCTTAGGCTTTTTGGGCTCTTGACTCTGAACTTGATTTCTCCTACATTACGTGAAAGTTATTTTATTTTCAGTGCTGGGCATGGAACCCGGGCTACACGTGTGGCAAGCCCGCTGTTTCCGAGCCACACCCCAGCCCGAGTGGGTTCTTGGAGAGAAGCATCTCTTTAAACATCCTCCTTTCCCTAGAGAGGGTGAGTGACAGTCTCACAGCTCAGGAAGGTGGCGCTTGGCTGAAGTCCCATTTCATTCTTGGAAAGAGAAGGACCAGGCAGGATGTGCTTTCCCCTCCCTGCTCTAGGCCTACATCTGTTGATTGTGGATAGAGAACCACCCGGGGGGAACACCCTGCTCTCTTTTGGACTACCCAAGGAATAACTACTATTGTAGCCAAGATAAACAAGGATTAAGAAAACCTTAGGTGCATCAAACCGATCCTTCACCATGATCAAGCTGGCTTAATGCCAGGGATGCAGGGATGGTTCAATATACGGAAATCCATCAACATAATCCACTACATAAACAAACTCAAAGAAAAAAACCACATGGTCATCTCATTGGATGCTGAAAAAGCATTTGACAAAATTCAGCATCCTTTCATGCTAAAAGTCTTGGAAAGAACAGGAATTCAAGGCCCATACCTAAACTTAGTAAAAGCAATTTACAGCAGACCAGTAGCCAACATCAAGGTAAACGGAGAGAAACTTGAAGCAATCCCACTAAAATCAGGGACTAGACAAGGCTGCCCTCTCTCCCCATATCTTTTCAATATAGTACTCGAGGTACTAGCTAGAGCAATTTGACAACATAAGGAAATCAAAGGGATACAAATTGGAAAGGAAGATGTCAAACTATCACTATTCTCAGATGATATGATAGTATATTTAAGTGACCCAAAAAACTCCACCAGAGAACTCCTACAGCTGATAAACAACTTCAGCAAAGTGGCTGGTTATAAAATCAACTCAAGCAAATCAGTAGCCTTCTTGTACTCAAAGGACAAGCAGGCTGAGAAAGAAATTAGGGAAATGACACCCTTCACAATAGCCACAAACAATATAAAGTATCTTGGTGTGACTCTAACCAAACAAGTGAAAGATTTGTATGACAAAAACTTCAGGTCTCCGAAGAAGGAAATGGAAGAAGACCTCAGAAAATGGAAAAATCTTCCATGTTCGTGGGTTGGTAGGATTAATATAGTTAAAATGGCAATCTTGCCAAAAGCAATATACAGATTCAATGCAATCCCCATCAAAATCCCAACTTAGTTCTTCATAGAGTTAGAAAGAGCAATTCTCAAATTCATCTGGAATAACAAAAAACCCAGGATAGCTAAAATTATCATCAACAGTAAAAGAACTTCTGGGGGAATCAATATCCAGGACCTCAAGCAATACTACAGAGCAGTAGTGTTAAAAACTGCATGGTATTGGTACAGTGACAGGGAGGCAGATCAATGGAATAGGATCGAAGACCCAGAATTGAACCCACACATCTATGGCCAATTGATCTTTGACAAAGGAGCTGAAAACATCCAGTGGAAAAAAGATAGCCTTTTCAACAAATGGTGCTGGCTCAACTGGAGGTCAACATGCAGAAGAATGAGAATTGACCCACTCTTATCTCCTTGTACTAAACTCAACTCCAAGTGGATCAAGGACCTCCACATTAAACCAGACACACTAAAATTAATAGAAAAGAAACTGGGGAAGACCCTTGAGGACATTGGCTCAGGGGGGAAGTTCCTGAACAGAACATCAATAGCTTATGCTTTAAGAGCAAGAATAGACAAATGGGACCTTATAAAATTACAAAGTTTCTGCAAGGCAAAGGACACTATCAAAAGGACAAATCGGCAACCAACAAATTGGGAAAAGATCTTCACCAACCCTACACTGACAGATGGCTAATATACAATGTATACAAAGAACTCCAGAAGTTAAACCCCGGAAAACCAAATAACCCTATCAAAAAATGAGGTACAGAACTAAACAAAGACTTTTCACCTGAAGAAATTCAGATGGCTGAGAAACACCTTAAAAATGTTCAACATCATTAGTCATTAGAGAAATGCAAATCAAAACAACCCTGAGATTTCACCTCACACCAGTCAGAATGGCTAAGATTAAAAACTCAGGAAACAGCAGGTGTTGGCGAGGATGTGGAGAAAGAGGAACACTCCTCCACTGCTGGTGGGCTTCAAGCTGGTACAACCACTCTGGAAATCAGTCTGGCGCTTCCTCAGAAAACTGGACACGATACTTCTGGAGGACCCTGCCATACCACTCCCGGGCATATACCCAGAAGATTCCTCAGCATGCAATAAGGATACATGCTCCACTATGTTCATAGCAGCCCTATTTATATTAGCCAGATGCTGGAAAGAACCCAGATGTCCCTCAACAGAAGAATGGATACAAAAAATGTGGTATATATACACAATGGAGTACTATTCAGCCATTAGAAACAATGAATTCATGAAATTCTTAGAGAAATGGATAGAGCTGGAGAACATCATACTAAGTGAGGTAACCCAGTCTCAAAAGAATACCCATGGTATGCACTCACTGATAAATGGATATTAGCCTAGAATCTTGGGACACCAAAGACACAATCCACATACCAAATGATGTCCGACAAGAAGGAAGGAGTGGCCCCTGGATCTGGAAAGGATCAAAGCATCAGTGTAAGGGAATATCAGAACAGGGAAGTGGGAAGGGGTGGATGGGGGAACATGGGGAGGGAAAAGGGCATGTGGGACCTTTGGGGGGCAGGAAACCAGAAAAAGGGAAATGAAATGTAAATATAGAATATATCCAATAAAAAAAGTAGAAGAAAAAGATAAACAATCACGTTTAGCCAAAAACAAAAACAAAAAAACAAAAAAACACAAACAAAAACAACAACAACAACAACAACAACAAAAACAAAAACGAAAAACCCTCAGGTGTGGGAAATACTCTAGGGAACATGGACCTGTTAGCCAGATGTCAGGTGGGAGCGTCCCAGGGTGCTGCGGTCACTAATCTAGTAGAGTGTATAAAGTTAACCTGCCTTGCTGGTTCTCACATGTGGTGAAGAACCCAGCAGTCCAAGTCACAGCTCTGTGACTGAAGCCAGGATTTGAACCCCGGCCCAGGTAGTTACTGTGATATAAGGGGCAAGATGGTCGCCTTTTCCTGCCTCACTTTTCTGACAAAAATGCAGGGGGGAGGGCACTAGAACTTATCTCATTATAGGCCCGGTAAAGGCCACAATTCACACGGTGAACTGTAGCATCTTCATCTGAAGTATTTTTTTTTTAACATACTATCTATCCAGCACACACGTGTGTATTTACCCATGGCTTGTAGGACTGTGCTTTGTGTTCATGAGTCATTGCAGCTGGAAGGTCACACCGCCTGCGAGGAGGACCAGGCTCTGCTCTGCTCCAAGTTACTCCATATTGTGTAAAAGAGTGACTTTGGGCTGTGCCCTGCCCTGGGTGACTGCCTTTGAGAGGCAGCATTTGGCCCTCCTGTGAGTTCCAACCATGAGTCATGATGACACCGTGTCTCACTGTGTGCGTAGGTACCACCACCTGCCCAGCACTGGCGCCCCTCCCCCCCCGGGGGGTGGGGCAAACCACCCAGTGTGTGTGTCATGGGACCAACAGACAGACTGTCCGGCTCTAGCTCAGCTTGGTTTCCACCGAGCGATGCAGAACTCCTGAAATTACTGCCAGCCTGTCTCTGTCTGAAGCAGCCCTGGACTTCTCTCAGCTCTGCACTCCCCTGCCTTCAGCTCTCCGAATGGGGTCCTTAAGATCCAACCAGTGCAGTGGTGCAGTGCTCTAGCGTCTCTAGTAGCTCTCTGCCTCTGCTAAGGCCGCTTTAAACTATGCTGTGACCTCTGTACTTTTAAGGTTATTCTTTAACACGCTCTCTCTCTCTCTCTCTCTCTCTCTCTCTCTCTCACACACACACACACAGAAATACATGATCTGAGAGTTAACACTAATACTTAAGATCAGAATAAAAGCACACGTGGTCGCCAGCAGCCAGCTATAAAGGGACAATCGGGAGTATTTGGCAAATTGCAGCAAATGAAACTGACTTGGTTTGTAAATTTATTGTTAGTCAATACATTCTGGCACCGTGGGCAACACAAATGCGCCCATCTCGGTTTCCGCAATAGCAGGGTCTTGACATGGCCCACCCTGTGCTTCTTTGCGGGACCTCAGTGGACAAGCATCTTTATGCCAGATGTGTGTGCTTGGTGCCATTTGCTCTGTGATGGGTCTGATTCGTATTGGGGAGTGTAAAACACAAGGGCCCTGTTGGACCTGCCTTTGGGACGCAGAGCTGAGTCTCCACAGAGTGAAGAAGGGTTCCAGTGCCTGGAGAACCTTCAAGGGAATGGCGGAGGAGGCACGGGGTGAAATCTGCTGCCATGAGCATTTCCCGTTCACTGTAGGTGATTCATAAATGTTTCGTGGACAGCTTAGTAGGTAAAGTGCTTGCTGTATAGGCATGAGGACCTACCTGAGTTGGAGTCCCAGAAACCCATGTAAGAAGCTGGGTGTGGCCTCACACTTGGAAGCCTAGTGCTGGGGACCCTTGGGGCTCTCTGGCCTGCCAGCCCAGCCTACTTGGTGAGCTCTGGACCAATGAGGCCCAGATTCTCTCTCAGAAAACAAAGTAGTTGTCACCTGAAGAGTGACATGCGGAGTGGACCTCTGGCCTCTGCAAGCATGCACGTGCCTGGGGACCCCATCCTTGACTCTGCATGATACATGCACACAGTTGCACATATGTGAACATGCACATACATGTGCACATACATCTGTGCATGCACATACGTGCAAAAGAAGAACATGCTTCAGGTAAATCGTGTTATTGAATGACAAACCCATGCAGCGGGTGGCAGGAGTCATTTGATATCTTGAAGGACTTTCTAATGTTTCCTTCAACCAAAGCCTGGTGACCAACAAGAGCAAGTGTCTAGGAGTGGTGCTGTTACTTCCCACGTGGTGTTGCTGAGCTGGGGCTCTGGTTTCCAGGCCCTCACACTAAAACGATTCTAGTAGACATGGATACTGCTTAAGACAACACTGGCAAACAGTCCCTGAAGAGACTCAGCTAGTCAAGGTTTTGGGCTTTGATCAAGTAGTTTCTGTTTTCAGTAGGAGATGCCTCTTGTAGTGTGAACCAGACACAGGCGATGAATGCATAAATAAAGGGTGGGACTGTGTTTCAATAAAGCTTTATTGACATGGACAGATGACCTGGATCCAGTTGGTGGGCTGGAGTTTTCCAGCTCCAACCTCAGAACACTGCCTGGACCATAGTAAATGGTTACCGAGATTGACCCGTTGCTTTAGATGTCAATTACACTAATTTCTACGGTTTGGGGTAAGAAGAAAAATAAATTGAACTTCCAGAATGAACTATACAATGAAGGTAAATATGGCTATGGTAGCTTTGGCCAGAGTTTGGGTCTTGAATGTCCTTCAGAGGCCCACATGTTAGACAAAGGCTGTTAAGACTGACAGGCGGCAGAACTTGCATTACTCTTCTTATTTCTGTGACCGAACACCCTAAGTAAGCACGTGAAAGCAAGTCGGGCCGGGCGTGGTGGCGCACGCCTGTAATTCCAGCACCTGGGAGGCAGAGGCAGGCGGGTTTCTGAGTTTGAGGCCAGCCTGGTCTACAGGGTGAGTTCCAGGACAGCCAGGACTACACAGAGAAACCCTGTCTCGAAAAACTAAAAAAAAAAAAAAAAAAAAAAAAAAAATCAAACCAAACCAAACCAAACCAAACCAAACAAACAAACAAACAAACAAACAAAAAAAAAAAAAAAAAGAAAGAAAGTAGGGGTTATTTTGACTTAGTGCTCAAGGGGGCACTGTCTACCATATCAGGGACCGAGTGTCTATCATGTTGGGACTGAGTGTCCCTCATGTTAGGGACTGAGTGTCCACCACGTCAGGGACTGAGTGTCCCTCACGTCAGGGTCAGAGTGCCCACCACGCCAGGCAGGAGTGAGGCGGCAGGTTGCACTACATCTGTGGCGAGGAAGCACCAGAGTGGGCAGGAAGGAGGGCGAGGCTAAACCTCTAGCCCTGGCTCCAGTGAGCCACTTTCTCCAGAGAGGCTGCATCTCCTAAAGCTTCCACAACTTTCCCAAATAGTGTCTGAGAGCAAGACGTCAGGCACGTGAGTCATAGTGAACTTGCAGGGGCTCGAGGCTGGGAGGGTCCTCGAAGGGGACTTGGGGACAGGGCTTCTCCTCTCCTTACTAGCCACACACTCTGGCCATCATGTCTTACCTCCCCAGTCTCACACAGGCAACCAAACCTGGACTGAGTCAGAAGCAAACCTGCTCTCTCTCTACGCAGATCACCACAGGCATTTGTTAGCTAGCAGAGCTGGCCCTCTCATCTCAGAGCTGGCTGTGACGGTCAGAAGTCAAAACGGACCAGACCGTTCTGGGAAACTGGCAAAGGACTGTGGTGTGTCTGTTTCAAAGCAGCGAGGTTAGCAGTCCTAGGTCATCACTGACCTTTGAAACTTGCTGGACCATTCCCAGGGCGCAACTCCACCCTGCCCCAGGTTATGGCATTAGCAGCATTTGCTGACCTTTTCCTGAGGACAGGATACTTCTGACACATGCCTCTCACCTTCCCAGTGACCTGATCATTTCCACAGTTTGTCATCTAGGTGTGCTCACTGAGGCTTGCAGCAGAGAGGGGACGTGCTTAAGGCGACTCAGCTAGTAAACTTGAGGGGAAAGACTATCTGTGTCTATCCAAGTCTATCTGTGTCCCACCCTGCACCTGACTTTCACTACAGTCTCTGTCATTTGCCCATTTGTTCTAGCTATTGTATTCTGATCATTTAGTGTGGTCCTGTGACTTGTTTTGGTTAAAATCACTTGAGTGACATTCACAACCTCTGAGCTAAGTGTTTGGTGACCAGTCCAGGGCATGATGGGCAGACGTTTCCCTCCGTCGCAGTAACTAGCCATCTTCCAGATGTAGGCCGCTGAGTTCCCAAGTGAGTAGGTTTTCAGGGCTGTGAAGCAGCAGGAGACTGTCCTCTGCTGTCCTAAGGATGCTAAGATGGCGATAGGGCGTGGCCGAGTTGGTAAAGTGTTTGCAAGCCGTGAGAACCCAAGGTCAATGCCCAGACGCCACATCAAAACGCTGGGCATGGTGCAGTTCTCAGAACCCCAGTACTGAGGAGACAAGTGAGGCGGATCCCTAGGGCTTGGTGGCCAGCCAGTCTGGCCAAACTGGATGCAGGCCAGTGAGAGACACTGACAAAACAAGGTGGGTGGTGCCTGAGGAATGACACCTGAGGTGGCCCTCTGGCCTCGATCTGTATGTGTGCACACGTGTACATGTACTCACACACACGCACACTGCATATGTACATACATACATATGCACACATACACCGACACTAAGCTATGTGTCCTGAAGCACATTCTAGCTTCTCCTGACCATTCCATCCTCCTGAAGTGCAGAAATATGTAAAGCACTAAGAAGAATCTATGTCCTCCAGGCATCGGGAGAATAGGAAGGAGCAGGAAATATATACAACAAACCAGAGATGGCGAATGCCTCCCTGGAAGTCACGTAGCACTTCAGTGAGCTAAACAGTGAGAGATCCCAGAATTCCCACTTCCAGTGAGGACGATACTGACTTTAGAGAATCCATCCACTCCTGGGCCTGAATCCTTGTTTTGTCAGAGGGTCCTGGGCTTGGCATTCACGGGTGATCAAATTAAAAACCAAAGGGGGGCGGAACTAGCCTGCCGCTGCTGTGCTTCTTCAATTAATTAAAAAATTAATAAGGACACTTTAATGTCCTGGAGTCAGAGAAGGCAGAATTTTAGGCTAAAAGGACATCCTTGCTTTCGTAGTTTCCATTTCACCATGAACAGGTGAAGATCTTGTCTGAGGACCACGAAGGGTCATCCGTGGACTGGGGACGTTTTCCGAGGTCAGAAGGACTCTGGGCTCCCACTGGGCTCAAGTCACCCAGCAGGGAACACGTGCGTCATCAGCAGCATCTCTCGCCGGCGGGTGGCGGGTGGTGAGAAGTATGATCACACACAGACCCCCGTGATCCCCAGGAGAAGAGAAACACCTACAGAAATAGGTTTTGCACCCTCGGCGGGGTAAGTGACAAACCCAAGCAGGAATACATCCTGAGAGTCACGCTCTCCTCTCCCCGCAGCTCCGCCCCGGAAGCCAGTGAGTGACTAGTGGATCTGGGGTATTCCAAGTGACTCCATCTCTCTGCTCCCTCCCTTCTTACAAACAATCAGCCAGGGCATCCCTACCACTCACGCATGCCTAGGGGAGGAAGGAAAGAAGGAAGGAAGGAAGGAAGGAAGGAAGGAAGGAAGGAAGGAAGGAAGGGAGGAAAGCCATTGTCTTAAGGGAACAGCTGCCTGGACACCCGGGCAGCTGTGTTGACTAGCGACTGCTGAATGTGCTGTGGTACTGACGGCCCTTCATGGAGAGCCCTTTACAGTTTATAACGAGCTCTCCTGCAGACTCTAGAGCAGTCAGGGAAGGAGGTGCAATGTGGGTCATTTTGTGGAGTGGGTGGGGGGGGGGAGAAGGGCAGGTCATGGGCCTGGAAGGCGGATGTGTTGGTCGCAGATGTTAAAGCTGAGACCAGACTCTGAAGGGAGTGATGCCACCAAGGGTGTCAGGGGACTTGCGAAAGGCAGGTGGCTGAGAAGCTGCAGGGTGTTTTTTATACCCTCCCTCTTACGGTTGCAAGTACGGTTAAAAGTAGATTTGACACTGTGCGGGGAGGAGGGGGACCTATCTCTGCTTATCTTTCGCCGTGGCAGAGAGGCTGGCTTTGAGCAGCTGGTCAAGCGAGAAAGTCACATGTCGGCTCTTTGCATTGGATCTTCAGATTCCGAGGTTGGGGGAGAGTCCTTTTGCAGAGGGGAACATGGGAGAGAGATCCCTACAGTGGGATCTTTTAGAGAAGTGTCTACCAACTCACCAAGTGTCCAGCAGGTACATGGCCCCTATCCTCTTTCTCCTCCTTGCCCACTGCCCAGCCTTGGGGATGCCACTCTGGTCAGCCACGGTGTGTGTGTGTGCGCGAGTACGTGTGTGTGTGTGTGTGTGTGTGTGTGTGTGTGTGCGCGCGCGCGCGCGCGCGCGTGCAGTGAGGAGAGTGAGAAACAGCATGGGAAAAGGTGAAAGCCAGCAAACACCCTTCATACCTGCTGAACCTGAGCTGAGGACCAGCCCCAGGTGGAGACGTGACACAGCACCAGAGCAGGCAGGCTAGTTGCTAGTTACTAACTTGCTGCTGTTTGGCCAGAGGGTGACTGGAAAAGCCACAGACTGCTTAAGTGTCACCTTGCTATAATCGCTGTGAATTTTTACAAATTAATGTAAACAGTTTTACTTAGGAATAGCTATTTGTGTCATAGGATATAAAATGTGACTTATACACTATAAAAAAGAACCAATATTCAAATTGAAAAGAGCTTTACAGAGCACATCCATGTTAGGTTTGATTGCAATCACACACACACACACACACACACACACACACACACACACACAGCAAAGCCCCTAACACTCCAGAAACACAGTAGTGCCCAGCTACCAACATCTGGCCCCATGCTTGGTACGGAGGAAGCCTCCAGTCCTCCTGGGCTTCAGCTGCTAGCAGCCTCAGTGGCACGCACGGGCATCTGTAGTGATGGGCTGTCCCAGCGGGCTAGCTGGAGCACCCTCGGGCAGCCAGCACACGTGTCTCGGGGCATCTCTAGAGAGCCTCCCCTTCCACCCAGGTCCCAAAGCAGCTTGGCTTATTTCCGCCTTGGAGTTGCCTTTTGGGGGAGGTGTTGGCAGCTTGAAGGGATGGGCTCTAAGCAGTGGGGACTCTGGGACGAAACATATGGCAACACATGTGTCTATGTGACTTGTCAGTTTGGCTTGTAGTCAAGTCACAGACCCTGTGTTCAGCCTAGTCAGAAGCCACATTACTACTGGTGAGATGGAGCAGCTGAGTGTTTGTGGGCAGATTGCCCAATCTCTCCGGGCCTTAGTTTCTCCGAATATCATAAAGCAGCTGGGTGGTAGTAGGGTGAGGTGTTTTAGGCTTCTAAGGGTTTCCTGTACATACACCCTGGGTCTGCAGTCGTTTCTCAAACTCGGCAAGAGCTTGCACCTATGTGAGTCTGGCGCTGTGGCATCCATCAGGCATCTTATCTCCAGTCTCAGCTTTTCCAGGACAGCCCGGGCCCACCCCACTGTCCCAGAAGTGATGGGAACTGTCCCACCAGATGTAATCATGCCGTGGGGAAGCGAACCTCCCAGTCATCTTCTCCTGCCCCCAGGCTGGACCTCACATAGTCCATGGATTTCTACGGTACCCCTTGCCTCCCTGCCCCCCGCCCCCACCCCCGAAGGTGAACAGCAGGGGCAGCCAGTTCTTTTCTTCGACGAATACTTTCCCTCTGCAAATGACACAGTATTTGTTGAGAAGACTTTTCTAGCAGTGGCCCTAGCCCTGTCCTTTTCCTCTCATTAGAGAAGGGACGGGCAGGACACCTGTGCATGGAGACAATCACCTGACTAGGTTGGACATCTAAACTGAGCTGGCTTCTGGAGGAAGGGAGTCTCTAGTTCTTGGGAGGGTGATTGTCTCCCTGGGGTTCCTGTGTGATCTCTGGTCTTGGCTTTGAGGAGAGACTATAGACAGTCTTCTGTTCCCCTTCGCTGTGCAGTGGGCCTCTTGCTGCCCTGAGCTGGAGTGGGCGGCTCTGACTGCCAGGTAGGACCCCTTCAGTGATTCCCTCTCTCGCCCTGGGGGGGCCTCCACAAACCCCTGCCTCTTCGCTGGCTATGTTCCCTGGCTGGCCTCTGCGGAAGGACAGTGGGGGTACTCACCGGCTTGCCACGGCTGCTGTGCGGGCTGCTGACTCCCCTCTGCCTCTGCGCTCCCACATTCACACATCATCCTGTGAAAACCTTGCTATTCGTGTGTGGGGCTTGGAGATCACTGCTTCGGAGCTGCGCCTCTGGTAGGTTCTCAGTTCTTCCCGGCTCGGAGGCCTCCCTCCGCCTGTCTCCCAGAGGTGGGGGCCAGAGGAAGCTACCTGTGTGGTCACTGGCCTCCAAAGAGCCCCAAAGTACCCCCGTCCCCTGCTTCAGTCTTTGGAGGGGAACGCCAAGGCTCAGAGAAGAAAGTGGGCACCCACTACTAGTGTCTGAGTTAGGGTGTAGACACATAGGGCTTTCACCTTCCCCTCCACCTCACCAGGGGGCCCTGAGAGGCTTGAGCAGGCTGCCTGTGCTCTGCCCACCCAGGTCTGACTGCAGTTATACAGGGGGCCCAGGAGGCTCACAATTTTCTGGTGGCGGTTGGCTGAGGATCTAATCGGGAACGTTCCTGTGAACATGTGTTTGGAGATGTGTATTTTGTATACACAGTACCCTTCAAGTACTTAGCAAATTTGCCTGTGAGTTTCTGGGTTCAGAATCTCACACAGTAGCTTTCTGGGCAACTGGGAAACCCACAATGGTAGGACCTAAAGGTTCAGACGCCCTGAACACCCTGGGGACAGCCCTGGGCCAGCTCTCAGCTGACCTTGGGATAGATCAGTGCGGCAGGTTGAATGTAAAAAACGGCCTTGGTCCCCAGTCCTCTGTGTGTCTACACCTGCAGAGAGGGTCGCCTTGGAGTTGTTTTCCTAAGTCCTCAAAACTGGCTTGCCCGGTGACTTCCTCTGCCAACAGGAAGTGGGCGTGATCAGTCCCCAAACTGAGCCACAAGAGACTTTGCCTGCTGTGTACTCTGTGAGCTCTACACGGGACACTGCACATTCCTGGCTTCCCCGGTGCATGAAGCATGGAACACAACTCAGCTGTGGCCCGTGATGCCCCACGCATGCATTTATGGTAAGCAAGGCCATGGGACCAGCCTTCCACAGAACACAAACACATGAGATGGTTCTGCCAACCCCAGGTCAGACCAGACCTGCCCAGGAAGTAGCAGACTGGGACCAGAATGAATGCTTTCGGTGATATCCCAGAGGTCAGCCTCTTTGTTAGAGGCATAGATTTGAGTGTAGAGAGCACATGGTAAGATTTATAGACTTATGTTCCTGAATAAGGAATTGGGTCAGGGACACATGGATAGTGATTTATAAGCTGAGACAGTTACTAAGAAAGAGAAAGGTTCTTCTGAGAATAGAAGCAGGATAGACACCTGGGAGGCTCAAAAGTCACGAACATTCCAATATCAGGGCCCTTGATAGGTCATTTGCATAGAACCTACCTTTTCCTCATTTGTCATCTGTATGAGGTGCGATGACCCTGTTCCTTACTCTAGATCTGGTATGGGCTTTCCAGTCTCTGCCAACTGGCTTCTCTTGTTATTCTTGATGCCTCTTTCTCCATGTCAAAAATCTTTGGGGTGGCCGGAGCATCTCTTCTATCGGTAACCATAGGTATTGGTTGAAGCTTAGAAAACAAGCACCCCAAGGCATACCTTGTTGATGTGGCTTTTCTGAAATAAGAGTGAGTCAGGAGGGCTGGAGAGATGGCTCAGCGGTTAAGAGCACTGACTACTCTTACAGAGGTCCTGAGTTCAATTCCCAGAAGCCACATGGTGGCTCACAACCATCTGTAATGGGATCTGATTCCATCTTCTGCTGTGTCTGAAGACAGTGACAGTGTACCCACATATATGAAATAAATATGGCCGGAGTGGGACAGGAACAAGCGGGGCCAGAAAATAAAATAATAATAAGAGTGAGCTAGAGTCTCTGACCTTCAGCGCTCCTGTGTCTCTCGCCCTCCTCTTTCTTATGGCTTGTTCCTCAGGGCACTCTTGAAGTTCCAGGATCTAAAGACTGGTTCTCTACCAGGCCTTGTTGTGCCCCCATCTCCTCAAACAGGGGTATTAATGTCACAGGAGACCGTGTCAACACTACAGGCTACCGTACACCATTTGCTTGCAACTTTTATTACTGTGGTTCCTGCACTGCGACTCTGTCCACCCTGCACCCCCTCCCTTCACCCTCCTCAGCCCATGGCTGCTTCTTTCTTTCTCAGTTACCTGATTCTGCATAAGCCACACCCATCTAGCTCTTCTTCCCAGGGTTTGTGAGATTCTGTGAAGGCACCTAATACATTGAAATATTGTTTCCCCCTGCTAATCGGTCTACTGTTTCCTGTCTTGAAAGATTCTGGAAGCTTCTGGGGGAGAGAAGAGATGTGCTTCCTTTTCTCCTACGGACCCTGACATTTCAGAATAGGAAGGGATCAGGCATGGCAACACCTCCCTGTCACGTCAGTGCTTAGGAGAAGGAGGCAGGAGATTCCGGAGTTCAAGGCCTTCCTCAGCTTGGGAGTTTGAGGCCAGCCTGGGAAACATGAGGTCTGCACTTATTCTCCTCTAAAAGCACCATTACCTCAACAAAACAGACACCAAGAACAGGAGAAACTGGAGATGTGGGAATGTTCACAGCGCCCAGCCTTACCTCCCTCAACCTCTGCAGGTTCACGCCGCCCAGGAGCCAGTGATCTGGCCAGTATGATCAGACCTCCGTCTTGCTAAATGATCCTTGTCCTTGCCTTTCCATTGGATATGGCTGATCTGTCGATTCTGTTCATGCGATTCTGTTTGTAACACTTTGCTGGGAAATCCTACACAGCGGACCAGGTGCTTAATGGAGTTGCTCTCATCCTGTTACCATCCTCGAGAGGTCCCTTCCTCCTTGCCCTGTGACGTTTGCATCTCTACCATGGCCCAACCCAGACAGCTCTTTTCCTTGGGCTTGAGTGGCTTGCTTGATACAGTTCCAGCAGGCAGTATGGGGTCCATTCGGGGTCTCACTCAAACACCCAGGAGAGCAGCGTACACACACCAGGGTTAGGCAGTCCACACTTTCTGTGCCTCTCCTCATGTTCCATGGGTAAGGGGAATTACCTTTCAGAATTAGAGTTTGGGGAGGGGAATTAGAGGCTGAACCGACAGTTGGCCTGTCTGTTCATTTAGAATTGGCTTCTAGCAATAAGTGGACAACAGGAGCAACTGAAAACACGAAATGCAACGTTTTATGCAGTTTGTTAAAGTTAAAAGATACCGAGAGAGTCAAAGGGAAAATGGTTATGAATTAAAAAACAAACAAACAAAGGGAAGCTTGAGAGGGAAGAGGTGTAAAAGTGGATGTTCATCTTGGCCTAGAGGTGATGCCAAGGTCAAGGTCACAGGTGTTGTGGTGCTGATACTGTTGTGGCAGCACTTCCTTGTGGTTGAAATGGGCATTCTGCCAGCTATCCCGTCAACTATCTCTGGCCATGACCAGCTACATTTACCTCTTGGTAAAAATGTTCAGGGGGAGCATCACTGGGGAGGGTGGGCTGGCCTGGGATGCTGGTGGCGGCGTTTGGGCTGGTGGTGTTGACAGGTCCAGTGGTCGTGTTGACTGTGTTGCCACCAAACATGGTTGGAATTGTCATGTTCTGAAAGACAGAGGACAGGAAGGCCATTAGTGTCTTCTGTAGTGCACTTTAAAAAAGGCTGTAACTTCTTTCCCTTCCTCTTTCCATGCCTTGGGTAGACCCTCTTTCATGGATGCTGGGCTTGGCCACATGACCTTCTTTGGCTAAGGAGACAACAATAGTAATGGGGATATAAGCAGCAACCTGGGAAGACTTTGCCTACTGTAGTTTGATCTTTCTCATTAGAACAGAAAACAGCCTGTCTGACCTGATAAATAACGAGATAAGCAGTCCAGTTTTTTCTGTCCCCAGCCAGCTTGCCGACTGCCAGAAACGTGTGCATTTATCCAAGACCACCCAACCACTGGGTATCAGCAAATAACTATAGACTTGGCAATCCCAGCTGGCCAGAACTGTCTGTGAGACCGAGAGCATCCTGAGCTGAATGTCTGTTGTATGAGCCATTACATTTCGGGGTTGTATTGCTGAAGTTACCAGCGGACAAATGACATTCAAAGTAAATTTTGGCCCTAACAAACAACAAATGTTAAATTAGAGTTAGACCACATAGAAAGGATTGTGTCTAATCAACCCGGTGGAAGTAAGACCATGTGTGTTTATGTGTGTGTGCACACAGTACATGGAGATATGTGTGAATGAGTGTGCACATGTGTATGGAGGCCAGAGATGTCACTTCAGCTGCTCTCTGCTTTGTTTTTGAGACATGGTCTCTCACTGAACCTGGAGCTCACTGATTGGCTAGACTGGCTGGCCAATGAGCTTCATCTTCCCATCTTAGCCCCGCCTTCCCCATCCCCAGGACTGGGGTTACAGACACATGCTGCCTTTTGATGTGAGTGCTGGGCATCTTAACTCAGGTCCTTGCACTTGCACAGCCAGCACTTTACTGACTGACCCATGCCTCTAGTCTTTAGTGAGGCCCTTGGCTATACTGTTCTATAAGGGTTTTCGTATGGGCTCGGTCCCAGAGAAGTCAGATCTCAGAATAGGTGTCGGTAGAGGTGGAGAGAGGTCTATCTGGAACACAACTAAAGATGAGGTGTCTGTCAAGTTGTAACATCCATAATCTGGTGCATAGAACATCTTCAGAGAGTTTTGAGGGACTTGTATTAGCAAAGGGACCGCTAACTATGAGCTGACGTTGCTTAAAGTACAAAAATGCTTAGAGAATTGCACGTCTTCCTTAAGATGGATAAGGTGGACTCTTTCTTATAAGAAAAGCAAAAAATGTTGCTGACAGAGCCAAGAGACTAGAGATCAAGATCCCAGAGAACGGTGGGCTAGGGAGACACATCTAGGAAGCAGTAGAAAGCAAAGGCAGATCCTTCCTCAACGCTGAACGGATTCCTATCCAAGGAGTGGGTAATATAGCTCCATAGGATTTCATTAGAAATTCTTATTCTGTGTATAGGGGTGTTTGGTCTGCATGTATGGCTGTATACCATGTGTGTGCCTGGGGCTTGCAAATGGCAGAAGAGGGCATCAGATCCCCTGGAACTGGAGTTATTTACAGTTGTGAGCTGCCATGTGGGTGCTGGGAATGGAACCTGGGTCCTTTAGAAGAGCAGCCAGTGCTCTTAACCACTGAGTTGTATCTCAAGACTGCTCCATAGGATTTTAGAATTTGTCCTAAGCCTCTTAGTTTTTCTCTATTGAATGGGAGAGTGGCTTTGAGCTAGCTGGTTCTTGTCTCACTAGACTCTGTTGGGTACACTAATAGAATTTAAAAAATTATTCTTGTAATTGTTTTTGAGATAAAGTCTCATGTTTTCCAGGTTGGCTTCAAACTTGTTAAGTAGCCAAGGATGACCTTGAATTTTTGATTCTCCTGCCTCTACCTCCCATGATCTGGGATTATAAGCATGCACCACCATGCCTTGTTTAAGCAGTGCTGGAGATCAAACCCAGGGTTTCCTGTAAGCCAACCAATCTTCTTGCCTACATTCTCAGTCCCAGAGTTGCCTCCAGTTTCTAGGTTGCAGTGTCAAGCACATCCGTAATCTAAAACTGGACCCTAGACTTCAAGGATGGTGATGGAATCGGATGGAATGTGGGAATCCTGGGATGGAGATAAACATGGTTTGATTTTTTTTTGGAAGTGTTAGTAATTCAATTGGAAAAAAAATCTACAAATCCTCCTATTCATGCCTCTTAGGTAACTCTGTAGCTTTTCTCCCCATAACTGGAGCTAGTCCTCTGCTCACAGGTACTGAGTTTGGCCATGAGTGACTTTGGCCATAGGGCATTATCAAGTAGGGCACGAGCAAGGGTTAGAGTGCTTGCCTATGAGGGATTACATGTTTTTTTTGGGGGGGATTTCAGATTCCTTTGGGAGAAACACAAGCTGGCATACTTGGAGGATGAGCTATTACAGGGGTGGAAATGAACCATCCCACTAAGAGACCTGGGTACCAGCTTTCCTGAAGCCCGTCTGGCAGCTGGCTGCAGAGTGATGGCATCACATGAAGAGGAGGTAGTCATGTGTCACAGTGGGAATGGATGACATTCAGAATCAAGAGCCAAGTAATTCAGTGGTTCTCGATCGTCCCAAGGCTGTGGCCCTTTTAATACAGTTCCTCATGTTGTAGTGACCCCAAGCATAAAATTATTTTTGTTGCTACTTTATAACTGTAATTTTGCTACTGTTGTGAATCATAATGTAAATTTCTGATATGCAGGATATCTGACACGTGACCCCTAGGCTGAGAACTGTTGAAGCGAATGCTTGCTGTTTTAAGGTGCTTGATCTGGGGGTAGTTTGTTATTTGGCAAAACTTATCTGATACACCCTCTCAGTCCTCACCTTCCCAGGTCAGGCTCTGATTCCTGGGATAAAGCCCAACCAACACTCACCGCAAAATGGGTCCAGCAGACAGCCTGGCATCCAAAATGTGAGACCACACAGGTGAGGATGAATTCCAGGAGGGCAAAGGGGAAGAGGCTACCAGAGATTGCCTTCTCAGAGCTCTATAGGCAGAGAGGAAATGGGAGCCTTTCAGTCTTCAGGGCTAACTGGATGACAGTCCATACTTGTAGCTGTTCTAAAGCGATCACCATATACCGCATCTGGAAGACTAGAGACAGGCTCTGTGTGTGGTGTATTGGTGTTGACGTTGTTGGTACCTCTATGTCCTTTTGCCATATGCATTCAGTATACCCCAACTTCTACCTGTCAACCACTGAATTTCTTTATTGTGGGCTTTAATGGCCTCCAGAGACCACTTTTCTTTTTGTGCCATAAACCCAGAAGCTCAATCTTCTGGAGGACAGTCTTCTATTGATGACTGGTAGGGTTGGTGTGTCAGTACTCCAGATCCCTTGCCTCAAGGTCTTACTTACTTCCTCTCTCCACAAGAACCACTTGTTTTAACATTTGCTTCTGAGACAATCCCTAACTGTGATGGACCCCAATAAGTGCTCTGACCATGAACCTACATGAGGGGTCAGAGGTCCTTACTGTGAGTTGGGGGATGTACCAGTGAGACGAGGACCATCAACTCTGCCTGGCTCCTGGCCGTCTTAGCTTGCATGATTCCTGTGGTCTTGTCTGAATCAGAGCTTTGAGGGCAGGGCTGAGCTCAGTGTGCATTGGGCTGTGGCCCTGTCCACAGTGCACCGTGAGGCAGGATCTAGGAGTACTTCCTCTCCGATTTTCGTCTTCAGCAGAGGATGGGACCCCAGGGTTTAGCATCAGGCCTATTGGAACCTTAAGCTTGTCTTCCTCATGACACTAGTATACTCTGATGACAGAGGGGCCTATTGTCAAACAGCCACTTTTCAGATTAATAGATAGGGTCAATCTTAATTCCTCACAGCCACAGTCTACCTCTTTATCCGTTCATCCTGTTGCCTAGGACTGGACTCCAGAGGTCAAAAGCCTTGCCTGGTTTCCTGCCATGTCCTATCAAGGCCGAGTTCTGTCAATTGGATTAGGCTTTTTCTGGGGCCTACAGGGAAGCTCTCCCTGTGAGGATTTCCTCACCTCTGTAGATGGTCCTCTGCTCTGCCAGGTTTCCTTGGTCTCCTTGATTAGTACTGAAGGAGGGCCAGGTTGAAGCTTGAGACAAGTAGCCATATCTCTACCCCAGACCATTTCCCTCTTAATCTCAGGGTCCTCATTGTGGTTTAGAAACATTGTTGTTGTTTTTTAGCAGTTGCAGGGTTTTGATGAAAATTATGTATTTTATGGATCATATTAGGAGAGAATTCTGTTGCAATTCCTTCTTGCTCAAGAGACCACCCTGTAAGCATTCCTGGTCCTGAAGAAGCATTGGGACCAGTCTTTTGTATTGCTTACCGTCAGAAAAGTAGTATTCAATTGGGAAATACACAAATCGGAGATGATAATGGCGATACCAATCAAAGAGAAGATGGAACTGACCACATTCATACCAATGCTGCTGTTCACCTGTAGGACACAAAGGGAGGGCAATGGTGAGCAAAGGTCAAAGTTCAGCATTTGGGAAGACTCAGGAAGTAGAATAAAAGAGAATGAAGGAGAGGGTCGGGCTGGCTGGAGCAGAAGGCTGTTTATCCAGAAGGCAGTGAGATGGTCTTTGTGCTAACTCCCTCAGGGCAGGAACCACACCTTGGGAGAATGTTGACAGCTGGCTCAGCAGCTGAGGGGCTGGTGTGGAGGCAAGGTGAGGTTGCTGGCCTGCTCTGCAGAAGGGAGAAGCAGGATGCCAAGCTCATTCTGAGAAGAGACAGTAAGAGAGACAGGGACTCTGAGGGTGAGAGGGTCTGGAGTTTCGCTGGGGCAGGTGTTCAAATGTGGAGGCTCCCCTTTGCCACAGTGAGATGTGGAGACCCTTTAATTGTGTACGGCCTGCCTCCACTCAAGCTGCTTCTACAGTGGGGTTTCAGGGAAGAAAATGAAGAGAGGTCAACATGTCACATTTGGGCTGAGTCTGGGGCACCTTCCAGACACAGAAATTAAAGGAGTGATTTCCATGACATCAGACATCCAAGCTGGGAGGGTCATGCTTTTAATCGCAGCACTGGGAAGGCAGAGAGACCTGGCTAGAAATTTGCCTTGCAGACCAGGGATTAGGAATTGGGAAATGCTTTGGCGAATAACCTGCCCTTAATTTACCACTTTCCTTTAGAGACAGAAGCCATGTAGAAGTAAGGGGAAGGAGGACCTGGGACCAGCTCTGTTTATGCTGAGGCCTCTTAGATTTCAGCACAAACCTTACTGTTTGAAATACACGCTCATCTCCATCTAGCCTAGGCTCGGCTTTCCGTGTAAAGCAGAACAACCCCAGGTTACTGCACAATATGTTTTCATGACTTTTTCAAATTGCTAAGAGCGTCTTGCTTGTCTGTTTTGTTCTGAGGCATGATTCATTATGCAGCAGGAGCGAACACAACAGGTTACAGTGTAGCTTTGGAACCAGAGTTCTGGGCTCAAATCCCTGCTCTATTATATACTCCCTGTGTGATTTGAGGCAAAGCCTGACCTTTCTCTTGTGACATCTTTTTCTCCATCTTGTCTCAGTTGGAGTCAACTTTAACCTGAAACTGACCACCCCCCCCCCCACCTTTTCTACTCCTACCATGAAAAGTCCTCTGGTAACAGCACACCCAATTGGTAACAATGCCCAGATAACTTCATGTTTTGACTTCTGTTAAACTGCTTGCTTGCTCTACTCCCCTGCAACTGCCAACTAGGATGTAGTTTTCTGTGTTCCTATTCTTTGAAAGCTCCCTATAAAATGCACTGCTCTGTAAGAAGTGTTTCTTTCCAGGCAGTTGTCTGCTGGCTTAATGCAGACTCTTTTTTCTTCTTCTTCTTCGAGACGGGATTTCTCTGTGTAGCCCTGACTATCCTGGAACTCTCTCTGTAGACCAGGCTGGCCTCGAACTCAGAAATCCGCCTGCCTCTGCCTCCCAAGTGCTGGGATTAAAGGCGTGCGCCACCACTGCACGGCTAATGCAGACTCTTGTATTTTGGTCGCACTGAATGATCTTTGGGTCTCTACCTAGCAACATATGGAGGCTCAGTGAGATCCTTACAAGACCCTCACCAGTTTGACCAACTCCAGGTCTCAGTACAGATTGTGGACCACAGCAGTCAAAGACTTCCTCCTGTCGGGTGAGCAGTCTGAGATATTCTAGGGCTTCAGGAGAGATCTGCAGTTGTCTAAACCCTTCTGATACCCCTAAATTTCCTTCAATAAGAGTCATCTAGTCTGTCATCTCAGGAGGTAACTCTGGTTAAGGGGCCTTCAGGTTAGGACAGAAAGACAAGGCTGGGCCTGGCTGCTGACCCAATATCTAGAATCCGTGTGAAACATGAAAGATTAAAGGCGGCTGCTAAAAAAGATTGCCCTTATCATCTAGTTGCTCTCAGATGTTAGAAAAAATATTTGTAAAGGTATAAGTTGGTCTCAGTTGCTGGAGGTAGATCAAGAAATGGTTAACAACAGAGAGCCAAAAGAGACAGGACCTTTTGCATAAACTGAAAGTCATTGTCACCTTCCCTGATAGGGAGACACAGTTAGACTCACAGATACCCAGTAAATTTTGGTGTCTTGCCCTTTGTCAGAAGGATGTCTTCTAACCGAAAGTCCTGTTCCCTTTAGACTATCTCTCAGATTTACAACAAAGATTCCCAGGGGTACGGGCAGAAACCAACCTCCCAGGACTGGCCCAATACCAAGTCCCTATACTTGTTTAATCAACCAGTTCAACTACTCCTGTCCAGATTAAACAGTGACTCAGTAAACAAAAGGAAAATTTCAGTCCATATCACCTGGATTAGAGAGACAGGCATCCTGGTACCCTGCCAGTCACCCTGCCAGATACCTCTCCTGCCTGTGAAGAAACCTGGGGCTTCAGATTATAGATTTGTTCAAGATCTAAGGAAAGTGATAGATGGATCAAGATCATTCACCCCATAGTTACAAACCCAAACACACGAGGCTGATTCTTCTAGGGAAACAGGTGTTCACTGTCTGGGATCTGAACAATGTAGAGGTGAGTCAATCATCTTTGCTTTTCAACAGAAAGATCCAGATGGAGGTTACAGTGGGTAGCTTACTTGGACCAAGTTGCCCTAATGTTTTAAAAATTCTCCATCCCTGTTTAATGAGATAATCTCATCTGATCTCCTGCCTTTCTGACAGAGGCTTCCTGGGACCATATATTTACAATATGTAGATAACCCCCTCCTAAAATATATTGTATAAAGGCCACTGAAGGATTGCTCAAGAATAGCAGACATTAGGCTATGAAGCTCAAATTTTGTACATCAGAGGCTACTTACTTCGGCTATTATCTGAGGAGAGGCAAAAGGAACCTGTCTCAGAGCAGGACTTCATATTCCAGCTCCAAAGACTAAGAGACAGGTTTGAGTGTTCCTAGATGTGCCTACATATTACTGCCTCTGTATATGACTACATTGTAGCTGTCTTCAGACACCCCAGAAGAGGGCATCAGATCCCATTACAGATGGTTGTGAGCCACCATGTGGTTGCTGGGAATTGAACTTAGGACCTCTGGAAGAGCAGTCAGTGCCCTTAACCGCTGAGCCATCTCTCTAGCCCATATTACTGCCTCTGTATACCAGGGTTTGCAGAAATTGCAAGGCCTCTAAACACCAGCACAGAGTTGGGTACTGAGCCCCTAATCTGGGCTGAGACTGAATCATAGGCATTTGAGGTTTAAAAACTACCTTGACCCAGTGTTGCTTGAGACTCCATAGTACAAACAAGAGGGAATAGAGGATGAAAATAATAAAAAAGAACAGTTCAAATGAATAAATTGGTGGAAGACACAGAGAAAAGATCACTCTCCCCAAAACAACTGGCAGGACTCTGGTATCTAACCTTCATCCTCATTTGAGCTTCAAAAACTTTCTGAGTTGCTCAGACCAAGTTACTCAGATCTCCTTCTTTAGCTTTGCTTTGGTCCCACTGCACTGAATATGGGGGGGGAGGGGGAATTTACCCTTTATGAGTTTATGTTTGGAAGAACTCCCTCATTCCTTCCCCAGCTCAGAGACCAAGAGTTGGCAGAACTCTCTAACCATTCCTTTCTCAAGTCACTACAGGCCCTCCAGGCTTCCACACAGGTTCTTCATTGGACTATCAGAGAGACCCAGCTGACTTCTGAGTCCAACCCCAGTCTCCCCTTGTCCAAGCCCAGGGATGCTATTTGGGACAAGCAGATAGCGCCAAGGGGTCTGAAAACAACTTGGAAAGGACCCTGGAACTGTGATTCCCTCCATTTTTATGGCTGTGAAGGTAGCTGGCATTATGCTATGAATCCACTACATACAAATCAAGAAAACAGAAGCCACTGATGATGATTCTACTATCTTTAGACTAAGGGAAGAATTTAAACTAAGGTTTCATTGGTCCTGGCCATTGTTTTATGTTCTCTTGAGTCTTGTGTTTGGTATGAATAGAGGGCCATGGTTCAACTCCCACTGCGTTCAGTACAGGACCTGGGAACTAAGGAGAAAGATAGGTAGAGGGAGGTTATAGAGCAACTACAGATCAGAAACCCATATTCCTTCTTGACCATTGCTATTGATACCCACCTTAAGTGTTTGATTTTATTGGAAAAAGAAAAGATGTGGAGGTTTATCTTTTGAGATAGAAATACAGAATTTACAATTCTATGCATAACCTGTGGCTGGGCTCCCTAGTTGCCAAGAACAAGGAAGTTTCTATTGCAAAAATTGGGGTTGTAAAACAGATTGGATTAACAGTGGGGCCCTGTTAATTTAAATTGTATGGCCAATTATGTGAAAAAGGATTAATTCAGTTAAATTAATTTTCCTCAGGGGCAACTACACCTCTTTAGAGTAAGATGACCCTACAATTTAACTAATTCACTAAGACTAGTGGGGAATGTGACAGGACCAACAATCTTGTCTCAGCTGGAGGCATCTGTTTGACCCAAAACTGATTCCCCAACCACACCCTGTTTTCTACCCCTGCTGGGAAAAATCCTATGGAAAAACACCTAACCCTGTTCTAGAAACTCAGGATCAAACGCCCAGCTAACTGCATGTTTTGGCTTCTGTTAAATTGCTTACTTGCTCTACTTCCCCTTGCAACTGCCATCAAGGATGCAGTTTGCTGTGTTCTTTATCTTTAAAAGCTCGCTGTAAAATGCACTGGAGGCTGCTCTGTGAGAAGTGTTTCTTTCCAGTCACCTTCTAGCTTAATGCAGACTCTCAGCATGGACTTTGGTTGTGCTGAATGGTCCTTGGATCTCTACCTTAAAATACTCTGCTTCAGTTTCTCCTCTACAACATGAGAGAACAAGTTATCATAGAGTTGTGAGGATCAGGTGAAATACAGTGTGTAAATGGCCTAAGCCTAGTGTCAGACCACAGGGTTACTGTGAGACCTCCTTGCCCAAGTGTGGGAAGGAGCATAATCTTAAGACTCATAGGTCATCAAAGAAATGATATAATGACTTACCACACAACTGTTGGTATCTTTTTCAGCCAAGACCGACAAGGATCCAGAGACGATAAACTACATAGACATAGAAAAAAATATCATTAAACTTCAAACATCTTGTTTCTAGGAGATGTAAGTCTATATGCTTCCTCTTAACACTATCACTGTCCCAAACTTTAAGTGGCATTCAGATACCTCATTCCACGAAGGATACCCTAAGCCAGTGACTTTCAACCTTCATAATGCTGTGACCCTTTAATACACTTCCTCATTGTGTGGTGACCCTCCCCCAATCATAAAATTATTTCATTGGTATTTCATAACTGTAATTTTGCTACTGTTATGGAATATGATGTAAATATCTATAAAGTTCAAGGTGTGTTATATGTAGACTATATAACCTAGTGTGTATTTTTATGGTCTTATGTGACCCCCATGAAAAGGTGATTCACCCTCAAAGGGGTCATGACCCGCAGGTTGAGATCCATGGCTCTAAGTCATTGATTATTACTGCTATCTGGCTAGGTCTCTTTAAGTGCATGGTGGGCCAACTATTGTCCAAACTCACTCACTGCTCACACTGTCCTATTCTTGACTATGATCTTGTCCTAGGAAGTTAGGGGCAGGGTAGCATGGTTGTCATAGTACTGAGATTGGGAGAGAGGACATTGGGACTCCTGTATCATATCTG
This sequence comes from Apodemus agrarius, assembly GCA_964023405.1. Lineage (NCBI taxonomy): Eukaryota > Metazoa > Chordata > Mammalia > Rodentia > Muridae > Apodemus > Apodemus agrarius. The sequence continues at coordinate 148,278,590 of OZ030005.1, forward strand.
CTACTAATTCATCTTGCTGAGTTCCTAGACCAGCCTGATAGTCCTAAAAAGGTCCCTGTTTTCACACAGTTGATCCCTCTGAGTTACTGTTGAATCTCTTTTCATCTCATCTCATTGTAGTAACAATAGTTGCTGCATACTTTATTTTGTTTTACTGAGGATCAAAACCAGATCCTTGTACATGCTGGGTGAATACTTGAATACTGAGCCATATCCTTAGTCCTGTATTTCTTTCTTGTAAGGACCACCAAGATAAAACACTTCTAAATGGTTAAGCATACTGTCTTTGTACAGTCAAAAGGGAGCTTTGAATGGGATGATCTGAAACCTTAAAACAATAAGTTTCCCTAGATAATTGAGTTTGGATGACTGAAACCTAAAGCATAGCTGAAACCCAAGAACTTCGGACAAGAGAATGAAATAAAGCTATATATTGTATAATACTATCATTTTAGTAGATGATATAAAAGTCTACATAGAAATTCTAATAGATTTGAAAGTCACTAGAATTAATAAGAAGGCACTGTTATTTCACCAGCTAGAAGATCAATGTATGGAAGCCAGTTGTTTAGCTGGTGTGATATAGAGAGAAGAAACTCATTAGTAGAGTAGCATGCAAGTTTGTGAGTAGCTTGGGAGATGTAGTTTTTGGGAATCCTCACTCATACGAGCTTTTAAGTGACACAATTGCCTAACTGTGTCAGAAAAATATCCCAAGATCCCAATTAGCCTGCCCCTAAATAAGCCTAGAAGATTAACCAATGTCAGTAGGGTTCTGCTGTATGAGATGTCCCTAGATGAGCAGTTTCCCTGGCTTTTCTTATTGTTGGAAGTACCTCTCACTTTTCCTGGTTTCCCAGGCTTGAAGGGTCTGATTTTCATTTTTTCTCTATATTAAAACTCCTCTTAAACTCATCCTTTATCACCTGTGGATTGCATTCAGATTTTCCAGGTACAGAGTCACTGACCCAGCAGAAGTTTTGCATGAGCCTGAGGGACCTGCATCCTAACTCCCAAGTTAAGCCTCTCAAGAGAGTCTCTGTTCTTCTGAAAGAACCTTGTTTCTCCTATTCCCCTGGCTTTATATACACACTGCTGTGCTGGCAAATGCCACCTGCTGGTGAGGTGTCACAGAGGGGAAAGCCTTGATCAGGGCTGTTTACCTGTAATAGCCAATTTCCCATCACCAGATGGCAGGGCAACTTGCTTAAGTAATTAATTCCTGAAAGGTTTGCAGTTGCTTTCATGAATGGGGAGGTAGACTCTGTATAACGAGAAACTCTGTGGACTTCAGCTTACATATATTAGGATATTACAACAATGTACATCAAGGGATTGCAGTTACTCTGGGAGTCCTATGCTAGAGGAAGAGAAAGGCTGAAGCTGGGACCCGTCCAGAAGAACTTACATCCTAGGAGATTACACACAGCCCTGCCAGCTTGTCAGCTCACTTTGCAGGACAGACGAGCTGAGGCAGTGATGGGCCAGCCATGGACAGGACCTCACCACGGCCAGACTGGGTAGCTGTGTGTGTTCCTTACCCTTTACTTAAATCTAAACCCCTAAGGGGAATTTTAGGGACGTGTGTCTCTGGGCCTCTTTATTTGTTCCTCTTCTCACAGTGTTCATAGTGCACAGATTGCCTTTCTTTCTGTTTCTTTTTTGCTATGACTCATCTCTACGATAGGCCTATTAAGGGTGGGTGGCAGGCCCAGGCTCTGACCCTAAAAGCTCTGGCAATAATATGGTAATGAATGTTTGTAGCCAAAGGCTCCTTACAGTCAGGAGGTGGTGTTGTCAGGGCAGGGTGTAGGTGAGTTTCTCAGCCCTCAGCAGCACCTGCAGACTTCTGAGCTGTAAGGGTTCTGTGCCTGGGGTGGGGTCCAAGGGTCTTCTCATCTCTTCTCCTCCCCAGCTACCCTCTGATGACTTAGAAAGGAGGCCATACAGCCTTGTACTCACAGACAGACCTCCCCAGACCAGGTACCCTGAAAACCCCAGCAGAGAAAAAGACTCGTAGAGTAGAGGGTTGATTGAAGAGAAGATATGAAATAGGCCGATGAGGATCTGGATGGCCTGTGGGGAGAGCAGAGAAAAACGTGGTGAGAGAGCAAGTGGGGCTGTGGCCTGCTGAGCGGCTCCTTGTCACCTTGGCTGTGCTCCAGAGCCACTTGAGGGATGAGTGGGACTGGGGCTCACCTAGATCAACATCTAGACTAGACCAACATCTCCGAGTGGGGTCTGTTCCAGATGTGCTTTAAAGCCCCACAGGGGACACCAATGGGTGGCCTGAGTAATGAAGAGGGTAAGATTATTCAGAGCAGTTCTCTTTTTGAACTTGGGTCCCCAAATGCTTCTAAATCATCAGCCACCAGAATTCACAGTCACTTCACCAGTATTAATTAACAGGATAAAAGGCATAATACAGAATTACAATGTCTATGCAGCATAATCATTGTTTACCTTCCCACATATAGCTATAGTCTTCCTGGTGCTTGGGATCAGCATTTGGATTCCTGATATAGTTTTACAGACTCTAAGTGGTGGCTCTGATAAATTTGGGATACAAACATAGAAAAGAAGTGAGGGGTTGGGGCACGTATTAACCCACGTGCAGATACTGTGATAAAATACCAAATGCTGGGTAATTTGGATAAGAAAAAAGAGTCTATTTAGCTCATACTTTTGGGACTGTCCATTCAGGCTAGCTCTGAAGAGGGCTCTCCTGGCTTCGTCACTGTGCAGTACATTGTATCATTGTGGGAGAACATGCAAGAGGGAGAGATTACACAGTGAGACTGAAAGCCAGAGGGCTTGAGAGAAGCCAATCTTGGTCCTGTGAGAACTATTAAGAGGTTCCACAAGGACTATACTAATCTCTTCTGAGCCCAATGACCTAAATACCTCAAGCTAAGCCCTACCTCTTAAAGGCTTTCTGGCACCTCTCACATTACCTACTTCTGCCATGTGAAGCCTTGTAGGGCATCCGCTAGCCATATCCCTGCTATAGTAGGGTTTTGATGAGTCTGTTTCCTTCCTGAACCTTCCCTTGTCCTCAGGAGGCTTGCAACCTCTCAAAGCAAGCGGGGCCTTTTGCACTGTTTGAGCGCCAAAGCTGTGCATGTGTTTCATGGTAATTGCCCGAAGGCACAGCTGCACTGGCTGCTGCGAGGAAGTACCCACCCACCAGGTCTTTGAGAACTGTGTCCTGGTCATCGCTGTCTCCTCACAGAGGGAGCTCCACGCTGAGTGAGGGTATCACGGACCCCCACGGACACTGTGAATTCCACAGGTAAAGCGAGAGTCTCAAAGTGGACACTTTGAATAAGCACTGTCTAAAGTGCAAGTTTCAATGTACCTTATGAGTAATCGCAGTCCCTGAGGGAACAAAGTTGTGAATTTCCCTGGCCGGAAAGGATGCTAATCTCAGGGCAGCTCTATCTTTGCTTCTTCTTTTGATCTATTTCTCAGGTATTTCTGAGATCCGGAGCTATTTGCAACCAGGCAAGAATGTTTATTAAAGATTCATTCCTTAAACTACAGTACTGGCCAAAACACCTCGGTTCTAGGCGCCATCGCTTTGCTTAGTAGTATACATACTTCATTGATCTTTTGTGGCTATGCTAATGAGAGTGGCACTGACATTGGGAGACTCTGATTTAACACAAAGATCTCAGGTTCCCTCAGAGAGAGCCAGGTGATAATTAGGTTACTCACTGAATCTCATTAAGACCTAAAGAGTCAAGTTTGCAGTCCGTTTATAGTTTGCAGTCCCTGTTTACAGATGTCACACAGAAAAGTTTCCTACCTGGCTGATTTTACATTTCCTCTTGGTAAATGGTTATTGCTAATTGTCCTTTGTGCCTGCTGTACTGGATACATCCTTTGATATGTAAAGACCTCATGTTTATAATGCTCTAGCTGAGTGCAACAGGGGCACTCAGACACCAAATACACGGAGATTCTACACCCTTTCCTGTGTCCTGGTGTTCTGTTTGCCACGCCGCCTGGAACCCGTACCCTCCTGCTTAAGAAAAAAGAATCCTGGCCCCGACCATGAGAGAGTGTGGTCCGCAACATGAGGGAGCGCACAGAAATGAAGAACCTGCTATGATCCAATCATCCCTGCCAGTCAGTCATTTTACGAGGAGTTGGCTGGCTTCTAGCAGAGCATAGGACCGATCTTGTTTTTGCCTCAACAAGTAGAATGGAACTGAGCTTTTTCAAGGTGCCCAATGAAATGAGAGGTTTCGGGAAAGAGGCAGGAATATCCCTGGTGGAAGAGCAAATCAGCGACCTCAGAGGCATTAGGATATAGAGGAGCTTACTGGATCTTATGAGAGGCGGCGACTGAGGTTCTAGGAAGCCCAGGCCACTTGCCTGGGTCGATGGCTTTTCTAGAGAAATTGCCACTCATCCTTGTCCCTGATAGCCAGGAAAGGGATGGCTGGTCAATTTTATAGCCTCCCCCAAAACACATGGAATGAACTGGGGAGCTGAGGAATGCAGGGAGGGATTGCCATTTGTGGGGCTATGCTAGCCCTAGCCTTTAGAAGCTGTGACCTTTGCCCTCTGACCCCATCGAAGGCACGGACTTACAAAGTCCATGAAGGAATGGACTTACAAAGCTGGAGAGATGACATCATACTCACCCCTAATGTCCTGACCTCTTCATTTATGAATTTCTTGGGGTTAAAGGTCATAAAGGACATGTTCCACTGGGGATGGCTTGAGGTCTGTGTTGGTCCAGGGACAGTGTTCAGGGGACCCTGAGGTTCTCCAGGCAGGATCTGGACACTTGTTATTTCTGGTGAGTATTGGATTACTCCTGGTGGAGTCTGCACACCAGCCATTCCTGCCGGATACTGTAGTCCAGTGGACCTAGCCTGCTGGCCTGTCATCCCAGCTGGATTCTGGATCACAATGTGTGGGTTCTGGAAGTTTGCATTCCTTGGGTTATACTGGAGCACCGTTGCTGAGGCTGGGTAGGAGGTGGGCTTTCTCAATGGCTGCTCCTGGCTTCCAGAGACCACAGCGTATGCAGGCTGGGCGACATGGACATTCTCCGGATTGCTCATGATGCACAGCTGTTACAAAACACACGATACAATTTCCACCGAAAAATCAACAATCCCTCTTGCTCCTTATGTCTGCCATTGTCTTCACTAAAATGCAAGCCCACTACGTAAGATAAGAGTCTTTGTTTCCTTGGGGTCCACGCTCTTTCTGAGGATACAATATTCAAATGACCAAGTCTTTTAAAATTTATTTAATTTAATTTTTATATGTGTGTGGGTGTTTTGCTTTCATTTAAGCCTGTGAACCATGTGTGTGCCTAGTGTCTGAAGAGGCTAGGGCATCGGATTCCCTGGAACAGGAGTTACAGATGCTTGTGAGGCGCCACCTGGGCGCTGGGAATCGAACCATGGGAACACAGTGTTAGCTTCTGTTCGTCTGTGTTTCAGCTGCTATTTCTAGGGTACTGGGGAGTCTGAGAATAGCCTCTGGCTTCCATCTTAGGTGTCTGAGGCTGCTGGACGAGAATAATGTGACTGTGGTCCCGACATGACTTCTGATTAGGTAGATCTGGAGGATGCCTTATTTTTCCTATGTTGATGAGGAAGGATGCCTGGTGGGGGTGGGGGAGTGGAGGCAGCCAGCCTCCTAAGCACATTCAGGACATAAGGAATATTTTTGATTCAGATGAGGGAAAAAAACTCACTTCTGCTTTTGCACATAAATTGTTCTGTTTACTGCTTTCTTTTGCACATAAATTGTTCTGTTTACTGCTTTCTTTTGCACATAAATTGTAGATCCTTGCTGGCAGGATGTCAAGTGCTTTGACACAAAATAATGTGAACTGGATTGTAGCTTGGTGAAAGCAGAACGCTTTCTGGCCTCTCTCGATGACAAATACAAAGTAAACCCATGCTAGCGCTCTATGGTCCAGCAGGTGCCAGAGTGAGGAAAATAACCCCAAAGGCTGATATCAGCATGAGTGACTCAGTGCTGGCTGCCGGACTGCCACCGTTCACCTCTGATCACCCAGAGAAGGAGGACACAGGAAGGCCGCATCAGACAGCTCCGGGTCTGTTTCACATTTTCTGTTTTTATGACCTGCAGGTAGGTGTGAGGGCACTTAGCTCTGTGACATGTAGATATAGACATGTCCTTCCAACAAGCCCCAAGTCCTTCCTCGGGGCCTTCAATACCAGCACAGGAAGGCTCTCTTAGCTCAGCCTTTGTTGAGGAGTAGCAGTCATCTGTAACAGAAAGGCTACTCTCTCAACCCTACCACCCCACAGACTTGGAGCTATTTTATTTCCAATATCAAGTCAAGTGGATTTTAAAATGTGGTCTCTATGTCAGCCATGCAGGTATCACTTGGTCAAAAAATCTCAGTTCACTCTCCAGACCCACTCGGTTTGTCTTCTGAAGTGCCCCCAAGATGACTCCGAAGCCGGCGATGTCTGGGACCTCAGCAGCGTATAGAGACTCCCTGCCCTGCTTTTACTTGGTGGCTTCACTTCATTCTCCCCGAATCCACACATTTAAAAACCTAGAACTTCAGATCATACCCAGATTTTCCTTTTAAGACCAAGCTGGTTTCTGAGGCCTTTTGCGATTTTCCTTGTCTGTAAGACAAGCACCTGGCAGGACTGTGGGTATAGCTCGGTGAATAGAATGCTTGCCTTGTGTGCGTGAAATCCTGGGTTCTATCCCCAGCACCAAACAAACTGGGGGTGGTAGCACGTGATTAGGGTCTCGTGCTTAGGGAGGGGAAATCAGGAGATTCAGAAGTTCAAGGTCTGTGATATTGACGCTAACCTGGGCTAGTGAGACCCTGTCTTGAAGTAAACAACAGTAACAAAACACCTGTCAAGTCGGGGCTGCACAGTCCCATAATCCTAGCTCCTCAGAAGTCTGAGGTAGGAGGATTGCAAATCCAAGATTTACTTATATTACAGAGCAATTTCAAGATGACTTGGACCACTTAATAAAATGTTGTCTCACAATTAAAATGACATAAAACCGAAAAGGCCTAGAAATGCAGTGTGGTGCCAGAGCTCAGTGCATGAGTGCCTGGATTCAATCCTCAGCACCCCATTCAAAATGAACAAGAGAGGGCTGGAGAGATGGCTCAGAGGTTAAGAGGTTAAGACTGTTCTTCCAGAGGCCCTGAGTTCAAATCCCAGCAACCACATGGTGGCTCACAAACATCTGTAATGGGATCTGATGGCCTCTTCTAGTGTGTCTGAAGACAGTAACAGTGTGCATGCTTTTAATCCCAAGTAGAGACCATCTGCATTAGCTGGGCAGTGGTGGTGCACGCCTTTAATCCCAGCACTTGGGAGGCAGAGGCAGGCAGATCTCTGAGTGTGAGGCCAGCCTGGTCTATAGAGTGAGTTCCAGGACAGCCAGGGCTACACAGAAAAACCCTGTCTTGAACCCCCCCAAACAAAACAAAACAAAACAAAAACAAAAACAAGAGAAACACCTTTCAACACGTTGGTCTAACACCTGACAGACAAGGAATTCCCCATGATGTCTCCCTCATTTCCATATCCCCTAAGACTCCACTAAGCCTCCTGGGGACCATGGCTCTGGGTGGGCGTGGGGGTGGATGTGGGGATGACTCACTGCACAGCTCACAGGAGTGTGCTTGGAACCCGGGCATATTCCATGTCACTATGTTTTAACTTCTGTAGAGGAATTCTGTGCCTGTCAGGTGGGAAGAACCACCAATACTTGGCTGTTGGGACATCCTGTGTCACACAGCCTGTGCCACTTCTCCTTATGCTTTGAGTATTTCTTGCCTTCTCCCAAGAACTCTAAGTTTTCTAGGGAGGCGGCTGATAGTGACAATGACAGCGACCATCACACATTCTGTCTCACAGTCCCACTGAGGGTCAGAGAGGTTAGCTAACCTGAGCATAGCCACACAGGAAATGCTGAAGCTAAGGCTTGGTTCTGAGACAGAGTCTCACGTAGCCCAGGCTATCTTTGAACCTGTTACATAGCTAAGGATTCTCCTGCCTCCACTTCCCAAGTGTTGAGATTATGGTCATGCACTACCATTCCTTGTTTATGTGGAGTGTCAAAGCTAGGGCTCTATGCCTTCTAGGCAGACATTCTACTAACAGCACGATAGCCTGGGACTGAGATCCTGATGGTCTGGATGGAAGATCTGTCTGCCTCTCACTTGCAGAATCAATACTACGCTGAATGCTATTCTCCTTTCCATGCTGTAGGAAAATGGGTTAGCTCTGTCTCTCTCCCCCCCTTTTTTTTTCATCGAAGGTTCCTTGTTATTCGAGAGCAGTATCATTACAGACACAGTGATTGACACAGGCAGCCGAGGCTTGGGCTGGACTCCAGAGGACCGGATACTAAAGAACAAAGGCGGTTTGTTCTTTCCCACCAATTCTTGGCCTAGGTTCTAAACAAACCTGGCCACAATGCATTTACCAGATGGCTTCAGGGAGTGTTCCCAGAAAGAAACTCTTCCTCATTTCCCTGCCTCCGCCATGAGTATCCAGCTTTCTTTCTTTCTTTTTTTGTTTTTTGTTTTGTTTTTTGTTTTTTTGGATTTGGTTTTTTTGAGACAGGGTTTCTCTGTATAGCCCTGGCTGTCCTGGAACTCACTCTGTAGACCAGGCTGGCCTTGAACTAAGAGTGCTGGGATTACAGGCGTGTGCCACCACCGCCCGGCTGGTATCCAGCTTTCTGTCCTGGGTGTCCAGCCTTCTGTCCTGGTACTACTCTGCTCAGGAAGATAGAGAAATAGCTCCAGGATCCTGCTCTGACTCTTCGACAGGTGACTTAGCACTAGTCTGCAAGGTTGGGTTGCTGTGAGTTCCCACCACACATCAGTGTACTGTCTACAGGGGACTCCTGATTCCTGCACTTTCCCAAAGACCTTTCCAGAGCTTGTCCAGGTCTCGGAACCCTCTCGATAGGGTCCAAGTACTGTCAAGACTCTGTGAAGGAATTTCCAGAAATCTTACCTTGAGTCCTGGCAAGGCTGTGTCCTTTAGGTCCTGGTGGTTTCTGCAGCTGCTTTAGAAATTTCTCACAAGGGAAGAAATGTTAGGTTTCTCTTTCAAGCTCCAAAGTCCTCCTTGAAGTTTCACTGAGAGCCAATGACTGTAATGTCAGGCTCCCACCTTGAATTTATCTACACCTCAGAGTATTTATGGCCTGGTCGAGAATAGGATTTTGTGTGAGCATTCCAAAGTCTGCCTCTGAGAAAGTGTCACACGCAGAATGCCAGAGTGTGTTTGCACTCGGACATGGAGACCTTATAAAAAGGAATTGAGGTAAAGTGAAGTGGTCAGGATGGGATCTAAACCTTATAAAAAATGGATCTTTGTTGTGCCAGGACCCATGAGCCCAAGGCATTCACCGGACCAGAACTGATCTGAACGTTATAATAAAGAATATATACTGTGGTCAGAAACATGGAGGGAAAGGTAGGGAAGGAGGGGAACGAGAGAAAGAGCGTGGGGGAGGGGAAAGGTGGAGAAGGGATAGAGGACAGAGATAATAAATTGTACCCTGAATGGGAATGGCCCCCATTTTATTGCAGTTTAGAGAAGCTATCTCGCCTTGCCTTGGCTTAGTGTGGCTTTACAATGGAAGAGACCATAGGTTGCAGCGCTCTAGATTGTGAGGCAGTAAATCTTATAACACCGCCCAAGACCAGCCATTTGGGAGGAGGTACCAGGGGTCTTTAGGAGATAGGCTGAATTATTTATATAAGACATTGAAAGCCTGGGCCAGCTCCGGGCAGTTAGCGTCTGATTGTTAGAGTAGAGGACTTTGATTTTGGTTTTTGACCTTTAGTTTTTTTCCCCCCCTTATTTTATTGAACAATCCCCAATCCTCCCCAATATGTTTTGATAGTTTTTTTTTTTTTTTGGTCCCACAATTCCTCCCAGATCCTCCCTGCCTCCCCTACCTGTCCAACTTTATATTCTGTTTCTCTTTCTCTTAAGAAAAGCCAAACAGGGTCTGGAGAGATGGCTCAGCGGTTAAGAGCACTTCCAGAGGTCCCGAGGTCAATTGCTAACAACCACAGGTGTCTCACAACCATCTATAATGGGATCTGATATCCTCTTCTGGTGTGTCTAAAGACTGTAACAGTGTACTCACATATAAAATAAATAAATCTTAAAAAACAAGCCAAAAAAATGAAAACAAACAAAGGCCCTTCCCCCACTAAAATGAAAACCAAAATATACAGGCAGAAGACCAACAAAACAATCAATGCCCCCAGCCAAGCCAAATGAGACAAAAAGGTTACAAAACTACAGTGGAGGTCTTTGGTGTTGGCCACCTGCTCCCTGGCATGGGACCTCCACTGTAGAGTGACTAATACACCCACCCACTGGAGAACACTGATTTTTTTTCTTTGCCGGCGGTTATCAATTGCAGATAGATTTCAGTTAGGGGTGGGAGCCCGTGTTCACTTAGCCCTCCCTCAGTGCTTGGACCCCATCTGAGTTGAATCTCTGAAAGGTCCAAAGGAACAGTGGACAAAAGGCTAACTGTGGCACCCTTAGCGTTTGAAAGCTCCTGCTGGTCTTAGGCTCTCTCAGCAGTCTCAGTTTCAGAGTCTTGGCTCCTCTCAGCTCTCTGACTCAACTCCATACCCCAAACCTCTCCAGCCCAGCGGTTGTTTCTCTCCCTCCCCCAGCTTCTGATTCCTGTGAACTGTGCACATCCAGCCATGCGCTCTCTTGGTCCTCTCTCTTCTCCTCCCCTGCCCTCCCCCATCTCCTCTCATGGCCTGCTTCAATCTGCTGGCCATAGTCAGTCTCTACTTTCTCTCCCTGCTTTGGACTCTTCCACATGCCTGTGTCTGTGCTTTTCCTCACATCTACAGTAAAACCTTCCCCTCAACCTCGGAGCGGTCATGTGCTCATTTCATCTGCCTGTGCAGACCTTGATGATTTTTTACTTTTGGTTTTATTTCTCTACAAACAGGAGGCTGAACCCTTGGCACAGGAACATAAAGGCAGGGAGTGGATAAGGTTTCTATCAGCCAGGAAACACCAGTCAGTCAACACAGTCAGTCAACAGGCTCTCCAGCACAGGAGCGAGGATTAAAAAGAAAGAGACAATTAGACAAAACTGCAGTATAACCTCAGTCAGTTCTGAGACAGAAGGCAGGTTTAGTAATTCCCAATTCACTTTTATACCAATTTAATTACATGCAGGCATCAAGATCTATAATAGTAGTACAATGAGGGACAAGCACGACAGTAAACACAAAACTGTCAAGCCAATAAGCAAAGTCCCATGGTTACATCAGCGACAGGTGTTTCCAAGGGTGTGTAAGAATGACCAACATACCTGAGCCTACTTCCTGTCCAAGTCCAAAACCTTGCCTGAAGCCTGCTTCTTTCATTCCACCCTAAGATTAAAATTCCTATCTTAACCTACTTCCCTATTATGCCCTAATGCCAGATTCCTGCTTGAAGCCCTTGTTCTTGGTCAATGTCAAGTTCCTGGAACTCATATTAAATATATAGCCTTTCACATTAAAATCAGTATTTATCTATGTTCATATATGTGACATAAAGGTAGAATGTGGACTGTTTTGGAAAAGAAGGTAATTAGAGGGAGGTAGGACAGGAAAGGGTAATAGGTATAAATAAGTTTGGAGTACGTGATATCCTTGAATAAAATGTCATTATAAAACCCGTGGCTTTGTACAATGGGTATGTGCTAATAATAGCAATGTATGGAGGGAGTTATGTGGGCACATCAGGAGGAACATTCTTGGCAGAAGGGACTGGGAGTGGAAAGGCTTCCCTGAGGTGGGATAGCTAGCAAGATAGGAGTCAGGCTCAGCAGAGGAAAACAGCAGGACCCTGTTAGGATTCTGTCTAAGCTCCACCCCAAATTACCTGGCAACAGCCAGTATGCTCCTCCCCACCGTTACCTGGCAACAGCCAGGTAGGCCTGCCCTACTATAAAAAGGGCTACTCAGCCCCTCCTCTCTATCTTACCCCTCTTACTGCTCTTACATCTCTTCTCACACTCCCATCCCCTCTCTTGCCCCCTCTTGGGCTCTCCTTCCCTCCCCCCTCTCTCCACGAGGTCATGGCCAGCCTCTGCTTCTCTACTCTCTCCCCCTCTCTGCCTTTCTCTGCCTCTACTACCCTCTTAACTCCCCTCCCTATGCCCTGAATAAACTCTATCTATGCTGGTGTCTGATCCCTCAGGCGGAAGGGATGCCTCTGCATGGGCCCGCTGAGGCACTCCCTTCCCCCACACCACTGTATACCATGTTCTACAGACTCTCTCTTTTTATGATCACAACAGACCCTACTGAGACACCCCGGTCTGACCCTGCAGGAGCCTGGCCATCATGGAAAAGACTATGGCTTTTATAGCTATGAATTAGAAAACTCTACAGGGGGTCGATGAACTAAGGGGTGACTTGATTAGATGTGTATCAATGGTCTTCACATAAAAATGAAAAGATTTGTTTATTTTATGTGTATCAATGTTTTGCCTACACATGTATGTGTACCACATGTATGTCCGGGCCACAGAGGTAAGGAGAAGGCATCAGATCCTCTGTAACTGGAGATACACATAGTTGTGAGCCATCATGTGGGTGCTGGGAACTGAACTTGGGTCCTCTGCAAGAGCAACAAGTGCTCTTAACGGCTGAATAATCTGTCTAGCCCCCTATATTGATGGCTTTACCTAAGATTAAATCTTAGATGAGGCAAATAATAAATATTGCTGGCTTCTGAGTTGAGGAAGGGAAGGGCAAAAGTCAGGGTGAATATTTGAAGCTACTGAAGCTGGTCAAGCCGATAGTCTAGGCCTGGGAGGTAGATGCGGAGTGATTGTTCCAAAAATATTCGAAGGTATAGTTGGTGAAATTTCTTAGCAGGCTAGATGAGAAAGAAAAGAATTAAAAATGACAGCTGTGATTTTAGTTTGAGCATATAGGGTGCAGCCGGGACACAAGAACAACCTCATCACTCTCATTGCCACCCCATGCTTTGCCTTGTGATCAGCACAGTAGGAGTGACAGGGTACCGGAGCCACATAGTGTGGACTGTAGAGGAAGAAGACGTGAATACAAATCTAGTTCTACCATTACCGGTTAGGTTTTGTCAAAAGGACACAAAAACTAGGGTCACTTGGGAAAGAAGGAGTCTCAGTTGAGCAATTGGTTCCATCAGACTAGCATGTGGGCATATCTGGGGTGGGCATGTCTGGGGTGGGCATTCCTAATTGCTATTTGATGCGTGAGTGCCCAGCCCCCTGTGGGGAGTGCTGTCCCTAGGCAGGTGGGTCTGGGCTCTATAAGTAGTAACGCAGCAAACCGGAGGAAACAAGCTAGTTAGCAGTGTTCCTTTCTGTTCTCATTTTAGTTCCCATACCCTGGTTCCTGCTCTAAATTCCTTTTGGCTTCTGTTGATGATGGATCATAACCTGCGAGCTAAATAAGCCATTTTCTCTCCAAGCTGCTTTTGATCAAAATTTTATCTCAGTAACAACAAGAACAAGAACAACAAGAACAACAACAACAACAACAAAGCAAGCTAGAACACATGACAAACTGCCAGGTATACTATGGCAAATTACTAGTACATTGATAAGCCCTGAGATATATATATATATATATGTATTAAATTTCTTGTCCTGAAAGAGTTGATAATTCTCCTCTGTATTGTTTAATAGGAAATGTGTTGGCTGTCCTCTCAAGTGTCAGGGAATGCTTTCCCTCTCTGCTGTGGACTCCCTTTGTAAACTTTGTATATTTTGTAAGCCCTCAAAGCTGGAAAGGGGCCAGGTCCCTGCCTGAGGAGCTCCATCAGCCATACCTCTCCCCCAGATCACCCTAATTGTCAGAACTGTATATCCAGTCTGTCACAAAGGTCATCTCCAGCTCCTCAACAGAATCCTCCCTAAATTATGCTAATTATAGGTGAAAAGTCTGTACAAAAGCCAGCAATTCCTGAATAAGAAAGCCCATCAGTGCTGGGTGATGGTGGCGCACGCCTGTAATCCCCTGCACTCTGTGAGTCAGAGGCAGGCAGATTTCTGAGTTTGAGGCCAGTCTGGTCTACAGAGTGAGTTCCAGGACAGCCAGGGCTATACAGAGAAACCCTGTCTCAAAAAAAAAAAAACAAATCCAAAAAAAAAAAAAAAAAAAAAAAAAAAAAGAAAGCCCATCAGTCTCTGAACTTCCCAGAGAAACCCACCAATCCCTGAGCTCCCCCAAGCTCAGGACTTGAACTCCCACCAATCCTCAATCTGAAAATTTCTGTCCTGAAAAGCTCTGCCTCCTTAGAAATTCTACATAAGCCGTGCCCTTTGTCCAGTAACTGGCTATCCACTCCCTCCTAGGAGAAGACATGTCTTCCCTCATCCTGGACCCCACCCCAATAAATCTCTTTTATGAGATTTGCTGCCTTGTGTGACTCTCTTCATCAGATGAAGCCAAGAAGCAATGAAAAGAAGAAGAGAAGAAGAGAAGAAGAGAAGAGAAGAGAAGAGAAGAGAAGAGAAGAGAAGAGAAGAGAAGAGAAGAGAAGAGAAGAGAAGAGAAGAGACGAGAAGAGAAGGAGTGGGACTGAGGCTCCTGAGCACCTCAGCTCAGCTGGGGAGTCTCTCTTCTGGGAGCTGCAGTGGCTCTGCTGAGGAGGCTTCCTCTCAGAACTATGTGGTTCCTGGGCTCCCATGTCTCAGGATGCCCTTTCCTTGGGCCACTGTCCCACCTCAGAGCCGTGTGGGTTCTGGGCTCCTGTGTCTCAGGATGCCTTTCCATTGGGATACCTGCTCTCCTCAAAGTTGTATGGTTCCTGAGCTTTTGAGTTCCGGGACACCTTTTCATCTGAGCAGGAAGGCCAACAATAACATAGGCAAAAGTGAATAGAGCAGAAATAACATGGTAGACTGTTAGACTGTTATTTACTTGGTTTTCTAGAACACCGAGTTCATTGATCAGGCACTTACTGGAGATTGGTATGGTTTAGATATGATTTTCCCCCAAACCTTTTTATGCTAGAAGCTTGTCATTTACTGTTATGGTGTTGAGAGATGATGAACACAGGGTATCCTCACCAGATGTTCTGTTTAAACCTTCCAGTTGTTAGAATCAGGAGTCAAGTAAATCTTTTTCCTTTCCTTTCCTTTCCTTTCCTTTCCTTTCCTTTCCTTTCCTTTCCTTTCCTTTCCTTTCCTTTCCTTTCCTTTCCTTTCCTTTCCTTTCCTTTCCTTTCCTTTTTTCCCTTCCCTCCCTCCCTCCCTCCCTCCCTCCCTCCCTCTCTTCCTTCCTTGTTCCCCCTTTCCGATCTTAGTCAGATGGTGATAGTTTATTGAACATACGCCCCAGGATTGGTCGACTAGGGCCATGGTTCAGATTTTGGAACTAAACCATGATTCCAAGTTAAGATCCTATAAGGGTTTAAAACCCCAAATGCACAAAATCTGTGTTGTTATTTCACCAATCAGGATTTAGGGATGGGGTTTTCCTTAGAAACATGTCTTTGTTGTACGTTTATTCTGTTCCCATTCATTGGGGGATTCAACTCTGGCAGGGGACTTGCCTTGTCTTATACTCATGTCTTAACTTGTCTTTGGACGGGACTTGTCTAACATTCATGTCTTAACTTGCCAACCAGGATGTCAGTTACCCATGTACATGTCTCTTTCTGCCAAGTAGGATGTCAGTTCTTAGGGAGGTCTACTACTCAAAATGGAAGTCTTATTCCAAATAGTTTCTTATATTGAAACATACCTTTTTTTTTTCATTTTTTATTGGCTATTTTATTTATTTACATTTCAAATGTTATCCCCCTTACCAGTTTCCCCTCTACAAGCTCCCTATCCATTCCCCTGTCCCCCTGCTTCTCTGAGGGTGCTCGAGTACCCACCTACCCACTCCTGCCTCAGCACCCTGGTATTTCCCTATCCTGGGTTTTCTTGTTTGTTTGTTTGTTTGTGTGTGTGGTTTTTTTTTTTTTTTTTTTTTTGGTTTTTTTCGAGACAGGGTTTCTCTGTGTAGTCCTGGCTGTCCTGGAACTCGCTCTGTAGACCAGGCTGGCCTCGAACTCAGAAATCTGCCTGCCTCTGCCTCCCAAGTGCTGGGATTAAAGGCATGTGCCACCACCGCCCGGCCTTATCCTGGGTTTTCAAGCCTCCACAGGATCAAAGGGCTCCCCTCCCAGTGATGTCAGATAAGGCAATCCTCTGCTACATATCCAGCTAGAGCCATGGGTACCCTCTGTGTACTCTTTGGTTGGTGGTTTAGTCCCTGGGAGCTTTGCAGGGGGTGGGTGTGGGTATGGGTGTGGGTGTGGGTGTGGGTGGGTTGGAGAGGTGGGGTGGGTGGGGTGGGTGGTGGGTGGGGTGGGTGTGGAACTCTGGTTGGTTGATATTGTTTTTCCTATGGGGTTGCAAACCCCTTCAGCTCCTACAGTCCTTGCCCAAACTTCTCCTTTGGGGTCCCCACGCTCAGTCCAGTGTTTGACTGTGTACATCTGCATCTGTATTCGTCTGGCTCTGGCAGAGCCTCTCAGGGGACAGCTATACCAGGCTCCTGTCAGTAAGTACTTCTTGGCATCAGTAATAGTGTCTGGGTTTGATGTCAGCAGATGGGATGGATCCCTAGGTGAAGCAGTCTCTGGATGGCCTTTCCTTCAGTTTCTGCTCTACTCTTAGTCTCTGCATTTCCTTTTGACAGGATCAATTCTGGATTAATATTTTGAGGTGGGTGGCTTCCCTCAATTGGAGGTTGTGCCTGTCCACTGGATATGGTCTTTACAGGTTTTATCTCCCCCGTTTTTTGGAATTTCAGCTAATGTCCTCCCTGTTGGGTCCTGGGAACCTCTTGGATCCCTGGCATCTGGGACTTTGTAGTGGTTACGCCAGTTCCCCCTGTGTCTCTCTTATGTTGGGGTCCATTCCAGGGACAGCTTATATCATAAAAGCTTATACACAGGTACAAAAAGTGCTGTTGGTTGGTTGGTTTGGTTCCAAGCTTATTATTGTAGGTAACTAATCTACTGATTTCTATCGTGATTGGTTTCCAAGGGCACAGAATATAACAGAATATATTAATCAAACTTGGCATTAGGAAGTTTCCTAGTTACCGCACAAACATGTGACAAGTTTCCTTATAATGACAGGCTATCCCGTAACAGCTATCTAGGCTTTAAAATTTTACCTAGGCCTTAATATTTTACCTAGGCCTTAACATTTTATCTTGGTCCTAACACTACTAGATCATGTGTGATACACCTAGTATCTGACAGTCAGAGGTATCTTTTATACCATTTTATTTTCCTCTTATCCAAGTGAAGTTTAACCTTTCTTCTCCTATCTTTATTGCCACCTGCAGTTGTGAATCCTCTGTTAACTCCTGGTTGTTGATTGAACTTTAAGAGACATAAGAATGTACTTGACAATAGCATGTGAGAAAAGGAAAGTTGAGGGACTGAGTTTAATAGAGACTGACAGGAAATGAATGGGCTGTGTCTGACTCTTATCTAAATTCCAATTCTTCTGGTCTAAAGGTGAAGGGTCATTTTCCAACCTTTCTACTAAGTCTGAATATGATTTGTGTCTCTGGTGTCAAAAGTGTCTATGGAGTATAAAGGTGAAACACTTAGGAAGTGATTGGAGTGTTAGGTCATTGGGGTAGGGCTCTTATGTTTGAATTCTTGTGGCTTTATATGGAAAGGAAGAGAAATGCACCCACCTTACACACACTTCTGCCATTATGCAATACAGTAAAGATACATTTTCTTCTTCTTTTTAAAAATTATTAACTATTTGGTGATAGTAACAAACAACAGCACCCCAACCAACCAACCAAAGAAAAAGAAAAATCGAGGCTACTATTTGACACCTTGAGAAATGTCTTATTTGGATGTTCTTTTTGATTTAGTCTACTCTTAGGAAGAGGTCACTAGAATTGCTACAGGATAATATGGGCTGACATACATCACAACATACGACATTTTATTGGAAGATGTATGTCTTAGTCAACCAACTTCTTGAGGTAACTAATTATAGAAAGGTAAAGATTGTTCACATAGAGTTTTGGAGATTCCAGATCAAGACTTGGTGAGAACATTCACTCAGGCATTTGATGGGCATCCTGCAAGGCAGTGGTGGGGAACACATGGTGATCTGACGAAGCAAGAGAGAAACAAGGTGTCAAGGCCCTCAAATCCCATTTGAGGCCATACCACCATGAGATATCTTTTATAAAACCCAGATTTTTTTTTTTATTGAATGTACATGAGTACACTTGTAGCTGTCTTCATGCCAGAAGAGGGCATTGGATCCCATTATAGATGGTTGTGAGCCACCATGTGGTTGTTAGAGATTGAACTCAGGACCTCTGGAAGAGCAGTCAGTGGTCCTAACTCCTGAGCCATCTTTAGCCCAAGGCCTAGATATTAAAGGTTCCTGAATCTGCCCACAATGTCAACATGAGGACTAAGTCTTTGGTGTGTGTGGGGGTGGTTGTCCTGAGGTATCTAAATGATGGAAGTGCTCAAAACGGGATAAAATGATTTAGCAGTGCTTTCTCGAGTTGCAATCTGAGTTGCAGCAGAAAAGCCAGAAGGCTTAGTACAAGACAGATGGCTGGGCCCCATTCCCGGAACTTCATCTTTTGAAAATAAAATATAATTACTGTTGTGGTTGGAGCTAGAATGTCCCCCATAGGTTCACATGCTTGAATACTTGTTCCAATTAGTACAACTGTTTGGGAAGGATTAGGGGTGACCTCTTTGGAGGAGGTATCTAACTGTGGGTAAGCCTTGAAGTTTTAAAAAGCCACATCAGGACCAGCCTTTCTGCCTTTGCCTGCAAATTGATTAGTGCGAAAGCTCAGCTACGCCTCATCTTGACAGGGAAGAAGCAAAGGCTGCTGAAGGTGAGGCCACCCATGCCCTTCAGCTACTGCTCCAGTGTGCTATGCTGCCACGCTCCCTGCCGCCATGTTGTGGTCTAAGCCTCTGAAACTGTGAGCAAGCTTCCAATTAAAGGATTTCTTTATAAGGTGCCTCGGTCATGGTGCCATCTTTCAGCAATAGGACAGTAACTAAGACAAACACATAATTCTCCTCCTTCCCTCCGTCCCTCTAACCTTTCCCCTGCAGCCCCGATCCCTGTGTAGTTCCTCAACTACACAAGAGTAGAGCTGAAAACAAGCAAACAAAGGAGCGAGAAGAGCGCGTTAATTTCTCTCTGCGATCAGATGCTTCAAAGTTCTGCTGCCTCAGTTTCTCTACAATAATGTACACTGGAAATTGTTGGCTAAAATAACATTTATTCCCCTAAGTAGTTTTTCCCTGGATTTTAGTTCTCGAGTATAGTCCATTACGGTAGGAAAGTCAAGGCAGCAGGAGCCTGAGGTGATGAGTCACATCACCTCCATAGTCAGGAAGCAGCCAGTGATGGACGCCTCTGCTCAATTCTTTTTACTCCAGAAGAGGAAATTGAAATAGGGCAAGGAGGGGTCAATGGGGGGAGATTTGGAGGGAGGAAAGGAAAGTGAACAGCAACAATTATATTATAATCTTAATAATAAGAAATAATTAAGGAATCTGGCTTATTATGAAATGCCATCTTAAACTATGTAATAGAAGACTTGATAAAAATATTTTGTTTTTTGTTTTTTGTTTTTTGTTTTTGAGACAGGTTTTCTCTGTATAGCCCTGGCTGTTCTGGAACTCACTCTGTAGACCAGGCTGGCCTCGAACTCAGAAATCTGCCTGCCTCTGCCTCCCAGAGTGCTGGGATTACAGGCGTGTGCCACCACCACATGGCAATATTTTTTTTATTACATGGTGATAAGATAGTGTGATGGTTTTCCTCAGTTGCAAGCTTGATGAGATCAAGAATCACCTGGGAGATTCCACAGGGCATGACTGTGGAATATTATCTTGTAGACTGATTGGGATAGAAAGACCTAAGTAGTTTTTGTCAGACATTTTATCATTAATAATGAAATGAGGACTCCTGGCATTAGACTCTGCTGTTGTATTAAAAAGAGAGCCGGGGGTGGGGTGGTGGTGGTGGTGGTGGTGGTGGTGGTGGTGGTGGTGGTGGTGGAATCGATGGTTGCAGCTGTGGTACAATACAATTATTGTAAAAATTATTTGTAAAAACAGATGTGCCAAGTCTCCTTCAAGCCTTAGTCTTGGACCAGGAGGGAGGTGTGGAATCTTTGAGTCACATGGCTTGGTGGAAGGTCTTTAGGTCATTGTTGTAATAAGTATACCTTTTGTGACTCCTTTGATAGTTTTTACAGGAGGGTAGGGTAAGGCCCTGGATGTGCCCTATGCCCTAGACTTCTCTAATCTTAACCTCATGTTACAGGAAAAAAAAAAAAGCCCACTATCAGGCCACAGAGCCCCAGCAATCCCTAGCTTTCCCCAAGATCAGGCCACAAAATCTCTCTAATCCCAAGCCACCCTGAATAGGTCTACCTCACCAGAAGCCTTATAATATAAAGTCCTATATAACCTATAGAAGCCCCATATAGCCATAGAAGCCCTATATACCTCTATAGAAGCCTCCTGCTTAGTTCTTTGCTGCTTCTCGCCCAAGCAGAGGCAGCCACCATCTTGTGTCTTTCCCAATAAATCTCTTCTGTGAGGTTTGTTGTTTGGTGTGACTTTGTGGTATGTCTTGGCTTTCAACTACAAGGATACCTTTTCCTTCATAGCTGTAAGGCTTTCAGTAGGAAAGACCTCCATTGTGGAAGCCTTTTCCCTCAGAGCTGTAACACTCACAGGTAGTTATGAAAAGAGCAAGTCTGGTCCCACTCAGCCTCCTTGACAAATTGTGGACCACCCCAGTGAGAGGCTCCACACTGGTGTCTTCCCGTTTTAAATGTTCTCCTTAGAACTGAGGCAATGCAAATGTTGTGCTTTTGAATTGCCAAATGTGAGCAAAATAGATTTCTCTTCCTCACAACTAGATTGTGATACAGAGATAGTCAACTAATACATGAAGTGTCTGCTTTGTAAAGCCCCAAATTCTTTGAGATCAAGGAGAGTGTCTTTTTTGTTTTTTACAATGTTTACTTAAGTCCTGATTTTAATATGTCAAATAAGCATTCAATACATAGTTATTAAGTAAATAAATGATTATAGAAATTCACAGTTGTAGATATTTGTTCTTCCAACCCACAAACTCAGGCAAGGGAATACACACATTTAATACAGTCAGACTTATAGAACACGGCACAACAGTAAATGTCCTGGGAAAAACTTTTGGTTAAAATGCACATTAAATTCATATTATTCAATTGACTATGATTATCAAACTGAATCAAATCACAAGATTCAGGGTGCAAGCAATGGGTGAGATATTTCCTTATTGTCATGAAAGGGAGATCTTGGTTTATGAAAGCCCAGAAGGCAGAGGACTTCTTTGGGTTCCAGTGAGAAATGCACTTTCAATTTGCTTGATTAAATGGTTGATTTCACTTGGATTACTCTGAATGCTTTCCGGATGTCTTCTGGGATCCCCTATCCCTGGAAAATACAGACACAAGGAGGAACAGATGTGACAGGAGGACAGTCATATTCAGAGGGCTTAGACATTGTGTGGCTCTGTTTCTGAACAGGATGTGAGAAACCCTGTTCAGACTCCCTCTAAACTCCACTCACCTATAGCTATCTTCAGAGCGGCACAGGTCCTTGAGAAGACTTATAATACCTTCTACGGCAACACCTATCACACCAAGCCCAACTATTATTGCTGGGATCTTGGAGCAGAATAAACAGAGAGGACATGAAAACAAGTTTGGACATCAACAAATTCAATTTTGAACTTAGCTTAATCACAGACTGTCTTTATGGCTTTGGGAAGTCCCCCATTGTTCCTCAGTCTAAGTGGTGGAAATGCCTCTTGGAGTCTGTAAGAGGACCTGGTATGGGTGCAAAGGGTATTTATCTCACCCTTCACCATCAGGGATCCTCTAAGGAGGAGGGGTCATTGCTCAGTCATTTCCCCGAGTCCAGAGGTGTGGTCTGGAGTCGGTGAGACCGTGGACGTGCTCTGTGTTGATAGTGAACAGTGTTTGTACTGGGTAAAAGAACACAGAGGAAAGTAAGATAGAGGGAAAGAGAGGCCCGAGCCTCATCAGGGAAGAAGAGGTCTGTGGAAAAAGCCTCCTGGCAGGAGGAGACTATCAGCTGTGATGAATAGTTTTACTGGTCCTGATGTACAGTTGTACTATTTCTCTAAGCCTCTAGATAAAGCCGAGCCCTGAGACAATCTTCTCACCTGGGACAGTGGAATTTTGAGGGAGTTAGGAGGATAAAGTGAGGCTTCAGTTTAGATGGTGAAAAAGAGCAAGTAAAGTTATTCCTAAATTGAACTGACTCAGCAGAGGAAACCAGGGGACTGTAAGCCCGATACTAGGTAGACAGGTAGAGACTGGGAGGGCCTTTTAAAGCCACAAAACCTTTGGAGCTACGTGCATAGCTGTATGTGTATGTCAACATCTTCTGAGATGAGTGGTGTTAGCAATGCCCTGATAGAAAGGCAACTAGAAGAAAAGTAAGACAGAACAGATGCCAAGTGCAACGAGGAAAGATCTCCACATGAAGCATGTTCAAGCAACTGGGCTTCCACTGCTGGACTGGAAACCCACCCACACTGGCTCTCAGTAAGTGCTAATGATGTGAAGCCTGCTGACAACTGACTTGAGGCAAAGATGGACTGAAGGCAGAGAATAACAATGCTCGGTATTAATTGATGCTGTTTAATTATTCCCTCCTGTCCCAAAGCTAACAAATTCTAGGCTATGCAATGGCACTTCTAGCTGATTACAAGTTAAAAAAATAGTAAGGTTATTTATTTCCTCTTTGGTTGGTTTGAAAAGGTGAAGTGTCACTTATGTACCTCACACAAATGCCTGAAAAGCGTGGATCTTAAATCCACCTCTTAGTTCTAAAGGAAAAGTCGAACTTGGTAGTGGTGGGGCAGCCAATGGAGCTTTTTATTTGTCCTTCTTCTCAGTGTAGCCATGTTGAACAAACCTTATTTTCTCGATTGTTTCCTTAATTGACCCCTTGAAGACAGTAGAGCTTATTAGAGCTATTTGGTTCCAGGTGTGTACTTTAAAACTGTAACTATGTTACCTTAGAGGAGACCACATTTGTACCCCTCAAAATAAAATGGAAAAACCAAAGGCCCAGGCACCTGCTTCTATTTTCCTGGTGTGCCTCTTGTGTACTTTATTAAGTATATAAATGTCTCTTTCTCCTTTTCTCATCCTCATAGCAGCTACCGAGGAGGAAATCCACACAACTTGTGGTTTTCTTTCTTTCTTTCTAACGTCAGTAAATTTCTCCTGAGTCTCCAGAGTTCTCTTTTGAATCTGTTTTCAAGTTCTGTGTACGTGTGTGTGCACATGTGCATGTGCGTGTGTGCTCTTACATGTATGGAGAGGATTGGAATATGTGGTGTGTGAGTATGTTTCTGTGTGGAGGGGCAAGGTTTAGGAGAGGGGTGAGGAGTGGTGACACAGAAGAGGCTGTGGCTGGTTATGCAGGTGGAAGGATTTCAATTTCAGGGAACACAAAGACTTCATGTCACAACTTCCAGAGCAAGACCCAGCTCCCTTCAAGCCATCAGTCTTGTTCCTTCCTACACTCAGACTGTAATCCAGCTCTGTGGACTCAGGGAGATATTGACTGTGAAAAGAAACATTGTTTCCCATGGGAATCTCACCTCTTCACAGTAGTTCAATTTTCATACAAGTTTTCAAATCAGATGCATGCATCCACTGGTTCTAAGGCCAGCAAACTGGACTACATCCCTCCCAAGAGTAGTCAAGCCACTGAGACTTTCCCTTATAAATCAAGAGACTTACTTGTAAAGTCATTCTGAAGTGGCACTCTCTGATCCCCACGGGTTGGCTCGTTGTCTCCTTTATGTCCTTAGGAGTTTGGGATAAAGCAGGATTTTAAGAAGATTAGCTGAGTAGGAAGCAATTCCTGTATCACAGAACACGAACTAAAGGAGACAGAAAGTTCTTTATATAAGGAGCCTGAGGGCAAAATGATGCAACTGCTTAGTGGCCTTTTTTGGCTAATCAATTTTAGTTAATCTCTCACTTAATTTGTGGCTCTGAGGTTCAGTTTCGTTTTCTCTAACAGAAGCATTTAAAGGAAAAGACCCCAGCTGTGTTTTACTTTCTTTTCCTGTTTATACCAAAGATACTTATCTCCCTGGCTTTGTTTACTTGTGACATTTATAGCCTTTCCTAAGATGGCACAGTGGGTAAAAATACTTCCAGGAAGGACCAAGAATTTGAATTTGATCCCTGAGATCTGTGTGGTTGAGGGAGATAACTGACTCTCAAAAGCGATCTTTTGACATTCACACATGTGTCACCGCAAATGCCCCCCATGTGTGAAAATAAGTAAATGAAGTATACATGGGCACACACAGAAAACACATGAATAAATGCCATTTATTTGTTTATTTGTTTATTTATTTTTAGAAATCTTATTTATTTTTATTTTTTGTGTACAAGTATTTGCCCAACTGTGTGCCTGTGTGCTATGAGCATACAGTGTACTTGGAGGCCAGAAGAAGGCATTGATCTTCCTGGGACTGGAGTGACAGGCTGTTGTGAGTTGCCATGTAGATGCTGGAAATCAAACATGGGCCCTCTGGAAGAGCAGTTAGTGCTCTTAACTATTAAACCATCTTTCCAGACCCAGCTTCTACTTTGAAGCAAAATTTAGAAGCTTTGCTCAGAAGGATAAGTCTACAACATTGACAGAAAAAAAAAAAAGAACCTCGTGAATGTATTGAATAGTGCTAGTTAGTATAGCTATTCTGATTGATATACAAGCTTATACTATATATACAATAAAAGGGTATTCTAAGACCAGGGTCCCAAATGGCAAGACTGTCCAAATGACAAGTTAAGCAGGCAAAAGCCTGAAATATAAACAACAGTAAACAAATATGTATGTATAATTTAGCAAAACATCTCAGTCTTAGAGGAAATCTCTAGTAAACTACAAACAGATGGAATGTTATCAATTAAGTCACATATGTAAGTTAAAATGCCAGAAGATGACAGGCAGCAACTTATGGTTCAGATTGTCTTGTATTTTCCCCAGAGTTCCAACAGCCAAAACTGTGCAGGGTGCATGCACAAGTTCTTAACCATCCACTGTATGCATTCACTAGACACTTTCCGAGTCAAGCAATTTAACGGCTGCCTTTCCTAGTATCCTCATGTCTTGCTAGTGCTGGTATCAAAGTTAGATGCTATAATTCCAAAAAGAATAACAGTGTCTACAACAAAATGCATTACTTATCAGAAATTATACTAATAGAAAAATGAGCAAGCCCATTTCAGTAATGGCAAGATATATGATTATTTTTCTATGGATCAAGGACAATAAATCATATAAAATATATGTTATTCCAGGGATGTTTTTCTTGTCTCTCCACTTCATCCTGCATCAGTTGCTTTTTATTCCTAGTCAGTGAAGCAGAGAAATGAGTTGAGTATAGGCTGAGTATAGGCTGAGTCTGAAGTTAATCTTTTAAGTTTGCTTAGCCAAAGTCAGTTTAGTAAGCACCCAGGACTCACATCTGGGTAGCTCGGAATGCAGAAGGGTTGTGCAGGCACTCTGCTAATTGTCCTTTTCTCCTTTTATTCCATCTAGGCCCCCAAACCTGTGGGGTCATATTTTTGCTATATTTTCATCCTCACTTATATCCTTCCTGGAAACTGTCTCACAGATAGTTTTGGAGGAGTACCTAACCATCTCCTAGGGGATTCTAAATCCTGTCAAGCAGAAAACAAAGATTAGCTGTCATGGATGCAGTCCTAGTCAGTGTTCTATGGCAGTGAAGAAACGCTATGAACAAGGCAACTCAAAAGAAAATAGTTACTGGGCGGGGGGCGGGGGGAGTTGTACAGTTTTGGAGGGTCAGTGCATGATCATCATGGTGGAAAGCAGGCTTCCTGTCAGGTTTCTGGTGAGCTGAGAACTTTACATACTGAGCAGCAAGCAGCAGGCAGAGAGAGAGAGAGAGAGAGAGAGAGAGAGAGAGAAAGAGGGGTGAAGACAGAGACAGAGACAGAGAAAGGGGGGAACACATAGTGTTGGCTTTTGAAACCTGAGAGTCCACCCCAGTGACACACCTCCTTCAACAAGGCCATGCCTACTTCAGTAAGCCCAGGTCTCCCAATCCTTCTCAAACAGTTCCACCACTTGGGACCTAGCATTCAAACACATCAGCAGTTGTAAGGAGCCATTCTGAGCTACACAGTCACAAACGCTCAGCCCTAAGATGGCTGTTGCAGGATTGTGAGATTGTTAAACAAAAGCCTTTCCCATGTACTAATGGCACAGGAAGATTCCATGAGCCAACAGGATAAGGGGCATCCCTGGACAATCTTCAGCAAGTCCTGGGCCATCTGGACTGGCGTCATCCTGTCTCCCTCCCCTAGGTAAGTCGTCTTCCTTTCCCACCAGTCGCCTCTGCTCTCGCTGCCTGGACGCTTTAATTAGGGACTGGAGTGCAAGCATCTCACAAGTGCTCCTATTTCACCTTTCATCTGCTGTACCAGGAACTGGCTGAAACAATAAACTGGATGATTATTTGGATACCGGACCTCCTTACAGGTACCAGGTAATTGATAATCTGGCCTTCAAACAAAGTGTCCTTACCCCCGCATTCCAAGACATCCCATCTGACTGCTTCAAGATTTACTGCCTTTGTCTTACCCTCCCTCCTTACTGCTTTTAAGCCCTTGCTTTCTGAACATTAAATGAGACCTTGACAAGAGTTTTCTTGCTTGGTCTCGTTTTTGTCTCACCCCCATGACCCCCAGGTAGCACCTCTTCGGGGACCCTGGAATAACTGGACCTGCTGGACGGGTCAAGCCGTTAGGGAACATTTTCATTCAAACTACCACATATAGTCATTGATGATCTGAGATAACATTTAAAATATTTTATTTATTTATTTACCTGAGCAGAATTCTGAGATCTATATGCACAATGAAGTTTTAAATCTATGTCTAAAGATTTAGCTATTAGTTGGTAAGTTTGGTTATGAAAGCCAGGCAATTTGTCAGACCTCATTGCTCGAGGAGGCCAAATCAGGGGACCAGTTCCTGGAGGACCATCTAAAGCTACTATTTGAGCAGTCTGAATCTAGGTGGGACCCACCCAGCAAGTATTTATATCCTCCCCTGTCTATGTTGTTGATTTTCTCAAAGAACCAACTCTGTTTCATTGATTCTTTGTATTGTTTTCTTTGTTTCTATTTTATTAATTTCAGTCCTGAGTTTGACTATTTCCCACCTTTCTACTTCTCTTGGGTGTGGCTGCTTCTTTTTATTCTAGAGCTTCCAGGTGTGCCATTAAGCTGCTGGTATGAAATCTCATTAATTATTTTTTAAATTTATTCTTCTCTCATATAATAATCCTGACCACAGTGTCCCCTTCTTCTGTTCCTCCCAGTTCCTACCACCTTTCCTTGATCCCCAAAGCCACTTCCCCCAACTTCCCCCATAAATGAGCAGGCGTCCTAGGGATATCAACTGAACTTGGCACAGCAAGATACAATAGGGCAGAGCTTATACCCTTATGTCAAGGCTAGGTGAGAAAACCCAGTAGGAGAAAAGGTTTCCCAGGAGCAGGCAAAAGGAGAGACAGCCCTACTCCCACTCTCAGGAGTCCCTCAAAAACACAAAACCAACAGCCATAACATATATCCAGGGACCTAGTGCAGACTCCATTGCAACTCCAGTCTCTATGAACCCTGCTTAGCTGATTCTGCAGGCCATGCTCTCCTGGTGTCCTTGACCCCCTGACTCCCACAATTCCTCTTCTCCTTCTTCCTTGTGGTTGCCCTAGCTTAAAGGGGGAGGGGCTCGATAGAGACCTCCAACCTTGACTCTCTCTCCATAGAGCGTTTGGTTCTGGGTTTCTGCATCTTCTCCTATCAGCTGCCAGAGGAAGCTTCTATGATGACCATTGGGCTAGTCATCCATGTATGATGTATAAATACTGATCATCATTAGGAATCATCTTATTTAATTTTTTTTTGCCAGTCGTGTTTGGTTCTACCCTAGGTCTCTGGATTGTCCTGCCTCAGGTTCCTGCTCATGAAAGCAGTGTTAAGCACGGGTTCCTGGGAAGAGGAGAGGGTGAGGGTGAGGAGAGGCCAAAGCAGATGGTCTGCTATAGAGCTGGGGATGAGACTGGCGAACTGCATTTGGAGGGATGGAGGGAGGGTGAAGATCTGCAGTTAGCCTATCTGCTTAGCTGGCTGGAGTGGACGCCTGTTGGAGCTGGGTGTGTTATGCCCAATTTGCAGGAACCCCAGGAGATTGCTAGATTAGTGGTGTAATAAACAGAGTTTTTATTATGCAAACCTGGATCTGTATTGATGGCTTTCCCACTGCTCAGGTTAGGAGAGTGACCCCTGAGTCTAGGGGTTTGAGATGTAAATATATTTGGAAGAAGCATAAGCAGGACTGGAGCCTTTGCATTACCTGATTGGGTCAGCGAAAAAGAGTGTTGTCCTGGTAACATTTGATCAGCCAGGGAGGTGGAATCTTAAGAGGTTTTTTTGTTGCTGTTGTTTTGTTTTGTTTTGTTTTTGTTTATCGTGAGCCGGAGGGACCTGCATCCTAACTCCCAAGTTTAGCCTCTCAAGAGAGTCTCTGTTCTTCTGAAAGAACCTTGGTTCTCCTATTCCCCTGGCTTTATATACACACTGCTGTGCTGGCAAATGCCACCTGCTGGTGAGGTGTCACAGAGGGGAAAGCCTTGATCAAGGCTGTTTATCTGTAATAGCCAGATGGCAGGGCAACTTTCTTAATTAATTAATTCCTGAAAGATTTGCAGTTGCTTTCATGAATGGGAGGGAGACACTGTATAACTTGAAACTCTGTGGACTTCAGGTTACATATATTAGGATATTACAACAATGTACATCAAGGGATTGCAATTACTCTGGGAGTCCTATGCTGGAGGAAGAGAAAGGCTGAAGCTGGTACCCGTCCAGAAGAACTTACATCCTAGGAGATTTCACACAGCCCTGCCAGCTTGTCAGCTCACTTTGCAGGACAGACTGGAGCTGAGGCAGTGATGGGCCAGCCACGGACAGGACCACACCACGGCCAGACTGGGTAGCTGTGTGTGTTCCTTACCCTTTACTTAAATCTAAACCTGGGCCTCTTTATTTGTTCCTTTTCTCACAGTGTTCACAGTGCACAGATTGCCTTTCTTTCTGTTTCTTTTTTGCTATGACTCTTCTCTATGATAGGCCTATTAAGGGTGGGTGGCAGACCCAGGCTCTGACCCTAAAAACTCTGGTAATAATATGGTAATGAATGTTTGTAGCCAAAGGCTCCTTACAGTCAGGAGGTGGTGTTGTTAGGGCAGGGTGTAGGTGAGTTCCTCAGCCCTCAGCAGCACCTGCAGACTTCTGAGCTGTAAGGGTTCTGTGCCTGGGGGTGGGGTCCAAGGGTCTTCTCATCTCTTCTCCTCCCCAGTTCCCCTCTGATGACTTAGAAAGGAGGCCATACAGCCTTATACTCACAGACAGACCTCCCCAGACCAGGTACCCTGAAAACCCCAGCAGAGAAAGAGGCCTGTAGAGTAGAGGGTTGACTGCAGAGAAGATATGAAATAGGCCGATGAGGATCTGGATGGCCTGTGGGGAGAGCAGAGAAAAACGTGGTGAGAGAGCAAGTGGGGCTGTGGCCTGCTGAGCGGCTCCTTGTCACCTTGGCTATACTCCAGAGCCACTTAAGGGATGCGTGGGACTGGGGCTCACCTAGATCAACATCTAGACTAGACCAACATCTCTGAGTGGGGTCTGTTCCAGATGTGCTTTAAAGCCCCACAGGGGACACCAATGGGTGGCCTGAGTAATGAAGAGGGTAAGATTATTCAGAGCAGTACTCTTTTTGAACTTGGGTCCCCAAATGCTTCTAAATCATCAGCCACCAGAATTCACAGTCACTTCACCAGTATTAATTAACAGGATAAAAGGCATAATACAGAATTACAATGTCTATGCAGCATAATCATTGTTTACCTTCCCACATACAGCTATAGTCTTCCTGGTGCTTGGGATCTGCATTTGTATTCCTGATACAGTTTTACAGACTCTAAGTGGTGGCTCTGATAAATTTGGGATACAAACATAGAAAAGAATTTTTCTGTGCAGCTCCGGCTGTCCTGGAACTCACTCTGTAGACCAGGCTGGCCTCGAACTCAGAAATCTGCCTGCCTCTGCCTCCCAAGTGCTGGGATTAAAGGCATGTGCCACCACTGCCCAAACTATTACCCCTGTGAGCAGGATACAAACCTGTTCGGGGCGACCCCCATTGGATTTTGAGTCCGAATCCTTAACCACTCGGCCATCACAGCCACTCTATTGAGGCATTAATTAAAGACAAAATAAGATCAGCAGTATAGGGGGGACCCACAGGGAGAGTGGGTTGAAAAATTGAACTAGAAGAGGAGGGTAGGTGTGTGACAGAATTAACGGATGTCTTCCTGGGACCATGGGCTTGGTTGTTATTCTGGTGGAATTCTGAGTTAGGAGCAATGGCAATTTTGTTTTGTTGATTTGGGATGGACTTAAGTAGCCTTATTTTAAAGGTTAGTCCGGGGTCTTTTTCATTAGCATATAGGCAAAGGCCCCATTCATATCCGCAGCCCTCCCAGTATTGTTTTTTGCCTGTCTCTGTAAATGGTATGATTAGGGGATTGTGTCAACCTAATAGGGGGAGAATCTGCTGCGCACTGGGAATTGAGGGGGACTCATCCGGCCCATATGTTCTCTTGACTGGGTATTTTCTTTTTGTGGAAATATAATCCCAGGTCAAAGAGGGTTGCCAGTAGGTGTCTCTAGTAGTTTCACACCCCCAACTGGCACAGTAGAAGGAGTCACTAAAGCCACATTTTCTGGAAATGGAGCAATCTTGATGTCCCTCAGGGCAGACATAAAGTCCCCTATCGAATAGGGGGAGTATGGCATGACGGGCACTATTATTGCAACCTGGGCTGGTGTTCCAGTCTGTTAATTCTAGGGCCTTAGGTTGTGGCAAAAAGTGCTCTGGCATTCCCCAATCTGAGCTGGCCCTGAGGGCCAAGCTATAGAGATCTACCTCTAGTATGGAACAAGGGGTTGTAGCAGAGACTGTGGAGGAGTTTGCAATGTCTCCTGCTAGGTTAGTAATAATCCAGGTAAAATTAAAAATCTGATATGGAGAGGCAGTACTCACGGCTGTGAGGCATAGGAACATCCATGGAGGAAACATCTTTTTTCTTTTCTGAAATTAAGCAGTTAGACAACTTCTCCAGGGGTTCCCTGGGTGGATTATATAATTTTATCAATCTTTTTGGTAGCCATCTAGCATTGCCTGTTTGATTGTCATACATGCAGGCATGTCCTTTTCTCCAAATCAGAACAAGGTCTGGTCTGGGCCCTGACATTTGCTAGTTAGGGGATCTTTCCATATGGCTTGTGTATAATCTTGGGATGTGGAAGGATGTCACAATTTATCTGCGGCAGATCTTCCTTCATTGTCTAATGTAAGAAAGTTTAAAAAAAAAAAGAGTGCGTGGTTAAGCAAATTTTTCTGATTGCCAGAAATGGGATAAAGAATTCCCCCACAATTTTGTAATTAGAGATTATATTTTTAAGAGTCTGATGTGCTCTTTTAACAATATCTTTAAAAAAAAAAACCAACAAAACAAACAATATCTTGTCCCCGGGGGTTATATGGAATCCCAGTACTATCGGTGATATTAAGTTGTCCACAGAAAGTCTCAAATGCTTGACTGAAATAGCCAGTGCCATATCCTGTTTTAATCTGATTTGGAACACCAAGCATAGAAAAACAGCATAGGCAATGATTGATTACATTTTTAGTTGCTTCTTCTGTTAAGGCAGTAGCAAGTAGAAAGCCTGAAAAGGTGTCAATAGTCACATGTACATATTTTAATTTTCTAAAATCAGAACATGAGTAATGTCTATTTGCCATAATTGATTTGGTATAAGTCCTCTATGATTAACACCTTTATGTGGTACAGGTAGAAATTGAGGACATTCAGGGCAAGTCTTTACAATTTGACGTGCACATTCTCTAGAAATACCAAATTGCCGTCTCAAGCTATTACTATTTTGATGATGTAAAGAATGAGATTGCTTGGCTAATGGTTCCTGTGTAAGACCTATAACCTTCCTGGTATATAGATCTGCTGTGGCATTGCCCTCACTAAATGGTCCTGGCAATCCAGTATGAGCTCTTAAGTGGCCTACAAAATAGGGAACTGTACGTGCTCTTAAATTGAGTTGTATTTGCATGAGTAATTACAAAATTTGAGAATTAGCAGTATCTAGAAAAGGAACAGTTTTGAGTAATTGTAAGCCATGAGCTATATATTGACTTTTAGTATACAAATTAAAAGCTTGGTTTTTCAGTATATCAAAAACAGCAGCCCCAGCACATAGTTCGATTATCTGTGCTGAAGCAGGGGGGAAACTCAAGAGAATGAACTTGTGATTCAATCACATATGCAGCCTTCCCATTAGATGAGCCATCTGTAAATACAGTGAGCGCATTGTCTATGGGATGCATGCGTAAATTCACAGGAAATATAAAAGCATGTATAGAAGCAAATCGTCACAATTTGTCTTTTGGATAATGATTATCAATTTTGCCTAGAAAATTTGCACATGCAATAGGCCAAATAGCAGTATTTTGCAATAACCAATTGAATTGTTGTTTGGAATAAGGGATAAATATTTCATCAGGTTCTTTCCCAAAATATTTCTTCGATTCTATTCTACAATTCTGTATTAACATAGCAACAGCTTTGCAATAAGGTGTTAAAACTTTTTTTTGGAGATGAGGAAAGATGAATCCACATTAGTGGTCCCTTCTGCCAAAGGACTGCTGTTTGCATATGACTTGTAGCAAGAATGCAAGCAGCCAATAATTGACCATAGTCCATATAATGTATCTGTTGTTGGTTAATAGCTTCCTCTACTTTCTGCAAAGCTATTCGCCCCTCATCAGTTAATTGTCTAGGGGAAATAGGATTTGCATCCCCCTTGAGGGTATCAACCAGAGGTATAAGTTCTCCTGTAGTAAGTTTAAGATGAGGCTTTAGCCAATTAATATCTCCTGACTTTTGAAAATCACCTAAAGTAAATAAATTACCTTTTCTTATTTGAATTTTTTTGTGCTACAATTTGGTTAGAATATAAGTGATATTTTAAATATTGAAAACGAAATTTCCTTAGACTCTTGTCTGGAGCAACAACTACTCCCCAAGATCTTAAAGCCCATTGTAAGAGCAAAGTCCTGTAATAAAACTCTATGAATAGTATACACTGAAAGATTTAAAGTCCTAGCTTCTTGTACCGAAGCATAGACAAAAATTTTTTCTCGCATAAGGTGAAGCTATTAGCCATTCCTTTAGGCAAAATTTTTTTAATGATATTGCTTCACAAACTCTTAGCCATCATCAGGATGAAAGGAATAATATAAAAATAATTCTCCAAGTCTATAATAACTCTATGAGGTAGGTAGGGTAGATTTTAATGACTTCATAAGTTCTATAGCCTTATTAACTAACCCTTTATAAATCTTAAATTTGAACTTTATTTTGAACAACACCTAGATAGATCTGTTGATAATGCTGCTTTGGCCTAAGAGGAATTCACTGAAGGCGAGGCGAGAACCCAAAAAACTTCCCTAGGCAGGGAGTGTCACACAAGCCTCTGAGGCTGCTCTGAGTTTTCCAACTTCAAATGTAAGTGTTTCTTTATCTGAGCCTATTGCCTGAGGCCAGGCCCAAAGATTACCCCTCCTGCCATGAGGGCAGACTCCAGGGGAGCAATTCTACTACCTGTCTATGTCTTTAACTTTTTGGACAATCTTTCCTGAAATTATTTATGCCCCATACTTAAATCATTCCTTATCACCTCACCACTGTGAAAGCATTACTTGTACTCTAGACCCTTGCAAGGCAGCAGTCATAACCGGACCTGATAGTATGAGGGTCCAATTTAAGTCTGTCTTTGCTTTGGATGGCTGGATGGCTGTGGGGCAGACTACATTAGCATTCTCATAAGCCAATTGTGTAACAAAAGAAAGCCCTGCTTGAGGGTCTCCAAAAATTCTACAGACTGTTTATTTTTGGCTATCCACAAATTCCTGAAACAGTTCATCAGGAGACTGTTTGATACCAAATAAATTCCTATTGAGATCTCCTTTTCAATCTTGGGTTAAATTTTGCTTCTAACATTGTATCTAATAAAGTCTGTGTAAAAGAGGCAGCGGGCCCATAATGGTCATAGTTGTTTCTTCTTCTTCTTCTTCTTCTTCTTCTTCTTCTTCTTCTTCTTCTTCTTCTTCTTCTTCTAAACCTGTAATATTCTTGAAAACATCTTGAAAACATCCTAATTACAAAATATGGGTGAGTTAAGAATCATGAGCCTGAGATCAGACTCAAACTGCAGTCGATGAAACACTGGCAGTTCAGCCTTAATTGTTAAGTTTCTCTTGTTGGGCCCCCTTTTGGGGTCCCCTACTCTAATCTCGGGATGGCGCTTCCCCAAGAAACTCGAGAGACCAGCTTGATGCAATTGCATGAGGTAGTTTTAATATCGGAGCTCCGGGAAGACTCATATCTCACACAGGAGACAGAGGAGTCGACGCCGAGGCTCAGAAGTTAGAGGTTTATATAGGGGGGTTGGCGTGGCTATACATGATAGGTTAATTCATACAGTGGCAGGCTACTTTCGGCGCGAAATTACATCACCATGTAATACATGTTAGTTTACATTTCAGTAATGAGGTTAACCTTGAAGGAAAAAGAGAAAAAGGGGGTGTAGGCTATTCTAGATGGTCCATTGCCTTGTGGAGTTTGTCTATCCGGCATGGCCTGCAAATCATCAAAGCTTCTTTGATGATTTGGCAGCCTTGAATTAATATTTTTTGGCTCAGGCCTGCTTGGACATGCACAGGCCTGTCCTGAATCTCTTCCTCTAGTCTATCTGCCTGACTATAGATCCTGGACACCTAAATTTTAACCCTTCACTCTTGTAATACTAGAGCATAACCACAACTTTGGAAAACCAAACCCAATTTTAAACAATCTATTTTTTAAAATTAATACCAAAAG
Source organism: Apodemus agrarius (assembly GCA_964023405.1). Taxonomy (NCBI): domain Eukaryota; kingdom Metazoa; phylum Chordata; class Mammalia; order Rodentia; family Muridae; genus Apodemus; species Apodemus agrarius. Next base: position 148,313,800 of record OZ030005.1, read on the forward strand.
CATTACCTTAATTAATGTTACAAAGTTTGGCAACCAGTTTTTACACACAAAAACACACGCCAGTGCAGCCTCCAATAGCTCAAAGAGACAACTGTCCTAAGTCCTATCTTTTATAAGTCTCATTTCTAGGATAACAATTACACAAAGTATTTTTTTCAATTTGGAAGTATCTTTTGAGTCCTGATTTCCTTGGCTGATTCATGCCATGTGTTTTTTTTTCCAATTATTTCAACCCTGAGTTACCCGTTTTAAGCTAAGTTTCTTTACCAATGTTACACTTTTTAAATCCTACTCAATAACTTATAAGCCAATACTCTAGAACCAAGAAATGTAGGAAATATTTATACCTCTAAAACCAATCAGAAATAATATGAAGCGGCTACACACGTCTTATAATTTGACCAAACAAAATTTTTATGTTTTCTAACTGTAATTTTAAGAGAGGAGCCCTTTGTCACCTGTTGAACTCAATAATCACAATCACAGAGATTTTTGTAGGAAAACCAGCCACCAGCTCCCTTACCATAGAAGCTGAGACGTTTCTGGCCCCTTTATGATCAGCTTGTACTGGGAAGCTCCTGGCAGGGCTTCTCAGCTATATTGAGACTTTTTCATTTATTTTTCTCTTTTTCTCTTTTTATGAAATTAGTTAAAACTAAATCTAAGGTTGAACAAACAGCAGATGAAATTTTAACCGTTTTTTCTTTTGAACACGAAACACATGGAACAACCAATCAAACCACAAAACGAAAACATGGACTGAACAGAAAACAGTCAGTTTTGAAGGACATGGACGGACATTGGCACGCCAAGAACATACAATAGACAAAGAGGGAAGAGAATTAGAGGTTCTGTAGGGACCCAGACATCTTATCTAAGGGACCCAGAATCAAACAGTTCAATCATCATTATTTTGAGCAAGCCATTGTACCTGTGAGGAATAGCAATAGGAAAAGGCAAACCAGGTTGCAAGGCCCCCATAGGGACCATAGTATTATTGATGGCGTGGGAGGTCTTGTAACAGACGCCATTTCCCTGATTTTTTAAACAACAAATATGGGAGTGTTCTAAAGGGAACCTGATGGTTCAATATGTCCTGTAACTAATTGTTTTTGTACTAACTCTAAAGCTGCAGCTAATTTTTGGGATGGAAGAGGCCATTGATCAATCTAGAGGACATCATCACTTTTTCAAGTAATTTTGTCAGCCTGGAGTGCAGGGGGAGCAATGGCCTTTAAGAAAAAATTTGAAGTCCGAGGCCAGAGGGGTCTAGGAATTCAGCTTTCCAAGTTAAATATTGCCTGTGGTTAAGCACTGCCACTTTACTAGATACTACTCAGCAGGGATTAAGTGGCCTCCTAAGGAGAGTGCTTCCAGCAAGGAAAGGGTAAAAGGAGAGGTGGGGCTGGATTGAGTTCCTTAAGAGGTTTAAATTTTAATCTTTTAAAGGGAATCTGCTCTGGTGAATTGGCACCCTTGTTCTCACTCTCACTATCTCTACCTCCTAGGTCCTCAGCATTATCACCCTTCTCTGGAGAGCTATCTCCTGGTTCTTCCTCAGTAGTAGAATTAGGGAAAAGGTCATGGTCCCCAGGGAGGGAGTTTTCACCCTGAGCACCAGAGGAACGATTCAGAACAGGAAAGGCTAAGCAGACAGCCGGCTTGGAAGGCTTTTTCCACACCAGGATGTTTAGATATGGACATGACTGCAGGAGGGGCATGCACACCAGGAGGAAAAAAAACTGTTTGTTTAACCGCAGCTTGTAAAGATGCGTGGTCTAGGGTTAGTTTTGAAAATTCCCTTGAAGGCTTTGGACCTCTTTAAGGTCTCCTATTTGTTTAAATGGGTCGCCCTCTGAAGGCATAGCGATAGTCCCAGAGTACTAGAATGAATAAGAACATTTCTGACAAATTCTTTTTCTTAACTCTAACTCCTCTGTCCCTGAGAGTGCTCTTTATACCTTTGATAAAGGCTGCTTCTTTCAGAGAGCTTTTTACCCATTCTGTATGTGACGACAATGGATACTTTCCAAACCGTAGCTTTCCCCCGTGAGCTGCAGGGCGTCGACTCCTTTGAGAATTCACCTGAGTCTGCAAAACTCCATCGTCTGACCAGTTTACATACCCCGAGCCTGATGGTGGGCGCCACTTTCCCTGACCTGCGGGACTCAGTTATTCGTGGGTCCGATGGCGATTCTGGCCTGTAAAACTAGAGGAATGGGCAAGACAAAAGGAGTGAGACCAAGCAAGCCTTTGTCAAGGTCTGTTTACTGTACAGGAGGCTAGGGGCTATAAACAGGAAGGAGGGGGAACGGGAGAGGGCAATAAATATTGAAACAGTCAGGTGGGGTATCTTGGAATGTGAGGGTAAGGACACTTGAGTAAAGGTCAGTTTATTGATTAGCTAGTTTCCGTATAGGGGTCCGGTAACCAAACAATTAGTCAAGTTTATTGCTTTATCCAGTTCCTGGAACAGCTGGTGAGGGAGGGTGTTGAATCAGCTGCATAAGTGATTTAGGAGTGCTTGTAAGATGGTTGTATACAAGCCCCATAATGTGGGCACCTGTTTCCAACAAATATTCACTTCTGTTTAATGCTTTTGCACATAAATTGTAGATCCTTGCTGGAAGGATGTCAAGTGCTTTGACACAAAATGTGAACTGGATTCTAGGTTGGTGCAAGCAGAAAGCTTTCTGGCCTCTCTAGATGACAAATACAAAGTAAACCCATGGTAGCGCTCTATGGTCCAGCAGGTACCAGAGTAAGGAAAATACCCCCAAAGGCTGATATCAGCGTGAGTGGCTCAGTGCTGGCTGCAGGACTGCCACCATTCACCACTAATCACCCAGAGAAGGAGGACACAGGAAGGCCGCATCAGACAGCTCCAGGTCTGTTTCACATTTTCTGTTTTTATGACCTGCAGGTGTGAGGGCACTTAGCTCTGTGACATGTGGATATAGACATGTCCTTCCAACAAGTCCCAAGTCCTTCCTTGGGGCCTTAAATACCAGCACAGGAAGGCTCTCTTAGCTCAGCCTTTGTTGAGGAGTAGCATCTTCAACAGTACCATCTGTACTGTACCAAGAGTACCATCTGTAACAGAAAGGCTACTCTCTCAACCCTACCACCCCACAGACTTGGAGCTATTTTATTTCCAATATTAAGTCAAGGGAATTTTAAAATGTGGTCTCTATGTCAGCCATGCAGTTATCACTTGGTCAAAATCTCAGTTCACTCTCCACACCCACTCGGTTTGTCTTCTGAAGTGCCCCCAAGATGACTCTGAAGCCGGCAATGTCTGGGACCTCAGTAGCACAGAAAGACAACCTGCCCTGCTTTTACTTGGTGGCTTCACTTCATTCTCCCCGAATCCAAACAGTTAAAATACCTAGAACTTCTGAACATACCCAGATTTTCCTTTTAAGACCAAGCTGGTTTCTGAGGCCTTTTGCGATTTTCCTTGTCTGTAAGACAAGCACCTGGCAGGACTGTGGGTATAGCTCGGTGAATAGAATGCTTGTTCTATCCCCAGCACCAAACACACTGGGGGTGGTAGCACACGCTTAGGGTCTCGTGCTTAGGGAGGGGAAAACAGGAAATTCAGAAGTTCAAGGTCAATACATAGTGATATTGATGCTAACCTGGGCTAGTGAGACCCTGTCTTGAAGAAAACAACAGTAACAAAAGTCGGGGCTGCACAGTCCCATAATCCTAGCTCCTCAGGAGTCTGAGGTAGGAGGATTGCAAATCCAAGACTTACTTATATTACAGAGCAATTTCAAGATGACTTGGACCACTTAATAAAATGTTGTCTCACAATTAAAATGACATAAAACTAAAAAGGTCTGGAAATGCATCGTGGTGCCAGAGCTCAGTGCATGAGTGCCTGGATTCAATCCTCAGCACCCCATTGAAAATGAACAAGAGAGGGCTGGAGAGATGGCTCAGAGGTTAAGAGGTTAAGACTGTTCTTCCAGAGGCCCTGAGTTCAAATCCCAGCAACCACATGGTGGCTCACAACCATCTGTAATGGGATCTGATGGCCTCTTCTAGTGTGTCTGAAGACAGGAACAGTGTGCATGGTTTTAATCCCAGGTAGAGATGCAAAGATCATTCAGTACAACCAATATACAAGTTAAGAGTCTGTATTAGCCGGGCAGTGGTGGTGCATGCCTTTATTCTCAGCACTTGGGAGGCAGAGGCAGGCAGATCTCTGAGTGTGAGGCCAGCCTGGTCTATAGAGTGAGTTCCATGACAGCCAGGTCTACACAGAGAAACCCTGTCTTGAAAAAACAAAGGAAAACAAAAAACAAACAAACAAAACAAAACAAAAAAAAAACCAAAAGAAATGCCTGTCAACAAGTCGGTCTGACACCTCACAGCCAAGGAATTCTCCATGATGTCTCCATCATTTCCATATCCCCTAAGACTCCACTAAGCCTCCTGGGGACCATGGCTGTGGGGTTGGTGGTGGATGACTCACTGCACAGCTCACAGGAGTGTGCTTGGAACCCGGGCATAATTCCATGTCACTATGTTTTAACTTCTGTAGAGGAATTCTGTGCCTGTCAGGTGGCAAGAACCACCAATGCTCGGCTGTTGGGACATCCTGAGTCACGCAGCCTGTGCCACTTCTCCTTATGCTTTGAGTATTTCTTGCCTTCTCCCAAGAACTCCAAGTTTTCCAGGGAGGCGGCTGATAGTGACAACGACAGCGACCATCACACCAGTCCCACTGAGGGTCAGAGAGGTTGGCAGTGTTTACAGTGTTTACTGATGTTCTGCTTTTAATATATCAAATAAGCATTCAATAAATAGTTATTAAGTAAATAAATGATTATAGAAATTCACAGTTGTAGATATTTGTTCTTCCAACCCACACACTCAGGCAAGAGAGTACACACATTTAATACAGTCAGACTTATAGAACATGGCACAACAGTAAATGTCCTGGGAAAAACTTCCGGTTAAAATGCACATTAAATTCATATTTATTCAATTGACTGTGATTATCAAACTGAATCGAATCACAAGATTCAGGGTGCAAGCAGTGGGTGAGATATTTCCTTATTTGTCAGGAAAGGGAGATCTTGGTTTATGAAAGCCCAGAAGGCAGAGGACTTCTTTGGGTTCCAATGAGAGATGCTCTTTCGATTTGCTTGATTAAATGGTTGATTTCACTCAGTACTCTCTGAATGCCTTCTGGATGTCTTCTGAGTTCCCATATCCCTGGAAAATACAGACACAAGGAGGAACAGATGTGACAGGAGGACAGTCATGCTCAGAGGGCTTAGACATTGTGTGACTCTGTTTCTGAACAGGATGTGAGAAACCCTGTTCAGTCTCCCTCTAATCTCCACTCACCTATAGTCATATTCAGAGCTGGCCAGGTCCTTGAGAACACATACAATACCTTGTATGGTGACAGCTATCACACCAAGCCCAACTATTATTGGGATCTTGGAGCAGAATAAACAGAGAGGACATGAAAAGAAGTTTAGACATCAACAAATTCAATTTTGAACTTAGCTTAATCACAGACTGTCTTTATGGCTTTGGGAAGTCCCCCATTGTTCCTCAGTCCAATTGTGGGGAAATGCCTCTTGGAGTCTGTAAGAGGACCTGGTATGGGTGCAGAAGGGTTTTTAATTTCACCCCTCACCATCAGGGATCCTCTAAGGAGGAAGGGTCATTGCTCAGTCATTTCCCCGAGTCCAGAGGTGTGGTCTGGAGTCAGTGAGACCGTGGAAGTGCTCTGTGTTGGTAGTGAACAGTGTTTGTACTGGGTAAAAGAACACAGAGGAAAGTGAGATAGAGGGAAAGAGAGGCCCGAGCCTCATCAGGAAGAAGAGGTCTGTGGAAAAAGCCTCCTGGCAGGAGGAGACTATCAGCTGTGATGAGTAGTTTTACTGGTCCTGATGTACAGTTGTACTATTTCTCTAAGCCTCTAGATAAAGCCGGGCCCTGAGACAATCTTCTCACCTGGGACAGTGGAATTTTGAGGGAGTTAGGAGGATAAAGTGAGGCTTCAGTTTAGCTGGTGAAAAAGAGCAAGTAAAGTTATTCCTAAATTGAACTAACTCAGCAGAGGAAACCAGGGGACTGTAAACCTGATACTAACTAGACAGGTAGAGACTGGGAGGGCCTTTTAAAGACACAAAACCTTTGGAGCTACGTGGATAGCTGTATGTGTATGTCATCATCTTATGAGATGAGTGGTGTTAGCAATGCCCTGATAGAAAGGCAACTAGAAGAAAAGTAAGACAGAACAGATGCCAAGTGCAAGAGGAAAGATCTCCACATGAAGCATGTTCAAGCAACTGGGCTTCCACTGCTGGACTGGAAACCCACCCACACTGGCTCTCAGTAAGTGCTAATGATGTGAAGCCTGCTGACAACTGACTTGAGGCAAAGATGGACTGAAGGCAGAGAATAACAATGCTCGGTATTAATTGATGCTGTTTAATTATTCCCTCCTGTCTCAAAGCTAACAAATTCTAGGCTATGCAATGGCACTTCTAGCTGATTACAAGTTAAAAAAAAATAGTAAGATTATTTATTTCCTCTTGGTTGGTTTGAAAAGGTGAAGTGTCACTTATGTACCTCACACAAATGCCTGAAAAGCGTGGATCTTAAATCCAACTCTTAGTCTTAAAGGAAAAGTCGAACTTGGTAGTGGTGGGGCAGCCAATGGAGCTTTTTATTTGTTCTTCTTCTCAGTGTAGCCATGTTGAACAAACCTTATTTTCTCGATTGTTTCCTTAATTGACACCTTGAAGACAGTAGTCCAGCTTATTACAGCTATTTGGTTCCAGGTATGTAGCCCTAAAACTGTAACTGTTACCTTAGAGGAGACCACATTTGTACCCCTCAAAATAAAATGGAAAAACCAAAGGCCCAGGCACCTGCTTCTATTTTCCTGGTGTGCCTCTTGTGTACTTTATTAAGTATATAAATGTCTCTTTCTCCTTATCTCATCCTCATAGCAGCTACCGAGGAGATCCACACAGCTTTTGTTTTTTTTTTTTCCTTTCTTTCTAATGTCAGTAAATTTCTCCTGAGTCTCCAGAGTTCTCTTTTGAATCTGTTTTCAAGTTCTGTGTATGTGTGTGTGCACATGTGCATGTGCGTGTGTGCTCTTACATGTATGGAGAGGATTGGAATGTGTGGTGTGTGAGTATGTTTCTGTGTGGAGGGGCAAGGTTTAGGAGAGGGGTGAGGAGTGGTGACACAGAAGAGGCTGTGGCTGGTTATGCAGGTGGAAGGATTTCAATTTCAGGGAACACAAAGACTTCATGTCACAACTTCCAGAGCAAGACCCAGCTCCCTTCAAGCCATCAGTCTTGTTCCTTCCTACACTCAGACTGTAATCCAGCTCTGTGGACTCAGGGAGATATTGACTGTGAAAAGAAACATTGTTTCCCATGGGAATCTCACCTCTTCACAGTAGCTCAATTTTCATACAAGTTTTCAAATCAGATGCATGCATCCACTGGTTCTAAGGCCAGCAAACTGGACTACATCCCTCCCAAGGGTAGTCAAGCCACTGAGACTTTCCCTTATAAATCAAGAGACTTACTTGTAAAGTCATTCTGAAGTGGCACTCTCTGATCCCCACGGGTTGGCTCGTTGTCTCCTTTATGTCCTTAGGAGTTTGGGATAAAGCAGGATTTTAAGAAGATTAGCTGAGTAGGAAGCAATTCCTGTATCACAGAACACGAACTAAAGGAGACAGAAAGTTCTTTATATAAGGAACCTGAGGGCAAAATGATGCAACTGCTTAGTGGCCTTTTTTGGCTAATCAATTTTAGTTAATCTCTCACTTAATTTGTGGCTCTGAGGTTCAGTTTTGTTTTCTCTAACAGAAGCATTTAAAGGAAAAGACCCCAGCTGTCTTTTACTTTCTGTTTATACCAAAGATACTTATCTCCCTGGCTTTGTTTACTTGTGACATTTATAGCCTTTCCTAAGATGGCTCAGTGGGTAAAAATACTTCCAGGAAGGACCAAGAATTTGAATTTGATCCCTGAGATCTGTGTGGTTGAGGGAGATAAGTGACTCTCAAAAGCGATCTTTTGACATTCACACATGTGTCATGGCAAATGCCCCCTATGTGTGAAAATAAGTAAATGAAGCATACATGGGCACACACAGAAAACACATGAATAAATGCCTTTTATTTACTTGTTTATTTATTTATGGAAATCTTATTTATTTTTATTTTATGTGTATAAGTGTGTGCCCAACTGCATGTCTGAGGTTCAGTTTCATTTTCTCTAACAAATGCATTTAAAGGAAATGACCCCAGCTGTGTTTCACTAGCCTTTTTTCTGTTTCTTTTCTTTTCCTGTTTATACCAAAGATACTTATCTCACTGGTTTTGTTTACTCGTGACATTTATAGTCTTTCCTGATATGACTCAGTGGGTACAAATACCTCCAGGAAGGACCAAGAACTTGAATTTGATCCTTGAGATCTGTGTGGTTGAGGGAGATAACTGACTCTCAGAAGCGATCTTTTGACATTCACACATGTGTCATCGCAAATGCCCCCTATGTGTAAAAATAAGTAAATGAAGTGTACATGGGCACACACAGAAAACACATGAATAAATGCCATTTATTTGTTTATTTATTTATAGAAATCTTATTTATTTTTATTTTATGTGTACAAGTATTTGCCCAACTATATGTCCGTGGGCTATGGGCATACAGTGTACTTGGAGGCCAGAAGAAGGCATTGATCTTCCTGGGACTGGAGTGACAGGCTGTTGTGAGTTGCCATGTAGATGCTGGAAATCAAACCTGGGCCCTCTGGAAGAGCAGTTAGTGCTCTTAACTATCAAACCATCTTTGCAGACCCAGCTTCTACTTCCAAGCAAAATTTAGAAGCTTTGCTCAGAAGGATAAGTCTACAACATTGACAGAAAAAAAAAAAAAAGAACCTCGTGAATGTATTGAAAAGTGCTAGTTAGTATAGCTATTCTGATTGATGTACAACAAAAGGGTATTCTAAGCCCAGGGTTCCAAATGACAAGCCTGTCCAAATGACAAGTTAAGCAGGCAAAAGCCTGAAATATAAACAATAGGAAACAAATATGTATGTATATTTTAGCAAAACATCTCAGTCTTACAATAAATCTCTAGTATACTACAGACAGATGGAATGTTATCAATTACGTCACATTTTTAAGTTAAAATACCAGAAGATGACAGGCAGCAACTTATGGTTCAGATTGTCTTGTATTTTCAGCCAAATACTGTGCAGGGTGCATACATAAGTTCTTAACCTGCCACTGTATGCATTCACTAGACACTTTCAGAGTCAAGCAATTTAACGGCTGCCTTCCCTAGTATCCCCATGTCTTGCTAGTCCTTGTTGGAAACAAGTGCCCACATTGCGGGGCTGAAGCACTACCATCTCACAGGTGCCTCTGGATCACGTATGCAGTTGACTCAGCACCATTCCTCACCCACTGCTCCAGGAATTGGCTATACAAGGAACTGTCTAAATGGTTAGACTGGAACCCCATACAGGAACTAGGTAATTGACTTTTACCCAACCTTCCTCGTCCTTTCATTCCGAGGATGTTTTCACCTGACTGTTCCAGTTCTACCATTCCCTGCCACGCCTGCCCCCTACCCTCTTCATCCCCTTACTGCTTAAAACCCCTTGCCCTTGTTACAATAAATCAGACCTTGACGACGGTGACGGTCCTGCTTGGTCTCGCTCCTTTGTGACGCCCATTCTCCTAATCTTTCAGGCTGGATCCCCCTGGGACCCACAAATAACTGAGTCCCACGGGTTCGGACAAGTGGCGCCCATACGTGAAGCTCAAGCTCGAGGAACGGAGCCCCAGTAGGACGGTGGAGTTTTTGCAGACTCGGGTGAATTCTCAAGGAGCCGACACCCTGCCACTCACGGGGACAGCCATGGCTCGGTATATAAGTGTTCATTGTCATCACATACAGGATGGGTAAAACACTTTGTATAAGAAGCAGCCTTTATCAAATGTATAAAGAGCTTTCTGAGGGATAGAGGAGTTAGAGTTAAGAAAAAGGATTGTCAGAATTATTCTTATTCATTTCTAGTACTCTGTGACTATTGCTATGCCTTCAGAAGGTGACCCATTTACAATTTTAGACCCTCCAAAAAACAGATATTTGTCCCCTTTATCCCTTGCTTTCAAATTTTAAACCTCCTTCCCTTTCGCTCCATATGCGGCAGCTGCTGTCCTCCTGTCCTAAGTTCCAGTGCTGGTGCTGCTGGAGCATTCCATGAACATCCACCCACGTCTTGCAGTGGCCCTGCTTGCCACCAGACACTTTCGATCACAGGTGGGTGAGTGCCCGTGGTTTTCCAGACCCTCCAGGCCGGCATGGGGCAAGTGTGTCCGTTGCTCACCATCCGAGGTGGTGTGGCATGAATGCCCCTTCCCTGCTCCTGCCCACCGAGTCCTGGCGAGGTCGCTACCAGCTGGGCAGTGGTGGCGGCAATGTTGGCGACAGTTCAGCTGAGGGGCAGGGACGCGTATGCCTCGCTCGCTGTTCCTGGCCGGGCGGGGCAGATCCCCAGACAGCTGTGCACTGCTGGCCTGGGGAATTGCCTGGCACCCTGGAGGCCGCGCTGGGGGATGTTTTGTTGTTTTTCCCACCCCATTTTCACCCACTGGCCTTTTTTGGCAAGATACACCTCTTTATTGGATTCATTTACCTGCTCCCAAAGTTCTCCCCACGTATCCATTTTTAGTATCCCAAATTATAAAATCTGGGAGAGAACAATCAAACTTTTTGGTAAAGACCCAGAAAAATTTATTATCCCTTATAATCCTTCAAGGTACAATGGCTCGCTCAAAATGATGATTGGGCTATTAGCTGTTTGATTCTGGGTCCCTTAGATAGGATATCTGGGTCCCTACAGAACGTCTAATTCTCTTCCCTCTTTGTCTATTGTCTGTCCTTGGTGCGCCAAACTGTCCATGTCCTTCAAAACTGACTGTTTTAGGTTAAGTCCGTGTTTTTGTTTTGTGGTTTGTTTGGTTGTTCTGTGTTTCATGCTAAAAAAATAATTGTTAGAGCTTTACCTGCTGGTTGTTCACCCTTTGATTTAGTTTTAACTAATTTCATAAAAAGAGAAAAATAAATAAAAAGTCTCATTTGGTTTTTGGAGACCGCACCTATAGTTAGGAGTCTAGCACAGCTGAGAAGCCCTGCCAGGAGCTTCTCAATACAAGCGGACCTTTAAGGGGCCAGAAGCTTCTCGGCTTCTATGGTAAGGGAGCTGGTGGCAGGTTTTCCTACAAAAAATCTCCGTGGTTGTGATTATTGGGTTCAGCAGGTGGCAAGGAGCTCCTCTCTTGAAATTGCAGTTAGAAAACGTAAACATTTTGTTTGGTCAAATTTATAAGACATGTGTAGCCGCTTCATATTACTTTTGATTGGTTTTAGAGGTATAAATATTTTCTGCTTTTCTTGGTTCTAGAGTATTGGCTTATAAGTTATCGGGTATGATTTAAAAAGTGTAGCATTGGTAAAGAAACTTAGCTTAAAACTGGTAATTCAGGGTTGGAATAATTAAAAAAAAAAACAAAAAACAAAAAACACATGGCATGAACCAGCCCGGGAAATCAAGCCTCAAAAGATACTTCCAAATTGAGAAAATATTTTGTGTAATTCTTATCCTAGAAATGAGACTTATAAAAGATAGGATTTAGGGCAGTTGTCTCTTTGAGCTATTGGAGGCTGCATTGTCACGTGTTTTTTTGTGTAAAAACTGGTTGTCAAACTTTGTAACATTAATTAAGGTAATGCTTTTGGTATTAGTTTTTAAAGAGAATGGGTTGTTTAAAATTGGGCTTTGTTTTCCAAAGTTGTGGTTATGCTCTAGTATTGCAAGAGAAACTTAACAAAGAAGGCTGAACTGCCAGTGTTCCATCGACTGCAGTTTGCAGTCTGATTGCAGGATCATGATTCTTTTGTTTGTTTGTTTGTTTGTTTTTTCGAGACAGGATTTCTCTGTATAGTCCTGGCTGTCCTGGTACTCACTCTGTAGAGCAGGCTGGCCTTGAACTCAGAAATCTGCCTGCCTCTGCCTCCCAAGTGCTGGGATTACAGGCGTGCACCACCACGCCCGGCTTCCAGGCTCATAATTCTCAACTCACCCATATTTTGTAATTAGGATGTTTTCGAGAGTGATAAAGGTTTTTAAAAAAAGGCTGTGGCCAGTATGGGCCTGCTGCCTCTTTTACACAAACTTTATTAGATACAATGTTAGAAGCAAAATTTAACCCAAGATTGGAAAGGAGATCTCAATAGGAATTTATTTGGTATCAAACAGCCTCCTGGATAGCCAAAAATAAACAGTCTGTAGAATTTTTGGAGACCCTCAAGCAGGGTCTTTTGTTACACAATTGGCTTATGAGAATGCTAATGTAGTCTGCCCCACAGCCATCCAGCCATCCAAAGCAAAGACAGACTTAAATTGGACCCTCATACTATCAGGTCCGGTTATGTCTGCTGCCTTGCAAGGGTCTAGAGTACAAGTAATGCTTTCACAGTGCTGAGGTGATAAGGAATGATTTAAGTATGGGGCATAAATAATTTTAGGAAAGATTGTCCAAAAAGTTAAAGACATAGACAGGTAGTAGAATTGCTCCCCTGGAGTCTGCCCTCATGGCAGGAGGGGTAATCTTTGGGCCTGGCCTCAGGCAATAGGCTCAGATAAAGAAACACTTACATTTGAAGTTGGAAAACTCAGAGCAGCCTCAGAGGCTTGTGTGATACTCCCTGCCTAGGGAAGTTTTTTGGGTTCTTGCCTTGCCTTCAGTGAATTCCTCTTAGGCCAAAGCAGCATTATCAACAGATCTATCTAGGTGTTGTTCAAAATAAAGTTCAAATTTAAGATTTATGAAAGGTTAATGAGGCTATGGAACTTATGAAGTCATTAAAATCTGGCCTCCCTACCTCATAGAGCTATTGTGGATTTGGAGAATTGTTTTTCTATTATTCCTTTCATCCTGATGATGGTAAAGAGTTTGTGAAGCAAACTCTTTGGAAACTCATTGGAAAGTTTTGCCTCAAGGAATGGCTAATAGCTTCACCTTATGTGAGAAAAATTTTTTGCCTATGCTTCAATACAAGAAGCTAGGACTTTGAATCTTTCAAATAGTGTATACTATTCATGGAGTGTTATTACAGGACTTTGCTCTTACAATGGGCTTTAAGATCTTGGGGAGTAGTTGTTGCTCCAGACAAGAGTCTAAGGAAATATCGTTTTCAATATTTAAAATATCACTTATATTCTAAACGAATTGTAGCACAAAAAATTCGAATAAGAAAAGATAATTTATTTACTTTAAGTGATTTTCAAAAGTCAGGAGATATTAATTGGCTAAAACCTCATCTTAAACTTACTACAAGAAAACTTATATCTCTGTTTGATACTCTCAAGGGGGATGCAAATCCTAATTCCCCTCAACAATTAACTGATGAGGGGCAAATAGCTTTGCAGAAAGTAGAGAAAGCTATTAACCAACAACAGATACATTATATGGACGATGATCAATTATTGGCTGCTTGCATTCTTGCTACAAGTCATATGCAAACAGCAGTCCTTTGGCAGAAGGGACCACTAATGTGGATTCATCTTTCTTTGTCTGCAAAGAAAGTTTTAACCCCTTATTATAAAGCTGTTGTTGTGTTAATACAGAATTGTAGAATAGAATCGAAGAAATATTTTGGGAAAGAACCTGATGAAATATTTATCCCTTATTCCAAACAACAATTCAATTGGTTATTACAGTATACTGCTATTTGGCCTATTGCATATGCAAATTTTCTAGGCAAAATTGATAATCATTATCCAAAAGACAAATTGTGACAATTTGCTTCTATACATGCTTTTATATTTCCTGTGAATTTACACATGCATCCCATAGACAATGCGCTCACTGTATTTACAGATGGCTCATCTTATGGGAAGGTTGCATATGTGATTGAATCACAAGTTCATTCTCTTGAGTTTCCCCCCTGCTTCAGCACAGATAATCGAACTATGTGCTGTGGCTGCTGTTTTTGATATACTGAAAAACCAAGCTTTTAATTTGTATACTGAAAGTCAATATATAGCTCATGGCTTACAATTATTCAAAACTGTTCCTTTTCTAGATACTGCTAATTCTCAAATTTTGCAACTACTCATGCAAATACAACTCAATCTAAGAGGACGTACAGTTCCCTATTTTGTAGGCCACTTAAGAGCTCATACTGGATTGCCAGGACCATTTAGTGAGGCCAATGCCACAGCAGATCTATATACCAGGAAGGTTATAGGTCTTACACAGGAACCATTAGCCAAGCAATCTCATTCTTTACATCATCAAAATAGTAATAGCTTGAGACAGCAATTTGGTATTTCTAGAGAATGTGCACGTCAAATTGTAAAGACTTGCCCTGAATGTCCTCAGTTTCTACCTGTACCACATAACAGTGTTAATCCTAGAGGACTTATACCTAATCAATTATGGCAAATAGACGTTATTCATATTCTGATTTTAGAAAATTAAAATATGTACATGTGACTATTGACACCTTTTCAGGCTTTCTACTTGCTACTGCCTTAACAGAAGAAGCAACTAAAAATGTAATCAGTCATTGCCTATGCTGTTTTTCTATGCTTGGTGTTCCAAATCAGATTAAAACAGGATATGGCACTGGCTATTTCAGTCAAGCATTTGAGACTTTCTGTGGACAACTTAATATCACCGATAGTACTGGGATTCCATATAACCCCCAGAGACAGGTATTGTTGAAAGAGCACATCAGACACTTAAGAATATGATCTCTAAATTACAAAGTTGTGGGGCAGTTCTTTATCCCACTTCTGGCAATCAGAAAAATTTGCTTAAAAATGCACTCTTTGTTTTATACTTTCTTACATTAGACAATGAAGGAAGATCTGCCACAGATAAATTGTGACATCCTTCCACATCCCAAAACTATGCACAAGCCATATGGAAAGATCCCCTAACTAAGAAATGGCAGGGCCCAGACCCTGTTCTGATTTGGGGAAAAGGACATGCCTGCATACATGACAATCAAGCAGGCAACGCTAGATGGCTGCCAGAAAGATTAATAAAATTATATAATCCACCCAGGGACCACCCCCCCCAGAAGATATCTAATTGTGCTTGATTTCAGAAAAGAAGAAAAATGTTCCCTCCATGGATTTCCTGTGCCTCATAGTGGGGAAAGTCGCCTCTCCCTATCAGGTTTGAAATTTTACCTGGACAGTACAAAATGAGGCTAGAGATGTAGCCTATGCCTCCACCTCTATGGCAGCATCCCCTCCCTGGCCTGTCTTAAACTAGCTGCAGGGGCAAATTCCTCTCTGATTGTTATCTGCCCTTAAAGTGCCTCAAGGCTCTGGTGTTAAAGAAAGTCCGGTTGACTGTGATAAGTTCCAGGCACTAACAATAGAGAGACAGATTTCTATGTCTGCACAGGAGCTCACAGAGACAGGTCTATTTTTGTGCATGTTGGTGATGCGAGACCACTGGAGATGCTTACTGGAAGCCCACCTCCTCTTGGGCCTATATCCCTTGTCCTTAATGTTCTCCCACCATGCTCCCACCCAACTTAAACCATCCTATAAAAATCTGAACTCTCAAGCCCAGCCTGGCAGAGCCTGCCCTTAAGTCAGGAGGCAGAGTCAGTTGGATCTCAGAGTTTGAAGTCAGCTGGGTCTACAAAACAAGTTCCAAGGCAGCCAGGGCAGTTACACAGGAGAAATCCTGTCACAAAACAAAACAAAAGAAAACCAAACAAAGCAAAACAAAGCAAAGCAAAGCAACCCCATAAACTGCTCTCCCTTCTCTTGGAGGCAGTTCTGTAGTTGACACTTTAAAGAGAGCTTTGCTCTTTATCTTCTGTGCTGCTCCAGTGGTCCTGCTGTCTCATAAACTTTACAAGAACAGCATTTAACTACTACTTCAGATCCTTTCCCTAGAGCCCTCCCAGATGTTAGGCTCCTTATTCAAAGGAAGATCCCATCCCCAGCCTTGAACGCCCCACTGAAGTGTTGCTTCCTTAACCAGCTTGGCTCTTCCTCCCCCTCATCTCTTACTTGTACCACCGCCAGACAGAACAAGCCACAAGCGTCATTGTGTTCCTTCTTCACCTCCCTCATGCTGTTGTGTGTAAGGGAAAACTGCCTCCATGGTATCTCCATGGGAGCTACAAGTGTCTGGAAGTCAAGGTCTGCATCACAACACCCACTGCCCCCCTCTTCTCTTCAATGAATAGAGCCTCACACCTATCAAGTGCACACTCCAAATTTATTATGTGAATGAATGATAGCAAGTAAGAGTGGATGACTAGGTAGTTCCTTTTCTATCTCATAAGTTCACGAGCAGAAAAACAAGCACATGGTATGCCTATTAAACCATGCCCACAGATGTTGACACTATACAATGCACGGATCCCATCTGTAATTTCCATTTTCTCAGTTAAGGCTAGCAGGGCTGAGCTAAAAAAAATTGTGGTATTTGGGTTCAATAAAGTCCTAATATAGGCAAGGCACTATACAGTGTACTTCTGAGTTCTGCCTATAGCACTGATGCACTCACTATGAGAGAGAGCTCCCTGATCTTTTAGAAAAGGAAGAAGCAGATGATGCACATCCAGAAGGGAGAGGACTTATTTTGGTCTCTAGCTTTGCTTCTCGAAAGGCTGGATCTCTCTGGAATGACCCAGTGGGTGGCTTTTTCGACTTGAGTTTTCCATGATGATTTGGTTCTGGTATATATTTACCTAGGAAACATAGGGACAGTGAGGCTTAGTAATAAAGATCCAAGAAAAGGATGTGCAACCCTGTAGGACTCAGACACTGTGTGACTCCTTATTCTGGGCAGGAAGCCAAACCCAGGAAGTTCCTTCTAGAGACCTACCCTCCTAGGGGACATCTTTCCACCCACCAGAGAGCCCCAAGACTTACGTTATTAGTCTTGTGGTAGCAGAATCCGTATGTGTTCTTAGAAGACTGATGCATCAGGTACTGATGCACCAGGCAGATGATGATCACACCACCTAAGATGATTATCCCAGGGATCTGGAAGCAGGTCAAATGGAGGGGACATGAGTGCTGATCCCAAATTTCTGAGTCTGAACCATGGCTCTGCAGTGGGCTGGCTCTATGGCTTTAGTACCTTTCCCATTCTCTCTCAAGTCCATGGGTAAAACGGCTCTGAGTCTTTGGGAGTCTCCAGGGTAGATAAAAAAGAATGGTTGCTTTACTCCCTTACAGTCAGTGCCTCTGTAAAGCAGAAGCATTTCTGAGGGAAGCACACTGGTAGGTTGCTCAGATAGAGGCAGGAACGCCCTAAGGGTGTGCTTTTGTATTGGGTGGAGGAAAAGGCTTGGGGCCTGTTACCATCCCGGAAGAGACCAGTCACAGTCTGCTGCTTCTCTGCAGGGTCACAATGGATTCATCTTTTCTACCTTTTATTCTTACTCACGTGTTTAGTTGGCCCATTAAGGACTGGGAGATGAATCAGGATTGTTAGAGCCTGGACTTTGACCCTGACAACTCTAGTTGCAGTCTGGAGCGGAAAAAGAGAGGCTTCTCTGGGTAGGAGTGAGTAGAATGTGAGGTCATGGACAAGGACAGACCGACAAGTGAGCTGGTTAAAGGAAAGGGAGAAAGCGAAGGTTAACAGGGAGAGGGCGGGGCTGGATCAAATGCTTTTCCAGGGCAGAGGAAGATTCCAACTACACACAGCGGGCCTCATCTTCAGCAGAGGGTCGATTTCTGGCTCTAATACAAACGCCTGCCATTGCTCTGAGCA
The DNA here is from genome assembly GCA_964023405.1 of Apodemus agrarius. Lineage (NCBI taxonomy): Eukaryota > Metazoa > Chordata > Mammalia > Rodentia > Muridae > Apodemus > Apodemus agrarius. The sequence goes on from OZ030005.1 coordinate 148,331,642, forward strand.
TCTAGAGAAAGCCAGATCATTAATAAGTCTGCTGGACTTTAAATAGCAGAGAGCTATTTTAAAAGGGGAAGGAATTAAGGCCTCTCTTTGTATTGACTCTGTGAAGTGACCCACACAAGAGGAGAAAATCAGGAAACGCTTCCACAGGAGCCGGGAGAAACTTAAGCCTAAGCCCTTTGCTCAGTTCTCTCCAGATATTCCTGTGTGTGTGTGTGTGTGTGTATTTCCCACAGCACCCGGCTGGTTCTTTATATGTCTGCCTAGTGCTGTCTCCTCTCTATACCCCAGGCTTAGAATCGAGTTCTATGGTGTCAGACAGCAGATACCCACCCCACAAGAACTCTGTCTTCTTGGAAAAACAGCCTCAGAAAGAATAACAAACTAAACACAAGCTTTCAGAAATGGAAGGTGATACTAATTCTCTCCAGTAAGCCAGGATGAGGCCTTCCATGGGTCAGCTCACCCACCGTAGGTTTTCCCTTACAGATCAAGAGGTACTTACCACAGACATCTTGCCGCTCTGGCTGTCTGCTAGATTCCTGTTGATCGTCTCTTTGGGTTCTTATATAAATTTTGAGAATGTCAGTTTCACTTTCCCTTTGAACTGCTTTGGGACAATTGTTTGCTAAGTAGGAGTAGGACTGAAAACCCCCAGTGTGAGATGCTTGTGCATTTGGTTGGCTTATTCCACATACAGGAAGCTCTGCAAACACAGCCCCGAGCAGCTTTTTCCCACTTGGGAAATTCCTTGTTTGGAACCCAGTACAGTGTTGCCCGAGACAACTGCTTCATCCTTGGCTATGGAAATAAGCAGACGTGACATTTCAACGGCTTGAAGCGAAGGTTGACTTACTGTGAAAGTAACACAAGCGCATGGGTCAGTGGCTATTCTTCAGGGCTTTCCAGGGTGTGCCTTAAGGCAGGACACATAGGATTTCACTCAAGCATGCGGTGTTTCCATCGTGGGTTGTAGGTTAAAGAACTAGCAGATGTGGACACAAGGAGGGTACGCTATTATATTGCCAGAAGCCAGAGGCTAGGTGAAGCCCCGAGCAGACTTCTCCCAGTGCTCAGAAGGACCAAGCCTTGCTGACACCTTGGACTCAGACTTCCTGCCTCCAGAACCAAGGGGCAGTGTGTTTAATGAGCTATCCTGTTTGTACCACCTTGTTACCATAGCCATAGAAAGCTCATACAGTAGTCAGCGGAACTCTTGTAGTGTAGTGACAGGGAAGCAGTCATTGCTGGCACATCCAGCTGACTTGTCAGATTGGGATTAATGGAGGTGACATGGAAATCAAAGGAAGAGGAGGCAATCCTCCGCAGAGGCAGAGGACTCTGCTCTCCATAGGGTGTGGCGGTTTGAGTAAGAACGCCCCCTACAGGCTCATAAGTTTAAATGCTTGGTCCCTGGTTGGGAACTGTTTGGGAAGAATTAGGGGGTATAGCTTTGTTGGAGGTGTGTCCCACTGTGCATGCTCTCTCTCTTATTCCCTCTCTCCCTTCCCTTGTTCCCCTCTCTCTTCCCCCTCAGGAAGTACACTCTTCACTGCTGCTCCAGTGCCGTGTCTGCTGGGTTTGTAAAAAGAGAAAGAGGTTCAGAGAATGGGGTATACGTGGGCCCATGCCCAGGCATCCCTTCCCCCTGAGGGACCAGATACATACAGACATAGTATAGAATAGAGTTTATTCAGGGCAGAGGATGGTAGTTAATGGGGTAGTGGAGGCAGAGAAAGGCAGAGAGAGAGAGAGAGAGAGAGAGAGAGAGAGAGAGAGAGAAGAGAAGTGGAGGCCGAACATGACCATGTGGAGAGAGGGGGGAGGGGAGGAGAGCCCAAGAGGGCAGAGAGGAGAGAGGTGAGAATAAGAGGTAAGAGGAATAAGAAAGAGAGGAGGGGCAAGCAGCCCCTTTTATAGGTCAGGTCTACCTGGCTGTTGCCAGGCAACTGTGGGGGCATACCTGGCTGTTGCCAGGTGATTGTGGGGTGGAGCTTAGACAGAATGCTAACAGTGTCTGTCTGCTTGATGCCATGCTTTCCATTATGATGATTGTAGACTGTGCCTCTCTGAAACTGTGTAATTAATTAAAACCAGTAGCCTTGGTCATGTGTCAATTCAGAGCAATAAAAAACAAAACAAAAACATAAAAGTGAAGACAGGCGGAGGTTATCAAGTTGACAGGCGGCCGATCAAGAGAGAGCTGTCACTCCGCATTGATCTTGCTCTCTTGCCTGGCTGTGTCGTAGAGAGCTGGCGCTGACTTTCTCTTCTAGGTACCTTGGTCTCCTTGCATGCTTGTGGCTTTCTTCTGACTTCCCTTCCCCGCCCCCCCCCCCCCCCCCCGCAGTTCAGGTCTCAGTGGGGCCTCTGCAGAGCAGCTTCCCTTGCTCTTCCCACATGACCAGGGAGGGCAGTTAGCCTTCGCTTTCACCCTCTACACTCCGGCCAGACATTGGGGTCAGAGAGGGTGCATGTCTCAGAATCTCGTTCCCTCCGTGTGTTCTGTCCTGAGGACCCACAGCATTGCTGTGTGTCCTAGCCACACATTGAGGACATTTTATGTCCTTGAACCACAGTTGCCATACATGTTATTCCTTCTATTAGCATTTGAGCACTTAGGACCGGGACCTGGTTGCCATGAGCATGAGCAGATACTTGCTGATTGTGTAATGAGGGATTGGATGGCTCAGCCTGATGGGCTTTGTGCTAGAGCCGTTGAGTCTGCCTGGAGGACCAAGACTACACTGCGAGGAGTGAAGGGCTTTTACACTGGGTTGTGAGGCTCCAGAATGGAGACCCATTCTTTGTGTCCTGGGGACTCTCTGAGGTCTCTGAGATGGGATAGCTAGGCAGATGAGTGTATTCTAACTCAAGGAACTCAGGACATCTTTGCACTTGTAGGAAATCAATTAAAGACCCTGAAAGAGCTCGCAGGGATTCTGTTTGTTGATATTTACCATTTAATAAATGAAAGCAGAGACAACTAAGATGTATTAGTTAGTTGTTAAATTAAAACTATACATTTTGTGTCAGCATAGATAAGTATCTTTAGTGAAAAAAAAAAAAAAACTCCTATTTACCAAAATAAAAATTTAGTAAGAAGAGAATTAGTTTTTAGCAGTTGTAGGGAAGGCTAAATATCTTTGCATCTCCCAAAACTAGGTTCACAAGTGAAGCCTCTGTAACAAAAGACGGAACACTATGATCTCCCCATTCCCTTCTTTTTTTGTGTGTGTGTGGTTTTTTTTGAGACAGGGTTTCTCTGTGTAGTCCTGGCTGTCCTGGAACTCACTCTGTAGACCAGGCTGGCCTCGAACTCAGAAATCTGCCTGCCTCTGCCTCCCAAGTGCTGGGATTACAGGCGTGCACTACCACTGCCCGGCATTCCTCCCTCCCCCCCTTTAATTAAAAGAAAAAAAATTGGGCCTGGGGAAGGGGAGTGTTGGGGGTGGGGTGGGAGCCCCTGGCACCTTGCAGTCTGCTCCAGTGGGGGGAGGGGGCTCACTTGTGGGCAGCTGGCCACTGGGACAGAGGAGACCCTGGAAGAGCAGGCCAAGAGCTGGAGCCCGAGCCACGCATGGTGAGCTGGGCTCTAGCAGCCTCGAGATGATGCACCAACAAAGACCTGTCGGACCTAGTATCTGGGATGGAGATGATGAAAATGATTGGCAAGCACAAGAACATCATTAACCTGCTGGGGGCCTGCACTCAAGGCGGGTCCCTGTATGTGCTGGTGGAGTATGCAGTCAAGGGCAATCTGTGAGCATTCCTTCAGACACAGCAGCCTCCAGGCATGGATGCCTCCTTTGATGCCCGCAGGCTGCCAGAAGAACAGCTTACCTGCAAGGATCTAGTGTCCTGTGCCTACCAGGTAGCGCAGGGCATAGAATGCTTGGCTTCCCAGAAGAGACTTGGCTGCCAGAAATGTTCTGGTGATGGAGGACAATGTGATGAAGATTGCAGACTTTGGCCTGGCTGGAGATGTGCACAAACTGGATTGTTACAAGAAGACCATAAATCAGCCGGGCAGTGGTGGCAATCCCAGCACTTGGGAGGCAGAGGCAGGCAGATTTCTGAGTTTGAGGCCAGCCTGGTCTACAGAGTGAGTTCCAGGACAACCAGGGCTACACAGAGAAACCCTGTCTCAAAAAACCAAAAAAAAAAAGACCATAAATCTAGTCCTTTGGTGTCCTCTGGGAAATTTTTATTCTGGGGGGGCTCACCGTATCCTGGCATCCCAGTGGAAGAGCTTTCCAAGCTATTGAAAGAGGGCTATCACATAGACAAGCCAGCCATCTGCACACTTGACCTGTACATGATCATGTGGGAGTGTTGGCATGCAGAGGATTTAGACCTCATCCTCACTGTGATATCAACTGACAAGTACTTGGACCTCTTTGAGCTGTTTGAGCAGTACTCTCTAGGTGGCCAGGATACTCCTCGCTCCAGCTCTTCTGGGGATGACACCTATCTCCTGCTACCCCCAGGCCCACCCAGTAATGGGGGACCTCAGATGTGAAGGGCCTACAGTCCCACAGACCAACCCTAGCTCGCCCTGCTACTGCTGGTGTGCAGTGGACCCTAGCCAGCTGTGATGGTTTGTATATGCTTGTCCCAGGGAGTGGCACTATTAGAAGGTGTGGTCTTGTTGGAGGAAGTGTGTCACTGTGGGGTTGGGCTTAGAGATCTTCCTCCTAGATACCAGATCATGCCCAGTCTGTTCCTAGCTTCTTTTGGATAAAGATGTAGAACCCTCTGCTCCTCCTGCACCATGCCTGTCTGGATGCTGCCATGCTTCTGCCTTGATGACAATGGACTGAATGTCTGAAACTGTAAACCAGACCTAATTAAATGTTGTCTTTTATAAAAACAACAATAACAACAAGAAGAAAGAGAGAAAGAAAGAAAAACAGAAAAAAAGAAAGAAAGAAAAAAGTCGGAAGTGACAGTGCCCATGCTGTCACAGTACCAAGTATCAGGTGTAGGCCTGGGGGATTGACATAAAACACAGACACAGGTTATTCTGTAAGGAGAGCACCAAAGCTTTACAGAAGGACCAGCAATATATACTAGAGGCCAGGAAGAACAACAGGAAAAAACAATTATAGCCATAGATTAGGCACCAGGGAGGTCCCTGCCACACCAGGCAGGAAAACAGAAATCAAATTAAGCCGAAGGATATTCCACAGGATGTTTCCTGTGCAAACAGCTCACCTGGGGGCGTTGAGCTAAGCTTACCAATGCCCAACAGGTCCCCCTTTTTTATTTTATAAAAGGAATAGTCTGCCTTAGGTCACCTTCCATCCAACTCCCATTACCTGTCTCTGGGATTCTCTGCCAGTCCCAGAGCCCCTGTCTTAGGTTGGTGTGGACTGCAAAGGAGTTGCCCATCATAGACTAATTATTCTCGATATAGGCTGAGCCAAATTTGAGCTGATGTATTATCGTGTGCTAAAGACATAAGCACTGCTTTGGACTGGTTTTGTTGTTTGTACATACAGTTTAAAAGAAACAATCCCAATGCGGCAGCTCCACAAGCCAAAAGCCCTAGTGCCATGGACCCAGACTTTTTAAATCAGGGGTGGCAATAATGCCAATGTCTCCCTTATGGTGATACAAGGTGACAGGGAGTCTTCCTTCATTTAGAGGCATAGGCACAATTCCAGCAATTCTCACAACCATAGCAGCATCTTCATATTCTCAGCAAATTGTCAATACACACAATCTGCCAGAACAATTCAATTTCTTGTCTTCTTCCTGTTCATTAGAGATTTTCCAAACTACAGAAAAGAATGGGACTAAAATACATGCTTTAGTATTCAAGGAAACATTGCAAAGCACAAGACAGGAACCAAAAAATGAAGTTCTATCTAACTAACTCCTATTACTATTTTTTAGTAAAACATAAACTATTCTCTAATATAAAATGTATTACTTTGTTCTGAAGAATAAAAAAATAGTTAATTAATAGCTATCTGTAAGGACATGGGCTTGTCACCTTTGTCACCTTGGGCCCCCGTCCCCTGCAGGTGGCTGTTCCTGGAACTCTCTAGAGAAACCCCCCCCCCCCCGGACTCTCTAGAGAAAAACAACTGCCCCCGCTCCCGGAACTCTCTTGAGGAAAACAGCTCCCGGAATAACCACAGGGTGTCCCAACAACCTCTATGGAATGTCCCAACGCCCCAGGAGTGTCACTTAATGTAACACATAGTAAATAGTAAATGTGTGACTTTAGACTTCCCCTATTTCCTCCCCAGTCCTCCCTCTCTTTTATGGTTTTTGCCTTTATAAGCTTGTCACAAGTTCAGGTCGGGGTCGAACTCCTCTACCCCTGCGTGGTGTATGAGTCTCAACCCCAGCATGCTGGCCTGAGATCTCGTTTAATCCCGTCTTCAATAAACTTCCTCATGTGATCACAGCGAGTTCGGTCTCAGTGCCTTACTAGGTGCGTGCTACTCCCGAGACTTGAGTGAGGGTCTCCCTTCGGGGGTCTTTCAGTTCTACTTCTAATTTAGCTGCAGCCTTCCACGTAGTCCTATTAGTAGAGAGCACAACTGGACACAAAGTGCTACTTATCCCCACTGGCATCAGGACTGGTGGATTTTCCACGAAGCTCCAATAAGTTTCTGTCTGTACCTGTGTCTATAATGACAGGACACACACAGCACTTAGGAACCCAGATAGGACTTCCTGGATTTTTAGGGAAGATAGAAACAGAACCTCTCATCCTGACCAACACTGGATCAGGACCTCTCCAAACTCCTGAAGATAACTCTTTCCATTTTACTAAACCCTCTGACTTCTTTGCACCTTTTCAATGTCTGTCTGCAGCAGAAAGCTTATCTCTATTGATAAAAAATTTAAAATATAAAGAATACTTTATATTTTAAATACTCTGCAAGAATCTAGCATGCGGAGAGGTAAACTCCCACCCCCCTTTTTAAGATAATTTTTTACAGTAAGATTAGCTCTCTCCATTATAGCTTGTCATTGAGGATTTATATGGAATCTCTGTTTTATGAATAATATGAAAATCCACACAAATGTTTTCAAAGGATCTGCTGGTATATGCTGGACCATTATCGATTTTCAACTGATTTGGGACTCCCATGCAAGCAAAAGTTCTTGAACAATTATTTTTTACATCTTTTACCTTTTCACCACTATGTGCAGAAGCAAAAATCATACCAGAAAAGGTATCTATAGATACATGAACAAATTGTAGCTTCCCAAATGATGGAACACGAGTCACATCCATTTGCCAAATATCATTTACTTTAAGATCTTGGGGATTCACTCCCAAATTGGGGGGTGAAATGAGTTTAGCACACTGAGGGCATTGAGTAACAATTTTCACAGCTTGTTCTCTAGTAATAGCACAGTGAAACACATAGTGGGGCTATTAGCCATCCCTTGAGGCAACATTATCCAATGGTAGTGATGTGCAGGCTCTCTAAAATTAATAGAGGGAGTACTAAAAGCAAAACACTCACAATTCTTGGGATGCATGTATAAATCTGTAGGAAATATAAAAGCATTCATGGAAGCATTTTTCAACAACTTATCAATTTTGCCTAAAAGGCTTGTCATGTAATAGGCCAAGTATCAATACTCTGTCATGACTAATTTGATAGCTGATTGAAACAAGGAACAAATGTTTCATCAGGTTCTTAAGACATTCTTTTCAAAATAGTTTCATGATTCTATCCAACAATACTTTATCAACACACCAACAGCTTTAGAGTAGGTGTGTTGATAAAGTAAAAAACTTTACTTGGAAATGAAAAAGGGTGACTCTACATTAATGCTCCCCTTGCCAAGGAATGGCTGTGAACACATAACATAAACTGTTGGCAAATGATTACAGTAGGTTCCTCCGAGTTATTTTTTCTCTCACCAGTTAATTTGCATCCACCTTGAGAACAGAGGTTTAAGTCCTCCTGCAGCATGCTTAGAGCAATGTCTTAGCCAATAAATGTTTTACAATTATCAGGATGCAAAGCAAAAAGCAACCTTCTGAATCCATAATAATTTTGTATGGAGTAGGCAGGACAGATTTTAATGCCTTCATAAGTTCTCCATAGCCTTGTTAACCTTTCATAGATCTTAAGTTTGAACTGTATTTTGAGCCACACCTGGATGGATAATGCTGTTTTTGGCCTGAAACTTCCTAGGTGGGAAGTGCAAGACAAAAGCAGTGCCTCACAAGCCTCCACTGAGGCAGCTCTGAGCTTTGCATTAATTTAGATGTAAATATTTTCTAATCTGAGCCTATTGCCCATTTTATGAGGGTTGAATATCAAAAGGAACCTGTAATTTGAGGGTGACCAGAAAAAATTTACTAGCTGTTTTTAGTAGTCTTATCTACAAATTTTTGGAAGAGTTCAAAAGGAGCCTGTTTGATAGCAAATAAATTTCCACTGAGATATCCTTTTCAATTTTGGGGGTTAAATTTTGTTTCTACCACTGTATCTAATAAAGCTTATGAAAGCCGGGCGGTGGTGGCGCATGCCTTTAATCCCAGCACTTGGGAGGCAGAGGCAGGTGGATCTCTGAGTTTGAGGCCAGCCTGGTCTACAAAGTGAGTTCCAGGACAGTCAGCTCTACATAGAGAAACCCTGTCTCAAAAAAACCAAATAAATAAATAAAAAATAAAAAATAAAAAATAAAAAATAAAGCTTATGAAAAAGTGGCAACAGGTCTATACTGGCCACGGCTGTCTTTAACTTTTATCATTCTTGAAATCTTCTTAATTACAAAATATGAATGAGTTAAGAATCGTAAGTCTTCAATCAGACTGCAAACTGCAGTCAGTGGTACACTGGCAGTTGTTAAGCATAATTCTTAACTTTCTCTTGCAATATTAGAGCATAACTACAACTTTGGAAAGCAAAACACAATTTTAAACAATCTGTTCTCTTTAAAATCAATGGCAAATGCATTACTTTCACATTACAAAGTTTGTCTGCAAGTTCTTATGTTTGAATGCGACTTATAATACCTCATTAAAGAGACATTGTTTTAAATCTTATCCCTTATAAGTCTAATTTTTAGGATAAGAATTATATAAAATATTATGCCAATTTAGAAGTATCTTTAGAGGCCTGTTTTTCCTGGGTTGGGTCATGCCACGTGTTGTTGTTTAAGATGACTCCAACCCTGAGTTACCAGTTTTAAATTAACTTTTTGTTCCTAATATAATAATTTTTAACCATGCCCAATAACTTATAAGCCAATACTCTATAGTCAAGACATGCAAAATAGATTTATACCTTTAAGACCAATCAGAAACAAAAAATGAAGTGACTATACAAATCTCATACATTTAAGCCAAACAATTTTTTTTTTCTAGCTGTAATTTCAAGAGAAAAAGCACTTTGTACCCACTAGGAGAAATAACCATCAGCCTACTTGACCTAGAACTTGAGAAGCTGCTGACCCTTTTAAAAGCAACTTTCCTTCAGCTGTGCTTGACTCCTAGCTAAATGCAGGGCCGCTGAAATCAGCCCCTGCTGTGTAAACTGAGACTGGATCAAGAGATGGACTGCCAGCAGATAAAGTTTTTTACCAATTTTTCTTTTCAACATGAAACATTGACCAACAATCATTCAAACAAGGAAACAAAAGACAGACACAAATTGACACGTGGACAAATTGGTGCACCAAAGTCAAACAATACATAGAGAGGGAAGAACATTTAACCAGTACTAAGAATATCTCCAGTAGGGTCCATAGAGGAAGGAGAACATCTCCTTGTTTCCCCTTGTCCCTAGGAGAGTTTTGAAATCCATTTTCCTTCTTTCTTTCTCTTTCTCATGTTTCTAAAATCCATTTTTTTGTTGTTTGTCTTTTACTATTATTTTATTTTATTTTATTTTATTTTATTTTATTTTATTTTATTTTATTTTATTATTTTATTTTAAGACCTATTCCTCTTGCCTGATGCAGTTCTAGACTGTGGACAATTTGCCTAATAAAATTCTCCATCCCAATTTGCTGTCACACCCTAGCTGTTTTAACCTCAATCCCAGTACCCTGTTGCTTAAGCAAATCTACCAGTTGGTCCACCAATTTTGTAAGGTGGAACTTGTCGTCCCCGTGGTGCAATCCTGTTCTTACTTTGTTTAATGCAGTTCCTACTTTCACTTTGTTTCTTGTGCCATATATTCCCCAATACGTTCCTCTTCCTTGCTGGCTGGCTTTTCTTGGAACGATCCTGTAAGGAGCTCCTCTCTTTCCCGGTCTCGCTGGAACCTCCATTTGACAGTGCCTGAGCTGCCACAGTACCAAGTATTGGGCATAGGCCTGGGGGATTGACATAAAACACAGATACAGGCCATTCTGTAAGGAGAATGCCAAAGCTTTTACTGAGGCACCAGCAATATATACTAGAGGCCAGGAAGAACAACAGGAAAAAAATTATAGCCATAGGTTAGGCACCAGGGAGGTCCCTGCCACACCAGGTGGGAAAACAGGAATCAAATTAAGCCACAGGATGTTCCGCAGGATGTTTCCTGTGCAAACAGCTCATCAGGGGGCGCTGAGCTGAGCTCACCAATGCCCAACAGAAAGTACCTTGATTAAAAGACGACTGCAAGCTTCCCAGAAGAGCATTACATTTAGTTTTAAAATTCTTTTATTTTTCATGCATGAATACAATATTTGCATTATTTCTACCCTCTGCCCTCCAGGGCACACACTCCCTCTCAGGTTCCCTATCCTCTATAATTGTTATTCCCCCATGTGAGTAAATGTGGGTGTTTCTTTGCTTGGTTTATTGAAAGTGTGAATTGGATGAACTAGATTAAAAAAAAAAAAAACTGATGATCTGGAGGCTGGAGAGATGGCTCAGTGGATAAAGGCACTGGCTCCTTTTCCAGATGACCCAGGTTCAATTCCTAGCACCCACATGGTGGCTCATAACCAGCCTCACCACAAGATCAGGGCTCTCAACTGGAAGCAGGGATATATGGAAGGTGCATAGTAAACACACAGGCAACATTTTCGGGTACAAGCTGAGGCTTGAAGTTGCACTTTCCCCCTCACTCATTCGCTGGCTCTGCAGCTTGAGGCTGCGCGCACTCTCCATACTCCCATACGCCTCACACCTCTAACTGGCCCCAGTCTTCTATTGTCACTCAAAAGGCAGCTAGAAAGAGAGACATGTTGTAGCATAATTACCAAATGTGCCAAGTTCAAAAGAATGATGACATCTCACAAAGAATTAAGAAGTAAGAATTATGATCCCCAAAGTTTCAAGCTTTCTCTCTTCCCAGGCCCATGGCCAAAATAATAATTGCAAACTTATCATTATTTAAACTTTAATTTTCAGAGCTCAAAGCTCTGAGATCAGCTACTTGTGGTTTTTACGAGAAGCTGTAATAGTAAATGACATGGCAAAGGTGTTAGGCAGTGGTTAGAAAGAAACAGGTTAACTTTTAACTCAGCAGTTCCTATAGCTTCTGCTTCTGCACATTGCACACAATGGCACAATAGGTTTTCCCTTTCTCAACTAAAGTATCCTGTGCTTGTGTTCCCTTATTGCACTCTTCCTTTATCCCATGATTGTGTCTCTTAGACTAATAATGTTCAAAGTTCTAGTAAATTCCTTCACTTTCTGGTAGTGGACCCTGTGTGACTCCAGCAGTATGTGGTTCTGTTTCATTTTCTAATAATTTCTTCAAACTTTGCAAGTCAAGCATTAATATGAAACTACCATTGCACAGTTATTACATTGTCCCAAAAAATGAGAGCACACAGCATGCACATGGGTCATTAGGACTGTGCTGTGCTGTGCCCTGTGCCTCAGTGTTTGATTGTTTAAGATAGGAACATCTAGTTTCACAGAATTCACCAGAGCAGAAGGATAAATAGGAAAGTCCGATATAATAGAATAATTATGTGAACCAAGGCCAAATGAAAAGCAGTCTCTTCTGGTGTGTCTGAAGATAGCAACAGTGAACTCATATATATATAACATAAATAAATAAATAAATAAATAAATAAATAAATAAATCTTGGGCAAAAATCTGTTTTTTTTTTTAAAATAAGGTCTTTCACTTGCTTCATTAGAATAACTCAAGATACTTTACATTATTATTATTTTCTCTTTTCCCCCTTTTAATGTAATATTTTTATTGATTGGGAATTCTACATCATGCACCCCAATCACACTATATTCTTTCATGTCTAGTCCCAGCTTATGACCCCACCCCCCAAAGAAAAAAAAGAGTTGATTTTGTATTATCTATATACTCAGTGGAGCATGGTCAAACTCTCAGTGGACTGGCCCTTAAATAGAAGTGAATCTTTCCTCTTGTGCACCCCTGCCAAAAGCCATCAATTGTAGAGAGCTAACCTCAGCATCTTTATCATACTTAAAAAAAATTACTTTTATGTGTTTTTACAGTCCAGCTGTTGCCCCCTCCCAGTCCCTCCTCCCCCAGTTCCTCCTCCCATTCCTCCTCCCACCCTGTCTCCAAAAGGATGCCCTCCTCCCCCTGCCATTCCCTGGGTCCTCAAGTCTCTTGAAGGTTAGGTGAGTCTTTGAGTCTTCTTCCCCTGAAGCCAGACCAGGCAGTGTTAGACCCGAAGGGCCTAGTGTCTGGGCACCCTTGCTCACAAAGACACAGAGACTGAGATCCCTGCAACCTGCATGAGGTTTATTGATCCAATGCGTTGTGGTCACCCTGCAATCGGGGAAGAGGTGACCACTAAGTGACATTGTAGGCAGTTTTTATACTTTTTAGAGGTACAAGTTACATCAGTCAAATTGTGGCTTAAACCTATTATCTAACATCTATAAACCATTAACCTTTAGATCCCCCTGGAGTTTCCCGAAGATTGGGTAGTTATCAGTTAATGTGTCCCTACTGAGGAATGCGAAGGAACAGGAAGCTTTAAAGAGAGTATCTAGTGCAATCACAGAGGGTATGAGGGTATCTTATCTCTTCAGCATTTATGGATGGTATTAACTCTTAGGCATTTATAATTGGTATTCTAACATCTTAACTCTTTTTTTTTGTGTGTGTGTGTGTAGGTCCAGTCTGGGGGAAGGCACCAGGAGCCCCAGGGAGAGAGTGTGTGTGGAGGAAGGTGCTGGGAGGCCCGGGAAATGTTCCTTTTTTTTTTTTTTGTGGTTTTTCAAGACAGGGTTTCTCTGTGTAGCCCTGGCTGTCCTGGAACTCACTCTGTAGACCAGGCTGGCCTCAACTCAGAAAGCCTTCTGCCTCTGCCTCCCAAGTGCTGGGATTACAGGCGTGCGCCACCACGCCCGGATGAAAGTTCCCTTTTGGTAAGAGCATATGCATTAGGACCTGAAAGATAGTGAACTAAGCTTGGGCAGGGCAAAGCCAGAGGAAACTCTGGTGGAGGTCCGTAATGGTGGCTGGTGCCACAGCCATTACTTCTCAGCAGTCCTCTGCTGTGTATGTGTTGGGGCCCTCAGACCAGCTCATCTATGCTGTCTGGTTGGTGGTTCAGTGTCTGAGAGATCTCAGGGGTCCAGGTTAATTGAGACTGCTGGTCTTCCTATGGGGTAGCCCTTCTCCTTAGTTTCTTCCAGCCTTTCTCTAATTCAACCACAGGGGTCCCCAACTTTAGGTTGGGTGTAAGTATCTGCATCTGTCTCAGTCAGCTGCTTGTTGTGCCTCTCAGAGGACAGCCATGCTAGGCTCCTGTCTGTAAGCATACCATAGCATTCTTTTTTATTTTATTTTATTTTCTATATTCTATGTTTACATTCCAAAGGCTTTCCCCTTTCCCAGTTCCCACCCACCATAGTTCCCATAGTTCCTCTCCCCCCATCTGTTCCCCAATAATTCCCCCTCCCCCCTCGGTTTCTTTACTAAACTGGATGCAATCTTTACAGGCTCAGGGTCCTCTCCTTTCTTCTTCTTGGGAATCATTTGACTTGCTATTTGTGTCTTGAGTATTTAGGGCTTCTGGGCTCATTAATATCCACTTATCAGTGATTGCATTTCATGTGCATTCTTTTGTGATTGGGTTAATTCGCTCAGGATGATATTTTCCAGGTCTAACCATTTACCTACAAATTGCATGAATTCATTATTTTTAATTGCTGAGTAGTATTCCATTGTATAAATATACCACATTTTCTGTATCCATTCCTCCTTTGAGGGATATTTGGGCTCCTTCCAATTTCTGGCTATTATAAACAAGGCTGCTATAAACATAGTGGAGCATGTGTCCTTATTGCATGCAGGGGAATCCTCTGGGTATATGCCCAGGAGTGGTATGCCAGGGTCCTCTGGAAGTGACATGCCCAATTTTCTGAGGAACCGCCAAACTGATTTCCAGAGCGGCTTTACCATTTTGCAATCCCACCAACAGTGGAGGAGTGTTCCTCTTTCTCCACATCCTCGCCAGCACTTGTTGTCTCTTGAGTTTTTAATCTTAGCCATTCTGACTGGTGTGAGGTGGAATCTCAGGGTTGTTTTGATTTGCATTTCCCTGATGACTAATGATGTTGAACATCTTTTAAGGTGTTTCTCGGCCATCCGAATTTCTTCTGGTGAGAATTCTTTGTTTAGCTCTGTGCCCCATTTTTTGATAGGGTTATTTGTTTCTTTGCGGTCTAACTTCTTGAGTTCTTTGTATATATTGGATATTAGCCCTCTGTCGGATGTGGAGTTGGTGAAGATCTTTTCCCACTTTGTTGGTTGCCGTTTTGTCCTTCTGACAGTGTCTTTTGCTTTGCAGAAACATAGCATTCTTTTTAAGACTTCTCTTCAGTGGTTTCCTGTTTAAGCTTTTTTTTTTTTTTTTTTTTTGTGGGGTTGGGTTGTGGATAGGGTATTGGTTGTTACAGAAACCCGAAACCCTCCATATTCCTCTTTCTTGACTTTGTGTCTGCAGTTATTGCTATCATTGCAAAAGTAGCTTCCTGGCTGTTTACGGTCAGTGGGAGTGCAGCTTATGGGCTTCTACATGGTTTCTAGTGACAACACATACTGTGAACACAGCCCCAGGTTATAGTTGGCTCAAGTCAAGAGACTTGAGGCCCCAGGGAGTGGGGAGGCCTGGCAAGGGGTGAGGAGAGGGAGGGAGTGGGGGGCTGGAATGGGGGAGGGGGAGGAGGAATGGGATGAGGAACTGGTGAGGAGGGACCGGAGTGGGGCAACAGCTGGATTGTAAAAGACAAGGCCGTTGGAAGCAGCCCAACTGTGGACATTACTATGACCTCAAGGAGCAGCACAGGCTATTCATATCCATGAGGCCTCACAACAGCTTGACCCATTGACATGGACAGGACTTCAGGGGGCAGCTCAGACCAGGATTTTGTCAAAGGCTTTTTTTTCCAGAATCTTTTGAGATGATCATGTGATTTTTTTTCCCCTTTCAGTTTGTCTATGTGTTGACAGCTTTTTATATGCGGAACCACCTCCACATCTCTGGGATGAAGGCTACTTGATCATGATGTATGTTTTTGATATGTTCTTGCCTTTGATTTGCAAGTATTTCATTGAATGCTTTTGCATCAAAGTTCACGGAGGAAATCAGTCTGTAATATTCTTTCTTTGTTGAGTTTTTGTGTAGTTTGGTGACTGTGGCCACATAAAATGAATTTGGTAATGTTCCTTCTGTTTCTAATGTGTGGAATAATTTGAGGAGTATTGTGTAAGCTCTTTTTTTGAAGCTGATAGAATTCTGCACTAAAACCATTTGTCCCTGTTTTCTTTCTTTCTTTCTTTCTTTCTTTCTTTCTTTCTTTCTTTCTTTCTTTCTTTCTTTCGTGGGTGGGTTGGAAGAATTTTTTTTATTTTCTATATTCTTTGTTTACATTCGAAATGATTTTCTCTTTCCTGGTTCCCCCCTTCCCCTAAGTCCCGTAAGCCCTCTTCCCTCTGCCAATTCCCCAATCAACCCCCTCCCACTCCTCTGTCCTGGCAATCCCCTATAATGCTGCATCAAGCCTTTCCAGGACCAGTGACCAGTCCTTCCTTCTTCTTGGGAATGATTATGTGGGTTGTGTTTTGGGTATTCTGAGCTTCTGGGTTAATATCCACTTACCAGTGACTGCATTCCATGTGTGTTCTTTTGTGAATGAGTTACCTCACTTAGTATGCTATTTTCCAGTTCCAACCATTTGCCTAAGAATTTCATGAATTGATTGGTTTTAATTGCTGAGCAGTATTCCACTGTGTAAATACACCACATTTTCTGTATCCATTCCTCCATTGAGGGACATCTGGGTTCTTTCCAGCTTCTGGCTATTATAAATAAGGCTGCTATGAACATAGTGGAGCATGTGTACTTATTGCATACCGGGGAATCCTCTGGGTATATGCCCAGGAGTGGTATAGCAGGGTCCTCCGGAAATGTCATGCCCAGTTTTCTGAGGAACCACCAGACTGATTTCCAGAGTGGTTGTATCAGCTTGCAATCCCACCAGTAGTGGAGGAGTGTTCCTCCTTCTCCACATCCTTGCCAACACCTGCTGTCTCCTGAGTTTTTAATCTTAGCCATTCTGACTGATGTGAGGTGAAATCTCAGGGTTGTTTTGATTTGCATTTCCCTAATGACTAATGATGTTGAACATTTCTTAAGGTGCTTCTCAGCCATCCAAATTTCTTCAGCGGAAAATTCTTTGTTTAGCTCTGTACCCCATTTTTTAATAGGGTCATTTGCTTTTCTGGGGTCTAACTTCTAGAGTTCTTTGTATATATTGGATATTAGTCCTCTGTTGGATGTAGGGTTGGTGAAGATCTTTTCCCAATTTGTTGGTTACCGTTTTGTCCTTTTGAGGTGTCCTTTGCCTTACAGAAACTTTGTAATTTTATGAGGTCCCATTTGTCAACTCTTGATCTTAGAGTATAAGCTATTGGTGTTCTGTTCAGGAACTCTCCCCCTGTGCCCACGTCCTCAAGGGTCTTCCCCAGTTTCTTTTCTATTAGTTTCAGTGTGTCTGGTTTCATGTGGAGTTCAACTTGGAGTTGAGCTTAGTACAAGGAGATAAGAATGGATCAACTTTCATTCTTCTGCATGCTGACCTGGATTGGAAGAATTTTAATGTCTACTTCTTCTTATCTCCTTAAGAGCTATAAGTTTATTTAAATTGTTTGATTTTGATTTAACTCTGGCAAGTGGTATCTATCACGGAAATTGCACATTTCTTTTAGATTTCCCCATTTTGTGGAGTGCAGGTTTTTGAAGTATGACCTAATGATTCTCTGGAGTTTTTCGATGTCTGTTGTTATACCCCCTTCTTCACTTCTGAGTTTGTTAGTTTGGATATTCTCTCTCTGCCTTTTAGTTAGTTTGAATAAGGATTTTTCTATCTTGTTCATTTTCTCAGAGAACCAGCTTTTTGTCTCATTGATTCTTTGTATTGTTCTCTTTGTCTCTATTCTACTGATTTCAGCCCTGAGTTTGATTATTTCCTGCCATCCACTCTTCTTGGATGTGTTTACTTCTTTTTGTTCTAGGGATTTCAGGGGTGATGCTAAGTTGCTAGTACAAGATCTTTCTAATTTCTTTATGAAGGCACTTAGTGCTATGAAACTTTCCTCTTAACAGTGCTATCACTGTGTCCCATAAGTTTGGGTATGCTGTGTCTTAATTTTCTTAAGGTTAGGTACATTTTCTTCTATGATTTTGTTAAAAATATTTTTTGAGTCCTTGAGCTGGGAATCTCTTTCATCTTTCTCATTTTCCTTCTTCTCTTCCTCCTTTTCTTCCTCTTCCTCCTCCTCCTTCTCTTCCTTTTCCCATTATTCTTATGTTTGGTTTTTTTTTTTTTTCATGACCTGAAGGGGTAGTTATTTCCTGGATGTTTTGTGTCAGGAATCTTTTAGATTTAACATTTTTTTGACAGACGTATCAATTTCTTCTATTGTATCTTTCATGTTTGAGATTCTCTCTTCCATCTCTTGTATTCTGTTGAGGATGCTGCATCTGTAGTTCCCGTTTGCTTATCTAGATTTTCCATCTCCAAGATTTTCTCAGTTTGTGTTTCCCGTATTGCTTTTATTTCCATTTTTCAGATTTTGAACAGTTTTATTTATTTCCTTCACCTGTTTGTTTATTTTTCTTGGCTCTTTTGGCTTTATTTTAAGGGTTTTATTCCATTCCTCCTATTGTTTGTTAATGTTTTCCTGGTTTTCTTTAAAAGATTTATTCATTTCCTCTTTAAAGACTTCTATCATCTCTATAAAATTGGTTTTATGGTTATTCTCTTGTGCTTCATCTGTGTTGGAATACCCAAGGCCTGCTGGGGTAGGATACCTGGCCTCTGGTGGTCCCATGTGTTGCTTGGCTGTTGTTGATTGTGTTCTTATGCTGTCTTCTGGGCATCTGGGTTGGGGTAATTATAGGTTTAGGTGCCGATTTCTGTGTTTGTCTTTGTTAGATGGATCTTTTCTCTTGGTTTCTGTTTCCTTTATGTCTTCTTGCCTGAGACACTTGTGCTTCTGGTGACTGGCAAGTGTGCAGGTCCAATAGGGAGTCTCCTACAGGGGTTTTGATGACCTGCATGATCTCTTGTATTTTGGGTGCCAGCATTGCATGGGATTCTGGGGTTTTGAGAAGTAGTGCGGCCTATGACTTTCCAGGTACTGGCATGGTCCCTTGTAGAGCAGAGCTTTTCTGGGGTTCTGGATACCAGTGTGGCCTCTGGGGTTCCAGGTACTCACATGGGTTATGGGATTATGGGTATTGGCATGTTCTCCCATAGAGCACTGGACTTCTTCTGGAGTTATGGACTGGGGTATGAAGATGAGGGGAGGGAATATTATTAGGGAAACTGGGTGGGCTTTAAGCAATGTTGTTGGGCTATGGGTGGGGTCCTACCTGGGATTCCAAGTATGGTCTCCCATACTTGGAGCTGGAGTTGTAAGCCAGAGGGTATGGAGACAGGGAGGGATGCTGTGGGGAAAACATCTTCCCTAGAAAGTTTGACAGCTGATCTCTCAATATTGCTGCTCCATCCCTCCTTGTTGAAAACTAAACCCCCAACTTACATGTTGATTTCTTATACATGACATCTGAAATCATGTCAACAGACTTTACATAGTCTATCTTATAGGGTGAGTACTTATATACCCCTAAAAATCATGTATTAAAAATCAGTTTACCAAATTCAGTGGTGCCATTGAACAAAGATACTAGCAATTTTGGGGGTTGATCCTCTTTAGGGTGCCCCAGATTCTATGCTTCTCCACTATAGCCAGAAACCCCACCACCCTTTCACAGCACCATCGAATACTCCCAACTCAGCTAGTCTTGTGCTAGCTGCCTTTATCATTTCTTGTTGCATTACTGACAGAATCATTCATATCCATCTTTGTGTTTCTTCTGTTTTCTTCCTCTGAATTCTGTCCTGGATTAGCAAAAACAAAGGTGTTTTTTCCCCCTCCTCCTTCTCCTCCTTCTCCTTCTCCCCCTTTTCCTCCTTCTCCTCCTCTTTGTGAGGTCAGCAGTTTGCTTATCTGTGAGGTCAAGAACTATGTCATGTTCATTTCTGCCACAAACAGAGCCTTGGGCATTTCTGATGCTCAATACATATTTATTAAATGACTGAATGACTGACAGAGGGAAGTCTGGATGACAAAATAGCTATTTCTCCATCCTAAAAACTCCTGAAGGCCGGGATTACATGACTATGTGTGTACTAAGGCTGGTGTAGGGATACCTAACATCATACAGATGCATGTGTCCTTAGGGCATCTTTGTTTAAATCCACTTCAATCTCCCATCTTGTTTTAATAGAGATTTTCCAAGGGTGAGTTGAAGCAAAAGTCCACAATTTAGGCCATACGAAAGACATTTCCCCAAGTTTGTCAGGAAAGGAAGAACCCGGGTTTACAGGAGTCTAGGTAGGAGAGGATGTCACTTGGTCTCAGTGAAGGATTCTTCTAGAATCTTCAGCTTCACTTATCTGGAGTCTTGAACTGCTTCAGAATAACTCGGTATTGGGTTCGTTGGTTCTGGGATGACCACTGGGTTTGTTGCATAGACATTTGGAATGACCACACCTGACTGAAAAACAAAAGCACACAGAGGGTACACACTCCACTAAGGATAGAGTAGTCCTCTAGAAGTTGGATGCCGGACGCCTACCCTCCAGCATGGAGCTGCTGAAGGGATGGAGCCTGTAGGAGGTGATGTCTAGTCGATGGCAGTCAGGCCGTGGGTACCACTTTCATGAATGGATTTATGCTTGACTCAGAGAGAGGGCTAGTTTTCACAGGAGGATGTTGTAACCAAGCAAGGCCACCTCACATGCTTGAGCCTTTCTCAACCAGAGCACTCTTCTTTTCCTTCTCTTTTATTCTATAACTCGGGCAGATGTACCCCAGGGTAATAATGTTTAGATACTCCAGCCACTGGAGCTGAGAGGCAAGTAAACCTTTTTTATTTTATAAGTTGCCCAGCCTAGTGATAACAACAGAAAGTAGACTAAAGTATCCCAGAAACAAAGGCTCATTAAAGACAAACACTGAGTCCCATGGATATTTCCCTACTTCCTCCTCTTTAGCTGGAATGAAATCCACAGAGACCCTGTTAGTTTTCCATCAACTTGGGGTGCATGTCTACCCACAAAGAGCCCCAGGACTCACATTGTTGTTGTAGTTACAGCAGGCCACCTGGCAACCGAAGTGGGAGGACACACTTGCAATGCTGAGCTCCAAGAGGCAGAAGATGAGCAGCACACTGGAGATGGCTAAGCTTGTTCTCTGGAATCAGAAAGAACCTGAATGGCAACAGTGCTGGGCTAGTAGTTTGATGAGACTCTGCAATGGACCATCTGTGTGGCCTTGGCAAAGTCTCCCTCCCTGAACCTTATGGGGCAAATGTTTCCCAGGTTTTTGTGAGGCTAAAATATGGGTGGAAAAGAGTTATTTTATGATCCATTGCAATACACTTTATGGGAAGGAGGTTCATGGGTTAAGGAAATGGCTGCTTCAGGGGTAATTATTTAGTAAAATGGTTTGTGTAGACAATACTTGTGACCTTGCCTATCAAAGGGATCGAACTGGCTGCCATGATGAAGAGAGCTTTGAGGAGGTCAGGCTGATGGGCTGGGGGCAGGTGAAGGAGGGGAGGAAAACTCGCTCTGTTGGGTGAAGCTGTGGTCCATGGGCAGGTTGAGAGAACACGCCCAAAGTTGCCTATTTCTCTCAGTATCACTGTAGCTGATGAGTACCCGATTAGTGCTGAGGCCCAATCTGACACGTGCTGTTAATGTAACACCCACCTGGATGTCTAAGAATCACTGCTCAAAATGAAAATGTCCCCGACCCTTACTACCCCTGAACTAACTGTGGCTCTGCCCCTCATCTCTCTCACATCTTCTGAGTCCCACAGTAGCAAGAATCCTTCTTCCTTTGCTGGCAGCGTGCAGCTCTTCCCACGCCTTTTGTCATAGGCCCGTGTGGCGTGTTGCAGCCTTCTCCCTTCCTCCAAAACCTATTAAGACCCGCCGTCTACTCTGCTAGATGAGCCTGAACTGTCCCTAAAGTGTCTCCCATGCTGTCTCTCTGTCTGGGCAGTAATCGCTCTTCCTAGATTCCCCCATCCCCTGAGACCTGGAGCTGATCTCCACCACAGTGTCTGGAGTGAACAAAGAACCCGCGGCAGAGCCCGTCTCTATAGAACCGGATGTCGCTCCCTTCCTTATGCTAATTAAAAAATTAAAATAAAAATTAGTTGTAGTTTTCCAGCGTGGCAAGAAGAGAACTTGAGATCCTGTATGCACCCCATCTTCGATTTCCGTTACCCGGTGCTGGTTGTAGTACAGGTGAGCCGGTGACAGCTGTCGCAGCCGCTCCTGCCGCTGTCTAGCCCTGCTCACTCAGTTTCTGTTTTCTGTGGACGCTAAAGCCCTTCCGTGTGTGACAGGAATTGTATATTTAGAGAAGCCTAAGAGCCCACTGGCTGTACAGAGAAAGTTTGTTAGGGTCTGTCAATCTGAGCCTCCCCCCCCCCCCCCCCCCGTGAGGCGCTGTTGCAGAGCCCAATGTCGTGTACATCCTGACAACCGCAAGAAAACGGATGCAACTGCAAGCTCTTATGTTAACAGAAATATGCAGGATTCAGGAAGATGAATGGTGCATGTTTTCTCTCATATGTGGAACCTAGACTTGTGTGTGTGTGTGTGTGTGTGTGTGTGTGTGTTGTAGGTCACATGCTTGAAGGGGAATCCTGAGAAAGGAGGAAAATGTCATAAAGGAGGTGGGGAATGGAGAGATGTTTCTGTGGTTGATATCACTGGCTACTTTAGCTGAAGGCCTGGGTTCAGTTCCCAGCATCCACATGGTGGCTTGTAACTATGCGCAGCTCCACTTGCAGGGCATCTAAGGGTCTCTTCTGGCTCCATGGGAGCCAGGCATACATGTGGCATACACAGATGTACATGTACACTAAACACTTGTGTACACAGAATAAAATAAATAAATCATTAAAAAAATGAAAGCAAGCAGAATCTGGGGCTAATTTGGGGGGGGGAGGGGAATTAAGGGAAGCCACTGGAGGTGAAGGGTGGACGGGAGGTGGAAAGGGAACAACTGAGGACAGAGGATGACAGGTATGTGTCACGACGAACCTTTTTATAGTAACCTAAGAATATAAACAAGAGAGTTTCCAAAGGAGGGAAAAAGTGACGTTTGAACCCTGGTCTGCATAGCTGGCAGGAAAGCTGAGATGGTGGACGGCTGCTAATAAATTGGCAGCTGGTATTTCTGAGTCATCATGTTTGATTTTTCCAGTGCTACAAGGTACTTAACTATCTTCCAAAGGCAGTAAAAGCTAAGGAAAGGATACAGCTGAGGACTTTAAACCCTATCCTGACCCCAAGAGCACTTCCTTTTCTTCTTGTGTTCAGTGGGAAGGCTCGGTTGTTAGGCCCTTTCTGGCATGGTCTGAACATAGCTAAATAAAGGCAGAGAACTTTGTTTAAGGACACTCACCACACCCAAGTCCCCCTGGTAAGGGTAGTGGCCGGGGTAGACGTATCCTGCTGAAACACTGATGTCTGTGATGAAGAGCATGATGCCCACTGCAGAACAGATGGCGCTGAAGATGTTCAAGCCCACACTGCCACTCAGCTGGAGAAGACATACAGGGTCAGGTTGGGAGGGGAAGACAAGCAGAGCTGGGACCTGCAGGTTCAACCAGCATCCTCTCCCCATGTGTACTGTGCTAGAATAGACTACACATGTCTTTACCATTGTAACCATGTATGAAGGTCATGGTTCAGAAGTATGAAACTCTTTTTTGTTTCATGTACACAGAGGTATGTCAAGATATGTTAAGCTTCCCTTTATGGGTATTTTCCAGCAGGGCTCATCTAATTCTAGGAATCTTGATCACTAGGAGACAGTTACTCTGGGCAATCTGCTCATCAAGAAAGCAGAATCCATTTCTAGGGAAGCACAGAAAACTCTGCCCTTGTCAGTCTTCAGATTTCAGATTCTGGATTTCTTAGTGAAACGTGTGCTGGGGCCTTTACTGGCCTCTGCAGAAATGGCTGGTAGCCTGATTGCCTTACAAGCTATGAACATACTCAGTTTCTTGTCTGTGAAGTATGTCCTGGGCTCTTCAGACCTTTGTTTCTGCTCCTGTGAGGGCCTTGTACACAACCTAGTCAGTCCTCTTTCTCTGTCTTTCTTCTCATTCTGACACCTTTAGAGTGGTGGCAGCATTGTCCCTTCCCTATAATAGATGTGTGTGTGTGTGTGTGTGTGTGTGTGTGTGTGTGTCCTGTATGCAAGAATTAGCATTCATGAAAGTGCCCTAGGTGTAAGTGATGCAGGAGTAAGTAAGTCTGTCAGTCCCTTTCCCCACTGTGTCACTATATGTTCCCAGCTGGGACAAACGGCATCAGAATGTGACTTACCAGGCAGGATGAATTGGGTTGAGTTTCTGCTACCACTGAGAGAGATCCTGAAACGATAAACTTGTGCACAAGATTGGGAACTTACCAAGGGTTAGACATCAGGGTACCCTTCCTTAGGAGTCTGGTTCTGAGAGTGAATCTATTCTCTCACATATAGATAGAGTGACTTCTGGAGACCTTAGATCTACAATGGCAGAGAACGTGTGTGCTATGGGACAGGGCAGGGATGGGAGGATCAGGATTTTAGAATTCACCACAACAGGTTTTAAAGTTTGGTTTGAAACTTCAGTGATCTTTGGTGAGCTACTAACTTGCCTAAGTCTTTATTTCCTAGTATGAAAAAAAGGGAACATTTATATCTTTCTAGGCATCATTGTTAAAGCGCGTGCCTCTCGGCCACTGCGTCTTGTTCATAGTGGTCAACTGACGTTAGCCCATCGCCTGCTGCTTACAGATGCTCACCGTCTGCTGCTTTCCAGGTTTTATCTCAGGGTGTGTGAGGTGTGGAGCTCTGGCGGGAAGAGGGGCAGAGTGCTGACTCCACGGCTGTGTTGAGTCGGGAGCTCAGCATTGGTCCGCGCCTGTGGCATGACTGAGTGGGTTCTGTTCAATCACTGAGATAATGAAGTGAGTCTTTGATGCTGAGTGTCATACGAGGGGAGAATTTCTTGCCAATCCTGGTGCTCTGTAGGCAATGTGCCTGAGGGATCACTTGCCCTGGTTTGCCCAGTGTGTTAGCAGTGGTGGTCTGAGGCAGCAGCAGCTAAGATGCAGGGTTCTACTTGAGGTGCTTTAAGAGATGGCTCTGTTGGGGAGGGGGCGCAATCATTCATTTGCTTATCATTCATTGATTTAAAGCACACAGCCCTAGTATTTTAGTATAATTTATAGAGTTGTACAATCTGAGTTGAGACCATTTTCATCATCCTATCTGCAGTACTAATCTCCTTTCCTCATCCACAAGTAGCATTTTCTTAAACCTTGAGTAATAGTCCACCTAATAATACTGTTATTTCCTTTATAAAGATGGAGAAAATCTGTGCACATGTCATTTTCTTCAGACATGTAGCCCCTAGTAAGATGCCATGCTCCAGCAAATACCTCCTCTCCCATGATCATACAAAAAGCCATAATTAAACTTAGTGGGAAGCCGGGCCGTGGTGGCACATGCCTGTAATCCCAGCACTCTGGGAGGCAGAGGCAGGCAGATTTCTGAGTTCGAGGTCAGCCTGGTCTACAGAGTGAGTTCCAGGACAGCCAGGGCTATACAGAGAAACCCTGTCTTGAAAAAACAAACAAGCAAACAAACAAACAAAACAAAACAAAAACTCAGTGGGAAAAAAATCCCATGAAAGTAGGAGATAAACTACTGGGGGGAAAGGGGGTCAGGAGGAGTGGGAAGAGGAATAATAGAGGGTAATGGGGGTAGATGTGATCACAATATGTGTAAAATTATTAAAAATAAATAAAGTAAATTTAAAAATATGGGCAGGATGAGGCTTATGGATTTTAAATAATTCACTCAAGATCACCAAGCAAGTAGCAAAGCTCGAGATCAAACCCAGGTAGCTTGACTTCAGACTCTTAGCCTTCAACCTGCCCTCCCACTTGGGGCAGATGCATAGTTATCTGCAATGTGAAATTATTTCCTTGCTTCCCTTCCAACGGAAATGTCCTATTATTATTATTTTTTTCTGTCAGTGGAGAAACAAGTCTCAATTCCACAGATTTTCTCTTATAGAGATATGTTAGGAAGGGAGGGAAGAAGTTGAATTTTCATTTTTGTTGTTGTTGTTGTTAGTCCCCTGGAGGTGCCAAAGAAGATGCAGCTTTGTTCTGGAGGAGGGCGTTAGTAATTGATAGGAAATGGAAAGACAGAAATGGAGTTAAGAAAGCAACAACGAACAACAGCAAACAAAAACAACAGAACACCAGAAGACAAAGGGAAGAAGGCCGAGAGCTGAAGGTCCCCAGAGTATTTCCTGATTCTAGCAAACACTCAGGGGAATCTAATGTGACACAGTAAACTAGTGAGTAGCAGTGACATTATGAGATGCTTCAACGCAGGTCTAATCTGTAGAGACTTGGGGGGATGGAAGTGGGTTGAACTCTAAGTCTGGGTCAGTTCAGAGTTTAAGGAAGTTGCAGCCTGGGAGGAGGCCAGAACAAATATTTTGAAGAATACATACTTATGGTTCTGTAGGCTGGTGAGGCTGTGGGATCACAGAGTGCCAGATCATTTTATTATTATTATATGGAAAGGCTAGTATTGTTTGACTTCTTAGGTCATCCGGAAGTGTGGATACTTATGGGAAACCTTGTGTTTGAGTCACAGGGAAGTGAGGGAAAAACAAAAAAGAAAGGAAGTTGGAGAGGGGCAGAGCAGTGTGTGTGTGTGTGTGTGTGTGTGTGTGTGTGGTGGGGAGGTACCAGGAAAAGGATGAGAGAGTCCAAAGGCAATAAACCCCATGGAGGGAGAACTGTAGGATGTTTGTGGAGTCACATCACCTTGAGAATCTAATGAAAGTCATGGACGTTTTCAGAAAAATAAAGCAAAGCTGCCATGTTAGACATTCCACCAAAATGGCCTCTGAGCCCATCTATGGATAATAAGTTAAACATTTTCACCTTTGGCCCACAGACTCTATTGACTATTGAGGAAAAAATGTTTTTGGAGCTCAGTCTTCTATGTTTCTGTTGTACAATGCCTGAAAGCCTAGCCCCTCAGAACTAACTTACTTTCTCTCTCTCTCTCTCTCTCTCTCTCTCTCTCCTTCCTCCCTTCTTCCCCTCCCTCCCTCCCTCCCTCCCTCCCTCCCTCCCTGTAGACCCTCCTCCCCTCCTTCCCTTCCTTCCTCCCACCCTCCCTGTAGACCCTCCTTCCCTCCCTATGCCACCTGGCATGACTTGACATTGAAAAGTGAAGTTCCTCTCCCAGTCTTCGAGCAAGAACTCCTATGCTCACTATAATCCCCTCCACTTAGGGTGAAGTGCTCAGCCTAAGGTGAAGCCTATTGTTCTCCAAGGATAGCTGCTTCCTGAGAGACACTAGCCACCACCTGAGCCAGCCTCCTGCAGAGCAAGCAGAACCAATTCTGCAGACCTGTTTCCAGTTTTTGGGGGAGGGGTCTTGCCCCGCCTATATAAATATTTGGAGACCTTCATTAAACTTTGAGCCTCGAACAGGTTCATCTTGGCTCCATGTTTCTCTTGTCATCCCGTTCCCATCCGTTTACCAGCTTTCCTTCCAGGTGACCTGGTAAACCTTTCGAATGTAGCCGTGGGTGGCCACACCTCCCTTCTTTTTTCTTCCTCCTTCCCCCTTCTTTCCTTCCTTCCTTCCTTCCTTCCTTCCTTCCTTCCTTCCATCCTTCCTTCCTTCCTTCCTTCCTTCCTTCCTTCCCTCCCTCCCTTCCACCTTCTTTCCTGCCCTCCCTTCCTCCCTTCCTCCCTTCTTGTCTTCCTTCCTTCCTTCCTTCCTTCCTTCCTTCCTTCCTTCCTTTCAGTGTTTTGGGTTAGGATTTCTTTTTGTTGTCATGGTTGTCTTGGAACTGGCTCTGGAAACCAGGCTGTCCTCAAACTCACAAAGCTCTGCCTGCCTCTGCCTCTGGTGTGCTGGAATGAAACTCAAGCCACCACTGCCTGGCTGGCACAGTTTTCTTTGTGAGTGAAATGTTTCTGGGTTGATGTTCTAGAAGAAATACCTTGGTTTTTGGCGGCTTCAGCCTTGTAGGGCTATAGCTTGATCTGTGATCACCAGTTTCACATTTTCAAAGACTTAACCCTAGAACCTCAGAATGTGACTGTAGACAGGGTTTAATTATGCAGTCCTGGCTTGCCTGGAGATCACTATATAGAACAGACTGGTCTTGAACTCATAGAGGTCCTTCTGCTTCTGCCTCCAGAGTGCTGAAATTAAAGGTGTGTTTTATTATGCCCAATCATTAGCATTCTTATGAGTGGAGGTTAGCAATAAACATGACTTGACTACAAATTATCGTGTTAAATGAAGTAACCCAAAATCTAAAAGATGAACACCATATGATTTCTCTCATAGGCAGATTATGGTGTGTGTGTGTGTGTGTGTGTGTGTGTGTGTATGTGTGTGTGTGTGTGTGTGTGTGGTGAGTCATGAAAAGAGATTATAAGGTTGATGGCAAATGATAGTGGCAGAATACACGTGACATGAAGGCAGAAGTGGGGTCAACCTGACATTTACCTAGGCCATGTGGGAAGACAGATTCAATGAGGGATTATCTACATTTGTTGGCCTGTGGACATATCTGGGGAGGATTTTCTTAACCAAGTTAATTGATATGGGGAGCAAAAAGTCACTGTGGGTGGCACCATTCCCTATGCAGGGCTTCCTGACTGTGTAAGAGCTGAGAAATGGAGTTGAGCACAAGCTAGTAGGTCAAGTGAGCACACATGCATTCATTTCTCTCTGCTCTCAACTGTGGCTGTGATGTGACTAGCCATTTCACCTTCCTACCACCTTGGCTTCTCTGCAATAAAGAGCTGTATCCTGGAATTGTAAACTAAAACAAATCCCCTCTATCCCTTTGTTGTTTTGTCAGAGTAGTTTATTCTAGCAATAGAGATAAAACTAAAACAGTGAGGGAAGGAAGGGGTCAAATGGGAGGGAAGCCAGGGAAGAAGGGAGAGGAGTGCTTGAGAGAAGGCAAATAAGAACAAAAAAGACTGAAAGTGCAGTAATAAACTCATTACTTTGTATGCTAATTTAAAACAACAACAGCAAGAACAAGAACAACGAGATTGAAACATAAGGTAGGCAGGAATACAAAGGGAAGACACCAAGGGAGGATGGCTATCTGAGAGGTAAGAGAGACCTCAGCGGTGACTACTAGCTTCCCTGCTGGTCTTGGGCTTGTGGCCTTCAGAACTGGGAGATAGCATATGTCCACAGTTGGGAGCTGTCCATTCTATGACACTTTGCAATAGTCCATCCCAACCCCTTCTCCAACTAAGTCATTTGGGCAAGCACCTCCACATTCCCAAACAGCTTGGCGAGGCTGCCCTGGGTATCAGACTGCTACTCACCCAGATGCCTCCCCAGAAGGGGAAACCTCCGATGAGGGAGATAGGTACATAGTTTCCCAAGAGGTTGGTGATCATGATGGCGCCCAGGCTGATGTGCACCAGGCCAATCAGGATCTGGATGGCCTGTCAGGAGAATCACAAGCTGAAACCTTTGCCTCTGAGCCCTGATTTTGCCTCTGAGCCCTGATTTTGCCTTTTCTTTGTACTTCCTTTATATTCTAATACCCATTTGGTTTCTTTGTCTAAAAGATAATGTGAGAAACATAATAATAAAATTAAAACTATAGTCAACCTTCTTCCCCCACAGAAAGCAAGCACTTATATTTTGAGATTACCTTCTATTATTATTCTTCAAACATGTATCATGGTAACATAGAAATGGTGTCTCTGCACCCTTAAATTGTGTGTGTATGTGTGTGTGTGTGTGTGTGTGTGTGTGTGTGATGAGAGAGAGAGAGAGAGAGAGAGAGAGAGAAAGATCAGATGTCTTTATCAGTCATTCTACATCTTATTTTCTGAGACTGGCACTCTCCACAGACCTGGAGTTCACCGATTGACTAACATGGCTGGCCAACCATCTCCAAGGATCCTCTTATCTCTGCCTCCCCAGGTATTATACGCTTGTGCTGTTGTACCTGGCTTTAACATGGTTACCTGGGATCTGAATTCAGGTACTTACAATAACACAACACATACTTAACCACTTCCCTACTCACTAGCTGCCTTTTAAAATATTTGCTAAGGGTTTCCTATATTCTCTGGGGGAAAGTTATAACACCAGTATTAGACAAGTAAGGTGATCTCTGGTTTTTTATATGTACACAGCCTTGTGTTCAGCATTCTTGTATGTAATTTTTTGCCTGCATCTTTTCTTTGTCTCATAGATTCAATTTTATCTTTCTTTATTCTTTACCAAATTCATGTATTAATGTTATAGTCTCTCTGAATATGACCTTATATAAATATAGGTATTTTGCTGATGTTGTGAGTCAAGATGACTCATATTGTGTTAGGATAGGATGATCGGCAATCCAATGTTACCAGTGTCATTACTTTAAAACATCATGAAGACCCAGGATTCTAATTCAAGGCCTAACTCAAAAACCATTGTAAAACGTAACAGCCATCTGAGAACTGGAGTGGTACTGCAGCTAGTCAAGACACTACCAGAAACTGGGAGAATGATCTGGAAGAGATCATTCCTTCATGCCTTCAGAGGGGGAACTATGACCCTTGCAGACTTTGATCATAGTTATCTAATATCCATAACTGAGATACAATGTACTTCTGTTGCTCTTGGCCATCAGTTCATGGATCTTTATTATAGCAGCCATATGAAGCTAATACAGATACAGCTGTATGTGTGTGTGTTTCCTGCAGACATGATATAGAAAGCATATATTGTTTCCTTAAGTTCATACTAATAGTATATTAATAACATACCTTGGAGTAAGACCCAATCATTGCACAACCATTTCCACAACATTCTGTTTGTTATAAGTACAACACAGTGACTTGATCACTGTTAAACTGATGTATAGTGTGCTGGTTATTTTTAACTGTCACCTTGACACAACCTATAATTATGTGGGAAGACAGTACTAATGAGGAACTGTCTGGATTAGGTGAGACTGTGGGAATGTCTAAGGGGGATTGTCTTCATCGCTGATTCATGTACGAAGACTCAGTCCATTGTGGGCACCACTATTCCCTAGACAGCAATCCTGAACTATATAGGATAGAAGAAAGTCAGAAGAGAGCAAGAAGAGGGCATATATGTGTTTGTTTCCCTCTGCTCTTCACTGTGAGTATGATGTAAGGTGCTTCAAATTCCTGTTTCGACATCCTTGCTAACCTGTAACTGTAAGCCAAACCAACATCTTCCTTCCACCTGTTGTTTTTCCTCAGAGTGTTTTATCACAGCAACAGAAACAAAATGAGGATAGATAGTTCAGTTGCTTCTATCCTTCAGCCTCTACAAGCCATGCTGCAACAAATAAATTTATAGGTACCATATTTCTTATCCCTATTGGTATATTTGGAGGATAACGTCTCAGAGATAAACCATTTGGTGTGTGTGTGTGTGTGTGTGTATACACACACACACACACACACACACACACACATATATATGTATGCACACACATATATACATATATTTATGTGTGTATATATATACACATACATACATACATACATACATACATAAATTCATTGAATACAATGAAGTGAGTTCCTTTGTGCTATTTGGGCCGGCTTTTCAGGCATTGCTGATTGTCTAGCCTGCTTGCCTTGTTTCCGCTTTGATTCAGCAACCCTGGGCTTCATTACACCTTTGGGAAACTTTGTCTTTGTTGGACTTTCTTTCTTCCTAAGCTATAGGAAGCAAATGCTTAGAGGCAAAAGGTTCTTCATCCAAGAACACTGCTTTTTGGCCTTTTTTTAAAAAATAAATATTCTTTGTTCCTGAATGCCCAAATCAGAAACTACAAGGCCATATACTGAAGCTCCTTGTGCTGAAGAGATTCCAACAGACCTGGGTTTGGGTAAGCCAACCCTACCTGCTTTATTTGAAGTTTCTTTTCTTTTTTTGTATGTATGTATGTATGTATGTATGTATGCATGTATGTATATGCATGCCTATATATCTATATATGTGTGCATGTTTATGCACAGGTATGGGTGTGTGGTTCCTTAGGCACTGTGTATCTTGTGTGTGTGTGTGTGTGTGTGTGTGTGTGTGTGTACATGTATGATGAGGCCAACATCTACCTTGGTTATCATTCCCCAGGAGCCCTTTAAATTTTTTTGAGTCAGGTTCTCTCACTGGATCTCATTAAGTAAACTAGGCTTGCTGGGCAGAGAGCTGCAGACACCTGCCTGTCTTTGACTTCCTGTTCTGGGATTACGAGTGTGCATATCCACAGCTTATATAAGGTGGGTTCTGCGGATGGCTCTCAGCTTGCTGACACTGCACTAAACACTTTACTGACTGAACTATTCTGTTCCCTGGCCCCTTATTTGGAATGTCTATTAGTCTGTCTCAAGCCTCTGCTTTCCTCTCTCTGTAGCAAGTGGTCTCTGGCTCACACAGTGGACTCCTCTCACTTACCCCGAGGACTTGTCCCTTTTTCAAGACTCTCTGGGTAGGCAGTCCCGTCCCAGCTGGCACCAAACCAGGCAGATTACCAGAAATCACATGGACTTGAGGCTGATGGCTGGGATAAAGAGGCACCTGAGTCACGGTTCCTGGGACCACAGGATAACTGTTGTGGGGTGCCACCACATATACAGGATTGGCCGTGGGGCCTGGTGAAGTAACTGGAGTCATGCTGATGAAAAAAATAATACAACAGAGTCACTCATCATTTATATACTTGTGTTTACATTTTAAAAAGACTTTAAGAGGCTTGGGAGATAGCTCAGTCAGTAGCCACTTGCTCAATAAGTATTAGGATATGAGTTTGCATTTTGCAGAACCTTTTGTAAAAAGCCAAGTGTAGGGCCAATGAGAAGACTCAGCAAGTAGTCACTTCCGCCTGGTGACCTGAGTTTGGACCCTGAAACTCACGTCGTGGGAAGAGAGAACGGACTCCCAAAATTTGTTATTTAATCTCTAAGAACATTTAGTGGCACTTGTGTGGCCATACACAATAAGTAAATAAAATATGTTAACAGTAATTAATAATAATAAAAACAAGTCTATTATTATTGTCTTCATTGCCAAGTGCATCTGTGGGACACGAGAGATGAGATCTCTGGAGAGTGAGTAAGGGAGACCCCCAATATAGACCTTTGGTCTTCATATACATGGGCACACACATACTTGAACGTGTGCGCGCGCGCACACACACACACACACACACACACACACACACGAGATATTAAACACTTTAAGATAACCAAGAATGATTTTTACCTGAGCAATTTAACCTTGTGTACTTATTAACCCCATCTTAGAGACAATGTTAAACTTCATTACAGGGCTTGTTGAGAATGCCAGGCAACCAATGCTTTACAAATGCCTCTCTTACAATTTTAATTGTCCCATGGATGAAAAAAGTCAAGCCCAGAGAGGTTAGGCACTACCAGAAGAGGCTGAGCCTTTTCCCTCTTTGTATGTCTCCTACAGTTTGATCCTGTTTTGCATACACTGAAATTATCTGATCCTAGAGTTCCACAAGTGGAAAGACTCTTGAGGAACACTGAGTTCAATTCTCCTAGATTTTGGAAAAGAAAACAGAGTATGAGAGTAGTGTTGACTTCTCCAGTGTCATGTACATATTAGAAAAACAGAGGTCATTGTGCTTTAGGGAGGTCTATCCTCAGTGTAGTGTGTGTGTGTGTGTGTGTCTATGTGTGTCTTCCATGTCACACACTTGGAGGTCAGAGGATAGCTGGTGGGAGTTGATTTTATCCTTCCATCCTGTGGGTCCCAGCATTAACCCTTACCCAGTGAGTTGGTATGCCTTTAAAAGTTTCTCTTCTCCATTCTGCTTTTAGAACAGACACCATAAAATGAGCACAATACACCCTTCAGTGTTTCTCATCCAACAAATCTTTCCAGTGTCTTTCATTCACTTACATTTCCCACATCTCATGTCTCATTTGACACAAACCCCTTATCTCTATTCCTCAGCAATTCATACAAACACTTGACCACGTACACTTACCTTTCTGTGCTTGGTTGCCAAGTACGTCTCTCTTGCTCCTGTTCCCAACTCTTTGCTGTAGAAAACTTACTTCCCCAGAGATTGACTGCACCCTGTGCAGTTGGGTAATTCATTTAGAATGATCCAAAGTCCTCTCCATTTCCTTCCTGGGTGAGGCCTGGTCAGCGCTGCTCAGAGCTTCCACACCCACATTTGCTTCCTGTCTCAGTCACTGAACCAATTAAATACAGTTCAATTTGTCAAGGGCTTCAAGGAGCTTGAATGGAGAGATGAGGTTGTGGTGGGTGCTCTAGGAGACAAAAGAATAACCTGGATGTTCAGGGCTGGGTGTACTGTGCTGAAATAGAGGACAGGTTGACTCAACCATTAATTACCTATTCACAGATTCCCCAGGAGTGGTATGGCTTTATAAGCTCCTCCTGCCGGTTTGCTTTATTTTCTAGAGATTTTAAGGTTTGTTTTTGGGGTCTCACTGAACTGGAAGCTTATGGTTCCCACTAGACTGGCTGGTTAGGGAGCTCTGAGCATCCAACCTTCAAAGTCATAGAAACATGCTGCCTCATCTAACTTTTTTTTTTCCATGTAGGGGCTCGGGACTGAACACAGCTTTCTTAGCAGGCATTTAGTTCATGGATCCATCTCCCTGGTTCCGGGGATTGTATTTTGACTTATTAAAATATCTTAATTCAAAGCAGAGGGAAGATGGAGGGAGGGAACTAGGTGGGGAGGGAAGAGGGAAGGACGGGGAAAGGGGGCACATGATCAGGTATTGGGGGGAGGGACGGGGTGAAGAACCAAGAGCCAGCAGAATCAGTGGAAATATGCAACCTTGAGAGGTGGGAAGTGTGGGGGGACCCTTTAGAATGTACCAGAGACCTGGTAGGTGAGAGGCTATCAGGACTCTAAGGGGGGACCTTAGGTGAAATGCCCTACAGTGGTAAGAGGGAACTTGTAGAGTCCACCTCCAGTAGAAAGACAGGGCATCAAGTGAAGGATGGGGTTGCCATCCCACAGTCAAAAACTCTGACCCACAGTTGTTCCTGTCTGAAAGAACTGCAGGGACGTTAATGGAGAAGAGACTGAAGGAAAGGAGGTCCATGATTGGCCCAAATTAGGACCCATCTCAAGGGGAGACTTTAAGGTCTGACACTATTACTGATGTTGTAGTGTGCTTACATACAGGAGCCTAGCATGGCTGTCCTCTGAGAGGCCCAGCAAGCAGCTGACTGAGACAGAAACAGATACTTACACCCAACCAATGGCCTGAAGTTGGGGACCCCTATGGTTGAATTAGGGAAAGGCTGAAAGAAGTTGAGGAGGAGGTTGACGCCCTAGGAAGACCAGAAGTCTCAACAAACCTGGACCTCTGAGATCTCCCAGACACTTAATCACTAATCAGGCAGCATACACTAACTGGTTCGAGGCCCCTGACACACATACAGCTGAGGACTGCCTGGTCTGGCCTCAGTGAGAGAGGCTGCACCTAACCCTTGAGGGACTTGAGGCCCCAGGGAGGCCTGGCAGAGTGTGGGTATGTGTGGGAGAGTGGAGACATCCTGACCCCCCATTCCCTTTGCCATCTCACCTCCCTCCTAATTCCCTCCCTCAACCTGCCTCTTATGACTCTTATTTCCCCTTCTAAGTGAGATTCAGGCATCTTCACTTGGACTTTTCTTCTTGTTTAGTTTCTTTGAGTCTGTGGCAAGTAGCCTATACTTTGTGGCTAATATTTACTTATAAGTGAGTACATACCATGCATGTCCTTTTGGGTGTGAGTTACCTCACTGAGGATGATATTTTCTAGTTCCATTCATTTGCCCGCAAAATTCATGATGTCCTTAATTCATGATTTTTTTTTTTAATAGCTGAGCATTTTTCTATTGTGTAAATGAGCCGCATTTTCTGTATCTATTCTTTGGTTGAGAGTCATCTGGATAGTGCTGAATCTGTAAATTGCTTTTGGTAGGATGGCCTTTTACTTTCTTGATCCTACCAATCCATGAGCATGGGAGAGCTTTCCATCTTCTGATATCTTCTTCAATTTCTTTCTTTAAAAATTTGAACTTTTTATAATACAAGTCTTTCATTTGCTTGGTTAGAGTTACCCCAAGATATTTTATATTATTTTTGGCTATTGTTAAGGTTGTTGTTTCCTTGGTTTCTTTTTTTTTAATCTGTTTGTCACTTGTATATAGGAGGGCTACTGATTTTTTGAGTTAATCATATATCCAGCCACTTTGCTGAAAGTGTTTATCACCTGAAAGAATTCTCTGATAGAATTTTTGGGGTTGCTTATGGAAATTATCATATAATCTGCAAATAGCAATACTTGGACTTCTTACTTTCCAATTTGTATCCCCTTTGTCTCCTTCAGTTGTTTCATTAAACCCATGGTTAAATGGAATTTTATTTTATTTTTTCTAGTACTTTTGTGGTTTTACTTCTTCTTTTTAATTGTGGTGCTGGTAATGGAACCAAGGGCCTCACACATTTGGGGGAAGTGTTCTTTTCCTTGAGGTACATTTGTAGGTCCAGTTTTTATTTTTATATCTTGATTTTCTTTTATGAGATCATTCTTGAAAATAGCATAAGATGTAAGTATAGTTTTATACTTTTCCAAAAGTCTACTTGGTTATCCTAGAAATTTTGTCTTCATTATTACTGCAGTGCACAGAAATACCACCTTAGTTCCAAGCTTCATTTCTGTGTGAGTTTTTTTCTTCTATACCACTGACCTGCTTGTCTATGAAGGAGTGACTTCTATGATATTTTCATTATTCTTTTTATGCATTAATGTCTGACAGGATCAAGCTTTTTTTGAAATTAAACACATTTTCTTCTTGATATTATTGTAAATTTTCTTTTTAAAGGAAAGGTTTCCTATAATGTGCCTATATCCATAAAATAACATCCTTTAAGACGAATGACGGACATCTTCTCTCTGGCAACTGTGGAGGTGGGTACAGCCAGGAGCACAGGGAACACAGGAGTGGCAGGGCAGCTGGGCCAGGGTTCATCCAGACTCTACCTGCACCCAGGAGCTGGGCAATGCCACAGCACTCTGTGCCAGGGGAGAGCCAGTCACCCAGGGGTGCTGAGACAGGCTTGCAGGCCCACAGGAGGAACAAGCACCAGTCAGAGACAGCAGGACCAACTAACAGTGGAGATAACCAGATGGCAAAAGGCAAACATTACCAACAAAAATCAAGGCAACATGGCACCATCCTAACCTAATTCTCCCACAACAGTAAGTCCTGGATAACCCAACTCACTGGAAAAGCAATATTTGGATTTAAAAATCACAGATAATGATGCTGATAGAGGGTTTCAAGATGGACATAAATAACTCCCTTAAAGAAATACAGGAGAACACAGGTAATCAGGTAGAAGCCCTTAAAGAATTATAGGAAAGCACAGCAAAACAGGTGAAGAAATTGAACAAAACCATCCAGGATCTAAAAATGGAAGTAGAAACAACGAAGAAATCACAAAGGGAAACAACTCTGGACATAGAAAACCTAGGAAAGAAGTCAGGAGTCATGGACGCAAGCATCAACAACAGAATACAAGAGATAGAATCTCAGATGCAAAAGATAATATAAAAAGCATTGACACAACAGTCAAAGAAAATATAAAATGTAAAGAGCTTCTAACCCAAAGCATCCCGAAAATGCAGGACACAATGAGAAGACCAAACCTAGGGATTATAGGTATAGAAGAGAGTGAAGATTTCCAACTTAAAGGGCCAGTAAATGTCTTCAACAAAATTATAGAAGAAAACTTCCCCACAGAACTCCAAATAGATTGGACCAGAAAATCAATTCCTCCTGTCACATAATAATTAAAACACCAAATGCACTAAACAAAGAAAGAATATTAAAAACAGTAGGGGAAAAAGGTCAAGTAACATATAAAGGCAGTCCTATCAGTATTACACAAGAATTCTCACCAGAGACTATAAAAGTCAGAAGATCTTGGACAGATGGCATACAGACCCCAAGGGAACACAAATGCGAGCCCAAGCTACTATACCCAGCAAAACTCTCAATACCATAGATGGAGAAACCAAGGTATTCCATGACAAAAACAAAATTACACAATCTTTCCACAAATCCAACCCTTCAAAGGATAATGAATGGAAAGCACCAACAAAAGGAGGGAAACTATGCACTAGAAAAAGCAAGAAAGTGATTTTCCATTAACAAACCAATAAGAAGAGAGCCACACAAACATAACTCCAGCTGTACCAACAATAATACCAGGAAGCAACAATTACTTCTCTTTAATATCTCTTAATATCAATGGACCAAATTCTCCAATAAAAAGACATAGACTAACAGACTGGATACATAAGCAGGACCCAACATTTTGCTGCATACAGGAAACCCACCTCAAGCACAAAGATAGACACTACCTCAGAGTAAAAGGCTGGAAAACAATTTCCAAGCAAATGTCCCAAGAAACAAGCTGGTGTAGCCATTCTAATATCAAATAAAATAGACTTTCAACCTAAAGTAATCAAAAAAGATAAGGAAGGACACTTCATAGTCACCAAAGGGAAAAATTTACCAAGATGAACTCTCAATACAAGGGTACCCACATTTACAAAAGAAACTTTACTAAAGCTCAATGCACACATTGCACACCACACAATAATAGTGGGAGATTTCAACACCCCACTCTCATCAATGGACAGATCAGGGAAACAGAAACTAAACAGAGAAAGAGTGAAACTAACAGAAGTTATGAACCAAATGGATTTAACAGATATCTATAGAACATTTTGTCCTAAAACAAAAGAATATACCTTCTTCTCAGCACCTCATGGTATCTTCTCAAAAACTGACCATATACTCAGCCACAAAACAGACCTCAGCAGATATAAGATTGCAATAATTCTATGCACCCTATTAGATCAGCACGGGCTAAAACTGATCTTCAATAACAACAAAAACAACAGAAAGCCCACATACACATGGAAGCTGAACAACTTTCTACTCAACAATAACTTGGTCAAGGAAGAAATAAAAAAAGAAATTAAAGACATTTTAGTATTTAAAAGAAAATGAAGGCACAAACCAAACCCATATACTCAAACATATGGGACACAATGAAAGCAGTGCTAAGAGGAAAACTCATAGCTCCGAGTGCCTCTAAAAAGGAACTGGAAAGAGCATACACTAACGGCTTAACAGCACAGCTGAAGGCTCTAGAACAAAAAGAAGCAAATACACCCAAGAGGAGTAGAAAGCAGGAAATAATCAAACTCAGGGGTGAAATCAATCAAGTAGAAACAAAAAGAACTATACAAAGAATCAACCAAACCAGGAGCTGGTTTTTTGGAAAAAAAAAAAAAAACCAAAAAGATTGTTAAACTCTTAGTCAAACTAACCAGAGGGCACAGAGACAGTATCCAAATCAGCAAAATGAGAAATGAAAAGGGTGACATAACAACAGATACTGAGGAAATCCAAAAAATTATCAGATCCTACTACAAAAGCCTATACTCAACAAAAGTGAAAAATCTAGATGAAATGGACAATTTTCTAGACAGACACCAGGTACCAAAGTGAAATCAGGATCAGATAAATTATCTAAACAATCCCATAGCCCCTAAAGAAATAGAAACAGTCATTAATAGTCTCCCAACCAAAAAATGTCCAGGACCAGATGGGTTCAACGCAGAGTTGTATGAGACCTTCAAAGAAGAGCTAATACCAATATTCTTCAAACTATTCCACAAAGTAGAAAGAGATGGAACACTACCCAATTGATTTTATGATGCCACAATTACATTGATACCTAAACCACACAAAGAACCAGCAAAGAAAGAGAACTTTAGACCAATTTCCCTTATGTATATCGATGCAAAAATACTCAATA
Organism: Apodemus agrarius; assembly: GCA_964023405.1. Taxonomy (NCBI): domain Eukaryota; kingdom Metazoa; phylum Chordata; class Mammalia; order Rodentia; family Muridae; genus Apodemus; species Apodemus agrarius. The sequence goes on from OZ030005.1 coordinate 148,371,116, forward strand.
AAGTTCTTGCCAACAGAATCCAAGAACACATCAAAACAACCATCCACCATGATCAAGTAGGCTTCATCCCAGGGATGCAGGGATGGTTCAATATATGGAAATTCATCAATGTAATCCACTATATAAACAAACTCAAAGAACAAAACATGATCATTTCATTAGATGATGAGAAGGCATTTGATAAATTTCAGCATTCTTTCATGTTAAAAGTCTTGGAAAGATTAGTAATTCCAAGCCCATACCTAAACATAGTAAAAGCAATATACAGCAAACCAGTAACCAATATCAAACTAAATGGAGAGAAACTTGAAGCAATCCCACTGAAATCAGGAACTAGACAAGACTGTCCACTTTCTCCCTACCTGTTCAATATAGTACTTGAAGTCCTAGCCAGAGCAATTAGACAACAGGAGGAGGTCAAAGTGATTCAAATTGGAAAGGAAGAAGTCAAAGTGTCACTATTTGCAGATGATATGATAGTTTACTTAAGTGACCACAAAAACTCTACCAGGGAACTCCTAAACCTGATTAACAACTTCACCAAAGTGGCTGGATATAACTTTAACTCAATCCATGAAAATTGTCAATTTTAATGTGTCTATCTGAAATATTTTCTATGTAATCCTTTAATTTTTATCATAAAGTGTTTTTACTTCCCTTTACTTCCCTCTTCAATAAATAAAAAATGTTAAAAAAATCAAAATAAATTTAACTCAAACAAATCAGTAGCCTTCTTATACTCAAAGGATAAAGAGGCTTCTAGGGGCTTAATATTAAAGAGCCTCCTCAATCTAAACAGTTGTTAGTGGCACTAGTGGCATTTCTAGCAACTTGGTACATCTTAGTACTGACCCACCACAGCAACATGTTGATGAAATGCTTTGGCATGCTTTGTTCAACATGCCACAGTGATTCTCAGGAAACTCAAGGCTTCTGGGTTCATCTCCCACCAGTGCTCCATAGAGGTGCCTTGTAAACTCTGAATTTCACGCTGGTCCATGGGCCTCCCTGAATGACTGGACAACAATGCCTTGAAATCCATGAATCTTGTCATGACTGTTCTAGAGCTGGCCAGCAAACCTCACTTCTGTCTCAAAGTCTAACAACAGGAAATGACATTCTCCTGCAGCACCCACTAACTTTATAGATTCTCCTCTCATCTGACCTTGGAGAGTAGAGACATTCAAATATCAGTTTCTCACTGTGGGATGTCCAGGGAAGAGGGTACTGTCCATTTGTAAACACCTGGTCAAACTCTGGAGAAAACACAATGCAGCTTAGAGTGGAAAGGTGTGTGACTAGCTTCCACAAAAGGCCACAGACTGTGACTAGTAACAGTGGAAATATACTGTTTCACTGTTCTAGATGAAGGTGTTATCAGAGTCAGACTCCTCCTGGGAACTATTGTCAGTGTGTCCTGCAGGTCACATGCATCCCAGAATACCTATGAATTTGGCCCAATGTATTTGTAGATGACAATAGCATATTGCATTTTTTAAAAGTTGGACACTCTGCAAGAAGATCCCTTTCTACAACTCTGATGGTTTTCTTTTGATCTTGGCATTTGACTAATAGATGCCTCACTCCAGTTTTCTTTTCCACAGGTCCTCTCCCTTTCATTTATCACCTCTCTTCTCTGCTTGCCTGACTCTGTCCAGATCCTCACTTTTATAAGAGGATCAGCTGTACTGGATTAGGCCCCACCCTTACAGCAATTTGACTTCATTGCCTCCATAAAGACTATATTTCTATTAAAATTATTTGCTGGGCATGTAGGCACACACCTCTAATCCCAGTGTTCGAAGGGTGGAAGCAGGTGGATCACTGTGAATATAAGGCAGGCCTGTTCTACATATTTTGTTCCAGGCCAGCTAGGACTACACAGTGAGACTTTGTCTCAAAAACAAATCAAAATTTATTGTTTGTATATTAATATGCATGCTACTGTAATATGGAGAGGTCAGGGGACAACTTGTAGGAGTTCTCTCATTTTGTCCTGTGGGTCCTAAGGATCAAATTTAGATAGCCAGACTTGGCATCAGGCACCTTGATCAGCTGAGCCATTTTTTTCTGGCCCCAGACTTTATTTCTAAATAAAGTTGTATTTTGAGGTGATGGGCACTAAAATGTCAAATTCCATTTTTTCTTACTGAGGGACACAAATGCATCACAATGTCTCACAGAGAGCTTTTAGGAACTTTTTATGGCTTAAGAAAAAATATATTAAAAGTGATCTCTTTTAGCTTTCTGAGATGGGCTCTGGTCACCAGTATTGGGAAATAGGAACCATTCCTCTTGGCCTCCTAAATCACCATGGTTACGATAATGAGAGATAACAAAGGATAGCCTGCTTATGAATTGCTATGAGTTAGATAGGAGCTATGCTAAGCTCTTTTAGTGACAAACTATCATGTAGCCCTCTTTACTACTCTATGGGCTGGAGACCATTCTGCAAGATAGCAGTAGTGTAGAGTGACTTAGAGTCTTGCTTTCACTACAGCAGCACTATGCCTCCTCCAAAGCTGGTATTTCCCTCTTTGTGATGAAAGAGTTCCTTTGTTTATAATATTTTCCACAAACAGAGATAAGAATGAGCAGTCACCTTGACTTCCTGTCAGGCCCCAATATTAGGGGTAGAGAAGGCTGGTAATCTACAGTGGGTGTGGATGTTTGAATAAGAATGACCCCCCCATAGACTCATATATTTGAATTCTTAGGGAGTGGCACTATTTGAAAGGATGAGGAGGTGTGGTCTTGTTGAGGGAAGTGTGTCACTTGGGTGTGGGTTTTGAGGTTTCAAAAGCCCAAGTAAGGCCCTGTTGGCTCTCTTCCTGTTTCTGAATGTAGAACTCTCAGCTCCTTCTCTAACACCTTGTCTGCTTGTACACTGCCATGTTTCTCACTGTGATGACAATGGACAAAACCTCTGAAATTGTAAGAAAGCACCAATTAAATGCTTTCCTTTATGAGAGTTGCTATAGTCATGGTGTCTCTTCACAGCAATAGAGCATTGACTAAGACAGTGAGGGAAGAGCCAATTTGTGATCAGATTGCATCCTTTATTACTGAACCAGGAAAAAGTGAGAACTGGCAAGGACATCATTGGAGTACGGCATCTTGTAAAAAAAAAAAAAAAACAAAACAAGACAAGACAAACCCTGCAGGGTTCTTCAGTTAGTCTTCTTCATCTTCTATTTGATTTTTTTCATCTTCTATTTGATTTTTTTCATCTTCTATTTGATTTTTTTCATCTTCTATTTGATTTGGATGGGATTCTTCAGAGACATGTTCCAACTCAAGTACCGATGGTGGTTTTAAAGGTGGTGGTGGTGGTGGTAGTTCTGAATGGGCGGGACCTAGGGAAAGTTGAAAGAAAATTGGTCATTAATATTGTCTTGAGGATAAAAGGCTTGCTCTTAGTCATCAAATCAAAACTAGACTAAATAACAACCACTTAAATGTAAAAGCCTAGAGCTCAGGCAACTTAAAACTCTGGAAAGACCACCTTACTGTGTCCTATGACTTAAGAGGTACTGCTTGCTTACTTACTTGATTGGTTTGTTTTTGGATAGAATCTTACTATGTATCTAAAATTTCCCTGGAATGGATGATCCTTCTGCCTTAGCCTTCTGAGTGCTACATGTATACATCATATCTATCCAACATGTTTCTGTGAATTGCAGCAAACACACTACCCTCAAGTACTGCACTTTTCAAAAGGACTTTAACCTTCTGCTACATTCTGGTGATTCCATCCGATTCAGGGGTCTTGGATGCCATGAGGGCATCCTATGCTGGCTAGTCCTAACTGTTAACTTGATTCACCCTAGCTTCACCTGGAAGAGACTTTCAGTTGAGAAATTATCTAGATCAGATTGCTTTGTGGGCATGTCTGTGGGGGGGGGCTGTATTGATTACTAATTGTGGTGGGAATACCCACCATGAATTCGGGTGGCACCATTTCATGGGCCAGGCCTTGAACTGTATTAGAGTCAAGCAAGCTGGTTGAGATCAGCAAGAACACAAAGGTTCATGCTTTCTCTCTCTCTCTCTCTCCCTCTCTCCCTCTCTCTCTCTCTCTCTCTCTCTCTCTCTCTCTCTGCTTTTGACTGTAGACATTGTGCTTTAAATTCCTGCCTTGACTTCCCCACAATAATGGACTCTATCCTCTAATTATAAGCCAAGTAAACCCTTTTCTCCCTTAAGTTTCTTTGGGGCAGGGAATTTTTTTCAAAGAAGCAGAAATTGAGACTAGAACATATCCTAAGTGACATGGTATTATTGTTCTCCTGAGCAACACTTTAAAACTTTGTTTCATGTGTTCTTTAAATGTTTTAAAGAATATTTTGATAAGTAAGAGCACACAAACGTCCCCCTGAAAAGATGAGTACCTAAGAAACCATCTCTCAATCTACTGGAATTAAGGTTACGTATCCAAAACTATGTTCAATAACTTTTGAGTGGTATGGAAACTATAAATGAAGGCTGAGCAATTTGTAGCCCCTGTTACCTGAGAAAACTGATTATAAAACTAATATACACAATGCATATAAACCTTTTGACTTTCAAACTCCATTTTCTTTCGGCATTCTGCACTGTTTAAGTTTAGATATACATCACTTGGGTTGCTCAGTTACTATCATTGTCTAATGCCTTGTTCTCTTTTCTGCTTTCTCTTTCTCTTCTTCTGGAATGGCCTGGAGGTAGGTGGGTTCCCTCAAAATCACCATGCCACTGTAATTTGTCTTAGGCCAATCCAGCCCTCTTTGCTATTATTTAGTTCAGGGCTGGAGGCAGTTGCGTCTGTGAGAGGGAGAGAGAGGGTTCCTGTTCCTTCAGAGGAAGAAGAACCAATTTCTGAGGCATGTGACCAAGAGTTATGTTGCCTGAACTGTCTTGGGATTGCGAGCTGAAACAGTCTTAGGATACAGATGCAGGTAGCAGAGCAGGAGGACAGAAGGAAGTCTGGTACCCATCATGCCTAACGTCTTCCTAACTTTGGGACTGTTATCCTAACAGATGCAGTCTTTGCTGATTGGATGAGAAATTTGAGTTAGGGGTGGGCACCTATAATTTGCTATAGAAAGTATTCTAATGAATGTAATTATAGTAGGGACAAAGCTTGACTGAGATATATCGCTGTTAAAGTCCTTCAAGGGCCCTTTGGCACCCATAGTCTAAAGTAAGCATTCTTTAATAACTTAAACGCTCTCAGGACCTGGTCTCTATTTACAGCTCAGCTTCATTTCAGCAATTTGTTTTCATAGAGTAGCCATCAGAATCCTAGGAACAGTCATTTCCCTGCTCCCAGGCAGAATTTTAGGCTGATACAAGAATGTAGTTATTTTTGAGACTAATGATTCATTTTGAAAAATACTAGGTAAGCTGAACAGATATTTAAACTATTACTATAACAACCTGTGTACACAATCCACCAATTTTAGTGATTATGTTTCTGTTTTTTACCTAATAATGTAGTGTAGAACATTGATTAATTTTTATAAGTTGACTAACTTTGAGTTCTTAGGGTAACTCCTACTTAGTCATGATGTATAAACTTTTAAAAATGTTACTAGATTTGATTTGGTAATTAAAGAATTTAAAAGTTTTATTTTTATTTGCATGTATGTGTGTGTGCCGGCTTGACTGTATGTGTATGCATTGCTCAGAGAGGACAGAACAGGATGTTGGAGAGTTACAGGTGGTTGGGAGCTGCTGTATGTGGCCAGTGTTGGGGAAACTGGGTCTTCACAAGTGACTGCTCTTAACTGCTGAGCAATTCCTCTAGCTTCTGCTTTGGTAGATATTTTTGTTGCTGGTAGGGAGGATTTTTGCAACTATATTCATCAGATTTCTCTGTTGTATTCTTTCCTGGGCCAATCAATTTATGCGAGAAATGGTCTTTACGCTTTTGATGTGGTATCCAATGTATCACTACCTAACCTAGGTTACAAAGAATTATGCCTAGAGTTTCTTCTAAGAGTTTTCACAGTGTTAACTCTTAAGCTGAGGTCTTTGTGCATTTGGAATTAACTTGTGGAGCTTGTGTGGGGTGGGGGTTTATTAGTTTCACTCTTTAGTTGTCTCAGAACCATTTGAAAGATTACTTAGTCACTGAACTGGCAAGTGTTTTATCACAACAACAGGAGGCAAATGAGAGCAGCTCTCTCACTATTGGCATGTCATTGTTCCCAATAGAAGTGCTTCAGTGTTCTTATTTCTTTAATATTGTGTTTATTCATAATTTGACAAATTAAACTTGATCTCCCCTTTCCTTTTGTTCATATAGCTAAAGGTTTGTTGGTTTATTATTATTTTTTAAAAAGAGAACACACTTTTGTTTTCCTTTGTTCTCTTATTGATGCGTGCTGATTTTATGGGGCATATGCAGTTATTTTTACCTCAGGCTATTAAATATTTTCATTTCTCACATTAAGCTTAGTTTTAAAAGTCATTTTCTAGTTTTTTTCAACAGCAGACAGTTCGGGTTTTAATTTGAGACTTAAAAAATATGCTATTCACAGCTACACATATTCTAAAAGTTCTTTAAAATTTCTTCTTCCCCTTTCCCCTTTCCTTCCCCCCTCTACTCCTTCTGTGACACCCATAGTGCACATGCTGGCACTCCCAGTGGTGTTTCCCAGGTGTCAGGTACGCTGTTCATTTTCTGCACTTGCTCTTACTCTGTGCTACTGATGATAATTGAAACTGACCTATCTTCAAGTTGGTGTTTCTTCTTCCAGCTCCCATCTTCTTTTGAATTATTGCGTTAAAAATTTCAATTTTGCTGTTGTAGTTTTCTGCTCTGGGATTCTGATTTTTTAAAGAGTTTCAGTTTATTTTATTTTAGGTTAGGTGCTGCTATGCTTTTAGTTTTTTAAAAAAAGATTATTTTTGTCCTTTTTTTAAAATTGAAAATATATTCTTTTCTTATCCAATATACTCCGATCAGAGTTTCCTTTCCCTCCACTCCTCCTAGTCCCCCTATTTCTCTCTCTCTCTCTCGCTCTCCCAGATCTATTCCCTCTCTTTTTCTCTTCAGAAAAGAGTGGCTCTCCAAGGTATCTTAGATATCAACCAGCTTTGGCATATCAAGTTTACTAAGACTAGGTGCATCCTCTTTTATCAAAGTTGGAAAAGGCAGCCCAGTAGGAGCTTGGACTCAAGGGTCCCAGAGTCAGGCAACAGAGTCAGAGACAGTCCATGCTCCTACTGTTAGGAGTCCTGCAAGACAACCAAGCTACATCCTCAAGTGACAGCTCATGCTGGTGAGGACGTAGAGCAAGGGAAACACTCCTCCACTGCTGATGGGATTACAAACCTGTACAGCCACTATGGAAATCAATATGGAGGTCCTTCAAACAAATTGAGAATCAATCTACTTCAACACCTACTTCTTTTAGCTGAATAAAACATCTCATGTTTAAGTCTAGGGTCTAGACTTACTTAGAAAAAAATAGTTGACTTATCTTTCTCCATTTGTGGAGAACACACTTTGTAATTCATTTACTTATCTCAGAATGTTTTGGTTCAAAGCTCCATATTTAAGGTAATGTGGCAAAGTGGGCGAATGATTGGGTATAGATTTTTCTTAATCTAATAAAATTTCCAGCCTTTGTTTTGGGATTTTTCTTTCTCTTCAGGCTCTTGTAGTGGCCAGAGGTTGATGTTCAGGTGTTTTTCTACACTTTATTGGTCTATTTATTTATCTTTACAGTGTTTCTCATTGAAGTTGACACTTGATGTTTCTGTTAGACCGGCTGACTAGCTATCTCTGTCACAGACACCTGCTACCATATCCACCTCTTTCCACATGAGTGTTGGGACTGGAATTTAGGTCACCACGTTTGTATAGCAGGTGACTTGCCCTCTAGTCCATCTCTCTGGTCTTTATTACTCACTTTCTCTTGAAGCCATTACAATCATCTTTGCTGTTATGAACCAGTGGAGCACGATGATTGCAGTAATCAACTCTGCGATGGTACATACGACGCAAATTTGTAGAAGCATCATGCCAGCCATCTGAAAGAGAAAAGAAACATTCAGCATATAGAACAAGTGCAAGAAAAGCATTTCTGGGTCAGAATGCACCATCTCTTCTTTACAGTTCCAAACAACTATGATTATTTCAAGGTAGTTGCTCCCTTGTTTATGAAGTGAACGTCTTGCTAAACACTTCAATTCTTTTAACAGCTTCCCAAACTTTATTTCTGCTTTACATATGAAGGGTTTGGAAAGGAGAGAAAACAAAGCAGTACATAGTTTGCCTCATTTTTCTCAGACCCCCTTTTAAAAGTTTTATAGAATTTGTTTATTTTATGTCCTGACTACAATTTCTCCTCCCTCCTCTCCTTCCCAGTCCCTCCCCATCCCCTCACTCCTTTCACTCCTCCCCATTTCTCTTCAGAAAATGACTGGCCTCCATAGATATCAGTCAGCTTTGGCATATCAGGTTGTAGTAAGACTAGGCACATCTCTTCTGTTAAGGTTGGAGGACAAGGCAGCCCAGTAGGGGGAAAGGGTCTCAGGTCAGGCAACAGAGTCAGAGACAGCCCATGCTCCTACTGTTAGGAGTCCTGCAAGAAAACCAAGCTACACAACTGCAATATGTGTGGAGAGGGCATGCAGGCTGCCTGGTTGTTAGTTCAGTCTCTATGAGCCTCTTTGGGTTCAGGTTAGTTGTTATTGACCCCTCTGGCTCCAACTATCCTTTCTTCCCCTCTTTCAAGGGATTCCCCAAACTCTGACTAATGTATGGCTGTGGGTCTTACCATCTGTTTCCATCAATTGCTGAGTAAAGCCTCTCTGATGACAATTGGGCTAGATGCCAATCTATGATTCTCAGTCTCTTTTAGTGGGGCTGATAATATGATTATGTTTTATGCTATTCTACTAAGTATATTTGGAATTGTATGTTCTGTTTTTTATTACTCCCTGCTTTAAGTGTTACTGCACGAAGTGAAGTTATTCTTTCTTAGCTGATGGAAAGAGCAAGTGGAATGGGACATTCTGATAGACAGTCAGATTTTTTAGGGCTCTCCCCCACCCCCGAATGAATTGTGTTTAGAACATCCAATTCTTTTTACAAAGCTGATACTTGTCTGGCTTCCAATAGGGAATCATTTAGTTTACTGTATATTTTAAATAGGTAGATGGATTTAATCCAGGAAGATCAGTGTGCTGGCTAGTTTATGTCAACTTGACAAAAGCTAGCATTATTAAAGAGAAGGAAGCCTCAGTTGAGAAAATACTTCTATAAGATCAGGCTGTAGGCAAGTCTGTATGAACTGTTCTTAACTAGTGATTGGTGTGGGAGGGCCCAGTCCATTGTGGATGGACCACCCCTGGGCAGGTGGTCCTGAGTTCTATAAGAAAGCAGACTGAGCAAGCCATGGGGAACAAACCAATAAGCAGCACTCCTCCATGGTCTGAGCTCCTGTTTCTAGGTTATTGCCATGATTGAGTTCCTGTTCTGACTTCTTTTGATGAACTGTGATGTGGAAAAGCCAAATAAACCCTTTTCTTCTCTAGCTGCTTAGGCCATGGTGTTTCATTGCAACCATACTAACCCTGACAGTCAGTGTTACCAAATTCATTAACAAGGATTTCAAAGGTGATCATCAACCATGAAACTCACATTTTTTTACATGTTTTTCTCAGTTTTTTTTCATTCTTGTGTCTAATCTCAATTGGAATAAAGCACCAGAGAAGCAGACAGTAATTCACTGGCCTCCTCTACATGCTCTCCAAAGATGTTGTGATAAGTACATACAACATTTGCACATATTTAAAAAACCATACTTTTACCTATAATTTTGCTTCTAAACCCTCCAAATTGATGTCCTTTTTATGTGCAAAACATATTCACCTCATCTCAACATCTTCTCTGATTTTAAGTCATTACAGTTCCAATTCTGAGTCCAAAATCTTCCTAAATATCATACAGTCAAGAAGCTCTAAATCCTTCTTGAAATCAACTGTAGGAAAGGCTTATACTGTGGTTTAGTAGGGTCCTAAATTTCTCTGTCTCTGTGGACTCATGAAACCAGAAAGAAGTAATTCATGGCCAAGACTCAAAATGGAGCAGACAGGCTACACTCCCAAAGTGGGAAATTAAAAAAGGAGGAACAGCTCCCAGGGCCTATTCACACCCACAGCCAGTGGAGCTATATTTGGTAGATTTAAAGGCCTGAAAATAATTCTCCTCAGTGTCTTGTCTCTGAGGAAGTTCTTTGCCCACTGGGACAGTGGCTCCACCCTCCTTCCTCTCTGGGACAGTAGCTCTACCCTCTAGCCCTCTGGAATGCTGTCCTTATCTCAGTCTACCCTGCACTGAAAATGAAAATATTTTACAACTCGAAATGCATAAGCTTCCTTCTCTTCATTTCCTAGTTTTTTTCTTTATGTAGTTAATATGTAACTTTAAATGGTCATTTTCATAATTTTATGCTTATGCATTTATTGTTGACTTACTTTTCTACAGAACAAGACTATGTGGCTACTTAAATTTTCTTTGAAATAGATATCCCATTGAGTTGATACCATTTAAGTTTCACTTTTCCCAAACTGACTAGTATGACCTCATCTTATAAACATGTTCTAGGAACCAGAGGAGCAGGGCCCTGCTGTAAGACAGTATTTCCTGGAAATGACAGGGAAGCTGCACCCATGAAATCTCAGATCAGTAAAATGATAATGCCATATGACATGCAGTGCAGATGGAGGACATTTCACAAGTCCAACTCCCAACAGGTAACCAATGCTGAGGGAGTGGAAAATCAGTTTTCTTGGGGGTATACCCCTGGTAGGTTACCCAATGTCAAGTGGTCAGCCCTAAATACAAATGAATGAGCAACACTGAATGGACTCCATGGTTTATAAACAATAATGCTTTCAGGAGAGAGGTCATGAAGCTAAAGAAAGGAGAACAGGGGAGGAACTATAATAAGAGATGGGGATAGAGTGTGTAAATATTACTGTACTCATGTATGAAATTCTCAAGAACGGATTGTTTGGGGGGTCTGGATGTATACATAATGTTTCCTCTAGCTCAATTCTTTCTGCTACAAGCTGGTGAATTTTTCTTTGTGTAAATACTATGTGATTTTAGTATAATACCATAATAACAACTTTGGATATCTACTTCAGCAAGTTCTGTGGCTCTTCTTGTCAATTACATGACTTCTAGGATTTCGTGGCAATTTCCAAACTAGTGTTCTTCTATTCATATGTATTTTGTAGCAATTTCATTGTGTGCCATTTATAATATTTTTTTTCAGTTCTATCTAACACTATTATTGAGTTATTACTAAAATTGGTACTTACATTTGACCAAATGTAGTTAATTCCGATTGATTCAAAAAGTGGAAATTCATATCCAAATAGCATTAAACCAAATAGAGCCACAAAGATACTTAAGGTGTTTGTTATAATTGCTAACACACGCTGCAATAGATTAAAAAAATAAAAGAAGTCACGGATAGAATAAACAGATTTAGAGCACTATTTACTATGTGTACACATGGGGGATTCTCTGTCTTTCATCTCACCCTAGATATAGTGGGATTGCAGGTGTGGTACTGTTTCTGGCTTGAATTAGTTCTGGGAATTTCAGTTCAGGTCTTCATGATTGTGCAATGACCCTTCTACCTTCTTAGCTATCTCCCTACCTCTCTTGTCTGAAAAAAACTTGTAAAATCTGACTTTTGGCAAGTGTATTAAGTGTGGCTACCAAGACTTCACTCCAATAAAACTTTTTATTTCACAACACATTTCACAGTACATGTACTCCTTGGGATATCACTGTACAGTGCTAAGCATCAGGAGGTTACAACAGGGACTGGATAGATGGCTCAGTGGTTAAAAGCATTGGCTGTTCTTCCAGAGGATCCAGGATCAATTCTCAGCACCCACACAGCAGCTCACAACTGTCTGTAACTCCAGTGCCAGAGGATCTGGTGCCTTCTTCTGAGGACACTGTACACACATAATGCACAGACATAAATGCAGATAAACCACCTTCATACACAGAAAAAGAAGCTTAGAGTAATGATGATGAGGGAGAAAAATTATATTCTGATTGTTATGTAATGAAATTTAATAAATACCATGATATCAGCAGGTTTCAACTTCAGGAATTGCCAGGCTTATTTGTGCCAATTCAGTATTTATATCCATTTAGTGGTTCCCAGCTTCCTTTGAAAAGCCACCAGACTCTTTTAAGTGGCCTGAAGGACACTGTATGAGCTGTGAAGGAAGGTGTCCCGTTGAGAAGGAGCTGAGAGAGTTGCATGTACTTTTTACACACGTTTGAGAGATGATTGCCTGCTTTCCAGGAGGATGTGCTTGTGGTCATAGGAAGAAGGAGTGACTTAACAACAGCAAATCAAAGCAAAGGACTTAAAGGGACATAGGAACTTCAAGCTGTGTAGGCAGAGAGTCCTCCTCCTATTGTAAAGACTTTCTTCATTAGTTTATTTCTTCTCCCATTTTCATGCTTACATAAACAAGTATGTGTTTGTGTGTGTGTGTGTGTGTACATACATGTCATGTGCATGAATGTATGCATGAGAAGGCCCAAGGTCCATCTTATTGATTGAGGCAGAGTCTCCCAGTGATCCACTGATCTGGTTAGTCTTACTATTCATCTTGTTTTGGGGATCCACTGTCTTCTGGGGATGTAACATCAGGTGACCTTTATATGTGTTTCAGATATCTGAATTCTGCTCTCATGTTAGTTTAGAAAAGTGCTTTAGCAAGCCACCAAGTCATCTCCTTAGTGCTCTCTTCATTAGTTTAATTTTTAGTGAAGGAAACCTCTTTAAGCTTCTGCTATGAAACCCAGGAGGGAATCCCTCTGTTCAATCCATGGGTGGCCATGGCTCACCCAAAGAAGTATTTCTTGAAGGATTAAGAATCTAAATCCTATCAGGTGTGCCAGTGCACATCTTTAACCCCAGCACTGGGGAGGCAGAGGCAGGCAGATCTCTGAGTTCGAGGCCATCCTGCTCTATAAAGAGAGTTTCAGGACAGCCATAGCTACACAGAAAAACCCTGTCTCAAAAAGCCAAACCAAACCATATCTAAATCCTACCAGGCATCTATTATATTTCCTTACTCCTTCAACTAAGAAGATCATTTATAAGAAGCAGGAAGTTTATGTGCATATAAAAACACTGGAATGATGCCAGCTGCTTCCAGAGATGGGACCAGGGTGGCTTTGCACAGAAAAGAAACTTAGGCTTTGCTCCTTGAGGTAGTACGGAGGGGAAGGGGGATTGTCAGAGATGTTTAGGTTTACCAAAGGCTGCAGACTGTGGCTTGGAAATTATAGATAGACTCCACACTGCCATGCTTCAGGAAAAAGAAATAACATGCTTGGTGAATTTTTTGAAAACCAGCCAAGGGGCCATATTTACTCCTACTGTGGCTGTGGCACAACAAAAGCATACTTCACACAGAAACTGAAACTGAGCCCGCATTGAGTTAGGAACTAGCAAATCTCAAGCTTTTGAGGCCAGCCGGGCTATTGCTCTGGACGTGCAGATGTTTAGCTCTGTGTACACATCCTTGCCAATACTTTGGGGTTATGAGATTAGAACATAGACTAGGAAGGGATATGATGTTAACAATGGCTGCTTAGGTGATGGCAAAAGGTAAAAAGGCAAGGAAGCCAAACTCTGATGCCTCACAATCATAGTTGGCAAACTCCCCAGCAAAACAGCCTCTATGCCACTGGTCTTTGGGGAAAAAATATAAATCTTTATCCGAAATAGAGAGCAAAGTTTGTTTTAGAGTTTCTCTGGGATGTTCTGGCTGTTCTGGAAGTTGGTCTGTACACTAGGGTGGCCTCGAACTCACAGAGATCTGCTCCCAAGTGCTGGGACGCCAAGGCGTGTGCTTGCTAGTGCTCTCCGCGTGTGCTTGCTAGTGCTCTCCGTGTTTGCTCAGGTTAACGTCAAGCACAGCAAAGTACTTGGCTCAGGGTCCCACAGCTAACGCGGGAGCCTTCAGAACCTGTGCATGTGAGCTTCCAGAGTTGTGACTAATCAGGAGTGGTGGGCAGAAGGGGGCAGGGAGGTTCCAAGTGGGCAGGGCACTGGACCTCACTGGGGGTGTTCTGATTGGTTCTTCTTTTTGTATTCGGGTGGCATTCCATAGACCTGCAGGAGACAGCTCTCTTTCCACGGGTTATTTTTTCTCATCCCCTCTTTTTTTTTTTTTTAAACAACAGTCATATGTGGTGTCCTCTCCCCTTCCCACTTTTCTTTGTCAACTTGACACCAGCTGGAGTTAACTGTGGGGAAGAACTTCAAGTGAAAAAAAATGCCCCCATCAGATTTTCTATAGGCAAGTCTGTAGGGCAGTCTCTTGATTAATGATTGATGTGGGTGGGCGGGACCAGCTCGCTAAAGGACAGGTAGCTCCACCCCTGAACAGGTGGTCCTGGGTTGTATAAGGAAGTGGGCTGAGAAAACCTCAAGAGACAAGCCAGTTGGCAGCGTCATTCCATGGTCTCCGCTTCAGTTCCTGCCCCTAGGTTCTTGCCTTGAGTTCTTCCAATGATAGAGTGGGACCTCTGTAGGAAGAGGTGAAATAAACCGCTTCCTCTCCATGCTGCATTTGGTCATGATGTTTCATCACAGCAATAGGAACCCACCTAAGGCACTGACTAAACACTGTCCCACTTCCAAAACTTTCTTTCTCAGCTTCAAGAGCTTCGTTTTGTGATTAATATCCCCCCTTAGATGCTGAGATGCCATGTAGGGATTCATTCCATGGAAGCCTGTCACATCTGTCTCCTTATCTGCCCATTAAGCACACCTTTCCCCACACTCCCCCAAAAAGACACACTGAGGTATGTGTTTGTGTGTGAATGTGTTTAGAAAAATTCAGTGATTTTTTTTTCTAAGCACTTGGAGGAAGTTTACTCACCCTCCCCCCAAAGTCTCAGAATTCATCAATAGCTCTTCCTCTTTGTGCCCTGAAACATTTCTGTCTTTGGGGTTATGTTCAGCTTTCCCACATACCTGACATGCTGAAGAACTACCCTGGGTTATACTGCTGGATCCTGAGCTGATGAACTGTGGGAAGAAATTTGTATTGAAACACCCACACTGTTTGATCCATCCCCTCAACAGATTCTCTTTCTAATGTTACTGTCATTCTGATGTCTAGACTATCCCCAAGTTTTAGGAAGAAAGTGGTATTGAAATGAGAAAAAAAAAAAACTACCTTGGCTCTAAGGGATTCCCTAAAAACAGTGGTTCTACTTTTTTTTTTCCCTGTTGAGAGATGAAAAGATGTTGAGAAGTTGGTGGTCATTCATTCGATCAACATGTAGATGATGGAAGTCAGGAATTTCTCAGTAATTTTATGAGGGACAAATAGTGGACCATTGGCCACGTTTTGATGTTCAGTTAGCAAGTTAATGACCCAAAGTATTAAAGAGTAAGATGGCTAGTCTGGCAGTTCCCATCCACAGGAATCCCTCAAAGTATCCTAGGGGGAAAAAGATCACTAGAAAAGAGTTTCAGAATGCATTTGATCTGAAAATCAAATGGCTTTATTTTATTTTATTTTATTTTATTTTATTTTATTTTATTTTATTTTATTGCCATTTCCTCAATTATTGTGATGTCTGTGACCTACTGGGAACTAGCTGAAAGCATGGTCATTTGTGGTTATTTTGAATTAACTTTTCTTCCCATGGTATGTTTTCCATTTGCCTGCAGAACTCCCAGAAGATGACCTAAATATCCTAAGAAGGAGATCGAGAATCTCTCAGTCCAGGAGGACGTAGTCTGCTATGAAAGCAGAGGCACCTTACCTTGGTTTACAGAAAACTCTGCTGTTTTATTGTAGGGTATTCTGTCAGAGTTACTTAAACTCTTCAGACATTTATACTATTTTCTCATTTATAAAGCAGGGAGTGAAAAGCCACTGCATTTGATCCTTGTGGCAACGCTGTGTTGATGAGACAAAACGAGCTTAAAGTACCGCTGGGATACGCATGATGTGGGGATGGACACACCACTGAATATGATTCGTGGTTAATTTCTCCCATAAGCATCCCGTTTACGCCTTGGGCCTAGGGCTCTTTCTAGACACTTTGCAATCAGAGACTCATTGTATCATTCCAGTTTAAGTAGTTGCTCTTTACCACACACACCTCTTCCCAGAAAGTTGTCAGCTTTGCAATGACTTCAGAGGTAAAGCCTTGGAAGAAATGTCTGTCAATCAAAGAAGTGAATGCCAGACCACTGCCTTAGGGAAATGACTACTATGTCTCAGAAAGCTTTGTTCCACAAAGCTCAGGGACTGGGCTCCACTTAACCTCTGCTCTTTTAAAGCTCCATCTTGGTAGAGAAGATCACAAAAGTGGAAGAGTTTTTATTGGAACCCGTTCTCTGTGAAGAAATT
The DNA here is from genome assembly GCA_964023405.1 of Apodemus agrarius. NCBI lineage: Eukaryota > Metazoa > Chordata > Mammalia > Rodentia > Muridae > Apodemus > Apodemus agrarius. The sequence goes on from OZ030005.1 coordinate 148,387,538, forward strand.
CATCCTTATATTAAGCTTTCTGCTTCTCAAGACTCTCTGTCAAAGGGAAGTCGGGTGTGTCCCAGGTCACATGACTTCTGTATAAATGACCCATGATTAACACATTTCTTTTGGACTGAGTGTGTCTGTGAACTAAACTAGTTAGCAGGGAGTCATGGCTTTGGGTCTCCTCAAGTATAATTACTTTTATTTTATTTTATTTTATTTTTTTGGGCATGCTTCTGGTGAACACTTTGATAAATATACCCATGAAAGTATTAGAATATCTACTTTAGGAATCTCTGTTTAATTTCTCCCCATTCCTCTCAGCCTCCCACCTGCCCCAGGTTCTTCCTCCCCCAACATATGTCACTTCTCCAAAAATTGCCTCTATTTCCCTAGACACTAAACTCTTGCTTTTGGGTTTCCACCCTGAAAAGAAAGGCTTTACAGCTGCTATGTACACAGCTATGATTTTTAAGAGTCTTCTTAGTAATACTCATTTGAAATCTTTTCTACTCTCACATCCCAGTCTCTTGAGGTCCTTATCAAAACAGGCAGTACAAACAAAAATGCTCAAATGAGCACTGTAAGTCAGTGATTGAGCCTAGTAAACTGTTGACCACAGAATGTTCTACTTGATCAGTTAGAATTAAATCAATAGAAATCAGTAATGACCACAGTTCACTCACCAGTGTTCCGGAGGCAAACAGGTAACAGATGCTAGTTAACATGAGCTTAAGACCGATACTGTGCTTCTTTTCTTCTAGACGGTACAAAGAGAGCCAGAGGATCCCCAGTGCACTGTGAATTAGGCCAAGCATTATTTGTGCAGCCTGTGAGAAGAAAAAGAGCCAGTGTTATTATTCAAGGTGACTCTACTAAGGATCGTTTGAGTCTGGGTGTCTGACAAGTCTTGGACGTATTCAGTTTGCTCTGTACATTAGTGTACTCATCAAGCTCTCCAGAAAATAATCAACAAGAAACAAGATGCTAGTTCTAGTCTCTTTAGGATATTGATGTAATCATGGAGACCCCAGACACTATTCCACCCTATTCCACCATCCTGATAAACCTTTTGCTTCAGGATGGAGAGTGTTCACTTTCTCTGAATATTGAAAGAGTTACATGTCAGGGAGGAACCAAGGTAGAGACAGATGGAGCAGAGTGGTTTGGGTCTTCTTTGCTTGAACAAGAATGTTTTTATTTAACAACAGCCTCGAGGGACAATCATTTGGATTTTGCAGGTGCTTCTGGTTAATTGAATAGCAGAGGCCTATTGATATGTCTTTCTCAGAAGGATGCCATGGATAAAGAAGAGCTGCTGCTGTGGGGACCTGGCTGTGTCTGAGCCCTGCTATCCTCTCTATGGATTTTTTTTAAAAGGCAGACTATAGTCAGAAGACTTATCTCTTGTTCTTCACTGATAAAACCAACTAGGAACTTTTGACCTCTCCTTCTTTCCCTCTTCCTCTCTTATTTGGGACTTGAACTTCAGTTTTACCTTGTTACCTTATCCTGTGTTGATTTTTGCCACTGGAGAACAAACAAGTCTAAGCCTTATTTAAGAGAAAAAAATAGTATTTGTGAAGTCCAAAACATAGTTAAGAATCTATTGACCATGACAAAGATGGAGGAAGAGGCAGATTGGTTATTGTGCTGGTTAGGTTTTTTTTTTTTTTTTTGTCAACTTGATAGAAGCTGAAGTCATTTGAGAAGAGGTACCTTCAGCTGAGAAAATGTTTCTGACACAGTGGCATGGGTGGCAGTTTGTGAGGCATTTTCTTCATTTGTGATTGATGTGGTGGTACCATCTCTGAGAAGTTGGTCCTGGGGTGTATAAGAAAGTAGGTTGAATAAGCTGTGAAGAACAAGCTAGCAAGCAGCATTTCTTCATGGCCTCTGCTTCAGATCCTGCCTCTAGATTCCCTTCTTTGTCTTCTACTGTTGATGAACAGTAGAAGATGCCTACAAGCAAAACAAACTCTTCCCCACATTGGATTTTATTATGGTGTTTTTCCCCTACAGCAATAGTATAAAAAGAAAACTAAGGGAGTTATACACAGCCTGAGTGCATATCCTATCTACTTGATTGCTAAAATATTTCTGTACAAAGTGAGAATGGTCTTTGTTGAGTACTGACATGAGATGCAAGTATCTTCAGTTTTCTTTTGCTTATTTTTATATATTTATTTCAAATAATTCTTCCCTAGTATCTTTTTTTTTACTTTTTTTTCAAAAATTTTTTTATTGGATATATTCTGTGTTTACATTTCATTTCCCTTTTTTTGGTTCCCCACCTCCCTAAGGTCCCACATGCCCTTTTCCCTCCCCCTGCTCCCTCATCCACCCCTTCCCACTTCCCTGTTCTGGTATTCCCCTACACTGATGATTTGATCCTTTCCAGCACCAGTGTCCATTCCTTTCTTCTTGTCAGACATCATTTGGTATGTGAATTGTGTCTTTGGTGTCCCAAGATTCTAGGCTAATATCCACTTATCAGTGAGTGCATACCATGGGTATTCTTTTGAGACTGGGTTACCTCACTTAGTATGATGTTCTCCAGCTCCATCCATTTCTCTAAGAATTTCATGAATTTATTGTTTCTAATGGCTGAATAGTATTCCATTGTGTATATATACCACATTTTTTTGTATCCATTCCTCCGTTGAAGGACATCTGGATTCTTTCCAGCTTCTGGCTATTATAAATAAGGCTGCTATGAACTAAATTACTTTTTCCATTACTGTGAAAAGAAATGTGGCTTGGTGGGTCAAGAAATACCTATGTCGGCTCCCTGCAGGCAGCTGCCATATTGCCTGCAGCTTCCCGCCCAGCTGGCGGTGGGGAAGCCGGAGGGTCACCCAGCGTGCCAGGTGCTCAGAACCATCCGGCGGCGGCGGCAGAACCAGGTACCCCAGACAGCCCAAGCTTAAGACCTTCGGGGACTCAGGCCTGGAGTGGGAGTTGGGCACAGAATAGCGGGTGAACTCTGCACTCGCGCGCGGTGCGGACCCCGAGCTCCCTGCAGGCAGCTGCCATATTGCCTGCAGCTTCCCGCCCAGCTGGCGGTGGGGAAGCCGGAGGGTCACCCAGCGTGCCAGGTGCTCAGAACCATCCGGCGGCGGCGGCAGAACCAGGTACCCGAGACAGCCCAAGCTTAAGACCTTCGGGGACTCAGGCCTGGAGTGGGAATTGGGCACAGAATAGCGGGTGCACTCTGCACTCGCGCGCGGGGCGGACCCCGAGCTCCCTGCAGGCAGCTGCCATATTGCCTGCAGCTTCCCGTCCAGCTGGTGGTGAGGAAGCCAGAGTCAGCCAGTGTGCCAGGTACCCAGACCCAGCCGGAGGCCGAACCAGCCTCCCATCCAGCCAGTGGCAGGGAAGCTGGAAACCGGACCCAGCCAGCTTCCCAGCAGCTTGGGACCAGCAGGCTGAACCAGATAACTGAGATATCCCAACTTTAAGACCCCTGGGGAAACAGGATATCAGACAGCGAACCCTGAGCAGGAGCAGTGCAGAGCAGCCGCCCAACAGGCGGAACCAAATACCTGGGATATCCTGAGGTTAAGACCTCGGGGGACTCAGGCCACCTGTCAGCAATCTGTGAGCAAGACCCCCGCAGGACAGTGATTCAGGTATCCCAGTCACTGGGAAATAGCCTTACAACCCCACAGGAGGGTCAAGCACCAGCTAGTATCTACAGGACCAACTAACACCAGAGTTAACCAGATGGCAAAAGGCAAACGTAAGATCGCTACTAACAAAAATCAAGGCAATATGGCGGCATCCGAACCCAGTTCCCCAACAGCAATAAATATTGGATACCCCGAAACACCAGAAAAACAAGACTCAGATCTAAAATCACTGGTCAGGATGCTGATAGAGGAACACTTAGATAAATCTCTTAAAGTAATACATGAGAAAATAGATCAAAAGCTAGAAGCCATTGCAAGACAAACACAATTAAATCCCAGATATCTCAACACACCAGAAAAACAAGACTCAGATCTAAAATCACTGGTAAAGATGCAGATTGAAGATCACTTAGATAAATTTCTTAAAGTAATAGAGGAGAAAATAGATCAAAAACTAGAAGCCCATACAAGGCAGACACAAAAATCACTTAAAGAAATCCAGGAGAATATAGAGCAAAAAGTGAATCCCAATAAGGGGGAGAAACAAAAATCACCCAAAGAAATACAAGAGAACATGGGTCAACGAGTAGAAGTCATAAAGGAGGAAACACAAAAATCCCTTAAAGAATTACAGGAAAACACAAACAAGCAACTGAAAGATCTGAGCAAAACCATACAAAATCTAAAAACAGAAGTAGAAACAACTAAGCAATCGCAAAGGGAGACAATGTTGGAGATAGAAAACCTGGGGAAGAAATCAGGAGTCATAGATGCAAATATCAACAATAGAATACAAGAGATAGAAGACAGAATCTCAGATGCTGAAGATACCATAGGAACCATGGATTCAACAATTAAAGAAAATGCAAAATGCAAAAAGCTGGTAACCCAAAACATTCAGGAAATCCAGGACACAATGAGAAGACCAAACCTAAGGATTATAGGGATAGATGAGAATGAAGATCTACAACTTAAAGGGCCAGCAAATATCTTCTACAAAATTATGGAAGAAAATTTCCCCAACCTAAAGAGAGAGATGCCCATGAATATACAAGAAGCCTATAGAACCCCAAATAGACTGGACCAGAACAGAAATACTTCCCGTCACATAATAGTCAAAACCCCAAATGTACTAAACAAAGAAAGAATATTAAAGGCAGTAAGAGAAAAAGGACAAGTGACATATAAAGGAAGACCTATCAGAATTACACCAGACTTCTCACCTGAGACCATGAAAGCTAGAAGATCCTGGGCAGACCTTATGCAGACCCTAAGAGAACACAAACTTCAGCCAAGACTACTATACCCAGCGAAACTCTCAATTGCCATAGATGGGGAAACCAAGATATTCCACGACAAAACCAAATTTGCAAGATACTTATCTACAAACCCAGCCCTACAAAGGATAATAGGGGAAAAATACCAACACAAGGGGGGAAACAACGCCCCAGAAGAAACAAGATAGAAACCCCATCTCATCCAACCCAAAGGAAGAGAACCACTCAAATACAAATAATAATAACAATTCCCAAAATGTCGGGAAGTAATAATTACTATTCCTTGATATCTCTTAATATCAATGGACTCAATTCCCCAATCAAAAGACACAGACTAACAGACTGGATACAGAAACAGGACCCTACATTTTGCTGCATACAGGAAACACATCTCAGTGTCAAAGACAAACACCACCTTAGAGTAAAAGGCTGGAAGACAGTTCTACAAGCAAATGGTCCCAGGAAACAAGCTGGAGTAGCCATTCTAATATCAGATAAAATCGACTTTCAACCTAAAGTCATCAAAAGAGACACAGAAGGTCACTTCCTGCTTGTCAAAGGGAAAATCCACCAAGAAGAATTCTCAATACTGAACATCTATGCACCAAATGCAAGGGCACCCTCATTCGTAAAAGAAACTTTACTAAAGCTTAAAGCACACATCGCACCTAACACAATGATTGTAGGTGACTTCAACACTCCACTCTCCTCAATGGACCGATCAGGAAAGCAGAAACTAAACAGGGACACAGTGAAACTAATTGAAGCTTTGGACCAATTGGATTTAACAGATATATATAGAACATTCCATCCTAAAACAAAAGAGTATACCTTTTTCTCAGCACCGCACGGTACCTTCTCAAAAATTGATCATATAATTGGTCACAAGACAGACCTCAACAAATACAAGAAGACCGAACTAATCCCATGTCTCCTATCGGATCACTATGGAGTAAAAGTGGTCTTCAATAGCAAGAAGAACTACAGAAAGCCCACATACACATGGAAACTGAACAATACTCTACTCAATGACACCCTGGTCAAGGAAGAAATAAAGAAAGAAATCAAAGACTTTTTAGACTTCAATGAAAATGAAGGTACAACCTACCCAAATCTCTGGGATACAATGAAAGCAGTGCTAAGAGGAAAACTCATAGCCCTGAGTGCCTCCAAAAAGAAACTGGAAAGAGCATACACTAGCAACTTAACAGCACACCTGAAGGCGCTGGAACAAAAAGAAGCTAACTCACCCAGGAGGAGTAGAAGAGAGGAAATCATCAAACTAAGGGCTGAAATCAATCAAGCAGAAACAAAGAGAACTATACAAAGAATCAACAAAACCAAGAGCTGGTTCTTCGAGAAAATCAACAAGATAGATAAGCCCTTAGCTAGACTAACCAAAGGGCACAGAGATAGTATCCAAATTAACAAAATTAAAAATGAAAAGGGGGATATAACAACAGAAACAGAGGAAATTCAAAAGATCATCAGATCCTACTACAAAGGCCTATACTCAAAACAACTGGAGAATCTGGAGGAAATGGACAATTTCCTAGACAGATACCAAATACCAAAATTAAATCAGCATCAAGTAGACCAGCTAAACAGTCCCATAACCCTTAAAGAAATAGAAGGGGTTATAGAAAGCCTCCCAACCAAAAAAAGTACGGGACCAGATGGTTTTAGTGCAGAATTCTACCAGACCTTCAAAGAAGACTTAACACCAATACTCTTCAAACTATTCCACAAAATAGAGACAGAAGGGACACTGCCCAACTCATTCTTCGAAACCACAATTACGCTGATACCTAAACCACAAAAAGATCCAACAAAGAAAGAGAACTACAGGCCAATTTCTCTTATGAATATAGATGCAAAAATACTAAATAAAATTCTTGCCAACCGAATCCAAGAGCATATCAAAACGATCATTCACCATGATCAAGTAGGCTTCATTCCAGGAATGCAGGGATGGTTCAATATACGGAAATCCATCAATGTAATCCACTACATAAACAAACTAAAAGAAAAAAACCACATGGTCATCTCATTAGATGCTGAAAAAGCATTTGACAAAATTCAGCATCCTTTCATGCTAAAAGTCTTGGAAAGAGCAGGAATTCAAGGCCCATACCTAAACATAGTAAAAGCAATCTACAGCAAACCAGTAGCCAACATCAAAATAAATGGAGAGAAACTTGAAGCAATTCCACTAAAATCAGGGACTAGACAAGGCTGTCCTCTCTCTCCATATCTTTTCAATATAGTACTTGAAGTTCTAGCGAGAGCAATCAGACAACATAAGGAAGTCAAAGGGATACAAATTGGAAAGGAAGAAGTCAAAGTATCATTATTTGCAGATGATATGATAGTCTACTTAAGCGATCCAAAAAACTCCACCAGAGAACTTCTACAGCTGATAAACAACTTCAGCAACGTGGCTGGTTATAAAATTAACTCAAGCAAATCAGTAGCCTTCTTGTACTCAAAGGACAAGCAGGCTGAGAAAGAAGTTAGGGAAATAACACCCTTCACAATAGCCACAAACAACATAAAGTACCTTGGCGTAACTCTAACCAAACAAGTGAAAGATCTGTATGACAGGAACTTCAAGTCCCTGAAGAAAGAAATCGAAGAAGACCTCAGGAGATGGAAAAATATTTCTTGCTCCTGGATTGGCAGGATCAATATAGTAAAAATGGCCATCTTGCCAAAAGCAATCTACAGATTCAATGCAATCCCCATCAAAATCCCAAATCAATTCTTCATAGATCTAGAAAGAGCAATTCTCAAATTCATCTGGAGCAACAAAAAACCCAGGATAGCTAAAACTATTCTCAACAATAAAAGGACTTCTGGGGGAATCAATATCCCTGACCTCAAGCAGTACTACAGAGCAATTGTGTTAAAAACTGCATGGTATTGGTACAGCAACAGGCAGGTAGATCAATGGAATAGGATTGAAGACCCAGAAATTAACCCACAGACTTATGGTCACTTGATCTTTGATAAAGGAGCCACAACCATCCAGTGGAAAAAAGATAGCCTTTTCAACAAATGGTGCTGGTTCAACTGGAGGTCAACATGCAGAAGAATGCGAATTGACCCACTCTTATCTCCTTGGACTAAGATCAACTCCAAGTGGATCAAGGACCTCCACATAAAACCAGACACACTGAAACTATTAGAAAAGAAACTTGGGAAGACCCTGGAGGACTTGGGCACAGGGGAAAAGTTCCTGAACAGAACACCAATAGCTTATGCTCTAAGATCAAGAATCGACAAATGGGACCTCATAAAATTACAAAGTTTCTGCAAAGCAAAGGACACTGTCAGAAGGACAAAACGGCAACCAACAAAGTGGGAAAAGATCTTCACCAACCCCACATCCGACAGAGGGCTAATATCCAATATATACAAAGAACTCAAGAAGTTAGACCGCAAAGAACCAAATAACCCTATCAAAAAATGGGGCACAGAGCTAAACAAAGAATTCTCACCAGAAGAAATTCGGATGGCCGAGAAACACCTTAAAAGATGTTCAACATCATTAGTCATCAGGGAAATGCAAATCAAAACAACCCTGAGATTCCACCTCACACCAGTCAGAATGGCTAAGATTAAAAACTCAAGAGACAACAAGTGCTGGCGAGGATGTGGAGAAAGAGGAACACTCCTCCACTGTTGGTGGGATTGCAAAATGGTAAAACCGCTCTGGAAATCAGTTTGGCGGTTCCTCAGAAAATTGGGCATGTTACTTCCAGAGGACCCTGGCATACCACTCCTGGGCATATACCCAGAGGATTCCCCTGCATGCAATAAGGACACATGCTCCACTATGTTTATAGCAGCCTTGTTTATAATAGCCAGAAATTGGAAGCAGCCCAAATATCCCTCAAAGGAGGAATGGATACAGAAAATGTGGTATATTTATACAATGGAATACTACACAGCAATTAAAAATAATGAATTCATGCAATTTGTAGGTAAATGGTTAGACCTGGAAAATATCATCCTGAGTGAATTAACCCAATCACAAAAGAATGCACCTGAAATGCAATCACTGATAAGTGGATATTAATGAGCCCAGAAGCCCTAAATACTCAAGACACAAATAGCAAGTCAAATGATTCCCAAGAAGAAGAAAGGAGAGGACCCTGGGCCTGTAAAGATTGCTTCCAGTTTAGTAAAGAAACCGAGGGGGGAGGGGGAATTATTGGGGAACAGATGGGGGGGAGAGGAACTATGGGAACTATGGTGGGTGGGAACTGGGAAAGGGGAAAGCCTTTGGAATGTAAACATAGAATATAGAAAATAAAATTAAAAAAAAAAAACTGAAAAAAAAAAAAAAAGAATCATCCAATGGTAAAACAAAACAAAAAAAACAAAAAAGCATGTTGATGAGGTATAATTATCCATATTTTAGATATATTTTATGCACCTTAATGAAAGAAAAAGAATTATGAGTGAAATATGTATGAATTAAGGGCTTTAGTAAAAGGTATTATTTATGCATGCAGTGGAATAAAATATTAAAATCAACAAAAAAAAAAAAAAAAAAAAAAAAAAAAAAAAAAAGAAATACCTATGTCACAATGAACAACTCAGGTTGTGAGGTAAATTGGTCGAACATGCTTAAATGTGGAGTTTGTATTTAGGTGCAGTATAAGTCCAAGTGTTCCTCAAAAGAACAGCAGTTATATTCAGAGAATGGCAAGATTTTTTTTATTAGTGATATTCTCTATTTACATTTCAAATGATTTCCCCTTTCCTGGCTCTCCATTCCCCAAAAATCCCATAAGCCCTCTTCCCTCCCCCTGTTCCCTCATCCACCCCTTCCCACTTTCTTGTTCTGGTATTCCCCTACACTGCTGCACTGAGCGTAGGGGAACCAGAGTTTCCAGAACCAGGGACCACTCCTTCCTTCTTCTTGGACATCATTTGATATGTGAATTGTGTCTTGGATATTCCAAGATTCTAGGCTAATGTCCGCTTATCAGTGAGTGTATACCATGAGTGTTCTTTTGAGACTGTGTGACCTCACTTAGGATGATGTTCTCCAGCTCCATCCATTTGTCTAAGAATTTTATGAATTCATTGTTTCTAATGGCTGAATAGTACTCCACTGTGTAAAAATACCACAATTTTATATTCATTCCTCTGTTGAGGGACATCTGGGTTCTTTCTAGTTTCTGAATATTATAAATAGGGCTGCTATGAACATCGTGGAGCATGTATCCTTATTACATACTGGGGAATCCTCTGGGTATATGCCCAGGAGTGGTATAGCAAGGTCCTTTGGAAGTGTCATGCCCAGTTTTCTGAGGAACTACCAGACTGATTTCCAGAGTGGTAGTACCAGCTTGCAATCCCACCAGCAGTGGAGGAGTGTTCCTCTTTCTCCACATTCTCGCCAACACCTGCTGTCTCCTGAGTTTTTGATCTTAGCCATTCTGACTGGTGTGAGCTGAAATCTCAGGGTTGTTTTGATTTGCATTTCCCTAATGACTAATGATGCTGAACATTTTTTTTATTGGATAAATTCTCTATTTACATTTCATTTCCCTTTTTCTGGTTCCCTGCCCCCCAAAGGTCCCCCATGCCCTTTTCCCTCCCCATGTTCCCCCATCGACCCCTTCCCACTTCCCTGTTCTGGTATTCCCTTACACTGATGTTTTGAGCCTTTCCAGAACCAGGGTCCACTCCTTCCTTCTTGTTGGACATCATTTGGTATGTGGATTGTGTCTTTGGTGTCCCAGGATTCTAGGCTAATATCCACTTATCAGTGAGTGCATACCATGGGTGTTCTTTTGAGATTGTGTTACCTCACTTAGTATGATGTTCTCCAGCTCCAACCATTTCTCTAAGAATCTCATGAATTCATTGTTTCTAATGGCTGAGTAGTACTCCATTGTGTATATATACCACATGTTTTGTATCCATTCTTCCGTTGAGGGATATCTGGGTTCTTTCCAGCTTCTGGCTATTATAAATAGGGCTGCTATGAACATAGTGGAGCATGTATCCTTATTGCATGCTGAGGAATCTTCTGGGTATATGCCCAGGAGTGGTATGGCTGGGTCCTCCGGAAGTATCATGTCCAGTTTTCTGAGGAACCGCCATACTGATTTCCAGAGTGGTTGTACCAGCTTGCAGTCCCACCAGCAGTGGAGGAGTGTTCCTCTTTCTCCACATCCTTGCCAACACCTGTTGTTTCCTGAGTTTTTAATCTTAGCCATTCTGACTGGTGTGAGGTGAAATCTCAGGGTTGTTTTGATTTGCATTTCTCTAATGACTAATGATGTTAAACATTTTTTAAGGTGTTTCTCAGCCATCTGGATTTCTTCAGGTGAAAAGTCTTTGTTTAGCTCTGTACCCCATTTTTTGATAGGGTTATTTGGTTTTCCAGGGTCTAACTTCTTTGTATCCATTGGATATTAGCCCTCTGTCAGATGTAGGGTTGGTGAAGATCTTTTCCCAATTTGTTGGTTGCCAATTTGTCCTTTTGACAGTGTCTTTTGCCTTGCAGAAACTTTGTAATTTTATAAGGTCCCATTTGTCTATTCTTGATCTTAGAGCATAAGTTACTGGTGTTCTGTTCAGGAACTTTCCCCTGAGCCAATGTCCTCAAGGGTCTTCCCCAGTTTCTTTTCTATTAATTTAGTGTGTCTGGTTTAATGTGGAGGTCCTTGATCCACTTGGAGTTGAGCTTAGTATGGATGTGTTGGTGTTCTGTTCAGGAACTTTCCCCTGTGCCGATGTCCTCAAGGGTCTTCCCCAGTTTCTTTTCTATTAGTTTCAATGTGTCTGGCTTTATGTGGAGGTCCTTGATCCACTTGGAGTTGAGCTTAGTACAAGGAGAGATAAGAATGGATCAATTCTCATTCTTCTGCATGCTGACCTCCAATTGAACCAGCACCATTTGTTGAAAAGGCTATCTTTTTTCCACTGAATGTTTTCAGCTCCATTTCTGGGTCTTCAATCCTATTCCATTGATCCACCTGCCTATCATTGTACCAATACCATGCAGTTTTGAACACTATTGCTCTGTTGTATTGCTTGAGGTCTGGGATACTGATTCCTCCAGAAGTTCTTTTACTCTTGAGAATAGTTTTAGCTACCCTGGGTTTTTTGTTATTCCAGATGAATTTGATAATTGCTTTTTATAACTCTATGAAGAACTGAGTTGGGATTTTGATGGGGATTGCATTTAATCTGTATATTGCTTTTTGGCAAGATGGCCATTTTAATTATATTAATCCTGCCAATCCACGAGCATGGAAGATTTTTTCCCCCATTTTCTGAGGTCTTCTTCCCTTTCCTTCTTCAGGGACCTGAAGTTCTTGTCATACAGATCTTTCACTTGTTTGGTTAAAGTCACACCAAGATACTTTATATTGTTTGTGGCTATTATGAAGGATGTCATTTCCCTAATTTCTTTCTCAGCCTGCTTATCCTTTGAGTATAGGAAGGCTACTAATTTGCTTGAGTTGATTTTATAACTAGCCACTTTGCTGAAGTAGTTTATCAGCTGTAGGAGTTCTCTGGTAGAGGTTTTTGTACCACTTAAGTAAGTATACTATCATATCATCTGCAAATAGTGATAGTGTGACTTCTTCCTTTCCAATTTGTATCCCTTTGACCTCCTTATGTTGTCTAATTGCTCTAGCTAGAACTTCAAATACTATATTGAAAAGATATGGAGAGAGGGGGCAGCCTTGTCTAGTCCCTGATTTTAGTGGGATTGCTTCAATTTCTCTCCATTAGTTTGGTGTTGGCTATTGGTTTCCTGTACATTGCTTTTACTATGTTTAGGTATGGGCCTAAGTTCTTTCCAAGACTTTTAGCATGAAAGGATGCTGAATTTTGCCAAATGCTTTTTCAGCATCTAATGAAATGACCATGTGGTTTTTTTTCTTTAAGTTTGTTTATGTAGTGGATTGTATTGATGGATTTCCGTATACTGAACCATCCCTGCATCCCTGTGATGAAGCCTACTTGATCATGGTGAATGATCATTTTGATGCGTTCTTGGATTCGGTTGGCAAGAATTTATTGCGTATTTTTTCATCGATGTTCATAAGGGAAATTGGTCTGAAGTTCTCTTTCTTTGTTGGATCTTTGTGTGGTTTTGGTATCAGCATAATTGTGGCTTCATAGAATGAGTTGGGTAGTGTTCCTTCTGTTTCTATTTTTTGGAATAGTTTGAAGAGTATTGGTGTTAGGTCTTCTCTGAAGGTCTGATAGAATTCTGCACTAAAACCATCTGGTCCTGTGCTTTTTTGGTTGGAAGACTTTCTATGACCCCTTCTATTTCTTTAGGGGTTATGGGACTGTTTAAGTGGTCGATTTGACCCTGATATAATTTTGGAATTTGGTATCTATCTAGGAAATTGTCCATTTCCTCCAGATTCTCCAGTTGTGTTGAGTAAAGGCTTTTGTAGTATGATCTGATGATTTTTTGAATTTCCTCAGTTTCTGTTGTTATATCTCCCTTTTAATTTCTAATTTTGTTAATTTGGATACTGTCTCTGTGCCCTTTGGTTAGTCTGCCTAAGGGTTTATCTATCTTGTTGATTTTCTCAAAGAACCAGCTCCTGTTTTTGTTGATTCTTTGTATGGTTCTCTTTGTTTCCACTTGATTGATTTCAGCCCTGAGTTTGATGATTTCCTGTCTTCTATTCCTTCAGGGTGAATTAGCTTCTTTTTGTTCCAGAGCTTTCAGGTGTGCCATTACCTGCTAGTGTAGGACCCTGCTATCCACTCCTGGGCATATACCCTGAGGATTCCCCAGCATGCAATAAGGACACATGCTCCACCATGTTAATAGCAGCCTTATTCATAATAGCCAAAAGCTGGAAAGAACCCAGATGTCCCTCAATGGAGGAATGGATACAGAAAATGTGGTATATTTACACAATGAAATACTACTCAGCAATGAAAAACAATGAATTCATGAAATTTTTAGGCAAATGGTTGGAACTGGAAAACATGCTGTGTGAGGTAACCCAATCATAAAGGAACACACATAGAATGCAGTCACTGATAAGTGGATATTAGCCCAGAAGCTCTGAATACCTAAGACACAACTCACATATCATATCATTCCCATGAAGAAGGAAGGAGAGAGTCCTGTTCCTGGAAAGGCTTGATGCAGCATTGTAGGGGACTACCAGGACAGAGAAGTGGGAGGGGGTTGATTGGGGAATGGGCGGAGGGAAGTGGGCTTATGGGACTTATGGGGTGGGGGGAACTGCGAAAGGGAAAATCGTTTGGAATGTAAACAAAGAATATAGAAAACAATAAGATAAAAAATAAATCTGATACTGGTAGAGCAGGTTGGGACAGAAGAGAGGATGTGTGGACAGGTTGGGTCCTGAGGTTGAAAATGGCTTTGGGGGGAATGCAGTTAGGGGGATTTAGGAGAATGGGCTGGTATATAGGAAGTGCCTTCTGGTTTAAGCCTTGAGTGTAGGTGTGGATCTATGTGTGGAAAGTTTGGATGTGGTGTGGGGGAGACCTGTGGATTGGGGGTTATGTGGGGTAAGTTTGGGCAGAGCAGTAGAGATTGGCTGATGCATAGGCAGGGACTCAGTCAGGGTGTTGGTCTCAAGTTACAACTGGTGGACTGGGGAAGGCATATGGTTAGGGAGTGTCAGGTAGAGGCACAGGGCTGGATTCTGGAGGAGAATGTGTGAGATCTGGCTAAGTAGAGAGGTTGGATATTTGTGGAAGTTTTAATCCTGTTGGTTTGGACCCAAATGTTGTTCAAGGACCCATAAATGTAGATGGGTCTTTTGTATAAGTATGGCATTCTAAATTTGAAGAGAGCCAAGAGGGTCTCAGAGGTGAATGTAGGGGACCATGTTGACAACATGAGACCTTAGAATTTAAATAACCTGTTTTGGCTTTGTATTTGAGATCACCATCTGCTTTCTTCTTTTATTATCTACAAACATTGCTTCAAACCATTTCAAACAAGGATTACCAGTGAAGGCAGAAAATAAATATCTTCAACATCTCTAACCTCAGAGTATGTTTCTTAAGACCAGGGTAGACTGGGATAATGTTGAAGAATCCAAGAATGGTATGTAAATACATGTTCTGCATGGCCAATTAGCTCTGGTCTAATTGTCTTCACTTCAAAACACATTTATCCATATTTTGACCCCAAGGAGCTCATTGTAAATACCATCAATGTTTCTACATTTTTATTACTAAAAAATAACACCATTTATTAATCAACATATACTTAGTACTTACCCCCAGTGCATTTGTCTCTTCCTTTAAGATATAAGTTCCTGGTACTTCCTTTGTTGCCATTTTGACTTAGATAATAGAGGATGAATGTGCTTCTTTTCTGTAAAGAGATACAGGGAAAAAGTAATGCTAATTATTTTTGAGGAAGACATTTAAAATGGAAGTTCTCATTTGACTACCACATAATTACTTGAAAATAGCTTAATTTTTTAAGACATAAATCAAGCGACACTGATTCCTATTATGTGTTTAATTGTTTTCTGGAAAAAACCAAGGGTTATCTTTCAGATAGTCCATTTTTCCTCACTGTGGCCTGAGATAGAGTAGATATTTTGAAAATTAAAAAAGTGTGTGTGTGTGTGTGTGTGTGTGTGTGTGTGTATGTTTCTGTGACTTCAGAGGTGAGAATAAGGTGTTAGAATTCCTGGATGTGGGTGCTGAGAACTCAATTTAGGTCTTACCTTAGAGCAGCAAGTGTTCTTAGCGACTTAACCACCTGTCAGCTCACAGTAGATATTTTAATATAGTTATTCCACCTTCATTTTCTTTATTTTTCTAGACGCTGCTTGCTCTCCTAAGTCCACTGGGGTCCTGGGTTCTTGACTGATTGTTTTCTCTCTCTTAAGAATATGCTATCACTACCATACAACAAATAGCCAATTCTAATTAAGCCAGTGGGCGTTCCATTTACAGTCAACTGTATTTAGTATGAAGATAACAGAGTCTCTTTCCTGACTTGCCTCTTGAACAAGAAGTAGCAGAGCTTCCATGCTGCTTTATGAAAGAAGAGCAAAAGGAAGGCAGTGTGTTGTATTTGCATTAATGATATTGCGAAGGATGAGGCTAGTAGTTTTTGAAGAGCTTATGATTAGGTGGTGGTTCAGAGGGTAGCTGCAAACAACTTCTTTTTATTTTTTTAATTGGATATTGTCTTCATTTACATTGCCAATGGTAAAACCTTTCCCGATTTCCCCCCTCCCCAATGACCCCCCCAACCCTTCCTCCCACCCTCTACCTCCTCGTATATGCCCGTCCACCTGACCCATTTCTACCTCCCCCTCCTCCCATTTCCCTTTTTGGGGCAAACAACATCATTATTATACCCAGCTAGCCTTTCTCATTTCCATACCAGAGGACTTTATACCATGTGACTTGTAGAACATTCCTTCACTACATGGGAGGAGCATATTTCTCTAACTCAATAATGTCTGGATAGTATGACATGAGTTGACTGAGAATGACATGTTATTCTTGAGCCAAGGCTTTTTTTCAACATTGGAAGTTTCTGTTGTCTGTTTTGCTCATGTCTCTTTGCTGTGAGAATATTACATCTTAAAATTTAACTGTTTTTTTTTTAATGTGGATACCAGAAAGGGGAAATAGAGAGACAGCCCTTAGTCTACCACCAGCATTGAGTAAAACTCCAGTAAGTAGAACAAGAAATGATTGCTTTTCTGACACTGAAATAGCAAAACTGACTGACACTCTGGTACTAACATTCTAGGCCACATGGAAGGATGGCATATGGGAGAACACATTGTCAGGAGAATGTGGAAAACAAGACTAACACTTAGAAAATAGGGGGTTCCTTTAAACAATACAAAATAGCAAACCCACCACTGCCTGGCCTGGGAAGCAGGTGGATGGCAAATCTCCAGATCTTCACTTTCCTTTCTCTCCTCCAAAGCCAACCCCAAGTCTCACGCCTTACTCTGCTGCAGAACATGTGCTGTGCCCTCTCTTCCTTTCTGCTCCCATTTCCAGAAGATCACGTAGGTCTTCTCCTACAACCTCCCTCACTGCCCCATCCCTTTGTCTCAGCAGCCAACTCTCATAGGCACTCCCTGGGAACCCACAGGCCATTCCAGGGAAACAGGTAACCAAGCTTCAGATCTTCATTCTCCATCCTCGTCTCCAAATCTACTCCTCCCAATCTCATCTCCAGCTCTGTAGTAGACCACCTGTTTGGAACCTGACCCCCTCTCTGCCGCATTCCCAGGGGACTAAGCAGATCCTTGTGGCACACTCTGCTTTCTTCCCTCTTGTTGACTCCTTTAGTACCTCTAGCCCAACTCTATCCCTAAGTGTCACATACCAATACATAGAAACACATTGTTCCTGGAACATCCTCCTGGCAGGTCTCAAAAGCACTTTCTACTAGGTAACCCACATTCTCTTAAGAACCAGAGAGGGCATCAGAAACCAAGGAACAAAACACCTCCCAAATAAAGACAAGACTAGTTATCAACACATAGAATTATGATCCCAAACTCAATGTCTAGATACCAACATAAAAACACAACCAATAACAGATAAGACAATACATCTCCACTAGAGCCTGGCGACCCTACTATAATTGGCCCAGAGAAATAAAATAGAGTAGAAGCAAAATATGAGGACTTCAAAATAACCCTTATGAATAGATTAGAGGTCCTTAAAGAGGGAATGAATCCACTAAGGGAATTTATGAAAACACAGTGAAAAGAAATGAAAATAGTTCAAGACTTGAAAGTGGAAATAGATTCAATAAAGAAAATTCAAACTGAGAGAAAACAGGAAATAAAAAAATTCAGAAACTTGAAAAAGAACCTCATAGGAAACCCTCACTAATAGGATATGAGAGATGAAAGAGAAAAATCTCAGGCACTGAAGGCAAGTTGGAGAAAGTTTCATTAGCTGCTGAGAAGGTTTATTCGTTTGTGATGGGTGAAACATTCTGTAATTTGTTAGGTTGATTTGGCTTATAACATCATTTAGCTCCAGCATTTCTCTATTTAGTTTTTGTCTGGATGACCTGTCAATTGGCAAAAGTGGGTTATTAAAGTCTCCCACTATCAGCATGTGAGGGTCAGTATGTGATTTAAGCTGTTGTAGTGTTTGCTTTACAAACTTGGGTACCCATGTGTTTGGTGCATAAATGTTAAAAACTGCAATGGCTTGTTGGCAGATTTTTTCTTTTAGGAGGATGTAGTATATAGTGTCCTTCCCTAACTCTTCTGATTAGCTTTTGTTTGAAGTCTATTTTGTCAGATTTCAAAATGGCTACACCAGCCTCTACTTGGGTCCATTTGCTTAGAATATATTTTCTTTCTTTCTTTCTTTCTTTCTTTCTTTCTTTCTTTCTTACTTTCTTTCTCTCTCTCTTTCTTCTACCTTGGGGTGATGTTTATCCTTGAGGTTAAAGGTATGTTTCTTGGATGCAGTTAAAGGATGGACTCTGTGTTCATATCCATTCTGTTTGTGTCCTTTTATTAGGGAATTGAGACCATGTTGAGGGATATCCCAGAACAGTGTTTGATCATTGTTGTTGTTGTGTTTATGTGTGTGTTTCCCTTTTTTATTTGCTGGTATGGTATTATATTGACCACATACTTAGACACAAAGCAAATCACAACAAATACAAGAAAATAGAAATAACATCCTGCATCCTTTCTGACCACCGTGGATTAAAGCAGGTTATCAACAAAAACAGAAACAGTAGGAGCTTACAAATTCATAGAAACTGAGCAACTCTCTACTGTATAAAAAATGCATCAAGATAGAAATAAAGAAAAAAAGTTAAAACTTTCTAGAATTCAATGAAAAGTAATACACAACATTCCCAAACTTATGGGATACAATGAAAGTGGTGTTAAGAGGCAAGTTCATAGCACTAAGTGCCTACATAGAAAGACAAAACAAAACTAGAGAGATCTTTTATTAGCAACTTAACAGCACACCTGAAAGCTTTAGAACAACAGCAACAACAACAACAAAAAAAATAGAAATAAAAAAAAATCATGCCTCCAAAGGCATGCAGCAGGATATAGACAGCAGGAAATAAACTAAGGGCTGAAATAAATAAAATAGAAACAACAACAACAACAACAAACAATGCAAAATCAATGAAAACAAGGAGTTTTTTATCAGTTAGATTGACAAGCCTTTATTCAAACTGAAAGATGGAGAGAGAAAGATCAAATTAAAATTAGAAGTGAGGACTAATAGAATAACAGACACCCAGGAAATCCAGAGCATTATAAAGACCACTTTAAAAGCCTTTACTTTACCTGATTGAAAAATCCAAGAGTAATTTTCTTGATAGGTACCACTTACCAAAGATAAATCAAGATGAGATAAACAATGGAAATATACCTAAAACCCCCCAGTGAAATAAGCAGGGGTCAAAAGTCTTCCAACCAAATAAGCCTGGGGCCAGATAGTTTTTAGCACAGAATTCTATCAGACTTTCAAAGAAGACTTAACTTATTAAAAAGTTAAATTATTCTCTTAAATGATTCTACAAAATAGAAACTAAGGGAACACTGCCAAATTCATTTTACAAGGCCACAGCTGCCTTGATACCCAAATCACATAAAGACCCATCAAAGAATAAAAGAAACTGAAGACTAATTTTTCTTGTGAATATATATATGTATATATACATATATATATGTATGTATATATATGTGTATATATATATATATATATATATATATATATATATATATAATTTCTCTTCTCATTAAGGTGCTTGCAAACCAAATCCTAGAACACATTAAAAAAATCATCCATAAGGTCCAGGAGCTGTTCATAACCCGCTCTACCCCTCACTGACTGGGGCATGCTGGAGAGCTGGCCCCGCCTTTTCTCCAGTGGCAGCGCTCAGGAGAGAGTACCCTGTACCTCACCTTGGTAGAACAGAGGAGCTGGCCCTGGTGGCAGAGGTGTGGATGAAGAGTCTGAGGGCATGAGTGTGGGAGAGCTGACTCTGGCAGTCGGAAAAGTTGCCCACAGGGTCATGAGCTTTGTAGAGCTGGCCCTGCCCCTCACCAGGTGCAGCACTTGGGAGAATGGGCCCAGGCACCTCACCAGGGCAGCACAGCAAAGTTGTACCCTGGTGGTTAGGGTGCAGGTGAGCTGGCCTGATGGCGTGAGACCTGGAGAGCTGACCCTGCCTCCCTAGCTGGAGCAGAGCTGGAGAGCTGGACCCTGGTGGTGTAGATAAGGGACAGCTGGCAGGCTGACCAGTTCAGCTACAACTCAGGCCCAGATCCAGGGCTCTGAATTGATTCATTCCCAAATCTATACAATCTGTAAAAATTGAGATTCATGAAAGCCTACTGATCTAGAGCTGTAGGGTTTCTGTGACTCAGGGGAACAATAGGATCATGGGAAGGATTCCGATATTGATGGTGTCACAGAAGCCAGAGACCTCAAACCAGACTGATGACTCATTGCAATGAACATTTGCAAGTGAAGATGTGTTGACAGAGGGATAAACTGAGGGTCACACTGTGAAATACTACAGCTTTCACGAGGAGATGTTTTTCCTCTCTCTCTCTCTCTCTCTCTCTCTCTCTCTCTCTCTCTCTCTCTGTGTGTGTGTGTGTGTGTGATCTTGTGGGGAAAGCTGCAAGAGTCAAGGGTGGATATGAGGGGATGGGGAGATGAGTGGGACTGGGGTGCATGATGTGAAACTCCCAAAGAATCAATTAAAGTTAAAAAAAGATGAAGTCAAGTAGACTTCATCTCTGTGATGCAGGGATGGTTTAATATATATAAATCAATAAATATAGTCCATCATATAAGCAAACTGAGAGTGAAAAACCACATGATCATTTCATTAGTTGCAGAAAAGTCATTTGATGAAATCCAATACTTGTTCACTGTAGAGGGCATGAGACACTACAGATAGCAATAGAGAAATCAGAACAGTCAAACACATGGGCTTTTCTCTTTATGCCCACTTATTTTCCATCCAAAAGGCTGGGATGAGCTAATAATCTTATAATCTTTGCTATTCTGTGGAGCCAGCCTTTACCGGAAACCCCCAAAGTCCTGAGCATTGTTTCTTAGCCAACAGAATCCATTCTTATGAAAGACGTCCAGTGTACTTCATGGAAGAGTTTGATATTATGTCTACTAGAAACCCTCCCTCCCTCAACCCTTATCCTGAAAATTGTTTCTTGTCTATAGAACTCATTCTTATGAAAAAGGCCACATGTGCTTTGCAAAGAGATGTATTTTGCAAAAAGAGTTTTGATCTAGCCATACCCTAAGCTTTATTATGATAATTGTCAGGAAAAAACTTTTCCTTAAAGTTGTGTGCATTTAAATCTGTAAAAAACAAATGAACAAAAAAACTTCCCTTAGCCATTCTGACTGGTGTGAGGTAGAATCTCAGGGTTGTTTTGATTTGCATTTCTCTGATGACTAATGATGTTGAACATCTCTTAAGGTGCTTCTCAGCCATCCAAATTTCTTCTGGTGAAAATTCTTTGTTTAGCTCTGTACCCCGTTTTTAAATAAGGTTATTTGGTTCTTTGGGATCTAACTTCTTGAGTTCTTTGTATATATTGGATATTAGCCCTTTGTTGGATGTAGGGTTGGTAAAGATCTTTTCCCAATTTGTTGGTTGCTGTTTTGTCCTTCTGACAGTGTCCTTTGCCTTACAGAAACTTTGTAATTTTATGAGATCCCATTTGTCAATTCTTGATCTTAGAGCATAAGCTATTGGTGTTCTGTTCAGGAACTTTCCCCCTGTGCCCATGTCCTCCAGGGTCTTCCCCAGTTTTCAGGAGACAACAGGTGCTAGCAAGGATGTGGAGAAAGAGGAACACTCCTCCAGTGTTGGTGGGATTGCAAGATGGTACAACCACTCTGGAAATCAGTCTGGCGGTTCCTCAGAAAATTGGGCATGACACTTCTAGAGGACCCTGTCATACCACTCCTGGGCATATACCCAGAGGATTCCCCTTCATACAATAAAGACACATGCTCCACTATGTTCATAGCAGCCTTATTTATAATAGCCAGAAGTTGGAAGAAGCCCAGATGTCCCTCAAAGGAGGAATGGATACAGAAAATGTGGTATATTTATACAATGGAATACTACTCAGCAATTAAAAATAATGAATTCATGCAACTTGTAGGCAAATGGTTGGATCTGGAAAATATCATCCTAAGTGAGTTAACCCAATCACAAAAGAATACACATGAAATGCAATCACTTATAAGTGGATACTAATGAGCCCAGAAGCTCTGAATACTCAAGGCACAATTAGCAAGTCAAAAGATTCCCAAGAAGAAGGAAGGAGAGGACACTGGTCCTGAAAAGACTGGATCCAGTTTTGTAGGAGAGTACCAGAACAGAGAAATGGTGTGTGTAGGGGGGTGATTGGGGAATAGGAGGGAGGGTGGAGGGGGGAAGAGGACTTATGGGACATATGGTGATGGGGGAACTGGGAAAGGGGAAAGCCTTTGGAATGTAAAAAAGAATATAGAAAAAAAAACCTTCCCTGTGGTCAGACTCTAGAATTTTGAACCAACCCTGATCCCCATGTCACGCTGAAGCAGGTTTCCATCTTGTCTCTCATGGTTCACCTCTACTGACAGTACAGCTTGCAGGGACTGCCACACTTTATGGCAAGTCCTGGAAAGATTAGGGATGCAAGGGACATACCTTTTTCTAATAAAAGGAGTTACAACAAGGTCATAACTTGCATCTACTTAAATGGTGAGAAACTCAAAGCAGTTCCACTAAAGTTAGGAACAAGATAAAGTTGTCCACTCTCGCCATACTTATTTAATATAGTACTTAAAATCTTAGCTAGGATGATAAAGCAACCGAAGGATATCAAGGGGATGCAAATTGGAAAGGAAGAAGTCCAAGAGCCTCATTTGCAGATGATATGATAGTACACATCACTGAGTCTAAACATTCTACCTGGAAATTCTTATAGCTGATAAACACTTCCAGCAAACTAGGTGGATACAAAAGTAGCTCTCACACACACAAAACAGTTGCCTTCTATACACAAATAACCAGTGAACTGAGAAGGACATCAGGAAACAACACCATTTCACAGTGCTGAAATAATATTCAAATAACAAAAATAATATTTAATAATGGATAAATAATAAAGTAAGTAATAAAATATATATCAGATTATAGAAATATATCAGATATCAGATTATAGAAAGATATCACATGCCCACGGATTGGTAGAATTAATATAGGAAAAATGTCCACTCTACCAAAGTTACCTACGTATTCCCATCAAAATTCCAAGGCAATTCTTGTAGCAGAGGATGGCCTTGTCGGGCATCAATGGGAGAAGAGGACCTTGGTCCCGTGAAGGCTCGATGCCCCAGGGTAGGGGAATACGAGGGTAGGGAGGCAGGAGTGGGAGGTTGGGTGGGTGGCAGCACACTCTTATAGAAGCAGGAGAAGGGAGGATGGGATAGAGGGTTTTTTTTGGGGGGGAATCTGGAAAGGGAATAACATTTGAAATATGAATAAATAAAATATCCAATAAAAATTAAGAAAAGACACTTCTGAGAACTGAAGGTGCAGAAACAGTAGAAAATGAAATTTATTTTCAGCCCCTTAAGATGTGATGTTAGAGGGATCAAACAGATCATGAAATGGAATATGTCCTTGAAGTGAAAAAATAAAAGAAAAGGCAATTTTCAGCTTCATATGGAAACATAAAATACCCAGCAAAAACAAAGCTTCTTCTCTTCTTCTTCTTCTTCTTCTTCTTCTTCTTCTTCTTCTTCTTCTTCTTCTTCTTCTTCTTCTTCTTCTTCTTCTTCTTCATCATCATCATCATCATCATCATCATCATCATCAATCATCAGTATTATCACCATTATCATCATCATCTTCTTCTGGAAGTATCCCATTTCTAATTTCAAACTGCTACAGAGCTATAGCAACAAAAACGACATGGTTTTGGTACAAAAACAGACATACTGATTGATGAACTACAATCAAAGACTCAAAAAATAAGTCCACACACCTATGTACACTCTAATTTTTTTTTTGATAGAGAAGCCAGAAATACACACTAGAAAAAAAGAACATTTTCAACCAATGATTCTGGTCATACTACTAGATGGCTGCCTGTACAAGAACCCAAATAGATTCATCCTTATCACCCTGAATAAAGCTCAGTTTCAAACAGATCAAAGACCTCAACATAAAACCAGATCCACTGAACCTGATGGAAGAGTACAGTATAGGCAGTACTCTTGGACTCAGAGGCATAGGAGAAGGCTTTCTGAACAGAACAGCAATAGCACAGGGACTATGATCAACAACTAGTGAAATGGGACCTCATCAAACTGAAAACTTCTTCATGTCAAAACACACCATCGTTTAGACAAAGCAGCAGCCTACAAAATGGGAAAGGCTTAAAAAAAAAACAAAACAACTACATACCTGATAGGTGGTTAGAATCCTATAATAAAGGCAATGTACAGCAAGCCAATAGCCAACACCAAAATTAAATGAAGCGAAACTGAAAGTAATCCCACTAAAATCAGGGGCAAGAAAATGCTGCCCACTCTCTCCCTCTCTCTTCGATATAGTATTTGAAGTTCTAGCTAGAGCAATAAGGCAAACAAAGGCATCATGAATTTTGCAGACAAATGGATGGAACTAGAAAATATCCTCCGTGAGGTAACCAGACCCAAAAGGACATGCATGGTATGTACTCACTGATAAGTAGGTATTAACCATAAAGTTCAGGACACTCATGATAAACTCCACAGACCCAAAAAAGCTAAACAGGAGGAAAGTCTCAAGCAAGGATGCTTGACTCTTACTTAGATGGGGGAAATAAAATAGTCACTTGAAGCAGAGGGAGGAAGGAAACTAGGTGTGAGAGGGAATGGGGAGGGGAATGGTGGGGGTCAGGATCAGGTGTAGGGAGAGATAGGAGAGAGGGCCAGGAGAATGGATGGAATTCTGCAGCTGCTGAGGATGGGGGGTTAGGTGGGGGTGGGTGGAGGAATCTCTAGGAAATGCCAGAGACTGGCATGGAGGAAGCTCCCAGCAGTCAGTTTGGGTGATGTTAGCTGAGACACATAACAGTGGGGATATGGATCCTGAAGCCAGGCAGGACCACCAGGGGAAGGAGAAGAACACCAACCCACCCACAAAACTTTAGACCCCAATTCTTCCGATCTAAAAGAAATGCAGGAACAAAGATGGAGCAGGGCCTGAAGGAATGGCCAGCCAATAACTGGCCCAACTTGAGACCTATCCCATGGGCAAGCACGAATCCCTGACACTATTAATGATACTCTGTTATGCTTGCAGACAGGAGCCTAGCATAACTGTCCTCTGAGAGGTTCCACCAATCAGGTGATCAAAACAGATGCAGACACCCACAGCCAAACATTGACCAGAGCTCAGGGACTCTTATGGAAGAATAGGGGGGAAGAATTGAAGACCCTGAAGGGGATATGAACTCTACAGGAAGACCAACAGAGTAAACTAACCTGGACCCTTAGGGACTCATAGAGACTGAGTCACCAACCAAAGATCATTCATGGTTCTGGACTGAGGGCCCTGGCACATATGTAGCACATGTGCAGCTCAGTCTCCTTGTGGATTCTCCAACAACTGGACCTAGGGCTGTCCCTAAGGCTGTTGCCTGTCTGTGGACAACAACTGGGCTGCCTTGTCTGGCCTCAGTGGGAGAGGATTTGACTAACCTTGCAGAGACTTGATGGGCCAGGGTCAGGGGTAGGGGATGGGGGAGGGGGGATGATATAGGGTCAGGGGACACCCTTTCAGAGGAGAAGTGGAGGGGGTTTGGGGGGTGCACTGTGTGAGGGGGCATGGGGGGCATCGATCAGGATGTAAAATGAATAAATAAGTTAATGGAGAAACAAATAAATAAATAAAACACAGCAAAAAGAAGAAAAATTAGTATTGAAATTATACTGACAATGTTGCCACCAGTCATTATCATATGGAACTTGAGATCCTCAGTAAAATAAGTAACCTTAAATTATTATAAATCCATGCTAAATTAATAAATAACAATTTTAAAAGGTTAAAAAAAAGGCATTTCAAGACAAATGACAGGGGAAATTAATCATTTCCAAGTGCAGTAAAAGTACTTCTAAGAGGGAAGTTTACATATAATCAAGAGCTTTTAAAATTGCTAAATGATACTCTACCTATTTTTGATCAGTTTCTGGTCTACTGAGATGTCATATTTTTCATGTTGTGTCACTCCCCCTCTACACTGCAGAATTTAAACACATTTTGTGTGACACATCCTTGGAGCTCAATGGCAGATGACGTCTAAGCTTCTGTGGCCTCCTGGTGTTTGTAACAACCCAGGAGGACTGGTTTGGGTTCAGAGTATCTAAGGGGACAGGGTTATCACATGGGCTCATACCATGTATTGGCTTATTATTAACAATGAAGAATTAGATGGGGGTGGGGGTGGTTAGATAGTGACACTGTGATATTTGCCATTGTCCCTAAGAATGATCTGGGGACTCAGAATCTTTCATCAAATTTGGATGGTATGCGTCGAATGGTAATGTTTAAAGTCTAGTCTATATGTATTTGAGTCAGGGGTGGGGGACAAAGAGACAGAATCACACAGAGTCAGACATAGAGAGGGGAGAGGGAGGGAGTGGAGAGAGACAGAGACAGAGAGAAGAGAGAGTTATTATTTAAGGAACCCTATTAATGTAGACTTTCAGGTTCAAAAGGACACTCAAGGGTGGTTCAAAGTATTAGGTATAAGGATAAATAACATTTTCTCCCCAGATCCCAAATCTGGTGGACCACGTAACCTGCAGGTTTTAGTTGGTGACGTTGAGCATCCAATATGAACAGTCTTCCCACTGGTGTTTACTCACCTAGATTCTCCCAGGTAAAGCCGGACAAGCCGCCTAGATGTCTGAATCTCGTCCAAATGCATAGATGACCTTGGATGTCTCAGTTCAACTTCGGTTACCAGAAAAACATTCCTAGTGATGGGAGAACTCAGGATGACAGAGAGTCCCGGCGGCCAGGGTCTGGGGACCCTTGCCCTCAGTGTGACCCGGTCTGAGTGTTAATGACAACCGGGCCAAGGCTCTCACACTCACATCATGCCCTGAGCCCAGGGCTAGAGTGATGTGATCTGGTGGGCAACCTGGCATCCAGTGGAGCCCGGTGGGCACTGCCTCCTGTGTGGTACCCCTTCATTCCCTACTCGCGAGGATCTAAAGCTGCGGTTGCGGTCAAGAACGTGGTTACCAAGGGCACTGCGTGAGAGACCGCGTGGGCGCTGCAGCCCTGCGGATCCCACAATCCATCTGAGAATGAAGGGAGCAGCTGCTAGATGCACAGCTCTCTTGACAGGGTGAGCCTCTTGTTCTGTCTTTGTCCCTGTGCACAACCAAGATTGGGTTGGGGAGCAGCTGTGTTAGCCTCTACTACTGAATGGTGGTGGCCCAGCGCTGGTCTGAGACCCACCTGTTTGAAGGAGCACACACCTTATTTCCACGTCGGAGAAAAATGGATTTGCCCTTTTCCGCGGGTATTAATTACAAATAGCTTCTTGGTTAGGGGTAGGACTTTGTGCTCACTTCTCTTCTTCTGGGCTGGGAGTTTGTCTGACTTGAATTTGTGTACGCTTTAGTTGATTGACAGAAAATGGACTCCGTGTTTTCTGACATGTGTGTTGTTGTGGCTTGGTGTTTTTTGCCTTTGATTTTTTTTTTCTTTTGAGAGTGAGAAAGAACATCAAGTTCAGTGGGTAGGGAGGTGGGGAAGATCTGGTAGGACTTCGGGGAGTGGAAAGGATGTGATCAAAATAGTGTATGAAAATTAAAAAACTAGGAAAGAAACACAGGGACAGAAGAAATGTAAGCAATTAATAACTGCTAAGACTGGGAGATTAATCTTTCCCAGGGATGAGCCCCCTGATTGGTTATCCAGTACCAAGTGGTGAGCCCCAGGACCATATACATGTAAGCAACTCTGAAGGGACTCAGCAGGCCTCTTTCTATGTGCACTCATTTATATGGAAGAGCTTTGGAGCGGGAGGGGGAAGGGCATGAGACAGGTAGAGAAATCATGTAATTATATTTGATTTGAATAAAGACAATTTCACAAAACCCCCCAGATACCAGGAATCTTCTGGATGCAGCGACCGCTACCCTTGAGTGTTCTCTTTTGTCTAAGCAATTTCTTCTCTGGCAGACTGGGCACCTCACGAATTTGGGCTCCAGCAATTTGAAGATCAAAATTATTTTGCAAACACATTCCCACACTACCTATGCCCCTCATGGGCAGCTTAATATTTTGCGTTCAGTCCTATACAGTAGTAAAAACTGATTTTTTCTAACAGATGATGAGTTCTGGATAGTCGTTGGGAGCAGCACTTTTGGCGTTTTGGCAGTTGATCCATTTGATGAATTTTTGAATAATACTACCTATTATTTGAGAAATTCAAACATGCATGCAATGTATCTTGATTGTATCCATTCTTTCTCCTCTGTCTAACTGATTTGAGAGTCTCCAACATGTCTTCCTTAAAGCTTCATTTCTCCTCCTCCTACATGACCCATGGAGTCCAATCTGTCTATACCCATAAGTATTGAGCCACTCACTAGGACATGAACAATCTACCAGTATCCACGACCCCAAAGGAAAGTGACTGTCCTTTCTCCAGCCACCGTCAACTGCCAATATCTCCTTACGTAGGGACGGGGCCCTGGAAGAGCCTCCTTATCCGTGCTGGGATTTTAACTGACTTCATCTTACACAAGCAGGTAATTTCAGCTGCTGAGTTTGTAAACAGCCCTGTTATGCCCGGAAGATAGTATTATGAAGTTTTTACCTCGATCCTCTGGCTCTTAATGTTCTTTATGTCCTTTCTTCTGCTATGTTCGCTGAGCCTTGGATGGGAAGGTTGGGATGGATGCACCGTATGCATCTGGGCACTCATAGCCCCTGCTTCTCCTACTTTAATCAGTTGTCTGTATTAACCTCTACTTACTGCAAAAGAAGCTTCTCTGACCAAGGTTGAGAACAAACCTATGAGTATACATAGAAATACACAGAAAGTAGTTTGACACATGGCCTTCTAGTAAAATAACAACAGTCTGCTCCCTCTCAGGGCCAATGATTCAGTACATTTTCATTGAGGATCTGTATGTGTCAGGCACTGGTTAAAAAACAAACAAACAAATAGTGAAGAAATACAGAGGGAATACCTCTTTGGGGGATTTGTATTAGGGCAGAATCAGTAATAAGACCCACAAGAAAAACCTTATGTCAGAATTAGTAAAAGCTAAGGAGAAAAAAAATAAAGTTTATTAGGGTGAATGGGAATGGGAGTTGTACAAAAGGACCTCACTGAAATGAGAATGTGTGATCAGAGACATAAAGAAGCTGAAGAAGAGAATCTTGGGTATTTCTGGGGCAAGCAGAAGGAAGGTATCTCATCTGGCAGGGGCCAGTCTCCCAAGGTATTCCAGAAAGAGGTCCACACAGGGAGTAGGGACAGGGAGCCAGGGAAATGATGAAGCAGCTTTGAACTCTAGTTAGCATTTGGCTTTACTGAAGTGCTATGTATGCACAGAAACATATATGATAAAACCTGTGTAGCCATTGCCCAATCTCCAAATTATAACTTGAAAATTTATTTCATCAAATCTCCTTATCCTCCATTAAGTTTTCTCTGGACCAGGCAGTACATCCTTTTACATGTGTTGTAAATGGATAAGGAAAGGGATCACTGAGAATGAGGGGACAGACAGAGTGTAAAAACCAAGAGAGATGGATGACCACAGAGACATGCTGTCTTCTGGACATGCCAGGGCAGTGCACACAATATTTGTTACAGCATGTACCAAACTTGTTCTAGCCCAAACCATACCAAATCCCAGAATGCAGTGGGGCGGGGGGCATGGGGAGGGGGGGTGTCTTAGGGTTTTACTGCTGTGAACAGACACCATGACCAATGCAAGTTTTATAAAAGACAACATTTAATTGGGGTTGGCTTACAGGCTCAGAGGTTCAGTCCATTGTCATCAAGGCAGAAACATGGCAGCATCCAGGCAGGCATGGTACAGGAGGAGCTGAGAGTTCTACATCTTCATCTGAAGGCTGCTAGTAGAAGACTGACTTCCAGGCAACTAGGGTGAAGGTCTTAAGCCCACACCCACAGTGACACACCTAATCCAACAAGGCCGCACCTCCTAATAGTGCCACTCCCTGGGAAAAGCATATAAAACTATAACGGGGGTGGGGGTGGGGGTGGGGAAGAATCCCATTCCTAGTCATAGGGCTATTGGCAATTGTTAGCTACTGGCAGAGGAGGAGATAGATTTAAGAGTGCACCCTTAGTAAGCTGACCACTCTCCAGTACAAGACTATGCATCAAAGAATATCTGGGCAACGTGAACTGGCCTTGAAGGATTAAAAACAAAAAAGAACATGAAGTTGAATGGGTAGGAAGATGCAATAAATTGGGGACTGGCTGGTGCATGGGGTAAATATGACCAATGCATATCATATAAAGTTCTCAAATAGCTAATAAAATAAAGTAAAACAACAACAAAGAAGAGATAAAGATAGGAATGGACCCACATGCTTGCTGGGCTCTCTGATAGGCAACTCCAGCTCAGGCATCACGAGTGGACAGCTGTCGGTGTAATAGCCATAGCTGCGAAAGACACAAACCCTTGCCACATGAAAGCTCAGATTAACAGCCAGAGTTTGGAGTGTGAACAAGCCAGGAAGACCGGGGGGGCGGGCAGAAGCTGCCAAAGATGTACTGTAACCGCTGGGAACATCCAGAAGTTTTAAAAGTTTAATAGTTTTTCCGTGAGAGGTCATACATCTTACCTCGCTTGTGTGTCCACATTGAGCCAATTAGGACCCAGCTGGCCTCTCACTAGATTCTGGCATGCTAAAGGCTTCAAGGCATCCTTTATTCAGGGAACTTGATGGAGAAGGAAGATGACAGATTGCAGTTGTGAGATATTGCCTTTGGCTGTGGATCTTTCACTGGCTGCTCAAGACTTGAGGAAGAGGGAAATAGGAGATGGACTCAATGGTTTCTCCTTCTGACCAGGGCAGGAAGTTCCTGGAGAACTCTGTCAAACTGTGGACTTGGTCTGTGAGAGACTGCTCTAGGCTGGCACCCCAAAGCCCTTGGAGAGTGTAGACCTGTAACACATGAAAGCTCTCACCTTAAGCCTACTATGGACTTAGAGCTTGTGATGGTTTGTATCCCTGAGCTTAGCCCAGGGAATGGCACCACTAGGAGGTGTGGCCTTGTTGAAATAGGTGTGTCACTGTGGGCGTGGGCTCAAGACCCTCACCCTATCTGCCTGGAAGTCAGTCTTCCACTAGCAGCCTTCAGATGAAGATGTAGAACTCTCAGCTCCTCCTGCAGCATGCCTGCCTAGATGCTGCCATGCTCCCGCCTTGATGATAATGGACTGAACTCCGAACTTGTGAGCCAGCCCCACTTTAATGTTGTCCTTTATAAGACTTGCCTTGATCATGGAGTCTGGTCACAGCAGTAAACCCTAACTAAGACAGATCTGGAACACGGCCTTTTGGTTAGCATCTCTTGTCACTGAGGGTCCTGGAGCTTTTTTTTCTTTTAAAGTTGTTATTCCCTTCTTACCGATGTCTCTCCCTTATTGCCTGCCCACTCTGTTCTTGGAAAAGGGAAGGAAAGAACTTAGTTGGAGACAGGAGACCGTCTTCACCTACCCACTGCTTCAGAAAGAACCATTAAACTAGTTTAGAAGGTTGTTCCCTTGATAACAAAGCTAGATGAGAACTGGGTATGGTAACTCACACCTGTAATCCAGCACTTAGGAGGCTAAAGTAGGAACATTGCTGCGAGTTCCTCCCTGCTACAAACCAAACACAGAGATCCCAATGTATGAGAGGCCCCCAGACTATAGACCAGCCTCTTGAATGAGCACAGAAAAAGCAATTTTAAAAATTAAATGCATACAAGCTGACTTCAATGATGTTTCAAGGGAGGGTAATTTGACAGTGAGCATGAACAAATCACAATATGCACATCTGAAAGTGTTACAGTAAAACCCATTATTTTGTACATTAAAATTAATAAAAATGTAAACAGGTGAAATGATGACTCTTAGAATGAAAATAAATATTTGCAAGAATTGGAGCTGACATTTCAGTCTCCACATACATTTCAGAAAGGATTTCAGTTGAGGATATATAAATACCCTTTACAACCCTTAATGAGGACAATAATGTAACCTTATTAAACATTGACAAGACAGTCTATATCTCCAGAGATTTACAGCTGTCAATAAATACATGAAGAGATGCTGAACTCCATTACTGATTAACCAAATGCAAACACAAGGCACACTAGTATACCACATCAAGATACCACTTCGTACCCACTAGAGTAATCAAAACTGGGAAAGGCAGACTATAATAAGTGTTGGTGTATACACTGAGCTCTTGGAACCCATAAACCTTGTTAATAAATTGTGCAGATACTTTGGGATATGTAAATTTGAAATAGTAGACGACATTCTTTCAGGGGCTGCCTATGTTTTTCTTGTATCATTGGTGATTACTCTCTTTGGCATATATCCACATAAATTTCAAAACATAACTCCATTAAAAACTTGTCCATAAATATAGTCACATTATTCATAACAGACTGTTTTAGTTTTCTTTTGTTTGCTATGAAAAAACACTCAGACAGGAAGTAACTTCGGGAAAAAGTGTTTATTTTGGCTTATTATTCTAGAGGGATAGAGTCCTTCCTGGTGGGGAAGGCATAGAAACAGGAACCTGAAGTTGTTCTGGAAGTCAGGAAGCAAAAGGAGAGCAAGAAATGTGGCCAGGCTGTGAGACCTCAAAGTTCACCCCCAGTGGCATCCTGCCTCTAGTAAGGCACTGACTCCTAAAGGTCTGACAACTTCTCAAACAGTGCCACCACTGGGAATGCAGCATCTGAATCTAAGAAAGTTTCTTCTGCAAAAGAGCCCATGGGGGACATTTTACATTCAGACCATGATAGAGCCTCAGATGGAAACAACCGATGAATAGCAGGTAGGTTCTGGGGAAGTTCTCCATTCTGTCACCCAATTTCCTTGTAGGACAGCTGGGATGACAGATGTGGCGCTACCATGTCTGCATTTATGTGGGTTCTGGGAATTCAAACCATGCTTTCACAGCAAGCACTTTATCTACTCAGCACACCTATTTTAGATAGCTTTCTATTTGAGAGGCAAGTAAAAGGCCTTTACACTCTTCCATCGTCTCTCCCCAGGGTATGTAGCCATGTGCCATCCACTACTTCCTTACTTGCTAAGAGTTAAGTGTTTTGTTTGCAAATGTCTGCATTTCTATGTTGTCAACCTCATTTTCTTCTACAAATTATGAACTTTATCTATTATTCTTTTATCCTCCACATGTTCAAATCTTGTTCTTCATTCTGGATTTCTTCTTGCTACATCTGTGTATTCCGCTCTCGCAGAACTGTGGTTTCCAGTTCACAAGGAACACAGAGTAGGTGCTATTTACTGCTTATGTGAACTCCAGTTCTAAAAATAAAAACTTTCTTGCCACACTGGAACATCAGAAGCAATGCTGCTGCATATCATGATCTGTGAGACCTTGAGAGACCAAGAATATAGAATACATTGTAGGAAAAAGTATGTAACATCAAGTAGCCTACAACAGAGGAATAGTGGGACTTCCTGCTTTCCTTAAGCAAATGGTGTGTGTGTGTGTGTGTGTGTGTGTGTGTGTGTGTGCGCGCTGATATATGAATAGCAACATGAGTGAATAAAAAATTGCACTACAGGGAGGAGAAAGGTGTGTGTGCATGTGCATGTATGAACTATATGAATTATAAATATGACTGAAATAAAATGCCACAGACCTTTTCTGGGGGCACTCATGTATGAAATATGTATGTTTTGCACCATGGATCAGTTGTTTATGAAGGCAGGAAAGTGGGAATAAGATTTGGAGTTCTAAAAAAAGTAAGAGGAGAGAAGAGGTTTTTGGTTTAGATTTTAAGTGTTCTCCAATAATCCATATGCTAATGGCTTGGTTCCTTGCTGTAGTGGCTGTGAGGTGGTGATATCCTGGTTGTTGTGTGCTCTCTTTCTTCCTCTCCCTCCCTTTCTCACTCCTCCCTTTCATCCCTCTTTCTCTTTCCATGTTCCCTCCCTCTTCTCTCTCCTTGGCTTCTATGAGGTAAGCAGCCTTGCTCTGCCTCCTCTTCCTCCTTCCTTTTCCTCCTCCTCTTCTTCCTCCTCCTCTTCCTCCTTCTCCTCTCTCCTCCTCCTCCTCCGTCTCCTCCTCCTCACAGGACTCTGACCACATCCCCAAAAGGAATAGATCTGACAAATGCCGCCTGCAGCCTCTGAAACTGGGAGCCCATAGAAACTCTCCCTTCCTAGAAATTGTTTATCTTACAAATTTCCCACAGAGATGGAAAGATGACCAACACAAAAGGCATTTACTGATACAACAAAATATCGCAAGAAAGATAGTTTACCTAAAATTTATAAAATACAAGCTATAATGAGTAACCGAGAAAAGCTGTGGGGAAAGGGATAAACTATTGCAGAAGACGGACTTTCTATTAAGAGAGTTCTGTGGGCGTTCCTTCATGTAGTCACAGTTGCATAAAGATATATCTAGTGATACATTCCACACTATAGATGATTTACAGATCTTTTGATAATAGCTAAGTTAGAAAGATGTCTAATGTCTAGAGCTAGTTCGTTTCATTGATGACAGGGTGGTTTATATTCCTTTTCAATATGAAATCATTTTGAGGCAGCATTACTTCACCTTATCAACATTAGGTTTAAAGTCCATGCTAGAAAAATCGGTGCCCATTCATGTGATTCTTGGGCTTAGAAGAACCCTTTAATGTAGGCTAACCAGATTCAGCCTCAGATTAATTTATGACAATGAAATAAATTCATGATAAATTTCCCACATGGAAAGACAAACATATTCATTGTTATCAGTTTTATTAATGAAATGGAGGAGAAAAAATGCTGAGACTTAATAAACTCCCACGTCCCCAGGTGTCTCTTGAACAAAGCTCTTCACTCGTCACCAGGCTTTCCTCCTTGACTGAGGCCATGACATTCCTCTTAACATGCAGGAAAAGGGCAACAGCATGGATACCATCAACCTGAGGTAAGTTGGATAATAGGAAATTGTTTAGTAATGTGATCTGAGATAAAGAACTATATAATTTTAGCAGCATTTAAAAAGAATCCTAACAAGAGTAGTCTTAATTTTAATGGTCTTAAATAAATAAAATCATGAGCTGTTTTTCTCTCTTTTGTGTTGGTCCTGGAACCTGTGGACTTATCCATGCTGGCCCGGTTTCATCTGAGATATACTATCACACGAACCTCTTGGACACCGTAATTTTGCGCAGCCAAGCTGCAATCCCGGCGGAAGCTGTGTGATATTTACTGGGAAAAGTCTTGTATGGCAAGGCTGTCCAAGATGGAAGTCGCTGTGGGCCTCCTTGGCCGGAGATAGTACTGAGCTGAATTTCTCATGGCAAGCCTTGCCTGTTTGACTTTCTTTAACCTGTTTCTTTACTTACGAATTGTTCTTGGCAGCAAGAGCTGTGAGCACCCAGGTGTTTAAAGCTAACGAGAGTTCATTCTTTGAGCTACAGCACTGGCCATTATTTATCTTCTAGAGACCCATTGCTTTGCCTTTTGATCAGCTATACAGTTATTACCTAAATACATTAAAGAATTAACCTCCCAACAATATATGCATTTGTATGGCTGGGTGGCATTGGCACTCTGACATGGAAAGCATCAGTTAAGTAAAGTTTCAAAGTGAGCCTAAAAGAGTCTCACAAGAAGAAAGCAGGATATTAGACAAAGACTACACTAACAATAGACCTAGTGGTATAACAAAGTGTTTCCAAGGACTCTTGAACTACTAGTTTATCATTAACTACAGAGGGACGCGATGGCTTTGTATGTATTCTCTAAAGTTCATACCTGATTGATTTTGTATTTCCTTGTGCCAGATACTCATGGTAACCATTCTTTGTAAACACTTCACTGGATACCTTTTTTCTTCAGTAATGTAATACCAACTTATGTGTATAAAAGTTCCTGCCTCAGAACAGTAAAGTGCATTCAGACTCAACCTACACCTGGTGTGTCTGTCTGTCATTCGCCGGACCTGTACCTTCCTGCATACCAAAGACCCTGATTCCCCATGGGTGTGTGTGTTCCGACTGAGTCGGTCCATGGCAATATACTGCCCAGGCTATGTCTTGTTTTGTTTTTTCATATTGTTTTAAAGTCATTTTCTCCTTTTCTTCTGCTATTTATTTTCCTTCCTTCTGCCTGTCCTCTCTTTTCCTCTCCTATTCATTCTACTTCTCACCATTTAAAATTCATTTGGTATAAGTAAAAAACCATTTCAATTGATGTTCTTTCTCTTCTTACTTTGTACAGAGGATGATAAGTTTTGTGGCTTTCTGTTTAAGTAGAGACATATGCACTGTCAAAATGACCTATATACACGTATGCCCATTTTGCTTGCATGCATATCTATGTGCCATGCATGTTTCCGGTGCCTACAGAAGACCTAAGAGAGCTCTTGGATTCCCTGAAACTGGAGTTCTGGATGTGAGCCACTATGTGGGTTCTGGGACTCAAATTTGTTTTCTCTGGAAGAGCAACAATTGCTCTTAACCACTGAGCCATCTTTCTAGTCCCAGCTGTATATGTTTAAAGTTTATGAAGATTAGACATTTTACATGAATTTCAACTCCCTATTTCACTACTTCAGCTAAGGAAAATTTATTGAAAGGCAAATAGTGAGCTAGCTATAAGTAGCCTCATTCCTCTGGAGTGCACATGGCATCCACATGCTGTTAAAAGAAAAATGAAGTTTGCTGTACAAATGCAGAGGCAACCACTGAGGCAAGGAAAAATGTGAAATCTAAGGAAAAATTTTATCTGATAATACCTTCTCTCTTCTTAATTTTTATCACATTAATTACAGACAAGTTACTTAAGGAATTCCATCTATGAATTAAGGAGCTAAACTAAGCAAGGTGTGTTTATGGGGAAGAGGCAGGTGGTGAAGCTGAGCTACGGTGTTTGCAGAAGTGGATAGTAGGAAGTAGGGCCAGTCAAGTAGTGCTGAGTCTGAAACCCAGCACCCACGGTTCCACCACCACATTCTCTCCCCAGCCTCTTTTTATATGCTTCATTTGGTTATTAAACTGAGAAACACACCAATTCTACATAAGTCCTCTATTGGTAAGCTACACCCTCAGCCCCAACTCTCTTCATATAAGGAGACTTATTTAGCTTCAATTATACAAAGCTGTTTAGTACAAGAACGGCTTAGCAAAATGTTTCCCCTTACCTATAGTCACAGTTTAGCGATGACACTACCAATGCTCAGTTCTAACTTATATGAACAGGGTACACCACAGAAGTTAGTCGCTTCTGTTCATAGGAATGATAGACTCACTGTTTTATTCTTCTGTTTGTCTTGCTCTATAGGTCCACTCAGTTACGATGGATGCCACGAACAACTCCAACACGGAGAACAGGAACAGATACTCTGTAAGCAACCTACCACTTTTCTGTATCCAAAAAGAAAAAATAGTCTTTACTTAATATTTTTCCTTATTTTTGAGAGTTTCTCACAGTATATAGTGAAATATAACAATATATAGTCCCATTTCTCTCTCTAGCCCCTCTCGTGTCAACCCGAAATTTCCCCTCCCAACTTTGTGGGTTTTTCTTCAGTAGCCCCCAAGTCCAACTAGTACTGCCCATACATGCATATGTGTGGAGTCATACACTGGACTAGTGGCCATATTATTACAAAAATATGATTCTTCTTTGCATAGCAATTATCTGCTTCCAATAGCGAATTAGAAAGGCTTAGGACCTGGTGTTGTGTTCATCTACCCTGTCTATGCCAGAATTTTAGTTGGCTTAATCTTGCATAGATCTTGTGCAGGTAACCAGAGATGCTTTGAGCACTTTATAATGATAGTCACATCATCTCTAGAAGACAGCATTTCACAGAGTTCCTCCACATCCTTCGGCTTTTATATCCTTTCTAATTTGTTCTGCAATATTTCTTGAGCCTTGGTAAGTGGTGAGGTTCATTGAGATGTCAAATGGACCTAACATCTACAGAATAGTTCATTAAAACACGAAACAATAGACATTCTTTTTCTAAGCAGCCCATAGAACACATATTAAGACACAAAGCAAAGGAAAATGAAATAAAATCCTGTATTTTTCTGATCACAATGGAATAAAGCAAGATATCAACAGATATAAAACCAAGAACAACAATATCAACTAACCAAACCACCCAGAGCTCCCGGGGATTAAACTACTGTCTTAGTCAGGGTTTCCATTCCTGCACAAACATCATGACCAGGAAGCAAGCTAGGGAGGAAAGGGTTTATTGAGCTTACACTTCCACACAGCTGTTCATCACCAAAGGAAGTCAGGACTGGAACTCAAGCAGGACAAGAAGCAGGAGCTGATGCAGAGGCCATGGAGGGATGTTACTTACTGGCTTGCTCAGCCTGCTCTCTTATAGAACCCAAGAATACCAGCCCAGAGATGGCACCACCCACAAGGGGCCCTCCCCGATTTGATCACTAATTGAGAAAATGCCCCACAGCTGGATCTCATGGAGGCATTTCCCCAACTGAAGCTCCTTTTCCTATGATAACTCCAGCCTGTGTCAAGTTGACACTCAAAACCAGCCAGTACAACTACCAAGCAAAGAGTATACATGGAGGATACCTGGGGATCTATCCCACATATAGTTACCAAACCCAGACACTATTGTGGATGCCAACAAGTACTTACTGACAGAAGCCTAATATAGCTGTCTCCTGAGAGGCTTTGCCAGTGCCTGACAAATACAGAAGTGGATGCTTACAGCCATCCATTGGCCTGATCACAGGGTCCCCAATGGAGGAGCTAGAGAAGAGACCCAAGGAGCTGAGGCGGTTTGCAGCACCATAGGAGGAACAAAAATATGAACCAATCAGTACCCCCCAGAGCTCCCAGGGACTAAACCACCAAACAAAGAGAACACATGGAGGGACCCATGGCTCCAGTCGCATATGTAGTAGAAGATAACCTTGTTAGATATCACTGAAAGAAGAGGTCCTTGGTCCTGTGAAGGCTTGATGCCCCAGTGTAGGGGAGTGCCAGAACAGGGAAGCATGAGTGGATGGGATAGTGAGCAGGTGATAGGGGATTTTTGGAGAGGAAATAAGGAAAGGGAGTAAAGAAAATATCTAATAAAAATGTTATCTCAAATGAGCGATTCATTGATGCACCTTAGATCCTTGGCAGAAACAAGAACAAAGCAAATTTTAACATCGTAGATAAGAAATAACTAAAAATCAGCACTGAAATTAAGGAAATAAAACCAAACAAAAACCAACACAAGGAATCACTAAAATGAAGAGTTGGTTCTTAAAAATAAAATGACTGATGAACCCTTAGGCAAATTAAGTAAAAAGAAAGACGGAGAAGGCTTAAATTAATAAAATAGAAATGAAAAGAGAGACATTATAACAGTTTCCAACAAAATTCAGAAACCATGAAGACATGCTTTATAAACCTGTGTTTCACAAGACTGGAAGACCTAAAGGAGATGGGAGGATGCCTAGATGCATTCAACGTATCAATATCTCAAAACAGAACCAAAGAAATAGTTGAAACATTATGGAAGAGGTAATAAAATGTTTCCTAAGAAATACTACCAAACCCTACCAGGCCTTGAAAGAATT
This sequence comes from Apodemus agrarius, assembly GCA_964023405.1. Taxonomy (NCBI): domain Eukaryota; kingdom Metazoa; phylum Chordata; class Mammalia; order Rodentia; family Muridae; genus Apodemus; species Apodemus agrarius. The sequence continues at coordinate 148,427,291 of OZ030005.1, forward strand.
AGCATCAATATTCCTCAAATTAATTATTTAAAATAGCAAAGGAAGGAAGTCTCCTGTACTGGAAGTCTCCTGTACTTGTCCGCTTTCATTGTCAACTTGACTCAGCCTAGAGATAGTTGCTAGGGGGGACTTTCAACTGAAGAACTGAAGAAGTGAGCCAGAAACCAGCATTCCCCTACCAGCTTCTGTATCAGCTCCTGTCTGAGTTCCTTCCATATCTTCCCACAGTAATGAACTGTGACCCGGAAGTTTAATTTGAAATAAACCCTTTTCTCTCATAAGTTGATTTTGGTTAGTGTTTTATTATAGCAACAGAACGCAAAGCAAACTAGAACATTTTCTAAACTCTTACTTTTTAACACTAAAAATCACAGTGGAATTACAATGCAGGAACAAGAAAAATAGAAAATATAAATGGTTTATTGTATCCCATACTCATCATATAATTAATAATTATTGGGGATGGCAAATTGATATATTTCTGACAACAGTATAATGGGAATAATTGTATTTTTTCTTTGTTGTGGATAGAGCATAAGTTTCTCAAGGATAATGAACCTCTGGTTAAGATAGAGTTGAGGTACATTTTATTTTGAAGTTTGACATAATAGGACTTATTTAATAGGGAAGTATATACAATGAAAATTCCCCTAGTTATTTAGTGAATGATACTAAAGGGAAACTCTACATTTCCCATGCCAATAAAGTGGTATGTGTTTTTGTATTGATTTTTGTTAAGGCTCTATTCAGTGTAGTGAGATGACTTGGATTTTAACCTTGATCAGCATAAATGCTCTTCACGTGACTAGACCCAAGTAGCTAAACATTTGAAGTTGGCTTCTTTATTGAGTCAGAAATAAACAGATTTGTGTCTATATGCACATTTATTTATTGTGAAGTTTCTCTCAAGATACACAGAAATAAGAAAAATGTAATGGGGAATTACAAACCTATATATTTTAGAACTAGTTCATTAGCCATAACTCTTATATGCTGAAGTTAGAAGCGCTTTCTGAATTAGGTTAGCAAGTTAGACACAATCAGCATTTAATGGCATCAACTTAAAAAGTGTAGTTTCTAGGTCCTGGTTAAAAGTCCAGATGTTTTGGCGTCTGTAAAGGCCCAGGCATAGAATAGGAAGAAAATAGTCCATAAGCTAGACTTCACACCATGGATCTGAAGTGCTACATAGATCGCTCAGCATCACTTTCTTTTCTTTGTCCTCCTTATTCTTTATTTTCAGACCAACAAACCTAAGTGGCTAAGTGTGCCTATGTCATAGTCCCATCACACACACACACACACACACACACACACACACACAGCCTTAAACAGTTCTGTATGGACCTTCTAAAAAACAGAGGCAGAAGCACAAAAATGTCCACATGGCGTGGGCATAGGGAAACGAGTATATGACCCTTCCAAATTACATCTATTGCAAACATAACCTTTACTATGCAGACTATGGCACTTTCATTGACCATAAGTCTATAGCTAATATAAGTCCATATGGATGCCATTTCATTTGTGGAAGAGTAAAGTCCTACTCTAGCAAATTAGATCTTTTAAAGCCTTGGGAAAATTGGTCTTAGAGATTTAGATACCCAGGAAGAAATGAACTGTCAATCATAAAAATATCATAGCAACAAGGAGCAGCCAGGGTTGACTATAATGTTTCATCAATAAAATGTTTGTACTGATATTTTTAAGACTTTCCTTGATTACCTGAGGCTTTGGAACATGGCACGGAGCTTGCAGCACACTGATAGTTGGTAGAAATATCCCAGATTAAACTGATGAGAAGACTCTTGCTAACTTGACTGATACTTAAATACTTTGATCCTCACAGAGGAACTAAAGGAACAGTTCTAAAATCATGATGAAATTCTCTCAGAAACCCCATACTTACATATTGCCACAGGGAAGATTCTAAACTTGAAGTCATTGTCAGTTCGACTGTTGTTAAAAACATACCAACTAGTGTTGCAAAGATGCTTAGAATGTTCATTGTCATGGTCCAGATCAGCTAGAACAGATGAAAAAGTATTGTACAGTAATTGAAACTATTCCATATTTATTTCTGGCAAGTGTATTCTTGTAGGATTATAGAAATTCTAATCTTTCTGGATTAGTGAGATCACTAAAAGGTTGTCAGAACTGCAGAGTAGTGAGTCTCCTACTAGGATCAAACAGTTTTTTTTTTTGGGGGGGGGATGTTGCTGTAACATGCATTTATTTCTCTCTCTAAAGGATCCAAAGGCTTTACCCCTAGCTGAAGAGGATGCTGAGAGTCACTTTCCTTTGGGGATGTGGCTTCTGGCAGGTTTCCTACACCCCAGAGGATAACTCCACATCTGTATACATATGGTCAGCACTAATTGGATTCAGGGTAAACAACAACAACAACAACAACAAACAAACAATATGAATTTGGGAGGGAGATGGGTTGAGAGGGGTGTCTCAGGAGGAGTCAGGGGGAATTAGTAGGGGGTCGATATGATAGAAATATATTGTATATTGTGTGTATGTTTCAAATTATAAACAAAAATATCACCAGTCAAAAGGAAAGACAACCAAATTAAAACATCCATTATTTTTATGCCCTAAAAGCCCAAGATTATATATATTTGTAATTAGAAGTTGAAACACTTGCTGAAGCTTTATTTACATGGAAAAGTGATAGTTCCAGGATCATCATTTTTATTTTATGGACGACTATTATGGACAAGAAGTACATACCAAAAGGAGCATGCTATGGTTGTTTCCGGAGGGGCCCTGCCAGAGCCTTACACATACAGAGGCAGATGCTAGCAGCCAACCATTGGACTGAGCATAGGTTTCCCAATGGATGAGTTGGAGGGCAGACTGGAGGAGCTGAAGGGGTTTACAGCCCCATGGGAAGAACAGCGATGTCGGCCACCCAGATGCCCCAGGACTCCCAGGGACTAAACTATCAACCAAGGGGTACACATGGTTCCAGCCAAAAATGTGGCAGAGGAATGCCTTGTTGGGCATCAGTGGGAGGAGTGGTCCTTGGTGAGGTGAAGACTCAATAGGTGTCTCAACAAAGGGAAATCAGGGGGTTGGGGGGGTAGGGAGGTGGGAGTGGTTCGGGTGGAGGGGCATATACTTGGAGGCAGGGGGTGGAAGGAGGGGTTGGGGGTTTTCAGGGAGGGGGGAAACCAGGAAAGGTTTTACCATTTGAAATGTAAATGAATTATATTCAATAAAAAAATGAGAGAAAAAAGAGCTTTAATCAGCAGCTATATTGTAAGGCCACTTGAAGACGTGTTTACAGAACAAGTTTTGCTGGGCAAAGTTATCTGAATACAACAAACAAGACCACTTGCTTGGCTTCTAGTCTGGTGGGGGCAGGCCTGATACAGAAATGCAATAGGCAATAAATACTTTGGGAAACACTTGGGTAGTTTCTTTAGAAAAAGATAAGTATCCATATATAAGAGGAACAAGGAATATGTCTGTATCAAGACTTATTGGTAAATAAATATTCATAGTAGCTTTATTTGAAAGGGTTCAGTATTCAGAACAATGTGAATTCCCTTAATAGGTAAGTGTAGCCAATTACACAGACACTCAGTTGATATTTTTCCCTACGGGAAACTTGTATTCTGTAACCCTGATTCATTTTCTTACAGATTTATTCTAGATTTTTTGGATGAATCTAGACTTCTTTGGATGTTATAGGGTGTCTTAGCATGTGTTTGATGTCTGTGGATGAAGCACTCAGTCTGACTCTAGACTCAAAGCTCTTTGTATCTCTTTCCCCCTTGACGCTCCACTTTACATAACAACTCTGATGTCCTGTTAAATGAATTGGTTGGCATAGTACACTTGTACACTGTTACTGACTGCACCAGTTTGCTTTCTGTTGCTGTGATAAATACAGTGACCAAAAGCAACTTTGGGAAAGAAAGGGTTTATATCATCTTATAGTCCATTACAGAGGAAACTCAAGGTAGGAACTTAAAGCAGAGACATTGAGGCAGGAACCATGGAGGAACATTGCTTACTGGCTTGCTCCCTCCGGCTTGCTCAGCTAGCATTCTTACACAGCCCAGAAACACTGGCCTAGGCATGGCATGACCCACAGTAGGCTGGATCCTTTGACATCAATTAGTAATCCAGACAATGCACCACAGATGTGGGATCTGAATTCGGGTCCTTTTGTTTTCCCAGAAAGTGAGCCATATCCCTGGTCCTTGTTTTTTACAGTTTGAAATTTAGGTTTTGAAAACCTTAAGAAATAGTGGTCCTCCTTTCTCACTGAGACCAGACAAGGCAGCCCTACTAGGCAGTGCTCTTTGTTCTAAGAATTAAAGTAACTATTGTTATAAAAAAAAAAAAGAAATGGTGGTCTTTATCATCATGAAATTTGTTTGAATATTCATGTATGACAGCAGTACTGTTTCTGTACTTTCATTGTCTGTGGTGACACGATCACATTATTTTTCTAGGAAGTAATGTTATGCTTCTCATACTTTACATTCTTCTCACCCGAGCTGGAGAGATGGCTCAGTGGTTAAGAGCACTCTTCTGAAAGTCCTGATTTCAAATCCCAGCAATCACATGGTGGCTCACAGCCATCTGTAATGAGATCTGACGCCCTCTTTTGGTGTGTCTGAAGACAGCTACAGTATCTTTAGATATAATAATAAATCTGTAGGCCCGAGCAAGCAGGGTGACTGGAGCAAGCAAACTTCATTCCCAGCAACCACATGATGGCTCACAACCATCAGTACAGCTACAGTGTACTCATATACTTAAAATAAATAAAACAAATCTTTACAAAAAATTTCCCACCCCCAATGGCTTCTGGGAAAACATCTAATGACTCATTGTTAATTCTTCATTGACTTTTCTTTTTTAAAAAATTATTTATTCTTTGAAAATTTCTGACAAAACTTTCCAGAGCTGCTCTAAGTCCTCTGACTTACCATATTATTTGAAGGCCTCTTCTGTAGTATTATTGATAAACTTCCTGATAGGTTAAACTGGAAACAAAGAGCACATGTGTTACTGCCCAGTAATTATGTATATACATAAATTCAAGATAACTTTAGACAGTTATAACACAAGGGATATTAGTTCCTTAGTGGGACTACTAAGAAAACAACCCAAGAAGTAATTCAAGATTTATATTTATAAAATTAAAAGCTATGAAGTTTCTAGACACTAATGTTATAATTGTAGTAGGAATGGAATCCAGGGGCATCTTGAAATGACTTTAGCATATCACTTGCATAACTTATTTGCACAAAACAGATTTTTGTCTTCCATAAATGCTCCTTGTGCTTCTTACTGTGGCTGAAAATGTATCAAATAGTGCTTTTACAGTGTAGAGTCCTATTTTGAAACAATAGTATGGGTAGGTTAGGCAAGGCCCCCAGTTGAGGGTTGGGGCCACCAACTCCAATTTTTTAACCCAGAATTGCTCCTGTCTAAAAGAAATATTGGCTCAAAGTGTGGAGCAGAGACCGAAGGAAAGGCCATCCATAGACTGCCCCACCTGAGGATCCACCCCATATACTGTCACCAAACCCAGACACTATTGCTGCTGCCAAGAAATGCTGACAGGAGACTGATATAGCTGTCTCCTGAGAGACTCTGCCAGAGCCCGACCAACACAGAGGCAGATGCTCATAGCTGACCATTGTTCTGAGCACAGTGTCCCCAGTGGAGGAATTAGGGAAAGGACTGAAGGAGCTGAAGGGGTTTGCAACCCCATAGGAAGAACAATAATGTCAACCAACCAGACTCCCCAGAGCTCCCAGGGACTAAACCACCAACCAAAAAGTACACATGGAGAGACCCATGGCTCAGCTGCATATGTAGCAGAGGATGGCCTTATTTGGCATCAATGGGAGGAGAGGCCCTTGGTCCTCTGAAGGTCTGATGCCCTAGTGTAGAGGAATTCCAGGGTGTTGATTTGGGAGTGTGTGGGTGGGTATGGGAACATCTTCATAGAAGCAGGAGAAGGGGGGATGGGATGAGGGTTTGTGGAGGGGAAACCAGGAAAGGGGATAAATTTGAAATGCAAATAAATAAAATATCCAATAAAGAAACTAAAAGAAAATTGAAGAATACAAAATAGAATATGTACTGTGAGTAGTCATACTACCACAGTCTTGCTTCTTTATTTTAAAATAACTTTTAATTCATCCATTAGTTTCCTCCACAAAATATTGACCCTGGGGATTATGTGGAATGCCTGTGCTATGGGTAATCTCAAACTGTTGGCAAAATTCCTGACAAGACTTGGCAATGCATGTAGGATCATTGTTAGTTTTTAAATATCTTAGAGGCATTAAATAGCAGAAGCAGTATTAAGTTATCCAAAGTATTTAAGAAAAAGATTTTTTTATGAAAAACACAAATTTAAGGAGTTACTCCAAATTTTTAGTTTTGTAAACAAATCTTTTAGCATTTTATTAATTTTTAATAGAAAACAAAGTATTCATGTCATCTACAATAAAAGCAGAGGGAAACAACTCTTTAGCTTGTTTTAAAGCAGTAAAACTTTGACATGTTGTGCTACTTATTTGAGCATGCAAAGGCCCAATATCAGCACGGAGGCAGGTGTAATCACTAACATCTCCTTCCTTTTGAAAGGGATGGAAGGCAGTCTGGCATGCAGCCTTAGCATTCTCATGTGCCAGTTGCTTAGCAATAAGAATTTCTGCCTTTCATCAATCATAAGACAAGTAACCACCTGTAAAAGATAAGAAAAGAAATCTCAATACAGCTTATCAGGACCTTGTCTAATTTTAGAAAGTTCCTGTCTGTTTTCCAGAATCTGGTATCTTAGGCCAAGCGCTCCCAGTCCCAGAAACAAAGACGCCCTTCTTGGCAGCACATCTCGCTTCCCCCACTTATCTCCCCGTTATCATCACAGTCCTCAGGTGCAGGAGGGTGTGGTATTTCAGGCGGGTCAGCGGACAGCCAGGAGCACTCATCCTCAATGGGAGCTGACATTTCCATTTCCATTTTGTTCAACTTGGTCCCTTCTGACCTTGTACTGGAATCTTTTTAGCTTGTAAAAAATTTTTTTCATGTCTCTCATTATCTAGCTCATACTCATATAAATAACATCACAGCCTTTTCTAAATCCTTTGGCTCATCACCATTTGTTTGTACAATACAGACCAATAGCCAAGTCACCTGTAATTACATTGGAATACTCTCTCCTTGTCTATAGACTTCCACTAGATTTTCTTTAAAATCTAGTGGGATCTAGACTGTCCTTTTCAGGAAACCAAGGATTATGTGGTTATTAAGTCCCAACGTTCTTGTGCCTGGGCTTGAGACATCGTAGCACTATTCTGTTTTCTTTAAAAAAATGTTAAAAAATGATGTATCAACTCAATATACAGAGCTGATTTCCCTACTTCTAGCATCGATGTTTATAAGGGAAATTGGTCTGAAGTTCTCTTTCTTTGTTGGATCTTTGAGTGGTTTTAGTATCAGCAAAATTGTGGCTTTATAGAACAAATTGGGTAGTGATCTTTCTGTTTCTATTTTTTAGAATAGTTTGAAGAGTATTGGTATTAGGTCTTCTTTGAAGGTCTGATAGAATTCTGCACTAAACCCATCTGGTCCTGGGCTTTTTTTTTTTTGTTAGACTATTAATGACTACTTCTATTTCATTAGGGGTTATGGGACTGTTTAGATCATTTATCTGATCCTGATTTAATTTTGGTACCTGGTATCTGTTTAGAAGATTGTCCATTTCATCTAGATTTTCCAGTCTCATTAAGTAAAGGCTTTTGTAGTAGGATCTGTTGATTTTTTGGATTTCCTCGGTTTCTGTTGTAAGTGTCTCCCATTTCATTTCTGATTTTGTTAATTTGCATACTTTCTCTGGGTTCTCTGGTTAGTCTGGCTAAGGGTTTATCTATCTTGTTGAGTTTCTCAAAGAACCAGCTCCTGGTTTGGTTGATTCTTTGTGTAGTTCTTTGTGTTTCTACTTGGTTGATTTTGGCCCCAAGTTTGATTATTTCCTGCCACCTACTCCTCTTGGGTGTATTTGCTTCTTTTTGTTCTAGAGCTTTCAGGTGTGCTGTCAAGCTGCTAGTGGTTGCTCTCTCCTGTTTCTTTTTGGAGGCACTCAGAGCTATGAGTTTTCCTCTTAGCACTGCTTTCATTGTGTCCTATAAGTTTGGGTATGTTGTGGCTTCATTTTCACTAAATTCTAAAAAGTCTTTAATTTCTTTATTTCTTCCTTGAGCACGTTGTCATCGAATAGAATCTTGTTCAGCTTCCATGTATATGTGGGCTTTCTATTGTTTTTGTTGTTATTGAAGATCAGCCTTAATCCATGGTGATCTGATAGGATGCATAGGATTATTTCAATCTTCTTGTATCTGTGGAGGCCTATTTTGTGACCAATTATATGGTCAGTTTTGGAGAAAGTACCATGAGGTATTGAGAAGAAGTTATATTCTTTTGTTTTAGGATGAAATATTCTATAAATATCTGTTAAATCCATTTGGCTAATAACTTCTTTTAGTTTTACTGTTTCTCTGTTTAGTTTCTGTTTCCATGATTTGTCCATTGCTGAGAGTGGTGTGTTGAAATTTCCCACTGTTATTGTGTGAGGTGCAATGTGTGCTTAGAACCTTAATAAAGTTTCTCTTATGAATGTGGGTACCCTTGCACTTGGAGCATAGATGTTCAGAATTGAGAGTTCTTCTTTGTATATTTTTTCTTTGATGAGTATGAAGTATCCTTCCTTATCATTTTTTATAACTTTAGGCTGATAGTCTATCTTATTCCATATTACAATGGCTACTCCAGCTTGGTTCTTGGGACCATTGGTTGGAAAAATTTTTTCAGTCTTTTACTCCAATGTAGTGTCTGCCATTGTCACTGAGGTGCGTTTTTTTTGTATGCAGCAAAATGCTTGGTCCTGTTTATGAATCCAGCCTTTTAGTTTATCTCTTTTTATTGGGGAATTGACTCCATTGATGTTAAGAGATATTAAGGAACAGTGATTGTTGCTTCTTGTTAATTTTGTTGTTAAAGGTGGAATTGCATTTGTGTGGCTATCTTCTTTTAGGTTTGTTGAAAGAAGATTACTTTCTTACTTTTTTTATGGTGTAGTTTCCCTCCTTGTGTTGGAGTTTTCCATCTATTATCTTTTGTAGGGCTAGATTTGTGGAAAGATATTGTGTAAATTTGGTTTTAACATGGAATATTTTGGTTTTCTCCATCTATAATAATTGAGAATTTTGCTGGGTATAGTAATCTTGGCTAGCATTTTTGTTCTCTTAGTGTCTGCATGACATCTGCCCAGGATCTTCAGGCTTTTAGAGTTGAGAAGTCTGGTGTGATTCTGATAGGTCTGCCTTTCTATGTTACTTGATCTTTCCTACTTACTGCCTTTTATATTCTTTCTTTTTTCTGTGCATTTGGTGTTTTGATTATTATTTGACTGGAGGAATTTCTTTTCTGTTCCAGTTTATTTGGGGTTCTGTAGGCTTGTTGTATGTTTATGGGTATCTCTTTCTTTAGGTTAGGGAAGTTTTCTTGTATAATTTTGTTGAAGATATTTACTGGCCCTTTGAGTTGGGAATCATAATTTTCTTCTATACCCATTACCCTTAGGTTTGGTCTTCTCATTGTGTCCTGGATATCCTGGATATTTTGGGTTAGGAGCCTTTTGTATTTTGCATTTTCTCTTTGATTGTTGTGTCAATTTTTTTTAATGGTATCTTCTCCACCGGAGATTCTCTCCTCTATCACTTGTATTTTGTTGGTGATGCTTGCATCTATGACTCCTGATCTCTTTCCTAAGTTTTCTATTTCAAGGGTTGTCTCCCTTTGTGATTTTTTTTTATTTTTTTCTATGGAAACATGGATTTTTAGATCCATGATGGTTTTGTTCAATTCCTTTACATGTTTGTATTTTCCTGTATTTCTTTAAGATCCATCTTATGTGTTTTCCTCTTTAAGGGCTTCTACCTGTTTATGTGTGTTCTCCTGTATTTTTTTTAAAGGGAGTTACTCATCTCCTTCTTAAAGGAATCTATTATCATCATGAGATGTGGTTTTAAATCAGAATTTTGCTTTTCTGGTGTGTTGGGGTATCCAGGGCTTGCTGTGGTGAGAGAACTGGGTTCTGATAATGCCAGTTAGCCTTGGTTTCTGTTGCTTATGTTTTTGCACTTGCCTTTTGCCATCTAGTTATCTCTGGTGTTAGCTGGTCTTGCTGTCTCTTACTGTAGCTTGTCCCTCCTGTGAACCTGTTAGCCTGGGATCTTAGGTGTGTCAGCACCTGGTAGACCACCACTCTCTGGGTGAGATTTGGATATGAAGGGCTGTGTCTTTAGGTATGTTAGCACTCCTGGGAGACCATTTGTTTCTGGGCAGGATTTGGGTAGCTGTAGCACAGGGTTAGCTCTGGGGTGCAGATGGAAACTGGAAGGCATACTTAATTTTTTTAAAAAAAAAAATTTGGCCAAGGATGGGCCTATTGCTACAGAATATTTTGGTACCCCCCCATCCCGAATAAGCCAGGGCCATGGTCTTTGGAGAGATGCTACTGTCTGGACAATTGAATGGCCCTGCTCCATTAATTCACTAGAGCTGAGGCTGTTTGTTTCTTGACCTCGGGGTGCTGAAAAGCTGGTATGGATAGCTGAAAAAACCCACTCCATCTATATAGCAGATAGACTAAGAGATTACAAAGCATCTCTAGAGGCTACACATGAAAGAAAAAAGATGCAGCAACAGAGAGATCAAGCACAAAGGACAGAGACTCTCTACCAAAAAAGACTCAGATGAAGGAATCAGTGACTGAGGGAAAAGAGCTGAGGAAATTTTTTTTTGGGGGGGGAGGGTGTGGCTGCAGCACTGCTGTTGCTGTGCTGTCATTGTGGAATGGATCTGTTACTGCTGAGATGCACTGGACTTGTGTACTCCATCCTCCTGTGCTTCACTTTGTTAACTGGGAAGAGAATAACATTCCTGTTCATGGCAATGACTCTGAGATCTTGGGTGCTCCTGTTACTAACCATTGTTTCCCAAGCAAGGATGGCCACATAACAATTTTTGCATCAATGGTCAAACTGTAAAACATGATAAAATATTAAGTATTCAACATTCAAAGTTAGATAAATTACCATCTCCCAAGCTCTTATTTCCACCTTACTGAAGAATTTGCTGTTATGGGTATCCCGCACAGCTAAAAAACATAATGGTCCTGCTTTTACTAGTAGAAATTTTAAGAAATTCTGTTATGAACGGCAAATTCAACATAACATCGAATCCCTTATAGCCCACCAGGTCAAACATTTGTAGAATGTACATATTCCACCCTTAAGAAACAATAAAAAAAAAGTGGGGAACTACTCCCCAAGACACTCTTGCTATTATCTTATTTACTTTAAAGTTTTAAAATTTACCATAGTGCTGCAACATATTACTTGAGCTTCCAGAATTTTCAGGATGCTCAGCCCTACACGTGGCCATTGTCCTGTCCCATTTAATATAAAGAAATATACCACCGGCTACCAGGATGAAACATTTCAGACATTTTCTAAGCAATTGCCTAGAATTTCAGTGACAAGGAATAGCAGAAGGGAGTGCTGATGCTGTACAAGGCATGGATCCTTAGTCCTGGTGACAAAACATCCTGTCCATGATCTTGCATCTAGTGTTGTGCTTGCATCTTTTTGTACTTCTCTTAGGGTATTGATGACTCCAAACAAAAGTCAATGCCCTAAAGTTTAAAAACTAAAAAAAGAGGGATATGTTGCAACTCTGTCCAAAGAACAATACACAGCAAACAACAATGCCTTGGGTGAGAAAGGCTCCAAAAAAAGACACAGGGCTTTTTACCTCAGAGGCATTTTGTTTCCTGGATTGTTGTGACATAACTTTGTACTGATGAATATTTACATCAATTTATAAGACATGTTTATTCTTGTTGGATGTCAGAACATAGCTATAGATCCCAATCTGGTTAGTGTACCCTGAACCTGGATATGGCTTTTTCCTTTGTTTCATGCCTTCCAAAATATAATGTATAGTACAAGCTAGGCAATTGCATTTAAATTGGTCTGCCCCGAGAATGTTCTGGGAAAGGGCTGCTCTGTTAATATTTAGTATGTGCTTATGGATGTTTATGTGTTTTCCTGAACTCATCCTTCCTAGGACCGTTGCTTTCTTTGTTTTACTCTGAAACCAAAGTAGTCTACAGCATGCAGCTATAGTCCACTCCATTCTTTCAGGCCCTCAGATTCCAGATCGAGCAGACAAAATCTACATAGATTTGTTAAATAGTCAGCAAATGTAGAATATTATTATGAAAGAACATTGCAGATAATAAACTAATTTGTTTTTAAAAAACAAATTGCTTATATGTGGAAATGGTTTCCTAGCAAACAAGGGGCGTGTACTTTCTCTGGTACTGTCCTTGGATCAAAATCTATGAACTGTAAGGAATACATATAGTAGTTACTATCAGAGATGAAGTTACTCACAAGCAAGGAGGCCCAAAGTGTATATCCTGAACTTCCTGTGATAGGAGGATAATTACTTCCCAGTCCAAATACAATAGCTTGAGAAAAGAACAGGTATGTCCAGAAGTATCCCAGGCTCTGGACAATCAGGCTTGTCATAAGCTGTATGGCCTGAAAGGAAAAGACACCATTCTTTGTAGTAGTTCCAGCTAACTCTTTAAAAAGGAACATACTTCAAGTTAAACACTGAAATGAAGAAGAAAGGTGACAGTCTACCACAGTAGTGACAGCTTACAGAACTTTAGAATGGGGACATTGGCTGGGACATAATGCTCAGTATAGTCCAAGGTCATTTTGTTATGTTTTATCAAGCACAATCAAGACACATCTGTTGCCACAAAGATGTCTCAAGTTCTACCTTTTCTTATAACTTCCCACTGACATTCCTAACTCCAGGTAATCAATCATCTGTTTCTCATACTGGCACCATTTCCAGAGTGTTGGACAAAGGACATGGTTTCAAACATACCCTTTGAGGCTGGCCTTTTCACTGTAAAAGCCCAGAGACTCAACAAGCTGAAGTATCTTTGTGTGATTTATTCCTCTTTTTATAGCAGTATATGGTATCCGTGATTCTAGCTGGCTCAAATATTCACCTGATTGGCATTTGAAGATGGAGACTATGGGTAAGCAATTGTAAATTGTTATGTAGACTAGTGTTCAGTTCTCTTGGATAAATGTCCAGGGGCATAGATTTTTTTGTTTTTGTTTTTGTTTTTGTTTTTGTTTTGGTCTAATAGTAGCTGGATATTTTTTTATTAAAAAGGTTGCTAGAATATAATTCACAATGTCAGTATCTTTTTAAAAAAACATTCTCACCACCAGTGTTAGGGAGAATCAGAATACCTGCACCATCGCCAGCATTTGGCTCTGCCGCTGTTTGTTTTCAGTATATGCAGAGTGTTAGCTCATAATCCTGTCCTCGCTCTCCAGTGACAACTGCTAATGATGTCAGATATCTTTCCATATGCTTGTTTGCCTTCTATCTTATTCAGTGAAATGTCTCTCTCTCTCTCTCTCTCTCTCTCTCTATATATATATATATATATATATATATATATATATATATATATATTGCTGACTTTGGAAACAAGGAGAAATGGCTTTTAGTCATCTATTATGACACCTTTTATTTGGTCTCGGCAGCATGGTCACAGCTATTCTTGCCTTGTGTTAGTTTTGTCAACCTGGCACAACCTGGAATCATCTGTTGAGAGAGACTCAAGGGGGACTGTGTAGATCAGGTTGGCGTGTGAGCATGTCTGTGGGAGACTGCTTTGATTACATTAGTTGATGTGGACAGCACTCCTCCCTGATGTAGGAGAGTTGGACATGCATCCATTTATTTTCTTTCTGCTCTTCACTGGGGATGTGATTAGTCATTTCAAGTTCCTGCCTTAGCTGTGACCTAGAATTGTTAGCTGAATAAACCCCCATCTCCCTTGAAGTTGGCTTTTTTTTCCAGGACATTCTACAATAGCACGGAGATGAAGCGAGATCAAGGCTCTTTCAGTTTTGGCTGGTGGGAAGCGTTGCCTGCTCAACTCCATGGGAAGAGTCACCTGCCCTGGGACTTTTGTTCCTCGGCAACGTGTTACAACTTGCTTCTGCCTGCTCTGAATCAGCTGTTCACTCTGCCTTAGTTTTAATTCTGGCGTTTTAATGGGGGAGCAGAAGCTTCTTCTTCTTTTTTTTTTTTTTTTTTTTTTTTTTTTTGGTTTTTCGAGACAGGGTTTCTCTGTGTAGTCCTGGCTGTCCTGGAGCTCACTCTGAAGACCAGGCTGGCCTCAAACTCAGAAATCCGCCTGCCTCTGCCTCCCAAGTGCTGGGATTAAAGGCGTGCACCACCATCACCCGGCTCAGAGCAGCAGCTTCTAAACATTCATTTAATTAAACATTTATCTAATTTTTCAAAAGGTTGGTCGTCCATTCAGGCTAATTGTTTCTATGTATACTTGGTTTCTATTTGTTACTCCTATGTGAAACTGTCCATTGAGCAATTTTTATGAAAAAAAAATCAACTGATTGAACCATGGGAAGTCTGGTGTGGTTCTGATAGGTCTGCCTTTATATGTTACTTGCCCTTTTGCTTTTACTGCTTTTAATATTCTTTCTTTGTTTAGTGAATTTGGTGTTTTGATTATTATGTGCTGGGAGGAGTTTCTGTTCTGTTCTAGTCTGTTTGGAGTTCTGAAGGCTTCTTGTATGTTCATGGGCATCTCTTTCTCTAGGTTAGGGAAGTTTTCTTCTACAATTTTGTTGAAGATATTTACTGAGTCTTTAAGATATAAATCCTTGCTCTTGTCTATACCTATAATCCTTAGGTTTGGTCTTGTTATTGTGTCCTGGAGTTCCTGGATGTTTTGAGTTACCAGCTTTATGCATTTTGCATTTTCTTTGACTTTTGAGTCAATGTTTTCTATGGTATCTTGAGCACCTGAGGTTCTTTCTTCTATCTCTTGTAGTCTGTTGTTGGTACTTGCATCTATGACTCCTGAATTCTTTCCAAGGTTTTCTATCTCCAGAGATGTCTCCCTTTGTGATCTCTTTATTGTTTCTACTTCCACTTTTAGATCCTGGATGGTTTTTTTTTTGTGGTTTTTTTTTGAGACAGGGTTTCTCTGTGTAGTCCTGGCTGTCCTGGAACTCACTCTGTAGACCAGGCTGGCCTCGAACTCAGAAATCTGCTTGCCTCTGCCTCCCAAGTGCTGGGACTACAGGCGTGCGCCACCATGCCCGGCTCCTGGATGGTTTTGTTCAGTTCCTTCACTTGATTGTTTGTGTTTTCCTGTAATTCTTTAAAGGATTTTTGTGTTTCTTCTTGAAGGGCTTCTGCCTATTGACCAATGATCTCCTGTATTTCTTTAAGGGAGTTACTTAAGTCTTTCTTGAAGCCCTCTATCAGCATCATGAGATATGATTTTAAATCCAACTCTTGCTTTTCTGGTGTGTTGGTGTATCCAGGACTTGCTGTGGTGGTAGAACTGGGTTCTGATGTTGCCATGTGGCCTTGGTTTCTGTTGGTAGGTTTCTTGTGCTTGCCTTTCATCATCTGGTGCTAGTTAGTATTGTTGTCTCTGACTGGAGTTTGTTTCTCCTGTGGGCCTGTAAGCCTGTGTCTTTACTCCTCTGAGCTCAAAAGTGAAAGCACTGCTGGGAGATCTCTCTCTCCTGGTGGGCTATGCACAGAAGACTGTGGAGTTTCTGGGCTCCCTGGTGCAAATGGAGGTGGGCAGGAAGACTTCCCTCCTAGCTGCTCTACTGATCTTAGGCCCTGTGTGCTCCTCGCTGGGTCTCCTCCAGACAGTAGGTGGAGATCTCACCTCTGTGCTCAAAAGTGAAAGTCTGCTGGGAGATTACTCTCAGCAGATGGGCTATGTACAGAAGGCTGTGGAGTCTCCTGGCTCCCTGGTGCAAAACTGAGATATGCTTACATTGAAATAACCTCATGTATAGCTTCAGAGGTTCAGTCCATTATCATCAAGGTGGGAGCACATCTAGGCAGTCATGGTGCAGGAGGAGCTGGGAGTTCTACATCTTCATCTGAAGGCTGCTAGTAGAATACTCTGTGTTTTTCTTATTTAGACAATATCTCATAATCTTGATGACTGTGGGCAGACAGTGTCTTAAAAATCAACTGGTGTGCTTTGTTCTACTTTGATATAGCCGGTTTTGTTCCTTCACCTTCCCATATAATATTTGGTGATTTATAGATATATACAAGAAATTGTTAAGATTTTAATAGGAATTTTGTCAAACCCATATGCCAATGTAGGGAGTACTAACATTTTTACTATGTTGAGATTTGCAGCCTATAAATGTCTTTTTATTGACGTAGCCTAATTTGAAATTTTCATTAGTATTTAGTAATTTTCAAACCACAAGTCCTATATATGGTTTCATATATATATATATATATATATATATATATATATATTTATTTCTTTAGGGATTGACATCTTCATGTCCATTATTATCTTATTGAAACACAATTCATCTTGAATCTTGTGACTTTGTTTAACTTGTGTGTGTGTGTGTGTGTGTGTGTGTGTGAGTATGTGTGTTGATTGTTAGGATTTTTCTCACCTAATTTTTAATCTCTTGTGTTTAACTCTTAATCTGGCTCTATCAGATTAAGCGTGAGTGGATGATGCAAAGTCATACATCCAAAGGGTGTAGTGGATGGGACTGCCGGGCAGGCAGTAGTGTGTCTGTGACAGGAGCCCACCATTGCTCAGAGCTCTGGAGCCCGCAGCTTCTTCTGGATGTACTGACAATTGACAATGAGCTCAGCTCTCTTAGGGACATGTCACCATCTCAGGGTTGAAAACACTGATAGATGGTAAAAAGGAGACTCTTTTCCCTCCATTTCTAGGCTCTGTATATATTTTGATGCCATGTCGCTGCCACAAGCCACTGTAATCGATTTTTACCTCCAGAGGTGGTTCACATCTCCTACCTCGTGTTTTAAGGAGTGGCAGCCCTCTCACTGTGGACTTATTTGAGCAGCATTTTGTTCTTACCCCCAACAATCTCAGTTCCTTTTTTATCCACAGACGATTCTGTGGCATATTCATCAAGATGTAATGGAGGGATGTGAGGATAAGTTCCTCTCCTGCGAAAAATGGGGAGAAAAACCAACATAAATTAAATCAGTGATTCTTGTTATTTTTCTGAGTAAGATTCCTAAGCCTGAGGGGGTCCTACTCTACAGTTGTCGTTCATTTTTTAAAAGATCCTTGATTGTCCTCTGACAGGTTCTTTTGCACCAGAGACTAGTAGTATCCTGACAAAACTAATATTTACCTCTCAAAAGTTTTGCTCACGGATCAGACTTAAGTTAGACTATGCTAAGTACTAAGTGATAGCTGTTCCAATCACATCCACTCACTGGGCATATGCCCACATTGCTGCATCAGGAAACTGAGACCTTTGGTAGGTTTGATTTAGCCTGGTACCCAATATCAGTGTCGTCTATGTTCAAGTCTGTTTGGGGGTGCCTGACTAGAAGGATCTGTGTCACACACTTCCATTAGATGCAGAGGAGGCTGGAAAATAGAATGCTATAGAGTATAGGCAGGCTTCTTAAGTTAGTGAACAAGATAACCAGAGGGGATGTTCAGTAGGCAAGACAAGGATAACCTGTTTCTAGCATCCACAGGGAGGGTGATGGTTTCTATTTTGTGTGAATCATGACTCCTCCCTTAGCTTCTATATTTAACGCTCATGAAAACCGTTCTTTATTCTGGCTGGTCTGAACAAAGGTGGATATTCAAGCCATTTGGTGGGGCTGCAGAAGATGTAAAAGCGAGAAGCCATGACATTATTAGGTTCCATCTGTCCTAAAGGACAGAACCATGACACTGTGTGTGTGTGGGGGGGGGGGGGAGAAGGGCACCTGGAGAAAATCAGAGACAAAGAACAGAATTTGTCACCTTGCGACCACTTTCAATTTCTTAGTTGCATTTTTTTGAAGCCTGGCTGTCAATATATTATGTAAATACTCATGTTTTATTATATATATTAATTTTACCAAAACAAGTAAGAAATAATTTATGTTTTTTTTCTTCAGCCAAAGGTTAATACATTTGTTCTGAGTGGCTTTCTAGTTAGATTTGGCTTTGACAATCTCCCCCTTCATCCACAAACAGCTCCCAACCCTGCCCAGACTCTAATGTCTCACTAATCTTTTCTGGTTCCCCTCAATCACTGTATGTAGTTGTATTTAAAATTCAGGACACTGTCTTTAGATCTTTTAAAACAAACTTTTCCTTCTCCTTATATAAACCACGAACTTAGATGGTTTCAGTTGCCTTGATAATGGCCCATTGATATTTGACAAGGAAACAATACACAAAGGCACGGAGAAAAGCATTTTAGAAGATTCTTGAATTAAAAATTGCCCATTATGAGAATTAAAAACTTACCCGTTATGAGGTGAATTAAAAAAAATGTAATAAATTCCTTCGAAGGCTCTTCTCAGTGACAAGAATCACCTGTAGGGTTGTATTGGAGAGAAAAAAGAAGCTAGGATACAACTGACGCTCCCCGGGAAGTAGTGTCCAATGCCTGTCCTTACTGTGGTCTGTTCAAGGGTCATGGATCCATACTCAGCCACGACCCCAAGGTTAGAATAGGGCAGTGCTGAAGGGGTTGCTTTTAGTTCCAGATCTTTCTGCCCTGGTATTCCTGCAGGCAGGCAGCTGCCACCTCCATGTGTCCCTCATTACCTCTTGCGGATCCAGCGCAGCTGCGGTTGTGTCTCACAGCAACCGCGGTGAAGGGTGCCGCGTGACGGCCGCGCAGAAGTCAGTGCAGCGGGCCCTTGAAGGTTCCATCCAGCCTTCGTGCCCGGGAGATGAGCTGCGGTTAGGGGACGGGGCCAGCAGGAGGAGCTCCAGCGCGGACGCCCTTTACTGACCAGTGTTGGGCATACTCTAGAGCTATTAATCTGCAGTCCCTGAGCTCAACTCTGGCTGATTCTCTGCTCCATAGACTTCCCCACCAAGCAAATACTACCCACTGTTTTCCAGTAGACAGAAACAAGTCTTTCTACTGTGAGTTTCCTCAAAATACAAAAGTTCTAAACTCTAGAAGGAAGGATGTTGTTGGAACCCTGGACCTGGTGGTGTTTGGGCGAGATGTATCTTCTTCTGTTCATCTTTCTGCAAAATTGAGGTCACACTTGCTCTGTGTACTTTCCATTTCCAGAAGGTAGACTGTACAAGTCTGTCGCCCACACTGGGACAAGAAACACAGTGGGCAGTTCGCCAAAAGGAGAGATGGAGGCTGGAGGTAGACTTGAGAAGGGGCCGAGAGGAAGACGAGAGGAGTCGAGGGGGTGAAAGACAACTAAAATTCATGATGTAAATGCATGAAACTGTCAAACAATAAACAAATAAATTAACCACGACAAAAGGCTACTGCTCGATGGAATCTAGTCCTAAATAATATAGGTATTAAGGAACCCGAACTTGACAGTCATGTCTATGAGGCCGAGTGTCATTCACCCAGTAAACCGTAAACACTAAACCCGCTGAAGTGTAAGGATCTGGCACCTCAGATTATATGGAATCTCAAAAGCAGAAGTGACTTGCCTGGCTGCTGACTACAGGGGTGCTGCCCACAGGCAACTGGCTGAGGCTTCCAGTGCCACGTATTCCATGTATTATATAATTCATTGAATATCTACTTCTCTAGGAATTAGAATTCTCTAATACCTATATATCCTGTTGAGGATAAATATGAATGACATTGTTTGTGTATTAGAAATAAGAAATGGAAAAATATAGAATATCCTTTACCGTAGAGTTTACCTAGTGGGAAAGGTAGGCTGAGAGATGATCCATTTTAGTGTTAGGAGGTCAGACAGACAAGAAACATCCAGTGCAGCTTAGGTGGTAAGGAGCAGACAGAAAGGTGAGGGTGCCCTCGCAGAACCCTGAGCTCTAGGAAAAGTGTAAAACAATGCCTAAATGTCTCGAGGGTTGTGCATTTGGTTGTTGGATTTTTGCAATGTGAGGTGACTGCTGTCACTGAAAATGGCCTCAGAGGGCAGATGGAGGCAGACTCGACCTAGAGTAGAGTCAAAGGGAAAACAAGAGGTAATCATGTGGAGATAATATGTACTCACCTCTGGAGCTCTGGGTTTAAGAAAGGAAAGGTAGTTGTGTACAGAGGGAGCCGAACAGGGGGATTGTTTTGAGAGGACACTTAACGCTGTGAGTTAATGCTGGTGGCTGACCATGAAGGGGTGGAAAGCCAAAGCCAGCTGAGACAACAAAGACACAGTGAGGCGGGGACTGTAATCTCTCCAAGTTGCCTTCTGTCATGCACAGACTTTCTCCCTGGGCACTTCGCCTTCTTGCCCCAGCACCCAGCTTGCCTCTGGGGGAGGGCAATCCTTTGCTCACTTGCTCATTCTCTGCAACCAGGAGCTCTTGGGCACAAGAATGTGGGGCAGAGGTTCTGTGAATTCTATGGGAGCTTCTGGTTCCACACAACTTAACGAGGAGCTAGACATGGCTATAGAGCTTTCATCACATGGTTAGCTTAAGTTGACATGTGTTTTAGGTATAAAATTCACAATTCTGAAGACTCCGTATGTATCATCCATAGACCATATGACTCCATAGATTGTAAAGTATGTCACTAATAATTTTTACCTGCATCATTTAGATGTTTTTGACATATTGTGTTGTCAAAATTAAACACACATGCTTCTTTTTACTCTCTTTGTGTGACTACTAGGACAATTTAAAAACATAGATGTGGCGTTTCTTACATCACCAATAGATAATGCTGCGCTGTACCTTTCACATACTTGGAAATCACTCCTTCCTTTCAGGTTTCTCACCCTTTGATTTGTTTTTAGCCTTAATTTTTTCATTTTACTTTTTAAAAATTATGTTTTATTTTCTTTTCCCTTTCTTGGCTTAAAGCCTCCTTGCTGTCTTTCAAATTCATGGTCTCTTTTGTCATTGTTACAAGTATATGTATATATGAATATGTGTGTGTTCCTAAATATACCCTGCTCGCTGTGTACTCTGTTACTTGTATGTATGTTTTCACGGCTGACCATTCAGTGTTGGACAACCAATTGGCGTGTCCTTCATTATTTCTCTTCATTCTCTGAATTCCTTAGTTGTCTGTAGTTCTTTGTGTAGGGCTGAGGTCTCCTGGTCTTTCTTTTGTCCACTTTGGCATGTCCATTGGTGTCTTCCTTGTTCAGCTCCTGTTTGGACAGTCATGTTGGTGAGACTTTATGGGTGTAGCTTCTGACACCATTAAGAGACAGAATCTCACAGCAAACTTCCTGATCTGGCTCTTACAATCTTTCTACCCCCTCTTCTACAATGTTCCCTGAGCATTAGGTGTGGGACTTGTTTTGTAGGTGTATTCACTATGACTGGGACCCATAACTGCATTTTGATTAGTTGTAGTTTTCTTTAATGGTTTCTTCTAAATGTTTCTTCTACATTTATATAAAATCACGACAAGTTAAAGTTGTCTCACTCCTCATCAGAAAAGCTTTACTGTGGTTGGATGCTATTACAGAGAATCAGAGTAGAGAATGACTGACTGTGAACTGCCCATCCCCCAATGGGATATGTAACACATTCCCAATACCCCAAAGGAACGTTGTGGAAGAGGGGAACAGAAAGACTATGAGAGTCAGACGACCAGGAGGATTGTTGGAAAACAGTGGTTTTTAGATATGAGATTCTTCGTGCTGTGCTTGTGAGGTCTCAACATCTATCCTGACCTGAATAAGATGCTCATAAGGCCAAACCTGCCAACATTCAGAATGCATGGCTGAAGGGCTCGCACAGCTCCACTCCTACTTAATGAGATACAGGTGCCCAACATCTGTTTGTGGACCGAACGACGATTTTATTAAGGGGTGAGGGCCACTGGAACATGCTCAGGTTCTAGTGGTCAGCCCTACACTCAGGTACATCTGGGTAACTAACTGAACTCAGTAGGTTATACATTTTTAGGAAATAGAAGATATGAATTTGAGAGAAAGATGTAGGGAGAGAACCCTGGAGTCTGAAATTAGCAAGAGGTAATATAATTGAAATGTACTGTGGTCATGTATGACATTCTCAACCCTCGTCCTCTTTTTTTCCTCCTCTTTTTACCCTCCTCTCCCTCCTCTTCTCTCTTCCTTCCTCCTTTTTGTTCTCCTCCTCGCCTTCCTTCTCTTGCTTCTTTTCCATATCCTTCTTCCCCCTTTCCTTTCCTCTCCTCTCCTCCTTCTCTTTCTCTGTAGAGGAATAGCCACCTTAATTCTCCCATTTGAAATGTCCTCCCACCTTTCAAGCCCCCAAAATTCTAATCTCCTGTTTGGAGTTTTCACAAAATATTATCATCTTTGCACTAGAAATGCATTCTCTCTTCTGGGATACTCCCATTTTTATATGCCTCTTAATATGTGAATTGCTCATAGTTGTGATTTCTTAACTGTTTGCCCCTCTCCTAAAATAACAACGGTCACGAGATGCTTCAATAATCTTTGACAGTTTAGAGTTTATACCTTCATTGCAAACAGTAGACATTCAGAAATGAGCTAAGCACTGAACGTTGTAGAATCAAGAAATCTTGATCGATAGTCATGGAGAACCACCATTGTAATGTCTTGAGAGACAGAGAGGAAAACAAACAATCCACGGTGGACACAAATCCATGGATCAGTGCTCCTTAGCATTGCTGGCATTGTTGAGGACACTTCTCTGACATCATGTTCCCTATGAGAAGAGCAGCTTCCTGGGAAGCACTCCTCAATGGGGGAAAGCAGTTTGCTTTCCAACGGGAGTGAACATCAACTCCATAAGAAGTAGAAAGCAGGGGAATGAGAGGGAGAAAAAGGCAGCAGAGACATGCAGGGCAGAAAGGAACTTTAATGGCTACAGGAAAAGCCTTGGGACAATAAAGGCTTGGTGACCTTTTGAGCCTTGCTTTGTGGAGGTAGAAGCTAGCTTGGGCAGAAGAATGCAGAACATGGAATGTGCTTTTCACTCACAGGGAAAGAAATTAAAGTTTTCCTCTGAATTACACATTGTGCTCCAAACCTCATAGCCTGCATTCTAAGGGCTACAAGTGGTTTTTCTGGTCAACTGCTGCTGATCTGCTGAGGAGAGTTGACGGCTCTTCAGAGTGGCTAGCTGGCAAATGCTTTCTTGCCATGGTCTCATACTTACCTAGGAAAAGCTTTCCCCTCTGGAACCTAAAATATATGTGCGTGGACACTCCTTAAATACCAAGGGTGTAACTTTCACCTTGTCGTGAATTTCCTTTTGCAGAGAATGTATGAGTGTGTTTTGTTATATGGGAGTATCCTGGGCACCTACATCAGGTGTTAGCAGCCGTGAAAGTTGCTCATTTCTTCAGTTTTCAGTTTTCAGGAGTTGCCTTCCACTACTTCAGAAATATTCTCTAAGCTTTCCTCTTGCTTTTCGGCCTGGAAAAGAAAAAAGCAGTCACAGATGACGTTCAGTGTTTCAAATCATGTGAACAATGGAGAATTAAAAAAGAATATAGGCCACATTGGTACTAATATCTCCATAGAGATCTTCTGTTTTCATTCTCAATCTACCTTATTTTTTAAGTCTCTCCTGCATGACCTGTGATAGTTTCTGATATTTGCATGTGTTTGGCTCTTTGCCTACATGTGTGGTTACCGCTTGCATGTCTGATATCTGGGGAAGCCAGAAGAGGGCATTAGGTCCCTGCAACAGGAGTTACAGATGGCTGTGAGCTGCCCTGTGGGTGTTGGGAACTGACCCTGAGCCTAGGTCTTCTGGAAAAGCAGCCAGTGCTCATAACTAACAAATCAATCTCCTTCTTGATTTCTTTTTTTAAAAAATTCATGGACTTTTTGAGCTCAATATATACGCAACCACTCCCAGATTAGTCCTAGCTTCTTGTGATAATTCCCAATGATTGTCCATTTTTTCCCCTTCCAGAGTTATTCTGACTTTTAGGTAATCGATTCTTTTTTTTTCTTTCTAGTTCTTCTAGCTAACGTTGCATCCAGAAATATTTTAATTTTTGTTGGCTTAAAACTTCATATGAATAAAGTAAAAGGTATGCATTTTGGGAAAGTCTGAACCATAGTGGGAACATAACATCACCACCTGTCTGGCACCGCCTTCAAGACACAGAGTGCTTTAAAGTTGTCAAGGTGCCACCATACAAAATTTTCAAAGTACATTGGGACTACAGGAGCATAGGAGCTTATTAAAATCAGATAAGTAAAGCCAGACTCAAGAACTTATAAAACACACCAGGGGAGGAAAGGGTATGGAGCCCTTACTGGTATCCCATGTTGACATCACCGAACACTATAATGGTGAAGACTTCTACCAATCTGTACTCTCTTTGCCTGAATGTGTGCCAAAGGAAGGACAGAAAGATAATCGTTGGTTGTCCTGGGAGCTTTGTGTTGGTGTGGTCACCATTCTTGACATGGTCTTTTCAGCTGTCACTCATTCATCTTCTTCATCTATCTGCATCTGATGTCCTCTTGTCTGCCCATTCATCTATCTAGAGACTTGGTCCTGTTCTCTCTTACAGACTCCTAGTCCAATTATTTGCTTCTGAAGTGTGCCTCAACTCTGAAGCTCTGCCCAACTCTGACCCAGCTGCCTGATTCTGTAGCAGTAGTGTCTTCTGTAGACCTTCTCCGATCCTACAGAGACCTTATGTGTCCCTGTCAATGTGTCACTTCTGCCTCTGTCAGGCTTCTTTGAAATGTCTTAAACTCTATTGTGGCCCCTGCGGAGCTGAGCCAAGAGCCGCAATGGCCTCTCATGTTTGGCTTTGGTCAATCCTTGCTGCATTCTTGTGGGACTTTCTGCATTATGACTCATTTTATGTCTTTTTCTGAGAAAATTATGTCTGAGTCTCTTTAGGACACTCCTAAACATATTGCCCCTTCTGCTTTCAGGGAAATAACCTTATTTTTCCTGCTTTGGAAGTCTTCTCTGTGCCCCGGAGATTGTGATAAGCACAAACACACTAGCAATTTCTTTCTGATGCCATGGCGCCAGGATCTTCTTGGTATAGATGCTCCTAAGCAAACTCAGGACCAGAATAATCAGATCAGTAGAAACTTAGAAGTAAGTAGCAAGCTCCAGCTGGCCAGCAGAGTTGGCATCAGGTCAGAGGCTTCCTTCTTTAATACACTCGAAGCTTTCTGAAAATGTAGTCTATAAGATAGGGAGGTCATACGGGGTAGGCCCCTACAGGAAAATGAACTCAGTAATAAATTTAGATTGGTTACAATGATCTTTCCCCTGCATAATAGCATGTATAAATAATGAAAGGATATACAAAAAGAAGTTAGGTCTTGGGATTTGCCATTCATAAAATGACTGGCTCAGATGTTTTCTATTTGCCCAGCACTCTGAAATCACAAATACTGCCAACCTAGAAACAGGCTGTCATATATTAACTATGCTTGCTTTACTAAAGATATTCTATAGATTCTTCAAAATGAGGTTATGGGGCTGATATGAAAAATAAAAATTTGTTCTTATCTGTATTTTCTAACTATAATTAAAATTGTAACCTTGGACATGTAATGAAAAATCAAACACACATCCAGGGACAAATGATATATGATCTATAATTTTTGGAAGAATCACAAGTCTGCTTCTGTTTTATGAAATCTGTATAGTTTGATTTCTAGTCATTTAGGGCTACAAGATTCTCCTGACTACCATGCCTGATTCATTCCTCCTTCAGTGACTAAGTCCTTACTTCCTCTCAGGAACATGTTAACTACTGGGACTGACCCCAGGTACTCTTTTCCCTTTTAAACCAATGTATTTTATTTTATTTATTCACCTTAGTCCTGCTGCGACTTGATGCGCCAGGGCAGGCTGGTACCCATGGGGCAGCATTCTCTGTTTGAAACATCAACTTTGTTCTCTCTCTCCTTACAAGACTGCAGTTCCTGAGTGTTCTTTTCAAGTTATATGTTGTCTTAGGGATTCTATTGCAGTGAAGAGATCGTGGCGACTCTTATAAAGGAAAACATTTAATTGGGGATGGCTTATACTGTTCAGAGTTTAGTTCATTGTCATCATGATGGGAGACATGGTGGCATGCAGGCAGACATGGTGCTGGAGAAGGAGCCAAGGATCTGGATTGGCAGGGAGAGAGAGAGAGAGAGAGAGAGAGAGAGAGAGAGAGAGAGAGAGAGAGAGAAGAGCCACTGGCCTCCCTGGAGCGTCTCAAACCTCCAAGCTCACTCTGCCCAGCAACAGACTTCTCCCACCAAGGCTACACCTACAGCAACATAGCCACACCAACAGTGTCTTCTGATTCCTAGCTCTTCTTCTTAAGGCTGCTTTCCTACTCTACTCTCCAGGGCTAAGCATAATTGCTCAGCCAGTCATCAGACAGAAGTAACCCTAAACACATCTTGCTGTGGCCCAAATTACAGCCCTCAAAATATATACATCAAAATCCTAACCACTGGCATCTTGGAATGTGAAAATATTTGAGGATAAGGTCTTTAAAGGGTCAACAGGATTATCAAAATGCCATTTTTCTGGTCTGTAGTCCAATGTGACTGGTGTATACAGAAGATACTAAGCCACAGACTTGTCAAAGGAAAGACCTTGTGAGGACACTGAAAGCCAAGGAGAGGGCCTTTAGAGGAAACTAATTCTGCAGCACTTTGTTTGGTCTTGAACTTCTAAACTAGAATTTTGAGAAAATACTTTTTTTGTTGTTTAAGCTACATAATCTATGGTGCTTTGCTGTGGCAGAACTAGAAGACTAAAACATATCTTCAGTCAATAAAGGCTCTGAGAAATGTTTTTAAAGTTTGGCACATTTATATATACTCTGGCTTTTCCTTTATTTTTTTTTGGAAGCTTTTTATGAGTCAAGGTGAGATGCTCAGTCGGACTCTCTCTAGATTTCTTGGTGAATGCAGAACTATGAATGTATTTCCTTTTTTTTTTTTTTCAGACACAGGGATGACTAGCTATCTGCACAGTCCACAGTGGTGACTGTCTTCTCTGAATGTCTCTGTTGAGTTTCTGACATTTTTTTTTTGTCCCAACAGTAATATTGTCTCCTATAATCCCAGCTGGACTGAGTGTCTTGGTCTTACCTGTCTGTTTGCTACCGAACTCTCTGCAGTTTCAGTAACACTCCCCCATACCCCCAGCCCCTCCCCCCACAAAGAAACTTTCTATGTT